>OY770142.1:15704240-17204209 GCA_963669345.1 Gortyna flavago
GGATGTTATTACTTAGTCACAAGCCCCTCCCTTAACATTTTATATTCCATTTATTCTAATAAAGACAAAAGTCGCTGACCAGGACCAGGTGAATAACTATTGAACTATCATTACATGGCGAGTTGGAACATCAGGATACCTACCACGAGCTCATAACGCGATCCACTTTAGGACCTAAACTGAACTGTTCTTCTAATTCGTACCATGACGATTAAATTTAGGCCGTGCCATCTGGATACTTACCACAAGCTCTTAACGCTCATTCACTTTCAACGATCCAAATGCCGCTGAGCGTATTGGACGTCATGGTACGACTGTGATCGATGCAGTTAAACTGAAATGTCTTGCTTTTGAATCGTTTTTAAATAGATCATGGTAGGCCTCCAGTCTATTGTTTGTCAAGCCAGCTGTGTTTGTCCTAACATATATGTAGAACTTGCTATGTTCCGCCATTTAGGGCTAGCTATGTTAACCATCAGCTAATCAACAACCTTCAGTTGTCTAACAAATACACCTACCTTTAGAAGCCACCTTCATATACAAGTCCATGGCCTTAGGACACGAGCTAGGCACGGTGTTGCCACTCCAGTATCGGTACGCCAGCGCCATCTGTGCGTAGTCACTGTCACCGACCGCCCCCATTGTGTAGTGAATCAGGGCTTTTGCTTGGGATACTGGAACTGCGATGCCGGTAGCGTAGAGGAAACCCATGCCCTAAAATTGGGTACTGGGTAATTATTTTGAGACAGATAAATAAGAAATGATTTAATAGGGCTAGTTTCGGTAGGCTCTTTCTAAGAGAATTTAGTGAAAATTGCCTTTAGAAATACATTATGACATGCCCTTAGTCTTCGTTATCCAATCAAATAGAGGCACAGAAAAAATATTTA
The DNA here is from genome assembly GCA_963669345.1 of Gortyna flavago. Taxonomy (NCBI): domain Eukaryota; kingdom Metazoa; phylum Arthropoda; class Insecta; order Lepidoptera; family Noctuidae; genus Gortyna; species Gortyna flavago. Next base: position 15,705,131 of record OY770142.1, read on the forward strand.
AATTCTACTTTGAAATGGTTTTCAAGAAAAACTTTATCAGCATGGTGCTGCTCAATGAGTAATCTTAATTTTATAGGCACTACTTTAAACCTTACTATCTCTGTACAGTCGCCAAATAAATATTGGTAAAAAAAAAATAACACTCCAGGAGTGCCTACTGCCGACAGACGTAAAAACAAAACACAAACAGAATACTTTGCCGTCACTCGCTGACATAATATCGGATATACATTAAAACCGAGTACATCCCGAGTACATCCCGAGGACAGCCGAACACATTCGAATGTAGCGCGGTCTCGGTAACAGTGTCGCGAGTTCAATGGTTTTTTCCATCTCAAAAAATGCCTAAAGAAGTTTTCACTTCAATAAAATTTGACTTGAAATACAGCATCCGTATTTCGCAGTTTTCATAATTCCAGTGTGACGACCGGTTGACAATACATCATGACCTAATAGAATGTCTTTTTGTAAAAACTTACAGCATGAGCATCAGCATTCCCTTCTTCAGCTAACACCTCAAATATCTTCTTCGCCTTGTCCAGGTCGAGTTCGACCCCCTCCCCGAAGAGGTAGGACCAGGCCAGCTTGATCTTAGCCGGGACGTAGCCGATGTCGGCTGCCTGTTTGATTTGAAGGATGGCGCCTCGGAGGTCGGGGGAACGACGGTCCAGCTTCGCCATTGCGACGTCGTAGAGTTCCTTGGCTGTAAATGTAAAATATAGAATAACATCACGACTATATCCCGCGAAAGAGTAGGTCGAAGCGTATAATGACACTGTACACCCACATTTTGAAAGTTCTGTTTAAGTCACCCAATTAATCTTAGTAGCTGGGTCCACACCAGACGATCCAAATTTGGCGAAAATACATGACTCTGCCGCGCGCTCCAGTGCCGATCCACATTTTAGCTAGATTAAGTTTAGTTGTTCAGTTTATTTCAGATAGTGGTTAGTGTTTATTTGAGAAATTTATTTCGATCCACACACAGCCGTCCACACCGACCGCGCCAAACAACTGAGGCGCTTTTGAGCATTCTCAAAAAACCGACAGCACTTGAATCAGCCACTCTACGGAGCGCGCGCTCCGCCGCGTGTGCTCGGATCGCGCGTAGCACGTCCACACCGACCACGCATTTGGATCACGCTCCTGTCGCGATCCAAATGCGCGATTGTCCGATCGAAGTGCACTGGATCATCCGGTGTGGACCTGGCTATTAAGAAACAAGATTAATAGGTGCAGGTAAAAACGTCGGGCATAGACAATGCTTCGATTTTGCGTTGCAGGGGTATAGGAACTAAACCCACTCAGCTAAGATGAAACTATTGACCAGCTTTGCTAGTGAAATTACTATTTATTTGGAATATAACATTTTATTTTCAATTCAATCATTTCATTTTATTTTCTTTGCATTTTTTGGATGCCAAAGACGCATCCAAAAAATGCAAAGAAGCAATGCTAAATGCAAAAATAATAATAAAAATCGCATGCTAAAGTATGTAGATAACATAATAGAAACAACATTTAATTACTACACTGATAAAGTCTCAAGGTAAACACTCATTGTTTAAATCACATTTATGGAGCAATCAAACAGTATTCCAAATTTAATCTGTAAGTAAACATGATAGTGGAATGTATTAATCTTCTAGCTCTGCACGCTAACACACTATCACAATCTGAATCATTTTGAAAGAAAATCCTAATCCATTGCTTTATATGTTCGCAAAATTTGTTTGCTCTACAATGTAAGTAACTCAATTGATGTTGTTGAACTGTCAAAATTAAAATCCTGGCTACTGATAGTGTGTTACTCAATTGCCCCGCCAGTCATGGGCTACTTAAGACCATTGCAATATGTTTTTATTCTATTCAATTCCTTTAAGTTATTATCGTTCACTCCTCGTCATGACAGTTGAGCTCTTAACAGTATTCATCAGCCTATAGCAGTCCCCTGCTAGACATAGGTCCCTCCAATAGCATGCCTTTCAACTCAATCTTAACCCAATGAAGGACACTGAACAAGACACACAAGAAGTTTTATTGTTATTATGTCTGGGGCCCTCAATGTCCAGCAAAGTGTCAACCGCATAATCACCGCTAATGAGACACAATTGATTTTTCTATTGTAATGGGCCTTTATCGTGCCACGGCGGCCTTGATCAGTTAATCTACTCTCCTACAAATGCTTCCCTGTCAGCTGACATGATATCATTCACTTCTATTTCATTAAAATGTTCCCTTATTCAACCTGAAGAAATGGTGGAAAATGCATAGTCAATTGGTATTAACTTCTTTTAGCAAGACCAATTGGTGTTATGTTCTTTTAGCAAGACAATAGACAATTGGTGTTACCTTCTTTTAGCTCTGGTGACAGTTCAGATTCTTCCTCCACGGGCAATGGAGGCAGTGTGTCCAAGATGTCTTGTGGGTTTTCATCCAATTTCTGTATTAGGAAAACAATTATTGGCATTCTAAGTACAACAAATAAAACAAAAATGAAACATGTACTAAGTAGTATGCAGTATGTGTGTGTGTGTGTGTGTTTACCTCAATTTCATGTTCAGAATGCTCTGAAGCCTTCGGGTCATGTATCCAGGCTGTCTCCGTATGCCTCAGAAGGCTCTTCTTTAACAGCTTGAGAGTGTACTCCATTTGGTCTAGGTGACTATCTGCAAGACAAAAATACTAGACATTCAATTCAAACTGTCAACAAGCAACTTTATTTATTTAAGTTTACATGCAGAACATTACAAAATAGAATCTCAAGGCATTGTACAGAGCAATTTAGAAACTAATAACACACAATTATCTAAAATACAATTTAAAAAAATAAAACACAAGATTATGGATAGTGTTATCCATGAAGAAATGCCCCACTCTTCTTACTAATTGCTAGTGATTACAGCTAGTGTTTTAGTTTTTTTAGCCACTAATAAGTAATAAATTACAGTGTATCGACAAAACTAATACACTAGCGGAATGTAGCACACTTTTACTGTAAGCAATTAGGAAGAAGAGTGGGGCGCGTCTTCGTGGATGGCGCTAACTGTATTAATTCAAATGACTATTTATCTATTACTTTTCATGATATCTTCGAATGAAGTAAAGGCCAGCCTGTGCCCAGCATTAGACATAATTCTGCAGCTAGTAACGTAAGAGATCGGCACCCACAATAACAGGACCGAAGATCTAAGCATCCAATATATTAAAGAATGATCAATACAACTTCACCTTTATTACTTTCTTCATCCTTAGGAACATCTTTGGTATTTCTCAGTGCATCCGCATACTCCTGTAGCGTCACAATTTCTTTATTCATAGCATCTTTCAGCTCCTTAAAGTAGTCGGAATCCACCGTATTATATTTAGTGTCCAAACTTTCGTTCCCTTCCTCCTCTTCATCATTTTTCTCACTTTTCTTACGAGAGTCTGGTCCTAACAGTTCACCGGCCGATATAACAACGCACAGATACAAGACATAAAGTTCCAAACGCTTCATTTTTTCAATTTATTATCACGCATCGGTCCAAAAGACTTACGTGTCCCTAAACCCAACACTTTTTATAACCTGAATTTTGTTTATTTGATGAAAGAGAGCAAACAATTATCACCTCTAGCTAACGTACACGTGTCCTTGCATATTCTAAAGTGGCTATATATTAAATAATTTAATATTAAACTAATTTAATTCTCAATTTTTCTCGAAAAATAGCATTTCACAGCTTCGTCTGTCAAACTAAACTACAGCTTTCAACAAAAGTGTCAAATGACTCAAATGTCAAGTCAATTGTCAAATAGGGTTGGGCGTGGTGGGCTCTGCTATGGTCATATTAATTAATAAAACTATTATCAAACTTCTCTATTTTTCGTCATCTCAGTCAGTAGAGTGACCCCCATGAAGCGAGATAACTTCATGGTGATCTTCACAGTGTACAGACGCCAGCACATCAAGCTACTACAATCTGTCAAATATCTTTGATAGATTTTCAACTTTATCTTTAAAGCATAAGGTTCGAAGTTGATTGGGAAAATTTGACAGTTTCGGGTAGGTTGATGTGCTGGCGTCTGTACATTTAATTTATAAAAATTCATCCTTCATCATTTTGAAAACGTATTCCAATTTCCATTTTTTTACCATGGCCAAGTAGAAAATGTCTTTACTAAGACAGTTGACACTCACTATTGACACTAATACCCACAATTTAACATTAGTCCACGAAAAGGAAAAATATTGTCCATGGACTTCATTATTGACATTGATATTTTGATTTGACAGAACGATGACAGGTAAAAGTGGTCAAGTTTGCCGTGTATTACGAAAATTTACAAAACTGTAAAACGTTGTGTTTACAGTGCATTTGTGGTGAAAATTAATGTAAATCGTGTTGAAACCATTAAATCTGTCATTTATAGTGGCTGTAACTGCTCTATAACCTAAAATGCTTCGGGCACCGGTTAGAAGTAATATCATCCTCCACCAACCCTGGGTCCGGTTAAAGTCCTCGAGCAGTTTTATAAGGAGCACTTTTATTGAATATTTTGAGACGAGTCATGGCCATAAGCACGTCAAATCGAGCTCTGTGGTGCCACTGTATGACCCCAGTGTGCCTTTCGTAAATGCTGGTATGAACCAAGTAAGTTGACAATATTTTTCTTATTTAACGCAGTTACACTTTCTAATTTTACGCTCTATTTTGATCCTTGAGAAATCTAGTCTAGTTTACCACAAATAAAGTGCACTCTTCATTGTGGCAGAGTGCCAACCTTCATTTGTTTTTTTTATATAAGACTTGATTAAAAGGTCTTGTCCCAATGATATGCAATCAGTGACTACTGCTTGTTTATTTATAAAAGCATTTACTTGCACTTCCACCCATTGAGCTCAATTTAACATAATCTCTACAATTTTGTTTTATTTTTTCCCTTTAAACCATTGACATATATATTACTACCATTTTTCTCTGCTACTTGAAACTTTACGTGGAGGCTTCTAATAACATGAACAACGCTTCTGTAAAAAAAAAAATATGGACTCAAAACTCGATAGATGTTAACCCAGGTTATAAAATTATTATTTTTTCCCAGTAAAGCCAGGAAAAAGGCCTTTTAAAAGCCCCGTTGTAATAAAGAGGTTGTGTGCATGTCATACATAAACATATGCATTTTTAGGTCTTTTAAAAGACCCCTCGCAGTATCTGGGTTAATGTAAAACTTAGCTATGAAAGTTAAAACTTTGTCCCCTAAAACTCAATGATTATGAATTTCAGTTCAAAGGTGTGTTCCTTGGCAAAGTGGCTGCACCTTGCGCAAGAGTAGTGAACTCACAGAAATGTGTGAGGGTCGGCGGCAAGCACAATGACCTGGACGTGGTGGGCACTGATGGACACCATCACACATTCTTTGAGATGCTGGGCAATTGGTCTTTTGGTGATTATTATAAGGTAAAGTGTTGTTAATTCTAGTAAAACTTACTTTATATTTAAAGTACTACAGTTTTGTATATATTTAAGTTAATAAAGTTTTGTGTTTTGCTAATCTCTGGAACTAGCAGTCGGATTTGAAAATTCTTTTTGCATCTAATAGTACCATTCCTGTGGAATGCTATGGGCTATTTATCATCATGCTAGGACCCTTATGAGCCGAGCAATAAATAAAAAAGTCTGAAGTAACGCTAAGCGAAAATAGAAGTAATACCACGTGCAGGCAGTGGGGCGGAGGAACAAGAAATTTCACGTGGACGAAGTCGCGGGCAGAAGTCCACGTCCATGCACTTATTTTGCATATGGGTGGGAAAATCGATTAATTAATCCACCCCAGCTCCTCAATGAAGGCCAGCAACGCTTCGATGTTACTGACCATCTCAAGGAGGGTATCTGGCTTACCGAAGTACTTTGCTCTGTATGTGGCGACCACAGGGCAGTTTAGAGGCACATGAGTCTAGAATTATGCGCTGAATTCAAGGTTACAGTTTGCGCACTGGTTAAAAAATTATCCTGTTTAACTTTCAGTTTCAAAAAACTTCACTAGTCAAACTCACAACAGCAACATCATTTTTCTTTATTTATTCACAGAAAGACGCATGTAAGATGGCATGGGACCTGCTCCTGGGTCCGTACCAACTGAAGCCAGAGAACTTGGTGGTGACTTACTTCTCGGGGGATGCTGCCATTGGCCTGAGGGCAGATACTGACTGCAGGGATATCTGGAAGACTATTGGGTAGGGGTACAAACTTTTAAAAGTCTTTAAACCTGCCTTTTTTATGTGTCTCTGTGGCTCTAATACATTCTTTACAATGTCTCACAACTCACGCACAATGGTCCACTTGAAGGACTAACTGCGGAAACCAAACCTTTTAAGATAGAGAACATAGATGTCTCACAACTTTGATACACTATGTGTGTTCCAGTGTGCCAGAAAGCAGGCTCTTGGCTAAAGGAGCCAAAGATAATTTCTGGGAGATGGGCGTCAGTGGCCCATGTGGCCCATGCACTGAGATACACTATGTCAATCCCGATGGCTCGCTCACTGAGATATGGAATCTAGTCTTTATACATTGTAACAGGTGAGTTGGTATCTAATAATAAAGCTGAAGAGTTTGTTTGTTTGTTTGTTCGCGCTAATCTCTGGAAGTACCAGTCGCGTTTGCATTTGATAGCCCAATTCTTGAGGAAGGCTATAGGCTATTTAACATCACGCTACGACCTTTAGGAGCCGAGCAAAGAGAAAAAGAAGTCAGAACGCTAAGCGAAAACGAAAAAATACCGTTGGCAGGCGATGCGATGCGACGGGGTGGGTCGGGGGAACAGCTTGTTTATTTTATAAAACACAACTAACTGAACTAAAAACCAAAACTGTAATAAGTGCACCTCTGTATAACCAATCCTTCAGGAAAACGAGGCATGATATGTTTTGTTAAAATAATATTTCGTGAACTATTAAGTAAATCCGTGAGTTCTGCGCGGATCTGTCTCTGTCTATCTGGTCTGAACGAATTTACGTCCGTATGACTAAGAGAGTGAAGGAAGGGAGAGTGCACCTGCGTCTGCGCACACACTTGTGCACAATAATATCTCCAGCGTAGCTGGCTAGTCTATGTTGAGGTTTTCAGCTTCCTTTAATAAAATTTGATCTGTAGGATATTATCAAGACAAACCGATGACCTGCGCGGTTATTGCGTAAGACACTATCAGTAGCAGTTCAACGACGTAAATTGCGTTATTTACGTTGTTGAGCAGACAATGTTTTCGAACATATGAAGCAGTGGATTAGCAATATCCTTCAGAATGATTCCGATTGAGATTGATAGTGCGTGTAAAAGACCCGGGAATCTGATGCATGCGGGAAGCACAAGGCCGGTCAGTGTGACGATGGTTGGGCCTATGTCCAGCAGTGGATCGTGAGGAGACCGGCATGTCCTAGAACCAACAATTCAAAGACATGTGACATCTACCAACCCGCACTGGGACCGCGTGGTGTATTATGGCCCCCTCCCTCTCACAGAGAGGAGGCCTTTGTCCCAGCAGCGTGAACATTATGGGCTGATTATGCTTATGCTATGCATGGTAGCATTGGATGTCTTGTACCTGTATGTTGTTGTGATATTATTATTATTTTAGACTGTAACATAATTTTCTCTCTAATTCCAAGAGATGACAAGGGTAAAGTGAGGGGTCTGACCAAGCGCCACGTGGACACCGGCATGGGGCTGGAGCGAATGGCCACCATCCTGCAGGGTGTGCCGTCCAACTACGACACAGATCTGTTCCAGCCAATCATCAGGGCTATAGAGAAGGTATGTACTGTCACCAAAAGAGACAAGTAACCAGGGTCCTCGGATTAGTTGAAGTTTAGTAAGAAACCGATGGATGTTTTCGAATGAAATTTAATTTGATAAATTAACTGTTTGTTTTCTACTGGCTGGCACGACTATATTTTAAATATTATTTTCCAAAAACTTCGTCACTTCCACGGCGTTGTCGGTGGCAGCGCAGAGGTCACTTTGACTGCATGTTTTGGGACACAGAGGGCAGGACAGGTGGTGGAGCTGGCTTGTGACATAGCTCCACAATTTATATTTCTACTTATTAAATTATATTTTATTCGAAAACATCCGTCGGTTTAAGAGTTAGAGGTCGTGGGTTCGAATCCAGGCAGGCGCTTTACTTTGTGTAAATAATTTCATCACCACTGCTCTCAAAACGGTGAACGAAAACATCGTGAGGAAACTGGCCTGTTCTAGAGCCAAAAATACGAAGTCATGTAACATCTACCAACCCGCACTGGATCCACGTGGTAGGTTACAGCCTATACTTCCTCTCTTCGAGAGGAGGCCTGTGTCCCAGCAGTGGGAACATTATAGGCTGCATTAAAGCATTATGTTGTCCAGAACAGTAAAGGCGTATCGCAGTACGGCGGTAGCTACCAAGCTGATGCTGTAGTGGACGCGGCGTACCGGAGACTGGCAGACCACGTCAGGATGATCAGCGTCTGTCTCGCTGACGGAGTGTTCCCGGCTTCTAAGTAATTTACTTTATACTTGTAAAGTCGACCTTGTAACTGCTTTCCACACGTTTGACAAACTTCACTAAGGTAGAAATAACTTGGCAATATCAGTTTGACCTTGAATGCGTCTTTATGTCGTAGCAATAAAGTAGATAATAAATAACAACTGACTTGCGATTGACAGTACATTTTTAATGTGTGTAAAGTTAGCAAAGTACATTATAGTTGGCTCTTAAGAGCGTTTACGCCGTAAGGCATTTCATACAAACTTTCAAGCCGTTGTTTTTCGAAATGAATGAACCGATTTTAATGAAACTTCGTACGCATAAGCAGGATACAAAGGTCTAAAAAGTTAGTTTTTGACGTTTGTCGCCGAGATGAGACTGCGACTAGATTTTCAACGTTTTAAATTACGAGAATTAGCCTTCTGTTATGTTCCAGCTACCTTATTAAAAGGTAAAGGTAGCTAAAACTGAATAGGTCTATTTTTTTTGGGTTATTTACGTTTTCATTCCGTGATCAGTCAAAATCCAGTACAAAATTAACAAAAACCGTTGTTTCAGCCTAAACCTAAAACAGATAATAAGAAAATCCTTCAAAATCTCCACTGACGTCTTTCAAAACCCTCAACTCTTGAGGATCCTATACGACGAGGTCGTAGAGACCCTAGGATCCACATACCCTGAGCTGGTGGCTAAGGAAGCTGATGCCAAGCTCATCATAGACCATGAGGAGCAGGCTTACGCCAAGATGAGGTCAGGGTTGAGGAAAAAGTGGGCGGAACTGGCGAGGCAGTACCCTGAGGTGGAAGACTTAAATGATGTGGAGCTGTCAGGGTTTGCGCAGGGGTATAAGGAGTTTAAAGAGGTAATTATAATAATTAAAAAACCGGCCAAGTGCGAGTTGGACTCGCACCACACAAAGGTTTTCCGTACCACCTTACAATATTTAACACTACATATAAAATAACGGCAAAAAAAACACGTTTGTTGTATGGGAGCCCCCTTAAATATGTATTTTTTTCTGTTTTTAGTATTTGTTGTTATAGTGGCAACAGAAATACACATTCTGTGAAAATTTCAAATTTCTAGCTATCACGGTTCATGAGATACAGCCTGATGACAGACGGACAGTGGAGTCTTAGTAATAGGGTTCCGTTTTTACCCTTTGGGTACGGAACCCTAAAAACTGATTTGTTTCATGTGACTTAGTGTAGGTTGGGATTTCTTAAAAAAGGTGTCATAACGCCACAAAATGATGGCCGCTATGAAAATGACAGTGGGTTTGACTTCCTTCGGCATGCGCGTGCGTGTCTATTGGCATGTGTTTGTTTTAGAAGGTGACATCGAGGTTGCGAGCTCAACCGCGACCGCAACAGTGAGGCATCTTCAGCATGTACCTTTAGATACTAGAGTATTATATTATCTGTGCCTTAGTGTAATAAATGGAAGGCGATTGTTTTGGGACCGTTGTATAACTCTACTGCTTTCTTAAAAAACCCATGTTTTTTTTTTTGAGTTCTTTTTTTGCAAATTTGTTTCTGCGCGAATGAATACTTCCTTTTTTGAAGCTGGTTAATAACACTTCTATATTTCCTTCAATTAAAGTTTGAAATCTTTTATCTCATCTACCATTCCAACTTTCACAGACGATGGCCAAACTAAACTCAACCCAAATCCCAGGGGAGTTAGTCTTCAAATTGTATGACACGCACGGCTTTCAAGAGGACGTCATCAATCGCATCGCACTACTCAACAACTTGACCATAGACAACACAGGCTTCTGGAAGCTTCTATCCAAGCACAAGACAAGGCACAAGACCGCTTTCAAAGAACAAGATAAGGCTAAAGGACTGCTGTTCCAAGAAGCTATAAAATCCTTAAAAAAGAATGGCCATAGCAACACAAATGATTCACCAAAATATGACTACACAACAAACGGAAAGGACATTGAATTCAAACCGTTAAAAACAAAAATAATCGGCATTCTTAACGAAGACTGCGTTTGGATCGACTATTTAGACGCATGCGAAAATCGAACTTTCTACATAGTGACAAAAGACACAAACTTCTACTGTGAAGAAGGCGGTCAGGCAGCTGATGAGGGAATGATATTCGTGAACGAAAACATTGCTTTTGATGTGAAAAGTGTTTTTAAAATCCAAGACTTTGTGTTCCATAAGGGTAATTTCTCCGTGTCGGGGACTAGGACTGTTGTGCAGTATGACATGGATGTTGAGATAGAAATTGATGAAGATAGAAGAATAAAATTAATGCAGAATCATACAGGAGTCCATCTTTTAAATGCTGCACTAAGGAGGGTTTTGCCTAATAGTGCCGTGTGCCCCACAGGCTCTAGTGTTACGGATAAAGGCCTGAGTCTAAATCTGTCGGTGTATGGAGAGAAGCTATCGCAAGATGTCATGTTGGATGTACAAAATCTTATTAGGTGAGTTTTAATATTTGTACATTGTTATCGGTAAAACATGGGGAGCTATATCCTAGTTTATATGCAACGCCTATAGGCTAAGCGCGCACTATGAATTTTAATCGTTGCGAAGAAAATTCGTCAATCTGTGAACAATAGAAATGTACTAGAGTCCGCGCACTTCGGAAAAAAGTCGCTTGAGAATTCGCTTGAAATTTTTTTGTGTTTGCGATTTTATAACTAAATCGCAACAATTAAAATCTTAGTGCGCGCATAGCGTTAAACCTATGTTTTTAATAAAGCTAAGACTTTTAAAGATATAGATTTTAAAAAAACAACACACGCCCTATATTCGTTTTTGCACATCTAGTGAGTTTGTGTTTGTAAAAGATAATCTCTGGAAATACCGATAAAATTACAAAAATTATTTCACTGCTAAAACTTATGTTGGGTGTCAATGTCTGTCATCGACATCCAAACTGTATTAGGTTGGTGTCAAGGACATCGACGCGCAAACGGTATTATGTTGGTGTCAAGGTCATCGGCGCTCAAACGGTATTATGTTGGTGTCAAGGACATCGACGCGGAAATTATGTTGGTGTCAAGGTCATCAACGCGCAAACGGTATTATGTTGGTGTCAAGGTCATCGACGCGCAAACGGTATTATGTTGGTGTCAAGTTTATCGACGCTCAAACGGTATTATGTTGGTGTCAAGGACATCGACGCGCAAACGGTATTATGTTGGTGTCAAGGTCATAGACGCGCAAACGGTATTATGTTGGTCTCAAGTTCATCGACGCTCAAACGGTATTATGTCGGTGTCAAGGTCATCGATGCGCAAACGGTATTATGTTGATGTCAAGGTCATCGACGCGCAAACAGTATTATGTTGGTGTCAAGGACATCGACGCGCAAAGGGTAACGCCCGCGCCATGAATTTAGCACATAATTCTAGATCAACTAGATCAACCCGTAACGTAAAAATATTTCGTCGGCAATTAATAAAAAAGTGCAATGCCTACACGGTCGTGAAACGAACCTGCCCTCCAAATAACTGCAATGCAACATTAAATGTAACACATTGCCTAGTTAGTTGACGTCTTACATTTTCCGAGTGACAGGAAATATTTTATGGCAGAAACATGGAATCTCCATACGGCAAACTAGCTTTTTTAAAATGCTAAATAACTTTTTAATATGTATGTGCCTTTTACAGGGAATCAATAAGCTGCAACGCGCCTATAGACACCCGCGTGCTGACTAGCGTAGAGTTGTCCCGCGAGTCGTCAGTACTGACCATACCGGGCGAGACGTACCCCGAGTCCGGCCTCAGACTCGTCAGCGTCGACCCACCGCTCGTCTCCAAGTTAGTACAAGAATACATTCATTGACTATTCATATTAAAACTCCTTAGACCTCATTACTGCCTAGCCTGCTTAGCTGAATATCAGTATTTTAAATGGAGCGACTGCCTATATCGATCGTCGAAATGTCCATATTCGGCTGAAGTACTCGGACTGAAAAAATTAAGTGCCGGCAAATCAATACATTTAGCAATATTTTTACATAGCATACATTTCGAAAAATTGCGTTTTCTCGCATTATAACATATTTTTTTTTATAATAAAGTTTATTTTTATTTCTATTGCAAATCAGGCCTAACCGGTCGGAATGTCTTGGCTGATACAATAATGTGTTACTTTAGGGAGCTGTGTTGCGGCACGCACGTGCCGGGGACGGGCACGCTGGCCGAGTTCTGCGTGACGCTGGTGAAGGGCGCGGCCGGACACTCGCCCACCGTGCACGCGCTCACCGGAGATCGCGCTAAGCAGGTACTGTAGTACTACATGTATTGATCATCATCTCCCTTTTACCCTTATACCAATTTACTCGGGTTCTTCTTCCATATATCTCTATTAGCCGACATCTCAGTAGTGACAGCCCGATTCAAACTTTATGGCGGCTCGGAACATAAAGCGATCGAAACGACTTTTTTGATGATATCTCGAGAACGGATTGACTGATTTTGATGAATATTATTTGTTAAATCAGCGTCGTATGTTCTGAAAATCCGACACTTTAATAAACTTAAACTCTTGTTCTAGAAATATGTACAGTCTGGGAACCCGGCTGTTGAACAGATTGACCCATTTAATTTGCTGTGTTATAATTATTTCATACATTCTGACAGTTGATGTGATTCACTGACTCTTTAAAATCAACTGGCGAGGAAGGCATTTTCTTTAAAAAAAAATTAACCACTGTTCGCAAAATCAACATCTCAGAACACACAACTTTTTGCACAGGCCCGCGAGCTGTTCTGTCGAGCGGAAAAATTGAACCAAGTCATAGATCTGGCAGACCCTGCAAGAAAGAAAGAAGAGGTGTCCCTTATCAAGCGGCAGTTGGCAGAACTGTGTGGCACTAGTGGCGCCCCCTATGGCGAATACGCTAAGTGCCTGGCGCTGATGGACAGCTTCGCTAAGAGAGAGTTGCAGCAGAATGATGTGTCCGCTCTGCAGTGAGTATTTTAAGTTTAAGGGTCACACACACCGGCTCGGAGAGCATCGGCTGGCGCTCTTCTTTTCACACAGACCGGCGCTAGTTATATGCTTGGAACTGGCCGGAACCACATAGACCGGCTGGAAGAGCACTGGTTTTGAGCGGATGCACTCGGAGCCGGACGGTCGCCGAGCGAGAGAGGACGCAATCGGAGCCGGTCGGCCGCGCGAGCCCGAAAGAGCATGCTATTCGGCTGCGCGAGCGGGGAAGAGTACGTCATCAGAGGCAGCCGGTCGGCTCCTCTTATTATTTCACACTAAGCGCGTTAGGTTTGCTCTGAAGCATTCTCAATAATAAAAGAATAAACCTTATTACAATGATTCAAAACTCTGTTTTAAACGTGATAAAAAATCTGCTCTCCTCTCCGAGCAGGTCTATGTGAACGGACCCTTAAGCTCATTAGTGCCAATATACTTAATTAGCTTTAAAAAGGTTTAAAATATCTCGCTGTCGGTGGCGTGTGTGTTGGATCATTTAGCTCCCTTCAAAATGGTTGAGCTGAATGGTGCTGATCTATGCGTCATGTTCGTGAACGGGCGCCGTCAGTTGGGGCTGGTCATCAATTGGCTGCCTCGGCTTATTTTTTTTTTTGGATTGTTGTTTTGTTAAGTACTATTTGCTGTACTCTGGACGCTCTTAATACGTACGTCTTTTTTATTTTATTACATCGTTCTCACATATAATTATAAATTCAACATTAATGATGTAACTAATATTTTTGTAAAAATATAATTTAAAAGAGTGTCCATGGAGTTTCTTGCCCGTTCTTCTCCATAGGTACCTACGCTTTGGAATGGGCAACTAGCTTCATATTTTCTGACTGACCGACTTCTTGAAAATTCAAAAGTGCCTGTAAATGGTTTAATTGAAATAAATGCTTTGGGTTTTTGAGTTTTGAATAATATACCTAATTATTCACAATCAAAAGTCATTTATTCAAACTAGGAGAAAAAGAAACTGAGAATTAATACTTTTTGAACGTCAAAATTACATAACAGTCCCCCTAAAACGCCCGCCTTCACTACTTCTTAATGCTTAAGCTTGGAAGAAGTGGCGCGCCAAACTCCCTAGCACTAAAAAGAAGTATTTAAAAAAATTACAACAACAGCTCTATTGTATACAGCGTGTAAGGGAAACGCTTCCGAAAACGAAGACAGGTGATAGGGCTAGTGATTCTCGATACGATACCATCAAAAAATTTGGAAAAAAAAATAACAATTTTACCTATTTTTTTTTGCATTTTTCGTACACTATGCTGTGAGAACAGTTAAATTAAACCATTATTTGCGATTAAACACATTTTTTTTCTTTACAACTCTAACAAGCAATGTATTCGTAAATAAAATCATCTGACGCTCGCGCATGACCTAGAGTTCAAAGTGCGCGCGCGCTCGCCGCAGACGAGCGGCCGACGACCCCAAATCCACGCGACGCGACGACAGCCGGCAGCGGCGGGCGGGGTGCCATGTGATCCTATCCTCCTAACCTTTACTCGATCGCTTGAAGCGAATGTCTTTTCAGTTCACTTCTACCTAGTTGTGGGATATCTGGTTTCGAATTCCATTCATGCAAGGATCGTAATGATTTTCCCCTTGAACAGGGTTTCAATTTTATTTTGATCCGAATGTTCGCAAATTTTGCTTACAAATCAGAAAAATCAAGTTTACTTTTCTTAACCTTGAGACCCATACCGAGGTTTGAACCCGGGTCACCTAGTTTGAGAGAGAGGCGTCCACGGCTCCTATGCGGCGCGTGGCGGTGCGGGGCGGGGCGGTGCGGGGCGGGGCGGCGGCGACCTTAGGCATCCTTTGTAAAGCGCCGCCGTCGCCGCCGCCAAAATAAATAAGAAGAAACATTACAGAGGCGTCAACAGTTTTAAATTGATGCACTGTGTCGTGCAATTACTGTTTTGTATGTAAGTCGATAATCGATAGTAAATAAAATAAAGTCGCGACCGCAACTTTAGCCGTGATTGACTAAAACATTTTCATCGCGTGTAGGTACAGTTTGAAGCAACTAGTGCGCGTGAATCAATTGAATTTGAACTTTATGTCAATGTAATTTGTCACACGACACGCGCTAGTTTATTGCAATAAAAGTATCCTTAATTTAGTAAGTAAACCCAATCAATTTAAAGTGGATAATTAAATTAGTTTAATTTTAGAAACAAGTTAAATCTTATTAAAAAAGTTTGATAATGAAAACAGTTTAGTAAGCTTAGCAGTTTAGTAAAGCATAAGTACAATTTCCTGACAATTAAAATTAATTGGTTTCTGATTTCATAATTATTCTTTAACATTTTCTCCTCTGTAATTTGTTGATCTTTGCACATCAAAAGACACCGCTATGGCGGCGTCCGCGCGGCGGCACCGTTTGTCAGCCGACACCGCACGCAGGCGGCATCCGCGGCATGTTTGATCTTCTTAGTACTTCTTTAGTAATCTAGTTAGTACTTAGTTAGTTCCTTTCCGACTCGGTTCGTGAGCGAATGTGCGTTACGTTACGTAAATCGATCAATAGCTATTGAATCGTATTTAATACTGTTTTGTTAGTTTTCAATTTATTTAAACTTTTCGCACAAAAAGGTACAAAGGCGGACTTAATACCTTAGGCAGGCTTAATTTGTGTTATTGTTACGTTTTTAGTGCTGTTTTATTGTGTTTTAGTTATTATTTTTTGTTGTATTAAACAATGCCTGAGTCATACGTGTACAGTGCTTGTGAATACGGCAACATGATGATCGAGAATGTGACAGTGCTGATGAAATGCGGGGCAGAATACTGAGCATTTCTAATAAACTACGTGCAGAATGTGTTGAGGATCCTACCCTAATGCCTCGTGTTCACGGGTCGACACAGCGGCCTGGCATTGTATTGAAATGGATGGAGCGCAGTTCGAGACTTCGAGCCATACATCATAAGGTCGCAAAGGATTTAGACAGGTACTTACGTAAAATGGCTCTGTCAACTTTAATTTTTAACAGTGGGCTATTTATGCAATAAAAATTCATAATTTTGTGAAGTGTTGTAGGGGTAGGCATTTTGAAAGTGGTGTTTGTAAATTCCGTATAAATCCCGTGACTCGGCGTGACTCGGCCGTACGGAGCGCTAGGCGCCCGCGACGAAGCCCGGGCGCGCGGTCACGTGGTAGCGCGACGTTGCTTTGCGTGTCAGCGACCTCACGTGTTGTACGGTTTCCATTGCGCGTTTACGAAATATGAAATCTTGAAAATAACCAATATAAAGCGAAAGGTTATTGGTATCCGTTTGTATTTAGGTTGTATATAATCTACGTTCTGGCTTCGGAAGCGTTCTCCTTACACCCTGTATACTGACATCAATCACTGACTGTTCGAAATAAAGTTCTGATAGATCTTCACGCTAAACTGTTGAAAAATCAAAATTTTATTTATAATAATGGAAATTTAATTGTGTCTCATTAGCCACAGTTGGGCTGATTTAAAAACTTGTAATCTCATTTCAGCGACAATAAATGTCAAAAAAAATCAAAATGTTGGTATATTACAGATAGTTTTGATAGATTGAGACAGGTATAATGCGACTGCATTAAAAATACGGGAATCGTCGCTCGTGTCGATTCTACTGTACAAAGATAATTTAACGCGTGGCCAAAATCGGAACTAATGCCGCCATCTTGATTTTTCAATACGAATTCACAATTTACCGACAACCCCCCTGTCAATGTCATAAGCGCCAAAAGATCCTTGTAGCACTTTATTTTGTGATCGATCGATAATGATCGCTGACATTGACCGTTCAGATCGATAGTGTGTTTCTAAGTTCATCGATGATGTTTTGAGGCAATCATATCGAGTGGTCGATTGTAATCTATAGGCCGACTGCTTAATTATGACGTTGCCTGAGGTAGCAGCGCGGGAGGAAGGTGCGGGAGGGGTGATAGTTGTTAAAAGTTGACAACTCACTGAGCTCTCGCATCACGTCACCACAACCCTCCCGCACCGCGCTACGTGCTACCTCAGGCAACGTCATAATTAAGCAGTCGGCTTATAGTCGCATTTTCAATAATTTTGATATAATCTGCCTCAATTCTTCCAGCTCAATAGCGAAAACAGAAGTCCGCGAGGCAGTGTCCCAAGCTGCCCAAAGTGGCCGCCGCTTCGCAGTCCACTTCCTTCGCTGCTCATACCTCATGGAGACCGACAGCATAAAGTCTGTGCTGACTGAACGACACAGCATGCCTACCATGGTGCTGGGTTGTGCCGGTGGGGTTCTTGTAGCGGCCTGCACTGTGCCACAGGTGACGTCATGAACTGTAATAATATCGGTTCAAAAACGATCTGATGAAAGTGTAAACAAACCCTGTTCGGCGGGATGATTGCGTAACACGCTAACAGAAACAATGGCTTTCATTTTGAAAGTTCAACAACATTCATGGCGTTATTGACGTTGTTGAGCAGACAATTTTTTTTGAACATATAATGAAGCAATGAATTAGCAATATCCTTCAAAATGATAATGAATGAGATTGTGATTTAAAGTGTTAAATTTTTACGCAGAAAGATTAGTGTCTGAAATGGTCATTTGAGGAAAGAGCCACACAGATTTTAGTGGACCTGTTCAGTCAGTGCACACATTTGTCAGCGTCATAACCCTCGTTCTATCGCAATCGAGTAAAATGTAAAAAATAAAGTAATGTAACATGATGCGCAGGACATGGTGTCGGCCACGTTCAGCGCGGCGGGCTGGCTGGGCTGCGCGGCGCGAGTGTTCGGCGCGGCAGTGCGCACGCGCGAGGGACTCACGCTCGCTGAGATGACGCCTTCTAAGGTAAACCTACTATTATAATTTCACTTGGCGTATTTGTCCAAATATTCGCGTAAAGAACACAGTTACAAAATAAAAACAGCTAAGTAAAAAAATCTCGTTATTACAATGTCTTTTTCCTTAGGTAAGCCTAATAAACTGCGAACAACTAGTCCAGGATGCGATGCGCGTCGCCATTAAATTTGCGCAGTCACACGTCAAGGAGAACACAGAACATTCTAGAAATACGCAGAACAGACAACAGAACTGATCATCATACTTATACTTTGAAGAGACTGACCGCACGGAGGCGATGAATAACTACTATACGCTTTATAGCCATGTTTACTCTCACTAAGGGACAAAAATGTGCTGTTACAGATGTCGGGCGATGTCGATCAACGTCCCCAGACATGTTGTCTCCCAATCGCTTTTATCGTTTTCGATGACGCCATACATGTCGCTTGACTTCAGCATCTTTAGCGACATAATTTATGTTGCAGGACATTTTGTTTAGGTACTAATGAATACGATGCTTCTCTTTAGAACAAATGTCCCCTGACATTTGTCTTATGTGACATTGACAATCGAACTAGGGAAAGTCACAAGGCGTTTAATTTGCCCCGTTATTAATAAGATGATAAAGGTGAGAGTTACTTATATCCAGTCATCCAGCGAAAAAGTTTTGCTCCATTACAATGATATGACCCGTTTTAAAAGCGGGAACAACGCTTTAAACTAAACGTTTTTTGTTGAAGCATAATATTTGTATACAGGTTTCTGCGTTCCAGATTCCCAATGATATTGCTAAAAGACAGTTAAGCCGCTTTTATAACAAAATTATGAAATATTAAAAAAAGAACTTGATCTGTATACAATAATTTAGTCATGATTATTATTTCTAATTTGTATTTATAATTTGTGAGACGAAACGAAGAAATTTTGGAAATGGTATTTATTTATTAGGTATGTAATGTATTTTATTTTCTAATACTTACATAGCAGGGCAATAATTTAAATAAATATTGTCTGCTGTGTGAACTGCCTTAATGATATTGAAGTTTTAATTGAATTCGAAATATGTTGAGTCTTCCTGTAAATAAATAATAGCTCTATTTTTGTAAATAAAACTTGTTGAAAACGAATTGTATTCTTATTTTATTACAAACAGTAGAAATTTTCCCGTATCCCGAGGCACTAAGATAATATGAACCTTTGTACACAAGTTTTTCTTGCTGTGAAAAACTACGGTTTATTCGCCATTCGGTATTAGTGTTCTATGAATCACTTTAGAAGCTTGTTCACAGACTCGATTTTTTCTACAGCACTGATTATACTCCGTACCGTGTACAAAGGGTCTAATAGTCCTTTCAAAGCTATTTTACCAACGACACCAGCAACCAGAAAGCAACCTTATCGTAAAAAGAATAAAGATCACTGTGATTTTGACAGTGATGCAAAGTCCGTGGTTAAATAACTATAGACTTGTACATTTAGTATTTTATCTATGCTAAAGACTTCAAATCAAAGTTCTCGAGCGATGGGGCTTTTAGAAAGACACGGCCATATGGATCTTCAGAGAAAGAAGCCGAATATTATATAGTACTCCGCGTATTGAGCCTATTAAGAACGCACTGAATAAACGTAACGTAAAAACAATTTTAAAATTTAACACAGACCATTCATATACAGGGTGAAAATTAAATTAGCTAGCGAAGCTCTGCAGACGTGATAGGTATAGATATGTCGCAGCCAACTGGTTAAATTAGCCGTTCAGTTAACCGCCTAGCCTTTTAACTAAACGGCGCGGGCGGCCTTTCAACTAACGGCCTGAATAATATTCAATTACAGTTTAGGTTGGAAGTCTGTAACCAATCACGCGCGATCCGAATTGGTCGCAGTAACTAGCCAAACCCAAACCAACCAACCCAAATGGGTTAGGTTAGGATAGAACTATTATCAACCGCGTGCGAGCCGAGAGAGCGAACCGAGGCGAGCACTACTTCTAAAGGCTAGGCAGTTAACTGAACGGCTAATTTAACCAGTTGGCTGCGACAGATACATTTCGACAAAAAAAAGAAATTGGCGGACAGATGGTATGTGAGGGTCTACTCTTTACGTTACGTTTACGTCACGCGTTCGTGTTAGCCTCAGGCCTTAGTGTTTTTTAGACTCACGTTCGATTGCGAGCGCGTTAGAATTTTGTGTGGGAAATTAGGTTTCACCTAGTGACCACCAGGTGGCGCTAACCAATACTAAGTTAAGAGTCCTATTACATTTTTTACGCAAATTCATGATTTTTGACGCTGTAATTTTCAGCAGCAGTAACATATTTAAATTTTTTGATTATGAATAACGATAGTAACATTCTCTTTCTTGTAAGTTGGAATTACACATTTTAATTTTTCTTTTCGTGTAATTTACTATAAATATTTTACGAACTCCGTTTGCAAGAAAAACCGTCGGCGATGGAACTTTGACGCTCAAATTCACATTGTTACATTCAATTCTTATAAAAGCTAAAATTACTAAAAAATAAGTTGAATGTTTGACTTGTTTATTGGAATTCTAGAATTTCTTTAAATTCCTTGAGTTTTCACAAAAAAAATCGAAAAGAAAGCCTAATTTAAGCCATAAATGTCTTGATTCAGCGTCCATTATATTCCAAATAAACACAATTTTATCAAATAAACTAATATGATATAAAACTTCGATCTATAATGAATACGTTTTATTAGTTTTCGTTTGTCAATATTATAAGAAAAAATTACAATAAATAAAATTAAAGTACTATATATTCTACGTCGATTCAGCGCGCTCCTCAGTCTCGCGCGAGCGCTTATCGAGGTAGGACCTGTACATGAAATTTTCGCGCGCAATCGTCCGGAGATCGCTATTATTATCGACTCTTGTACGCCGATCGAAATAATTTGATCCAATAAGATTTTTTTTTACATCATAATATTAAATGTATTATTTTTTAACAGACTTCTAAAAAGGAGGAGGTTCTTAATTCGGATGTTTATGTTTTTTTTTTTTTTTTATGTATGTTCGGGCATAACTCCGTTATATTTAGACGGATTTGGATGATTTTTTTTTGTTCGAAAAAGTGTATTCCGAAATAGTCCCATTTAAATTTTGTACAGATCTGATCATGAGTTACGTAGACAGACAAGGTAACTCTTCAATAAATTCCAGCAAATCAACCGCGATTCCTGCTATCGCATATGTATTCATTGTTTACGCAATCACACAACATAACATCACGCCTGTACCCTTTAAAGGGGTAGGCAGATGTGTTCAATAGCTTCCTGTCACTGATATTTATATAGCAAGTAGTGTTATATGAATTTGTGTGGGGTAGATAGGTAGAACTAAAAAGTGAAACATACTTTTTTTTTTTTTTGGAATCTGTTGTTTTTTTATTTTTGAAAAAAAGTTTTAGTACGAGTGCGTCTTAAAGGTAATCAATATTAGTACATACGTACATATTAGACTTACATTTTTATCTTTTATTTATGGTAGGTAAGGGTCGGAAAACACCACTATACGCCTGCATAAAAAAAGGAAGAGACACAATTATGCCCGCTTACAGACAGCATTACAAGTTAAAATGTCACTAAAAAGGTAGATGCAAACACGATGTTATTAATTTAAACCGTATTACAGAACAAACCAAACCACAAACAAACCTTAAGTTCCTACCTAAAATATACATTTTATACTAAAACAAACATAAATCAGTATTTTCTTTTCCAGGACACATAACCATAATAATTCTGAAACATCTACAGAAAGTAAAAATATGATAGTAGAACCAACAGTGAAAGAATCGTCTACTCTAGATCAGCTAAAGTAGGTACCTACCTACCCGTATATTACCTAGCCGGGCCCACTCTATGCTCAAGGTCAAAAATATCGTAATTTATTTTCGTAATAGAAAAGATTTTCGTAAAAAAAGGTTTTGTTTTAATGATATTTGTAATTATTTAGTAACGCTATAAAAAATTACAAAAGAAGTAGTTATAAGAAATGCCTACTGGATACCTACCACGAGCTCTTAACGCGATCCACTTTAGGACCTAAACTGAACTGTTCTTCTAATTCGTACCATGATGTCAGTTTAACGATTCAATTTAGGCCGTGCCATCTGGATACCTACCACGAGCTATTAACGCTCATTCACTTTCAACGATCCAAATGCCGCTGAGCGTATTGGTTGTCATGGTACGACTGTGAGCGATGCTGTTTAAGAACCTAAACTGAAATGTCTTGCATTTGAATCGTTTTTAAATAGATCATGGTAGGCCTCCTGTTCTACGTTCTGATTGTGAACATTTTGTGTAGGTATATTTTTGTCTTTTTTAAACATGACTATAAAGGAGTGTGTCTTCTGTATTCTATGTCGGGATTATGTGACGTAATTCATGAAGATGTTAATAATTACTAGTTGATTAATGCATTCGATTTATGACCAGTAACTACTTACGTATTTTTTTTTTGAACCAAGAGGCTTCTACAGCATCAGAAAAATGTATGCTTTCCAGTTCTGTTCTGTTCAAAGGAAAAAAAAACACGTTAAATGCCATTACGAGAGATCTTTTTGTATTTTTTTTTCTCAAACTTTATAATTAGGTACATTTTTAATTTGTGGACTCTTTGAGTGTTTTGATTTATACTCACCCCTGATTACCTGTCTAGTAGTGTTCAGTTCAGACTCTGGATTAATAAAAAAAACTATCATCCTACTCAGACTGGTATCAAAATTGTTTCGCGGACTATAGTTGTACTCCCAACGCACACTAACGTAACTTCGTGTATTGCAAACGAACACAAGCGCGCGTTCGCGCTAAGCGAACATTTACGATTTGTAATAGGACTCTTAAGAGTAAATCCAATAAAAAAATTGGTTGTCTGTAAAGTTGGAAAGTCGGTTTACGGACGATAATTTTACGTTATAACGTCATAAGAGATAGATGCGTCACAAGCCGAACGCTGAGGCAGATCGTGCCTCTCTATCGCTTGTTCTGCGCTCTCGCTTGCACGCTCGGCTCAGGCGTAACGTGATAAGGAGTCATGCTTTTTCGTGCGTGCAGCCGGCGTTCATCGATTTATAAGACGTTAAGACGTCAAAAAAAAAAAACGAAAATTAACAAGACAAATCCTTGATATAATATTATGCAGGTAATTCAAATGATTATAAACACTTTATAATAAACTGAAAACATCGACCACAGAGTACTTTTTGATAGAGACATCGTCCGAATAACATAAACAACAAAGTTATGTAGAAAACTATTTATTATTATTAATTACAGGCTAGTTAAATATATGTACAGTCAGTTTGAGATCCGATTGGATCGTATCACTCAATTCATCGTCTCATCACTTTATGTTCTTTTTTATAAATTTTGTGAGATTTATTTAAGTCTATAATGTTTATGGATTTATAAACGTATATATATTTTCGGGTTTGCCTAACCGTTCGGACTCGAACAGAGATAATTATTACACATAGTGCCATCCATAAAGATGCGCCCCACTCTTCTATCTAATCGCTTACAGCGGAATGCTGCAACTTCTTCTGTAAGCGTTTGGGAAGAAGAGTTGGTCGCGTCTTCTTGTATGGCACAGATCGATGTTACAAGCCCTAAAAAATTCGTTGTACCCCTAAATAAATACTTTTGATTCCGTAAACATTAAAAAAGAAACATAATTTTAAGTGCGTGAATTTGACTCCCGGCTGCGTAACGTTTTGTAACAATCACTGCCAATGTGCTCTTTTTCTTTTTTCCATGTAATTTTCTATTATGCGTTAAATTTTGAACCCTAATGATCCATATTGTTTCAGTTTAATTTTCTTTTATATCTATTTATTTTAAGGGTTAACTCGTCGACGAGAAGAAATTATAGGGTATTCGAGATGTCAAGTAGCAATAGGGAACTAAGTAAACGTTAATGTTTGTAATTGATAATCTGCACATCACTAGTAGCACTCAGAATTGCGAAAATCGCCCTTACTGCAACGCAATAAGGGCGCTGTGACAGTCAAACTGTTACCGTGGACTTGAGATTGATCGTACGATATAGTTCTTTACTTATACTCAGTATATTGAGTTGCATCTGCGGGGTAATTGTGTAACTCACTATCAGTATCTATGTATGTCTTTCATTTTGACAGTTAAACAACATTCATTGCGTTATTTACGTAGTTGAGCGGATTTTTTTTCGAACATGTGAAGCAATGGATTAGCAATATCCTTCAAAATAATTCAGATTGTGATTGATAGTGTGTTACGTAATTAGGGTGCAGGTTAGACTGGAAGCCTACCAAACATGACTACACGAAGAAAGAAAAGAGCACACTCCTTGATAAGCTCACTCAATGTGAGAGCGAGATGTTAGAATAAACGTGACGCATCCGGGTGCCAAAAAGCACGGACTAGTGATTGTCCATGTACTGTAGCTCAGACAGCAGCAGGACTGTGTTGGGCAGCGGGCGCGGCTGCGGAGACAGGATCGTCAGCATCTGCCTGTCCATGTCCACGGCCGTGCTGTGGGACGAGATACATAACTTTAGTGGAACAGGAAAAAATATTTACACTTCTTATGGCACACTATTCCTATAAATGTTACCTAATTAAAATAAACCTAAACATCTGCTCATTATGATTAACACTGGCTATCATAAACATAAAAAATAACACCACCCCTTAGTTGCAAGAGTTAGTTAGTGTACAATGCCAACTTTTCGACAAAAATATTTTTAGGTCACCTTAGGTATTGAGAAAAATCATGGTCGATAAAATCCAGTAACACTGTCCGACTTGAGAATTGAAATTAGAACCTTCTGCTCGTGACGCCTTGGTCACTTAAAATAATTGAGCTGGAGGCAGTAAGCCGGTTATGTCAGTCGAAGGGCCCATAGTCATGGAAGCAGAAGAATTCTCGAGTGTAGACCGGGTATCACCTAGGCTTAACGTGGGGCGCCCACCAACTAGATGTCAGATGGACATTGGTGCCTCGACCTTAAAAAGCCGGAAAATACTGTATTCGAGAGGCGCAGAATTGGGTGTTTTGACGCAACCTTGGAAGGGCCTATGTCCAGCTGCACTACGATAGGCTCAAGTATATCGATTGAATAATAAGTACAGTAGTGCGATTCCGTAAAAATCTCACCGTGAAAACTTAGGTGAAGTGAGCTGTCATTCCACCTGATGCTAGGGATTGACACTATTGACAGTTCAATTTAATCTCACTTCACCTTAGTTTTCACGGTGAGTTTTTTACAGAATAGCACTGCTGATAGCTACTCACACGCAGACGAAGCCCGCCAGGTTGGAGTGCAGCACGTCGTCGTCGGGCCCGGCCGCGAAGGACACGGCCAGCAGGCGGTGGTGCAGCGCGGGCGCAGGCCACACGCTCACCAGCTTCGTGAGCGCGTCCTGCGCGCGCATGCCCAGCGGCATGCACGAGTCGGGCAGCGACGGCGCGCCCACCTGCAGCGACCCACTTGTTTACTGCCTCAAATATCACTAGCTTCCTCCATGGATCGGCGCAGAGTGCCTTTCCATCCATACATCTGTCTAGCCATCATAATAATGGCTAAACAATTGACATCTTTTACACAATGTCTGTATTTTCTCTGCATGTATTTTTATTTTATTTATACAACAAATCCAGAATGAAAAGTACGCTATGTATTTCTCCATCCTAAGATACTGTCAAAATTTTAAAACGATCGGTTCAGCAGTGGTTCAAGCTTGAAAAGGTAACAGAAAAACAGACGGACAGAGTAACTTTAAAATATATAAAATATTACTAGCTGCGCCCCGCGGTTTCACTCGCATAAATCTCGATCTTGTGGGAATACCGGGATGAAAAGTATCCTTTATCCTAATCATGTTCTAACCATGTGCCAAATTTCAGACACACAAATTTTAGACATCAACAAACCTTATAAATCTTGAGATCTGTGAACTTGACGTCGAAGGAGTGCGGGTAGTAGGGCGTGCGCTTGCCGTAGAAGTACTCGCGGATGCGCGCGTCGCGGGCCTCGGCGCGCTGCGTCGATGAACGCTCCACTACCTGTAGAGAACAGACTCATTAAATTATTTCGTCACCACTACTCTCAAAATGGTGAAAGAAAACATCGTGAGGAACCATGCATGGGCATGTTCTAGAACCAAAAACTCGAAGACATGTGACATCTGCCAACCCTGCACTGGGCCCGCTGGCCCTGTCACATAGATTAGGCCTGTGTCCCAGCAGTGGGAACTGTGGTTTTGGTTGACTTCAGACTGTAGGGTAACAAGGTAGCCATAATAAAAAACAGAATATACTTACGCCTCCGCTCTTGGGTAGGTACACGACTTTGACGAACTTTGGCATATCTCTCTTGAGCTCATTGTATAGCCTCTCGTTGTCCAACACTAGGATTACATCCACCTGAACGGAAATTGAGTAAAAAGAACATTAGGTTTGGTCTATGACAACGATTTGGCTGTACAGTACGCGGCCGTTGATATGGCCGTTTAGGGTTTATGAAAAGTTAGGATTTGTAGAGTGTTGTCTCTCTCTCCCTCATACATATCTGTGTGTCTCTTTTTTATAAGTCGTTCTGTCATATTTGAAGCACAATTGCGCGAGTCGTGCTCTCCTATAGACGACACAGTTTCTGTAGTCATAATTATTACTAGCTGTGCCCGCGACTTCGTTCGCGTGGATGTCGGAAAACAACAGGTAATGTGTCGCTTAGGAAAGGTGTAATTGCCACTCCTTCATTGAAAAGGAAGAATCATCAGATCTTGCCTGGTAACGCTTTCCTTACCTAGGGTTCGCTACCACGGCCCTTTCGACTGCAATCACTGCGTCTTCATGGTTCATAATGACAATGCGACGAAGTGTCACTTTGATTTTTGAGAATAAATTAAAATAAAAGCGCCTGCTCGAGGCTGATTATCTAACCAAACAGCCATAATTATGTCCATTAACGGTATTCTAAGACAGACTCAAAATAAAATTTTGATTTTACGTCTGTCTTAGAATACCAACTTGTAAATCATATCATATCATCATTTTATCTAAAGTATATCTGAGATTAGTAGGTGAAGTTTGAAGTTAGTTTTTCTAAGTCTTGGTTTCTTCTCTGTGGTAAATTTAGAATTTCTTAACTTGGTATTGAAGATATCATATATACCTACCAATATTATGCCTCATAAAGCATCGAGATATCTAGATGATAAAAGGAAGAATACATTAATGGTAAGAGCTTCTACATAAAGTTGCCCGTGTAAAAAGCAACTCATTAAACTTTGGTTATATTTGACACCGGCCGCCATTTAAACTACGAAGATGAAACCCATGAAAACTTTAGACATAACTTTAACCGACTTCCATAAAAAACCCTAGAAAGTGCAAAATAACCTTAGTTTGGGAAGACGTTGCGCGTTGGCAAAAAATTACAGACTTCTGAAACCAAAGGTCTATTGCACTTTGAAGTGTGTTTTTAAGTCGGTTGTATTTTATTTTATTTCACACAAAGTCGTGTAAGTTTACATTGAAAACCATGAAAACGACACACATGATAAAAAAAGAAAAAGAAAATTGCAGCCGCCATCTTCGATTTTCATTTTGACGTCACAATCGGCTTCAGCACTCTCGAAAACCATGAAAACGACACACACTACCAATTTTTCGATTTGCAGCCGCCATCTTGGACTTTCATTTTAAACAATACTGAAACGGTTTACCAACAGTCGATTGGTCCATGAACCGTTGGTCAACACCATTAACTTTTCATCCAAAGGACTTGTGACCCACGAACGTTTCCCCAACAGAACTCTACGTCAGTGAATGCTTAACCAACAGAATGTTTTGACCAATAACTTTTCACCCAAAGAACATTTGGCCCATGTCAAATAGAACTTAGGATGCAAGGGCGAGCGAAGCGAGCTCGGGACTTGGGGCACCCCGACTCGGACAGGTAGGGTTCGAAGGGATAATCGGCGGCTCAAGTGAGCGAGCAAAGCGAGCGAAGGGCACCCCGAGGTTAGGCTTGGTTAGGTTACTTTATACCCTTTTCACAGAAATAAAGGACTACGTCTTATTATTATTTTACTTTCATCTTTCCCGGCGTC
This sequence comes from Gortyna flavago, assembly GCA_963669345.1. NCBI lineage: Eukaryota > Metazoa > Arthropoda > Insecta > Lepidoptera > Noctuidae > Gortyna > Gortyna flavago. Next base: position 15,733,548 of record OY770142.1, read on the forward strand.
TGTTGGCCTTGTTCTTTGGGTGAAAAGTTATTGGTCAAAACATTCTGTGGGTAAAGCATTCACTGACGTAGAGTTATGTTGGCAAAACGTTCGTGGGTGAAAAGTCCTTTGGGAAAAAGTTAATGGTTTAAAGATAATGTTCACCAACGGTTCATGGGCCAATCGACGGTGGGTAAGCCGTTACAGTTTCATTTTAAGCTCACTATTGGCTTCAGCACTCTCAAAAACCAATAAAACGAAACCCATAAAAAAAAAATTGCAACCTCCGTTTTGGATTTTCTTTTTGACCTGCCCTATCGGCTTCAGCACCTTTTAAATCTATGAAAACGACATCTATGACAAAAAATCAAAACAAAATTGCAGCCGCCATCTTGGATTTTCATTTTGACCTGACTATCGGCTTCAGCACCCTCGAAAACTATCAAAACGACACCCATGACAAAACATTTAAAAAAAATGGAGCCGCCATCTTGGGTTTTCATTTTGACCGACTATCGACTTCAGCACCCTCAAAAACCATGAAAACGACAAACATGATAAAAAAAAATTACAGCCACCATCTTGGATTTTCAGTTTGACCTGACTATCGACTTCAGCACCCTCGAAAACCATGAAAACGACACCCATGACGAAAAAGTTAAAAATTTAGGCAACCGCCAACACCCGACTCCCGGAAGACTGGGAGCGATACAAAGAAACCCAATACACATACAAAAAGCGAATCAGAACTGCCAGAAGGACAGCATGGCGGAAATTCTGCGAATCCATCGAAACCAATAGTAAAGCCGCAAGAATAAGGAAGATCCTATCAACAGATCAGGACCGAACCCTTGGCGCGCTGAAAAAACCCGACAACTCATACACACTAACGGACCAGGAAACCAGCAAGGTCCTTCTCGAGACTCACTTCCCAGACTGCAAACTCCTAGAGGACAGGACCTGGGAAGCTGTGCCCAATTGGACCCCAACGGAACAGGACTGGTCCAGTGCCCACAGTCTAGTAACACAGGACCGAATAAAGTGGGCTATCAACACCTTCCAGCCTTACAAGTCTGCAGGACTAGATGGCATTTTCCCAGCCCTACTACAATGGGGGGTTGACCATATCACACCATGCCTGGTAGAAATTTATCGGGCCTGCATAGCACTAAGATACGTACCTCTAGCCTGGCGCGAAGTGAAAGTCATCTTCATACCAAAACCGGGAAAAGCGGACTACACACAACCCAAGGCGTACAGACCCATAAGCCTCACATCCTTTCTACTAAAGACCCTAGAGAGACTCTGTGATCGACACATCCGAGACGGACCTCTTCGGGCAAAGCCACTCCACAAAAAACAGCATGCGTACTCCACAGGCAAATCAACAGAATCCGCACTGCATAGTGTGATATCCAAAATTGAATGCGCAGTGGACCACAAATGCTCAGCACTGGCTGCCTTCATTGACATCGAGGGCGCCTTTGACAAAACCAACTTCAAAAGCATCAGCACGGCTCTAGAAAGACACAACATAGACCCGACCCTGAGCGGCTGGATCACCAACATGCTCAAACAGAGGGCAGTACAAGTGACCGTAAACGACATCACAAGGGCCATCGTGGCGAAGGGCTGCCCCCAAGGTGGCGTCCTTTCGCCGCTTCTATGGAACCTGGTCGTGGACAGTCTAATAAAAGATCTCAATGACAAAGGTTACTTTACTGTAGGATACGCCGACGACATAACCATAATAATAAATGGCACCCACGAAAACACACTGTGCAACCTAATGCGCCAGGCCCTGAAAATAATAGAAAATTGGTGTGGTAAACACCAACTATCAGTGAACCCCACAAAAACCGAATTGGTTCTCTTCACAAAAAAGAGGAAACTGACGACACTACAACTACCACGTTTCTTTGGTACAACCCTAAGCCTATCAACTGAAACCAAATACCTCGGCATATTTTTGGACAAACAGCTGAATTGGGCAAAACACACCAACTACATTACTACGAAAGCCAGCATATCACTGTGGCAATGCAAGCGAATGCTTGGAAAAAATTGGGGGATTAGCCCCAGGGTCACTCACTGGCTATACACCACAGTTATCCGACCAATCATCACATACGGCTCACTAGTCTGGTGGCCCAGAACAGACCTGAGCACAGCCCAAAAAGACCTTGAAAAGCTGCAGCGGCTCGCGTGTGTGGCAATCACCGGCTGCATGAGAACTACACCCACTGCTGCCCTACAGACCATGCTCGGACTACCGCCTCTACACCTTGTAGTGCGGGAAGAAGCGGCCTTGGCTGCCTTCAGGCTCTCTACATCAGGAACCCTGAGCAAAGACTCTAGGGTCAAACACATACGCTTAAAAGAAAATGCGATCAAATGGCAGCCAATGATGGCATCACCCTGCGACAAAGCCCCGAAACAATACTGCTTCCAAAAGCACTACAACATAATGCTTAAAGAGGAGCAGTGCGACTACTCAGGTTCGAAGGAACTGAGAATTTACACTGACGGTTCAAAGACCGACTGCGGAACTGGAGTCGGAGTCTTCTCACACGACCTCAACATAAGAATATCCAAACCGCTGGGAAAGCGCAACACGGTCTACCAAGCGGAGTGTGTGGGCATAACACAAGCGGCTTATGCCATAGCAGCCAGAGGAGTTGCGGACACCCATATTCGCATACTCTCTGACAGCGCCTCAGTCCTCCAATCCTTAGATAAAAAATGCATCACATCGAAACTAATACTAGAATGTCACAATGCGCTTGAACAGGCAACTGTATTGAACCGCAATATAGTGACACTACAATGGATAAAAGGACACAGTGGATCGCTAGGTAACGACGCAGCTGACGAGCTGGCCAGAAGGGCATCGAGCATGCCAGTCTGTGGACCGGAACCTATCGTGCCCATCCCCTTCAACCAACTACGCAGGTGGCTACAGGAGTACACCCACACACAAGCAGAAAGCTGGTGGACGTCGTCACCAGGCTGCAGGCAGTCCAAGGAAGCTATGCCATCACTGGATGGCAAGCTAAGCAGTCGCTTACTACGATTGGACAGGAAAGGCCTGCGCCTGGTGACGGGGACCATCACGGGACACTGCTCGCTAAACAAACACTTTCACACTATAGGCATAACGGACAGCCCCCTGTGCAGAGCTTGCATGGTGGCTGATGAAACCATTGCGCATGTGCTCTTTGAGTGCACAGGCGTCACCCAGATCAGGACACAAACCCTCGGGACACCCAGATCGTACACAGATGTTCTCAAAAGACCAGGAGACCTAATCAGCTTCTGGAGGGAGGTGGGCTGGTTGGAATAACCGCCAACGGCCGCCATGGCCCACGCACAATGGTCCACTGAAGGACTAAGTGCGGAAACCAAACCCATAAAATAATAATGAAATAATAGGCAACCGCCATCTTTGATTTTCTTTTTGACCTCACTTACCGGGGTCCGGATCCTCGGAAACCATGAAAAATAGCTCTCTCTCTCTCTGTGTGTGTGTCTCTATCTACCTATTACTTTGAAAAATGAGGCATAACGCTTTTTCGTTATTTGACGATTTCTCCCTTAGAACTCCTACCGCAAGCTCCTTAGAAGAACTTCGTTAAAAAACGCTCTGCGTTACTCAACTTTCTATATCAATAATTATCCAACTTCTCTATCGCTCAGAACACCACATTAATTATTATTATCTTACATTATCCTCACTTTTTGTTTAAAATTATTTTAGCGCCACAGGCGCCACTAAATAAACCATCAATGGAAAGCGATTTTGTTTAATATTATAATCATTATCATTACTTTTTAAAATAACATAGACATAAGTAGGTATCTGTGTTATTTCGTCATTTAAGTAAGCATAAACTAATAGGACGTGATTATTCACATCACAACAACAATATGTTTTCGTTAGTAGGTACTATATCGCGCCAATAGATGTCGTTACGTGTTACTAAAAAACGTAAAAAGTTGTTCTAGAATACTTTAAATTGATTATATCTTTTGATAGAGTGAACCGATTGCGATGAAATAAAAACTAATCACTGCTCCGAGTTCTACACCATATTTGAGTATAAAAAGTAACGGTATTGGTTTGGTACTTTTTACGTTGACCCTGTTCAAATCAATAATCTGGCACATCCAAACAGACAAACAGACAAACCGACAAACAGACAAAAATTCCAAAAATTGATGAAATGGCATCTGATGGTTATCCTTTAACACCCCAACTATTTTTTTTGGAAATATTTTCAATGTACAGAAATGTCTCGTCTACAGATTTATTATATGTATAGAATAGATATAGAGTATAGATATAGATATAGAAGAATAGAAGATAGATGAAGAAGCTTTTTAAAAAGTTACAAGAACAAGAAACGGATTAATTTCTAAAAACTGGTCAAGAGTGAGAGCCATGCAGGCTCGCATAATCATGTTTCTGAGCCTACTAGAATTATTTTGGCTGTCACCTTCTTTAGAACAATTTTTGAAGTGAAAACTTCTTTAGGCGCGTTGGGCATTTTTTGAGATGGGAAAAAACCATTGAACTCGCGACACTGTTACCGACACCGCGCTACATTCGGATGTTTGGCTGTCCTCAGGATGTACCTACTCGGTTTTAATGTACATCCGATATGTGAGTGAGTGATGGCAAAGAATTCTGTTTGTGTTTTGTGTTCACTTCTGTTTGTACTCCCAGTGCCACTGTTTTTTTTTTTTACTAATTGTGTATTTTTCTTGTATTGTATTAGAATGCCTGTAAGTCTGCTTACCTCAAAAGCCTGTGCAGCGTGTGTAAGCACTTTGTACCCTGCACCCTTGATCCACCCACAGGTGTTGATGATCACTCCAGATGTTGAAGCTGCAATACAAATACACAACTTTTAAGTTTAACAATATCTATGTGACAGATTTTTTTATAAAGTCATTCAGAATAAAAGTCATCCTCTTCTCCCTTCTCTTCGTTCACTTTCCCAGTTAATCCCAACATCTCGCTATTGGTCTCATAAAAATCCTCCACTTCTCGTTAACAGCTTCTCTAAATTCAATGATTTGCACATTTCCTTAGTCCAGTTAGATAAAAACCCCGTATTTGAAGTAAATTTTGATTCCTTGCTCTTCCAACCAAAAGTTATTTTTAACTTTGGTATATCCAAACATGACCCTGCTGCTAATGTCAAATTCAATAGGATTTTGGCAGAGGACTGGCCCGATTGGTTGACGTTATTTACAGATGCTTCTAAGTTGTCCGATAATAGCAATGTCGGTTCAGCTGTGTGGATACCAAAATTCAAAATTATTCTTAATTTCCGTAGTCCTGCTTTTGGCACTATATTCACAGGGGAAGCAATAGCTCTTTGGGAGGCAGTCTCCTACATTGAATCACACGGACTCAACAAAAGCCTTATTCTATCAGATTCCCTTAGCTGCCTACAGGATTTAATAAAATCGCCTTTTCGGTCTCGCCAAAATTTTCCCCTTATCCTAAAGATAAAACAACTCTTGTATAGATGTCACTACTTAGGCATAGAGATAGCACTGGCTTGGATCCCCAGCCACTCTGGAATTGTAGATAATGAGAATGTGGATTCGATTGCCAAGCTAGCTACTCGGAACGGGATCGAATCTCATCCGTCTTGTTATCCCCGAGATCTGCACTGTCTTGTTAAACCCGAAATGATGAAGGATTGGAATGAGCTTTGGCAAAAAACTCGAATATTGAAGGGAAGATTTTATGGCTCTATCCAACCATTCATTCCATCTAAATGTTGGTTCAGTAAACAAAAATTTACTAGTAAAATAGCCACCTCTGTTATAATTAGGCTTCGACTTGGGTTTGTTTGCACACCAGTTTTTTTGGCCAAAATCCATGTGAGGGACTCTTCTTTGTGTGAATGCGGTCTGGAGGAGGGTACTCTGGAACACTTGTTTTTTTCCTGTCCTCGCTTAATCACTCCCCTTTACGACATACTCCCTTCTGATATTCCCCGCCCAATTAACATTCCCTTCCTATTATCTTTAGCCCATACCCCTGCAGTTAAAATCCTTTATAAATTCATTAGCATTAATAAAATCCAGTTATAGTTGATATTTATATGTACTTTTTATTATATATTTACTGAATGTTCTAAGTGTTCTAACATTTATTTTGTGACGTTTTACATATGCATCTACTAATCAAAAAATTGTTTTGTCCTTTTTTAGCATGGGGATCCATGGTTGCCACCGCTACAAACACTGATTTAAAAAAAATATAAATTGGTACAGTTTACATTACTATAAGTATTCCAAAAATAATATTATTTTCTCATACCTTGACATTGGCAAAATCATCGAATGTTACCGATGGAGCCAGAACCTCGAAAAAAATAGAATAGAACTTTTAAGTTAGAGTTGCTTGTACACCATTCCACACAAATAAGACCCTTTAGAAAAGAAAGGGGTAGAAAAACTATGTATTTTTCATTAAGCAGGAATTCAATACAAATTCGATGACTCAGGGGCTGTTTCAAGAAGAAAACAATACACAATCCTGACATTAATTTTATTCAGTTGAGAGATGATAAACATTATATTTTCTTAGTTGTTCAGATCATTTTGAGTAGTCTGTTTGTCCCTTTATTTTTACTATCTGTGTGAAACAATGATTTTGTGCTTATGTATGTAAATAGGGTGAAAATGAAGCCAACAGCTGCTCTACTCACCTTTTTTATTATTTTCGCACCTCTCAGCGATGACCTCAGCTAGCCGGGCCACAATAGTGTTGTACAGCTCCAGGTTTTCTCCTGGAGAGTTGTGACCAAAGTGGTACACCAACGGCGCTTGCTGACTGAAGCCTTCTTCAATTGATGCTGGCCTTTCCACCAGGAGTGCTCCTGTTTATGGTATATTTGTTTAATATGACATAAGCAAAAGGAAGGATTCTGGAAAAACCCCAGGTTTTGTCAACAGGATTCAGTGTAAGGTTATATTTATGTGACTAGCAGGATATGGCTGAAAATAAAAATAGAGGTTTGTTTATTTAATAATAGTCTTCTAGACCGTATGTCGGCCATAGCCACCAATTTCAACGGAGACTAGCCCTCTGCGCTGGAGATAATATAGTGCACAAGTGCATGCTCTCTTCCGTCACTCTCATAGTCCGATGGGACAGCAATCCAACAAATCACACGCAATTAAAAGGAATGGAGAATAGAGAGAGATGGAAAAAGGAGGGATGGTTCAGTAACCATCCCTCCTTAAATCATAAACCACAAACCATGTCAGTGTAAGGTTCCAAACAGGATATGGTTTGAAAAAATTAATAATAGAGAATTGTTTAATATCATAGAAGCAAAAGGAAGGATTCCAGGTTTTTTCATCAGTGTAAGATTTCATTTAATTAGGTACTAGGACATGGTTGAAGGGCAGACATGGCAAAGAATAGTGAGCTATGGAATGAGAAAAGGGAAGTCTTTGCCCAGAAGTGGGATACAGTATAACATAGCAAAAACATTTTGAGACTGCATCATCAAAAACATCATAATATTTCACAATCAAAATCAATAACACCACATTACTGTGAAACTTTACGAAAAACATTTTTTTTTAACTAATAATAATTTTATTTACTTGGATAACTTAAATAGATCCATTACCAAGAAATCTTAGTAAGAACTTACAAGAATATGTTGGTGCTTAAGAGCGTTTACGCCGTACGGCATTTCATACAAACTTTGAAGCGATTGTTTTTCGAAATGAATGAACCGATTTTAATTAAACTTCATACGCACAAGCAGGATACAAAGGTCTAAAAAGTTAGGTGAGAACATTTTCGAAATGTCTTATTCAAAAAAAGATAACTGGAAATCTCTGTTTCTATGGAAACTTAAACATCGGTCTAATTTGGCTGTAACACAATTTTTCGAAAATGTTCTCACCTAACTTTTTAGACCTTTGTATCCTGCTTATGCGTATAAAGTTTCATTAAAATCCGTTCATTCATTTCGAAAACAATCGCTTGAAAGTTTGTATGAAATGCCGTACGGCGTAAACGCTCTTGACACAACTTCGGGTGAATTTCACCGCAGTTTCAGTTAAACCACCTTCAAGAGATGTCAGTGTCATCTGTGCTCTGGAATATGGGACACTGACTGCTCTTGAACACAGTTTAGATGTGCTGATCGTGTTCAGTTTAATTGGTAAAATTTGCCCTGAGAGTGACATAGTCCTCTGTGTGACTTTTTGGGTGATATGGAAAAAGAATAGACAGACTGCTCACCAATAGTGCCCGGTACACTGATATGCCCCTGGCCTACATCCAGGTCCACATAAATAGGTCTCCGTCCCATCCTCACTGCATAGTTCAACAGTATCCTGGTCAGCGTGGACTTGCCAACATCCCCAGGTCCCACAACCATGGTAACTGGTCCTCTAGTGGACTCCTGCTCTGCAGCCACTCTTTGTTGTTCAAGAGCTGCATGGACATTGAGGTATACAACCTGGAAAGAGAGAAAGTTTATTTTTGTTATATACAGGTTTGAAAAAGCTTTCCTTTATCACACTAATATTATAAAGGCGAAAGTTTGTGTGCGTGTGTGTTTATATGTTTGTTACTACTTCACGCTAAAACGGCCAAGCCAGTTTTGATAAAATTTTGTATGGATGTAGCTGACACCCTGGATTAACATATAGGCTACTTTTTATCCCAATATTCCCACGCGATCGACAATTATGCGGGTGAAACCATGGGGCGCAGCTATAGTCGGACTTGTAATTAGCTAATTAAAAGTAGTAAAATGACAGCTTATGTGTTACATATTATATGAATGAAATTGGTGTCTTTTTGTTTTTTCACGGCCATCAACCAAATCTTGTTTTTCTAGTACAGAATAGTGTAATAAATGAAACTTATTTGACGTGCATATCTCTAAACACAGTCCAAAATGAGTTATTATGAAGTGTCATTTTACTGCAGCTAATTAAAAGTCGGAGTATAGTTCAAGATAATAATATGGTTAGACTGCAATTGGAAAAAGTAAATTGGGATAAGTAAGTAACATAATTATCTACTATTGGAGCAGTTGCAGAAGCAATACATTAATGTATTAGATTATCAAAAAAGTCTGTAGTATTGAGAACTCACTAGGAAAAACTGGTCTATTATTATTATGGTAGTTTCCTGTCCACAACCCGTTGCTCGCATGACTAAAAGTCCTATCTCATTTTTAACATTTTTGAGCTGCACCGAGTCAGGACAACCACACTCCTCCATTCGTGATTCTTTACATTTTTACTAACCGTCATACCTCTATGTTATTTGGATCTCAAAATATAACCATTTTGAAAGGCAACATAAAGAATTGGTGGCAATGTAAAGAGCTGTGTGAGGCAATGTAAAGAATCACGAATAGAATAATGTAGCAGTCCCAACTCTGATCTGCTAAAAAAAATGAGGTAAGACATGCAAGCAACGAACTGATTAGCCTTAAAATTCACTTCAATGTGGTGTAAAAGTTTGAAAAAAAAAGGACGTTAATAGAAGACTATAAGAGTTGGTTTGCGACTTACCATAGGTGTTTCTTTAGCCATATAGCTGACTTCTGTGCGGCCCCTCAGCTCCACAGTGCAGCCGTGCCACGTGAAGACGGCCACTTTCGCCCCCGTGTGGAACTCATACGGCTTCCCTTTCACTAACTCCGTACCAAACAGCTCAGCATATCCACTTTTGACCTAGAACCACAAAAGCCTCCACATTTACGAAACACGTATAGTTTTAAGACTATTCCGTAATAAGCCCTATGCCGTTAATTTTGCCACTGATTTCTTTAGAAATTACCTCTAAAACTACTTTTTCGTTCTTCGATTCTACTTCAAACCTAAGCTCTGAATCGGGGTCTAGTTTGAACTCCTGTAGTTGAACTTCAGTCATTTTAATAACGATACTAAATCCTTATCGTTATTTATTATTGTAATTATGTAAGGAGTAATCAAACAACTTTACAGATATTATCCCTTTTAAGAAATTATTTTCACAAAAATAATTCGTCAATTCAGCACCAAGGTGCATCAATTCAATTTCAAAACACGAAATGGGACCACAGACTTTGAAATTTTTTCTTGCTCTGAAATATGACATAACATAGGCCGCCTTCCGAATTGGCCAATATCGCTCACAGCACTCAAATCGTCTCACATGCGTTCCATTATACATTTGGTAATATTATCTATGCGTTCCATAATGGATATCACGATTATGACAGCTGAGAGCTGTCAACAATTCGGAACACTCGTTAGCGCGCTCACAGTGCTTACTCGGTGTCAAAAAGATATTACAGCAGTATTTCTTCATAAAAACACCACACGTTTCTTCCTTTTCTTTGTTTAGGTGGCGACTGTCAGCCAGAAGCACAATTTCGAAAATGCCACGTTATTAAAAAGATATATGGTGCAACTCAAAACATAACACACACTGACACATCCTCACACACACACACACACTGTCATTTTTGACAGCGCTCACGGTGATATTTGTACGAGGCATGGTCGGCGTTATCGCAAGATGGCGCATGCCATGACGTCATCTATGACGATTCACGGGACATCGTTATCGCGCTCACGCCAATTCGGTACGGGTTTTAGCACGCTCAAATCCATGACATCGATTATGTCCTCAATTCGGAACGCGCCCATAATTATCTTTCTGTGGAACGCAAAACTGTCAAACGCAACCAAAAAAATTCTGTAACTTCATTCATGCTCAAAGAGTACTTTGTATATACGTCATGCTTCATTTCATCCAGGCCTGCGACAGCTTTAGTTCCAAAAAATGCGTTATGTCGCTACTTTCGGTAGCCATGTTGGTGGCAGCCATTTTGGTCGTTGTGTCATGTGTTGTGTGCTGTCAAACTGACAGAAGTGACAGATGGTATGCCAGTCATTCGTCACAGAGTATTTTTTTATCATTCGTGTTGGGTTTGTGTACAAAGTCGTTCTCCTCGCTTTATTGCTTGAGTTGAGATTTACTTCCAAGTTCCTTGCTCGATACGAATACTGCAGTGCTCTGGTGCTTTGGTACGCGGCCATGGCTCCTATCAAGTGCTGTGTTGTCGGTTGTACTTCAACCAACCAAACTCATCGCCTTTATAACTTACCAAAGGACGATAAACTTAGGGCTTTGTGGCTGTCATTCTTGGTGTCAGTGAATACCGAACTTCTTGGTCTATCAAAGGATCAGTTAGTGAATAAACGCGTGTGCCAAAAACACTTCGACAAATACCAACTGGATAACAAGGGTAATCGTCTCAAAGATGGTTATCCATGTCTATTTTCTACGAAAGAAATCGAGCATGGGGCACCTTTATCTGGTAAGTTATTAGCTCTACATATTAATAGGTACCTACACTTTTAATTTATAGCTGATGTGATTTGAAAATAAATGATGAGTCTGTTTACAAGGGATGGAAAGATTGATAAAGATGTGGAAAGGAGAGTATATGCGGGAAATAATAGTGCTACACATGCAATTGTGATAACCAGTTCATGTCCCAAAAGGCACGACTGACTGTTCACAATGGTGCTGGTGCCTACGCTTATCTAAGGAAGTGAATGTTGGGTGTGGCAAAAGAAGCTGAGAAATCATGTGTTATGGCAATGGTGCGGTTTAAAAGAAGATGTAGTGACAAAATTAAAAAGAGTATGCTAAGATGGTTTGGTCATGTAGAGAGAATGAATAAAAGGTGACTAACAAAAGGTATTTATAAGGCAGATGTGAGTAAAAACAACGGGAGGGCACTACCTAGGAGGACAAATAGTGATATTCTTCAGAAAGGTCAGGTACCGAGTCTTCGCGACCGGCATGTGTGTATGACTAGATGTATGAACCTAAAAGGAGTATGTAAGGATGGTAGTAGGTGTCTCCTTGTAGTTTCTGCCTACCCTCTTTAAAAAAAGGCGTGAGTTTGTTATGTTAAAATTATTCAATTAAACTGATTATTTTCAGGTGATCATTTATATGATCATAACTACAGTAAAACGGAAGACATCGAGGAAATTGAGGAAAATCCAATTGTTGCCCAAGGTAATGATACTTATTTTTCAATCTTATCTTACTTATGCTTTGGTATAACTTATGTTTTATTTTCTGATATACACTTTTCTTATTTTAGAACATCCAGTTGATCATTTATATTCAAGACCAGCCACAAATCCTCTTGCATCTTCATTTCTCAATACTGGTAACAATTTTTAACAACTTTTAATTTTTTATTAAGGTTTGTAATTCATTAACTCATGTGGAACCTCTGTGTACACAATACAATTGAAAATTGCCAATAACAAAAAACTTATTAATGCTATTTTACTTACATGTTTTTCTGTTGCAAAAGGATCACATTGTTATTATAGAATATTCTATTTGTCATCATTTAAATATTATCAGTTAAAAAACATCCAGTTAATATCTGCATCTAAGTATGTTACAATTATGTCTATTTGTAAGTAGTTATTGATTCTGATCAGAGCCACTTGTCCAATTCTGTTGAAATGAGTGTTTTTTTTTTACAAAATTAATGTTTTATTGCAGATTTCCCTACCTTCGAATCAAGTGAAATACCATCAACAAGCAAGTGCGAAAAATCATCACTAATACAGATTGACTCTTTAGATCAAGGTTAGAATCATAGAAACTTACATAATTTTTAAGATATTCAGGCAAAGTCATATTATATGATTAATAAATTAATAATATTTTAGTAATGTTCCTAATAGATTACCTATTTTGTTTTGATTATGACATCATCATCTGCATAGCCATCTTCCCAACTTTGATTTGATTATGTACTGTTAAACCGAAATGGTTTCTTTACACAACTGTATTTTATGTTTTAAGAAACGTGTGCTACTTCATTTCTTAAAGTAGCATATTTTGGTTATAATGTCCTTTTTGTAATTTATTTTATTTTAGAGACGTCAAAAGCTAAATATAGCAATATAGGAAAAAAAAATGGCTGTGATGGCAAACTTTGCTCAAGGTTCCAAAATAGTTATCTGATATTCCTGATTCGCCCTTACTTAGAATTGAATGTTTCTTCTATTTATTACAGATGTGATGCGCAGTGTAACTCAATTAAAAAATAAAGCACCAAACAGAATTGTTACTAGGAGAGGAGGTAATGTATATATTTTTAAACACACATAAAAAAGTTTTTCACCTAACTCACAAGAATATCAATATCCTAGTTACAGAAAAATATTGTCAAAAAAGTTTCTACACAAAAAGATATGTTAAAATCCTTTACACTTGTTTTGCTTCATGGATAGAATCTAAAAAAAATATTGTATGAAAGCCTTTATTAGTAGGTAAATACTCATTAGTAACAGTTTATAAAGTAAACAATGTTATTATTATTTTACAGCTAATAACTTGAAAACAAGAAGCAGGTGCATTATAAAAAAATTTAGAAAAATTGCCATAGTGGAAAACAAAACTCAGAAGCCATTTTTGCAAAGATTGAATGCTGCTAAGAAACTAAGCTGCAGCCAGTTGTTTAATAAAAATTTTGATAAAATGTCACAAGAAGCCCAAGATTTTCTACTCATGCAGTTAAAAATGGCAAACAGAAAGAAGAAGGCAATGAGATATACTACCAGTGAAAAGCATCTGGCGTTGACCCTAATGAAGGAAAGCCCAAAAGGGTATAGGTTGCTACAAAAAATATTTAATTTGCCCAGTAAAAGAACATTAAACCGTCTTGCTGAAAATATAATGTTTAATGTGGGGCTAAATGATAATATTTTTAGAGTACTAAAGCACAAAACCCAAAAATGGGACACAAAGAAGAAACTGTGCTCTATTTTGTTTGATGAAGTTGCTCTTACACCTCATCTCACTTATGTGGAGTCCCAAGATGAGATAAGAGGCTTTAAAGACTTTGGGTATGAAAGAGAATTAAGGTTTTGCGATCATGCCTTAGTATTCATGCTAAAAGGAGTGTGCTCAAACTGGAGACAGCCTATTTGTTTCTATTTTTGTGAGGGAACAACTGCAGCTGCTACAGTGGTAACGATTTTAAAGGAAGTGGTCACTAAAGTGTCAGAGTCAGACTTGATACCTTTAGCTATTGTATGTGACCAGGGCTCGACATTTAGAACAGCCATAAATATGATAAAATTGGAGACCAAACGCAAAAGGATTTTAAATGAGGAATATAATGGTGAGTTGATTCATGATATTGACATTGTTTGCGAAGCAGTTGTAAATTGTCTGGATAAAAAGTGTCCATTATATCAGAGTATCTATCTGTATGTTAGTTCAGGTTATGGTCTACATGTGTACCGAATTTAATCCAAATGTATTCAGCTGTTAAATGATTATTGGGTAACAAACATTTAAACTTTGACAGTATTTTATAAATAAGTAGGATTTGGTTTAATCAAATTAACTTGTTGAACTAAATATTTTTTTTTTTTTTTTTTGTTTGCAGATGGAACCATTGAGATATCAGGACAACAGATAAGCGTAGTGTATGATCCCCCGCACCTACTTAAGGGCCTAAGGAACAACCTTCTCACAAAAGATATGGTATTCAAAGGCAAAGTTGCCACTTGGAAGGACATAGAAACTGTGTTTGATGCTGATTGCCAACTAGGTCATACTAGAATGCATAAAAAACTAACAGAGCACCATGTTTACGCAGCAAAAATGAAGAAAATGAAAGTTAGTGTAGCTGCCCAAACTCTGAGTGCAACAACCAGTGGAATGCTTAAATATACTGCATTGTTCAGTAAGTTTTTACTTTTTTATCAATATGTATTACCTAATAATACTAAAATCATCTTCTTGATCACTTACTCACTCACTTTAATTTTATTTAAGTACCTCAAAAAAAGTTAAAAATGACCTTTTAATTTGGTTCAAACTAATGTAATATCCTTTGCACTTTCTTAGTCTGATAGAATGGAAACACTTTGTTGTTAGTTTTGTTTGTTTGTTTAAGTGATATACTTATATATAATTATGTAATATTTCAGAAACTACAGCCTCAGGTCAAAATGTCAGTGAGACAATGGCCACAACAGGCGAAGCTGTAGAATTCATAGATAAGCTCTTTGATAGCGTCAACGGATCTCGAGGGAGCACTGTCCGGGGCAAACTGCGTGGACCAGTAAAGCCGAACGCCCATCAAGTTTTCAATTTTTGGACAGAAGCCAAACAAATATTGAAAAATATCGAATTCATAGATAGTAGTAGCAAGAAAGCCCTCAAAAATAATAAAACCTATAAGGTTCGAGTTCCTTCTCTTAATGGATGGGTTACAACTATAGAAAGTTTTGAAAGGTTGTCGAAACTGTTGTTCGAAAAATATGAGACACAATATTTTTATCCTAGAAATGTAAATCAGGATCCCCTGGAGAATTTTTTTGGTAGGATCAGAGCCATCAACTACAGGAACGTCAATCCTGATGCAAATACTTTTATGAATGCGTTTAAATCACTGTTAATGTCTAACGTTATGGGTCCACATTCAATATACGCAAACTGTGAGGATGAAAAAGGAGACACAGTAGTAGATTTTTTAAAACTTATATCTAATGTTGATGCGAGTTCCTCATTAACATTTGATGAGGATAAAGAAAATTCCTTAATAAGTAGTAGACCCATAACAATGACCCAAGACATTAGCAGTAATTGCAATCAATCACTAAATCCAGTGAACGAAAGATTGCGCGTGCACTCTTCTGCATATACAGCAGGGTATATGTGCAGGAGAGTGACAAAAAAATTTAATTGTGGGAGATGTTCTGAGACTTATACCCAAACAGAAAGAGATGTGTTTCATAAATGGATCGAACAACGAGAATACACACTTTTAAAACATCATAATTTAACATATCCATCAAAGAAGTTTTTAATGTTTTATAGGAATGTCTCGGGCCTTATACATGATTATTTAAATAAGTATGCTTACAAAGAATGTGTTAAAAAACGTTTAAAAACGGAAATAATTAAGAAATTTGATGTAAATTGGTTGGGGTGTACACATCATAAAACCGAAGTAAAGGAGTGGATGCTTAATTTAATGATACGCACCCATGTTCATAATTGGTGCAACATAATAAATAAAATTTTAAAAGGAGGTGTACGAGAACAACTTGTGAAACAGATGTGTGCACCTCAACAAATTGCCTTTGATAAATATAAAGCCCATAGGTTAAGAGGAAAAATAAATAAAAAGTAATATCTCTAAAGTTTTATTTTTACCTACTTAGTGACAGAACCTTGCAAATAATAAAATTAATCCTATACTAATTTTCCATGGCACATCACTATGCTATCGATATTCAATGCCGGATGGTCATCGTCATTTTTGTATCTGTGTCATCACGACACTAGGTGACATTACGACACTAGCGCTTGGCGCATATTTTTGGAACTAATTGTCAACCATAGTACTGTCCTATCTGTCTCTGACTTGTATATAGTTATCTGTGATTTCATCTACCGAAAAGGCTAACGAACAAAACGACATTATAAATTTTATTTTTAAAATTTTCTATATTTGTTTGTATACAGAGTTTGCAATGCAGGTGGTTTTTTTTCACAATTTGCTTTATAAATTATAATTTAATTAAAATTATCATTTCTCAAGTTTTATCTGTTAAATCTGTTTAACATTCAATGAGAAGCAATAGCTAAACGTTGTAAAACTTGTAAACGACAATTTACTTTCAAAAACTGTTTTGATCTTGTTTGAATGGTGGTCAATTTTTTATTTTCATTTTAATATGAAAATTAGTGTATTGTGAATTAATAAATAGCAACTTTCTAGTGAGTGAATACAATGGAGAATTCATTCTTTGAATATCGTAATGAAACAGGCACCGATAGCGGTTCCGAATCGGAATTTATTGACAATAGTTTAGCTGACGAATCTTTTTTAATAAAGAAGAAAAATCACACAGTAGCAGAATCTGAAGAATCTACTACAGACGGTAATTGATTTCATACTTCTTATTTCATAATTTCATAGCCTTTCTGATGAATAGATGTTTGATTTCATTTGCAATAGCACTAATCTTTAATGCAGTGAAAAATATTACTAAGTACTAAACTGATTCTGAGATGATTAGGGAGAACAAGTATAGGTAATTATACTTCGTGTACTTAAAACTAAGTCCAAACAAAATTTTTCACTTATGAATAAATCAACATGTTTTGACAACAATTTTTATTTTTTTTATACTTTGCTGTATTTTGTTCTAGAAGAAAGTGAACCGGAGGAAAATGCACCAAAGAAAGTTTATAAGTCAGTGGTTAAACAAAGCAGTGCTGCTAACAGCCATGTCATATCCAGCAGTGATGATGGTAAGGGAAGACTAAATATTTTGTTTTACAAATTTATCATCCATTTGTCTCTCACTGCAGGGCAAAGGTCTCCCTTCCTCCTTCCACCTTCCTTCTCTTCTTTCTCTACCTTTAAATTTTTATTAATAGGGAAGAAGCCTATTGTAGAATTTTTAGGTTGAATTTAAACTCAAAGCATTTATTTCAATTAAACCCTGTACAAGCACATTTGAATTGTCATATTTAAATAGTCGGTCAGTTAGTCAGAAAGTTGAAGCCAGTTGCTTATTCCAAAACTTAGATCTATATGGAGAAGAACGGGCAAGTAACACTTTTAAATCAAGATATTACAAAATCCTGGGTACATTATTCTTGTTGCTTCTAAATGTGTAAAAAAAAACAAATGAAGAAACAATTCAAAATATAAGATAAAAAATAAGCCTTGGCAGTTAAGAGATGACCAGTCTCAACCGACAGCACCTGTTCACGAACATATGCGTGGATTAGCACCATACAGCTCAACCATTTTGTAGGGAACCGCCGAAATCACCTGTACAGTGAACTGCATGTCATTAGCAACCTTCTAGTAACATTATTGTTGTGAAACCATAATGGTATTGTTAACCTGTAAGCATTCTTAAAATGTATAAAATCAACACTTGATTTAAAAATCACCCTAACTGCTACTAAAATAGGCTTTCAAAGTAAAATCTTCCAAAATCAGCCTATAATGTTCCCACTACTGGGACACAGGCCTCCTTTTTCAGAAAGAGCGAGCAGGCCAAGGTGTGGGTTTGACTGTAAATTATTTATGTTGCCTTAGGACCAAGTAGCACCTTTTTATTATAATAATTGACATTATCTTTTTTAGATGCAAGCAACAGGGGCAGCATCAGAAGACAATCGGAGTCTTCCAATAAACTAGTTTTAAGCTCATCAGATGAAGGTATGGATTATAAATTACAATTAGCTCAGCCATGATCCCATTCTAAATAATTTTTGTAGAATGAATTAAAAAAAAAAATTCACTTAAATAAATCTTCCTTATTAATCACATTCAAAATTGTAATAAGATCCTGAAAATAACAAACATTACCTACATAATTATAATGCTATAAATTCTGATACTGCGAAAAAATAACTAAACAATTTCATTATTTGTCTAAACAGAAGAAGTGTCACCAGAAATAGTACCAAAACAAAGACCACCAATGAGGAATAAATCTCTAAACCCTAACGAGTCCATCATTGGACGTAAAACTAAGAAACGTATGATTCTCATTGACTCCGACACTGAAAACTCAATAATCATAGAACATGACAAGCATAAGAAATTGCAATGTATGAAAGACACACCGTTAAAAATAGACAGCGGGAAAGACCAGAAAGTACTTGAATCTAGTATGGCAGAAGAAAATCTATCTGAGAGTAATGACAGCGATCATGAAAAGAATGATCGAAGCGTAAATGGTGATAGAACTGCTCCGCTAAAGTATGATGGCTCTGATGATAGCGGAGACACAACGGACGAAGAAGAAAGTGATGACGATGGTCCGGATGAGGATCAGATGGTGATGTCCAGAGCTACACGTATGAGTATCATGGGTGTGATACCGAAGGATAATGAAAGTGATGAGTCAGACTTTATTCAGTCCGATGATGTGAGTATATATTTCTGGCCTATTTTTCCATGTTTTTCTATTTTGAGTGTAAAGTTAATGTTTTAAGCATAGGTGGATCCCGCGCGGGATGCGCGACACGACTGCGCGCGTCAATTGTTTTAATGATTAAGAAGTCACGTGGCTATTCACTCTAGGTTGAACAACCTCCATACAAGTAATTTACATAATTGGCGCTAGCAAATTTCAACCCGCAACCCGCGCGGGTTTTGACTCATTGTGGCCAAAGCTTAAAGGTAGATATAAAAGAAAACAGTCTAGCACTGGTAGTCTGAACTAAATCAGAACAGTTGGACCCCATTTTTTCAAATAGATAGTGTTTTTACAAGATTGGATTAACACAAGGCACTACCATTCATAATCCATCAACTCAGCCTATCGCAGTCCACTGCTGGACATAGGCCTCCCCCAGACTGCGCTACAACACCCTGTCCTCCGCCTTCCGCATCTAGTCTACCTCAGCCACCTTTAGGTCGTCCGTCCATCTAGCTGGTTCCGTTTATAAAATTTAATAAAAAATAAAAAAACTTTATTGTTCACAAGAATAATTATGTACATACATACCTACTACTTATTTCACTTATTAAACTCATATGCAACTTTACTCTCAATTATTTCTTTTAGAGCCTTAGAAACTCAAACCACAGCTCTACAGTGAGCCTCACAGATCTCCCTGAAGTCTCCTCTCTGAGCCTTCCGGCTCCGCCCAAGACTCCTGAAAAGACACCAGAAGACCTGGACTCCTCAAAAATAACCTGCTCCCCTTTCGCAAGTCCACTGCAGGATATAACAAACGAATCCAGAAACGCTAGAGCATCCTTAGGAAATAATAAGGATGAATGTATCATAATAAATGATTCAGAGAAGAATGCGTCTAATAGTCTTAAGAAGACGGTGCTAAATCACTTGATAGCGAAGAAGGAGAGGGAGAATTTTATATTACGTTATGACGATGACGTCACGATAATTGATACGAAGCCAGAGATAATCTCGCTGAGCAGTGATGATGAAGATGTGGTGAGAACTCTTTTTATTTTTTACTTGCCTCTAATGTACAGAGGTCAGCACATCAAGCTACCCCAATCTGTCAAATTTCTTTGATAGATTTTCAACTTTACTGCAAAGGAATAAGGTTCATATTCAATTGAGAAAATTTGACAGATTGGGGTTGCTTGATGTGCTGGCCTCTGTACTAGTACTGAGGCAAAAACTACATAAAAACGAGTTTCGGACTTTTTCCTTTACTTGTGCTTTATGACTGCTTCTTGCCAAATTTCATTATTCCAGGTGAACGGGAATTTGATTTTATTTGCGAGTCTCAAAATATGTCGCATAAAATGGCCGTATATTTTATTAGACTTTTCATTTTTTACAATTATGTACCTTTTTAATTATTTAGAAACCGTAACCGTATATGATATTAATTTCAACTTGATACCATACCACGCGTTCCTGAGAAAAGGGGTCTTGACCCACGAATAAGTGGTCCAGACTCCAGACAGACTGACAGACGAATGTGGTCCCGTTTTTTCCTTATGAGTTTCGGAACCCTAAAAATCATGATTGAACATTTGTTCAATAAGGTGATGCCACCCTCACTTCGGTCGATTGGCGATTTTACTAACCGACTTCAAAAAAGGAGGAGGTTCTCAATTCGTCGTAATCTTTATTTTTTTTTATCTATGTTCCCCGATTTCTCGAAGACGCCTGGACCGATTTGGAAAATTATTCTTTTGTTTGAAATCATCATTTGGTAAAGTGGAGCTGATGATGAAGACCACAGACGGCCATCGGAACTACTCAATGATAAATATTTTACGGATTGCGATTCGATTACATTAATATGGTTGCTAAGCAATTTATGCTCGTCACAATGCTTATGGTGAATAGTTACTGGTAAGAACCAGGAGAACTCCTCAACAATTAACGTCCCAGCATTGGGAAAAGCAATATTTTGTAAAAGGTGATGAGCAGTTGACGTTAGGCTATTGTAACTTAGATAAATCACAAACTCTCTCACTAAAAAGTGAAAAATAAAAAGTTTTTTACAAAAACAACAACCGACTTCCAAAAAAAACTACAAAGTGATAAATAACTTTAATTTCGGAAGTCGGTGTCAATAAACGAAAATGCAGGACCAACGACACCGACATCCGAAATTAAAGTTATTTATCACTTTGTAGTTTTTTTTGGAAATCGGTTGTTTTTTTTGTAAAAAAGTTTTTTTCAGTTTCTCATCCAATTAAAAAGAAAATATTTCTTGAAGGCCAATAAACTTTCAACAGTCGCAATCTCATCACAGCGACAATCAATGTCAAAAACTTGTTAAAAATTTAAGAAAAGGTATTTTTGACAGATTGTGACATTTACGAATGTTAGAAAACAAACGTTCAAAAAAAAATACGGGAATTGCCTGTTGTTCTAAAATCCAATTATGCAAGTAAGTACTTGTATAAGCTCGTTAAATAAATGTTGACGAAAAGTGGAGGTAGATTGAAATTTTATTTGACAAAACGTCAGTCGTAACGGACTTTTTTCGCGAGCCATTTAATTGTCATGTTACTTTTTTATTTATAGTCGTTAATTAGTTTATATTATGCTTTGTTCTTTGCTAGATGTTTTTTTACTGAAAATAATTGCATGAATGTTATTGTAAATGTTTCTCGTGATAAATTGTGAAGAGCTAATTAGGTCAAGATGCCTAGAAGCCCGACTCCGAAACCAGTAAGTAAACGTTTTTAGAACATTTTACATGACAGTCTAGGTATCATGAAGGATATCGAAAATTATGTATATATCGATACTATCACATTCTTCTGAACAGCTTTTGCTATAACTTTTAGTAGATATAAGATACCTATTACATGTGAAACAATCCTAGTTCGTATTTTACAAACAATCGAGATTTATTCCTCCACATTTATTATGCGCACAACCAATGTGTGGAACTCTGCCAGCGTCTGTGTTCCCTTCCACATTTAACCCATCTGCCTTCAAAGCAAGACTGAAAAGCATCTTCTAGGCACGCTCGTTCCATCATAGATCTCATCCATCGCTTTCCATCAGGCGTGATCGAGGTCAAGAGCATCAGGACCATTCGGCAATAAAAATGAAATAAATAAAAATGTTACTGCACAGTATTCTAGAATACCTTTAGACGAATAACCTCACCGATTTAATTTGCGTCGCCCGCTTTTTTTTCTCGTCGTAGTGAAAGTAAAATATAGTAGTTTTCGTGATGAATGATTTAACAAAAATGATACCATTTTTCGGTTTATGAAAAAGTAAAATTAATAAGAAGAAATATTCTTTTTCAAAACTGCGAACGTGCAATACGAGTTACGAGGTGGATAAAGCGCTGGACAAAAGGGCATGAATACTTTGGATACCCTGAAAATTGCAAAATTTTGTCATTTTAATGTAAAGAAACTACATTTTATAACAAAACCAATTTTGTTTACTTATTGAACTTTTTTTTTTTGTTTTTTAAAGTTTCTTAACTCCTAAACCGGGGACATAATGTTGGTATCTACGTGTTGGTTGTAGGCTCAGTAATAATACCTATTAAGTATCAGTTCTACAGTTCTAAATAGTAAATAGAGATAAATGACCTGGGTCCTGGGTGGTGGTGAAAGGTCCGTTTCCATAATTTAAAATGGAATATGTTTTATATTTTCTCAGTTCTTATCGGGATTACCGAGTTAAAATTGATATATTAATGATCAATTATTATGGTAGAAAAATATCTGATACATAAATATGAACTAAACTGAAGTAGATATTTTTTTCAAAAATCAAATGTCCTCTAGCGTCGATTTTGGTCCCATAGTGCACCGTGTCACAGCCCCTTTCTAAGGCTCAAGATGCCATATGAACGCCCGCTTATCTACCTTAACACTGATCTCACCTCTCCAGGTGTCTACCGAGAAGAAGTCCCCGAAACCCCGCAAATCTACGACACCTAAACAAGAAGATACCATGAGCATGCAGCCTGAGTCTCAAACCATAAGAAAGTACCTCGCACCTCCGAGCTATCCCAACCAGCAGGTCGTGTACGTCAAGAAGCAAGTGAGGGAAGCTGAGCTCATGAAGTTACAGGCTTTGAAGGAGGATCTTAAGAATATTAGGGTGAGTTTTATACAATCCATACTCATCATCTGCCTAGCCTTTTCCCAACTATGTTGGGGTCGGTTTCCAGTCTAACCGGATGCAGCTGAATACCAGTATTTTACATGAAGCGACTGCCTAACTGACCTCCACAACCCAGTTACTGGGTAATACGATACCCCTTGGTAAGACTGGTTGTCAGACTTTCGGGCTTCTGACGACCCGTAACGACTGTCAAAGATCTACGAATGACAGCCGGGACCAACGGTTTAACGTGCTTTCCGAGGCATGGAGGGGTCTCGTTATGAAAAGATGGTCATCCATCCACAGACAAACCGCTGCAAGCGTAGCTTAACCTGATCGATCGACCCGTGCGGCTGCTATTATTTAGCCACGGGCCCCTCTCTTATACAATCCATACTAACATTATAAATTCGAAAGTAAGTCTGTCTGTCTGTCTGTCTGTATGTATGTATGTCACCTTTTCACGCCTAAACCACTGAATGGATTTCGATAAAATTTGGCAGAGAGATAGATTGCATCCCGGAGAAGGACATAGGATAGTTTTTATCGACATATCTCGCGGGCGAAACCGCGGGTGGAAGCTAGTATGTAATATAATTAACACAAGACCTCATACACCCCAATTGGAGTATTGAGTTAAAAGCATAATACAACGACCAAAACTTTTTTTAAAGCTATTATTATTAAGAAAATTGTGTTTACCTTAGCATTACTTATTGCATTTAAAATTGAACCTTATTGCGTTGAAATAAGATTTAATTTTCTTTGGCTCAATCCCCGGTCAGTATGGCAAAATACATTATTACTGAAAAAAATACCTATATTAAAAGTTACTGAAATCCGATTCAGTAGTCAATTACTTATGAACTTGCGTTTGTTCTGTTACACCTTTTATAAGTTTTAGGGATTTTCTATCTGAAATTTCTCAGTAGCAGAATACCACTGGCTGACCTGGGAATTGAACTCAGGACCTCACGCTCAGGAGTCGCGCTTGCGACCACTAGACCGATGAGGCAGTTGCGCAGTTCGAACTTCTAATCTGACCTCATTTTCCAGTATCTTCTGGAAGAGATGGACGTGGACACTCTCCCCGATCGGGGCAGCAAGCTCATCGAGAGACTGACGCATTTGGAGGAGCAGGTGCAGCGCCAAGGAGACAAGGTGGCCAACATGGTGGTGGAACCAGGTAAAGGAAATTATACTTTATCTCAACTGTATTAAATTCTCATTTAAATGACAGTTTTCGGGTGTTTTGTTCATTCTGAAATAGTTCTTGTGTTACTGGCCAATATTTTAATTTACTTAGTTGTTCTGAATGTTGTTCTTACTCTCGAATATAATTCCGATAGATCGATATTGGTCAAACGTCAGTTGGTTGAGTTAAACGTCAGGGATTGGCTAAACTCAGTAGTCCAGCCAATCCCTGACGTTTGACTGACAAATCCAATGTCGATCTATCGGAATTATATTCGAGAGTAAGCACCCTGAACGGTATGTTTGATACTGACTACACACTACAAGCAGCCCCTTTTCATACGCTCCGCTTTGTCGTTTCTAATGACAGAAAGAGAAAGATAAAACGTTTATTTGCTGTAAACATGACGCAGAGAAACAACACAAACACAAAAAAATAACAAGTTAAGGGTTACCGGCGCCGGCTCCGGCAGCTGGAGCATGTGACAGAGAATTAACACGCTTACGTATCTTAAGTGCTTGGCCAAACTGGCAGCGGCGCGGGCGCGGGTGCGGGAACGCGTGCGATCTGCCTGTCCGCAGTCGAGCGCGGCTTCGTTCTGAGTTTTGTTGTGGCCAGTGTTTGTCAAAATATAATATGGATGAAGAAGACTTAGTATTTTACTAGAAAAAAGCTCGAACTAGTTTGAGAACCCTGGTGGGGACCAGGGTTCTCAAGCGCGGGGGCGCGGGCCGCCCGCGCTCTCACTGCGGCCACTTGTATGAACGAGCTATGGTGTGAGTTGCCCGCGCGCTCCCCACGCCTCACGCTCGCGCCGCTCCCCGCGCCCGCGTGCTCACTATGGACGCTCAAATGAAGTTCTTATGTTGAGTACGCCGCGCTTTTGCAGTCTGGCCAAGCACTGATTAACACGAAATAAATCGATATTTCTTTCAGAAGGAAGGTAATTGAAGTAAAGTCATAATTAACTTCCCACAAGTGCAAGTTGATTTAAAAAATTTCACAAATTAAATTGTAATGGACACTAATCAGTACTTATTTGTAGGCATTCTGTTATTTGAAAACCGAATTGTGAAACTAGTTTAGCTCCCCTAGGATACGAGTTAAACCATCTAGATGTAAACTGTTCAAGTTTCATTGAAACACGTTACCCATAATTTCATATGTAATTTCATTCTGTCAGACAATCCTACTGCTGCGGACATCGCCAGAGACGGTTTCGGGAAGGACAAGAAAGGAATGACCTGGGATGAGCTGCAGAAAGCCAGTAATGCTGTCCAGCCAAGGATGTTTGGCAAGCAGGGTGAGTACTTTTTGGTATTATCTTTAGCATGTGTCATAAATACACTGTTCCCGGCAACTCTTTTGTGTGACAGGCTAACTTATTTTTCTAAAAGCTGTTAAATGGAAATATGGATGTCAGGTTATGCATTATCTCAATTTTGAAACTTGATATTGACTATCTCGTTGGGCGTTGGGTTTGTCTCAAGCGCGACTATTGAGCATGTGGTCTTGGATTCGAACCCCAGATCAGGCAGTGTTATTGGGTTTTTCGATTAAGATATTTTTATTAGCAGTCAGGAGACAAAATTGTGGCCGAATAAAGTCAAATCATTTACTTCAAATAGGCACATAAAAGGCACTTTTGAACGTCAACATTTAGAAAAAAATAGAATTGATTCTAGTCGCCCCTTACAAAGGGTAGTTTCGTAATGAAAATAATGCCTATAGACCCATTTACATATTTTTTGAATTCGAAATGTGATTGTACTATACTCTCACCTTGTTATGGAATGATTGACTTCATTTATAGCCATGGCAACCCATATGGCGGAACGCAACCTGATCTTGGACCGTCTGCGTGACTTATACGAGTCGCTGGGCTCTCGTCCCGCGGAGAGCCAGGAGGCGCCGGCTCCGAAAGCCATGAAGTCCAAGCTGATGCCTCATCAGCTGCACGCGCTGGCCTGGCTGCGCTGGAGGGAGACGCAGAGACCACGAGCTGGCATACTGGGTACATATACCTGACAAACTTGAAGCATTTGATTTATTTTAACTGTTAACTTGATTAACACTTACCCCCTTTAATAAACGTATTAAATCAGATGATTAGTTACACACCGATTTTATTTTTTAATATACTTTAATAATTGTGATTTAAAAAACTGGGGTGTTAATCGATTTTGGTTGCCTGTACTTTTGAATTGCCAAGAGTCGGTATACCGGGTTCACACGTTTCGATTTAAATTAATCAACTGCTAAGTCGAAAGCGATTGGAACCGTCAAAACCGATTTTCAATTAAATTGAATTTCAAAATGTTTTTAGTTGAAGAACAAAAGTTTCAACTAAAATCGAACCGTGTGAACCCGGTATAAGTTAGAAAGTCGAATTTATCCGAAACCTAGATACCAACTAAGGAGAACGCGAAATAATCTCCATACTTTTTTACGGCTACTCTTTTAAATAAAGAAACATCTGCATGTAATTCGATATTTAAAGCGTTTTTATTCAGCACTTTCTTGTTAATACTCAGTCACACCTCCAAGGTAGCAATTTTATATTGGCTGTAAGGGCCGGTTTTCTTAATTCAAGTGTGCACGTGCGCTCGACTATAACATTTTCCCATTCCTTCAGCGGACGACATGGGTCTCGGCAAGACTATCACCATGATAGCACTGATCGTGAGCGATAAGGAAGCCATTATAGACGATGATGAAGATGATGATGACGACCAGCGTCCTAAAGGCAAGCGTAAGTAATACAAAGTTGATTATCTATACAGATTTATACTTTAATCACGAAAAAAAAATCTGCTGTTTCATACATTTTGGTCAAGTAGGTATTGAACTTTTGTATGAAACAGCAGTTTTTTTTTCGTGATTTCATATTTGGTCCCATAGTGAAAGTTGTTCATATTCATGGGTAGAACATCCTGTAAAAATTTAGATGGTGATAAAAAAATCTTCCTGTATATACGGACATTTGTGTTAAACTCAAATCCGAATTAATTAAAATTAAAATTACCTTTAATGCTTTAATGGCTAAATGGATTTCGATGAAATTTGACACAGGAAGATCATGACCTGGGCTACGACATAGAATACTTTTTAGCTTGGTAGAGCGTTCCCGTGGGATAATTTCTGAAATCCACACGGATGAAGCCGCGGACAATTGATAGTCGCTCATAATTATCCCAAAATCAACGTAACTTTCTGGGAGCAGTGGTGAAAGGCGGCACTCTAGTGGTGTGCCCGGCGTCGCTCATGCAGCAGTGGAGCGGCGAGGTCACGAAGCACTGCGCGGCGCATGCGCTGTCCGTGGTGCTGCACCACGGCGCGCAGCGGGCCACACTGCCGCACCGGCTGGCCGCGCACGACCTCGTGCTCACCACATACAACATCATGCAGCGAGACAACGAGAAGGTGTGTGGAGATATTATCTACTTCCCTTTTCCCTTGCCTCTAGTTATTATTTTCTCTATTTCCAGATTAATCTATTTCCATAGTTATTTTCGCCATACTCTAAGTTGTTGCCTCTATTTCGTAAGTTATTTTCTCTATTTCCAAAAATTTTCTTTTATTTTCGCCATACTCGTTATTTTCGCCAAACAATAAGTTATTTTCGCTACACTATAACTTATTTTCGCCATACTATAACTTATTTTCGCCATACTATAAGTTATTTTCGCCATACAATAAATTATTTTCGCACTACTATAACTTATTTTCGCCATACTAAAGTTATTTTCTTCATTAGCCTCTTCTCGCGATCACTACCTAAAGTCATTCAGTCATTCTTTGATTTCTTTATTCAGATAGATTTTTTTTTCGGGCATTTTTTAAAAATGTTCACCAAATAATTAATGAGTAATTGAATTTCAAGCGGGTTGCCAATGTGCCACCTACACATAGTGTAATTACACTCGTAGGTATCTAAAGCGGATCTTTTGGCGGGTGCCCAGTTAACGTAGCTAATGATCTGCGAAATGAGACGCCTTGTGTTACCGTCAGTCTATCAGTTTGCTTTGACAACTGAGTACAAACCAATGAAAACACATCATCAACCTACAGAAGTCGCAAACGCAAAATTTACAGACGCTTATTGATTTTCGCTTGTCGTATCCAGAACGGAATCCTGATGCGCATATCGTGGCGGCGCGTGATCCTGGACGAGGCGCACGTGGTGCGCAACCACAAGTCGGCCACGTGCGCCGCCGCCAGCGCCCTGCGCGCGCGCCGGCGCTGGTGCCTCACGGGCACGCCGGTGCAGAACAAGGACCTCGACCTCTTCGCGCTGCTCAAATTCTTACGATGCTCGCCCTTTGATGAGCTCACCGTGAGTATAGACAGAGATAAACAACCACAAATCTGATATAAAGAATAAATATGAGAGATTGACATCCAGTGGCGTGCACTCCATACATGCAAATAAGCTCTGCATACCCTGTAGTCCCATACATACATGCCCATCTAAATGATAAATAACTATAATGAAAAAAAAACATGGTAATTTAGCTTCGCGCCATCTATTTTTTTTTTTGGAACTAACTCGTTGGAGATGCAAACACCCGCCACCCGCGCAGGCAGCGCTCCCGTGAGCAAAAGCAATACTACGCCTTGCTTATTCTTCATACAAAGCATCTCGTGTAGTACACAGCAAAAATGACTGACTGTGTGCGTCAAAATGTGTGCGCGTGTTTTAGAAGCATTGCTTACATTGCAAACCGTTCAAATTGAGAACCCGTAAAAGCAAGAGTCGATTTTTTTTAGTCGGATTGTTCAAATGACCGACTAATTAGTTCGTAACATATCTAATAAATTGCAAAGTTTTTTTCGCCATATTGTTTTTCTTGGCGCTATACGCTAGTGATGACGAGTCATTATTTAGTAAGTCTATTGTAAAAAATGGAAAATTATACATGTGAGACCTGTGCTGGCGGCAAAGTGGGTTAAAATAGTAAATTAAAATCAGCCACGATTTTTTTGTGCATACCCTGTCTGAAATCTCTCTGCACGCCACTGTTGACATCCATACTAATACTTACTATAAATGCGAAAGTAACTTTGTCTATCTGTCTGTGTGTTACCTTTTCACCCCTAAACCACTGAACCGATTGGCAGATAGGTAGCCTGGGACCTGGCGGTGGATAAAGAATACTTCTAAGTCCCGATTATATGTGACTGTTTGGTTAAATGTTTCTTTATGGTCAATAAAATTACAGTTTTAATCATTTATTTGCTGGCAAAGCAAATTTTCCATCTTGGTGATTTAGAGTGATGTATCCGAATTTATGGTCCAAACACATGCCAGTTGCATTTCGATGTTTTCCTTCACCGTTCGGAGAGCAGTAATGATTAAGTAAATTACTCAAAGTAAACTGCCTGTCTAAAGAGGCCTGCCAGAAATATACAGACTTCTAAAAAACTATATAGGTACGTCATGGTCCTTGTTATACAACAGTCTCATAAATGAATATTAATTTCGTCCTCAGATGTGGAAGAAATGGATCGACAACAAGAGCTTGGGCGGCCAGGAGCGCCTGAACACCATCATGCAGTGCTTGCTGCTGCGACGTACCAAGGTGCAGCTCGTGCAGCGCGGGCAGCTCGCCTGCCTGCCGCAGCGCACCGCGCACGTCAAGGAAGTCACACTGTTCCCCAGAGAGATGAACGTGTACCAGAAGGTCAGTATAACAAGGTGCAGCTGTAGCGTCTACCATCGTCCTTCTCTTGCCTCTATCCCAATTTATTTTAGGTCTTCTCGATTAGTCGTCATCTCGGTGGTCACCGCCTTGCAAGCCATATCATCTTTCACACAGTTCATCCATCGTTTTCATCCAACTTTCGCATTTACAATATTCTTTTTTTTTTCTTATTGTCAACTAGCCTATTCACACGTTCCCTTTAATTGCAGGTGCTAGTATTTTCCAAGACGCTGTTCGCTCAGTTCCTGCACCAGCGCGCCGAGAAGAATGCAGATGCGCAAGGTTTCACCACCACCGGGAAAGACAACGCGTACGCCAAGATGCATAAGAAAATGATCGCTTTACAGGGTATATTACCTTGAATACTCAATCTTAGATTTTTTTTAATGTAATGCCACTAAGGGCGCATTCGACCAAACTTTTATACCTAGAATAAGTCTTATCCTGAGAATAATTATTGAATTTTTCACAGTTAGTCCATACTAGAACTGTCAGTCGTCAATTTTATTCCAAGAATAAAAGTTATCTGTCTTTGGTAAAATTAGCCCTTAGTCATTATTCACTTTAGCGTTATATAATCCAAGGCCCACTTGCACCACAAATCATTAAACGCATTAAGCTCTAAACGAATGTAAAACATCGTTCTGTTTCGGTCAGTCGTTCTAAGGTGACAGAGACAGAATGATATCGTGTTACACAGTAACAGGATTGTGAAGGACTGATTATCTGAAAAAAAAAATACATACAACCGAATTGAGAGCCTCCTCTTTTTTTTGAAGTCGTTTAAAAAGGCAATAGTTCCATGTAAAATACTGGTATTCACCTGTTTCTGGTAAGACTGGAACCTGACTCCAACGTAGTTAAGAAAAGCTTAGGCAGATTGATTTAGTATTTTTTTTTTTTTTTAATAAAATTCTTTTTGTTTTTCAGGTGCTCAACCAGTCAAATCCCACGAGATCTTGGTCCTACTCTTACGTCTGCGGCAAGTATGTTGCCACTGCGGCCTCATCGCCGCCATGCTGGACGAGGAGAGCGCGGCCGACGTGCAGGAGGACCCGGCCGGCCAGGACCTGCTGGCCGAGCTCAACAAGCTGTCGCTCGAGGACAAGAGGAAGGTATGCAGACGTTGAGCTATCAAAATCATGTCATCTATTCAAATAGGTCTGAGAGTCAGCACTTTTTGAATATCAAAATTACAAAAAACAAGCCCTCAAAACTCCCGCGTTTTATCTTCCTTCATTACTATTTGTGAAGGAGCTCGTTCAGTGAAGTATTACCATTACCTTTCATAAAGTCAGACCATTTATTTCAATAAAAAACAGTAACAGGCACTTTAGAATTGTCAAGGAGTCAGTCAGCCAGAAAGCTGAAGCAAACAGATAAAAAAGATACAGTAGGACGACACCTTTGATCTCGTGGTAAATGCCGACAACGTCTAGGCATTGTCGCGACAGTTAGGGTTGTCTCAAGTAAACACTATTAATTTATTTATTTGAGATCAACATCGTCATCAACATTATTATTATAGTGGGGTCGAATTTAAATACAGAGCCCTCGAAAACCATGAAGACGACAACAATGACTAAAGATTTGAAAAGTGTTACATGTTAAAAAAAAAGATTCTTATATCAAAGGGTTAGTATAACAATTTCTTCTAGGTTAGCACCGCATGCCCCATAAAATAATAAATGTTACAAGTCATTTAAAAACAAAATTAAATACAAAAATTCAAAACAAAATCAAAATTAAAAACACAATTAAAATCAGCCAGCTAATTTAATTTTTGACCTTTTTACATAGAGTCACAGTAAAAAGTTGGATGATGAGGACGAAGATGAAGGTCCAGCCCAGGAAGGCACGACGGCTGCGGAGGCCATCCGGTCGGTGCTGTCGCCCAACAACCCGGTGTTCGAGCTCAGCAACCCCTCCTCCAAGATCACGGCCGTCATGGACTGCCTCAACAAGGAGGTGTTCGCGAATAAAGGTAGGAATGAATTAATAAAATATTGGGACACAGGGTTTTTTTTTTCAGTTTCGAGGTTCGTAGCCAAGGAGCGCCAGTTGAAAAGATTATGACGATTTGGTATTAGCGATCATGCTTTTTTCTCTTGGCTGTCGTTAATGGAACATATAAAATAAGTAGCTTCTGCTCGCGACTTCGTCCGCGTGAGATTTCACCCTCCCCCATTCACCCTCTTAGTGGTGGAATTTCGAAGTCTTCACAAAGAACACACCCTCCAAATTTCATGTCTCTAGGATCAGCGGTTTAGGCTGTGTGTTGATATATAATCAGTCTGTCAGGACATTGACAAGTTACGTTTTATATTCCGAAATTCCGAATTAATGCGTTACTTCCGTTGCGTTTTCTCCTAAATCGAGCTCTTCGTTTCGAATTTCTACCAGCAAAATCGGAAATCGTAAATAAGAGAAATAATAAAAAATCTTAAATCTACTCATGATCATCATCATCCTATAGCAGTCCACTGCTGGACATAGCCTCTCCTATTGCCCGCCATTCAACTTCATTTTCGGCAACTCTCATCCAGTTACTACCAGCCATCCTGCGAAGATCGTCGCTCCACCTAGCCTCAGGGCGTCCTACCTTACGTTTGCCGATTTGCGATCTCCACTCAAGAACACGTCTATCCCAATGGTTATCGGTCCTCGGAGATTAGCCGGCAGAAACAGACAAAAATTAAAAAAAAAAAATTGGTACCGTGTATATATCCATATGCATTTAGTATCTAAAAAGCGGTTATTTTAATATTACAAACACACTCCAATTTTATTTCTTTGTATAGATGTATAGATATCATTTGAAAATCTAGTAATTCATTTGTTCTACCTATCTCTTCGAAGGATACAGTTGTGATATTACGTAATTTATGTTCTTAGGCGACAAGGCAGTGGTGGTATCTCAGTGGACTTCAGTACTACGGCTGGTAGAGGCACAGCTGCATAATGCTAAGATCCGCTGCGTGACGCTGAGCGGCAACGTGCCCGTGCCCGCGCGACAGGTATTGCTGGACAAGATCAACGATCCCAAATCTGACGTCAAGGTATACGCAACTTACTTAGTTTTCCGCAAAGTAATATTATAAGGGCTGATTTTTCCAACGGCACATTTCCACGGATTAAAAAAATTCTGACGAAATCAGTATAAAAAAATATATGTTCGTCAATATATTGGATATTCCCCAAAACTATAGGAAAACCCATCAAAGAAAAAGCCTAGCAATTCTTGCCCAAACAAGTTGTAACAGCATGGGATAGGCTCCTATACTGAACTGCTTCAAGAACCGACTGGACAGATAAAATACTATTCTATGCTATTTGAAAAACTCATCAGCTAATTAGCTGCTAGTGTCTTACCAATTAATAGTCTAATTATCATTTACACAAGGAGGCTTTCTCGAATAGGTGATTACGAAAGAAAATAAAATGGTGGCCCCAAAGATATGTAAGTACTCGCATGTCGTAAGGCGAGCATAAAAAACGTATTTCACATTTCAAGAAAATTGCACGGCGTGTCATGCCTACAAATCACACAGACATTCTTCCTCGCCTCTCTTCGAAAAACTCGAGTAATTATGAGAGGTTAAATCAAGCTGAAAACAAGTTAATAATACTGCATGAATGTGTGTATAAGGTGATGCTGCTATCTCTATGCGCGGGCGGCGTGGGACTCAACCTGTGCGGAGCCAACCATCTGCTCCTGTTGGACCCGCACTGGAACCCACAGCTCGAGGAACAAGCACAAGACCGCATCTACCGCGTCGGACAGACGAAGGACGTCAACATATACAGGTAATTCAACTTAATCAATCAATCTGCCTAGCATTTTCCCAACTGTGTAGGGATTGGCTTCCAGTCTAACAGGATGCAGCTGAATACCAGTATTTTACAAGGGGCGACGGCCAATCTGACCTCTACAACCCGGTTATTGGGTAACAATACCCCTTGAAAATACAACTATCATCATAGAAAAGATAGATGTCCACTGCTGGACATAGGTCTCTCCTAGGCATCGTCATAGTGACTGGCCTTCCCATATCCAGTGGATTTTTGCAACCATCACTGTGTTCTCAATTTATTTTCCAAACATGTAAACATATCTGTGCTTTTGGAAATATTATACGCACCCATAAAGCGTGTACCTAATATATATATATATTTTTTTTTTTTAATGATAGCTTTGTAAATGTCATTCTGAAATCAGCTCAATTTACACAGATTTAAAGTTGATATTTGTTTAAGCTGGAATAAAATCAATTGCAAACAGGGATTTGAATATGGAATAGGTGGTTGATCCTCCTTGTAAAACTTCCATATTTCCGGCCGGGCGCTGCATTCACGTATCTGAATCGCTACATTTTGTTAAACAAGTCCCTTTGCCCCGTTTTGCTGAACGCGATAAAGAAAAAACTACCTAATGAATTTTCATACGGTTTTCACCAATGGACGGAGTGATTCATTCATTAAGGTTTTGTTTAAATTAGCTTAAATATGACAATGATTGTTGAAGCTAATCATGCCGACTGGGAGCTCTAATGGCGTGCACCGCCTAAATGTATTACGGCATTAATACAATGCTTATCCGAATTAACACATCACGCGGGCGAAAAAAGCTAGCTTTAAATGTAATAATAATACCAGCCTCAAGAAAGACATTCATCACCACGCTTGCTCAACATGGGTTGGCGATTTCAGACTTATATTAACTGGTCTAGCTTTCCTCACGATGTCATTAGTGTCGAAGATAAACTTAAAAAATATATCCGGTAAAAAGTTAGTCACTGCGCGGCGCGGGCGCATCGCAACGCAGTATTATCTCAGCCACGTTTGAAAGTCATTGCGATTACACTACACCGCTAGCTGCCAAGTTTACTCATTAGCCAAATAACACCTTTCCCGAAGAGTGCATGCCAGATATATACACCGCCGAGCATCCGTGACGTCAGTAAACAGTTGCTCCAATTACATAATAATATTAAACGATTGGCGGATTCCTGCATTGAACATGATTGCTTGGCCCATGCTGACACATCACATGGCGTATTTATGCAAATATTCGCGTTATTTTGCTAATATAAAATCTAATTCAGTTAAAATGTACATAGAGTATATTTTGTATTACCCAATCAACGCGAATAATTCAACAAATTCGCTTTTGTGCACTTGACACCAATGCGCACGACTGCTGACCATGGGTTCCTAGGTTCGATCATCATTGAATGTTTCATGGATTTATTGAATTTTTCCAAGTGGAATATCCCAATTACTGCCGGAGTCTGGTTTTGTGCAACTGGGCACAAAACCAGACTTTTAATTTTTATTAT
Organism: Gortyna flavago; assembly: GCA_963669345.1. Taxonomy (NCBI): domain Eukaryota; kingdom Metazoa; phylum Arthropoda; class Insecta; order Lepidoptera; family Noctuidae; genus Gortyna; species Gortyna flavago. Next base: position 15,768,926 of record OY770142.1, read on the forward strand.
TAATTAGCTGCGCCCCGCGGTTTCACCCGCATAAGTGTCGATCCCGTGGGAATATCGGGATAAAAACTATCCTATGTCCTTTCTCGGGACTCAAACTATCTCTATACCAAATTTCATATAAAACGGTTCAGCGGTTTAAGCATGAAGAGGTATCAAACAGACAGACACACTTTCGCATTTGTAATATTAGTATGGACTAGCTGTGCCCGCGACTTCGTTCGCGTGGAAATGTCGGAAAATAACAGGTAATGTGTCGCTTAGGAAAGGTGTAATTGCCACTCCTTCATTGAAAAGGAAGAATCATCAGATCTTACCTGGTAACGCTTTCCTTACCTAGGGTTCGCTACCACGGCCCTTTCGACTGCAATCACTGCGTCTTCATGGTTCATAATGACAATGCGACGAAGTGTCACTTTGATTTTTGAGAATAAATTAAAATAAAAGCGCCTGCTCGAGGCTGATTATCTAACCAAACAGCCATAATTATGTCCATTAATGGTATTCTAAGACAGACGCAAAATAATTTTTTTATTTTGCGTCTGTCTTAGAATACCAACTTGTAAAATCATATCACCATTTTATCTAAAGTATATCTGAGATTAGTAGGTGAAGTTTGAAGTTAGTTTTTCTAAGTCTTGGTTTCTTCTCTGTGGTAAATTTAGAATTTCTTAACTTGGTATTGAAGATATCATATATACCTACCAATATTATGCCTTATAAAGCATCGAGATATCTAGATGATAAAAGGAAGAATACATTAATGGTAAGAGCTTCTACATAAAGTTGCCCGTGTAAAAAGCAACCCATTAAACTTTGGTTATATTTGACACCGGCCGCCATTTAAACTACGAAGATGAAACCCATGAAAACTTTAGACATGATTTTGATTTAGACCTTATACTGCCGAAAACCAGAAAAAAAATTGTAAAGATAATTACAAAAAAATATAACCGACTTCCATAAAAAACCCTAGAAAGTGCAAAATAACCTTAGTTTGGGAAGACGTTGCTCGTTGGCAAGAAATTACAGACTTCTGACACCAAAGGTCTATTGCACTTTGAAGTGTGTTTTTAAGTCGGTTGTATTTTATTTTATTTCACACAAAGTCGTGTAAGTTTATATTGAAAACCATGAAAACGACACACATGATAAAAAAGAAAAAGAAAATTGCAGCCGCCATCTTCGATTTTCATTTTGACGTCACAATCGGCTTCAGCACTCTCGAAAACCATGAAAACGACACACTACCAATTTTTCGAATTGCAGCCGCCATTTTGGACTTTCATTTTAACCAGTACTGAAACGGTTTACCAACAGTCGATTGGTCCATGAACCGTTGGTCAACACCATTAACTTTTCATCCAAAGGACTTGTGACCCTCTTTGGGTGAAAAGTTATTGGTCAAAACATTCTGTGGGTAAAGCATTCACTGACGTAGAGTTATGTTGGCAAAACGTTCGTGGGTGAAAAGTCCTTTGGAAAAAAGTTAATGGTTTAAAGATAATGTTCACCAACGGTTCATGGGCCAATCGACGGTGGGTAAGCCGTTACAGTTTCATTTTAACCTCACTATTGGCTTCAGCACTCTCAAAAACCAATAAAACGAAACCCATAAAAAAAAATTGCAACCTCCGTCTTGGATTTTCGTTTTGACCTGCCTATCGGCTTCAGCACCTTTGAAATCTATGAAAACGACATCCATGACAAAAAATCAAAACAAAATTGCAGCCGCCATCTTGGGTTTTCATTTTGACCTGACTATCGACTTCAGCACCCTCGAAAACCATGAAAACGACACCCATGACGAAAAAGTTAAAAATTTAGGCAACCGCCATCTTTGATTTTCTTTTTGACCTCACTTACCGGGGTCAGGATCCTCGGAAACCATGAAAAATAGCTCTCTCTCTCTCTCTCTCTCTCTCTCTGTGTGTGTGTCTTTATCTACCTATTACTTTGAAAAATGAGGCATAACGCTTTTTCGTTATTTGACGATTTCTCCCTTAGAACTCCTACCGCAAGCTCCATATAAGAACTTCGTTAAAAAACACTCTGCGTTACTCAACTTTCTATATCAATAATTATCTAACTTCTTTATCGCTCAGAACACCACATTAATTATTATTATCTTACATTATCCTCACTTTTTGTTTAAAATTATTTTAGCGCCACAGGCGCCACTAAATAAACCATCAATGGAAAGCGATTTTGTTTAATATTAAATCATTATCATTACTTTTTAAAATAACATAGACATAAGTAGGTATCTGTTATTTCGTCATTTAAGTAAGCATAAACTAATAGGACGTGATTATTCACATCACAACAACAATAAGTTTTCGTTAGTAGGTACTATATCGCGCCAATAGATGTCGTTACGTGTTACTAAAAATCGTAAAAAATTGTTCTAGAATACTTTAAATTGATTATATCTTTTGATAGAGTGAACCGATTGCGATGAAATAAAAACTAATCACTGCTCCGAGTTCTACACCATAATTGAGTATAAAAAGTAACCGTATTGGTTTGGTACTTTTTACGTTGACCCTGTTCAAATCAATAATCTGTCACATCCAAACAGACAAACAGACAAACCGACAAACAGACAAAAATTCCAAAAATTGATGAAATGGCATCTGTTGGTTATCCTTTAACACCCCAACTATTTTTTTTGGAAATATTTTCAATGTACAGAAACGTCTCGTCTACAGATTTAATAGATGTATAGATAAGCTCTCGTTTGACCACTAACTCACTGGTCAGAGATTAAGTGGTTGACGATGAAGTACTCTTGCCTAGAAGTAACCTATTTCCTCTCGACTGAAAGACACCCACTTTATAACAACAGGTCAGGCAGCCTACTCTCGAAGTCTGTCAACGAAGATACGGGCCCGCCCGAAAGTATTTTAATTCCTCGAAGTGAACCCTAACCCTGATTTTATTTGCTTTTTCGGACAGGTAAAGTTCGTCAGTAGTACAGACCACTGTCAAATCGTGTTGTCATTCATTCTTAGTTCGGGTACGTAACTAATCTTAGGTCCGTAGGTAATACGTAATAGGAAACGGCCGAAATTACGAATATCGTGGGAGAAGACCTCCAGGGGGTTACCGAGGAAACATGGGTGCACTATACACTCTACTCTTTCTGACCTGATGTTAAATTATACAATGTGTAACTGAATTAATGCACATTATGAAATTAGTTTCTTCACAATCGATTTCCGGCATGTTTAATATAGGTCATTGTTTTTTTTTCTTTTTTCAAAAATAATTAAAACTGCGTAAATTACAGTCGTACAACGAACCAAAATGAACAAAGTACCTACTATGCTAGACCCTTATACGTTGGGGTGTGTTAGTTCTGGGACATGTTGTATTAATCGAGCTATTTCTCCCCCAGATTCATGTGCGTTGATACGGTGGAACAATCAATCAGAAAGCTGCAGCAAGCCAAGCTGGAGCTGGCAGAGAACGTACTCACAGGCGCCAAGAAAACCAACAACTCCAAGCTCACTATAGAAGACCTGAAAGTGCTGTTCAATATGGGGCAGTAGATGTTATGTTTGGTTTTCAATGAAGGTCTGTTTTTGTTAATTAGAATGTGATTATTTACGAAGAAAAAAACGTCTTGTGTCGACCCCAAGTAACATGGGAAAAGGGCGGGAAAATCAAGAATTTGATTATTTGCTGTCTTTTGAAGAAATTGATTATTCAAGACTTTGATTATTCAGCTGCAGTCAGCGAGGATAAGTAGAATACTGGGCGGAATACGGCCTTTCTCACGCCCCGTTTTCGTTTAGGAACGGTACTAAGGCTTGCTTGTACCATAAATCACTAAATGCGTTTATTTTCTGTTATCTATAAGCGATTGACAAAAACGAAACGATGTTTTCACTTCGTTTATCGCTAAACGTTTTAGGCCTGAGTTCACCAACATTCAAACCACCGGTTAGGTATTGAAACACAGTTGGTTTATGTCAAATTTCCTAAGGAAATTTTAATTATAGAACTGATTAAATATTTAATCAGTTGATTTAAATGTTAGTGAACACAATGCTTAGGCCTGAGTTCACCAACATTCTAACCATCGGTTAGGTATTTAAACAGTTGATTTATGTCAAATTTCCTAAGGAAATCAACTGTTTAAATACCTAACCGATGGTTAGAATGTTGGTGAACTCAGGCCTTAGTGATTTGTAGTGCAAGCGGGCCTAAATCCGTGAAATATAAGCGGATGACGTCACATCCTCATCACAGCTTATAATAGTTGGCTTCACTCAAAAATTAAAAAAATAAATCATTTTCAACGAAATTTTCGATATCACAATGCAAAGCGAGACATTCCTAAATGTGTACCCAGAAAAAATATTATTGTGTGCCATTTTAAATAATTGTAGGTTTTACATGAAAGTCGAAGAAGAATGCGTAAAGCGATGATATAATGTGAGCATTCATCAAGCTAGAAATTAACATTCCGAAACTTACACAAAAGCAAATAGCTTGCATTCCATTGTAAAATAACCCTTATTAACAAGTTATTGTCATATTAAGTCTCCTAGCTGTACATGAATGCTTTGTACAGTTAAGGTATTAAATAGTCTTACTACTGAAAACAAGAAAGCATGCCACAGATGATGAGATGATGACTGGAAACTCCTTGATCAGTAAATCTGGCTTTTATTCTCTTGTGAGACTAAACAACAACGCTTCAGTTAATCTATTTAGTTTTCTTTTTTACCGCTAATGGCAGGGACCACCAAATAATTTTTAATTCAGAATGACATTGATTTATCTCTACATTTAATAATTATGAGTATGATGTTGTAAAATATTAAAGAATTATTATTTTCGATACTTGTAAGATTTTATGGATTATAATATTGTTTACAATAAATAATTATGTAATCTAATGTTGCCGTTTTATTGTTATTCCCTGGGCGTATCTACTTCACTGATAGGCAACGCACAGGCTAAAGCCGCAGAGGTCTCGTGTTTACACAAGAGTTAATTTTTTAACGAAGGTCAGTACCTACTAAGTTTTTGAAAACTCATCCCAAAAAGCTCCCTATCTCGACTGGCCGAACGTTCTGATGTACATCATAAATGGGCTAAATGGGGAATGAAAGTTCGTATAGAAGTTCATTTTGCCGATGGGAAAACCCACGGCTAGTTTTAATAAATATTCATTTATGTAAATTCTACCCTAGTTCCGGGCCTTAGCTAGACAGACACCACATGGTTCCCATGTCCATATACAGCAAGCGAGTGACGCACAACAAAAGCCGTGAAACATCTAATACATAACAAAAATAAACCCACCGTCACAACAGAAAAGGAAACTTAAATCATTCAGGAATTCTTCAAAAAATATCAAGACGGACAGATCATTCACCGACGGAGACACAACATGCACAGTTATCTAAAAATAAAATAGGAATCACGGCCGTCCACCGCGGCTCACGAATTATTACCATTTCACGCGGGAAACGACTCGAGTGCCGCGATTATTTTGTTATTAAAGTTACATTTTTTTTTAATTATGAGTATCGAGCGCAGGTCTTGCACGAGTCAGGCTCCGCACGTCACCAAACGCCTTCTAGCCATCATAGTGCTGTTAACAGGCTTGCTTTGCATGTTCGGAGGTAAGCCTTTATTTAATTTACTAACAAAATAGTATAATGGATGTTTGGATGTCAGTCATAAATTATATTAATGGGAATAACAACTTGTTTTGGTGAGTGTGCGAATAAACGATTAAATTATGTGATACCTACAAATGTGATGTTATTTACGACGACCGGCTGTTAGCGAAGTGAGGACAAATTTTAAGTCTAGAGTTTATGAATGAAATTGCTCATATGCCATCTGGAAGTAGAAAATAAACTTGCCGTTTTTAATGTTTTTCAAAAAAGTATTCAGTTTAGTCACAGAGGTCAGGTCAATGTTTTGAATTGAACCTTTGTGTGGTGGACTGGCGGCCATGTGGCGGCAAATACTTACGATTACCGCAGGGCAGGGAGAGCAGCAAACTCAATCACATCACATTTCAAGTAGAGTTTAAATTGCATTGCATTCGATGATTCCTTGCGGTTTGTCTACGCTATCCCTTTATTTACCAAACGTAGTTCAGCAGGCTGGCTTCATTTGACGAACGTGCCTCCCATAGGTAGGGGTAATACAAACGAATTTACACCAAAATCAAATGTCCGTGCACGTCTACGTTTTGGTGATACTCGTCCTGCAATTTTGATTTTTATGATGACAGCAATCAAGTATAAATTATAATGCTTAGAGTTAGCGAGCGAGTTAGCGCTTGTGAATTAGTTAGCGGTGAGGTTGTTGTGAGTTATCTGGCTCAAGACTTTTAACCCTTATATATACCTACTGATTAATATATCTACCAACCCGCACTGGGCCTGCGTGGTAGATTATGGCCCACTCCCTCTCACAGAGAGACTGCTGGGACACAGGCTGTGTCCCAGCAGTAGGAATGTTATAGGCTGATTATGATATGATGATGATATACCTAATAATGATGATTTCAGGCTATCTTCTGGGGCGAGTGGCGCGTCCCGAACCGAGAAAAAGCAACGACATGCTGACTTACAACCTAACAATCATAGCAGATAGTATTTACAAGAAGGCCAAAAGGATTCCACCAAAACTGATCCATCAGAACGAACCAGATAAGATTCAATTAAGATTGTTAGATATATTCAACTGTAGCCAGCCATGCGGATCGCTGAATAAATATAACCTAGCGGAATTCGTCAGGAATTCTATTAATTACCAAGTGACGAAGTTAATGAGAGCCGTGAATAACGCTTCCATGTATTTAGATAATCTTAGCTGACGCCTTCAGGGCGCTGATGCGGCTGCCACGTTATTGCAGTGCGTCAGAGACGTTCGCAAAAGCCCGAGTCGACAGCTTCTCAGCTATCGTACGGAAGAAAACTGCGTCTCTGCTCGCCAGATTGTGTGGCAGTGGCAACAGCCTCCTGAACGTGATAGCTGACAGCCTTGATGAGAGCCCCATAATGGGACATCTCATCAAAACAACACTGTATATCGTAGTGTATAAGTATTAACATAGATCATAAGCCACATGTTACTAACATATATAGCAGTGGCGTAACTATATGGTAGTATTGGGGCAAAATGCCACGGGCCCCCAGCCATAGGGGGCCCCCGGCCCAGCCATAGGGGGCCCCCGACCCGAGAGAGCCATGAGCACAGGAGCATCCTAATCCTAACATAAGCTTATAAGAAAATATTTTTTTTTTTGAGTACCTATGTGCAACAAAGGACATCCTTCAGGTTTGAAACATTTTGTACCCTTTTCCCATTGTTTGTCTAATTTTTTTGGACAGGACCTCATGCTCAGCAGTTATAGCGCTTGCGACCACTAGACCAACGAAGCAGTCAGGTGTTAAAGTTGAGCTTCTTTACATTGAGGGAGGGGCCCATCTGCATCCCCTTGAATTTGCCAAGGGGCCCAAACGGTATAGTTACGCCACTGCATACTAGTATATAAGTAGGTACTAACAGATGATATATTGTTACTAACATCTTTTATGTATTATATTTGTTTTTGTCAGTGTGGACCTGTGGACCGGTGTTGTCTGTAAAATAAATAAATAATTATTATTATTTGGTTAGGTACCTATGAATAGGTAGAAAGACTTTAATTTTGATATTTCGGTGTAGGTACTAATTTTTTATTGCTTATCTCGATGAGTTGATCGGATCATAATATACCTACAGGATAAAAAGAAAAACTGTCACTGGATCCCGGGAATGTTCTTTTCCACCTTACAGACACTATTTCTAACTACGTGTTTAAATAATATTGGACTATTTACCTTCGATCAATAAAGCTATTTACACATTATTTTTAAGTATCGCTGTGAGAATATAATAGTTAGCTTAAGAAGTATCTAGAATAGGTACTTATATAAAATAATTGTTTTATTTGCCACTAGCGGCCCGCTACAGCTTCGCATGGGCAAATTTTTCTTTTCGAATTTTCAAAATTTTCTTTCCTACAAACCTTGTCCTGGCAACACCGAACACAACAAAAAAAGATTTATCCAATTATTTGGTGCAGAACCTATAAAATTACTCATTAGTGGGTAATATTGACTAAGAGTAGTCAATATTATCCACTGATGAGTAATTAAAAAATGACAATTAAATAAATTAAGTTATTGTTTTATTATGTTTTCATTGATTCTGCATCATTAATTTGTTAAAAATCTCTGCATTTTAAATCTGTAATATCTTCGAAAATATTCATTTAAATTACACGCTGTAAAGGGCCATATTGATCTATATTAAATGTACTTAATGTATTTAAGGTACTTAATTCGATAAGGATTAATGCTGTATTGCTAAAAATCGCTTCGTAAATAAGCCATTATTTCTCGTACAAAAGCAAAAGATAACAAATGTTTATTGTGGATTATCCCCAAGAGATAGACATATACCATCCCGGACTTTTTTGTAGACCTTTTTAAGGTGTACAATACTGTAGTAGGTACATTATTTTAACCTATCTCGTAGGGTTCAGCCAGCGTTTGCAATGTAAGCGCAAAAATATGATTTATTTATATCACATTAGAAACCTCTAAAATTATCAGTGTTTCTATGCTATATTATGCATGTTATATACATATAAACCTTCCTTTTGAATCACTATCTATTAAAAAAAACCCGCATCAAAATCCGTTGCGTAGTTTTAAAGATCTAAGCATACATAGGGAATTAGGGACAGACAGACAGCGGGCGACTTTGTTTTATACTTAGTAGTGATAGTCATGCAGCGTGAAAGTAATATGCAGTAACTTTTATTGTGGGAAATCAGCTGTTCCATACAAAATGCAATGTCTACCCGATCAAAATGAGTGAAATAGTGTATCCCCTTCATAATTATGTAGGTACCCATGTTATACGGTAGGTATTCTTGATAAATTTCTTTTTTACCCCTTTATTATTGCAACGTAGATATTATAACAGATGAATAGTTTACACACCGATTTCTCTCTTTCAGTCGTCAGTAATTTAACTTTCGAAAGAAGAAGACAAAGCGTTGTGTAGCTATACAGACGCTATACAACGTTTATTATTATGGGGGTAATAAAATAAAAAATATATTTTTTACATTCTTCTATTTCAAAATGTAATTTATATGTATTTATTAAAATAAAGGAGATATAATAATATACCGGAGATACAGTAGATAGCGTCCATACATTCTAAAAAAAATAATCATTAAAAATAAACAATAATACTAGTTAGTAAGTACTCTTAGATAATTAATCAATAATATCTATAATAATAACAGTGCATGTTCCACTTTTTAAAACTTTTTAAATAAAAGTCCGAATATAGATAGATTTTAGACTAAAATAAAAAGCCTTTCAAACTGTACTTGTAGTGTGGACGCAAATAATATTGTTGCGTTGCGTCAAAAAAATTAAACTACATTATCTTGTGTCTATGGTATTTTATTTAGTCTGTGGTCCCTGGTGCTTGTTTTGTATTGGCCAGTTTTTAAAGTGACGTATATTGCAACCAATCATAATCGAAATTTTGTGTGGTGTAAATAAACTAACCAATTATGTTTCTTCCTTCTCAATATTTTATGGCGTCTTTGAGGATAGCATCATTCTGCAAGTTCCGGTCCGCCATTTTGATCGGAAGGCAGATTCGTTGTATTGCGCTAAAATAGCGGCGGTGAATTTTTAAGATATTAAAGTTAAATTGGGAAATAAATAGACAATGGTGCCGGTGAGTGAAAGTTCTTGTGCTTGTTCAACAAATTTTACTATGTTTTGGGCTCGTCTTGATGAATTTCGTCTCGTTTCAGCAAACGAAGGTGTTCGTCGGCAGCCTGCCGCAGGGCTCGAAGCCGGAGGAGCTTCGGAAATTGTTTGAGCGCTTCGGCGCCGTGACAGAATGCGATATAATGAACCGGTGTGGATTTGTGCACATGCAAACTGAAGAACAGGCTTCGGCGGCTATTCGTGCGCTCAATAATACGTCGTTCAACGGCGGCGTCATCTCAGTAGAACGCGGGCGCATCAAGGAGCGCGGCCAGCGTGGAGGGCCAGGAGGTGGAGGCCGCGGCGGCGGCATGAGGGGCGGCATGCGCGGAGGTATGGATCGGCGCGGCGGCGGACCCATGCGAGGCGGGCCTCCGCTCCGGGACTCTCCCTACTCGCGCGACCGGCCCTCACATCCGCGCGGCCCGCCGCCCGGTGCTCCGCCCCAGATGGCGCCGCGCCCGCTGCCGTACGAGCGCGCCGAGAGGCCGCCGCCGCCCGCGTACGATGACCGGTACAACGGCTACGGCGGAGAAGACCGCCGTGGATTTGCTCTGATGGAGCGCGGCGCGCGAGATCCGTACGCGAGCACAGCGCCCATGTATGCGGAGGAGAGGCGCTACGACGAGCTGCCTCCCATGTACGCCGACGACCGTCGGGCGCCCATGTACGCGGACGAGCGCGACCTGATGGACCGCCGCGCTCCTATGCGCGCAGCGCCGCAACAGATGCCGTACGAGCGCTCGCTGCCGCCGCGCCCGCAGCAGATGCCCAACGGTGACATGTTCAGCAGGCGCTCCCCTATGTGAGTTGTTGTTGAAAGTTGTTCTTGCCTTGAAAAAAGATGTAGGTACTTACACATAAACAGCGAAGTTGATAGCAAAATTCCTGCTAGTCAAATGCTGAAACAATATTGTGTAACTTTCCTAACTATGACTCGCTCTGACCCCTATTTTGATCTAACACCATAGTAATACATTGACTGCCACCACAGTCACATGGTGTCTGACAACAATAGATTTTCTACTGTTTCTGTTCAACTCCATCAGCATTCTTCAATATATGAATCAATTGTGTGCTGAGTTTTGCTCTAGTAGTCAGTCAACATTATGCTAACCTTCTCTAATGAGAGACAAATCTTTGATCTGAAGGCCAATTCTCATACTTAAAAAACTTTCAAATTAGTTGCATTCTCAGCGACAATGTCAAAAACTGGTCAAATGCCAGTTGGACTTGCACTGAGGGTTCTGTACAAATTTGTAGGTATGTAATAAGAAATTTATGATTTTCGGATTTTTTTCTTTACTTGTGCTACATGACATTGCTTGTTGCCAAATTTCATGATTCTAGATCAACAGGAAGTACCCTATATAGGTAGGTGTTTATGTACCCTATTCCGGAACATAAACATCCGTATCTTTGATTGCGTTGACTTAGAAGTTTGATTCTTTCACTGTTTCAAGTGATTGCAGCCCAGAGTATTTGATAGTGTCCGACCGAAGGTGCAATTCTGGCCGAAGCCGAAGCCGAAGCCGATTAATCGGTATTCACCAAAACCTTCGGCCGAAGCCGAAGCCGAAGGTGTCATTGACCTTGAGAAATACGATAGTTACTTTGATCTCAGAATATACTAGATACATATTGTGAGAGCTTTAGAGATTTAGCCCAATAACGAGCCGAGTGACCAACATATACAAGTAGGTAATAAAATACATATTGTCTAAAATAAAATTTTCAAATATACAATGTTAATTAAAATCGTTCAGTAAATTTCAAATTTTGACAACTAGCAAACCTTCGGCTTCGGCCAAACCTTCGGCAAATTTTTGGCCGAAGCCGAAGGTTTGTCCGAAGGTGCTTTTTTGGCCGAAGGTGGCCGAAGCCGAAGCCGAAGCTTCGGTCGGACACTAGTATTTGATATTAATTTCAACTTGATAACTCCACATGTTCCTGAGAAAAAGGGTCTGTAACGATGGACAAACAGACAATGAAGTGATCTTATAAAGGTTCCGTTTTTCCCTTGAGGTACGGAACCCTAAAAATTTAGGAAAATTGATTATTATTTTTGACAGACAATGCAAATGTTCCTAAAAATACTGGAATCAATTGTCAGTCTCAAACAGTTTCCCCTTCCTTAAGAAATGATCTTGAATTGAATCTCTTCAATGGATTATATTTTTCATTACTAAAATTGTTGATAAATAAAAAGTATAGCTTAGTTATGAGTATAAATTCGAATTTTTTTATACAAATGGTTTTATAACTTTGTCATTTATTTTATATAAGATTTCCTTAGCTAGGCAGATGGTGATTTCCTTGACGACTAGGATTGCTTAAAGGGAAGCCCCAGGGTAGCAGTAGCGCTAGGTAGTATTGATATTTCATGAAAAAGCCATTCAAAAGGGTTATACTTAGACGAGTGTTCTTGATGATTTTAATGATATAATTCTGTAAATACATACTTGTTACGGTTGCAAATATATTTTGTTCAATAAATAACCTGACACTGAAAAAATTTCAAAAAAAACATAACTTAATTTTACGGGCAACACTGGTGCTTTCCCCTTAAGCCGTGTACGCATGAACGAACAAAAACATTTTGAACACGAACATCGATCACGGAACAATTGGTTCGTACGTGTGGACGTGAATTAGCAAAGCGAACACGAACACCTTGCGAACACAATTCTACTTGTGTTCGCGCTCAACCCCTCAGTAACCATAGATTCACCGTTGGAAGTGGTCGACATTGAAGTAGCATCAAATTTCTCTGAACACCGTCCGCACAGAACAACGAAATTAGATCGCCACGAACATTTTTGACGAACACAGTGTTTGATGTTCGTTCGTGCGCACACGGCTTTAAGATTGAGTCAACAGTTAAAACAAGAAAGGCGGGCCTTTGCCCTATAATTATCACATGGTAATATAATATAGCCTATTCCGTGGCCAGATCTATAAAGAGTATTTCAGTAGTTTTCGCGTTAATCCTGAACATAAATCCATACAAACAGACAAAAATTTAAAAACTATATTTTCGGCATTTCTTTTTTTTATATTTAATGTACGGTTTTGACATTGCTACTATTTTATTATATCAACTCAGCCTATCGCAGTCCACTGCTGGACATAGGCCTCCCCCAAACTGCGCCACAACACCCTGTCCTCCGCCTTCCGCATCCAGTCAACCCCAGCCACCTTCTTTAGGTCGTCCGTATTTTATTATAATGTATCTATAGATTTGTTGGTCTTATAAAACTAATCTATTGATTGAGTTATCTTACATACTCAACATGGTACTTGTAACATTTCAGGCGCGGTGCAGCCCCCGGTGGATATGACAGAGACCCTTACGCGCAGCAGTACCCTCCCATGGGACGGTAAGACCTTGCACTTATTATCCTCGTAACAGCTGGCATGGAGTACACAGTCATCCTTGTAGTTACATGTTTTCCTATCTGTTCATGACTAATATTAAAACGGCCTAAATTTGTCTAAAACTACATGAAATTTTGAAGGAGAACACATTGTGAAGATTTACGAGGTCTTATTATGAGAACGATTACATTGCGATCTCGAATCGGCCGATGCGACGAGAAACGTGACGTCACGCTTCATATATTTACGGCAAACACAAGTAGAAGGGTAAACATGCCATCAACCTTTGTATGCCCGAAAGTAGATCTACGCGAGACTTATGGTGTCAAAGTTGCGTTTGCGTGTTCTGGCGTAACCATTTTATTAAGCAGAAGATAGAGGACAGATACAGTTTCAATATGCCACAAAAACGTAATTATTTGAACAAATAGGAAAATATGCTAACAAATTCTTGGAACAACGGTAACCTACCTAAACAACCAAAACATGTTTTGCTATGCCTTAAGATCGTTTACGACGTACGGAATCTCATACAAATTTTCAAGCCTTTGTTTTTCGAAACGAATGAACCGATTTTAATGAAACTTGTACGCATAAGCAGGATACAAAGGTTTAAAAAGTTAGTAAAGAACATCAACTTTTTTTTTTTAAATCTATTCTTCCATTTCGAAAAACAAGGGCTTGAATGTTTGTATGAAATGCCGTACGTCGTAAACGCTCTTAATATCATGTGAGACTGACCTCATTAAAAATAACTCTATAATCACCTGTCTACTTCTGTCTACTTCTTGTTAACTGTTACATTCCATGCGTCACGCCGTAGTCACCATAATGGATCATACTCTAATTATCTGAAAATATTTCGTACAATACAACATGATCAACATTATTAATAAGTACTTCCATTGCTGCAAAATTTATGTGGGCCTGAACAAGATGAGGTCACTTCTGTCATAATATCAATGTTGATCGACGCTCGCACCCAGATAACTGTAACGCCTCTTAGGTTGTAGTGAATTAAACGTTACATGCGAAACATATTAGACGGTTGTATAAATTGATGATACAGTAACGATAGTGCGTGGTCTAGTCGAGGTGCGGTTTCACTATGAACTAAGGCGGTGTGGTCAGTTTCCCTGGAGTCGGTCGTGATGTCGTGTTGTTTGTATAGCGGGGGCGGCGTGGCGCGGGGGAGAGAGCTGAGCAGCATGGGCGGCCCGCGCCGGTACTAGCGGCGACGCCTCGCTCACCTCGCTATTATAAGCTCGTTGTAGTACCACGTGACACGAACAAATCAGTACCTAGTGCCGCGCGACGGTCGAACTAGCCGCGATCGCAACGCGATGCGACGCAGTGCGTGCGTGCGAACAAGCGCGCGAGCGTCCCGGACACGTAGCTTGTAAGTCCAGTACGAGTGAAAAATTATGTGAATCACTTTATATTGTAATAAATGAGAGATATTATTATATTAACGGAACGTTTTCATTTCACCCGCTGATTGATGACATGCTACATGTTACATTTACGATCGAATTAGTTTTATATAATTGTTTGGATTAATTTCGATAATGATAAGTCTAAATGTTAAGGTACATTTTGTTTAAGTTGTATATTTACATTTTAGATTAAATTCCTTAGAAATAAATTTTTACTTTAATTACTCTCCTATCGGCACTAAAATCTTCATGCATGTTACCCTTGAGATCTTTGGCTTCGAATTCCTTGGTTGCGGTACTTCTGTTTAAATTTGTGGTTTTATTGCAGGGTGCCTTAATGTCGCGCGGTCGGCTCGGGCTGACCGATATCTGACATGGGTTTTTGTAAATGTATGACTGTTTGCAGGCAGTTATCCGTAGAGGGGTGCGTTCATTGACATCTAACGATCTTATGAACCTCTAGTCTCATTCTGATATAAAAAATCTCTCTTAAAACTTAGAACTCGATACGATTCGTATTAGGCTACTTAAACCCCGCCTCTAAACCTACACAAAATAACAATCAGAGAACTACTCTAAAATTGCGTCCACGTAACTCGATGCGAACGCACCCCAGGCTGACTGCTCTGCTTGGCTCCGATACGTGATCACAGCGAACCGACAAGTCCGGAGCGAGTGACGCGTAGGGCGACATGACCGGCTCTGCTAACAATACATGACGCTGTCGAACGGCGACAAAGTGCGTGCGAGTCCTTTCAGATAGTTAGATGCGGCATGACGATGACGAGCTTACGGCGGCGATGCGTAGTCGATGCTAAAGCGACGGCGTTATGCTGTATACGTTAGGCGACAACGGCAGAAGACACAGGAATGCGAAAAATTACAAATCGTAAGTACGGCTGAGAAAAACGTTAACGGCGTGCGTTACAGAGCCTTGAGCTCGCAAGTCGATCGACCAAACCAATGTGCACACAGTGCGTTATATTATAATCCAACAACGTTGCACGATCTAAATTTCGAGTGTTGTTACGGAACAATAATTGCGCAATACGCACAAATCTGCAGTACACAAAAATATGGCCGACGCGACGATATCTATAAATATAAAGTAATGCAAGGCCTAAATAGTCGGCGTTTCAATCTACAATCTTCAATAAATTTACGTAAACGTTCAACTGTACACTGTCAAGGCTACCATACCATACATGTCAATTCATCAGATCCGTCAGATCGGAATCAAAATTCGTACCGTGTGTGGCAAAATCAATCGTCTACGACGGCCGGGACGATTGAAAGTAAATCGTTGAAACAAAACAACCCGATCGAATCAGATTCATCAGTTCCGTTTTATCTTTGTATGGTAACCTTAACCTTAACGTCATTCCTACGCGTTAGCTTTGTTATGTGGTGCTCATACTGTTTCTATGTTCCGCAGGGATTGGGCGCCTTGATGAGAATGCTCAAGACTCAACACATACTGACTGTGACCATACTGGAAGAATTTCTTGTCCCTTCACTCTTTTGTTGGATCAAGGATCATGCACGGATTGTTTTATGATGCAATAAATGTTTTTACTACATTTTCTTTGTTTTCTTTTTTGCAATTAGATCCTAGCAATGAGTAGAATAAGGGCCCGATCACACGTACCGCAACAACACCACACGTCGGGCGCAAATTTTTATTTATTTATATATACTTTATTGTACACCAGAAAATAAATAACAAAAAATACAATTTATATATTATAATTTTTACTAAAATGAATAGTTCACATTTAGTCAAAATCAACCGTGTGTCGGCGATACCGACCTCGTGGCTGCCACCAGCGACATCGCTCTCTAGCGGTCGGCCACATCGCAAACAACGTTGTGTTGAACATTTGATTTTGTAGTTAAGTACCACAAAACTACAAGAAGCTGCAGTGAAACTATTCACACGTAATCACTGCTAGGTCAACATTGTGATGTGGTGTGGTTGTTACTTATGATTGGGCCCTTATTTATTTAAATAACAATTGCTTGTTGCACTTCCATTATAGACCAAAGCAGTTTGTAGGGCTAAATCGCTAAATATAGACGAATAGAAGTGGTTCTCAAGGTTCTCTAAATATTACCAAGCAGTATTTAAGAATTATGGGTGAAACTCCAGCAGGTCCTGCAGATAAATGGTTCTTTAGGCGGCGAATAGCTCTGATATGTCGGCTGAGCAAACTACATCTATGGTGATCCGCGAGGAGCATAGCGGGTTTGTTGCCCCCAGATCAGCATTGGCTGCAGATAGATACGGCAGAAACACTGAACGGAAGTATTTAGCAAACGCATTTGCTCTGTTCGTCTGATAAATTCATATGTCTGATCCATTAGCTCTTTAGCTGACAGCTTTGTCAACGTCATTAGGTAAGTGAGGTAAAATATATCCCATTTTGATGAATATAACTCACCATATAAAGATTGGAAATCATCTTTACGGAAATTCCATTTTGTCGGCTTAGTGGCCCCCCACGTTGGGCGTGCGCCGGGCGCGAGCGTTGCTCCGACGTGTGACCGAGGTGGGCGCCGCGCAGCCAGCACGTCGGTCGCACGCTCGCGCCCGGCGCAGGCCTAATGTGGGGCGGGCCTTAGTGTGCATATTTACTCCGTGGTGTGCATGTGCACGGTTGCAATTGCCTCTGTTGTTGACGCGTGTCGCTCGTGTGCACTCAGTATCGTCGCTCGTCGTCGTTAACTCGGTTACCATCTCAATTCCATTATAAAGAGGACCTCCCACACCTTCCGAAATAAAACTAACAAAATGTCTTCCAACTTTTATTTAGCATATTCAAAATATATTTTCACGTAATATATATTATTATGAGATTAAAACTTTGCCGATGTATCTCACTATTTCACACTTTGTACTCAAGCTAAGCTTCACTCGTCAAGTCGGCAGTGACAGCAATATTACATGATTCACTGCGACTTATATCTTTGGGATATGGGCTATGGCACTAGTTCTAACAAACAAGCATTTAAAAAACAAATTAAGAAATCATTGATATTACTGCTAAAAACATGTTAATAAGAATTTAATACTCAATAAACATATCTAAAACAGCTCAGCTGCAAATAAAGGTAATTTTATGAAAATATTAAAATAATGATACAAATATATAAGAGATCGGTATTTAGTGGGTTTAATAACGGTAGTTTTACAGCTATAGTTGTAACATCCATGCTTAGGTATGTCACAAGTGTAACTGAATTTACTCGTTATCGTTATGTAAAGCTGACCATAAATGCTAAATATATATTTCTTGCTACAGTCTCAAACAGTCATTGCAGATTTTAAGCTAAACAATAATTTAATTTTGAAATATCACAAAAAAACAACTAAACTAAACACTGCTCGCTTAAAACTAGTAATACTTTTTAAAAATATCAATACAAATTAAAATTTCATGAGATTCTTAAATAAAATGCGATCATGCGCAGTGGACGGTAGATCGTTGAAACCAAATATTATTGCTAATTTCTTCATTCTTTTGTAGAAGACAACAGTTGCGAAGTTTTAAGACAGCTAAGCTTTATAAACTTGTGAGAATTTCAAATAGGTATATAAAAAATGCTAATTCATTTAAATAATAAAATAAATAATCCGAGACTTAGGCGTTTGCGCACTGTGTGACCATGTCGACTAGCATAGGTTGTCAAATCACAACGAATTACAATACTACATATTATAGAATAATGCGCGGCATACATACACTCGCGGAATCATATAAAAATGGATAAGTAAGAATAAATTTTCATTACATTCCTAATGACATGTCCAAACTGACGTATCTTCCCATCCTTATATTGCCCATTTTAAAAATTCATTGAAGACTTCTTGAATTCAAAAGTAGCACATTAATTTATGATTGCCATTATATAAAAACTTTCGCCCGCGTATAATTCTCTTGAACACTCTTAATTATTATTAAATTTTAGGCAGTAGAACTACTAATGCATGAGAGGAGCCACCCAAGTCCAGATTTCCCTATGTAAAATATGTTTTCTAAAGACTCGATGTCTTGTCGACCAATGTAACGAAGGTATTAACAAGAATTTGAACTCCAGGGACCTTAAATAGGGCCCTTACCTGACCTGGCCTTATGTTTCTTCTTTGTATCAACTGCCGTGCCTACTCGTGAAGTCCTACAGCTAAGAAAATCGTTCCGAACTTAACAACATCAAAACCATTATTGACTAACATCTGGTGTTAAAACAAGCTAAACTGCTACCTAAATACAATAATTGAAATCACAATGTCGAGAGCTGTTTGTTAGTACATATTATATCGCTACTTCAGTCTATAGCAACCTTGGTAGGCGATCACAACGATGCTCCTAGCACATAAACAACATCTTAAGTCTAACGCTAGACATTATGCATTCTGCCCAAAAAAGAGATGTGGAGGTGAGCTAAAATAGCTTCCACAAGTGCGATAGCTCCGCGCCTCGGAAAGCCCGTTAAGCCCCGGCTGGCATTTGTAAGATCTTTGACAGTCGTTACGGGTAGTCAGCAGCCAGAAAGTCTGACAACCAGTCTTACCAAGGGGTATTATATTACCCAATAATTGGGTTGTGGAGCTCAGATAGGCAGCCGCTCCATGTAAAATACTGGTATTCAGCTGCATCCGGTTAGATTGATTAAAAAGGATAGGCAAATGATGACGACTTGAGTACTATTATATTTTGATATAGTAAAAAGGAACATTAGTAATTCTTTTATTTAAAAAAGAAGAAAAACCTCTAATTTTTAAGGGTGTAATAAGTCGAATGAATGATTCGAGATCTGAATAGAAAAAAGTTCAGATAATTGCTGGAGTCCACGAGCCCTTTGAGCTAAAAAGCTTATTATCATATTATGTGTTCCAAAAATAGACACTTGAACTGGCAGTTTTGGTTTGGGACATTTGCCCAGCACTACAGACAACCCATGGCAACAATTTGTAATTCACAGCGCCTTTATTTCGAAGCAATAAGCCCTTATTGCTTCGAAATAAAGGCGCTGTGAATTACAAATTGTGTTGTGTGTTGTTTGTGTGTGTGGCGGTTTTCGTAGCACAAATGACTACTAATGAATAATAAACCAACATTGAAAAAGGTATATCTGAGACGCTATTTAGTCCCGTTGTCTAGTGCTATGCAGTGGCCTCATGTAAAATTCTGATATTTATCTGCTTCCGGTTAGACTGGTTGCCGACCCCAAAATACAGTTAAACCAGAAAAGTGATGCGCTTCGGTAATCTTCGTGTTTTCGAATTAGCCTGAACGTCGTGCTACAGAGTAACCTTTTTTGGAATTGCTTAAAGTTGTTAACCGGTTGAATGCCGTAATTTAAATATTACAGAAACAATTAAAAAGCCATTTGTATCTCGCGTGGATATTTTCGGCATACGAAGGGTTAATCTAAGTATAATTTTGTTATCATGGTAATACAAATTAGGCAAGTACCTCCATGGTTGCTCTATATTAGACCTCATCATCGCGCGTTCGTATTTACGATGATTTCCGAAGCGCATACTTTTTTGGAAAATCTGTACTGTGCGGCTTGTAATTAGCTGCAGTAAAATGACATTTCTTACTGCCATTTCGTTAAAAAATTAGAGCACACTATCTCTACTAGTGATGTGATTAAAACGCAATGAAACATCGTTTTACGCCAGGCTATTCGAAATTTACCAATTTTGATTTAACTGTAAACAATCAAAATATTCTTTGTATTGATTGGATAAAACCATATTATGTTCTTACATTATGTGTTTCATTCAGTCTTGATTATATTATCTAAGGTTCAAAACATAATATTTACAGCGTCACTCGATCATAAAAAAAATACGAATACAAGCTGATTTTGATAGTTTTTCTATTCGTATTAAAAATTTATCAAACTTTTACTCCCAAAAATCATCGAAATATAGACAGAGAAGTTTTCAGAAGTGCTTCGCTAGAATTCTACCTAAACTCAAGCCGAATGCAGTAGTAGATAAGGACAATGCGCCTTACCGCTCCAGAAAGATTGAAACAAGAAAATATATTTGTTTCCTTTTTTACTCTAAAAATCGTGTTCCCCGACACCCGCCATCCTCCTTGGACCTTGCTCCAACAGATTACCACTTTTCCGGAATTTCGATAGTTTCTTGCAAGGAAAAAAATTCAATTCCGATGAAGCAGTCAAAACCACCTTCAAATCTTTTATTGATTCACACTGCCACAAATTTTTTCAGCAAATAAATCAATTAACTACCTATAAAATGGCGAAAGTTCATAGATAGCAATGGCATATAGATACTTTGATTGATTAAATACATCCTTTCTTTTTTTTATCGTTCTGCTCTTTCCATATAAAACGCCAATGTCATATGTAAGGACCTTATTAATTATACTATCCTTTTTTATAAAATCTTTTTAACATTGATCGATTTTGAACTGAATGTTAATTGAATGAATCGATACTTTTGTCACATCACTATTAAAATTTCGCTAAAAAGTGGAAATGACGACACATAAGCTGTCATTTTACTGCAGCTAATTAAAAGTCCAACTTTAGTTGGGCAAAGGCTAGGCAGATGATGTCTAGTGCTAATCGCTTCGCTAAATGGTCGCCACTAATTTACTAACAGATTCGTTAAACATAGCACCGTCAGATCATTATATCTAGTGACAGGTACGCAGTAAATAGAACATGTCTTAAATAAAATACCATGTTTATATTAATTATTGCTAACATTAGAAGGCAAATCGTGCATTGATTGTACTATTAAGGAAGGTAGACGTGACCGGGTTGCGCGTATGATTTCATCGCACTACTGATTAACTATTTATAACATTGACAGAAAGAGATAGAATTATATTATATCCTATCTCTATCTTATATAATTAGGATGGTTGTAAGGCTCACTATAGTCCAAAGTCTATCATCAGATCATTATATTTTTATTTTTAGTTTTCTGGCATTAATTTCATATTACGGTCTGACGATAAATCTTGGCCCCGAATTCTCAAACGACACTAAGAAGTTTCCGTGCATCACCTTTAACCAAAGATATCTGAGGTTTCTTAGGTTCATCTGTTCGATAGTAGTAATAGTATTAGTTTGATATCTCGATCTTCTGAACATTCAGGACCCACAAAACCTTCAAGTTTACAATTCGTCAAAACAGTTGAAGTAAAAAATATTTCGTAACACAGAAATTACAAATTTGTAGACTTGTCACTACAATTTACATATTTGTAAGGTTTTTCCGTTATAATTATGTGGCTTAGTTTTGTGGTGCAGCAGACACTTGTAAGATTTACAAATTTGTAAATTGTAACTTTTAAATATTGTAATTGTAAAGTTTTGTTGCATAGGGCCCAGAACTCTGCATAAATTGATAACGTCGTAAGTATTGAGAGTTTATCGAACCTCAGAAACCATAAATTTTACGTCATAAAATTGAGTAAGTTTGAGAATTCAGCCGAAAGCTCCATAGTTAGCTTTTACATTACAATTTGTACATTAAAATTTCATCTAGATTTGGTATCATTTGTACATTTATTGGGACATGAGGACATAATCTGATATTATTGGGATCTTATAGTGATAAGGTGATAGAAGCGAAAGCAAGGACACACGAAGGGAGAGGTATCTAGTAAGGAATGACTAGCAGGAGTAAGTGAACGCCTTACTGACGAGAGATTTTGAAGAAAAATACTATAGTTAACTGATTTTTATAGTCCGTATGTGTGTTTGAAGAAAATACCAAAACAACTGCAGACGTACCCGTGGGGCTTATGCAATATTTAATCCTTTATTTATATGGCCGAAACTAAATTTGTGTTTAAGTCGACTGGCACTATTTTTTGCTTTTTAATTACCGCCCGCAGCGCTAAGCACTACCATAGCATTTTTAGCATTTTTTGTAACCATGCTTTAGATTTTGTGTGAACTTTAAGGTTAATGGTTAATTTTAACAATAAAATATCGACCTTAAAGTTGGACTAGTCCAGTGGTTACATGCGCTGTACAAATTTCGTCTCTGCCCTATAAAGGGTAACTCAGAGCTTGTTTTAATTCGTCATTCATCACAGTAGTTTACGAGCGCTGGCTCTAAGTGTAATGTCCCATTAATGTTACATTTATCACCGATCCAAACTCAAACCAAAAACCATTCTTCAAAATCTCCAGCCAAAATAAAAGGATAAAGACGTTGGTATACTAACGCCGCGTTATGATCGCGCGTATTTCAGGGCTTGGAGTAGCGGCTTCTCCTCCTTCAGCGACTCCTTGAGGATCAGATCGGAACTGGTGAAGGGCCCGGACGGTTGGTCGCTTTCCGTGTCAGTCTCCAGCCGGCTTGGAGACTCCGAAGGCCTGGTAATGACGTGGGGAATTATAAATAAACAATAAGATGAAATTCGTTTATTACAGACTATACTCTATTTGAAATAACATTAGACATTTAAATAAACCTTTTTTTACAGTCCGTTCAACCGATTTTGACTTCTATACCGTAGGCATAAGGATGGTAATAACAGTAAAAAAGTGGTTGTGGTGGTCGGTATACCAACTGTTTACTGCAGCTGCCATATGTCATGCACCCAACGCAATAGAATTCAAAATCGGTTGAACGGACTGTAAAAAGGTTAATTTAAATGTCTAATCTTATTTCAAATGGAGCATAGGGGTTTTTGTCCATATTTTTGTTAGTAATAAAATTATTTTGGGGCTGATATTGATAGCATACTTTACGAGCGGGCGTCATGAGACTCTTATGTCATTGTTATAAGGCATACATTGGAATGTCTGACGCGCGTTCGAGAAATGCAACATCTATACAGGTCCAAGTAAAATTGATTGGTGAAAGTAAATAACTGCATTTCTATGAATAGGATTTGGTGTATTTATGTTAAACCATTTAATCTCTTAGGGCTGGCGCAGACCTGGCGAAGTGCGAACAAACATCTACCTTTCATCTGTACAAATAAAGTTGAAAATAGATAAACTTGATTTAGGGCTGATTTTTTTAACGCCGAATAATTTTATGGGAGGAATAATTTTGAATTTTTGACAGTTGTTCCATACAATAACTGTCAGACGTCAAATTTATTCTACCAATAAAAATTATGTGTCGATTGAAGAATCAGTCCTTAGTCCAAGAGCGCATGACAGCGCACAGACTGTTGATATTTACTTGGCAGTAAAACCAGCTCAGCGCAGCGCTTCGCCAGGTTTGCGCGAGCCTTTAAAACCACTGGGTTTTACCAGAGTACTGACTCATTGGAAATGTTGCGCATAGTTGTTGCTGCAACATCGTTTTGTTACCAGCAACAAGTTTACCGCAACACAACCTAAAGGTTAGGCAATAGGTAGGTTCTGACTTACAAAAGATCAAGTTAAGTTCAATTCGGTAGATTTGTACAGTTCCGCCCTAATAGTGCTAGTGCCCGATTGTGAAAAAAACAATTGTGCAACAAGTGATCAACGTGAAGTGCTTTTCAAATACGTTGCAACGGTTATGAAAGAAAAAAATCTGCGGTAGGCTTCAGGCGACGAATAATAATATGTACCTATATGAAGAAACGTAAACTCTCATAAAGTTGCCGTTTCGATTCACTGCATTCACTCAGGCTGACTTACAGCAACACCAACGGAAAAATCGCACTCTGTCATAAGGAATTAATCATGAAATCAGCTGTTCATCATTTCACTCAAAATACGTCCACTGCTGCCGACCGGTTCTGTGCTTCCCGTATTCAGCGGATAGTGGCCTTCACAAGGAGCTGTTATATTTCTGCTCGTGACAGTACGTGATTGGTCGCGTTACCTACGTCTTAATTAAAAGCGATCGTCGCGTTCATATGTCACTTTTTGATCGGCGAACCGGAACGCGTGACGCGCCGATAGAGGGCACCTTCCGGTTTACCGAGCAAAAACACGCGTACATCGTGATTCAAAATTGCGTGGTTTTCACTTTTGCATGGAACCGTTTATAACCTGGAATTACATTTCTTCACATACCTATTCTTATTCGTAGGCTGGACCATAGTGTAAAAAACCAAGTCTAGAATTACTATAGTGAACAATTAGTTGCATGCATTCGCATAATTAGTTACTACCTCACACCTTTGCTGTTAATATTGTTACGAACGGATCATACCGCGACTTACACAGTCTTGATACTTTTCTTAATATTTGTCGTTACGCTGTAATTTTCTTTCCCCGCTTCACAGATTTGTCGAGACCCCGACTTAAAAGATCTCCGTGCCCAACCGGTAAACTAGGGGGCATTGCTTTATTAAATTTAAACAACAAACATCCTCACATCAAGATATTCGTATGGCTGCCGAAGTAACCGGTAAAGGTTGTGTTGTAGGGTTCCGTAGTTACAATATTTAGGTCCTGTTTCACAGTGTTTACAGGCCCTGCTTTAGGCGCGGATACTTATAGGTTTTCGCTCAAGGAGGGGCAATACGTTTCTCTCTGAGGGAGGAGGAATTTCTGAAGTCGTGAAAGCCTTTTAAAAAAAACCTTTGTCCCACTTTCCGCAAACTCACGAATGGGCCCCCATTTCTGCTACAAAACTATGTATATGTATGTCTAATTTAGAGTTTAAGAATTAGTTTGGATGAAGCTCAGGGCACTCGTTCGTTCGCCCGATTCTGTATCCAGGCCTGCACTGCCTAGCAGAATTTGTATAGTATGATCTGTTAGAGCAACAGGCTTTAAATACCACTTGAATCCCCATTCAATTAAGATATTTTTGACGAGTAATTTTTAACTCATGATAAAACACATATACACCATTCATCTACGGAACCCTAAAACGGCTTATTGTAGAAAGAAAAACTAACGTTTAAAGCAAATATAAGCCAATCTTGACATTCAAAGATTGTTAAGGATTCCTTAGCGCACTGACTAAATTAAAAATGTTGTTTTCTTAAAGGTTACAAGTGAAATAAGATATTAATAGTTAATACAAGACAATCAGTCAGACAAAATTAAAATACAGGGAGGCAGGGACATCGACGCGTAACGTGTTACCATGGACTCATACATGATTCTGAACAATCCCTGAATGATTTTTTTTGTCGGTTATCACAAATAAAATCTGCTGTTTCATAGAAAAGTGTAATACCTCCGTGGTCAAATTTATGGCAGAGCTAAACTTTTTTTTAATATCATCTGCCTAGCCTTTTACAAAGTTAGGGTCGGCTTCCAGTCTAACCGGATGCAGCTGAATACCAGTATTTTACATAGGGCGACTGCCTATCTGACCTACACAACTCAGTTACTGGGTAATACGATACCAGTTGGTAAGACTGGTTGTTAGAATTTCGTACCCGTAAAAAGATCCACAAATGACAGCCGAAACCAACGGCTTAACGTTCTTTCTGAGGCACGGAGGGGTCTCGGTATGTGAAGATGGTCACCCATCCACGGACCAACCGCGGCAAGCGTAACTTAATCTGATCGACCGACCTGTGCGGCTGTTATTACTTAGCCACAAGCCCCTCTAAATTAGATATTATACAAAATTTTATACTAATTATTTTTTTAATAACCGACGAAATTATTCAACGCTGGGGGTTTCAAAATCATATACTGAACTCATGGTTTCAGTTTGGGCGTCGATGCCATCCTGTACAATTTCCTTTTTTACTTTGGAATGTTTAGAGTTGCACTATAGTTTATGTGTTGCATTTCTACCTTCATTTATTCTCTTTCTGATTTCCTGTGCTCAATAATTTCATCGGCTTGTATAAGACAATAATATTTTTAAAATAGTTCGGCGCGCAAATAGAGTCGCTATAGTGAAAGGCAGCACATTGACACAATTATAGTTAGAAAAAAAATTATGGAAAGGAGAAAAAATGTTGCAAGAAGTTAAAAAGATTGTTTGAAAAAAAAAAGGAAGAGCAGTTCCAAGCGTATATGATTTAGAATACCCCAATTTAGCGGCTGTGTTGATCCACGTCACCCACTCAGACCTGAGGATCAAAGGGCGAATTTATTAGCACCGAGATATTCCGTGTGACACAGTATTCCTGAAAATATTCGCACCTAATTTGCCAAAAATCTTAACAATTAGAGTTTATGAAAAAAAACTTTAAATCCTACACAATAAAGTTCAGTTTACGCTACAACTTCAAAAATTATATAACTTTTTCAATAGTGCTTGTCACTCTGAAATCAACTTAATGACAATTAAAATAAAGTAAACTCAATGGATATAATTATCTGAGATTCTGATTTTAGTTATAGGCCTTGTTACCTGTATTTCCGAGTGTTGTTGGGGGACAAGCAGGCCAGGTGTTTGAGCAGCGTGTGTCTGGTGGGTTCCACACACAGCTTGGTGGGAGGCAGGTCCACACAGAACGTGTTGCGGGTGTCGCCCAGGAATGTGGTCTGGTAGTTCTCCATCTGCAGTTGCAGGAGGAGCACGTCTTCTAAGTCTGCCTCGCTGAAAATTAAAGTACACTTAACTTTCTCATACATAATGTCTAAAATAATAAAAGTGTAAATTAAACGATTACTGTAGTATCAGTGCAAGAATCTGAAGGCCATTCCTGTAATAAAAACGTTCAAAATCTAGTCGCAGTAACATCACGGAATCAATGACAAAAACTTGTCAAAATGTAAGTAATTTAGAGGCATTTTTGATGAGTGTATGTAATTTCATCACAATTTTTTCCAAAACGGTGAAGGAAAACTTCGTGAGGAAACTGGCATGTCCTAGATCCAACAAATTCCAAGTTAAATGACATCTACCAACCAGCACTGGGCCCACGTAGTGAATTATGGCCCACTCCCTCTCACAGAGAGCAGGCCTGTGTCCTAGCAGGGGGAACATTATAGGCTGATTGTGTATGGAGCGACTGCCTATCTGACCTCCATAACCCAGGTACTGGGTAATAATACGATACCCCTTGGAAAGACTGGATGTCAGACTTTCGGGCTTCTTATGACATATACTCACCTAGCCGAGTACAAGAACTGCGCGAAGTGTATATTGGACACGCAGCCCTCCTTGTCCTCACTGTCAGTGTACAGATCCGTGTCCCGATAGTACATGTACAGGAAGTCGTTCAGTTGCTTGGCGATGACGGCGCAGCGGTCCTTGTCGCACATCTTCGCCGGTGGACCCTGAAAGCTCGAGAATTAATCGGTACGATAGGGATAGGACACTGGGGCTGCACAAAGGGGATGGGTATGAAATCTTGAACAGAGAATTCACGTTCAAATAAAAGTTTTCAATAGCAGAGTTCATAATCTTAGATAATTTACATTCCATCGCCACATAATCAGTTATCTATCTACTTTAGTGAAATGTATTCAAAGTTGATTTTCGAGTAACAAAAAGTCCTAATAAGTTTTTGGTTGAAATTGAATTTGAACTTTGTTAAGTATGACACTCAGTTTGTTGTTCCATAACTTGAAAATTATCTCAAACTGCTGGCCTTAGCTTAACATGATTTTGTGTTGCTGGAAATATGTTGTAGTATTTTTATTTCACGAAGCGACACGCGCTTTACTTGTGTGAATACCAAAACGCTGTGAATGTGTGTGTAAGCGCAGGAGCTCTCGGTACCGTCCGAGACAATAGCGAAGTCGGAAATGTGTATGTGTGTGTGTGTTATGTGCTGCCGCTACTCTACTACGTGTTCACGCACACATTCACAGCGTGTTTGTACACTTAGTTACCACAAGTAAAGCGCGCGTCGCTTCGTCAGCAACACAAAATCATGTTGCAGCAACATTGTTGCGTAACT
Organism: Gortyna flavago; assembly: GCA_963669345.1. NCBI lineage: Eukaryota > Metazoa > Arthropoda > Insecta > Lepidoptera > Noctuidae > Gortyna > Gortyna flavago. Next base: position 15,797,339 of record OY770142.1, read on the forward strand.
TTTGTGTGCTCTTACATTACCAATAAATAAGGTGATGTGCGAAGGTCATAATTAAAAAAAAAATAAGAATTCGGAGCTTCGAATTAAGCTTAAGTTTGAAACTTTAATCTATTGTTTTCTACAGATCCAATATGCGTGAAATATGGAAATAGTAAATACAAGAAATACATTATAATAGGGTAGCTGCAAAGACATCGACGCACAATTGTACCCATGAATTGAGCATACGATGCTGAAAGCCTTTGCGTAGAAATATTTCGTCAGGTATAAAAAAAAAGCAGAGCAGTTAAAATGTATGGAACAGCTAACTTTTTTTTTTAATCACCCTATGTTCAGAACTTCAGAATTTTATAATGAATCAATGGTAACAACAGCTTAGGTTGCGCGTCGATGACCCTACCATCCTGTATAAAGACATTTGTATAAAATATAATATGGGAGTGTGGTCGATATGAAGTTTGCATGAGGATTTAGTTATTATAAGGATGAGCTATTAAGCTAATAACTAAGTAAAGCCACTGTGGAGCGTGCTAGACCGGGTTCCCACTGTGGTATGTCGACAAAGAGTCATCAGAGAGCAAAAAAGAAAGCACGAATAAATTGTCTAGGTTGCTGTGGCCGGACGATGTAAATAGCCGAATTGAGTTATTGGAGCGCAGTTAAGAGACCGCTTATTGGAAGGACAGATTTAGGCCGGTTTTCTACCAAAGATGAGCGAGGATGAGTAGCGAGGGATGTGTGTGAAACCAACCAATAACATCGCTTCATTTTTATAGTTTGATCTAAGTTAGCGTTGTTATTTATTTAGATTTACCAACGTTCGTATACACTACAGAAAACAACAGAAAATACAGAACTAAATATAACAAACAATTATAGGGAATTACAGCATTTTTTTATTAAATTATTGGTTAGTTTTACACACATCCCTCGCTACGCATCCTCGCTCATCTCTGGTGGAAAGGCAGCCTTAAAGATGTTGTTCAACTATAATTTGTCACTTCACAGTGAGAACCGGCACTTAAAGATTACAATAAGCTTTCAAACATACATTCGTATTGTCAATCCAGGCCACTTGCCGGGTAGGCAGACAGACAGCGGGAACAGGAACACATCAATACACAGGCATAGTTAGAATGGTCACAATACATAAATACAATAATAATTATTATTACTCTCAACACACTTTGAAAACACCAACTAACAACCAATTGAATAATTACATTACAACAATTTCAATATAAATATATTAAATACTCAACCAACAACAATATAAGGTCAAATTAAATTCGCTGGCGGAACTTCACAGATTGATGGGTAAGTATATCTAATGACGATAAAACAATTTGAAGGAACTTGTGGTGTCGGCGCGCCACATGTGCGGGACCCGTACACGCGGCTCGGGACCTGCACGCGCGGCTCGGGCCCTGCACTCGCGGCTCGGGCCCTGCACGCGCGGCTCGGGCCATGCACGCGCGGCTCGGGCCCTGCACGCGCGGCTCGGGCCCTGCACGCGCGGCTCGGGCCCTGCACGCGCGGCTCGGGCCCTGCACGCGCGGCTCGGGCCCTGCACGCGCGGCTCGGGCCCTGCACGCGCGGCTCGGGCCCTGCACGCGCGGCTCGGGCCCTGCACTCGCGGCTCGGGCCCTGCACGCGCGGCTCGGGCCCTGCACGCGCGGCTCGGGCCCTGCACGCGCGGCTCGGGCCCTGCACGCGCGGCTCGGGCCCTGCACGCGCGGCTCGGGCCCTGCACGCGCGGCTCGGGCCCTGCACGCGCGGCTCGGGCCCTGCACGCGCGGCTCGGGCATTTCTTTGCACTATTTTTCTATACGCTAATCATTGTAAATGATGGTATTACACCTATTTTATTACAGTCCACTAATTCTTTTATTACAACGTCCGCTTGAGCCCATTCACGGAGACAATAGGCCTAGAGTGTTTATACACGATTTTAGAAAAAAAAAAAAAAGATATCGATACTCATCATGTCTGTTCATGTGCGACCGTCTATGGTGCCACGGCAGAGAGAGAGAGAGAGGCGCGCGGGATGGACACGCGGCGCGCGCGCAGCCAGTGACCGTTACATCTCGCAAGCGAGCGGGCATATAATTCTGTGTTTTCCAACCTATGCAGTTATTATAACATCATTTTATACAGTCCACCAGTTTTATTGAAGAGCCCACACACCAGCCCAAACGCGTCTGTGAAGTTCCCCCCGCTAACTGAATTCTACCTTGCTTGTATAGGAGGCATACATAAATATATGTTGCACAGAGTGAGTACCTTTTATTATTGTGTGCGTAGGCCCGCTTGCACCATAAAATAAAGAATTTTATATAAACATTGACTTTGGTTATATTAATTATTGTGCATGTGAAGACAATGTGGGTCATTTTATAATTTTTCTTTTGTTTATTTTTTATTATTCTCTTTGTTCTGTTAGTTTTTTTCTAGGTCTGGCAGTTTGAGTAATTTATGTGGCCTACCCAAATGTCCTTTCTTTGGTATTGTTCGTCGAATCGTTGAGCTCCTTAAGTTTTGAGTTGAGCTGCACGGTTTCTGACAAATGCGTGCACTAACTGGACAGGTCCTCTCTATCTGTGGGGTTTTTTCCTCAAAAGACCATCTCAGACATCGATCTACATGATCTTCATATAACTTGACCAAGATTATGTCTGGACTTTAAAAGATAGTGTGACCTCTGAGTTTGTTTCGGCCTTTCTTCTCAGAGTAGTCAGATAGGAAACGCCGACCTCATCTAGTTTTATAAAAAATATGATTGACGTGTGAAAGTGTTTGTGCAAACCTACTTACAAAATATAAATCATTTATCATTTACCATACATAATTAAAAACATTTAGCGCTTAACATATTTACCACAATATTCTGTCCCTTTCAACTTAAAAAAAATAATAGAAATAGAACGATGTTTCAAATTAATTTAGCGTTAAATGTGTTTACACTGTTACAAGGATCATTTTCAGTTTGAATGACGTTAAGGCCCGGGCTCCACTGAAGTGGAGCTGAGCGGAGCGGAGCGGAGCGGAGCGGAGACGTGCAGGTGCACGTTAAGTTGTGCACTACAACTTGTGGAGCACAACTTCAACGTGCTTATTTTCTGCATTTTCATTCTAAAATAAAAAAAATAACCAAACAAACGATGAGGGCGCCACTGTGCGGTCGGCGTCATCTCAACAGGGGCGCTGTTGGTAAATATAAGTGCAATATTGTATTGTGAAATGTATCGAAAAAACAAGATGGCGGCGCTAGTTCCGATTTTGTCTACGCGTCAAAGGATCCTTGTATCCAGCTTTATTTAATTGGTGCATGCGGGCCTAGGTGTGCAGCAGGCGTGCAGCTCGCGTGCAGCAGGCGTGCAGCTCGCGTGCAGCAGGCGTGCAGCTCGCGTGCAGCAGGCGTGCAGCTCGCGTGCAGCAGGCGTGCAGCTCGCGTGCAGCAGGCGTGCAGCTCGCGTGCAGCTCGTCACCTTTACATTGTAGGGCATGCGCAGCGAGGCGGAGGCGCGCTTGAGGAAGCGCAGCACGAGCTGCGCATGCGCCACGCCCAGCTCGTTGGACGGCGACGACACGCGCTTCAGTACGTGCGTCAGGAACAGGCCGAAGGCGCGCCGGGCCTCGCCCATGCTGCGACAAGTCAGAACATGACATAAACTAAATATACTTTTTCACCACATCTATATATTGGAAAAAAAAAAAAAAACACTTCATTACGCATGTATTCTCTGAAGGTTTAGTGGTGTACAGTACAACAAGTACTCTGTTCTATGTACTCACGTGAGCTTCATGCCCTCCATGAGCTGCCTCTTCACCAGCTCCTTGGCGCGGCGCGTGTCGTGGTGCTGCGGCGTGCTCTCTCCCAGCCACACGGCAGGAGCCTGGCAGGTTATGCTCACTGCCTCGTAGCGCTTTAGCCTAAACACAAAACATTTTTGTAATACTAAGCCACAAAATATAAGGTTCTGCAGAAATTGTGCAAAATATTAAAAAGAGGTGATAGTGCTTAAAAATGTGATTAACTTTTACTCCGGAACCAACGCTCAAGATCTCTCACTCTGTTTGTCCACAAAATGTAAAAAAAAAAAATCTTTTCAAACACCTGATTTTTGTTTTCGGTATTTCAGTGTTGGAATATAATTATTTTACTTAACTGGGGACCCGTGCGGTTCTCTAAAGAAATAAAGCGGCGTCGCCCGACTTCGCACGACATATCTGGCGACACCGAAAACGATGAAGACGTTACACGTGTCGCAAGACTTTTTTCTTGGACTTACCTCTGTGGCGTATCTGTCAGGCTGGTGGCGACAGTGGCGTGTTGGAAGTGCGGCAGTACGTGCGAATGTACCAGAAGGTTGTAGTTGTGCTGTACCACCTGGTATGGGATGTTGTTGTTCAACGATGTGGAGCATACAGGGATGCCTGTTACTGGGTCTGAGGGCAATACATATTTACATATGATGGAGAAGCACCGTTTGAAGTCTTCAATAAGAGCTTTAGTATTAGATTTAATTTTTCGATTTAACATCAATAATTTATTACTGTTAACAGTAAGCTCGCTTGCATCACACATCATTTAAAACTTTTAGCACTAAATTTAATGAAAATGTTGATTTATTTCTGGTAATTGTTTGAAGTTGACAGGAAACTGTGAAGACGATGGAGTGGTATTAATGTCTAATGACTATAAAACATTTTGTAAACATTATCAGCGGCCGCTAACCCTGTAATGAGATGTAGGTTACATGTAATAATAATTATGAGTTAGGATTTTTTTTTTTGTTTTATTGTCATTAGATAAAGATACTCACCACATCTGAACAGTTCCCTCAGCTAATTTAATTTGAACTTACATCGTTATTGTGGTTAAGGTAATGCAAACGATGACACGACTTATTTTAGTTAAAAATAAATTACTGAACATGTTGGTAGTTAAGTGAATCGAACGTCGACACAAGTGAACGAGTAGGTCTAAATCACATACCTAAATATTGCGAGTACTTCTGCCACGAATTCTGCGATGGGAAAATCCTCACGAATCCGCCTCGTCGCGCGTACTGCGCGCGCACCGCCCGCACCAGGCGCAGCTCCTCGCCCGTCAGCGCGGCCAGCGCGGGGCCCGCGCCGCCCGCGGGGCCCGCGCCGCCCGCGGGGCCCACGCTGCCCGCAGCCCCGGGGCCCGCGCCGCCCGAAGACGCCGCCTCGGACGACTGGCGCTTGCCGCGGATGAACACGTTCTCGGCTGAGTGGACGCGCCGACACTGTATAACCACAACTCATATTTATTACCTGTCAGACCTGGCAAGGTCTAGTAAAGCTTTCTCTGACAATTGAAAGGTCTTCTATCTAAATTATAGGCAAAATACACGTGAATACAGACTAAAAGTCGGACAATTTAAAAGTATTCATCAATAGCAATTTCACAACTTAAAAACCATGGGCAGACAGCTCCACTATCGTTATCTTGGCTATTAATTTACCACGAAATTATGAATTATATATTATGGGCTGATCTGTGTAGTAGAAGGCGCAGCGTGTGAAGACCTCGGCTAGGTGGACAGAAGACCTGGTAGAGGTTACAGAAATCCTTTGGAAGCACAAGACCGGTCGGCCGTCGGTGTGACGATGTTTGGGAGCGGTCTATGTCCAGCAGTAGTCTTACGGCTGTATAACAATGACGATCGACGAGGTGATGATAAACTTACCGCACCGATGCGCATCTTGAGCGAGTTGCTTTGCGTGGAGATGTCGTTCTTGCACATCGGCACAGCGGGTAGACCCACCAGGGTTAGTGTATCAGCTAGTAGAGCTGACTTTACTCGCGCATCTAATGGACTCTCGCACGCCAGGCTGGGTTAAGAATACCATAGATATATCAGAGATCGGCAACCATGACACAAAAACGAGAGCAAAAATGTGTCTAGCCGTTTTAATTATACTGGGGATAAAAAATTCTCCATATGGCGGCTAACTTTTTGCACGGTGAACGGAGCAGAAGCACAGACATTCTTTTATTTTTTTCACAAAAAAGAATATTAACAAATCTACAAGTACCTAATATAAAAACTTAAAGGCGCTTCTCTACGCGCAGAAACTATCATTGAATTCGTAGCGACACTCCATCTTTTGATTTAATGTAAAAAAAAAGAGAAAGGATTTAATGTAAAAAAGAGATTTCTGCGGCATAGTCTTTTACGCCGTTCCGTTTATACCCTGATTTTATCCAGACGGTAAAAAAATCAGCCGGTATACATCTACAGGAAGATATTTTTATCACCATCCAAATTTTTACAGGATGTTCTACCCATGTATATGAACAACTTTCACTATGGGACCAACTCTGAAATCACGAAAGAAAAATCAGCTGTTTAATACAAAAGTTACCTACTTGACCAAAATGTATGAAACAGCTGATTTTTTTTATGTAAATATTTGGATGGTGATAAGAAAATATTCCTGTACTTATAGATACTCATAAAAACATAACCCTTTTATGCAATCGGGTAAAAATGATTTCCCAAGATGTGGTTTTTTTGTTTACAGAGGGTTAAGAAAAATGTCAATTAAAAGTCCGTAACTTAAAGCAAACAATTTTAAATTAAATAAAAATTGAAATATTACGCTGAAACCATTATTGAATGTACAAAAATGTTACCTGGGCGACAAATTGATTTCCAGCAGCCACGGCTTCAGCATGTCGTCGACCAGAATGTCATAGCCGAACAACTCTGAAATAAAAACGCCCACAGTAACAATTTAAAATTGCCTGCGACTTTGTGTCATAGCAATAAGGTCGGTTTTCATGTAATTGTTGAAAGAAATGATTTTAGTTCGTTTTTTACCACAAAGTGCGCTCATACAGTTCGCGGCGATACGAAAGAAGAACATGGGTAAAATACAATATCAAAAAGCATACCCACTGTCGCACCATTTTGTTTTTTTTTTTTTCAAAATGGCGTTCACGCATTGTGCAAGGCATTTTCTTCCTTTTCATATTTTACCTTTTTATATCTTTTGTTTATGCTTTTTCTACCTTATGGTTTTTACTTGAGTGACATTTTATTTACTTTGTTTTACTACTAGAACCAGCGCCTTTTAATTCGGTAGTTAATACGCATGATATATATATAAATCGATATAAAGTTAAAAAAATATGGATGTGTTCTGATCAACTTTGAACGCTACACGTATCTCGGAAATGTTTTCTGTTTGTATTGATATCGCCTATCGATTTATATAAGTTTCATGAGGGGGCGCCATTTTGAAAAAAAAAACAAAATGGCGGACAGGTCCTTCAAAGCCGTTTAATAAATTGGCAAAACATCACAGACGCGATGAGTAAAACAATTTTTCTCAACTTATAATTCCCAAGTAATTTCAGCTGGAATTAAATTATCTGGAAAAGAACCGGAGTTACTGATCTGGCCTGCAGAGTTAGCAAGCTGAAGTGGCAGTGGGCTGGCATTGTCGAAGGAACCATGGTCGGTGGAGCAAACAGTCCTGGAGTGGAGGTGGGACACTCCCTACAGATGGACGGACGACCTAAAGAAGGTGGCTGGGCCAGACTGATGATGGGAAGGATGCGGAAGGCGGAGGACAGGGTGGTGTGCCGCAGCCTGGACGAGGTCTACGTCCAGCAGTAGACAGCGATAGGCTGAGTTGACTGACAGCATTTATAATTATGGATTTTTGAAATTATAAAAAAAAGGTATTTGATGCCTCATACAGATACCCATAATACGAGCATCTGTGAAGTTTCACAAACTAATTTAGTTTAATACATAACAGTAGAGAGGGGCCCGTGGCTAAATAAAAACAGCCGCACAGGTCGATCGATCAGGTTAAGTTACGCTTGCCGCGGTTGGTCTGTGGATGGGTGACCATCTATACATACCGAGACCCCTCCGTGCCTCGGAAAGCACGTTAAGCCGTTGGTCCCGGCTGTCATTCTTGGATCTTTGACAGTCGATACGTGTAGTCAGAAGACCAGAAATCTGACAACCAGTATTACCAAGGGGTATCGTATTACCCAGTAACTGGGTTGTGGAGGTCAGATAGGCAGTCACTACATGTAAAACACTGGTATTCAGCTGCATCCGGTTAGACTGGAAGTCGACCCCAACATAGTTGGGCTAGGCAGATGATGATGACATAACAGTTGTGACAAGTACTTACCAAAGCAGTTAAAGAAGTTGGGTACGAACACCCTGGCTGCTGCAGTGATGGTCTGCGCTGAAGACAGGATGGACTTGACCACCAGGTCCTCTATAGCGGCCATCAGAGCCGTGGTGTTGCGACCTTGTTTGCGCAGGTGACGTAATAACGCTGAGAGGGTCCACTTGTGGCCTATGTTGCCAGCGTTTGGGTCGTCGCATCTGTTAGAGGTACCATACTAATCAGTACTGACTCATGGGAGCTTATTTTACATGCTGGGAAAGTTAATTAAAAGAATCTATGGTTTGACATAACTTTTTTCTTAGCAGTAAATGATCGTCATTAACTGGATAAAATAATGCAAGAATTAGCGGGGTACGGTCATGTAACAGTTTGACTTTGACAACGCCTTTATTTCAAAGCAATACGGGTGGTTTTCGGTAGTTCTAGTATTACTCCTGACCTACTGTTAAACGTACAGTCTAGCAATTAGCTGACCCACCTTTGCATAATTGTATAATTCTTTTATACATTTATTTGAGCCAAGTAAATAAAATATAAAAGAATTATAAAATTCTATCAGTTTGAATTCTAAAAAATCTCAACCATTTATGCAAAGGTGGATCACCTAATACGCTACAATAGCAATTAGGTGACCCAACATGTGGCTTTGTAGATATACAACGCCACATGCGAACAAACGTCATACTGACGTCACGCAAAATCTTGCATCTCGCAAGCAGAGTTTACCGCTCAACTAGCATAGATACAACGGCCCGACATGAATCATCGGACAGTTGCCCGCCAGTCACAACACCCGTCACCCTTCACCCGTCACTGACTGTACTACTTAATAATAGAACTACAAATTAGCCAGGATTCACTCACTTGATATAATCTGTATGGTACTTATTGATGCTGTAGTTACACAGATGCATACAGGGGTTCCAGAGGTTCTTATTAGTCTTGTCATACTTGACGGTAGCGAACCGCACCAGTCCCTCCTCGTACAGGTATATGAGGAGAGGGTCGATGGAGGTGACGCACACATAGAGACGGAGGTCGCATTTATGGCCTCCGATTAGTAGAGGCCTGTCTATGTACTTGGCAACTACGACGTTCTCGCCTTTGGGGATTTGTTCGGGCTGAAAAAAAAAATTGTGATACTTTTTGGCTTTGATGATGGAAAAAGTGACAGTTATTGGGTGTTTGTATGAAGAATTCCTTAGCAGTTCAGAGTCTGGATTTGTCATTAGACTCGCTCTTTATTACAAGTCTCATACAGGGTGTATTTTCAAGGGTTGGGGTCAGTCGCCTCGAGGGAAACCAGTCCTCAGCAAACAGAAGGCCAATTCTCGTAATTTAAAACGTTCAAAATCTAGTCGCAGTCTTATCTCAGCGACAAACAATTAATGTCAAAAACTTATCGTGTTACAGCCAAATTAGATCGATTTTACATATTCCATAGAAACAGAGATTAACAGTTTCAGATCTTTTTTTAAATAAGACATTTCGAAAATGTTCTTTACTAAATTTTTAGACCTTTGTATCCTGCTTATGCGTATGAAGTTTCATTAAAATCGGTTCATTCAATTCGAAAAACAAGGGCTTGAAAGTTTGTATGAAATGCCGTACGTCGTAAACGCTCTTAAGCCGTTGTTCAGTGCCTAATGGAGCTCCGCGAGTGTCGGATTGCCGTCCCTGAGGACTATGAGAGTGAGGGAAGAGGGAGTGCACCAGTATCGGCCTGCGCGTGCCGAAGCCTAGTTTCGGTTGAGATTGGCCGTAATGGCCGAAATACGGTCTAGAGGACAATTATTACTTACAGTATTAACAATATAAATCCCACGCCCCCTACTCGAAGCTGCCGGCTTCACGATCCAGGGTCCTTTAGTCCGGTAGTGGGTGGTACAGAGGTCCTTAAACTCTGCCGGCATCAGGAACGTGGTGGGGATGAAGTCGAACTGCTTCAGACCTCGGAAGTACTGCATCTTCTCTATGTTCTTGAAGAGTTTGTCTTTGCGAGTCAGCTCGTATGACCTGGGAGGGGAATGGCATTTATAAGAGAAGGTGGCATCCAGATTATGTTATGTACAAATAGATTGTGTTCGTCGACCAGTCAGTATTGATCGCCTACAAATGTTATTTCATAATACCAAAATAATCCTTTAATGTTCCCACTGCTGGGACACAGGCCTCCTCTCGGTGAGATGGAATGGGCCGTAATCCACCACGCGGGCGCAGTATGGGTTGGTAGATGTCACATGTCTTCGAATTTTTGGTTCTAGGACATGCCAGTTTCCTCAGAATGTTTTCCTTCACCGTTTTGAGAGCACTAGTGATGAAATAATTTACACAAAGTAAAGCGCCTGTCTGGGTACGAACCTGCGACCTACAACTCGTAAATCGCAGCCGTTACCACCTAGGCCACCACTACTTTTCACAGAATGCATCACTCACCTCCTTTGTTTGAAGTCGATTAAAAAAGAATTTACCTCGGGAAATGATTGACTTTCTGCTCAATGGACATGGATTGAAGGATGGCGAAAGGGATCAGGGGTGAGGACCACATGAGCCTCCAACTTGTGCACTCTTCATCTTCCACTTGGACCAACCCGTGGGCATCCAGCAGGGTGCGGAGTAGAAACGCCGGCCTACAGTGAACTACTGTCAATATTCTTGAATTAGGGTTACTCAAGAGAGTTGCTTTTTTATTATTATACCCGATTGCGCATCAGCAAAGACAGGTTTATGTTCTTCACGCGTATATAATATGTATCTTGACATACAGTGACCTTATTGGTGATATTCTATAAAAACAAAGGTCAATTGCGTAATACTCGCACCGGGCGTGTGTGTATGACTTGAGGGACAATTCTCGTAATTTTAAGAACGTTCACAGTCTGATCTCATTCTCAATCTGTCAGAAATAAATCAAATATTCCTACATTTTTCGTAAGATTTTGAAATTTGTTTGTCGCCGAGATGAGATTGCGACTAGATTTTAAACGTTTTAAATTACGAGAATTGGCCTTCTGATCATGTATGAACGTAAACGAGGCGAAAGGTAGGAGGAAGGATGGTAGTAGGTAGCGTTCTGTATTTTCTGCCTACCCCCATTGAAGAAGGTGTGAGTTTATATGTATGTATGTGGTATTCAGGTATTCTTTATTCAAAGCATCGAACGGCTGGATGGATGTTTTTACATGAGGCGTCTAATGTCAGTCTACGACACGTGCACGTACGGATCTTTGACAGTCGTTACGGGTAGTCAGAAGCCCGAAAGTCTGACAACCAGTCTTACCAAGGTCGTCGTATTACCCAGTAACTGGGTTGTGGAGGCTGACCTCCACAACCCAGTTACTGGGTAATACGACGACCACACACACACAGCAGCACGCAGCACGCAGCTGTATGTCACATACAGCAATTGCCTATCTGAATAGGCAATTGCTGTATGTGACATAGTGGCATTCAGCTGCATCAGGTTATTCTGGAAGCCGACCCCAACATAGTTGGGAAAAGGCTAAGATGAACTCGACGAAATGTAAAGAATAGTTGATTTTTCAGTATTCCACTCGAATTAACCTTAGATGGAGATTAGACAAGATACTATAAAATTAATCCACCGTTCTTACACTGCATCAAAATTTCGGAATCAAAGACCAAATTCAAAAATACTGACAGTAATTCACGTTTCCATAAACAAATCCTCACCTAGGGAAGTGATTGACTCTCTGGTAAGGCGACAAGGCCCTCAGGACATCAGGCTTGGGGTGTAACCCTGACCATAGGAGGTTGAAGTCCTTGACGTCCGCCATCGCTTCCTGGAGACCATGGGCTTGCAATAACCGATGAAGCAGCTTGGTCTCCGTGTTTACCAGTTTATAGGTGATTTTGAGGAGTCGAGCTGGCATGTGGCTGCTCTCTAGGACCTGGTGGTGAAATTAACGTTTTATTTTTGTCAAGTTGCGTTCACATTGTCTGAACTAGTTACTTTTGGGATTGGTAAATGATGACTGGGTTGCGAAGCTAGCCCCAACATAATTATCAGGAAAATAACTTCACCCCTAGTCAACGGGATTAGTAAAGCGATTTTCGGATGACCACTCAAAAATCAGCGCTGTGCTGTAGGTCCCCCATAGCACAGCATCAGGCTGAGTGGAAACCTTCTTGTCGCAGTCACGACGTGCAGCTGCCATTTAATTCTGTTTTGTGCTCGTAATTTTAAACTCCGACTTATATTTAGCTGCAGTAAAATGACACTTCTTACTAACTCATTTCGGACTGCATTTAGAGATATGCATGTCAAATAAGTTTCGTTTGTTACACTATTCTGTACTAGAAAAACAAGGTTTAGTTGATGGCCGCGAAAAAACAAAAAGACGCCAATTTCAGTCATTTAAGTAACACATAAGCTGTCATTTCACTGCAGCTAATTAAAAGTCCGACTATAGATCTATTTTGTTTTTTTTTTTTTATCTTTCTTTAACATTCCAGTTAACTTATCTTTTTTTATGCACGTGTTTCTGTGACAAATAAACCTAGTTTTCTTTCTTTTTTGGTGAAATACACAGGGATTTATTTTCGACTAGTTCAATGTAGCCAGTTATTTTTATGGTAGTGGACATCCGAACTCTTTGCTAAAACTGAACCGGTTAAAATTTCAAAAATTAAAAAAAACAATTTATTTAATAAACACGGTTGCTACCTGAAGAAAAGTTCTAGGTATCCTCATTTGGAAGTATAAAGGATGTCAAGGCATTATTTTGCCTTAGCTTCCCATAATCCTTCAAGTGGAAGGGTTTATGAATACGGGCCTTAGTGTTACCTTGACGCTCTCGACTTCCTTGACCAGGAGATGCTCCGAGTCATCGCTGTCGAGGACTGGCGACGTCGAGCGTTGACAGACCGGTACCTTACGCTTGTGCTTACCCTTGTTTTTCTTGACTTTTTTATCGTCTTTACCATCTAGAAAATTTACTGACAAGTAAGTTTTTAGGGACCGAAATCTATGCTAATCAAATTATTTTAGCTAGCAAAACTCCGCAGACGCGACGGGTCGATATCATACTTCAAGCAACTACACTACTAACGGTCATTTGACTAACAAAAACAATAATTATTTTTTTCATTTTGTCTTGTTTAAATATCGATATATATCACGTCTGCAGTTTCGCTAGCTAGTTTCATTTGAACCTATATTATTGGGTTTTTGTTAACCAACCGCAGCAACAATAAAAATTCACGAGTGATTAAATTGAATAAGTTTTCGGTCACAAGGGTCGTGAAATTGGGACTAAATTAACAGAGTACACAACGGTGTACTAATTTTAGTGGTCCATTCAACATTAGAGCATCGTCATATTTTGTGATACAAAATAAATGTATGATAAATTAATACATCGGAACGGCTATGTGTTCGTTTTCTGTCCGATTTAATGTAATGCATTGCAGTTTACTAGATACGTGCACACGGCTACACATCAAGCTATACAAACCAGTACAAGCTGCCTTGTGATTGTAAGAAAAACCTATACAATGCGAGGTCAGCTAAAACTGAAAATGTTTAGCTTGATGTGTCAACGTGTGTACCTACAGGGTATGCTTATTTAGGTGGACACTCCATTGAGGCGGATCGGAGGAAAATTTACCATCATTGTAACTCCTCTCCGCTCAACAATAATAAGAGACGGTATCGGTTAATTTTCCTTCGCTTCAAATAAATGGAGAGTTAGCCAAACGTGCATGCATATGTAAGCTTCATTAATAATATTTACCTTTAGAAGCATGAGGTGGCGGTTCTTCGGGCGGCTTGATGTTAGCGGTAGTGTTCTCGATGTTCAGATGTTTCTTGAGCGTGATCTTGCTCAGGTCGTGGAGCACGTCCTCGATGTCCCGCTTGTGGTTCACCGGGTCCCGCACCTCGTGGCCCTGCTCGTCGGTGCACACCGTCTCGAGCATGTTCGTCTCGCTTACGTGTCTCACCACATAAGCGTTCCCACTGTACTTATTGTTAGTGGACCCAAACGTCTCCATTACGTCGTGCATTATATTCTTCGGTCTCATCGCGAAGGAATGCGGCTCCGCGACCAGTCTCCGCGCCATATTCTTAGCTTTGTTCAGTAGTATTGTAGTCCCTGTGTTGTTCCCTATTGTTTTGGTTTCCGACTCCACAGACGGCGACCTGGTTGCGAGGACGCATGATCTGAAGACCAGAACTGCTCCCTTAGTGCCGATGGGTCCTCCAGATACCCAGTCTGATACGGAACCCTCGTTTTCTTTGGCTGGGGCATCTTCATCGTTTCTTCTCATTTTGTCTTCGTGCTGTTTGTCTGCTGTCGTAAGGCCTGAGGTAGACGGATTTGAGGTGTCTGACGATACATGTGGACTAGAAAAGGGATTACATTAAAAACATTATTATGTACTAAGTTAGGTACGTGTCAATTTGTCGAATGAGTTATGAATGAGCAGTCTGGATAATGTCTTACTTGTATAAACGGTGAATACCTTTGTTTCGGGAAATGTAACTACTGTGTCAAAACCCTAGACGATTTTTCCAGTTCAGCTTTGACACGCCACATTATGATTTAATATTCGAATGATCCAAATGTTTGAACTGCTATATTTCTTATTGACTAATTCAACTACCTATGACTTATCATAAAAAAATAATCAAGTAATCCCTTAGAAGTACCTGTGCTGTGGCATCACAGCTGAACTGGAAAAATGTCAACTAACTTTTTTAAGTCACTGCCATGTAGATAATTATGACATGTAGCTCTTATGTAAAATTAATTAACTTTAAACTTTTATTATGCCAGTTCAACAACATTCCTGCGTAAATAAAATAAGACAGAAGTTTTCTTTAAAAAGCAAAATTTCCAACTGAAAAAATGGAAACTAGAGAACGAAATTCCTTTGCAAATAAAAATGCAGTCATACAAAACTCATACGTACATTCTATAAGCATATAGAAGCATTGCAACAAGCCATGCCAACATGTGGTCGCTATGGTCAATCAATGAGGCGATTGTACCGCCTTATATGGTGAAGGCCGTTGGTAGATAGCTAGGTAGGTAGATTTTCTATTGAATCG
This sequence comes from Gortyna flavago, assembly GCA_963669345.1. Taxonomy (NCBI): domain Eukaryota; kingdom Metazoa; phylum Arthropoda; class Insecta; order Lepidoptera; family Noctuidae; genus Gortyna; species Gortyna flavago. The sequence goes on from OY770142.1 coordinate 15,812,607, forward strand.
GTTCGGTACATAGTTGCTTTATGGCTGTTTGGTCGACTACATAATATTGACCTGTATTGTGTAGGTATATGTACAAAAGTCAGCCATATGTTGTTTAAACCTCGTAATCACAAAAACTGCTAAACGGACACCAAAAGATAGCGTCTCCTATAAAAATTAATGATGCGGCACCTGTTTAGACAAGCAAGATCTGCTTTTAATGCCATTTTTTGTAGCATTACATAACTTAACTTTGGCCTCTACTCTCTCTCTAATCGTGAGTATTCGTGACTTCCAGTTCAAATAATGAACTGGAAGTCACCAATACTCACGATTATAGCATGGGACGATTTAAAATAAGACTACCTTATATCGTGTGTTGCAGGATACATCCACTGAGGCACTGACTTGCCGATATTAGTATTACGATTTTCTCATCAAAAATTCTAATCAGCGCTCCGTATCCTTTTTCGTACCGCGGGAGGAAAGGGTAATAAAAAGCTCAACAGTGTATTGAACTCTATACAGGAATTGGCACGAAAAGTAAATTGTTAATGAGTTTAAATAGCCTACCAGACCAGGGGTCCAATTTTCCAGTGGCCAAGATCATGTCATACTCTGAGATAGCGGAAAAGTTGGTGGATGTCCGCAGAAAATGTGTACCCTTTTTTCACGATGTCACGTTATTAAATTCTCTAAGGACAGAGCTCGATAAGCTTTTAGCGGTCAGAAAAAGTGGTAATTTAGTACAAATAACTTGCAAAACAAAGGTCATAGTCGCTTCTACTCGCAACTTCGTCTGCGTGAAATTAATTGGACGGGGACCCACCCCATCGCATCGCCTGCACACGCTAGTACTTCGTTTTCGCTTAGCGTTCTAAATAACTTTTTTTTATCTGCTCTTTAGGGACCTGGCGGGACGCGTATGCGGGGCGGTATGTATGGCGGGGAGCGTATAACCTTCCTCAAGAATAAGGCTATTGAACGTTAAAATATTTTTTCAAATCCGACTGGAATTCTAGAGATTACCCCCCATTACATACATAGTCACAAACAAAAATTTTTTACGTCTTTATAATATTTGTACATATAGCTGTTTTCCAGTCAGGTTTTAACTGAATTACCTATTGCACATAGACTAGACATTTCACCCACATTTCTCCTGTTCTACAACTATAAGTAAAAATCAAATCAAATCTTCACTACATTAATTTGCCTGATTACTAAATTTTATGCAACACATTTGACTGTCCCATTTGGGCGCCAAATCGCCAGTCAGCCCATACTCGGAGAATTTATGGCCAAAGCCTTTAAATTCGTCGTTTGGCGCCAGGTAACGGATAAAATTCGGACTTCGGCACGCAAACTGACAAACAAGTCAAAACAAGCGTAGTACCTACATAACCGTCGAACTTTATGAATGCAATCTGTTTCAAATTCTGATCGAATGGCACCAGTTGTTACGGATATATTTAGCATATTTCAATATTAGCATATACAGCGTGTATTGCTGAAATCCTTGGATTATATGTTTCTTGTAGGCATAATTGAAAGGGCTTTGAAGGTTCGTGGCATACCTATCAGCATGAAACCTATATAAATCAAATATATGGCTGCCATTTGAAAAACAATAACAGCCAGTTTAATAACTGCTAAAGTCCCACTTAAAAAAAAAAACATAGTCATGTGGACTGCTGAACTTAAAACTATGAATTAACCTTTTTTTATTAAAATTAATTATAGTATCGGAAATTAAAATTTCATAATCTGTCAAATTAAAATCCCACCAAAAACATTTCATGTAAAGTAGGTTGTCAAGACATACAACGCTTTCACTGTTAAAAAGTTATCTGATCTAATGTACAGCTAAGCCCATAACTCTACAAACTTTACCATCTGGGTCAAATGTATGGCTTTAGCCTAAAGATTTCATTTCAAAAACTAAATACTTAGATTTGGGGGTACAAAAAACGGCTCCATAACCCTAAATCAGCCATCATTTAATAAAACACGCATATTAAGCGGAAAATTATACCTAATCAATAAAAAATCGTGTCCATCCACCGTGACGGGTGACGGTGAAGCAGACCAACAACCCTAGGGTTGGTTTGCCAAATGAGAGTAACCTTAGCAACGCGTACCTACATCTATCGATCGCCGGTTTTATGGCCACATGGTGAGGGAGACACCCTTGCTTTTGGGGTAAGGATACGGTGCTGGATTTAAAAATATTTATATTTTTTGGTAATAGGTAATAGGTAATACGGGCTGTTGTCCGCAACTCCACGTCAATGCGCGTATTTTGCGTGTATTTTTTGGTAACGTGAATTTATTGGAGTAGGTGATCAATTTTATAAATTATTGCTTTTTTTAATTATTAGTGAAGTACACACATATAATTTATTTTTTTTGTGTATCTTTAGTTACACATACTATTTTTATTGTTTTTTTGTGTAAGTATATCAAAGAGCCTCATTCTCATAACTCCACTCAATAAAATGGTGTTATATTTTAACTTAATTTTGACTTTCATTTTATTTGTTTACCAATCAGATGTTTTAATATCAAGAAACTAAAGCACTGAAAATTAAGATTCTAGCTAGCCGAACAAACAATTAACAGCCGTTCACACGATGCTGCGCTGTACTGAACTATATTTTGCAGTAGAATGTTGGGATCACAAGTCAAAACTATTACACCAATATAAAAATAAACAATCTAGGTATTAAAAGTAATTTAACAATAAAAAGGACATAATATTTTTGTTGATATTTTAAGTGACTACACACTATCGGTGGTTGATGACCAAAAAAAAACATCATCAAATAAATTTCTTTTTTGTTTTATCATTGAGTTTCGCTAGCTAATTTAATTTGACCCTGTGTCAGTCTTATCATGCTGTTAAAAACAAATGCTGTATTGAATCTGCCGTGTGATCCTAAAATTATACAGTAAAATATCTTACTCATCACTGCCGCGTACCAAACCCACGTTAGGCTTGATCAGCAAAACTGACGTTTAAAATTCTCTTTAACAAACGGGCACAATTCTGTTTCTTTTTAAACCAAGACTAAAAACAGCTGCGAGGCATAGTATACACTCAGCTTTCCGCCCCGCTCATCAATGAGTCACCGGCTCAATATATCGTGCCGATTTCCGATGCAAGCTAAGATACTCTGCAGCGCTGTCAGAACAGTGTGCATGTTTACCGATCTAATGCTATTTTCGTATAATTTCGCATTAATTATCCGGGTCATGTTATTATAATGATGTTTATAAATACTTATGTGGTTACGTCATACAAGCCCTTAATAATAGAACTTAGCTCAAGTTGTGTATTTTATTTCCTTTCGCTTCCAGTTCTTCTAAAAGTAATATATGGTTTACGTATTAATAAACGTTGGTATAACGCCATACAAGCCCTAAAATAGAACTTGATCGTTCCAAGTTATAATTATAATAACATTTTCTGCTTTTAATCCTCATTCAGCTTAGTAGCTTACTTTTAATTTATAACTGGCTGACCCGAAAGACATCTTGTCCAAAAGTTCAGACAAAATTCCATAGAAAAAAGGTCGTTCAATTATTCTCGAATTTTTTATTTTTTTATTTCAGGGAATCTTGATTTTTATATTTCCAAACATTTTAAAACGAAGACTACTACGAATATTTTAAAACAAAAAAAATACAAAACGGTCCAGCCGTTCTCAAGTGATACAGCATTTCATTTTTATGTAAAAATACGTCATACAAGCCTTTGTTAATAAAACTAAGCTCAATTTGTGTAATTTCTTTTTTGTTTACAGTGTTAAACAATTTACGTGTTTAATCTCGCATTAATTTAACGGGTTATGAGATTATACATAACATGGTATTTATTAATAAACGTTGGTAGCACGCCACATACAAGCACTAAATTAGCAACTTGCGCAAGTTGCGTATTTTTTTTTCCCCTCAAGTTATTACACTTATATGTTTGCATATTGAAGCGGCTCAGCCGCAAAAACAATCTTTATTATTAATTTATGGTTTTAATTAATATAATTCCCTTTTTTACGGGTTTGTTGACTGTGCGGAAGGTTTTGTTATTAAACTTCGTAAGGGTAATCACTATTAAACTAAAGCTTGAAGTATAAATATGTAAATGGTATCAAATAAGGCTTAACAAACAAAAGTTGTACATTTGGACATAGTGCTATGTCCATTTGCTAACAAAAACTGACACAGTAAAACAATTTGAAATTATTTTGACGCACATGACTCAAAACTTACGAATTTTAATGCAAAACGCAGACTTGCATGCGGCCTTGAATATCAACAAAAAATAAAATAACGCAATCTACTTATGTCCTGCTTAGTAAGTCAGTATTCTTAACTCATTAATAAGAGTTACGGGCGTTTTATTTATAAAAAACATGATATTAATTCTCACGAATAAAAATAAAAATCCTTCTTATTTGAGATCACAAAAACTTCCTAAGTTCTTATTAAAAAAAGTAGCAGAATAAAACCAACATAAAAATACTCACACAAAAACCATGGCCGTGTTGAGTCAGCGTCCCAAATAAATTCGCGTTCGTAGTAATTAAACAATGATCGCGGGCAACAATGCGTCCGTCACGGTTGAACGATGCACACTGACTGGTGATCGGTAAATGAATTGACAAGTTTGTCAGCGCGACTAAGTAGGGTTAAGTTTTTGATAAGGGCTTGGATTTGAAGCAGACATATCTAACTCAAACTAAAAGCATTTATTTCACTTTTGTTTTGTTAAAGGAGTCGGTTAGTTGGAAAGATGAAGCTAGTTGCCCATTCCAAAGCGTTGTAGGTTCTTATGGGGCAGAACGGGCAAGAAACTCCATAGGACAGCCCCGTGTGGCTTTTAAGAGAACTAGAAGAGAAATAGGTACATGGTCAAGTTTTTCATAGGCGGACTGTACGATAGATTTTTTGGAACAATTTTAGATTTAGACGAAACAGTGAAACACCTAATGACCGACTGCCTATCCCCTAAGAAAAAGGCGTTAGTTTCTTTTATGTGTAGCACCTACTTGTTTTACACGAAAAAGTATATTTTCTGCTAGAAACAAGAGCAAAAAGGTCATTTCATTTGAGGTGTTCGTGTAATCGTGTTACCCGAATTGAACGCAAAAAGTTGAAGCCCATTCAGAGTTCATTCACATGTAGGAACGGATCTAATATTTTCATTTCAGAACTGTTTTTTTGTCTGTCTTATTGAGTACTTATTTTCAGAGATAGTCTTGGCAGATAACGCTATAAAACGTTTGCACTGCCATTTCTTTATTAATTTATATAGGTACACACGAAACACTGAACAGAGAAAAAAATATACAGCGTAAAGTGGGTTAGAGATAGGTACGAATTGAAAATGCAACAAAAACTCAGAGTGCCAACTTCTGTTTTTAGGCTAAACAATAAAGTGGTAGTTCCGTGTTATCCGTATGGGAATTGAAGCCACGATCCGTATCGCAAAAGCCAATCGTTAATTTTGACCCTTTTTTTTTAAGAATGGGAAATCATCAAATTACCCCTCCAGCTCTGGGTGGAGCGGAAGGGAGTGTCATTTAAGACCCCTGAGTTGTTGACGTTGTTGTTTCGCCATTTTTTCTCAGGGGGACACAGTACAGGACAGAGAGGGTGGTCAGTAGAGTAAGTAGCAAATAGGAAATGTCGACCCCATCCAACTTTTCTTTTTTAAATATAACTTGTAAAAGTGATTCCGATATCCGACTAAGAGAATGAACTATTTCACAATTTCATTTCATATCAGCCACGAGCAGACCACAATTAATTTATGGAAAAACATTGAATTTCATAATAAAAACATTAATTTTGTTAAATCCGCTTTCGTGCACAATTCCCATAAATGTCGTTACAGCAAATACAGGAAAAATTAGGGATCATTACTTCTAAATAGGTCGCAGAGTATCATTTTTGCATCTTATTTATTTCCTGAATACCGAGTTACCTTTTATCAGTAAGGTTTACCAATATTTTTGTGGCTGATGACCCACTTTCCGTAGCCTCGACATAGACTCATTAGACTCCTTCCGAGGATGGCACGAATATCGGTCTAAAATCGACTTTAAACCTAAGGCTTTCCTTCAACTAAGTTTTGTTCGAGGAGAGTCGAAAACCAATTATTTAAAAAAAAAGATATTCCTTACCGTGGAGTTTCTCGCCGCCTCTTCTTCATAGGAAACGACCAATTGGAACCGTGCACTTAGCCTATTTAGGTTTATGTGAAATAAAATATTTTAATTTCGTCAACTTGCGTTCTCTCACTACCGCTCCAATAGCTGCTATTGGCCGCCATTTTATTTCCTTTGGAAATTCTTAAGGTTGTCCTTGAGTTTGCCAGACTTACTGACTAAAACCACACGGTGTTTTTTAAAGACCATTGACCGGGATGCTGCAAGACTTGCGCAGTTCGTCACGCTCCCCCGGTCAGGTATGGGCCACATGGCATTGGCCGCCATGCCCACAATTTGTGCAGCAGGGGTCTCGTTACTCTGGCCTCCAGTGAGTATTTTTATGTACTTAATCATTTTAGCTTTTATCCTCTTAGCCCTCTGCCCGCCACTTCGTTCGCGTGAAATTTTTTATGCCTCCGACCCGCATTGTCGCATTGCTCCTAAGGTTCCTAGCGTGATATTTAATAGCCTACCTCAAGAACCGCTCCGCGCTTTTGTTTTTGCCTTTCTCAAGAATTGGGCTCTCAAATGCAATTTAAAAAAAGATTTTTATTATTTTTTATCCGACTGGTAGTCCAGAGATTAGCGCGTTCAAACAAACAAACTCTTCAGCTTTATTATTAATCCAATATACCTATAAAATTCTCGTGTCACAATGTTAGTTACCATACTCCTCCGAAACGGCTTGACCGATTTTTATGAAATTTTTATGCATATTCAGTAGGTCTGAGAATCGGCTACTATCTATTTTCATACTCCTAAGTGATAAGGGAAAACTATAGCGGGTGAAACCTCGGGGCGCAGCTAGTATATGTATAGATATAGATTTAGACAATATTTTACGTCGATGTTTTTAATTAATTTGTTTGTTGTGTTTCGGTTTGGCAGTATATCCGGCATTTTCGTGACTACACTTAGGCTAAGCGCGCACTGCGAAGCGATTTTAACAATCGCATGTGTTCATGCGAAATAAATTCCCGACCGCTAACATATTTTTCAAGTGATTATTTACCGCAGTGCGCGAACTCTAGTATATTGGTATTGTTCACAGATTAGCGATTATTTTTCGTGGTGCGCGCTTAGCCTAAGTATATCGCCCTATTACACCATGATGGGGCGAAAATCGTCCATCAGTGCCTGGCACAGGGTTCGCGTGAAAGAACGAACTACTCGAGGGGTAGGTACTCTAGGTACTTCCTCAATAAGGCAGGGGTTAAAGTGACAGAAATGCAATAAAACAAAGAGAGAGTTTATTAAACTGCGCAAGATTGGAGTGGTTTTATGAACCTCTTAGCTCTCACTATTCTATAGGTACTAATTTTATAAAGAGGTCACATTTGAGCATGGGCGTAGCTTGGTGGGGGTGGGGGCAAGGGGGGGGGGGGGGGTAATACCCACTCTAGAAACTTCTTTGCCCACCCTAGAAAAATCGACAGTATTGAAATAAGTAGACTGTTTAATTGCTTTTTAATAGGGTTCCGTAACTCAAAAGGAAAAGACGGAACCTTTACAGGTCGTATATTTTGACCAAGATGTAAGGTTTCTGAGTTGATTTAGGGTTGGTTGATGCCAGTCAATCGAAGATTGTTTTTATGCTGTCACGTTGTTCACGATAAAAGCACTTACAGTCTACAAAGGTTTAATAACCATTACGTTAACAATAAGCGTGACCTCGACGAGTAACAAATACACACCTATCTACTTTAATCCGCAATACAGTAGTAGTTGAAAACTTTTTACCGTAACGACATAAAGGTGCTTGATTTAGATGAAACGATATCCACCATTTAAAAATTGCGTTTCGTTCGCAGTCTATTGCTTCTTAGCCCAAGTACGCACGGGCGATTTTTTTACGCGACGATTTTTTATCACGCTCTAGATTTCCAACCGTAGGTGCTGAACTGAGCGTCGAGAATCAAACAGAGCGCGTCAAAAAAAATACACTGTTTGATTTTCAACTGCCGGCGATAAGCTGTGCGTTGTAAATCCAATGCGCGATAAAAAATCGCCCGTGGGTACGAGTACAACGGCTTATTATAACAAACTCCAGACCACGGGCGCGATACTTTACAGTAAGACTGTTAGGGAATTTAGTTTCACCCTGTATAATCCTACTTACTACTAATATTATAAACGCGAAAGATTCTGAGGATGGATGGGTGTTTGTTACTCTTTCACGCAAAAACTACTGAACGGATTTTGATGATACTTTACAGTATTATAGCTCAGACAGAATAACACAAAGGATACTTTTTATCCCGATATCCCCACGGGATCGATAACTATGCGGGTGAAACCGCGGGGCACTGCTAGTAATATTATGTATTTGAAAATGTCTCAGTTTTACCTTTCATATTAAAGCCACCTTGTATATGAATTCGAAAATGCGTCGCCTTAGCTTTCAATTTTAAACCATCCTGTACATGAATACGAAAATGAGTCATTTTAACAGTTTATGGGACACTGAACGCCTATAGGCGTAATAAAAATAAAATTTCTATTGTCTCGTTCAGTGTCCTGCTTTCTGCTTACATAATAAGTTTTCGAAAATGCGTCATCTATCTTGCATCCTACTAATAATATTTATTATAAACGCAAAAGTTTGTGAGGATGGATGGATGGATGTTTATTACTCTTTCACACAAAACAAAACCTACAGAACGGATTTGGATGAAATTTGGCACAGAAAGTTTATAACCATGACTAACACATACTAGGATACTTTTTATCCTGATATGCCCACGGGATCGACATTTATGTTGATGAACCCCGAGTTTTAATTTGTTAGGATAAAATAAACTCAAAGCTGCAAGAATGAGTGAATAAGTTTAAAAAAATTGGTGTGGAATGTTAATGTGCAGTTTACTATAGAATCTGGGTGTATGTTGCTAAATGTAGAATTGAAACCTAGAAAATGTAGACTTAATTGAAATATAAAAATAATCAGGCCTGCTTGCACCGTAAATCAGAAAATACATTTAGCTCTAAACAAAAATAACGAGCAAATGCATTGTTCTATCTGCTAATAAAATTCGTTGTTTGCCACTGCCACTGCTGGGACACAGGCCTCCTCTCACAGAGAGGGAGTGGGCCATAATCCACCACGCGGGCCCAGTGTGGGTTGGTATATGTCACATGTCTTCGAATTTTTGGTTCTAACACATATTGCTTTTTTCACTATGTTTTCCTTCACTGTTTCGAAAGTAGTGGTGATGAAATAATTTACATAAAGTAAAGTGCCTGCTTGGGTTCGAACCCACTACCTACAACTCGTAAGTCACGGCCTTTACCACTGGGCCACTGCTCACTTTGAAGTTGACAAAGGCAGAATTGTCTTTTTTTTTAGTTTGATATGTTTCTGAGACTGGCCAGAAAAAGCAACATTGAGGAATGAGTGGAGGGGTGTGGGACCTTCACCCAGCAGTGAGAAACCGGTTAAAAAAAAAATAGCCCAATAATGTATTAAGTGATTCAAAGTGCAAGCACTGTATAAATCTATGTAAGTAGATAAAAAATACATGTGAAGGAGGTAAAAGTGTAGATTTGAAATCCAAAAACAATATCTTATTTTTTTTAAGAAGTAACTTAATAAGTTGAAAATAAATTGAATAGGAATGCTTTATTATTTTTAATAGTTTATGGTACTTTTAATTTTTTATTTTTAGATTTCATAATAGAGAAATAAATATAATGGAATATGTTTAGTATAAAACTAGTTTTATATAAAAGGAACCTGGTGTGTGGACGGCGGTGGTTGGGTACTGTGTGTACTTTGGGTATATCGCCTGATGGCAATCTAAAACTAGGCTCACCCTCATCTTCCTGATCCATGGCTCTTTTGTAGCAGAAAACAGAATTATTTACTTACAATTACCACATTTATTAGCTAAATGTTGTCTTTTAAAAATATGCATGAATCTGGCTTTCAAATTTTTGCTTTTAGAAATTGGAAAATAATATTGACCATTTCATTTTATTTAGGTAGTTCAGACTCAAGAATGAAAACTTAATAAAATATGAATGTTAATACAGCATTTTTTGATTATTATGTACTTAATTTAACATTGAATGTTACTTTGTTTTTTTTTTACTGTTGAACTGTATGAAAAGTTTACTATTAAAATAAGGGGAAAAGTTTGTACATACAATTAGTTATTTATACCTGCAGCCGCTGCAGGGCACCCCTCTTAAGATTGCAGAAGTAGCCAATACGACAGAATGCAGAACGTATCACAAATTAATTAAGCTCTAAACATACAAACCGCAAACCGGAAAAAACACATTCACAAATCAACAACGGCGGCATTTACCCACAAATCACATATAAGTACAGATTTTAACTTTACTTTAACCAATGTAAAATTGGAATTTTTCAAGCAGAGGTTATATTTATATACTCACGACTTAGGCCAGTATCTCTTCGCCGGTGGTATTGTTTTCTACCGGAGATTAAATTATTAACACTAATAATTTCACATTTCTACGGTTTAGTATTTTTTTGCTATTTTAAAATTAAATTACAACATAAAATCTACAAAAATTTTGATCTCTGACTTTATTTTTACGTTTCAAAATTGACGCACGCACGCGCGTTGCCAATTTTTTATTATAGATGCATTCGTAATTATTTTATCGGTTGGTTGTAAAAATTATTTAGTTAATAGCCGTAAAACCCGTAATCCACACATTTGGGTTAGCTTTTAATTATCATAACTATTTATTTTATAGGCCTTTGCTAAAGAGCTTTGAAAATAAAACCGAATGCCCAGTATATTTTGAAACTGACCAAAATACCATGACCGGTGGCTGGCACACAGCGCTATCAGTTTTCGATTATTATTTACTTTCAGGTTTTTGTGTTGGAATTTTAGATTTCCGTAGAGTGATAATTCCATGGCTATCAAAATATACTTATCTTCGAGACTCTGCATGCTCTAGTGGTAATGAACGTGATGTAGCGCATGTTTTTAAAAACCAGCCTACAGACATAACCAGTACCAGCTTATTCTATTTCGTTAGGCTCACTATGATCCGATGTGAATGTCAGCCGCGTGCAGCGTGGGGTCTTGGATTCGATGCCAATAGGCAGGCCCGTATTACATGTGAGTTATAATTTTATTGAGCAAACCCTTGGTTTACCGTAAACCTCTGCCCGATTCCTCTGAAGGGGTAGGCATTACATGCTCTGTGGGGGTAGGCCCCTACGGGTAATCGGGCTTGACGTTATATTATAATCTGGACGATTGTTTCATACACTGTGAAAGTCAATCTGTACAACAAGTATTTTATTTATCCATTATGAGGTGTAGGTAGGAGCCAACCAAATGGTTATAAAAAAAACACCCCACTTTATTTTTCTAAATTTTATTATACAATAAACTTACAATTAATACGCTACTCATACAATAGAGTTTGATTTAAGCATAGTAGCTGAGGTTAGCCTTCTTCTTGGCCTGGACTTCCAGGATAGCGTCCATGAAGTCTTCATGAGTGACGGAAGTGGCGGAGCGACGGAGGGCGATCATACCGGCCTCCACGCACACGGCCTTGCACTGCGCGCCGTTGAAGTCGTCTGTAGAGCGAGATAATTCCTCGAAGTTCACGTCGGGACAGACATTCATTTTTCTGTGGAAGTAGTTAAGATTAATCATCTGAAAGGATCACAATTGCATGGGGCTGGTATTTCAGGTATTTCTAGTGGAATCAAAGAGGATTCAAGGGAGTTTAGGGGGTTAACTTAATCAATCATTATTCATAGCAGTTTTGTTTGATAAATGATTAAGAGCCAGTGTGCCTTAGGTGGGTTATTATTGTATGCATTTTTGACAGCAATACCAAATTCGTAAAGTAATAGAGTCGTATTATGACGGTTTAATGCCATCATAATTCCAGAGTGAGAGAAAGATGGAGTTATACATGACCGATAGCACCAGTCGCACTGAAATCGTCGATAGTGTGTAGAGTTTTAGAAAAAGTTCCACTGTCACTCCATGACACTGACAACATTTGCGAAAATACGTCACAGAAATTGTATTGATAAAACAAGATGGCGACAATAGTTCCGATTACGGCCACGCGCCAAAATAACTTGTTTTTACATTTTTTGAACCATACCTTGAATGAATCTGCATGATGCGCGCCCTTGCCTCCTCGTTGGGATGAGGGAACTCGATCTTCCTGTCCAGACGTCCAGAACGAAGCAGGGCAGGATCTAGAATGTCCACTCTGTTTGTAGCTGCAATGACCTGAAATTAAAGTTGTAATTTGTAGGACAACAATTATTACTGAGTTTGATTTGTGACTTAATAGTCCAACATTTTGATTTCCTGGTTCTGTTTTGCCTTAATCATAAATTTTTATAATTATCTAAAATTAATATGTATTTTGTTACATTAGGGTACAGCTAGGCCTATGGTCTGTTCCAAAAGTATCAGATAAAAATGTAAACAAATGAATTAGAAAACGTACAAGACCTGTCCACAGGTCTTGTGTCGTTTGCGAACGAACTAGGTCGTAAGAGCGGTCCCACCACGGAGTAAATTTGTTTTTACTCCGTGGGTCCCACAAACAAGCTCTCTTGCTCCCAGATCTCTCACAGCTTGTTCCTAGATCTCTTGCTTCTTAGTTCTTTCGATAAGAGCGACTCCTAATAGCGGGAATGAACGAGGGCGCGGTCCCCGCACGTCACTACTACCGGTCATACCATTTACAATATTTTATAAGTAATATTTCTGTATTACTTAAAAAAAACAAAACACGACGAGTACAATGTAAAGCAAAAAAAAAACAGCACGCAGCTACGGCTACATTGTCACCATAACGCGAACTACACTTCGCGCGCTACTGTTGTACAGCGAGATGTGGAGCGGTGTGCAAGAGAGCGTGCGAACAGGGTTTGTTAACACTTACATCAAATAGCATTGGAACAGACATTAAGGGTTCATGAACAAAACCAATCTTGTAAGTACCTTAATATCAGCAGTGGAACTGAATCCATCCAGCTGATTGAGGAGCTCCAACATGGTACGTTGCACCTCTCTGTCTCCAGCCTTCTCAGAGTCGAAACGTTTTGTACCAATAGCGTCGAGCTCGTCAATGAAAATGATTGCTGGGGCCTTTTCCTTGGCTAGGGCGAAGGCGTCACGGACGAGTTTCGCGCCGTCACCTGAAGTTGAGAATGTTTTCTCATTAGATATCAAAGATATGAAATCATTATATAGACACGAAACAGGTTCTCTTGGCTAATTAAACAACAACTGCATACAGTTACAGCAGCGGTAACTGGCCACTCTTTGTCATAGGAGTCACAAAGCCTCTCTTTACTAAGTTCCTTAAATCTCTTTGTTAGATATCAAGCCAGACCAAAATGAGTTGCCTGTATTAGCAATAGAAAAGGAAGAGGTATATTGTTCCACTGTTGAGCATAAGTATTTTCTCAACAGTGTGACAATATGACATTGATGCGCAAACTGCAGTGCGATTCTGTAACCATGGTGAAGTGAGCTGTCATTAGTGTCAATATCCCTATAGCATCAGATGGAATGACAGCTCACTCCACGCAAGTATTCACATTGAGATTTTTACAGAATCAACATGCTGTAACCGTAAATTCAGCACATGGTGCTAGCTAGACCCCTAAGCATAGACATGTTTCATTTGTTATAAAAAAAAAGCTTCATAAAAAAGTGCAATACAGATGTGGTCAAAATGTTTGAAACAGCATTTTTTTTTTAATAACCAGTGAAAAATGTCTGGCAGCCTGTATTGTGTCATTATGTTTATGTAAAACATGTGCCAAAAAAACATAATTATTTTCTTTATTTTGGTATGGTACCTACCTACTATAATAATAGAGAAGGGCACTTACCAATGAACATTTGCACAAGTTGTGGTCCAGCCAGCTTCAAGAAGGTAGACTTGGTCTGTGCAGCGCATGCTCTCGCCAGCAACGTCTTGCCTGTACCAGGGGGACCGTACAACAGCACACCCTTGGGCGGATGAATGCCGAGATTCACAAACTTCTCTTTGTGTGTCATTGGGAGCACCACAGCTTCAATTAGCTCCTAGAGAGGAAAATACATGTATTAGTTATAGTTGTAGGTAAATGGGTGGAAGAAATCTTATACACATTATTTTATAATCCTAAATTGTTGAGTAGTGCACTGCAAAATTGGGTTACAAAATTCAGTACATTATGTTTACAGTTTAACCTCTGTCTATAATAAATCCTATGATTAACAGCCAGTATTATGCTGAGATAGGCCTCGCATAGGTATTTTTTTTTTGTTTTAGGGTTGCTTTTTAATGTAAATTTGTTAGTTATAAAATTAAATGCTCCTTTTATACTATTTGTATTTCCCATGTGTCCTAAATAATATATTATTCTTTCTTTGTCAATCTGTCAAACCACATGACTAAACACAACAAAGCTGCAAAATATTTGCGAGGCAAACTAACCTGTATCTGTTTGTCCAAACCACCAATATCTGAGTACTGCTCAGTTGGTCTCTCGTCCACCTCCATGGCCTTGACCCTCGCGTCGTACTCGGCGGGCAAAGTTTCTAGTATCAAGTACGAATCCTTGTTCACACCCACTAGGTCACCAGGCTTCAGTTTCTCAGCGTCAACTAAGCCAATGACTGGCAAAAAGTACGTCTGACGGGTGGAAGTCTTGATGACCGCGCATTTCCCCTTACGCTGCGAGTCCAGGTCCACCACAGCACCATCTTCCTCTTCTTCTTGAGGGTCCACATCCAACAATTCTATGACATTCGATACGAGGTAAGGCAATGTTTTGTTCACTTTGATTTTCTCTGTGTTCTCCTTTATTTTGTCGTTCTGGGCCTGCAGTTCATGTGAGATCCTCATAACTTCACTCTTCATGATTTTAATCTCATTGTCTAGGAGTCTCGTACGGCTGATGATTTCGTCTGTCGGCATGCGGAGAACTTCCTCACTAAGCGCCTCCTCGCCATCTTCCCAAATAGATTTATCTTCTAATGTTGTAGCCATTTTCAGATTTATTCTCAATGACTCGGAAGAGACTCAGATTCAGATAAAATGCCGAAGCGATGCAAAACAAAATTGTTCAAAATCTTTGAGTAATTGAGTCACTAAAATGAATTGTCATTCTCAATTCTGTTTTTTTTTTTTTTATAAGTTTTATGCATGACCAAAGCAAGTCTTTCAGTCGAATACATTATGGGCTGTCAATTCTGGGTTTTAGCAGTGTTGCCAGTGCCCTTTTGTACAGACGCCAGCACATTAAGTTAAGCTACCTGAAAATGTCTTTCCCAATCAACATAAAACCTTACACTTAGGCGATAAAATTGAAAATCTATTAAAGAAATTTGACAGATTGTAGTAGCTTGATGTGCTGGTGTCTGTACATGAGTCAAAAAGTGACATTTGGATGACAAAAGTAACATTTTATTTTTTATGCAATATTTATTAATTTAGTTTAAATAGCTCAAAAAACAGTTTTTTCTTCTTTGTGCAAAAATTTTGGATCGGCTGAAAAAAATACATATAAAATAAAATATCTAGTGTTTTCTTTGTGCATAGACAAAGAAATAATTAGATATTTTATTTTATATGTATTTTTCAAAGTTTTTCGTTCACTGGTTTTATGGCCGTTGTTTCATGTAGTCTGTGGTTTCATGTGACATTGACAACTGACAAAAATGAGTGACAATGACAATATTGACAATCAGACAATCATTTCCATTTTTAAATCGACGTATTTTTTTTTTGAGTTGGTTTCTTGATGTAGTAAAAAATTTCGAAACTTGGTGCTGCGTTATAATATTTGGGTAGTTTTGGTTTATTGCTGTAAAACACTTCGAAAAAAGTTCAAAATGGCCTTTTCAACGTTGCTTCGCCCGTCAGGTAACTAAGCTATTACATAACCGTAGTTTCAAGCCTTTTACTCACACTTCAGGAGTTCAGGCTTAGGTTTTTAGGTTTCTGTAGCGCATCGGAGATGTTTTGCTCAGAACCAAACTGACGGCTTCCATGCAGTGATTCGCAAAAAAATCGCATCACTGATGCGTAGAACGCGGGTCAGTGACAATAGCATCCTGAAAACAGTGGTGGAGAGTCCTTACTCCCCTTTTCTGAGGCATTATGTGGAGAGAATGGTCAGGTAGTTTATACCTTGTGTTTTATGTTCCAATATTCTCCGCACATCCTGCCTCAGCCACCTACTATCCCTTCCGCTCCACCCAGAGCGGGAGGGGTCATTTGATGATATCCCATCCTAAAAAAAAAAGCCACCTACTATTCTGCTCCTTGTTAAAAAAATCTGTTTGCTCGCTGACATTAATTTAAACCAGTTTCAAATTACCAAACTATATGCCTCTGATCTCAACATCTGCAGCTTCCAGTCTAACCAGATGCAGCTGAATAACAGTATTTTACAAGGAGAGACTGCCTATCTGACCTTCATAACCCAGTTACTGGGTAATACAATACCCCTTAGTAAGACTGGTTATCAGACTTTCGGGCTTCTGACTAGTAACAACTGTCAAAAATACACAAATGACAGCCAACGGCTTTATATGCTTTCTCAGGCATGGAACGGCCTTTAATCTATACTAATATAATAAAGCTGAAGAGTTTGTTTGCTTGAAAATGGTAATCTCGACGGTCCCTACGTATATAAAGACATGTAGAAAATGTTTTTTTTTTTTATTGTATCATTGGCTTTAGATTATCTCTGCGCACATACTGACATTTGATTTTTTTTTATAATATTGTAGAAAGAAAATATTTATTATTGATCATAGAATTATTTCTAGGGCGTTTTGAACACAAATTACGCTCTCCAGTAAACATCGGTTTTTGACTTGACCTTATGTACGTAGGGACCGTCGATCTCTGGACTGTCAGTCAGATTTAAAAAAAAAAACTTTTTGCATTTGATAGCCTAGTTGTTGAGGCAGGCTTTAGGCTATTTAAAATCACTCTATGATCCGTAGTATCCCAGCAAAAATAAAAAAAGTAAAAAATAATGCTAAGTGGAAACATAGTAGTAGCGCGGGCAGGTGGTGCAATGTCTGTAAACCAGTCTTATGAAGAGTTCATATTCCCCAGTAACTGGGTTGTGGAGGTCATAGATATATAGGCAGTCGCTCCATGTAAAATACTGGTACTCAGCTGTATCCGGTTAGACTTGAAGCTAATAATAATAACATCCTTGGACATTTCACACAACATCATATAGTCCCAAGTTAAGCAACCTAATGCTTGTGTTATGGTAACAAGATGGCTGATAAACTACTTATACACACTTTTTTTTGTGAATACGTACATATTATAGATAAAACACCAACATAGTTGGGAAAAGGCTAGGCAGTTAATGATGATGTAACGCAATGTGATGGGGTGGGTCGGAGGAACTAGTAATTTCACATGGACGCAGTTGCAGGCCGAACTAGTTATAAAATCCTCTAAAACAAAAAAAAATACATTTTAAAGAATAACCCTGTTTTATAAGTGTTTAGAATCAACAACATCAGCCTACTACAGTCCACTGCTGGTTGTAGGCCTCCATTAGCACGCCATTTATCTCAATTCTCGACAACTTATATTAAAAAGTAATTAAGAACATGTTTGCTGTGATAGCATTGAGAAGCTACAGAAAATGGAATATTTTTTTAATGATTCATCTAAACGCAACATTTATGTTCTGCGAAAATCAGTAGTTTAGAAATTGTTTTTCTTAAATAATAAATAATAAAATAATAATAAAAGTTTTTATTGTTCCTCATACAATTGATCTACAGCACAAAATTGAGGCAGCCCCGATAAGTTATAAGGATACTTGTGATGGTGTTACCTCGCAACTTCCCATGGGTTACTATCTACAATGTTGACACATAATTAAAAGAAAATGAAAAGAAAAAGTTTAGTTTGTAGGATATTACAAATTGTTGTAGCATGTTCACGTATGTGTGGTGTTTGAGTGTGTGTGTGGTGTATGGCTGTGAGTAAGTTGTGTGTTAAATATTAATCATTATTATTCTTTAAAAAGTAATAATAAAACATAAGTATGATTTAAGTTACAGTATGTAGAAGTCAGTTGCAACAAATGATGAAGCTAGCAACACAGGCATCCCTACAGCGACCCGTGGCAAGCGTGCTGCCCATCAGTACACACATTGTCAAGGAACTGAACAGCACACCAATCATTAACTCTGTAAGTTATCTTTATTATTTGCCTTGAGGATGGAAAATAAAGGACCTGAGACGCAGACGGGGCGCAGACGCGACAATTAGTATAGTATGTCGCAGCCAACTGGTTAAATTAGCCGTTCAGTTAACTGCCTGGCCTTTAGAAGTAGTGCTCGCCTTGCTTCGCTCTCTCATCTCGCACGCGGTTGATCACAGTTCTAATCTAACCTAACCCATTTGGTCGAGGTGCCCTGCCTTAGTTACTGCGACCAATTCGGCTCGCGCGTGGTTGGTTACAGACTTCCAACCTAAACTGTAATTGAATATTATTCAGGCCGTTAGTTGAACGGCCGCCGTTTAGTTAAAAGGCTAGGCGGTTAACTGAACGGCTAATTTAATCAGTTGGCTGCGACATATAGATGGAAAAGCGACGCGCGCCTGTGTCTTGTCGTTTCTGTATGAGATACGCGAATCTGCGTCCCGTCCTCGTTAACGTCCCTTCTGTGTGGCCCGCGCCTTAGGTCACGTAATAACCAAAGCGAAGTGTTCATTTAGTTCCGATCCCGAAGTCGTTATCGCGCCGACAGATGGCGCCTTCCAGCAGGGTAATTGCGAAACGCACTATCAGTAGAAATGGGTTTCATTTTGACAGTTCAACAACATTCATTACGTTGTTTTAAGCAGACGATTTTTTCGAATATATGAAGCAACTAGCTGTGCCCCGCGGTTTCATCCGCATAAGTGTCGATCCCGTGGGAATATCGGGATAAAAAGTATGCCTATATGTTAATCCAGGGTGTCAGCTACCTCCATACAAAATTTTATCAAAATTGGTCCAGCCGTTCGAGCGTGGAGAAGTAACAAACATGTAAACACACACACAAACTTTCGCATTTTTTATTAAGTGTGATATCCTTCAAAATGATTCAGATTGAGATTGATAAGGGTGCAGTTTTCCGGGCAAATACCTCCCCTTGTTTCTTCCAAACCTCCCTGTCTTGTACCACATCGTTGCACCATCTTATTAATTTTTCATTATTTTTGTCAAATTCAGTAACAATACTAAAGATTAAATGTGGGATTTTCAGGTGCGTTCGTTCCGGACGTCGGCTGTAATGCAGGGCACGCCTCACGACCACGCTAAGTTGTGGGTGATTGAGAAGGGAGTGGCAGTGCTACTGGTACCCCTGGTACCACTGGGCTTGATACTCCCAAACAAGCTTTTTGACGCGGCCCTCGCTATCCTCATCTGCGCGCATTCTTTCTGGTGAATATACATTTTAATATAATTTCAGCTTAACTTTTGGTCCCGATTGTCATTAGTGGATCTTCGTTACGGGTCGTCAGAAATCAGAAAGTCTGATAACCAGTCTTACCGAGGCGTATATCGTGTTACCCAGTACTGGGTTGTGGAGGTCAGATAGGCAGTCGCTCCATATAAAGTACTGGTATTCAGCTGCATCCGGTAAGACTAGAAGCCGACCCGAACATAGTTGGGAAAAGGCAGGCAGATGATAATTTCAGATGAGGTTATTAAGGTGGTGCTTGGGTGACAGCGGTTCGTGGCGTAACATAAAACTGCTCTCAACCGACTTGTCTCATGCTGCTCGTCTGGAAACTTAACCTAATCTGTTTTAAAGGTATCTGATGAAAGTGTAAACAAACCCTGTTCAGGTTAAATTCTTACGCAATCACTCATAAAGGTCCACTTGGATGTTTAGTCGGGTTAAATTCATCTTAGCGTGTTGATTATTACGCGTTGCGCCGCTAAACTGTACATAACATCGGGTTAGTTAACCAAACATTACGTGTTTTTAGGGTTCCGTACCAAAATGGTAAAAACGGAACCCTTATGGTGAGACTCAGTCTGTCTGTCTGTCTGTCACAGCTGGATATCTCAAGAACTACTAATGCCATCAACTTGAAATTTGGAATAGTTTTAGATGACGTTTGGCCCACTATTTTTCAAATAGAAAGAAATAAAATATATACATATTTTTTGCAACAGGGTGCAGGGACTGAAAGGGGGTCTTAAAAATTCGAAGTGGAGCTACTAGGGCATGTGGGGTATCATATGAAAGAGCGTTGTTTGCACATTCTCAACTATTTTTTCTTTTTTGTTTAGATCGCATGGTTTTGGACTTTTGATAAAAAATGTAAAAAAAAAATACCTTTCCAAAAATAAAATAATAAAAGTCAAGAAATGTAACTCAAGCTCAAAAATGGCACCACGCAAATGTTTACCGCGTGGGCGTTGCCGAAAAGGCTACCGCGCACCAGAACCAATCACGGCGCCTGCCGGAATACAACGCTTTACGCGAGCGCAGCTGATTGGCTTATTTGCATGAATGTGGCTCTTTAGTTCGAATAATCGAGGTATTTTGTCTATGTAGTGAAGTTCGGAGCTGAATTTCTCGTTGATTTTGTTCATAGTTAGGTACGCTTCCTGACTTTTTATTATTCGTAGGCTTAAAGGGAATTAGTAACACGTTCATCTGTATGTAGAATGTTTCAACTTTATATCCCATTTCTTTTTCTAAGAATTATTATTTGAATAACATTATTAAATTTTAATAGAAAAAAAATATCGTCATAAATTTGAGGTTATAAAATGAAAAACATTTTTGTTGTGAAGGAAAATAAGATAGAATACTCAATAATATTATGCAAAAATATTAAAATTAGGATTAAGGGTTTATTTATTCAAATAATCAAATCATGGCACTTAATTTGTGGGAATACAAAGTGGCATCCACACATGTTTACTTTTTATCAGATACTTTTGGAACAGATTATACCTATTCATGAAAGTAGGGGTAGGGCCTGGGGGCCTAAAAAGGCCACTTTCAGAATCATAAAACAATTCATATCACGCAATTTCATCTGTATGACAGTTTTGTATGGAGATTCGTAAAATGCTACAGGTACACCTTTGCCTAACCCTTCAGGGATATATAGGTGTGAAACTGTCAAACAGATGATTTGCGTGGTATGAATTGTTTTATGATTCTGCCAAAGTGGCCTTTTTAGGCCCCCTGTTCAAACCTAAGCGGTATTCGCTACCGTTTGCGGTAGAGAAAACCGAGTGGGTATGCGGTAATATTATTGTTCACACCAAAGCGGATTTCGCTATCCTTGTGGGTGGAATACCGAGTTCAGAGTCTCGCTCAGGAAGGTGCACTTCTACCCACAGCGGCAGCGAATACCGCTCAGGTCGCTCTAGCCGCGGAACTTGATACTAAATATCTGAGCGAAACCCGCGCGGTATGTACCTCTACCCATAGCGGTAGCGAATACCGCTTAGGTTTGAATAGGCCTTTAAGAGCGTTTACGACGTACGGCATTTCATACAAACTTTCAAGCCCTTGTTTTTCGAACTTAATGAACCGATTTTAGTGAAACTTCGTACGCATAAGCAGCCGGTCGATTCTGTTAGAATCTCACCGTGAGAAGTTAAGTGAAGTGAGCTGTCATTCCATCTGATGCTATAGGGATTGACACTAATGACAGCTCACTTCACCTGAGTTATCACGGTGAGATTTTTACAGAATAGCACTACAGGATACAAAGGTCTAAAAAGTTAGTTAAGAACATTTTCGAAAAATAGTGTTACAGCCAAATTAGACCGTTTTTTTTTTTTCAGTTATTTTTTTTTAAATAAGACATTTCGAAAATGTTTTTAACTAACTTTTTAGACCTTTTTATCCTGCTTATGCGTATGAAGTTTCATTAAAATCGGTTCATTCATTTCGAAAAACAAGGGCTTGAAAGTTTGTATGAAATGCCGTACGTCGTAAACGCTCTTAAGTCGGTATCTGCTAACTCCTGCGAAGAATACAGGCATGGATGGCTTATTATACCTTACCCTCAGTCCTGTTCATCGTTTCCCATCCCTTTTTTCCACTCCTCAGGGGTATGGAAGCTATGGTCGTAGAGTATGTTCGTGTGCTCCTATTTGGACCCTTCGTTCCTAAAGTAGCGATGGGCATCATCTACTTCCTATCCGTGACGATGCTAGGAGGCCTGTTCTACCTCGTCTTCAATGATATCGGCTTATGCAGAGCTTTCTGGAGAATTTGGAGGAACATGAAAAAACCCAAATATTCAAAGAAGGGCAGAAAGGGCAAGAAATGCCCTTAGATCAAGGTTTTTTTTTTTTCGGTTGTTGGTTAGTGGTGTAGACTAATCTAGTACCGCATGTTTTTTTTTACCGGTTCCAAATTTTTACGGGGTGTTCTACCCATGAATATGAACAACTTTCACTATGGGACCAAATCAGAAATCACGAAAAAAAAAATCTGCTGTTTCATATATTTTGGTCAAGTAGGTATTGGACAGCAGATTTTTTTTCGTGATTTCAGAGTTGGTCCCATAGTAAAATATTTGGAACCGTTAAAAAAAAAACAGTAGTTATGGAGAGTTTTTATCTGTGTGTCTGTTTGTTGTTCCGGGTTGGCACAAAAACGGCTGAACGGATTTGGCTGAATTATGGCACACAGATAGTTTTTAACCTGGATTGACACATAGGGTAGGTACTTTTAATCCCGGTAGTACGTTCCCGTGGGATATTTTCCGAAATCCACCTGGGCGAAGCCGCGGGCAACAGCTAGTACGTAATAACGCCTGTATTCCCCGAAGGGGTAGGCAGAGGCGATAAGTACAGATGCCAGCACATCAAGCTACTCGAAACTGTAAAATTTTCCCAATCAACTTTGAACCTTATGCTTTAGTTATAAAGTTGAAAATCTATTATATTAATTTGACAGATTGTAGTAGCTTGATGTGCTGGCGTGTGTACATACATAGAAAGAAAATCCGTTTACTTGCGGTGAACATGACGCAGAGAAAGAACACAAACATAAAAAAAAAATATAAGTTGGGGAAAATTTTACCAGCATAGTTATTCACAATCATCCGACTTTCTATCGTATCGAAAATGACACATTTCGATAACCTGGATTTGCCTTGCCCCCGAAACAGCTTTCGGATGAATAGTGGTCGTCTATTTCATATAAACTCACAAAATTTTCGGGTTTTGGACTTGTGAACAGCGTTTACAGGACTCCTACGATAACATTGATTGATGTTCGATACGGTACGGAGGCGTAAAGTGGTTGTGAATAGCTATGCAGTTATACATACATAATTATATCATACGGGGGCGTGTCTTTTGCTCTAAACAATGTGGGTCACATTTTTTAATTTTTATTATTCTCTCTGTTGTGTTAGTTTTTGTCTAGGTCTGGCAGTTTGAGTAATTTATGTGGCCTACCCAAATGTCCTTTCTTTGGTATTGTTCGTCGAATCGTTGAGCTCCTTAAGTTTTGAGTTGAGCTACACGATTTCTGACAAATGCGTGCACTGACTGGACAGGTCCTCTCAATCTGTGTGGTTCTTTCCTCAAAAGACCATCTCAGACATCGATCTACATGGTCTTCATATAACCTGACCAAGATTATGATGTCTGGACTTTAAAAGAGACTGTGACCTCTGAGTTTGTTTCGGCCTTTCTTCTCAGAGTAGTCAGATAGGAAACGCCGACCTCATCTAGTTTTTTTTATAAAAAATATGATTGACGTGTAAAAGTGTTTGTACAAACCTACTTACAAAATAAAATCATTTATCATTTATTTATCATTTAAACCGGGCATAAATCTAAACTTCGGGCTGCTATTGAGAAATTCGTAAAGAATAACCCCAGTACCACTAGGTACGACTTTGACTCTCTGCCGGATCACCTCATTCCGGATTATATCCCTCAGAGACTCCAAGCATAGCTCGTTCCATCACACCAATATTATATAGGCGAAAGTTTGTGTGTGTGTTTATGTTTGTTACTTCTTCACGCTCAAACGGCTGAACCAATTTTGATAAAATGTTGTATGGAGGTAGCTGACACCCTGGATTAACATATAGGCTACTTTTTATCCCGATATTCCCACGGGATCGACATTTACGCGGGTGAAACCGCGGGGCGCAGCTCAAATAATCATTAAGTAATTTATTGTGTGCATTTCTTTTGCAGGGGACTGGAAGCGATCGCCATCGATTACGTTCGTGCCAGTGTTGTGGGGCCCATTCTACCTAAAATTGCCCTCGGGCTTGTGTACCTAATTTCTATAGCAACCCTTGGTGGTCTGTTCTACATCATCAGCCACGACGTCGGCATCGCCAACACTATCAGGCAGATCTGGGCTATCAAGGCTGACCGCCAAAAATAAATTCGGTTACGTTGGTATTGATAATGATAACTACGCTAGCTAGTGAATAATAGTATTAAGTACTGTAAAGTAACCCATATTTATGACACATAGAGTTTTAGAAAAAGTTTATTCCCGTTGTCTCTGGTCACTCTCTGTGGCAGTCTATTTCTAAAACTTCATGTGTCAGTGTCAGACGTATCTGCCCGCTTTAGATATTGTTCTGAGGCCTGTATCGATTATAGATTCTATTACGCAGGGGTTGCTCGCAATTTTAATTATTTTCGGCCATGAATCAAGGTTCTTTTTGCTATGACCGCTTACCAGTCCGGAAACTGCTAACAAACGCGATATTTTGATCATTCATTTGATGATAAAAGGTTTCTTTTGAATTTGGCAAATGAATGTTTGATACTAATTCTGAATTAGCAGAGTTCGTGATTGTTGTGTAGTCTGTGAAAGTATTGGTTAGGTACTTAAAAGCACAATATTTCGAAATTTTGTTGTTATAACGAGTATTTTTTTTATTGTTTACCGTTGAATTTGTTCTTATACATTTGTGATTTTATGCGCCTTCAGGTTAATTTATTTTTTAGAATAAATGATACTTAGTTGAAAAATGCTTAGTTTTATTTGTGACCTTTGCCTACATGCATAAACATGACCTACATAAATAATATAAGACTGTAAAATTAGAACTTTAGCAGTGCAGTTACGTATTTAAAACATTGTTCTCTTTCTGTCAATCGATTGAAGTTGGCATAGACGGAATGATTTTTATCAAATACTAGCGGCCCGCCCCAGCTTCGCACGGGTGCAATTTTTTTTTTACAATTTTTTTTCTTTCATACAAACCTTGTCCTGACAACACCGAACACAACAAAAAAAGAATTAGCGAAATCGGTTCAACTGCTGTCGAGATTTGCGCTTAGCAATCTGTGGTGCAAGCGAGGTAAAAATTTCATCGTAGGTGGCAGCACAGTTCAACATTTACAAATCGCCATTGCTTTGTTTACTTTTGTGTGGATCATAAATTAAACGAAAACTAGAATATGAATGAAACTCAAATTCAAAGCATTTATTTCAAAAGTCAGAGGGTCGTTCAGACAGAAAGATGGCCCTTTGATTATTAGCCTTCCTTTTTATTTACCTACTTGTACATAATTATTATTATTTTAACACATAGCTTTTAAATTATGTAAAAATAATTTCATTAAAAAAAATTATAGGTACCTTAAAAGACTTAAAAGACTAGGTGCAGTATTGATTTAGAAAGAAAGAAAATTTGTTTATTCTGCACAAACAAAACGCACATTACAAATAAAGAGTAAGTTTCATAAGTTTATGATTTCAGAGCAAAGAGTACTTTGTATATACGGAAATAGAGAGCCATCTTGCGCGATTTGAACGATAACATTAAAAAAGCGCCCTCTGCGATTAAAATACTAAACTACATCCGT
Source organism: Gortyna flavago (assembly GCA_963669345.1). Lineage (NCBI taxonomy): Eukaryota > Metazoa > Arthropoda > Insecta > Lepidoptera > Noctuidae > Gortyna > Gortyna flavago. The sequence continues at coordinate 15,838,635 of OY770142.1, forward strand.
GTCAGTATTATAATCGCGCGACCTAGATCCATTCATGGTCCAACTGTTTACTATAACAGAGATAGTAAAATTATACCGATATAAGTATTCAAAATCTGTTTACTACAACATATTTAGATATTATTTAAATTACACACCCCCTTACTAATAAACGTATTATATCAGACGAATAGTTACACACCGATTTCTCTCTTTCAGTCGTCAGTAATTTGATTTTCGACAGAAGACAAAGCGTTGTGTAACTATACAGACGATACACAATGTTTATTAGTAAGGGGGATTTAGGTACAACGAACGATCACAGCAGACAACGAACGATCACAGCATTCACAGCAGAACGACATCAAAACAACAACAGCCATTTTTGTTTATTACTTGCCAGTGCTGCCAGGGCATATATTTAAATATCTCTAAATTCTTACCAAAGTATGTAAGATCTTTTTATTTCAAAATTTTTTTCAGCAAAAATGACTTAACATCATGGACACGTATGTTTATATTTAATTTATTCTAACGAACCCTATACTTACAATAAACACTCTTTGCTTATCTCCAATAATAGAACTAATCAAACTTCTATGTATCAAATAATGAATTAATTATGGCAACACATTCTTAACAGTACTACTAATATTATACCATTTATTTAGGGAGAACATTGTAAACCTTAGTGTAGTATTATATTTTGAATATTTTTTATTTTCCTATATTATACGCCACACTAGCGCCTCTGATTTTACAATACTAAAATAACAGATTATTATACTACGAAATTGTAAAGCTAATAACCAGCTGGTAATATATCTTTTGTACATGTCATCTGTAATAAGTTGGGTTATCACAATGCTGTTGCAGGGTTTCTACGAGTAAGATTGTAAGGCATGTTTCAGAGTAAACTCTCTTTTAAAACACTTCATGCCACTACAAATGTACACACATCAAAAGTGTCTAGGGATCAACATATATTTTTGCAATAACTTTTCTCCTGATTGATATTAATTAAAATTTTCTTTAAGGATTCATCAAATAAAGTGTTTTCGTTTGTCACAGTAACGATAAACCAAGTCACCTTTGCATTAATAAAGAAATTTGCCATTTTCCTAATAAAGGGATTTTTGACATTTGAACCACTAACACAAAAGTTCGAAAAAAAGACTGAAATAACAGTTTTCTTTAAAATTTTATTGGGTAACTTAAACAATTAATAATCCGTGTTTCTACCGCGAACACTAACAACACAAGAACATCGGTTTGGCATACTCAAAATGAGTTCATCCAAATCACGCTGTGGAATGGCCGCCCATGTTCGTTGCAACAACAAAAAAAGGTCTTCTTGCGACTGGATACCCTCCATATTCGGCAGAGCTCTTCTCTGTAGCATATCCCATGCATGCTCAATCGGGTTCAAGTCTGGCGACTGAGCAGGCCAGGGCAGGACATTGATGTTAGCTGCGGCGAGAGTCTGTCTTACAACTCTTGCGGTGTGCGGTCGTGCATTATCATGCATTAACTGAAATAAGGGACCGATTTGCACTTGTAGAGGAACGATGACGTCTGATACAATCGTCTCAGCATAAATTTGAGCGTTGAGGTTGCCTCTGATCCAAATCAACTCAGTTCTTCCGCCGATCCAAATACCCGCCCATACCATGATGGTTCCACCACTATAAGGATGGACTTCCTGGCAGGATTTTAATCGCTGTTGGCGTCCAGGGGTTCTCCAGTGTCGTATACGTCTTGTATCCGGTCTCATACCAAAACGAGACTCATCAGAAAAGCACACGAAACGCCATTGTTCTTCTGCCCAATTTCTGTGTTCAAGAGCCCATTGATATCGAATCCTACGATTGTGCATTGCTATAGGTGGTACCCGTAGCGGTCTTCGGGAATGAAGGTTCACTTCATGCAAGCGGTTTCTGACTGTTTGGTCGCTAATTAAGTTCCCTGAAGAGTGATGAAGCCTCACGGCTAACATCATGGCGGTTATTGTTGGAGCTCTTCGAGTTAAGATTTGAATGTATCGGTCTTGTCTCCGTGTGGTGCAGCGATACCGTCCTCCATGGCGCTCAGCCACGGTACCAGTGCTTCGGTAACGTGTCCAAAGTCGACTGATAACACTCTGACTTGTATTCAGAGCTAAAGCCACAGTACGTTGCCGGGAACCAGCTTCTATCATTCCCACGGCTCTGAGCATTTCTTCCCTGCTTAAATGACGTCGCCGCTCCATAATAACGTTGGTTTTAATCAGTAGTAGGGAAACAGTAGCACTAATAATGTCTTCAATGCGTTGTATGTTTTTATAGGGAAAATATTGACAGCTGATTTTCATCTTTTACTCGAATTTGATTCACAGTTCCTGATTCAAATTATGAAATGCACCAAAAAGGATCCATATAAATTTATAAAATCATAAATTTATTACAAAGCCACATCTCAATCTCAAGAAATCCGCATAAAAATGCTTGATCCCTAGACACTTTTGATGTGTGTATAATAAAATAAAACGTTATACTATGACCAACTCGGAAATATGAAAAAAAGTCTGCTGCTTAGTTGTTTAAATCGTGTTAATAGGTATTGCATTTCTGTAATGGAACAGCTGTATTTTTTCATAACTTAGAGTTGGTTCTGTAGTAAAAGTGAAAGTTGTAACTTGTACCTTTGAAATTTGAAAAATACTTTTTTTTAAGTAAGAGCAAAAATTTGACTATTTCTATGTTTTTTTGTTACACTTCCACGCTAAAACGGCTGAAGGCATTTGGATGAAATTTGGCATATGGGTAGACCATAATCTGGATTAGAACATAGGATACTTTTATCTTATCCCGATATTCCCATAGGATCGAGACTTCTGCGGGTGAAACCGCGGGGCGCAGCTAGTTAATAATATTTTTTTTTTTTACAATTTGTGAACTGAGTGACCTAAAAATATTTTTTTAAATTGGCCCATACAAAATATGTGAGCAGGTGGTGTGAAAAAGTTATTTATTATAGCATTGTGTGCACTACTTAAGTCACCCCTTTCTGTGGCTTAAGTACTTAGTCCATTTTTATACAGAAAAGCGGTTTAGGTTACACGAGCTATAACGTGTATATATATAGTACACGTTACGCAATTTCACGCCGTTCAATAATGCACTATTTAAGTCCCACGTATTGTAATGTACTATTATAATAAGGTTTTGCGGGATACTAAACGAGGCAAACTATCTTTCCAATCACAAAAAGAGTTCTAACTTTAGTTAAAGAGTCGTATTTTGAACTTTAATCCGAGTATCGTAAACATGGACTTGTAAATTATTATAAGTCCATGATCGTAAACTTCTTAATACAAAATTTACAACTTAAATGAAGTACCTACCTACCTACCTACTAAAGCCAGCATTGAACTTCAAAATACAACAACTGACTCGGAAAGTTTAGACTGGAGTTAGAACTCTTTTTCTAATGAGACGGAAATATCATCATCTCCCTAGCCTTTTCCTATGTTGGGGTCGGCTCCAGTGTAACCGGATGCAGCTAAATACCAGTATTTTACATGGAGCGACTGCCTATCTGACCTCCACAACACAGTGAGACGGTAATATGTTATTTCTATTATTATCACGTCTTTTAATGACAGGCGTTTAGTGTCGCGCAACGTGTTCAAATTGAAAGATTTCGCGTGTGCCTAGCACGGTCCTATAAATCCTTCTCATTTTTGTATCAAACTCTATTATTTCTCTGCTAGTGAGCTGGGTTGTTTTCCCCTTCTCTTCCAAAATATCTAGAAGATTATTGACCCTTCTTTTAGCCTTTTCATTACGGTCGCGTTCGTCGTAGAATTGTTGGGTCGTGGTTTCACCGAACAGATGGGTGGATCCCAGGATTCGTTCGAAAGGTTCCACAATACGCTGGCTGTGTTCCTTCATTTGATGACCAGGTTCATTTTGTTCGTAACTGAAGAAGTGTACCCCTTGTTTGTTTCTGAATTCCCTTACAGACTGCAGCAGTTTTGACCTTAGGCTTATGTTTTTTGGTGGCTGGAACAAAGTTAATTGTATAGGTAAATGGAAGATACAGATTTAAACGTCAAATGGAACACGTAGGTATACCAGCACCCATAAAATACACTTTCAATAGTAATCTGAATTGTTTTGAAGGATATTGCAAATCCATTCGCTTCTTATTTTCGAAAAATTTGTCTTATCGCAATGAATGTTGATGAACTGTTAAAAAGCCATTGCTAATATTAGCTTGTTACGGAATTACCCCGCAGGCGAAGCTTAGAGATAGGTACAGAGGCCAGCATATCAAGCAGCCCCAATCTGTCAAATTTCTTTGATAGATTTTCAACTTTACTGCAAAGGAATAAGGTTCATATTCAATTGGGAAAATTTTACAGATTGGGGTAGCTTGATGTGCTGGCCTCTGTACTTTCACATTTATTTTGCATCACTGGCCAAATTAGGTACAGTGATCTTTATGCTCCTTTTAATAAGGTTGCTCTTGTGATACCTCAGTGAACGAAATTTTCGTTCACTGGGATACCTACGTTGCACTGTAGTCTGTGAAAATTGACTGACAGAAAGCACAGCTAAAACGCAGGGATAGAGCATGAATTTTTGTATAGACGCCAGCACATCAAGCTACCTGAAACTGTAAAATTTTCCCAATCAACTTTGAACCTTATGCTTTAGTGATAAAGTTGAAAATCTATTAAAGAAATTTTACAGATTGTAGTAGCTTGATGTGCTGTCTGTACAAGAGTTCCTTCTAAGTATCGAAAGTGACTGCAATAAGGAAGGATTTTTGAAAATTCACCCCCTAGACGAATTATATAAGAGATTAAAGATTATATGGAATTTTGTAATTTTGCTTGTATTTTATTAAAAGAGAAAATTACCCCATCATTATTTTCCTCAGACAAACTTAAATCATCTGTTGCCTTAACACTCTGTACCGAACTGGTGTTGCCAAATCTGAAAATAAATTATGTTAATAGTTCATTCCCAAAAAAAAAGAAAGTAGTTATGTAGGTACAGACGCCAGCACATCAACCTACTACAATCGGTCAAATTTCTTTGATAGATTTTCAACTTTATCACTAAAGCATAAGGTTCAAAGTTGATTGGGAAAATTTTACAGTTTCGGGTAGGTTGATGTGCTGGCGTCTGTACATTATTATTTATCAAGTTCCTGTGTTCTCTGTAAGGTGGCGCCGAATAATCAGCCGATAATGTTCCCACTGCTGGGACACAGGCCTCCTCTCAGTAAGAGGGAGAGGACCGTAATTCATCACGCGGGCCCATTGCTGGATGGTAGACGTCACATATCTTAGAATTTTTAGTTCTAGGAGTGAACGAACGTTCACTGGTTCTAGGACATGCCGATTTCCTTACGATCTTTTCCTTCACCGTTTTGAGAGCAGGTGGTGCTGACGTTCCATTGTTTAAGGTCGACTTGGTTGGTCTTAGTGGTTAAATACGGCTGAGGATCATAGTGTTGTCTTGGGTTTGAATCCACGTTAAGACAAAAGCAAAGCTAGGTTTTTGTAAAGCATTTGTAGTGCGGTGCTGTGTGGGGTTGTGGTTCAGGGCGGTGTTATATCCTCGTGTCTCGGAGAGCGCGTAAAGCCGTAGGACCTGCCCTTGGTCTATCTGCGGACGTATCGGATTGCTGTCCCATCGGACTATGAGAGCTGGGTTAGAAAGACCGCTCCTGTGTTTGTGGACAAATCTCTTGCGTAGTTGCCTAGTCTCATATGAGATTGAGTGCCGTAAATTGAAAACGTCTACACGGTACAGTACACGATTACTGACAAAATGTGTGCACAGACTGGAAAGGGCGACTCAAATCTGTGTGGTTCTTTCCTTAGAAAACGATTTTAGACACTAATGCACATACGCCAGCACATCAAGTTACTACAATCTGTCAAACTTCTTTGATAGATTTTCAACTTTATCGCTAAAGCATTAGGTTCAAGGTTGATTGGGAAAATTTTACAGTTTCGGATAGCTTGATGTGCTGGCGTCTGTATAAGGGTACAAGGTCACTAATGTACATGATCTGACCAAGATTATGTCTGGACTTTCAAATAGGTGGACTGTGTGTGACTCTTGAGTTTGTTTCGGTATCTCTTCTCAGATTAGTCGGAGACAAACACAGAACTCGTCTCGTTTTTAAAATAGGTATATGTCGTGACGTGTAAAAATGTGTTCGTATAAATTTAAACCTACTTACAGAAATCATTTATCATTTACCTGCGGTAATGTCCTGGAGCCCTTTTACGACTGAGATTCTTAGGTGCATTTTGAATGGTGAATATTGGCAGCATTACAATTTTTGGTTCGCAGTTTCCCTGACCGTTGCACGTTGGTGTTGGAGTCCCAACAGCCGTCACGCGCTTTACGTTTGACTGTGTCCATTTCTTTGGCGTTGTAGATTCCAGTTTAGGCTCCGTTTTCCGATCCAACAGCTGGACTTTTGAAATTTCCTGTTGCCTCTCCGTCGCTACAATACGCAATAAAAACAGTCTAGCGCAATTTCGACTCACTCACAAAGGGCCTCGTATTCTTAGGGGACATGACATGACAGCTAGCTACATGTGTCGCTCTCGCTAGAGATGTAGGGCGATTTCGAACAACGTTGCCAGAAATCTTGTCTCACTACCTTTTTTATCGTTTTTGATGTCGCTAGATATCGAGCGACGTCGCCCGACATCGCTACCAAAAAATTTTTTTTTTAAGGGTGGTTAATCATCAAATGACCCCTCCCGCTCTGGGTGGAGCGGAAGGGAGTGTCCGACTCTTACTGACTAAAACCCATCCGTGTTCCTTCCTTAGCCCTTTATGTTCCGGGGTAGCGGTAACCCTTTCGGACAATCCCGCTGCATCGCTATCGATACGCACTGCATCCGATTAATCACAAATAACAATACGCCTGTTTTCTCGAAGGGTAAGGCAGATCCGAATGTATAAAGAAAATACGATTTGATTAGTATTCATGTACTTAAATTGTTTGAGTGCTTACACACTAATACATCCAAGCTATCTTGATAGGTACAATATTTAACCCGAGTGATCAGTTTTCAACGAATGGAGGCAGTGTGTAAGCACACTTATTTAAAGTGTGATTTGAAATTAAAACTTAACTAAGTAATTAATTGTTAATGCTTGTGCCATACCATCATATATTGGACGCATATCATTTATATATTTTTCATAATTATCGTAAAACGCTTGCGTGGAAGTGGCTGCAAATAAGAAATCGGGCTAATAGTTTTTTTTATAGGTTAAGATCTTTATTATCAGATTTAGCATTTTGTCCTTACTATCGGCTTTAGTACCCTCAAAAAACATAACCCGCGCTGATGCGCTTCCCTCGTGCGCCGCGTGCGGGCCAGCCCCAAACTTATTCTGAGCTGTGTGGCGAGCAGACTCGATTGTGTATAGGTAATAAAGATATAACCACGACACCCATGACGAAAAAAAAACAAATTTTCGCAGCCGCCACCTTGGATTTTCATTTTGACCTCACTATTTGCTTCAGCACCTTCGAAAACCATGAAAACAACACCCCTAATGATATATTTTTTTCTTTTTGCAGCCGCCATCTTGGATTTTCATTTTGACCTCACTGTCCAACCAGGAAATCTATTTCTCTCTCTCTCTCTCTCTCTCTCTTTTTCTATTAGGTACATATAACAACCGGTCGAGAATCTCACCGTGAGAAGTTAGGTGAAGTGAGCTGTCATTCCATCTGATTCTTAAAAGCTCACTTCACTTGAGTTATCACGGTGAGATTTTTACAGAATAGCACTACTGAATGAGTCAAAGTCGCATAACGCTTTTTCGATTTCTACAACTCCTACCGCAAGCCGCGTCATTCCAAAAAGTATTTACCTATTATATTCGTAAAATATTTCTTAAAAGTCTTAACTTACTTGGCAAACTTACTTATATTTTTTATTGTACTTGTTGTTGTTTGTTGTTTTGTTGTCAGATCTGTTCTAGGGCTAGGGACACAGAGGCAGTCTTTAGTTTCTCTATACTTTGGAGGACAGCCGCATCTCGTCCACCCTGTACCTTTAACCGGGGCTGTGGTGTTATAAACGAGAGTACCTGGCCTTGAATAATGTGACATGTAGCATATAATATGTCCGGACTGGAAAAAAAGATTGTCATTGTTTTGTTTTAGTTACTTTAATTAAACGAGGGACATATTTAAAGAGACGGTAGTGTTGTAGACTCATGAAAATTAACAACTTTATTCTGGGACCAGCCGGGCAGCCCTGAAATTTGAAAAAAAGAAACTGCTGTTGCCTTACAAATTGTAATACTTACTTGTGCTATCAAAATGTATGGAACAGGTATTTTTTTTCCACATTTAAGTCAACATCATCTGCCTAGCCTTTTTCCAACTATGTTGGAGTCGGCTTCCAGTCTCACCGGATGCAGCTGAATACCAGTATTTTACATGGAGCGACTGCCTATCTGACCTCCACAACCCAGTTACTGGGTAATACGATGCGCCTTGGAAAGACTGGTTGTCGGACTTTCGGGCTTCTGACGACCCGTAACGACTGTCAAAGATCCACGAATGACAGCCGGGACCAACGGCTTAACGTGCTTTCCGAGGCACGGAGGTGTCTTGCTAGGTATGTGAAGATGGTCACCCATCCACGGGCCAACCGCGGCAAGCGTAGCTTAACCTGATCGATCGACCCGTGCGGCTGTTATTACTTTAGCTACAAGCCAAGTATGTGTGCGTGCGTGTTTTCCATATTTTATGTGTTGATTCGATATTAACCGCCGCGTCGTCGGCTCGTTTACCATTCAAGAACAAAAAAAATCACGTGTCGTACCTACACACGGCGACACAACAAGCTATATATTGACATTAATTGTTTGTAGCCGAGATGAGACTGCAACTGGATTTAGGTGTCAAGAGAGTGTGTTGAGTTCCGTGTTTTCTAAAGGGATAATATTCCTGTTGGTTTGATTTCAAGATGATATTATAATCTTGAAGTCAAACGTTCCGCGCAGGCTTATCTTGCGCGCAATATAGGTCACTTCATCTATATTATAATCTTGAATTTTTCCTCTATGTCTTGAAGTCAAACGTCGCGCGCAGGCTTATCGCGCAATGTTCATCTAAATGGTCTATGACATAGAAATGTAAATCTATGGTCTATGACTTCACCCAAAGATATTTTTAAAATACTTTCACCTGAGTTTTCACGGTGTGATTTTTGGATTAACGGATATTTAAAAGTGGATACTCACTAATTGTATATTGTCAAAAGCCTCAATTGCAATGGGTCTTATTTCATGTTCATAAACTCCGATGGCGCACCCGACGTGCGTGACGTCACCAACCACCATCTTGATGTAAAAGTGAGATTCTCTTCTGTAAGAATGAACAGTGAAAAAATATAATGAAAGTCAACTCAAAACCATTACGTGACACGAAGACAGAAGGCGTCACGAGTGACAGACCCCGTAGAAGATGGCGGGACGAGCTGCTCAAAATAAACGACTAGTGGCACAGAGTACTTTTTAATAGACTAGTGGTCCACATTATCCATCCGAACATTCACAGTGTACAGACGTGCTCGTTAGCAGTATTTAATTAACGCAATAATAGTGACCTTCTTTTTTAATTTTTTTTTGCTTGCTCCGATTTTTTCGTAAATTATTATGGAAGATTTAACAAAGTGAACAAGTTTGTTTGAAAAATGGATGACTATCCAAGCAATCCAATGCAACCCTGTGCCTCACCAGCAAAGAATATTCAATGTGACTTCTCTATAGAAATAGCGTCCACGGCCACGATCCAAAAATGGATGTCGAATATTGAGCAGCAGTTAAATGAAGTCTGCTCTATTGCCACGGATGGCAAACTCAATTCCGAGCAGAAGCTGAAAATATCAAATCTGAGTCGTAAAATAGGATCTGGCGTCTCGCAAATGGCAGTTTTCTATCAAGCCCTGAAGCAGAAAGCCCATCAAGCCATCAATATAATTGACGAACTGAAAGAAAAGTGCAACCTGGCTGAACAAATTTCCGAGATTAAGCAGACGATCAAGAACTCAGGTGTTACGGGGAATGCTTCATTTGCAGAAATGGTGAAGAAAGGATCAAATAGTTTCGTGCGACCGAATAATCTAAGCGCTATTGCTATTTATCCGAAAAACACATTGAAATCAAGTGACGAAACAAAGTACTGGTACAAAAAATCATTCGCCCTGATGAAATGAAGCTGCATGTGCGTGGAGTCCATAAAACAAAAAATGGGGGTGTTATTATCAGCACTGAATCGAAACAGGATGTCGTTAAAGTTAAGGAAGCAGTCCATCTGTCGTTGTCTGGACTCACTGTCGATGAACCTAAAAAGCGCCAACCACGGATCGCAGTCGTAGGAGTGCCAACTTCTTTGGCGGATGCTGACGTTTTCAAGTGCATTTACGAGCAGAATGTAGCAGATATGTTTCCCGAGATGACAATTCAGTCCTTTTTATCAGATGTAAAGTTCAGCCATAAATCCGGGATGAAAGATGCATCGACATGTAACTACATCATCGAAGTTCCAGCCAAGATCCGTAAAGTCCTAATAGTTCAAGGAAGGCTTTATATAAATTGGACTTCCTGCCCAATCAGAGATTTTACTTTAGTTACTAGATGTTACAACTGCCAACAATATGGTCATGCAGCAAAAACATGCCGAGAGGTCAACTCATCGTGTGGGCACTGCGGAGAAGCAGGACATTCCATGTCACAGTGCGCGAAAAAAGAGGAAACCTCTAAATGTGCGACTTGTTCGCGATTTAATAAGCCCAACCAACATAAAACGGGAGACGCTGAGTGTCCTGCTAGGAAAATAGCAGAATACAGGTACATCAACTCAATTGACTATGAGGGCGCATAGAACGTCGTACTCTAGGTCAGAGTTGATATGCCTTACCTTGCACAACAGTTGCGTAACAACAACAGGTTAGTATGTTAGCCTACTCAAAGATTGTTGCTGTCTAAGCAAATGACTGACTGGTTATTAAAAATAACAAATTAATTACCAAGTGTACTTTAACCTAGTTTATGTTTCTGCTGATGCATATAATTTATGTACATATTACATGTTTAGTTCTAAGTTATTATTATTTTAGGTATTTAGGTTTATTATAAATACATAATCATATTCGTAGCGCTATTAAATATTGTTAACAAAATAACTATTGTCGTAAAATAGAATCGGTCGTAGCTCCATTCGCCTGTGATACAGGTTTTTCCTAGTACAGGCATATAACTTTGTGAGACCTATTTCGTTAAATTAAGTTCTATTTTGTATTTTACCTTTTATTCTGAATAAAGATTCATCATCATCATTCTGAATAAAGATTATTATATATTATATTATTATTAGGCCTCGATCGGAAGAGCTAGACGTCATGGGGAGAGGAAAAGGCCTAGCCATGGGATGATGCAAATTAACAGTAGGTACCATCACTACTTAGAGATAAACTACGATAACATGGCGCGCCCCTCCAAAATTCAAAACGTTTGAAAGTACTTGTGAAAGTATTTACAATGCACCACCAAGATTCACAACGCATGTGTGCGTAATGAGACGGCCGTCAAACAAAAACTTACAACTACATACAAACTCTTTCGTAAGGATGTCACTACACACATTGAAACAGTAATTTGGAGGGGCGCGCCATGTTATCGTAGTTTATCTCTACATTCTTCTACGTACAAGTCGGAAAACAACAAACACCCTTCACTACCACTTCATCACCATCTGCCTAGCCTTTTCCCAACTATGTTTTTTATGTTGGGGTCGCCTCCCAGTCTAACTAGATGCAGCTGAATACCAGAATCTTACATGGAGCGACTGCCTGTCTGACCTTCACAACCCAGTTACTGGGTAATACGATGTTTCGGGCTTCTGTCGACCCGTAACGAGTGTTAAAGATCCAAACCGGGGCCATCGGCTTAGTGTGCTTTCCGAGGCACGGAGGGGTATCGATATGTAAAGGACGGTCACCCATCCACGAATCGATCGCGGCAAGCGTAGTTTAACTTTCGATCAACCCGTGCGGCTGTTATTATTTAGCCACGAGCCCCTCTATTTGTTTATCAAATTGACTATCAACTTGAAATATTGTCCGTATATTCAAATCACAACTATCATGTTTTGACAGATGTATGAAGTGGCGCAACACCATAAATTGACGTAGGTGTCAATTTGATAAACAATAAATTTTTGCAACTGTACAGACGCCAGCACACCAGCACATCAAGCTGTCTTTCTTTATTAGATTTTCAACTTTATCACTAAAGCATAAGGTTCAAAGTTGATTGGGAAAATTTGACAGTTTTGGGTAGGTTGATGTGCTGGCGTCTGTACAAACTTTATTGTATTAGCTGGGTTGTTCTTGTTGTTGATTTGTTTGTTTCTATAAAAAAATCTTTTAACAGAGTATATTAAATGTTAGCTGTTGCCCGCGACTTCGTCTGCGATCCAGGATGAGAAGTAGCCTATGTAAACCCAGGTCATGGTCCACCCATGTGCCAAATTTCATCCAAATCCGTTCAGCCGTTTTAGCGTGAAAGCGTAACAAACAAACTCACTTTCGCATATACCTATAATTTAAGTAGTTTGGATACTTACCCTTTTAAATCTGGGGAACTGAATATTTCATCTCGGGTTATATGTGGATCAGCTTCCCAACTTGAAAATATGCTGTCAATTATTGCTGTAGCACTATTTGTTGTGTTAGAAAATGTGTAAGCCATCAAAGGATTCGAGAAGTTTCCTGAAAAAGAACAATGATTATTAACAGAAATACTCCATCATTATATATTTTAAGGAATAGGAAACCATTTGCGTAAAAAAACAGTTACACTGCTACAATATAACGGCCTTTGTCCGCTCGAATGAAGTTGACAGGAGGCGCTATTGGTAAACGTATGTGCAATTTATTGTTTTGTGAAATGTATTGAAAAGACAAGATGCATGGCAGCGTTAGTTCCATGCGCCACACGTGAGAAGAACATCAGTCAGCGCTGTAAGTACCTAAAGAAACAAACTCCCTTGGTATAGGCGACCTCGTATGTGCTTTATCACGTTTGACAAATCACAGTAAATGGAATTAAATCATTTAATACATGTTTTATTATAATAGTCCTACATGTTCTATTTCAAATCATATTTAATTGAAACTTCATTACAGTCTTTCAACGCTGATCTTGCATTACTGTGAAAAGCACAATGATCTTTATTCTCGTTGCAATAAGGTTGCTGTTGGGTTGCTGCTGTCACAGGAAAAACAACTGTGAAAGGACTGTAAGATAGAAACTATCTCATCTCATATCTGTCTCGATAAAACACAAGTGTCGGCCTTGTCGTTTAGCGACATGCATGTGACATTAAACCCGAGTGTGATAAAGCAATTACGAGGTCGACTATACCTAACCTTCATTAATCATTAAAAAAACCGTCGAGGTAACTTACTAGTAGCAGCGCAACTGTATCTGTGTTTTGCCAAACACTGAGCTATCATAATCTGTGCAAAGGCTGCCAACTCGCTGTCCCAGAACTGTAATTTTTGCAAAAGCCTTTATACCTATAAGCATTGTAAGTATTTTTGCAACGACATTGCCCTAAGTACACTCGTAAGGTGCGGCTCCGCACCGTTATGAGAATGCCGCAGTGGGCGAAGAATGGTTGTGGTATGATTCTGGCCACTCCGGCGCAATTAGAAGTCTGGTGCACACGTGTGGTGCGACGCCGCAATGCATGTGTGGCATACCATGGATTTTTTTTATGCGGGATGCCGCAGCGCCACCACTCGGGCGCCACGCCGTAGTTCCACCGCATCGTGTGGACCTAAGTGCGACCCACCTGAACAGTATTTTTTATGTACTTACAACTTTCTTCATTCCATAAGCTTGTGGCAATTCTCGCAGGTCCTGCCCTATGGCCTCACCCTTGGCTACGTGAATCCTCATACTGTAATGTAAAACTTATTGGAAGCCGCAACGAAATTAATCAGGAATGAACAGCAGCAGATAGGAATGTTAGGGTAGGTTTTGTAGTAGCATAATCAAAATAATATTCCCACTTCCCACTGCTGGGACACAGGCTAATCTACCACGCGGGCGGTCACATGTCTTCGGTTCTAGGACATGACGGTTTCCTCACGATGTTTTCCTTCACGGTTTTGAGAGCAGTGGTGATGAAATTATTTACATAAAGTGCCTGCCGGAATTCGAACCGCTGATTACCAGTATTTTACATGGAGCGACTGTCTATCCGACCTCCAGAACCCAGTTACTGGGTAATACGATACCCCTTGGTAAGACTGGTTGTCAACGACTGCCAAAGATCCACGAATGCACAGATAATATAATACTCTATGACAACCGGGACCAATGGCTTAAAGATGGTCACCCATCCATGGAACAACCGCGGCATGCGTAGCTTAACCTGATCGATCGACCTTTGCGTCTGTTATTACTTAGCCACGGGCCCCTCCTGAATACTTAATTAGTACATACGTGTTAATTCGATGTAGTATTTCTTCCACATTACTTTCATCCAAAGGAATTTCTCTAAATCTTGAGCAAGCGGATCCTGTTTTTCCCTGCAGAAGTAAATAATAGATGTGAACATAATAAGTGTGGCCTTCTCGCTCTAGCGACTGACTCCTGTAAGTGATAGAAAGAGACAGATATACCGAACAGTACTAGTCATGCCATTTAATGAAAACAAATATTTGAATAGACTTTATTTATTTATTTCCCCACGCCCCTGTGTGTGCCAGCCTCATCCAAGTTCTACCTGTTATGGCAACAATATCGTCCGCTCATCTCACCCATCTCACCGCCGGATGACCGACACAAACACCTGTCTCGTATCTCAGTCTCAATCTGTCAAAAATACCTCTAAGTTCCCTACATTTTTTAGTCGCCGAGATGAGACTACGACTAGATTTTGAACATTTTAAATTACGAGCAATACTTGTTTAAGTAAAGTAGCATTGCTATGTGAAGTAAGGCATTACTCAATGCGTTCCAAATGACAAGCCTTTAAATTCATAAACATTTACCCCCTTACTAATAAACGTATTATATAAGATGAATAGTTGCACACCGATTTCTCTCTTTCAGTCGTCAGTAATTTCACTTTCGAAAGAAGAAGACAAAGCGTTGTGTAACTATACAGACGCTATACAACGGTTATTAGTAAGGGGGTAGGCAAGTAAGGGACGCATAGCGCCGATCGCCACTCAAGTATTGTCTATGAATAGTTTCTTGGAACCCTGTGCGTCCGCGCGCACTATGAGACCTCATAGTAATGTTTGTGAATACGGATATTAGTCTTCCAGCTCTTGGACGCCAGTCGGTCACTGCCTCCACCTGCCACTGCGTTTTGCCAGGTGTCCTGCACTCCTGCCCACCTTCATTTGAGTTCCATAACCCCTTTTCCGATATCGAAAACCTTCGTACTCTTCGGATCTCGACGTTTGAAACTCGGTCTATAAGTCTTATGCAAAGCATGGAGCTCCATGGCTCCATGGCTCTCTGTGCAGAGTTAAGATAGTTTATTTATTAATATTTATTACTCACATAGTATTCACACACAATGTGTATAAAACTCCCGGTGTGCTCGCACATAGCTCGCTGGTCAGCACAGTAGTCGGTCAGTTGGTCGTCGAGATAAGCGAAAATATCAATACAACGCGTTGATTTCAGAATAACGATGATTGCACATAAAACAGCGTTTATTTGGCCCTACAAGTGATTTAAGAGAGCTGTGTATTTCGTGTACTGGCAATTTTTGTGTATTGGGGTTAGATGTATTAGGTCAAGAAACATAATCCATACTAATATTATAAATTCGAAAGTAACTCTGTCTGTCTGTCTGTATGTTACCTTTTCACGCCTAAACCACTGATCGGATTTCGATAAAATTTGGCAGAGAGATAGATTGCATCCCGGGGAAGGACATAGGATAGTTTTCATCGATATACCTCGCGGGCGAAGCCGCGGCCGGAAGCTAGTTAGCTATATTTCACAGAAATTATGGGTATCGAATGGTATCGATCGAACTATAGATATATAACTAGGTATTTATCTCAAACGCTAGATATTTAAAGTAGGTTCTGTAGGTATTCTTATTAATTAATATGAAAATTTAACCCGCTTTTAAATCCAAAACTGTTCGATACTATAGATTGTCCGAAATGCATAAAATGCTACTTACGAGATATTGCATTCCCGAGGTTTCCACTCTAAGGCGACGATCAGTTTTAATAAAAATAACTCACTTTTAAAACCCTTCTCATGATCATGATCAAGTTGTTGAAATTGTGTCAAATGTATATATATTTTTCAGAAAAGCCTCACGCAGTTTGTTTTTATATTTTATGACTGAAAATACGACTGTTACAGAAAACTATTGTGTAACTGAAATCAATTTTGATTTATTATACGTTTTCATACACATGTAACGTACTTACCTACAGATGACGTATCACGTCAACGCCGGCTGACGCTGAAAACCAGCGCTGGGGCTTTGTCTCGCTCTCTGTCGCATTATGCTGAGCGATGGCCGTTTTGCGTGGATATGACGCATATTCCGAAACTGTTCTTTTTGTGTTTGTGTTCTTTCTTTGCGTCATGTTCACCGCAAATAAATGTAAGTATTTTCTTTCTTACTTTGCTTACAAAAAAGCGTTATTCCATAACGAAAAATTATACCGGATAAATTCTTTCAACGGTCGGTAATATATATAAATAATAAAATTTTATGTCACAGTAAAATATTTATTATTTGTAACAAAAATAAATAATTAAACTACATACTAAGGGGACACACAGACGAACGACACTTGGTCTGTGAGCTCCCTAATTCGAAAACTACTTAGGTATTTATTTTCCCTCTTACTAATAAAACGCATAATAATTATTATTTTATAACAGATGAATAGTTACACACCGATTTCTCTCTTTCATTCGTCAGTAATTTTACTTTCGAAAGAAGAAGACAAAGCTTTGTGTTGTGTAACTATACAGATGCTATACAAAGTTTATTAGTAAGGGGGTTTGTGTTTAACTTTTTGTGCCTAACTACATTAAAAACGTATAATTTAATTATAGTATACAACAGCTTTCCATTTCTCTGAGCCCACATTCGCACAAGCGTAAAAATATCGCGGAGAGATTTTATCGCGCACTGGATTTTCAACTCGCGGCGCTAAGCACTGCGTTAAAAATCCAGTGCGCGAAAAAAAATCGCCGCCTGGGCACCTGGGCTGATTGTACATTTGCGATAAAGTTAAACAGCAATCATTTGTTTGAGAAACACTTAACGTACAGACCTAGACGCCAGCACAAGCTACCCGAAACTGTCAAATTTTCCCAATCAACTTTGAACCTTATACTTTAGCGATAAAGTTGAAAATCTATTACAGAAATTAGACAGATTGTAGTAACTGGATGTTCTGGCGTCTGTACATAAATATTTGACTACAGTGGTCAAGCCATCTGAAAATATTGCTGAATCTTGCTGTCTTATCGGGTTATTGCGTAGCGCACTATCAGCAGCAATGGCTTTAATTTTGACAGTTCAACAACATTCATTGCGTTATTTACGTTGTTGTGCAGACAAATTTTTCGAACATATGAAGCAATGGATTATCAACATCCGTCAAAATGATTCAGTTTATGATCGATACTGTAGTGTGTTATGCAATTAGATCCAGGTCATACTTAAAATAATGCTGGCAACCTTTAATCTTGCAGTCACATAGCAATAAAAACAATAGCTGTACAGCATAACAATAAAAACAACTGAAACTACTTTCAGCGCATATTCCGTTACAGTTGTTATATCTTATTGAACTCAGTAACTGAGCACTAAAGTAGAAACAAATGAGGTCAGTATTTGTGCATATTTTGTCTGCTGGCAACACTCATGTCCTCGTGACGTGTTGTCTATGGAATATGTCGAGCGCCTCCCACTGCTTCGTGTGTAGAAGGATGTGGGGCCGTCGTGTGCGCATGTACGTCACCGCCTCGGCAGGGGACCAGCCGTTTTTCTGTTATAATAAAATAGTCAACTAAGTGTGTGTAATAAATAACCATAGTCGATGATGAATTGATGAGTTTGTTGGAGGCATCAGCTATACATAACTGCTTGTTATGATAGACCTGCTTTATATATTCAACGTATAAAAACCATAAACACACTTAGAACTATCATATTTTGCGATGCAAGCGAATGATGTCGTCAAAAATGAGGCTGAAACATTGTCAGGTACCTATACATCACCCGACAAGTCTCGAGTGTTATAAGTCAAAGTTCAAAACTGATCAATGATCTTATAATGTAAATTTACACAGAGCCACTGTTGAGCTGATATATGACACGCTACACAGGTCACGCTATAGTACAGACGCCAGCACATTAACCTACCCGAAACTGTCAGATTTTCCCAATCAACTTTGAACCTTGTGCTTTAGCGATAAAGTTGAAAATCTATCAAAGAAATTTGACAGATTGTAGTAGCTTGATGTGCTGGCGTCTGTACATAGATATATCATCTACACGGATCTTTCGGCACCCGAATGACTTTGACAGGGAGTCGCTGTTGGCAAATTTTAAGGCAATTGTTTTGTGACAGGTATTGAACAATCGAGACAACAGCGTTAGTTACGATTTTGGCCACTCTTCAATAGATCCATTAACCTACAGCTCTCGCGCCCGGCCCTGGTCCAAGCCATGGTCCGGGGTGAGAGGGAGTGGGAGGCAGTCACCTCCTTCTGCGAAGCAGTCATGCTAGCGAAGGAGGTGGCGGGATGGGCGAGGGAGAGAGCGGAGAGAGCCGCCCGTCCCAGCCGCCGCGGTAGACGCTCCGGGCGTCGGGAGCCGCGTGACGACTCCCGGCCACCGTAGGCGCGGGCCTGCGGACGGCGAATAATGGGTAGCTCGCCGTCCGATCAGGACCAGGCCCGTGCCGGACGGCGCGTATGTGTTCCACGCGCGCCTCAAAGAGATGTCAGCATCGAAGGAGGGGCCCGTCAGGGCCGAAGCCTGCCGGGGCAGCGGTATTGTCCGAAAGGGTTACCGCTGCCCCGGAATACAAAGGGCTAAGGAAGGAACACGGATGGGTTTTAGTCAGTAAGAGTCTGACACTCCCTTCCGCTCCACCCAGAGCGGGAGGAGTCATTTGATGATTTCCCACCCTTGAAAAAAAAAAAAACCTACAGCTATACAAATATTACAGTTTAATTTGACAATGTCCAAAAGTAATCAAGGTTTTCGTTAGGTTGTACACACGGCTGCACATCAAGCTATACATAACCAGTATAAGCTGACTTCTGATTGTACGAAAAACCTATATAATGCGAGGTCAGCTAAAACTGGAAATGTATAGCTTGATGTGTAGCCGTGTGTACATAGGTCATGGAGTCGCTGTTGAGCTCGATATGTCACAAGTGACACATGTCACAGTGTTGTTGATGGATGTTGCATCAAAATCAAAATCACAGCAATCTTTATGATCCTTTTAATAAGGTTGCTGCCACAGACAAGTCCGTTAAAATCACAATGATCTTTATTCTCATTAAATTAAGGTTTTTGTATGTAGCTGCTGTCAGAGGTAAAATCACTTTGAAAGGACTGTATGTAAACTGGTACGTACCATCATGAGGTAGCAGCCGACGAGCGTGGCGCTGCGCGTGCGGCCCGCTTTGCAGTGCACGTACACCGAGCCGCTGTTCACTTGCTCGCACTCTGTCGGCACACCTGACAGTTTCCGGTCAGCCGGCAGGAACCTGGGGCCAACCATACACTCTTATAGCAGATCATCGTTTAAGTAGAGGTGTACTTTACAGCCATATTTCACCAGAAGGGCAAAATTCTCGTAATTTGAAAAACGTTCACAGTCTGATCTCAGTCTCAATCTGTCAAATTTCCCTACATTTTTGACAAGTTCTTTTTAAATTGATTGTCGCTGATATGACACCATGATGTATATTTATTATTTCCTCACCTATTGATAAAAGTGACTCCTTCATAAAGTTTCTCCTGGTCGGGAGCTTCAAATATGTCTGTCGTTGCTAGCTGAAGAAACTCCACGCCCTGCTCCCGCCATTTCTGAAACATATCAAATACGTAATCATCAAAATATATTTCTATAAAAAAAAAGGAAGCGGTTTTTTAAATAAATTTATTCCTTAAACAGTTCACATTGTTTGAACATAACATATATAATAATAACACAATTATCAAAAATACATTTAGAAAGAAAACAAAACAACATTACATAAGTATCATTGACACATCTCGACAACCTGGGCTCCCGAATCTTTGGAAGGCGTTTATGATTAAATGAGGCACCAGCAGAGAATTGTCCCTGTACGCACTATGCAAGTGCACCCAAGCACGACCCCCCCGGTTGGTGCAGGACTATTGCAGGATATGGAAACAAAAATATTGGAATATGTGTTTTGATTGCTAAAGTGGACTGGTAACCTAGAACTGTGGAAGGAATATGGCCCTGCCTGACCAATGTGTTATAATACACGGAAAAAATGGCAAATATTGCATGTAAGGAAGGGAGAAAGGAAACAGTATGTAGATCACACGTTTTGTTATAAAAAGGGTTTGTTAGCCAAATAAATTCTAAAGCCAAGGTTTTAAAGTCAAGTGATTTGAGATAGGAAGTTCGTCAAAGTTCAAGTCCATTTGGTATACAGAATGATTTTTTTAACAGGTTCCAAATTTTTACAGGATGTGTAATTTTAATCACTGTTTTCCTCTAAGGGGACATTGTACTCATCATTAAGAACAACTTTTTTTAAATTTCATCCTGTATAATTGGCCATCTATGCTGAACTAATTCCCTCACGAAAACAATGTCAGAGTTGTATAAAGGCAGATAGCAGTGGCTGCAGTTTCATGTTTTCGTACAAATACTACTCACTTGAAGTCCTTGTTTCCAATTTGATGTCATTTCCTTTTAAACAAATATGAACTTTATGCATACGTGATATAAGTTGATTTCAGAATGACTAATACTGTTGAAAATGTTAGAAAAATGTTTGGGTTATAAAGGTTTTTTCCAAAAACATATTTGTTTATGTATATGTTTGGAAATTAAACTGCTAACGCAGGATACATCAATCTGTCCAGCCATTTCTCAACTGTTAGGGTCGGCTTCCAGTCTAACCGGATGCAGCCGAATAACAGTATTTTACATGGAGTGACTGCATATCTGACCTCCACAACCCAGTTACTGGGTAACACGATACCGCTTGGTTAGAATGGTTGTCAGACTTTTGGGTTTCTGACTATCCGTAACGACTGCCAAAGATCTAATAACAGTCTGAACTAACGGCTAAACGTGCTTTCTGAGGCACGGAGGGGTCTTTTGATGGATGTTCACCCATCCATGAACCGACCGCGGCAGCAGCTTAACCTTTGATCGATCGTGTGATTGTTATCATTTAGCCACGAGCCCCTCCAAAAAGGTACCAACATAAAATATATATATTTAAAAATATTATCGTTGTATGTCATTACATACCTACGTCTTCAAGTCAAATGCGCAAGGTTGAATATAAGTAGATATTAAATTGCGCGCATTTGTATAGGAATTGAATAATTTATCTCCATGTAAGTATTACAAAAGATTTATTCTTCATAATATTTTAGTGTTTCAGATCTTTCAGACTTTTTGAGTTAAGTACAAGATATTGGTATAACAATCGACTATTTCAGAAATATTAGGGTTTTAAGAGCTTAGAAGGCTGTAGGTATTGATGATTTTAAATATTAGGTATAATTCTGTAAATACGTACATACTTTTATGCGAATCATATTTTTAACCGACGAAAAAACAGAGGACTTAATCAATTTAAATTGTCAAAAAATGATGTTATGGTAATTACAAAAAACAAACAAAAAAAACGGTCAAGTGCGAGTCGGACTCGCGCACAAAGGGCTCCGTGCAAATTTGTAGGTATGTCAACAATTTAATTTCTTTTTTTGTGATGTAACTGCAAAACGGTTTTCAGATTTTTTCCTTTACTTGTGCTACATGACATTGCTTCTTGCCAAATTTCATGATTCTAGGTCAACGGGAAGTACCTTATAAGTTTTGATTTCGGAAATTAAACGCCCGTATCTTTTGTTTGCGTTGAATTAGAAGTTTGATTTTTTCACTGCTTCAAGGGATTGTATTTGATATTAATTTCAACTTGATAACTCCACGCGTTCCTGAGAAAACGGGTCTTGAATTACGGTCAACGAAGTGATCTTTCAACAAGGGTTTCGTTTTTCCTTTTGAGGTAAGTACGGAATCCTAAAAACATTTTTAAAATTTTTGTTAGTCTGTCTGTTTGTTCCGGCTAATCTCCGAGACCGATTTTGACGGGACTTTCACTGGCTGATAGCTGCATGTTATAAAGAATAATGTAGTTTTTGTATATTTTAGAAAAATAATTAGTAATGAGACAGATAATTGTTTTCCGACATCCAGGCGAAGTCGCGGGCACGGCTAGTAGCTAATATATTCAAGTGAGCATAACGAAGACAACTTTTAAATAAACAGGAAGGAAAATTCTAGTTCATTTCTTACGACTTAGCTAACAATATAGACAATTAGCATTACAAAACAAATTTTAATAAGTTCCATGGACCCTTGTACAGATGAACCACTGTTCTGTAGATATAAATACAAAGGAGGCCTGTTCGTTGAATGCTTTGAATTCTAAACTATAGATAACTGATCAACAATCAGTTGTGTTTGACATGAACACTGCAGATTCCTAGGATATGATGATTGCAGTGTACTAATATTTATTGAACATAAAATCAGACATGCTGATACAACAGCGAGAATCAAGATATCAAGATCGACCACGGACATTTACACTATTAGTTCAACCAGGTTTCAGACTGGCTAAAGTAGACTCATCTTTTATGGGGTACTGTTTAAAATGTTATAATAAAATACCTCCCCACATTCTTCAACTGAATGAGACAAAATTCAAGTCTTGTATAAAACGCACACTATGCAGGCAGGCATATTATAAGTTAGGGGATTACATCGTTGATAAAGATGCCTGGCTCAATGCTGGTCCTGCTCCACAACCACAACTAATTGATTAACTCTTGAAAATACTGTTGGAGCTGTTGAAGATTGTAAGACTATCTTTGCATTGTATAAACTCAATTTCCTTTATATTGTATAATTGCATAGCACAAATGTGAGTTCTATGTACTGTAGTGCTACCATTTACCGGGTAATGATAATAATGTCTTTCATTGACTTGAATGTGCCCTGGCGGCTGATAGTATGTCATGCTCACTAAAATGTCTCGCTGACGGTGGCGTGTGTGTTGGATCATTTAGCTCCCTTCAAAATGGTTGAGCTGAATGGTGCTGATCTATGCGTCATGTTCGTGAACGGGCGCCGTCAGTTGGGACTGGTCATCACTTGGCTGCCTCGGCTTATTTTTAATTATTTTACTTTTGGATTATTGTTTTGTTAAGTACTATTTGCTGTAGGTACTCTGGACACTTTAACGCGTACGTATATTTTTTTTTTTTTACATCGTTCTCACATATAATTATAAATTCAACACTAATGATGTAACTAATATTTTTGTAAACTATAATTTAAAAGAGTGTCCATGGAGTTTCTTGCCCGTTCTTCTCCATAGGTACCTACGCTTTGGAATGGGCAACTAGCTTCATATTTGCTGACTGACCGATTGACAATTCAAAAGTGCCTGTAAATGGTTTAATTGAAATAAATGCTTTGAGTTTGAGTTTGAGTTTTGACAAGTGGCCCCGGCGAGTGTCCGTAAACACCGACCGGACGTAGAGTAGCGACACAATAGTGATATCCATCCACTTTATTGATGTAACACCTGTCATTTCAATTTATGGCTTTAATAACACTTGCAAACGTGCGTTGCAAATTTCAGTAATTATTTTCCACAGTATACTCATGTAAAGTCAGGAAAAATAGTTACTAAGCAAATTGACTGGTCATCTGAGTAGCCTTTTCCCAACTATGTTGGGGTCGGACTGTACATAGAAACTTTTATTTTTGCAGCAACGTCTCGCGAATTTAGTTTTTTTTTGTACTGATTCAAATTGCATGTATCTTACACAAAAAAAACTAAACTCAAAACTTTGACAAACTATATGGTTATTAACAGCACACAAAATAATTCTTATTTTATAAACAAAAGATCAGAAGGCCAATTCTCGTAATTTAAAACGTTCAAAATCTAGTCGCAATCTCATCTCGGCGACAAACAAATGTCAAAAACTTGTCAAATCGTACCGAAATTAGAAGTATTTTTGACACATTGAGACTGAGATCAGACTGTGAACGTTCTTAAAATTACGAGAATTGCCCCTCTGTTCTTTTGTTGAAAGAATAGTAGGTATTTCTTGAAAAGGAGTTATTCATTTAATGTTCTCACTGCCATGCTGGGGCAAAGGGTCTGTGAGAGGGAGTGGGCCGTAGTCCACCACGCGGGCCCAGTGCGGGTTGATAGATGTCATAATAAATGCCTTCGAATTTTTGGTTCTACGACATGCCGGGTTCTTCACCATGTTTTTCTCCGCTGTTTAGTAAGCAACGGTGATTAAATAAATTAAGTACACAAAGTAACCTAGGCCTGATAGGGTTTGAATCCACGACGTCCAACTCGTAAGTCGAGGCTGTTACTCTGGGCCACCACTGGCGTCATCATTAGTGTGTTTAGATACTGACAAAAGCAAAAAAGGATCATCCTCACCTCTGCATCATTGGAAAATATCTTCAACTCGTATGTCTCGTTCATTGACACCACTCCTTTCATATTCTCGTCATCTTTTAGCTGAAAGGTAAAAAAATTAGCAATTTTAATATTTAATGACCAACATAAATAATCTATAAGTACCTACTGATATTATATTATAAACATGTACATTTTTTTGTTTGAAAGTTTGTAAGCTGCGGCGTGTGTGTATGACCCGAGGGACAATTCTCGTAGTTAATTTTAAGAACGTTAACAGTCTGATCCGAGTCTTTGGCGATTCACACTGCACCGCATCACGGAGCGGGGCGCAGATTTTTTACATACAAATTTTATAAAAACGCAATCACGCGCGTGGAATTCGGCTCCGTTTCCCTCACACCGCTGCGTGAAATTCAGCAGTGTGCCAAGTGCCAATCGCCTTAATCTGTCAAAAATACCTCTAAAGTTTCTTCATTTTTGACAAGTCTTTGACATTGATTGTCGCTGACATGAGATTAGATTTCCAACGTTTTTAATTACGGGAATTGGCCTTCAGATGTTAACACGTTGACTGCCAGACAACAGACACAATAGAAAATCTATTGTTCGCGGTCACCGGTGACCGCGGTGGCAGTCAACGTTTTAAGGCCTAAATACTAGAATTATGTAAATAAACTAGTTGATTTGAAAAAGGCATTGAATATAACACATGCATAAGTATGGTAGACAAAATATATCACTACATATTTTAAATAAAACAGTCCCGCGCCGCGTCTGTCTGAACGCGCTAATCTCGAACTACCAGTCGGATTTGAAACATTATTGTTGCATTTGATAAACCAATTTTTGGGGAACTTTATAGGCTATTTAAGGGCCTGTGCACACCACGTTTTTTAAACGCGCCGTTGACGCGCTTATATTAACGCTTTTATCCTATATTTTATCTACAGGCTGCGTCTGACTCGCGTGCGTATCGCTACAAACGCGCGTCAACGGCGCGTTTAAAAAACGTGGTGTGCACAGGCCCTAACATCACGCTATGACCCTTATGAGCCGAGCAAAATGAAAAAACTTAGAAAGAACGCTAAGCGAAAATGAAGTTATAGCGCGGGCGGGCGAGGCGCAGCGACGCGGTGGGTCAGTAGCCGAAATTTTATGCAAAGAACGTTTCATGGATGAATGATGCAACAACGGAAAACGGAAATTGCATCTAGATGCTTGAACAATATAATTTGGATACTTACATTCAAGGGCAAAAATTGTACAGTACATAATTCTCTCATTCCCCTAATTATAAATGCGGAGGTAAGTCAGAAGTTTATACTGGTTGTCACTTTACTCGGTGTTTATTAACCCTTCATATGCAAGAACGTGTATCCTTTTTATTAATTGTTTCTGTAATTATGGCATTAAACCGGTTAATAAGGGGTTAGAGTATTCATTGAAAGTATGAGGTATGATTGTGCACACTTTAGCATCCCCACACTGAGTGACCCATGACAGAATCTTTTGATAATTGCATCACAATACATTTAATTTTCAACAATACATCTGATACTCTATGCCTGGCCTAAACACAGGTTTTTCATAAACCTAGATCAGGCAGGTCTACATTACAGTTAGAATTTAACTTTCCTCGATTGTAATGAATCTAAATCATAATTTTATTTTATACTTGAATAAATTTTATTATTATATTATATTATGAGAATCTCACTATTGTACTTTGCTAGGTATATACTTACATATTTTTGCCCTTGATTGTACTGTGTTATCTTATGACATAAGCATTATCAGTTTATAACATTCCAACTGCACAGGCCTCCTCTCTGTAAGAGGGAGTGGGCTGTAATCCACCATTTTGGTTTAGTGCACGTTTAGGAGATGTCACATGTCCTCCAATTTTTGGTTCAAGGACATCTTATGACATAAAGTTAATAAATAATGCAATATAATTGTAGTGTTAATGTATTATCCTACTAATTGAAAACAGGCTAAACCTTGTGTATTTTTAATGTCATTGTTGATCATTGTTTGTCATGTGATTTAAGCAATGAGGAAAGTGTTGTGACAGTTTGGAGTATGAATGTTGATGGCAATCAGAGTAGGGGAAGACCACAGAATCGATAGATGGACTGTGTGAATGATGACATGGTTAGAAAAGGGGTGATTGCCGAGATGACGACTAATAGAGAAGTATGGAAGAAAAAGACATGTTGCGCCTACCCAAAATATATTGGGTTATTGGCAGGAGAATGATGATGATGTTTCCATAGCTAAGTTCTATGCTCACACAATTTATATTAAAATCATCTGCCTAGTCTTTTCCCAACTATGTTGGGGTCAGTTTAAAGTCTAACCGGATGCAGCTGGATACCCGTATTTTACATGGAGAGACTGCCTATCGGACTTCCACAACCCAGTTATTGGGTAATATATACCTTGGTAAGACTGGTTGTCAGACTTTCGGGCTTTTGACTACCTGTAACAACTGCCAAAGATCCGCGAATGATAGCCGGCACCAACAGCTTAACGTGCTTTCCGAGGCACGGAGGGGTCACGGCATGTAAAGATGGTCACACAACCACAGACCAACCGCGGCAAGTGTAGCTTAACCTGATTGATTGGCCTGTGCGGCTGTTATTATTTAGCCACGAGCCCCTCTACAATTTAGATTAACATTTACACATTAAGATATAATTTCCAGTTTAAAGACTGACTGTCATTGATATAGGAAGAAGCAGTACAACAAACTACTTATCAAGCATAACTTACAAAGTAAAACCATAGCATAATCAGCCTATAATGTTCACACTGCTGGGACACAGGCCTCCTCTCTGTGAGAGGCTGTAATCTACCATGCGGGCCCAGTGCAGGCTGGTACATGTCATATATAATTATCTTAGAACTTTCTAGTTCTAGGACATGCAGGTTTCCTCATGATGTTTTCCTTCACAGTTTTGAGTGTTTGAGATGTATTAATTTATTACTTATTTAAATCCCTACCTAAAAAAAGTATTGCTAACTATAATATTATAAATTAGGTCAGTCAATATATCACTATCATAGTGTCTTCCTATAAAACTAGTAATATAATACAAACAAACTCCAATAGTGTAGTCAGAAATATCACTGCTTATTAGGTTTTATTTATTCTTCCTGAAGTTATGAGAACTTTCTGCACATGAAAATATGTAAACATGAAATAACTACCAAGTGGTCACACTATTTACTATGCTAACAACCAACCTCAAGGCTTCTTAGATTTACCTTTGCCACAGTGCATATACCATGGTTATAAAAAAAAAACAGAAGTTTATGGTCTTC
The DNA here is from genome assembly GCA_963669345.1 of Gortyna flavago. Classification (NCBI taxonomy): domain Eukaryota; kingdom Metazoa; phylum Arthropoda; class Insecta; order Lepidoptera; family Noctuidae; genus Gortyna; species Gortyna flavago. Next base: position 15,866,753 of record OY770142.1, read on the forward strand.
AAATAACCTAGAAATGCGTACCTGTTTTGACATACTCTGGAAAGGCAAAGCTCCTAAGATCACAGTTTCGTCCATCCTGTCGTACCAACGACGACTGGTCACCTTCTCCATGACCACATTATACAGTAAAGTCGGATAGAAAGTCACCCTCGCGAACATTGCAGTGGCCTGGTGAGTAAACAGTTACAGTTAGGTTTAGCGTCAGAAGTGGGCCGGCGGTCAGTGTATGGCGCTGCGAAGCAGTGACTCTGGAAGACGGGTACCATGGTGAAAGCGGAATTCCGTGCCGTGGTGGGGATTGAATTTTAATTTGAACTGTTTGGATCCTCCTTCCACTTGTGAAACTGGCTGACACTTCTGTCTGACAGAACTGACAGTGACAGCCAGTAACGTCAATCTTGGCAGTGTCAAAGTGCCATTAACCCTTAGTGTTGCCTTGTGGAGATACATTGTTGAAAAAATTATGAATTCTATTTTTTTTACGTATTTGTTGGTTTGTATTTTATTGCTTCTAACAATTCACTTATTCATTTTCTTGCATGTGGTTTAATTGGTGTACTAATAAAATAGTTCGTGTGAAAAACACGCCTTATTCAATAATAGTGCAATGTCTTACCGTTACAAAACGTTGCTTTAATAAATTTTGTAGGCGTAGATAACTCAAAGAAAAGAACTAAACCAAACTAAGGGAGTAAGACATTTTGTGTTGTAGTAACAGTTAATTCAAGCTTGGTTTTACTTTTCCTACCATACGTAGCAATATTGTAATATTTTCAACTGTGATTCGTGAAGTGTATCAAACCTGTGCGCGTTAAAGGCAGCACTGCCTGCTATTGAACATTGAAAAGGAGAATGCGGCCTGGGTCATCACCGAATATGGCTGGAATTTAAACGTTTTGGCCTTTATCTTTTACTGTATTTGCATTTTTGCAAGATTGCGTCCGATAATCTTGTCAAAAATTATGGTTGAATTATAAGTTCCTCAAGTACTTAACACAATAAGTAGGATATCTTTAAGGTGACTAATCTTCATCTTTAATTAATTATGTCACAACTATTAATTAACATACAAATGACGTCTTTCGTCCCCAAAGATTATTTAAGTACCTCTTTTTCTAAAACCGTAACCGAGTGTCCATTAACTAGCTACTGTCAAAATCGGTAATATTTTACATGTTCGCCTTTTAATATTTCACTATGTGGGGTTAATTTTTTTAACATATACCATTTATTAATTTGCTGGCCACGCCGGGTTGCGTTCAAAAGTTGAAAGAGATATCATCGACGTGATGTATAGCCGCCATTTGTAAGCGCGGCGGGGTGCCAGCAGCGCAACGACATTCCCAATTCAAATTAAATTAAAACGCGGTAAAAACAACGTCTTTCCGTTCGGTGCGTCCGCTATTCAAATTTGGGAGATTCGATCTGTGCTAATTTGTCTATGATGTTAAACAATGGCTGGTAGGTATAGGTACTGAGTGCCAAAGATAAGTTGCATACAAAATCTGGAAAAAAATAATAACATGAGGAAACCATTCGCTTTAAATTAAAGGCTATAAAGAATATATAATATATTATTATGTGTCGGCCTTACTCGAATGAAGAGTAGGTACCTAGCTCACAATAGCATTCAGTAGCCGCTGCTTCAAGCAGCACATGCATGAAGAACTGGAAAGCCAATTTCCATCCACAAGACCGCCTAAGTAAACTTGCAGCTTTGCAGAGTTGAGCGCTCGAAGTATGTAAGTTCTCATACACATGATCGACACGCGTCAACGGCAGAGACAACTCTCTCTCGTTGCTCGTGTGTATGCACACTAAGCTAACATTGTGGTGAAATTCTGTCATCCAGTCGAGTTCGACTACATATCAGGGTTCATGTTAAAACGATTCCCCTAATTCCTTATTTCGTTCGTTACATGACCTCGTTGGGCTTCTCAGAAAACAAGTTGATAATTGTCCAGTTAATGATGGACATTTGTCTGATAAACAAAAGGGCTCACCCCGATGCCTTTCTTTGAGCGTATAATAGTTTTGTTATGCAGATTACGCCGGCCCAACATTAATAAAATGCAACGTTCTGTCGCGATAAAATACCATTAAATATTGTTTTCAATTACGCATTTTAAATACTTACTATCTTTGCCATTTACGTTTACTGACCGTTAAGCAATTACTTACTGGCCAGTAGTTCTATGCACAACTGTGTGGGTAGATAAAATACTGAAAACAGACATCTGCATGTCTGGTGAATGCTTGTATAGACGCACACACGCACGGTAATTGCCTTCTTTCAACTTGAAATAAATAATTTTCCCAAATATATTTTTTACCTATCAACAAGCGAACCGCGCAAGCCCAGCTCCACAACTCGCTACGGAGCGCATTAAGCCGCGATTCCCCGCCTCATCTGTCATCATTAATGCCACGGTATCCTAATAAGTTTGCTACAATAAATAAAATAAGAAATATCAAAGAGTTGCGCCCCGTTTAGTGGTTGTAATTGTGGCCAAATGAAATATGGTCGAAGACGATACGGACTCTCTGTCGTGGGTGTCTTCCCGCCTTAATATCGACGTTTACACGCTATAAATATTTTAAATGATTATCTTAATGCATTTGAAGTCGTCATTTACATAAGCGCCGATGGAATGAGGTTGAGACGAGCCCGGTGCAGTTAAAACATTCACACCCCGTTCGCAAAATAGCCGCCAAAGTAAACGCGCTTTCATCACGTACGTCTCATAAATAGCGGCGCAGTGCAGCTCGCGTCGGGGCCGAACTAAATCTGACCGTATTATGCGCGTCCTGTCGAACATCAGACGCTTATTTGTGTCCAAAAAGCGCTCGAAAGACTTAAAGCCTTCCCGGTTGATGTATGGCGGCGACACGTGAATGCCGACCTTTATATTCAAATCGGCGGTATTCAAATGCGCTCGTTGTCTATGCGACGGTTGACAATTCGCGGGCACTTTCGAAAAAGGAACGCGGGAAACGTCATATCACCGACGGGGTTCGAAACTCGAATTTTGCTTTTTGGCGCTTTGATACGCATCTGGCTTCTGGGCTGCGTTCAGGCGTCATGTTCGGCTCTTTGCTTTTATTTGAGTTCGATTGTGTCGGACGGAGATATAGTTTGAGATCAGTAGATATTTTGACGTGGGCCGCTGATAAAGTTAGTGTTTCGCGGCGGCCGGTGAGTTAACGAGCGTCTGAGTAATGAGCGATGCTATTGTGATTTGAACAATGGCTGGCGAACGCTATTGTTTATATAATTGAATATGATATTCGATAACGACGGTTGGGTACGTACGCTTGTGTTTAGATGCGGCACCTGCGTACGATAAATTGTCAGATAAAAGTATCTCTACTTTCATTTGTGGTATTTTTTTTTACGATAATATCAGCAGTATTACTTACTTTTACGTGAATTGTTTTACGGTGTATGGTCACGGAGGTTATAATTAGGTACGAGGGCGGTTTATTTACAAATTTCTTGTTCCGAAAGTTGATGCAAATTCTCTTGGAGGACGCGGTCGGATGTCCGCACATCTGCATACAATGCCACGGTGCATCGCTCCAGTTCAGTGGTAATTTACTGCTGATCCCACTGCTTAGATGTCGCCTGAAGATAGCTCGTATCTAATTTGAATCGAAAATAAAAGGTGAATAAAAGTGCCGATCTTTGCCGCTGCTGTTGCTCTCTACGAATGTAAGAATTAAAAAGGCTGTAAATAAAAAATAAATAAAAATAAATAAAGAACCCTACATCAAAAGACTACCACTTTTAATTCAAGAATAATTGAAGCAAGTGATGAACTAGCAAATAAAACGTAGCGATACCAATAAGGTATCGCCGGCGACGGAAAAGTTAAAGAGTAGCCTGTGGTTTAATTCAAATCAAAATCGTTTATTGCATAAAATGTGGTAAGTACAATTTAATCAACTTTTTTTTAATCAACTTTTTTTTCAACTACTAACCAAATTTTTTTCACTACAAACCTCTACGAACCTTCCTCAGTCAATTGTAGCGTTTGTAGTAATCGTATATCTTTTTGAACGAGAAATATTCACTAATAAAGACGTTAAAACGAGTTTTTTTCAATTTATCACTTTTAATCAACTTTTTTTTCAACTACTATCAAAAATTTTTTTACTACAAACCTCTACGAACCTTCCTCAGTCAATTCTAGCGTTTGTAGTAATCGTAGAAGCTTTCAGAACAGAATATAAGTCATAAGATCGTTTTGAAAAAATACTCCAAAATATTTTTATTTTTTCTGTTTTACTACAAACGAAAAAAATTGCACTACAATCCACTACTAACGTTTGCCTATGAGAATCAATCGAAAAAAATTGATTTTTCGAATTTCGGGGGATGACATTTTTTTATATTATTTTTTTTTTTTTTTTGGTTTTTTACTACTAACGAAAATAGGTTCACTACTATCCACTACTAACCGAAATCTTCCGAAAAACCCTTCAACAAACTATTTTTTCCAAAGTCGGGTGCCAAGTTCACACAGCCGTAAGTACAAAATATGTTACATGTGGTAGGCATGTGATGAAGAGGAATGAGGGGTACATGACGAAAAAAAGAGAGAAATATGGATTGATTGGGTAGCAAGAGAGATGATAGGTAAGTACTTATGGCCAGGAAAGAGTTACTCGGTATTACAAAAGAGGCCGAGTAAAGAAAAGATGACTGATTTAGTGACAAGAAAGATGAAATGGCTGGGAAGGAAGTTAACTTTGAGATGAAGGCTCGTATAGAGAGAATGGAAGAAAAAGACGTGGAAAAAGATGGATGAATTGTAAGGTAAGAAAGGTGACATAATGGCTACGAAGGAAGTTAACTCTGAGACAGTTAAAAGAGAGCATTGAAGAAAAAGACGAGTTGCGTCGAATCCAAATTAATGAGGATATATAGTGCAGGAGCATGATGAATTACAAATATATTCAACTTATTCTTCTTCATAATATCGCTGGCACGACTGTACCTATTTCAGATCTTGTTGGCTCAAAGCTTCGCCACTTCCACGGCGTCGTCGCTGGCAGCGCAGAGGTCACAATTGACTGCATGTTTGGGACACAGAGGGCAGTATAGGATGTGGAGCATAGTTTATGACACATCTCCCATCCACACCCTGCTGCCGTTCCGTATAGGTAGCCCCGTTTTAACAGGTTGGAGTTACATCTTTCCACTTGGGTTGAGGGTTGCAGAGAGTGGTACGGTTAGGTAATAGTTGATATGTTTTGAAACCAATTTCTTATAAAGACATTTAATGAAACTGCAAATACGATAAATATACCGATAAACGTCACGATAATTTACTTACTTCATCAAGCCATTCTACATTTTATTTAGAAAAAGCGTAAAAAACAACGCTGGGCGTGTCGTATAAATTTTAAATAAACAAAAGAGGATTTTATCATCAGCTGTTCGTTACCAATTAATTGTTTGGAACGCCTACCGTTGACAAATTGATGTGCATTTCTGAACGGGACCGCGCCCTTTTAAAATTTAACATGGCCGACTTTTACCAATCTCACGTCACAGTCACAGTCTTTCTTAGAAAACTCCAAGACGAGAGCCTCGACAAACACCAAGAGGCTATTGTTTGGCACTTGGATCCAGAACGCGTGCTCTTGGACATGGACTAATAGTGTTAGTGTGTGTCCTTGGAGTTTCTTGCCCGTTCTTCTCTATAGAGTTCTTCCTTTTAGAATGGGCAGTGAACGAAAATAAACAGCAATGGGTGACTAGCTTCAACTTTCTGACTAACTGACCGACTATTTAATTTTAACAAATCAAAAGTGCCTGTAAATGTTTAATGGTTGTGAAGAACTGAGGAATCTTTTGAACCATTACAAGATTAAAATGTGTCATCCATCATTATCGTGTGGTGATGATGATAATCCCCTTGCTGGGACTAAGGCCTTCCTTTCTGTGAGAGGGATACGGGTGTCCACCCATGCACAATTCCAAAACCGTGGTTCATCTTTTGAACCATCACGACATATTAAATAGAGTATTATCAATGTAGGTACGTAGGTCAACCCACAATTCCTGATCCGTGGTCAATCTTCATTACCAGGAGAGCAGGAAACTTGCATTTAATATTCGAAGCCTTCCAGAATCTGTCCGCGATTATGACAGATGACTCCGGCGCATACCGCCGTTAATTTACATTGTGTTTATTTTAACTGCGTGCGCGCAGCTTGCGAATGCTCACCTGCAAAGTCCTCCCGCCATTACTCTTTTTAATTGGTAGCTTGTCTTATAAAATAATTTTGTAACAGACCATTAACGTCTCATTACTAGAGTTCAGGAGGTATTAATAAAATCTATGTGTCTGATATGGAATTGTATGGATTTTATTTGCATGTGATCTGACGGGGAAAAAAAGGAATGGGTCAGTGGTTTTAGTTGGCGTAAGGACTACTGTCTGGTTATATACAGCGTCAATCTTGTTGGCATTCATTTTCTTGGTACTAAATAATAATATGTACAGACGCCAGCACATCTAGCTACCAGAAACTGTAAAACTTTCCCAATCAACCTTAAACCTAATGGTTTTTTTTTTTTTTTTTAAGGTTGTGAAATCATCAAATGACCCCTCCCGCTCTGGGTGGAGCGGAAGGGAGTGTCAGACTCTTACTGACTAAAACCCATCCGTGTTCCTTCCTTAGCCCTTTATATTCCGGGGCAGCGGTAACCCTTTCGGACAATCCCGCTGCCCCGGAAACCTAATGCTTTAGCGATGAATTTGAAAATCTATTACAGAAAGACAGATTGTAGTAGCTTGATGTGCTGGCGTCTGTACATAAAAAAGGGGAAGGAATCATATGGCATCAAAAAATTTGTCATCGCTGTCGACAGGAAAAGTGCAAGCGCTTTTCCTGTCTACAGCGTTGCGGACGAATCTTTTGCTGGCATTTTTTGGCTAGCAGCATTACCCCGTTGTATTTTACTCCTGTTTCTATTCATCATCATCTTCTTATCCTTGTCTCATATTCCTGGCTCGGCGAAAAACGTTGGGTCAGTGTAAAATCTTTTTCCTATTAAGGTACCTACAAATTTTTTATTCCTACTTTACATTTTGCTTTGCGTCGATTTGTGGCCATTTTTGAGCAGAAAGCGAACCACATTCAGATGCTTTATTTCTGTGGTTTGTGAATCGTCATAATCAGTCTATAATGCAAATGTTCCCACTGCTGGGACACAGGCCTCCTCTCTGTGAGTGGGGTGTAATACAACACGCGGGTCCAGTGCGGGTTGGTAGAGGTCACATTGTCTTCGAATTTTTGTTTTGGTTTCCTTACGATGTTTTCCTTCATCGTGTGGTGTTGATATAATTTACTCAAGTAAAGTGCCTGTCTGGGTTCGAACCTACGACTTACAACTCTTTCTCTCTCTCTCTCGTTACCACTGGGCCACTACTTCTCTATCGACTTTATCAATATCAACCAAGAAAAGTCGAAAACCTTCGATCAAACAACAACCCGGTACTCCAAAGAATGTACCTAAATGAATGACGTCACTGTTACCACACTTAACTACCCACATTTCACTGCCACCGCAGCCATTTAACAACTTCAGCTTGCTATCGCAGTCGTTAAAAAAACTAAAGGCACAAAAGCACATGCAAATCGACTTAATTTATCTACATTCATTGAAAAACCTTAGATGTCCAAACAAAAGTTTAGAGGATTCAATTCAAATCTCGCCATTGTTGTCTGCCAAAGTTTCATTTGTTTTTTTTCTTTTTAAGTTGATAAACGGTCCGCTGCCGGTAATTCGTTTAGCTGCCGTCCATTAATTATGTTTTAAATCGGCGGGTCTATCGTCGATTTTGACGGCGCGTCACTGGTGATGTAGTTTGTCAAAATCATTCCCACGAGTGATTTGATGCCACAATGTTTGGGGTGTTTGAGGTGGGTCAGATTATAGACTAGCTGAAGATTAATGTTGACAAGGTAAGCAAGGAAGCCAAACGATGTGACTTGAAATATTGCATATTGGAGATGTTTCTAGTATGATTTTTTTGGATGGACACATTTGACGTTTTTGTGTTTCAATGAGTCAGACACTCTTGTCAGCAATTGTGTAACATATCTACGATCAATCACAATTTGAATGATTTTGAAGGATATTGCTAAACAATAGTTTCATATGTTCTGTCAAAATTAAAGCCATTGCTCTTGTTAGTATGTGACGCAGTTACCCCGCAGTTCGAAGTCATATTTCCTAGTAGCAGTTTAGGAGTCAAATAATATGGCAACACTTGTAACATTTGTAATCCAAATATGACAGTGGGGTTTTTTTGATTCAATCCACCCACGTTTTGATTTCAGGAATGCCTCCATTTTGGTGACCATTGAGTGTGAGAGAATGTGTTTACAAGGATACCTATTATGTACTAAACAATTATTTAGTTACAAAAGTAACGTAAAGTTATAAGTAAGTTAGGGTGGGTGGTTGGATAGGGTTAGTAGGTAAATTAGTTAAGTTCCGTAGTAGAGTTTTCTTAAAAAAGAAAACTTTACCACCACGGAACCACAGACATTACCTACCTGCATTTTTTTCAACTTTGCTACCGGCAATCTTGCGTGTTCGCGCATAACTAATAGACAGTTGGCTGTGGTACTTTGACAGTTTGACTAATGTTAGTCTATAGTCGATGCTCAAGTTTGACAGGTGAATTAAGACGTAGAATGGCAGTGTCGACATCTGGGTTATTATGGGGAATGGCCCTGTGATGGACTGATGACGTCAAATAGATCTTTTGAAGTAATAGGTCTGGACTAAATTATTGGTTGCTAAAGAGTTTTTTTAGAGTAGGTTCTAGGCCTGAAATGATGAAATGATATTTATTTCTGTAAATAGGTTCAAAAAACAATTTCATACGTCAAAATTATCTTTTACTATAGCAGCGCCCCGCAGTTTCACCCGCGTTAGTTTCGATCCCGTGAGAATGTCGGAATAAAAAGTATCCTATGTGTTAATCCTGGTTATAAACTATCTGTGTACCAAATTTCATCCAAATCCGTTCAGTAGTTATTGCGTGATTGAGTAACAAACATCCAAACATTCACATTTATGATATTAGTAGGATTCTAAAATTAGATGAGTTCGGTGTACCTATGACTACAAACAAACTCAGAGGTCAAAAATATTTGTATAAATATTTGAAACTATAAATTAACCATATCGACTAGTTCTCGACGAAATAATCTAAAAGAATAACAAAAAACATCAACATCGGGTCTTTTTTTTCGCTGCAGAAGTGACACTAATTCCTTTCCACATTTCGCCAGTCATGTCATAAGAGCCTCATGCAATAGGGGATCAGCTAGAAAAAGTACCAGGAAACCATCATTCAAAAGATATAGACGTGCTGCGTCACAAAGGCACCTCAAATCAGTCATGTCCACATCAAAACGACGCTGTTATTCGAAGTTATGGGAGTTATATTCCTAAGAATTGAGACGTACCATCGACAAAGAGGTATTCCGAGTGTTTTTAAATCTACAAACATTCGCTGCACTCACTATAGTGACAGTTAACCCTTCCGCAGCCGTGTGTATGGTCGAAAGTCGCGTGTGGTCGTTAACTTTGGTCGCATAACCGTGTTTGTTATTGGTCGTCGATCGGTGGGTTCGATTAGACAGCAGATGGGTTATCAGGCTGAGTGTTCCGAGGCTGGAATGTCAACCGGTGTTCAGTCGGGTGTTTGTTTATGTAGGTACCTATTTACTATTGGTGTATAGTTATTGAGTCCACGATTCTTTTGTCTAAGACTTATTTTTGTTACCAATGGCACTGTTCAAATAAAATTATGAAGCTACGACAATTTAATAGTTTTCTTTTGAAGCTACTGTCGCAGGTGCTGTGCTTCATTTCGGTAGAGAATAAATATTTACCTTCGCATTATCTCCATTAGTCATCATCTTCCTGCCTCGTCCCATGTTACTTGTGGTCGGCGCAACACGTTTCCTTCTTCCACTCTCCCCTGTCAACCGTCACGCTATCATTCACAACCTTTTCTTCCCATTTTCTCGATTACCAAGGTTTTCCCACTTGGAGATTTCTACCCACTGCAGCGCTGAAATATACTACTGCATTTGATCTATTCTGTAAAAATCTTACCGTGAAAACTAATGTGAAGTGAGCTTAAAGCTGTCATTTCACCTGACGCTAGGGATCGACTGTATTGACAGCTCACCTTAGACTCACTTCACCTTAGTTTTGACGATGAGATTTTACAGAATAGACCGCCTGTACTCTCATAAACTATTTAAATACACGTTAAAACTAACCAAAAAGATTATCTAGCTGTCGCCTCAGTCTGAGTTCAGAATAAAAGCAACAAAACGCAATGCAACATCTGCCCCAGAGTGAGACGTTAGACTTAACTAATGAACAAATACAACTGCATGCATAAACGCAATTTTTAACCCAGGTTATGATTACACCTAAAATTTTTAACCCTTAACACACTGAGATAAAGTACCTACTACGTAGTAATAATAGTTCTATGCCTTAACAGCATACGTTGATGAAAACATTAAAAAGAAACGGGCGTTCTAGACAGTCGTGCCTACATTAAAATGCTCGGTTCCTACAAACAAACAACAACTGATCGTTTTGCTTACCAATTTTTCATTGTCAAATTAGGCATACCTATGAATAGTTTCGTAAGCTAATTTTACATGTGATACTTCCTTAAAGGAGGGGAGGAGGGGGGGAGGCGGGAGGGGGAATGCAGAACTACGAGGTATTTCCTTCATTTTTGGTTAAGATAATTTTAACTTTAACCAAAAACTGTTCGTAAGTTATAAGAATCGGCCATTAGTCTTTACTTACCGATCAATTTAGTCTCAAAATAGCATACGTAGCCCGCTAACGTGCGAAGGGCCTTTGTTAAGGGCCTTATTAATCGTCAGCCGGCCAACCCTGGGTAGGGGCGGGGCCCGGGGCGCGGCAATCGCGTGCAATTTGCATCGGTCCGGCCACCGCGGCCACCGCGACTTGACCGCACGCAAACGCCTGTTAATAACGCGTTAATAGTACGTTAACACATGCAACCGCATCGCAAGGGTTGATTAATTAGTTTCTGTAATGGAGTGCCGCAGGTCCGAGTTCTAGAATCTAGGAATTTTAGTTATAATAATGGTAAATTAGCATAAGGCGCTGTAGTTTGTTATCGAGCTGAGGTATTTAAATGTATGCTGTTATCTTTAATGGTTTACTTAATATGTGGATGCCAGCGGGGGCCCTTGAGCATAGAATTAGCATTGGTGCACTTCGCATGATATTAAGTTCAGTAAGAGAAAGATTTACAAGTATCTGGGCAAACTTCTTATACTAAATCAACTAACAAACTATTAAAATCAAAAAATATTAACCTAACCTAACTAAAATTACAAAAAAAAAAACCCTCCGCATCGCTGTCGACTAGCAATGTACCCAAGAGACTGCCGGAATTGCCACGTTCTATGGTAATGCTTAGCCTCTGGCCAAGGTAAAAGCCAAACCTTGGGTGTGTCAACCAGCCGTTTGGACAAGTTTCGTTTTCGTTTCGTTGAACAAGCCATGAGACCCTCGATCCTCACAGCCCGAGGGTTTCAACCCCAAAATTTTTTCATGCTATAACATAGCAAAACATGTTTGTACTTTTTATTTTATTCAATGCCATTTTTATACCATGTTTTTACGCAAATAAATGATTTATTATTATTATTATAAACGGCTCGAAATTATAATTACCGATAAAGTTAATAATTAATTGTAATGTTATACCTACAACAGTGCGTACCTATGCTGCTAAAATCGTCATAACATTTTCATTTTCCTCTTTGCACCCTGGATGTGAGTGAACTACCCAATAACTAAGGGCGGTTTCGCACTACGTCCGATTCGAATCCGAGAAATGCCGGTCCGAACTGACCATAGTCCTATTTGTATGAGGGGTTGCGCACTAGATCTGAACTCTATCCGTCCGAATTTAGAACATTTCCAATTCGTATTGCAGTCGGATCTTTAATTCGGTAGTGAAAGCAATAGCTTTCATTTTGACAGTTTAACAACATTAATTGCGTTGTTGAGCTGACATTTTTTTCTATTCATAGGAAGCAATGGATTAGTAATATCCTTCAAAATGATTCAGATTGAGATTTATGCAGCCGCAGCTAGGGTGCAAGCAAGCAAAATAATAAGATATTTCGTGAAGGCTTATAGCAGTGCATCAACGCTATACGATAAGTATATATAGCCTAAAAGGATAACTGCACGTTATTTCTTAGTCTAAGCTTCCAATGTTCGTTATTTCGACACATAGGTTTCAGCTGTTGGCACCGCGTCCATGTTTATTGTCGAAGCGCGCGAAATTATCCAGATTTCGCGGGCAAATCTCCCGCGTGCCCACTTTGTTTGGCCTGACAAAAACACTTTACTTTTTTATTCAAAAACATTTTACCGCTGCCCACATTCGCACGGGCGGTTTTTTTAACGCGAGGTTTTTGATCATGACTTGGATTTTCAACTCTCGGCGTTGAACCGAGCGTTGAGAATTCAACAGAATGCATCCTTAGCGCGTTGAAAAAGCGCAAAGTTGCAGATAAGCCGACCGATGAAAATCCAGTGCGCGGCTTAGTCGTCGTACGTACGGGCGACTTTTCTCCGCGACGATTTTTTATCGAGCATTGGTTTTTCAACTCTTGGTGTGGAGCCGAGCATTGAGAATTCAACAGAGTGATTGTCAACTCTCGGCGCTAAAGAGATCGCTGCGGGAAAAAATCGCCCGTGCTTACGTGGGCTTACAGAAATGATAACTTTATGTAATTTTAAACTGTATCTCGTTGAATTAGGGACTGTTAAAGTGTAACGTGTAACGTTCAACGGTTATTATTTTGACACGTTGTTTTGTTTACGTGTGGCGTGATGAGCGTGAATGTTCCTGTGCGTTTGCGTGCGTGTTTGTTTGTTTTACAGTAGTTATTGTTATGTGTCTAATGTGTTTATGCATTGAGAGTGCTGAAGTGGGTAGGTCTGACCTAGAGATTCATCGGGCATTACGTATGATTTACTTATTCTTTGTTTGATTTCTGAAACGATCCGTTCCGTTACCGCCATTTTTTATAAAGTAGGTATCTAAGTAATGTGTTGTCCATCAGACGGGTTCTAATTTTGCAGGCTAATAACTAGCTGCAGAAACGCTCTTTCACTGGTAGGGACTACTGCAGAGCGCAAACAATTTGTCGCAAACTGTGCAGTCAGTTCACCCTTAGACCCTCGAAAAACACATCCTCCGCTTCGAAAAACAGAATCAAGTAAATATTCATGCTCCTGTGTAATCTCGCGACATCTCGTTCGATTTTCGGCTGAGATTAATCTTGGTAAATATGGCCGAAGTCTCGTCGACCGCATTTTTCCGATGCGGTAAACGATGGTGAACGCTTTTGCTTAGAAATAAACTATTTTCCTCGTGGTTTCAAGAATCCTAGGATATAGCTATCATTAACATTACAAATTACACATAGATATCTACTTAAAAACACACATAAAAAGGTACATCACAAAGTTAAAAAAAATATCGTCTAACCAGCCTTAACATCTCCGATCCGCGAGAGATATCAGAGATATATTTTTTAAATAAATAAAAAAGGGGCAAAGAAATCGTGGCATTAATCCGTTGGCATGAAAGGAGGCCGAGCGGCCCCCCGTGGGGGGTGGCAGGTGCGTGCGCGCAGCGTAGGCGACCGGGAAAAATGTGGGGACAAGTGTGATCCGCCATTGTGTTACTTATAACATGTTTTAGAACTTTGAGATATTTTTGACAGCCACAGTCTGATTTAGTCGGTATTTACAGGTAGATTTCCTAGTCTAAAATAAAAGAGCAGGTGCCTAGTCAGGACACTCTGTAACAAATCACCCATCAACAGTTAGGATTCATATCTTTGACCAAGGATCTCTAAAAACTGATAAAAATAAAAAAGGTCGTATCGCCCGCAGCGCCCCTCGCGGCGAGCAGGCGGAACCAATCGTTCGGTTACGGCGGTATCACTATTATTTCATGTGATCAGACAGGATTACTGGATAATTGTTCACACGTAGATTATGTGGATGGAAGGGTAGGCAGGGAGTGTGGTCATCTTTGCAGTTTAGCAATATTTTGGATGAAGGGAACAAACAAATAATTCTGGAAAATTATGATAGTTATTCCTAGTAAACAGCAAGTTATCTTTTTCAAACCCTGCATAGGCCTTCAGCATAAATATATTTTAATATATTTGTAATATGCTACTTTATGATTGCAAGTATATTTTTAAGTCGAAGTAAAATAAAACTACATAAGAATACCCTATAAATGTGACTCGTGCACCGCAGGAGCTCCTAATCGATACCTGCGATAGTGATGCACCGAGCCTATCGATTTGTTCAATAGTGCCGCACCAAAATTCATATCGATTGATTAAAAATCGTCAGTATTGTAGAGTTGCGATGTTTTTTTTTTCTATTTCAATTTCTTCTTCTTTTCAAGTCGATGAAACAATCCCATAAATTAACTCGGGCTCAGTAGGTACCAGCCATTTTAATAATCAGTAAGAGTGGTCATAAGTTCCTCAAAAGTTCAGTGCAGTGCTTGGGGCACTCTAGCAAGTGGGTCAACTCACGGTCATAGCACTGCATTTGCACTGGGTGTCACATAAATCTATAATCTCACTGGTCTAAACTCTACGAAACGGTGAAAGAGGCTTGATTGCTTGCTGACAAAAATACCTACGAAATTAATTACCGTTTTTCTATAATTATTTTACCTCTGACAGCAGTAATCCGAAAGCAACAATTTTGCAACGGAAATAAATATCACTGTAATTTTGGCAAACTTGTCAGTGGCAGTAAACCAACAGCAACCTTATCGTAATGAGTATAGAGATCACTGTGGTTTTGGCAGTGATGCAAAGATACAGGTAAAATAAGTACTTAAACAACTACCACTACTACTAAGTACTTAAATTAGTATCTACTTTAACATCTTGCGGAAACCGGCATGTCCTAGAACCAAAAATTCGAAGACATGTGACATCTACCATCCCGCACTGGGCCCGCGTGGTGGATTACGGCCCACTCCCTCTCACAGAGAGGAGGCCTGTGTCCCAGCAGTGCAATGAGAACATTATAGTTAGGCTGATTATGTTGTTTAAGTACCTACTTACATTCTTTTTGGTATTGAATTTATTTGCCTTTTCAAATATTTTTTTTCATGTTTCAGGATGCCGAAACTCTGCACATATGGCAAGGACTTTGCTCATGAAAAACCGGCCAAGTGCGTGTCGGACCACGCACAATGAAGGGTTCCGTAGTTGGAATGAATTTATCCCAAGAACAAATTTAACATTGTAGTTGAAAAACATGATAATTATGTTCTCCCATACATTCCAACTGAAAATTGCGAAACTTTTTTTTTTAATTTTTCTATTTGGTTTGTTATTGATTGATGTTCGCTTCGACACGGAAGCGTATCGAACGGTTGTGAATAGCTTAAGTTGTTGTTGATGCCAAGAGTTGTCTATGTATCCTTCACAAACAGCTCTAGGTAGGTAGAATTCATCATCTGTCTAGCCTTTTCCCAACTACGTTGGGGTAGGCTTCCAGTCTAACCGGATGCAGCTGAATACCAGTATTTTACATAGATCGACTGCCTATCTGAACTCCACAACCCAGTTACTGGGTAATACGATACGCCTTGGTAATATTGCTTGTCAGACTTTCGGGCTTCTGACTACCCGTAACGACTGTCAAAGATCCACGAATGACAGCCGGGACCAATGGCTTAACGTGCTTTCCAAGGCACGGAGAATCATACTACTACGGAACTCCTTGTTTAGTTATTATTATTTAAGTATGGTATAATGTCAATAGCACAATTATCTTCTCACGCAACAGGAAGCGCGCACGTTGCTTTCAAGTAATTTCACTTTCACTGCAGCTTGTACAATCTCGACATCTAGGATAATTTAAGTCTAGTTGCATCATCTATGCATCATGCTGTGGTCAATTTTAAAGTTTTTAGTTTACCGAGAATAAGTTAACAAGCGATGTGGATGTATGAGGAAACGGCAAACGGAGACTATTCATCAAACACATTACCTACATCAACTACACAGATAATATAATACTCTCAACTAGAAAAGAAAGAAAAAAGAAAAAGTTTTTTTAACCCAGGTTAAGTAAGGCATATAATGTTCACCACCAACTACACTGGCCTGCGTGGCGTGAGCCAGGGCTTCAAACCGGTACCCAGTTTCTGTACCGGTACCTAGCGTTTGCCATTTCGGTACCTGGTACCTACCGGTTCCAGACGGTTACCGGTACTTAGCGGTTCTTGCCATTTCGGTACCTGGGTTCCTACCAGTTCCAGATGGGTACCGGTACTTAGCGGCTCTTGCCATTACGGTACCTGGGTATCGGTTCCAGATGGGTACCGGCACTCTACCTAACAAGTACCGGTACTAAATTCAGGTACCAGCCGCGTACTACAAAACTCGTATTTCTACCTTGAAGTTAACTTCTAATGCCTATTCATAATCAGCCTACGTTCCCATTGCTGGGACATGGGCCTATCTGTGAGAGGGAATGGGCCGCAATCCACCACACTGGCCCAGTGCGGGTTGGTAGATGTCACATGTCTTCGAATTTTTGGTCCTAAGTCATGCCGGTTTCCTCACTGTTTTTGAGAGCAATAGGTTCAGTATCAATGCTGATTAGAAATACCAATACTAAACTACGTCTCTATCCACCACTGCTCTCAAAATCGGCGAAGGAAAACATCGCAAGGAAACCGGCATATCCTAGAACCAAAAATTCGAAGACATGTGACATCTACCAACCCGCGGGCCCAGTGCGGATTGGTGGATGTCACATGTTTTAGAATTTTTGGTTCTAGGACATGCCGGTTTCCTTGCGATGTTTTCCTTCGCCGATTTTGAGAGCAGTGGTGATGATATAAATTACACAAAGTAAAGCGCCGGCCATGGGTTCGAACGCACGACCTACAACGCGTAAGTCGACTGGGCCACCACTGCTAATAAATTACGGCACCACCACGCCTAGCTGACTTTAATTTTTCCGGTTAGACTGGAAGCCGACCCCGAAAATAGTTCGGGATAGGCTAGGCAGATGATGATGACTTCTAGCTGACTTTGATTTATTTGCAGTTTTGGTCTTAAATGTTGCAGTCAAATTCTTGCAATTCTTTTTCCCCATTTTGGAACGGAATACTTCTTGGATCAACACGATCCAATCTTTTCTTAATTTAGGTACAAGCATAGGTACATCCAACTCCTAAAAATGTCCCATAACTCATTCGTAAACAAAAACCAAATAAACGAGTGATCGATATTATTTGCGGGCAATCAATAAAATTTATGAATCGAGTAAATAATCGGCCACCCACACGCAACATACATTACTGGCTTACAATGATTAAGAGTGGTTGTATGCTATACATGTGGAGTAACGTATGGTGGATGTGGCGAGTGTCTCGTTGTGGAGACTTTGGAGTCATCGACCGGAGCCTTGACCGCCGCCGCTTAGTGAAAGTCGCACTGCAGTGATGCCAAACAAGATACTGGCTGAGATATCGATTTACTGTTGAATCGATAAGTCATCAAACGTGATTTTTTCATGTTATGTTTTAGTGTCCATACGGTATTGGAAAGTTAAAAATAAGAGTTATGTAGGTTGAAATCTGCGCCCTAATTACGTAACTATCTATCAATCACGATCTGAATCATTTTGAAAGAAATTGGTAATCCATTGCTTTATATGTTCGAATTTGTCTGCTCAACAACGTAAATATCGCAATGAATGTTGTTGAACTGTCAAAATTAAAGCCATTGATACTGTTAGTTACGCAATTACCCCGCAAGACTCACATAAGTAATCATACAAGATATAGTTTAAAATCTTTTTTAATGTACAACACTTAAAATTACAATTAATCAACAACAATTACACAATAGTCAACAAAAACGCGATCAACAGCACAGACAACAATTGTTTGCACACAACAACAATAAATATCACAACATTATTACATGAGTCAACACTGATGGAATTACATCTCCATCAGATCTACGAAATTTGTATTTACACTGGCAACCCCGCTTATAAAAATAAGCTATAGAACCTCTTTGCCCCTTATATTAAATTTGTTTTTTTTTCCTTAGTGCTTGTGGCCTCCTTTGTGGTGGTAGACGTGTTTGTAGACGGGGACATGGACTGGGTAGGGTTTGGGAATCGGGACCTCGACCCTCTTCTCGACCTCAACGGGGTAAGGCTTCTCGACCTCATAGGGGACGGGTTTCTCAACGGTGTAGGGGACTGGCTTCTCCACAATTTTGGTCACAACCTGAAAAAGAGTTTGGGATTAGTATTGTTTTCTGGTGGGCATGTTTTGCAGGCTACGAAGAGATCTGTTCAACCTTTTTATGACAACAATTTCCTATTTGAATGTCGGTTGTGTATATTTTGTAATGAGAGAACGTTTCCGAATGTAACTGGCTGCAAACTGTCACAAAACGCACTGTTCTTTTTTCAAACGCACGCTTGACTGCCCGCGCTTTTACTTTCTGTCATGGCCGACTGCGTTACGTAACAGTTTGATGCAGCAATGAATGGGTAACGTTATGAGATAGTGCAAAAACGCACCTAGACACAATAAACTGTGATATAACACTTACGTTGTACTACTTCATTTGTCGTGTAAAATTATTTTATAGTTTCTTAGTGGCATTAACTTTGCGGTTTAAGTTTAATTGAATCGATGTTAGGAGAATGTCGTTTTGTTTGTAAGTATAAAACTAATTGCTTATAATATATGTTTATGGTATAACCGATGTGAAAGGTGCCTTTTATTGTTTTAAATAGCGATAATTAGTTTTACAGAGACAAAGAATTAGGTTGCTTACAGCGATTACTTTATTTACATTTTTTTATTAGGTAAACTTACCGTGAAAGTCTTAGAGTTGTGTCCATTTTATTTGCGTATTAAATTTTATCTTCCTTTTATTTGTATTTGTTTAAAAATTAATGTTATTATTAATTCGTAATTTTTAGACTTGACGCGGACCGGAACTACTTTTGACAGAAATAAAAGGAAAGAAAAATTGACAGGGTATACTAATGTTGCCATAATAAAAAAGTGAGACAGACTTCATTTGATGATCAGTCATAAAAAAGTGAGAGATTCAAAGTGTGATGATGAGTGATGTCAGGTTTTTAAATCAAGAGCAAAAATTAAAAATAAATGCAAGTAAGTGCTGCTGTTGCAATGATATAACACGCCAGCTGTGACGTTAATCACTAATTAACCTACGCGTTAGCAGTCACACGATCTGAGTCGTATTTTTTTATTTAGCAAAGTCAATGAATGTAAAGGGCAAATTAATTGAATCAAGAATGAATTTTAGCAGCAATAGACAATATAGCAGTGTAATGTAAAAATGTAAATTATGAAGAGGAATTAGGTCTGTGCCTACAACAACGTAAAAAAGCTATCTAATAAATAAAAAAAACCCAAGTGCCCTTATATCTGTGTCCTTTGCAATAAAGGACAATAGGTTCCAGGAGCCCATTAGAAAGAACTCGGTTTGCAAGATTTATGGCAAATTCCACTAATAATTATTTTTGTTCCGTCCCTAAGACGACACAGTGACCCCTATTTAGTAACGAAGTGTAATCTAAAATGCTTAATTAATAAGCTTTTTTTAATTATTACCCCTTAGCCGAACATCAGTAGCGAATACGCATGAATTGAGAACCTAATCCGCGTTTTGAAATCAATTACTTAAACCTTGCAGAAAACAAAAATTTCCTAGGCCATCCTAATCAAAAGCTATTACATATTAACCCATTACGATCATGTTGAGCACTAAAAGAAAAAACAGCATTTAGAATGCTGTTTTTTCTTTCAGTGCTCAACATAAGCACCCGAATTTATTGCATAACACTATCATGTGGAATGACAAACGTAATGCAATTGATTTTGGAAGGGATTGTCATGCCGATGCCGTCTTCGTCTTATTTTGGATGCTCCAGTTTTCTTTTAATACTTTAATATGGTTGTAAAAGGTAAAGAGGCACACGGTTTGGTGGTGTATAAGGGCCACCTTTTTTTTTAAGGATGGGAAGTCATCAAATGACCCTCCCGCTCTGGGTGGAGCGGAAGGGAGGTGTCAGACTCTTACTGACTAAAACCCATCCGTGTTCCTTCCTTAGCCTTTTATGTTCCGGGGTAGCGGTAATCCTTTCGGACAATCCCGCT
This sequence comes from Gortyna flavago, assembly GCA_963669345.1. Lineage (NCBI taxonomy): Eukaryota > Metazoa > Arthropoda > Insecta > Lepidoptera > Noctuidae > Gortyna > Gortyna flavago. The sequence goes on from OY770142.1 coordinate 15,887,086, forward strand.
GTACGGAGAAACCCTGAGCTATCAGCCTCGTTACTAGTTCAATTAAGTACTAGTTACCTAAATATTTACCACAACATGAGCTTTAAAGCTGACTCCAAAGAAGAGAATTGAATCTTTGATAATTCGCCTTATTTGTTTTTTAAATTTTTCCGATATTTTCTACTATGCAATGTTTTGATCCACCTTTTTGTATTTTTGTTATAACATATCAAATCATTATCAATATGTAGGGCATATAGTTTCCCTTACAAACAATATCTACCAATAAAATCCCTATACATTCAAACCTTATCTAATAACAGTATAGTCACAAACTTACCTTGTAAACTGGCACATGGATGGGCTGTTCCACTGTTACGTGGACGGGGTAAGGTTGGGGGATTGGGATCTTCACATACTGCGGGACCGACACGGCCACGGGATGGGGGACTGGCACTCCGATCTTCTTCACAACCGTGACGTGGTATGGCTTCGTGTGTTCTGAGTGGGAGTGACCTTCCGGCTCCCAGTCGTCTGAGGGTCGGGCAGCTGCGAAGGCCGCTAGAAGGAGGATGGCTGCTGTTCTCTGAAAGATAATGATATTTTCTCTTAGTAAGATTGCAAAGGCCTGAAGTCATGTAGGAAAAAATGCGAAGTGCCTATGATTAAAATTAAGCGATTTTAGACCTTAAGGGCAGATTTATTCTAATGTTAATTAGTTTTGTCTAAGATTAATAATATAAAATGTAAACTAGTACCTACAAAATTTGAATTATAAAATATTACATTACCTACACCTACTTATGTTTTTGTCGGGTTCGAACTCGCAACCTCAAGGATTATGTCCGTACCTTATGGTCCAGAGGTTAAGTGCATAATATGCACATATAATATATTATTCTTACTACAACTTTTACCTTTCAAATGCCATTGAAATTATGAAACATAATACAAAGGGAATCAGTTTCGATACGATTCTATTTTCAAAACTAAATGTCATATTTTTAAGCTAAAGATTGTCTATGGTGTCATTGACCGTAATAGCACAGTCACCAAGGAGCAGGTAGTACAAAGGGTGGTACAGGTGGTACAAAGTTATGATGTAACATCACAGAACTATTATGTCACAAGTAATCACCGATTTAAACTATGAATAATGTATTATTAATTCTCATCCAGAGCGTGAGAAAGTAATAATCATATTTTTTTATCAAAAAATATTTTGACAGATGGAAAAAGCCGCCAAGTTTTAAAGATCACACTTTTTTAGATTCAACTTGCACGCAAAGGAACCACATTATACAGCCAGGAAACCCGCCACAAACCGATCCAATTTTGAATGTCGATGTTACGTCACTTTATATTACATTACATAAATAATTATGGAAACACTTACAAAAGCGATCATGTTGAATAGTTTAGATGCTGTTGTCGACTTCTAGGTATTGACTGGTGCAATCTGAGATCCCCACGACCGTTTTATACTTGGTGAAATGAACAACGCGCCTTTCCATTCAGCGATAGGATCTTCGCACCATGAAGTTATCGAATTTAAAATCTATCTAAACGATGCTGCTTTGTTTCATGTACACTGCGGTTTTATAAGGACATTGCAGATTTGTTTTGCAAACTAAAGAACCAATGGAAGTGATACACATACGTTTTGTACGGTAGTATGTGATTCGATAGTGAAGTTCGAGTGTACTACAAGGAGAAGTTAATACTTACCAGGTTCGTTATTTTGTTTTTTTTTCTTCTCTGATATGTGCTCAATTCTTTTTCAAGTGATTATTCTGTTCGATAGAAAGTATGACAGTTAAATTAAAAAGCCGACTAGGGTTATAAGATACTGTTTTGTTTATTTAATAGTTTTTAATTAATGTCACTGCGAAGGGTAATTACATAGAGTTATATTACACTGCGTTATGGTTAATTAGTTTCTATCTGAGTACGTGATACTGGCTGGTCATATGAACTATGGGTTTTTTTTTATCAAATTCGTTAGCCCATTCATGAGTGGATATAACCACATAAGTCATGTGTCCTGCTGAGCTGTTCCACACTTCCACCTTGCAAAGTACAAGGAGAAGTATTCAGAGTTGATGACCTTCAGTAATTCAATCAAAATCAAAAAAAAATATTTTGTTCAAATTAGGCTGAGAACCAGCACTTTTTGAGCGACATACGAGTACGTTAGTCTACCAAAACGCCCGCCCTTCACCACTTCTTAGTGCTTTAGCTGGGTAGAAGTGGTGCACTAAACTCCCTAGCAGCACCACTGTCAGTTCCTGCAGTAAGAAGAACTTGATTCTAAACAATAGTAAGTAAGTAAATAACTTTAGGAAACAAAACGTTGAATTAAATTATTTGCCATATGTCAGCTAGCACACGCTAATATGCCAACAAAAATAAAAACAGCAAAAGCACTTTTTGAACGCCATCATTACCTACATAAGACAGTCCCCCAAAACGCCCGTCCTTCACCACTTTTTGTGTGCTTTAGCTGGGAGGACTTGGTGTAAAAAACTCCCCAGCAACAGCAATTCAAGAAGCATAAAGTAAAAGATGAAGACCATGGTCCACGGGTTGAACAATTACTAGGTCATAACAGGTATCTTCAGGTAGGGCCTTGTGGCTAGGAAATACCTACAAGCAAAGGTCAATCGCTCAGGTTGAACTACGCTTGCCGCAGTTGGTCCGTGGATGGGTGACCATCTTTACGTACCCCTCCGTGCCTCGGAAAGCCCTTGGTCCCGGCTGTCAATTCGTGGAGCTTTGACAGTCGTTACGGGTAATCGGAAGCCCGAAAGTCTGATAAATAGTCTCACTAAGGGGTATCGTGTTACCCACTAACTAGGTTGTGGAGGTCAGAGAGGCAGTCGCTCCATGTACCTAAAATACTGCTACTCAGCTGCATCCAGTTAGTCTGGAAACCGACCTCAACGTAGTTGGGAAAAGGCTAGGCAGATGATGATGATGATGGTATCATTTCATAATTAAAACAATCGCGAAACTAGTAGTTTTCATTCAATCAACTTTCCTTTATGACTAAAGCTAGAACTTTTATCAGCCTATAATGTTCCCACTGCTGGGACACAGGCCTCCTCTTGGTGTGAGGGAGCAGACCGATCCATCGCGCAGGCCCATTGCGGGTTAGTATACTCGTGTGACGTCTCGGAATGTTTGGTTCTAGGCCATGCCGGTCGCCTCACGATGTTTTCCTTCACCGTTTTGAGAGCAGTGGTGATGATATAATTCACACAAAGTAGGTAAAGCGTCCGTCTGGTTCGAACTTACAACTCGTAAGTCGCGGCCGTTACCACTGGACTATTACTTGAAATACCTTATTAGTTTATTGTGATCTTAATTTTTGGAAGGCACGTACGTAGGTTTATAACTTGGTACTCATTTAAGATCGGTTATGTAAAAGCAGTCACGCTTTTAAAAAGGTGAATGTAGTCCCGGCAGGCTGCGAATAACAGGTTAGTGGAAGACCAAAAGTTTCGTTTACATAAAAGGATGAACACGTAGGTATTTGGTGGAAATAGTTTTTTTTTTTGTTTGTTTTAAGAATTTGTCCTTTGAAAACTGGCGAAACGTGGGTGGACTTAACACCTCTGGCTACCCCTTCGATGAGTACAGGCGAGACTGTTTGTATGTTAATGCTGATCTCTATTTTAAAGGTGCTACTGAGAATGTCTTAATAAAAATCCCAAAAACATTTTGCCCGACTTGCACCCTAACTGCGCAACAACTAATATTCTCAACTTGAATCATTTTAAAGCAAATTGTTAATCCATTGCTCCATATGTTCGAAAAATGTGTCTGCTCAACAACGTAAATAACGCAATGAATGTTGTTGAACTATCAAACTGAAACCCGTTGCTACTGATAGCGTGCTACGCAATTACCCCGCTGTGAATCATACCCAAGACCTTATGCTCAGCATTAGTGTAAAATCCTTCCTTTTTATGTAGAACCTGTAATTCTTTTGAAAACCCGGGTATAACCCAAACAATGCGGTAATGTGCTGTACCTAATTCAAGAAGTTCACGTAATGAAAAGAAGATCAATGCTCCTTGGTCTACATCTTACTTAAAAAACCTCAAATCGCTCCAAAAAACGGGAGTAATTGCAAAAATATGCAAAACCACAGCCATTAACTAATTGATCGTACGCGAATGTAGATTATTACAGTTTTGCATTTCACCCTCAACAGAAATGGTGCAAAAGGTTCAGTACATAACGAAATTACAACGTGGAAGAAAGGAAATGCCGGCGCGCGGTGCCTTGTATTGTTTTAATTATTGACCCACATCGGCGGGTCGTCAGAAGCCCGAAAATCTGACAACCAGTCTTACCAAGGGGTATCGTATTACCCAGTAACTGGGTTGTGGAGGTCAGATAGGCAGTCGCTCCTTGTAAAATACTGGTATTCAGCTGCTTGCGGTTAGACTGGAAGCCGACCCCAACATATTTGAGAAAATGCTAGGCAGATGATGATCGGCGGCCATAATATGGGGTACTCGCACAAGGTGAACCGGTGCCCTTGTGAAAGCCGCAGGAATCTGCTGGATGCGAGAAGCACAGAACCGGTTGAAGTTGGGGTGCTTGAGGAGGCCTATATCCAGCATTTATAAAACGTTGTGCATTTTTGTAAAAAAAAAAAAACCTATTAATACTACTGATTCTGCCAACTATTTGCCCTAATAGTGGTACTGATATGTCAACAACTCGTCCTAGTAGTGCTACTATGAGTAGCACAACTTAAACAAATCAGTTTGACCAACTGGTCCTGTATTTACGCCACTGATTTAGATAGATAGATAGATAGATAAACCATTTATTTGGCGCACACAAAAAGACAGCACAACACTCAAGTACAATATTCTATGAGCAAAACAAAAATAAAAAAGGAAAAACATACATATACCTACCGAAACAAAAGTGACATCATGACGAATACAAAAATAACATAAAATTAACAACGAAACATACACAGTGCGGTGTGCGTCTCAAGGTTGCACCAAATGGGAGTCCAGCTCAGCATGTGTCAGGCAAATGTACCTGACGCTGATATTCTGCTGGATCCCTGCAGTGACACACGGACGTTGGGCAGACGAGATAAATTGGAGTTGTGACAGGTGTTAAGTGCAGAGCGAGCGTGCGATTTGTCGATCGTCTATAAAACGTATGCGTAAGTAATAAGTGATTCTTGCTCTGTCAGCTGTACACATAAAGATACTGAACTTTATTTTATAAGTTTTGCCTTCGAAGGTTATAAGGTATTCATGTTTAGGACGTAGTGGACCTTCTGAAATATTACTTTCCTATGACTATAATGCTGACGTAATTTGTACTCGGAGTCTCGGACAAAAACGTGTCTGTTTGTCCGTCGCGCCGCGCGCCGGTCGCAGTCCGAGTTGATAGAAAGTAGTTCCTGCTTATTTTTGTTTTTATTTTTTGACTGGTAATAAGTACTTTTATGTAGGTGAACGCTAGTATTTGGTTGATGGAACGATTGTTTTTTTTTTTATTGATGTAGAGGCCATTTTTTTATTTGATTTAAAATTAGGTACCTAGGTATACCTAGGTATTTTATTGATACTCTGTTCTTTCGAAAATATAATTTCGATTTGTGAAAGTACAGACGCCAGCACATCAACCTACCCGAAACTGTCAAAATTTCCCAATCAACTTTGAACCTTACACTTTAGCGATAAAGTTGAAAATCTATCAAAGAAATTTGACAGATTGTAGTAGGTTGATGTGCTGGCGTCTGTACATGTTAGTAAAAAAAAACACTAGACTTGCACACGGCATGGCAATCCCTTTAATTATTCAACAGTATCGATCCATTGCGTTATTTTTGTTGTCGAGCTAACAAATAGTTCAAACATTTGAAGCAATGCATTTTGTTGTATTGTCAAAGTGAAAGGGATGACAATAACTTTCCGATTCCCAGTGCCTTATGTACTCAATATTATGGGATTTACTGATCCGCTCGACAGCAGCTATTACAGAAACAATACAGAGGGACAATTCTCGTAATTTTAAGAACGAAGTCTGATCCCAGTCTCAATCTGTCAAAAATACCTCTAATTTCCCTACATTTTTGACACTGATTGTCGCTGAGATGAGATTGCAACCAGATATTGAACGTTGGCCTTCAGAACCTCATAAAAAAAAGAATCATCAACAAAAAAAAAAATGAACTGTCTAGCTTCCCGCGCTATATCGCACCCCACCCGACGCCACAGCGCGGCAACACGCCATCTTCCGGAGAGTTGTTTCCGCATGCATTGTTTACTTATCTGCTTTTTATTGTACTTACGTATATATGTGTGGCAAGAACTACTGGCTTCTTTAAGGTTTTATTTTTCTTTTTTTTAAAGCTGTTGTAAGCAAAGTCTTTTACATAATAAATGATTGCTCATTTTATGTATCGGATAGTTTTATTGCGAAGCAAAACTCACTCCTCATTCGAAGGAGGAACGATCAATGATCACCATGCTTGCTTTTGGGTTCAAGACTTGAAGTCTGTGGGCTTAGCATAAATGTGTGGAGAAAACGTTACGTAAATGAAAAAATAATAAAAATTTAAATACTTATTTCGCACGAAATATGACTTTATTATTTTCCTGGGTTGTGTGGTTGTAGAGGTTGTAATTTATACCAAAATGCTATACAAAAGACGTATGTATTTTCGATTAAAAAATTACTCGAATTTCCGTTACCTTTAAGAGCTGGGGTTTTTAATTTGGTCTGAGTGCTAGGGCCTCTGGTTTCTTTGGTTTACAGAGCACGTTATTAAAATAACCGAATCTTTTAGCTTTTCTTGTTGTTCTTGAACGTACTTTACCTAAATACTTACCACTTTTTCATATTACGGAAATACTTAAATTGTTGATTGTAAAAAAATCACAATAAAACTGGCTTGTTTGGTTTCTTCGGGCTACTTATCAAAGATTTATAATGATTATAAACCTCTTGGCTACCACACAGTCTCTTACCTAACTCATAGATGTAATGCAAAGCATTCGCAGTACCTAACAACGAAGGTACCTACAGTACGCGGTCGTTACATAATTTATGAAATTATGACACAAGACATGAGTTTTAGGACAAGTTTTGTTTTGTTGAGTATTGTCTGTATCACTCATGACAGTCATCAGTTGCCTAGCATTTTCCTAATTATGTTGGGGTCGGCTTCCAGTCTAACCGGATACAGCTAAGCTAAGTACCGGGTTATACGACGCCCCTTGGCAAGCCTCGTTGTCAGACTTTCGGCCTTCTGACTACCGCGACTGTCAAAAATTTACAATTGACAGCCGGAACCAACTTCTTAACGTGCTTTCTGAGGCACGGGGTGTCGGTATGTAATAGCTTGTCACCCATCCACGGATCGACCTCGGCAAGCGTTGCTTAACCTTGAAAATCGAACTGTACGGCTGTTATTACTTAGCCACGAGCCCCTTATGTGACAGTATCTTTCTAAAACTTGATGCTCACAGTAGGTACGCCTTACTGTAGGTACATTTTTAAGTCTACGATTGAACATCGAACCCGGCTTAAAAGTCGTAAGAGCTTTTTGCTCTCTGCGCCATACAAGACAAACCTACCAATGAGAGAAACAAATTGTGGGAATACAAGCACCCTCAAGCAAGCGACCTTGTCAAACCACAGAACCATTTCCCGCTCGGGCGTGATCTGCAATGGCCTAAGAATATGGAAAGCTTTCAATCAATTGTGCACTTAGGTTGGCCGCTGTAATAGGTATATACGTAATAATCTGTCGAAGCAGTGGATTATTTACTGACCCATCCAACACACAGTGCGAGTGTGGTTCTTCCTATCAGACCATGTCCCACTCGCTGGAGTGTCGCAAGTGCCCGTTCACTGCATCTCAAATGACCTACAGAATACCACTGATGCCGCAATCAGCGCGGCCACCTACTGCACTCAAATTATATAAAAACATAGTACTAATGACACAAAAAGATAAAGAAGTTAAGAGTGTTTACGACAAACTTTCAAGCCCTTGTTTTTCGAAATGAATGAATCGATTTTAATGAAACTTCATACGCATAAGCAGGATACAAAGGTCTTAAAAGTTAGTAAAGCACTTTTTTGAAAAAAATGTTACAGCCAAATTAGACCGACTTTAAAGTTTCCATAGAAACAGAGATTTCCAGTAAAGTTTTTTTTTTTTCATTTCGAAAATGTTCTTAAGTAACTTTTTAGACCTTTGTATCCTGCTTATGCGCATGAAGTTTAATTAAAATCGGTTCATAAATTTCTTAAAACAAGGGCTTGAAAGTAAACGCTCTTAATTTTATTTAACAACTCTTGGGCCGAACTAACTTGGAAAATTCTAACTACCATTACATTGCAACCCGTATCAGCCTTTGATCAGGAATTTGCAAAATGCAATTAGGCACAATAGTTAGTTGCCACATTTGAAACTGTTCAGGTTCAGTCCACCTGCCCTGCATAGTTGCAATACCTGCGACGAATGCAACTGTGTGCTGATGGAACAGATAATAATATGGTTGAATTAACCACGGTGTAGTGTGTAACTGACGTTGTGATTGTAATTTACATTTTTGGATTATAATTTGATCTGTTTAGCCTAAGCATAATCAGCCTACAATGTTCCCACTGCTGGGACACAGGCCTAATCTCTTCGGGAGGGAGTGGGCTGTAATCTACCACGCGGGCCCAGTGCGGGTTAGGGGTAGGGTAGCCTTCGTTGGAGGTAACGTTATTTCGGACTGACGTTATTCGGGATAGCGTTCATTCGGAATAACGTGATTCGGGATAGAGTGATACGGGATAGCATTCATTCGGGATAGAGTGATTCGGGATAGCGTTCATTCGGAATAACGTGATTTGGGATAGCGTTCATTCGGGATTTCGAGTTTCGGCCTAACGTATAAGAGTCCGATTTCACATGTCTTCGAATTTTTGGTTCTAGGAAATGCCAGTTTCCTCACGATGTTTGCAGGCGCTTTACTTTGTGTAAATTTGTTTGATCACCACTGCTCGAAAAACGGTGCAGGAAAACATCGTGAGGAAACCCGCATGTCCTACAACCAAAAATTTGACGACATGTGACATTACCAACCCGTGTGGTGGATTACGGCCCACTTCCTCACACAGAGATGAGGCAGTCCCAGCAGTGGTCATAAGTCATAAGTCATAAGTCATTTATTTCGGAACAATATACATTGTGTAGAAATTTTGTAAAATAAAACAGTACATTCAATTACATATAACAAACGAGAGAGAAAAAAAAAAAAAAAGTCAAAGTTAATAAAAATAACAAATTCAAAACTATGATAATCCACATTCATTTTAAATTAATTAATAATGCAATAAAAACAAGTAGTCAAATGAAAAGGAAAACGAAAATCAAGTTATTTCAGTATAAAAAGATCATTGATCTTCCACAGTACCATCAAGGGAACAGCCAAGGGTACAAAATAATAATAATAAGTATAAAAATATTAATAATAGCCAACATGTCATTTAAAATTAATTCCAATCTAGAACAATAATATTACGGTTGTCGCTTTTCATGTAGGTACTCATCGACGCTGTAATAGCCCTTCCTCAATAAATATGTCTTCAATTTATTCTTAAATAAGTTCGCGTTATTAATGTTTTTAAATTCTAAGGGAAGTTTGTTGTATAGAAATACTGATTGGTACCTAGGACTGTGATGAACCACATTTATTTTCGATTGGATTATGTTAGGAAGGTCTTTCCTGCGTGTATTAACTCTAACTAGTCGTTGTTCATCAGTTTCAGATTTGTGCAAGTTCTTAACAAAACTGGTTAGCAGCACCAGTATATAAAGACATGGCACTGTCAAAATATTAAGTCTTATAAAATGGTCTCTGCATGAATCCGTCTGTTTTAGGCGGAGCATTGTTCTTAGGGCTCTTTTTTGAATTACAAATGCCGAGTGGATATTGTACTTATAGCTGTTGCCCCAAAACTCAATACTGTATCTAAGCTTAGACTCAACCAAGGCAAAGTAAACCATCCTAAGCTGGGCCATGGTCAGTTCTTCCCTCAGGCTTCTGATTGCATAGCATGCTGAGCTGACAGACTTCGTTACAGACGATGTCTCAACCTTCTAGTTTAACATTGCATCAATATGAACACCTAGGAATTTGACATAGTCAACCACTTCAACTTTGTTGCCACATGACAAAACCTCAAGACTGGCGTTGTTCCGAACGTTCGACTTGAATAGTACACATTTTGTTTTATTTACATTGAGCTTAAGATTGTTTGTAGCAAACCAGTGTTCAAAAGCTATTAATAAGTTATTAATTTTTAATTCTAAATTATTTAAATTATTTGCAGACACTATTGCATTAGTGTCATCCGCAAAAATAACGACCCTAGTGTCTGTAAAACGTTTTTTTATGTACTCAATTAAATCATTAAGGAAAATGATAAAGAAAATTGGGCCCAGAACAGATCCCTGAGGGACACCTCTAACTACTGTCATTAAATTGGACCTAAATATTTTTTGTTCCCCATCCACTATTGTCTTTATCTCCACAAATTGACTTCTGTTTTGCAAATAAGATCGAAATAGCTTCAGAACGTTCTCCCTCAAACCATAATGTTCCAATTTGGCCAGCAAAATTTCATGGTCCACCGTGTCAAAGGCAGAACTAAGATCCAGAAATACACCTGCCACCTTATGTTTGTCATTAAGATGGCAAATAACCTCATCGACTAATGCCTCAACAGCGTCAGCGGTCCCCAATGATTTTTGATAGCCAAATTGTTGTTCATTTAGGATGCTATGCATTCGTAAGTGTTTCATAAGCCTATCCTTCATAATCTTTTCAAAAATCTTTGATAGTACAGGCAATAGGGAAATCGGCCTGTAGTTGCCTGGATCCGTTTTTGAACCCTTCTTAAATATTGGAATTACTCGTGCAATTTTAAACTGATCAGGGAACAGGCCTTCCTCAATACAGTTATTATAAAGTGATGCTAGTGGAGTTGACAATATGTCAATATTATCTTTGATGATAATCAGGGGAATTTCGTCATAGCCTGTAGACGATTTATTGACCATCCTTTTAGCTATGTTGAAAATTTCAAGGGGTGTGACTTCCTCAAAACTCATGTTAGAGTTTACTCTGCCGACACTTTCAGTCAGATATGTAATTGCCAATTTGTGATCACAGGCTCTAAGGCGGACATTATTGTCGAACCTTGTTGAAAAAATGTTAGCTACGTCTACAGCATTATTAATAATAGTGTTATCTATCTTTAGAATAATTTGGTCACTGTCAAGGTTTTTCATCGCATTGCGCTGTCGATTGACTATTTTCCAAATCATCCTACTAGAATCTGATGCCATTTCTATTTGTTTTCTGACACTGTTCCTTCTTGCACAACTTAACACTTTCCTATAAGTCTTAATATAATTGTTACGATATTCAACAACCGAATTGTCGCATTGCGTCTTATCCAATGTGTTTAGGAAACGTTTAACTTTGCTAGCTATTTTAATTCCGTTAGTTATCCATTTGGAACATTTACTTCTATTAACATTAACCCTCACTTTGTGCTTTTTAAAGGTAGAAGAGTGTAATTCCCTGAATTTACTGATAAATGTGTTAATGCCTGTGTTCCAGTTAGCCTCTAATACATTGTTCCTAAACTCACCTATTTTCTCGTCATTATATTTTCTTTTCCAAAGACGAAGGTAATTTGTCCGCTTCTTATACTCAACCTTTTCTAGACTTAGTGTACAGAATAGACCCGCGTGTCCGTCTGACAACCCATTGTGATCCACATTAGTGTAGGCTACGCAACTGTCAGGTAGGTTAGTCAAAATATTATCTATGCATGATTCAGAATTGTTTCGTTTGAAGGTGGGGGAATTAATTAAATAGCGGAAATTATGGCACGTCAATAAAGATAAAAAAGAATTGTGTCTCACATCATCTTTTAAAACATTAATATTAAAATCACCGCAAATTATACATAGTTTATTGAGGAAATGCTGTAACAGTTTTTCAAGGCTATCCATGAAGTTATCAAAATTACTGTTTGTGAGTGGGAACAATATAAACTGCATATGTATATAGAGAGTACTATAGGTAATACTCCGACTTTTAATTAGCTGCAGTAAAATACACTTCTTAATAACTCATTTTTGACTGCATTTAGAGATATGCATGTCAAATAAGTTTCGTTTGTTACACTATTCTGTTCTAGAAAAACAAGGTTTGGTGATGGCCGCGAAAAAACAAAAAGACGCCAATTTCAGATATTTAGGTAACACATAAGCTGTCATTTTACCGCAGCTAATTAAAAGTCCGACTATAGATTAGCAATAGGATTCTACGATCCCGATCTCGTGTCTTTTTTGTATCTCTGTAGTTTTTGGAAAAGCTCTATTTGCTTAGATTCCCTTTCAAGTCTCAGATAACATATTGACAGTTTTTATTTTCAATAATCTTTCAAAGACACGATCCAAAGCAAAGAAACTCTTTATCAATCAATCTGCCTAGCCTTTTCCCAACTATGTTGGGGTCGGCTTCCAGTCTAACCGTATGTAGCTGAAAATTAATACTGGTAGTATTTTGGTAAAGAAACTTAGTGTCACCTTTTATTTGAAACGGGCAGGTTGACGCAACACACCCTATTGGCTCAAACCTTTCATGCTATGAGTAGGTGCCGTTAATAAAATACTTACTTAGTTCAAATTAAAAGCTGTCTTCTATCCCAAAATCTGTTTTCAACTTTTTATCAATATTTTGGGTAACATTTTTGTCATTGGAATTCAAGTGCGGGACCACACAAGAGAATAGTGCGCCACTGATCTAAGATGGCGTCTTCAGCTGTCAAAATGGGGTGAAACGGATTGATTTATGTAATACCTTCTGTTTAGACGCAGTAGGTGGTAACGTCACATGTGCCGTAACTGTTTATAATAGTTTGTTTACATTCTAAAGCTTTCGAATTTGCAATTTTTTTTCTCCAGTTTGCAAAAAGAGCGGCCATTACAATTAAGCCTCTGCAATTTAAGTAGGTAGTAGGTATAAATAAACTTAGTAACGGATTCATGATTTTTTTACTGATTAACATAGGTACCTAGATCTTATCAGATAGATTTGCGAGAGTGCGATGTTAGTGGGTACGCTTATTACAACACCCTCCAGGCTTTATATACAGGAATTCTAGAAGTCGTTAGAACATAGTCAAGAGACGCATAAAAATCATAAATTTATGGTTAAATAGTCGCTATTCACTACTTAACTTTTATACAATAGTGTATAGATTCAAGTTTTTCTAAGTGAACAGACAGCTGTGCTGCTGGGGAGTTTGTTGCGCCACTTCTTCTCCCCAGATAAAGCACTAGGAAATGGTAAAGTGCGAGCATTTTGGGGGACTGTCTTTTGTAATTTTGACGTTCATAAAGTCCTGATTCTCAGCCTGGTTTCAAGATGACTTTTGATTTTGACTAAACAGATGGGATAGAATTTTCCACAATTAACTGACACAACAGCAAAAAAGATACTGAGCAATCATCGATATGATTAGGTATTGTTGATATGCATGGTACTTAAAAAATTTTCAAAATGTAATGGATTGTCATTCACTCACTCATTGTGTACCCAATTCTGGTGGTTTAATTCCTGTTTCAACCAAAGTTTTTTTTAATTATTCTACTATGATATTCTCAAGAGCACCTAGGAGTTTGGCTCCCGGTTAACAAAACGCCCGTATCGTAATACGTTTATCTAACATCTCTACCTATCCTTTCGAGGACAACACGCTAGATAATATGCTATGCTAATTTATAAAAATAGCTTCTACTAACTAGTCCACACATCTGCCGACGTTGGCCTGTAATGTGGGACACCTCGACGTGTGAATTAATCTAATGTGCCGATGTTATCAACTGCCGTTGTCCGGACAAATGGTCATTGGACTGGCTTTAAAAGGGCGATGTGACTGCTCGTGATGAATCGTTAGTAGTTCTGGTGTCAACGGTAATGGGGTTTGGAACCTATGACAAATTCCTATTCTAAACTAAAAAGTAATAACTGTCACGGTTTTATAAATTTTCCACAAGTCAATAAATTTTGTAAAACATGAAACGTTTATTTTTCTCTTGACTGTACTTACCTGTCATAAAAAGTAACCTAGCATAAAATTGGATAAGAAAGAGATTAAAACGGAAGAAGAACTAGCAGGGATCGAGGAGGGGGGGGGGACGGTTTACCTACCGTTAAACGAATTTAAAACGTCGTTCTGTTTAGTCAATCGTTTGGAGATGATGGAGATAGAATTATGTTTTAAGTACCTGCCTTTAAATGTATTTAGTGATTGAAGGTGCAACCGGGCCTAAAGGTCTGTCTCCGACTTATACAGGGTGGCATAGGAGTACATCTACGCGCAAACTGTTATCATGAATTCAGAACATACCTATTTTCTTTTTAATAACCGACAGGAAATTTCAACATAGGGAGGTTCAGAATCAAGTCCTGAATCCATGGTACAGACGCCAGCACATCAAGCTGCTCGTCAAATTTTCCCAATCAACTTTGAACCTTGTGCTTTAGCGATAAACTTGAAAATCTATTAAAGAAATTTGACAGGTTATAGTAGCTTGATGTGCAGGCGTCTGTACCTCACAGGTTACGCCTCGATATCTTTGCCACACTGTATTTTTATCACTTACGGGATTTCTTTAGGAAATTAGAACTTCCTTTAGTTTTTTAACTCAGTAGGTATGTCCATTCAAAACATTATATATCACGACTGTATTCTCCAAAGCAGTGGTGGCACAGCGGTAACGGCCGCGACTTACGAGTTATAGGTCGTAGGTTCGAACCCTGACTGGCGCTTTACTTTATGTAAATTATATCATTACCACTGCTCTCAAAACGGTGAAGGAAAACGGATCAAAAATGTAGGGAAATTAGAGGTATTTTTGACAGATTGAGACTGAGCTCAGACTGTGAAAGTTCTTAAAATTACGAGAATTGCCCCTCAGGTACTTTCAAATTTCCTTTCAATGAACCCTAATTATTTTTTTATGATGTTCGTTTATTCCACTTTGCAAATGATTGCCAGATGGATTAGCATTTGCAGAATAAGCCATCCCATTTTATCCACCGTATGCTCACGGCTAGAAAAAGGGGTGGCATAATCTTTGTCGGGAATCACATTGACTAAAGCCTATTAGTAAAGCCCGTACATAATGATTAACTTCCATAAGTACCTACCTGGTTAAGTTAAGCAGTGTTAAATTACAGTAGCACGAAGCAATTATTGCTATGACATTTTTATCAGGCTTTTGGTAAATGTTTTATCCGCAATAATTATGATCGCTAAGTTCTACGATTAACGATACTTTAGTAGGTATAGGGAGGCTCATTTAGGTACTGTAGGAGAGCTTTACGAGCTCTCAGGGTACCGGGAGGAATCAATTAAACCACGGTTTCTCGTTTAGATTCAATGCTCAACCTACCTATTCTTAGAAATCGTTCTTCGTGCATTTTACATTTTTTTTCTTGTCAGCCAAATCTGATGCCTACTTGCTTTTCCGCCTTCTCAATTCGTATTGGCGATTATCTTATAATAATAATATAATTTATTTATTCAGACAACCATTGATCCATTAAAATTTACATTTACATTAAATAATGTTAGTATGAATTTAAAAACTATGTTAGTACCTAATAACTAAGAGAGACTAAGTCCTCTGGGTGAGGCTCCACACCAGTGGACTGTCTAACTTATTGCCTATTACCTTCAGGATGCTGTTACTGCTCCCACGCAATCTGCTTAGCAGTGAGGCTGTCTTTTTGCGCCATGTGGCATCAAAGCCGTCTGCGCGCGACTCAGCGAACATTGTTGACGCACTGCAGAAGCGCGGCAGACGTAACAGCGCCCTGTAGGCATTATTAAACTGGATGCGCAGAGAATTGTAAGCCCTTTGGGTATATCTGAACCACAGGCTCGCTGAGTACAGAGATGTGCAATACAAAGTCAAAGTCAAAGTCAAAGATTTATTTGCTTACTAAGTGTACATTTTGGTGTTGTTTACAAATGTAGGTGCTTACAACTTAGCGGCCTTTTCAGACATCGCAAATTTGAGGGCTAAACTAGCAAACATTTAAACTATGATGTAGGATTAATCAAATCTAATAATTCAATTCTTAGCATTTTAACGCATGCACATTCTTATAATTAATTAATTAATTTACTCCAATTGGGTGATTGTGTATAATGTCTGTGTGCGAGGCTACGTGAGTGTCTGTATTTTTTAGTTGTTCATTCAGGTGATACGCTTTGAATAAGGTCACTTTGACCGCTTCTGTGCATCGAGCGAACCTGCGCTCCCTCTCCATGTCTACATCATCTCCAAGACTTTCGGTAACCACATGCCCAAAATACTTGAATTGGCATACTCGATTAAGAGGAGTACCATTGAGTAACACTGGTGGAACAACAGTTGGGCACTTTGTACCCGCCTTAAAAATCATGCACTCTGATTTTTTTGTATTATAACTCAGACCGTGTGTGGCCGCATACTTTTCGCACACGGCAAGCAACTTCCGCAATGCACAAATCGAGGGAGCCAGCAGCACCATATCATCGGCATAGCTAAGGTTGTTCACACTGACACCATCCACGTAGGGGTGCTACGTGCATTGTGTGCTAGTACCTACAGTGCTACGTACGGGCATTTGACTGAGTTCAAATGCCCGTAGTTATAATGTTATGCCATTACCTTACTGTAGGTAAGCAGGTAGGTACTTTGTTCGGAAAACCCTGGGTTATAGGTTTAGGTATGATATTTTTATCACGTATGGAGTTATTGTCCACTTACTAATACTTTGTAACAATATATTTTGATTTAAAAGAGTGTCCGTGGAGTTTCTTGTCCGTTCTTCTCCATAGGTACCTACTATGCTTTGGAATGGGCAATTAGCTTCGTCTTTCTGACTGACGGATCCCTTGACAATTCAAAAGTGTCTGTTTACATCTATCTAAGTATATGTATAAAATTCCAAGTCCTGACTGAGATACCTCTATCAACGCACAGCCTAAACCGCTGGTCCTAGAGACATGAAATTTGGAGGGTGTGTTCTTTGTGAAGATTAGGTATCCAATAAGAAAGGTTTTTTTGAAATTCCACTCCCAAGAGGGTGGTTGGGGGGAGAGTGGAATTTTACACGGACAAAGTTGCGGGCAGAAGCTAATTTGAAATAAATGCTTTGAGTTTAAGTTTTGCCATAATAGAAATAGATTCGAGCGAAGAATATGTAAAAAAAGATCACTACTGATTCAACTGCCTTGTTGACATAACGTCAATCTTGTCACCCCCGAAGAGTTATAGGTGTACCTGTGTGTACACCCACATAGGGTCATGGGTTCGATTCTCTAGGTCTAGCAAAGTATTTTTGGGGTTTTACATTTATAGGATTTTGTCAGTAGCAGAATAGCAGCCCGGAGTCTGGATTCAAGCGCGGTTGATGGTCATAAAGCTCGCCACCAACTACGTAACCAAAAAAACAAATACCACTGGGTGGCTGGGTGGCTTAAACATACCTGGGCGTTCCCCTTCGAACGCTTCAAGGAAAACAGGCATTATAAATAATAACAGCCTCCCGACCGATTTCGGTCACGGTAGCCAATCTCAACGGAGATTAGCCAGGTACGCAGGAGATATTATAGTGCACAAGTGTGTGCGTAAACACAGGTGCCCTCTCTGTTCATTTACTCTCATAGTACGATGGGACGGCAATCCGTCACGACCGGGGAGAGATCAGGCGCAGGACCAACGTCTTTACGTGCTTTCCGAGGCACGGGGGTATTAAACCGTTAACTTCCAAACTCCGGACTGTCTAAGAAATTCCTAATGGAGAACCCAGGATCCCACTTAGCAGTCGCGCTTGTAACCACCACGAGACCAACGAGGCAGTTAATGGGCATTATAGTTTTACTAGCTGTTGCCCGCGACTTCGTCTGCGATCCAGGATGATAAGTATCCTATGTCCTTCTCCAGGTCATGGTCTATCCATGTGCCAAATTTTATCCAAATCCGTTCAGCCGTTTTAGCGTGAAAGCGTAACAAACAAACAATGTTACTAGTTAGAATATTATAATTACCTACAGCTACAGGCTATAGGCTCAAAGTTCACGTTGCTGTAGAGTTCAACCTGTTCTGCGAAACTGGTTTTAAATAAGAATTAATCATGTTGGCTGTATTGTTCATCTTTTTGAGTTTAATCGAAATTAAATTATTTTATTGAATCAATATGATGTCAAGAATCAGTTATGGTACGGATTCGGGGTTAATGTCTTTTATCACAGACATCACAAGGTTGCCATGCAGATTTGAACCGGACAAGTCGAAGATCGAAGGTTTTGGGGAATTTTCTCAGCATCAAGCACATAAACACAGCACTTGTTTTATCTATTATATACCTACTCGTTAAACCTAACTGTATTATAAAACACTTGTCAGACCTTAATTTGGCAAAGAGGTACTTAACTAAGTACATCATACTGCACATTGCACCAATATTTGCACTCACTTCCTTTAATATTGGATATGCAATGTCCAGCTTACTTGACAGGCATTTTCAGGATATCTAGACACAGGAGTTTTTTTTTTAAATTATTAGTTTTGGTTAAATTTAACCCCAAACAATAAAAAAACTAATCTAGATTTAAGAAAAAAAAAATCTCTGCCAAATTAAGGGGAGCATAGCACCTTTTTCCAATTATATTAATTGGGGACCACGACTACGGTCTTACAAGCACAAAAAAAAAATTCATAAATAATCATGGTACCTATACCTACCTGCAACCTAATTGCGTCGTATGTATGTATCTCAATCTGTATAATTTTTATCACACTAACAATAGAAATGGATTTCATTTTGACAGTTCAACAACATGCATTGCGTTACTTACGTTGTTGAGCAGACATATTTAACGAACATATGAAGCAATGGTTTAGCAATTATTATTAATAATTAATATTATTAATCCTTCAAAATTATTCAGATTGTAATTGAAATGGTGTTACGCGATTAGGGTGCTGCAATATCAGAGGCATCGTAGTTGCGTTACCTTACCACACTAGCGAAGAGGCTGAAATGTCCTATTTGTAACGGTACAGAACCGGAATCAAACCGCAGTAAAGAAACTCTGCTGGGCGGCAGCAATAGAAACGTATCGATGGTAGAAGATACTCCCCTGGAAGAGTTTGTTCACCGAGCTCTACCATTATTAAATAGGTAAAGGTAATATCTTTCGTAGCTGCTTCTGGAACTGTTAATGAATTTACTGTATTAAACATATTAAAGTAAAGTAAAGTAATATTATTGGCAATAGGTATCAAAAACCACAATTTAAGCGTGCACATGAAAAATGCGGAAGGAAAACCTAGTTTGACTTAGGTGTTGGTGACCGGGCTGAGAAAACTTGCATTTTTATTCATCAGTAGCTGCGCCCCGCGGTTTCACTCGCATAAGTGTCGATCCCGTGGGAATAACGGGATAAAAAGTATCCTATATGTTAATCCAGAGTGTCGGCTATCTTCATAATTTTTTTTATCAAAATTGGTCCAGCCGTTTGTGCGTGAAGAAGTAACAAACACACTCACAAACTATCGCCTTTATCATGTTAGTGTGAGATAGTGTGATGTTTGCTAGTCATTACGACTAATTTAAAGAAACATCTAAAAATCACGACCATTGGATGAAAAATAGTTAAAAAAAATTAAACAATTACTTATTGTTCTGCGATAGGAGAATTGGGATGAGAAGTTTACACGGCTTTTAAAAGTTTATCAAGACAAAATTTACTTAAACAGACTGAAAAACTTATAGTAGCTGTTGTGATGTCTGAAATGAGTAATACCAGCTTATAAAATCACTGGATACGAGTTTGGCCATTAGTTAGCAGCACTCTTTATTTGTTCTGTGGTGTTGATTATACCCTTTCTGGAGACTGGTGGTCTAAACACCATGTTATACCAAAGAAAATACGTTTAGGTACCTATTTGTGATAAACATGACGCAGAGATGGTTGCCTGTTTGCACAAAAAAGAACAAGTTAGGGGTATCGCCAATGGCGTTCTTTTTTGTGCTCAGCATAATGCTACGAGTCTATGCGAGACAGAGCCCCAGCGTAATTTGTCATGGATACCTACCTCAGTGGTCCACAACAGGCCACAGTAGAGGCCCAGCCACAGGAACAACTGAATAGTGACCACGAAAAGGTAGCGTTAAATAAATTTTCGAACTTTGTAGGTAGATACTTCTCTACTACATAGGTATTTGAATCAGATAAAGAATTACTCATTACCTATAGGTAAGTTACCTATAAGTAATTAGTTTTTTTTTTCTTTACTCAAGCATAAAGTTACATCCTGTAGAAAGGTAGGGACCTACCTTACCTGTAAGTTATGATCATCCGCTTATTAACGCTTCCGAACTAATGTCAGGTTGGAGGTTCTTAGAAAGCAAGTTATGTATGGGAAAAATGCTACAGGCACAGATAGAGAATAAAACACAAATAACTTCACATGGGGAAGGAAATACTCATTAGGTACCACCACTTCCATTTATCTTCCAAATCAGAAGTCAGCTTATAGGTAGGTACTAGTTATGTATAACTTGATGTGTATAGACCAGGTACCTATATTTAAACAAAATGAAATGAAAGCGATACGATTCTGAAAAGAAAAAAAACATAAAACTTATCTATACCACTATATAGGTATGTTGGAACCTACTTCATTTATTATTATTATTATAGACCTATTTTTGTAACAAAAAAGACAGTGGCACTCCGGGAGTACCGACAGAAGTGAAAACAAAACACAAACAGAATACTTTGCCATCACTCACTGACATATCGGATATACCTAATACATTAAAACCGAGTAGTTACATCCCGAGGACAGCCGAACACATCCGAAGCGGGACACCAGCGCCAGCGGGTCCAGCTTACGGTAACAGTGGCGCGAGTTCAATGGTTTTTTCCCATCTTAAAAAATGCCCAACGCGCCTAAAGAAGTTTTCACTTCAAAAATGTGTGATTTACTTATCGATAAATAATGTAGTAAGTAAATGCGATGGGTAACAACACTACCTACATCACACACACCTGACCCTGGGTAACTCAATTTGAATCATTTTGAAGGATATCCACCTATTGCTCATACATTGTTTCATGAGAAAAAATTGTCTGCTCAACAACGTAATTAACGCAATGAGTGTTGTTGAACTGTCAAAATGAAAGTCATGTGTGTTACGCAATTGCCGCTGTATTGACCAAAGATAACTAGGCAGAAATTAAAAGAACTCCTTCGTTTCGTACTAGCGCAAGTTAATGGCAAAAGGCTGGCCCCAATTACCTAGGTACAAGGAATTCAAAAGATTTTCACATAACTGATGAGTGCTTTGAAAAAAAAAAAATTACAAATCGGGACGGAAAATCGCAAAAGAAACTTACAATACCAAGAAAACACACCTACTACACGAATGAACAAAGACACGTGCGAGGCCTAATCTCAGAATTAATCCTTAATTGACCTATTAACTAAATCAGTCATAACTCAACACATTGAATGCGCATTTAAATTACTTATACTAATTAAACGAGCCATTGCAGGAGCGCAAGCAAACGGCTTTTCTCGCCGCCCCCCACATTTCCCCTCGCGGCTTTCCCGGAGGAGGCGCGCGCTCGTCCAATCAACACGACCGCCATATTGTTAACGGGGCGGAGTCAACGACACAACTCCGTCTATCTCGCTCTATGTTTTTGTTTTCCCGCTCGCACGCAACGCTCGCTCATTGGCGGGGCTGCAATTAGCGCGGGAATCCGAATTCTATTTTTGAAGTAAATGTTTTTTCAGCGGCAGTTAGGTCGCCAGTTTTGATGACACCCTGTCGAGGAAGGAGTTCGTATCGATCATAGGGCCATCAAAACTTGGTTGGGTTACATAAAGTAAATCTTGGGAGATTTATGTTTGTGAATTAACACGTGAGGATGTCTGACTTGATTGATTTATTTGATGTTTTGTTATAAATTGATCGATAAATCTGTTGTATTCGAGGTGGGCGGTTGCTACCCCAGGTTTATATTAAACATTTTCATACGTTGATAGTTTGATAGTTATCTAAGACATGCTAATGTTTTAGGGCATTGCGTATCGCGTCTAATTAGCAGGCACAATAGAAATTTTATTACACATGTTGTACGCTCGACATTAACAGTTAATGGTACTGAGACATTTTAGGAAATGTCGTTATATCATTATTCCTGATAATTCTTAGGTATGCTTCTGAATCCCTACCTACACTCAATTATTCCAATTTTAACACCATTTGTATGCTAACTAAGAGTAGGTACCTACCTATACCTATCAGAGTTCAATGACTTGACAGATTGGTGGTCAAAATTTGTTGACAAAGACGGATAAGCTGTCTACATTACTTACTTGCGTTCTTCTTAGCCTTTTATATACCCATAGAGATAGAAAGGAATTAGACCGAGAGAATTAGGAGTTCAGCGTTGGCCCTGGTTACGGCAATTTGTATCTAAAAGATCAGATATCAATTCCACATATTGTCATCACACACTCAGAAAGCTAGCGTAGGTAATAGATCATCATTTCTTGCAACGCTATGTATGTTCTTTCCCCCTTAGGTACCTAATATAAACGTATTTACCTAAGGGTACCTACCTAGGTACCTATCAGATGAATAGGTAGACACCGATTTCTCTTTTTCAGTCGTCAGTAGATAATTTCATTTTCGAAAGAATAAGTCTTATGTGTTACTTAGGTAAATGATTGAAATTGGCGTCTTTTTGTTTTTTCGCGGCCATCAACCAAACCTTGTTTTTCTAGTACAGAATAGTGTAACAAACGAAACTTATTTCACATGCATAGGTATTACTTATCTTTAAACGCGGTCCGAAATGAGTTATTAAGAAGTGTCATTTTACTGCAGCTAATTATAAGTCGGAGTATAGGTACACAGACGTCATACAACGTTTAATAGTATACCTAATAAGGGGGTAAGTGTTAAAAGAGGCATTTCCTCCTATAATATGACAGTTACAGGCCAGCACAACAATTACGTAACACGCTTTCAATGACAATCCAACGGATTTAGAAGGAAACTCACATTCAAATTCAAATGTTTGAAAAATTCGTCTGCTCGACAATGTACCTAAGTAACGCAATGTTGAATTGTCAAAATTACCCCGCCGACTGTGTTTATTAATTAGGCCGTTGGTTGCATCATCAGCTCCTCGAATCTAACACCAACAAGCAGTCATCATATGTGGATGTGGTGATCATCGTAGCATAACCACCGAAGATACCCAGGACAAAATGATAGATTGTAGGAAAACTTTTAGGGTGCGATGTCATAAATTAAGAAAATAAAATACCTACCTATGTTCGTTTGTATGGAAAGAGGAGAGGAGGCAGAGCAGTGGTGGCCCAGGTGTCTGCCACGACTTATCTACGAGTTGTAGATCGTGAGTTCAAACCCAGGCAGGCAATTTATTTTGCGTTAAATAATTTCATTACCACTGCTCTCAAAACGGTGAAGTAAACCGGCATATCCTAGAATCAAACATTCGAAGACATGTGACATCTACCAACCTGCACTGGGCCCGCGTGGTGGACTATGGCCCACTCCCTCTCACAGAGAGGAGGCCTGTGTCACAGCAGTGGGAACATTATAGGCTGATTGTGTGTTGTTTATGATGGAATGAGTTATTATCTGTCTATTTTTCGTAGAGATACAAGTGATCATACCTACTCCCAGGGCTGTTAGGAAATGTCTTTGTTCTGCAGTGTAACAATTACAGGCTAGAATTAATTGATTAGGTACTGTAGAGGCTATCTATGTAGCCTTACCTTTAATAGTACAGGCTGGTCATAATTGACAGCGTGTTCCATTCGAACGTTTAAAAAGCAGACGTCAAATATTATATAGGTATTGGGTTTTTTGTAGTAGAGGAAAAGTGGCTAGAAATAAGATGATAATGTAAAATCCCTCCTCTCAATATATTCAAGTTAAACAAATCGTTGTTTAAATTATATTGTGAGGTTCCTCTGAGCTCGGACCCTCACAGATGGTGGAGGCGCCTAATCGCCTAATTGCATAAACGCCTAAGCGCTTATGGCTTAAACGATATTTCGGAATTTGGGCTGTGTGTGTAGAGCCAATACTACACAAGTTTAGTATAAAATAAATTGATTAGGGTTTATTTCAGCACACATTGTACGAAGAAGCTACAGATCCTCACAGTACCTACAATTATACTTTTATTGCTGACAAAGTAAATAGTGTCGCCATTTTATTTAAAATGGCATTCAAATAAATTATAACGTTGCAAGCACAACTAGGTACATGTCATAGAAATATAATGCATACAGCCATAAAGTTACGCCTTTCCGCCATGGGGTAGGCAGACAGTATAATAGAACGCCACCTGCTCATGTCTATACTTTTGCGTCGTCCACATTCACACATCTAGTAGATAGGTAGGTACCTACTATAATCATATGCCTAGCCTTTTCCCAACTATGTTGGGGTCGGCTTCCAGTCTAACATGCAGCTGAATACCAGTATTTTAGGTATTTATTTATTTATTTTAGGTACCTACTATACTTAACGCAAATAACCTTTTTGATACCCATCACCTTGTATCCAATAATTCCTTCGCGTGTCACGACACCTTTCAATCATATATTGAGAAATAATAGAATTCCTCTTTATGTATTTTTTTTTTACAAATAGGATTTCAGTCAAAGAATTTGAATATTTTCCGGAGTTGCGTCTATTTATTCGCTCGACGCACTAACGCATCATCGGTTGAGTGGTGAAAGGTTGAATGTTTTATCATATTAATTGCCTGTTCTGGCGTTACGTGACCAATAATACGCGACGCATTTTTTAATAACTTGCGTCGTTGCTTGTTCGTTTGTGTTAGTAGGTACTTAAAAATTAATCATCCATTATGACTAATTTTTAACTAGGTAGGTACTACTACTAAGGATCAAGATATCATTGAAATGGTCAATGATAGGTATCTTGATCCTTATCATGGTATTTTTATGAAAAAAAATCTTCTTTTCGTAGCACATGGCGTTCTGCAGTTTCTGCCTACCCTCACGTGAAAAAGGCGTGAATTTATGTATGTATGTAAATATTTTACTTATCGCGTCAATAGAATTAGTTGAGACGATGTTGAGACAACTTATAAGTAGTACGAACTTGCGTAACACGCTATCAATCACAATCTCAATCATTTTGAAGGATATTGCTAATCCATTGCTTCATACGTTCGAAAAATTTGTCTGCTCAACAACGTAAATAACGCTATGAATGTTGTTGAACTGTCAAAATTAAAGCCATTGCTTACTGTTATTGTGTTCTGCAATTACCCCGCTGATGTATTTTTGTGCAGAGTATGGATTTGTAGTTGGTTAAACTACCTATTGCAATACACTTCCCCGATTACAGGAAACATATTAAATATGCAAGTAACAAAACTGACGAAGTTCATGTATCATTATATTCATTAATAATTTAGCAGTAAAATTACTTTAAGACGCGTGATATTGTGTTATATTTATATCGTCCACGGATCAATTATTTGTATAGAATAGAACTCGAGATCTCCCACAGTGAATCGTGAATAATTTTAAAAGCCTTCTTCATAGGTCAACAGACCACCATGATGCATTATCATATCAGTGCTTTTAGCGACGGTGTTGACATCTGTGAGTATGCTTTGACACATGTTACGCTGACCAGTGGCACACTCGAACTGGCCTGAGTGCCGGCTGGCGGAAACTACGTACAGAGTGTGTTAAAAAAAAACAATAGTGTTCTTAAAAAGGTTTGAATAATAAAAAAGGATTTAATCATGATAATGTGTAAAAGATGTATTTTGATGTGGACTGTGATTTTGGTTGCAAAAGAAAGGCGTTATAAAACATTACCCTCTAGAGCAGTCGGTTAGGTACTTATTAGGTAATAGCCGAAGTGTGGCTACACCTAGTTTTAGCCGGGAACAACTAGGTGCAGCCGGGTACAACTAGGTGCAGCCGGGTACAACTAGGTGCAGCCGGGTACAACTAGGTGTAGCCGGGTACAACTAGGTGCAGCCGGGTACAACAGGTGCAGCCGGGTACAACTAGGTGCAGCCGGCCACATGCGGTTCGTGTGTACTTCGGGTGACATCGGTTGGTTGCATGGTTGCGGTCGGTCGATAAGCGACGTAGCATGCAAGAGCGAGCGAAGGGCACCCCGAGGACACAGAAATAGGAGCGCTGTCAAGCGGGGTTTAGTCTACGTTTGGTTCAAATTAAAACTAGATGTAGCCGCACTTCGGCTATTAGCCATAACATATAAATATAGATTTTAGTATATACTTAGGTATAATAAGAAAAGGCAAATAAATGAATGTCATCATTTGATCGAATGAACAATTACTATTGAATCATCATAATTAAATATTAATGTTGATGTTGTGTTGAAAATTAAATAAAAAGTTAGCAGCATTATTACCCTATTTACAATGATTTATTTAGACGATTTGTTTTGATATCTGCCTATTCCACTTCGTGTTTTTATTTGCGTAAAGCATAAATAAAGAACGCCACGGAAGAGACTGCGAAACCGATACACGATAAATTGTTTTAACGCGGCCACAGAAAAAATATTCAGCCAGTAATGCCTATTATTAATAACCGGCCAGTTTACCGCATATAAATTATAACGTTAATTTAAAACATTTCTAATGCGTTAAATGGAAAATACGAACTAAAAACGCAAAAAAAATTACGTAAATCTTGCAAAAACCTTGCATTTAAACTAGAAACGTATTGCATGCCGACACGCAATAATGCCATTAAGAAAAAAAACTATACTTATTTATGATTTTGTAAACCGCACGATTATAAGTGTTCTGGACGTCTGGGAACGCCATTCGTCTGTCAAAACGTCCCCACATTAAGCCATATTGTCAACATAATTGTTTCATTCTCGTTATTAATCTCGTTTAAAATTTAATCGGACGCGCGAGAAATAGCTGGGCGACGGAGCCGAACGCGGCGTAAGTTTGCGCGCGAAACTAAACGTCACATTGACATATTAACGCGCGAAAACTTTAATGGCCGCGCACTTTCACAGATAATTTCACTCATTTCCCTATCACCCGTTAACTAAATCACAGGCTTCGTTTCTTATTTCGTGTAATAAAACGTAATTTACATAGCTGTACGTACGTTTTCGTATAAGGCTAATACCAGTTTCTCGCTGTCGTTTACGCGCGCTGTGACGTGTGATTGACAGGTGAAAGGGCGCGAAATTAGCCGGCCGGGCGGAGACCGAATGATTCTTTAAGACGCTCCCATTGTTCGTTCATTACATTCACGGTTCATTGATACAGATTAATAATATTTTCGTAACAAAAAAAGCACATGCTGTGCGTTAGTGTTTTAACGTTTGCATAAACGATTTGGATTTTAGGGAAATGTTTGAATTATAATAACTCCATTAGGCGTTTAGTGAACATATGTTGTAGAGTGGGCACGATAAGATAGAGCCGTATGTCAGGTAACAGCTACCGTTTGGCATCCGCCAACAAAGCGAGGATGTGAGGATTAGTTGGCAAACAATGTGACGTTGTTATTAAAACGAAAACTCTTTAGATAAAGACATGAAACAACAGGCCTGAGGAGATTTGAGATAGCGGGCTGAGCAAGCGTCGGGTCGTCGGGAGACATTATCTCGTGCGCCGGCGCAGCGTGCCGCGCGCGCCGACCTCGCACACTCAAACAAACATGCACGTTTTGGTATCAACTTATTGTTTTGTAACGTTTTCATTTCGTCGCTGGCAAATTAAAAGTTGCCTAATCCATCATTATTTTAAAGAGTAGTTTGCTCAAGAAATCTGTAGGTATTTTAAGGATTATTTTAATGAAGATAATATTCATACAGATTTTAGTATTGTTCTGTGGGTAGGTGATGCCAAGTAGGTGTACCTAGATAATATTTGTTGTAACGAACAACCGATCACCGGGTGTTATTTACCATTCAGTAATTTCGTTAAGTTTAATACGTGTTATAGGTAATTAAACGTTGACTAATTATTTCTAATCATTAATTCAATATCTTCTTAATAGCTGTTAAGACTTGAGCGTTTACGACGCACGGCATTTCGTACAAACCTTCAAGCCCTTAAATTGTTTTTCGAAATGAATGAACCGATTTTAATGAAACTTCATACGCATAAGCAGGATACAAAGGTCTAAAAAGTTAGTAAAGAACATTTTATAAAACACTTAATAAAAACACAAAAGCCATTATCCATACATTCGGAATGCGACCATCTACTCATGACCACAGAAGTGAATTCTAAACGTATTTGAAATAGAAAGCTCAAGTGATCTTGATG
The DNA here is from genome assembly GCA_963669345.1 of Gortyna flavago. Lineage (NCBI taxonomy): Eukaryota > Metazoa > Arthropoda > Insecta > Lepidoptera > Noctuidae > Gortyna > Gortyna flavago. The sequence continues at coordinate 15,915,571 of OY770142.1, forward strand.
AAGACATACATAACATACATAATCAGCCTATAATGTTCCCACTGCTGGGACACAGGCCTCCCCTCCTCGAGAGGGAGTGTACGCGGGTCCAGTGCGGGTTGGTAGATTTTTTTATTTATTTAATACTTCAAGCACAAAAATGTACAGACGCGGACTTAATGCCATAGGCATTTTCTACCAGTCAACCTTTGGGTGATGCAGAGACAAACAATGATAGGTGCAATCATGAAATTAGATGTCACATGTCTTCTAATTTCTGGTTCTAGGAACTTCTAGGACATGTTTCCTTACGATGTTTTCCTTCACCGTTTAGAGAGCAGGTACACAATTAGGTACAATTTCCATGACACTCGTTTATAAAGGCAATGTCATTGAATGAATGTTAAATCAACAATCTCATTCACTTCGTCGTAATGAAGACATTCACTTATAAATTATTCAGCGAATGATGTTTGGCGGAGTATCGATTATAAAAGAATGAAATATCTATGTTTTGCGGAAATAAATTATTTCCTTTCTTTCTTTCCGCGTTCACCACCTTTTTGTTGTGTTAAGTATTTTCACACCGTGTCTGTTAGAAGACGGGCGAACTGATAAAAAGGGTTTGGTATCGGCTAATGAATGTTTTTTTTTTCTGACATTAATTAACTTATTCATGCATGGCCAGTTTGTTGGCATAACAAGGTGACTTTAATGATTGCATGACTGATTTAATGGCAAGATGTCAAATAGTGAACTAAATGACATTAAATAAATAACATTTTTCTGTGGAACCTTCCACAGAAAAATGTTATTGGAAAAATAAATACAAACGTCATTCTTACACTTTGTATTATCCAATTCTTCAGTGTGTATTCAAAACAGTGAAGGAAAATAACGTTGAGGAAACCGGCATGACCTAGAACCAAAAATTCGAAGACATGTGACATCTAGGTACCAACCCGCACTGGGCCCGCGTGGTAGATTACGGTCCAGTCCTTCTCATCGAGAGTAGGCCTGAGTCCCAGCAGTAGGAACATTATAGACTGATCATGCTGCTGCTACGGCTGCACTGTGTATTGACAAAAGAATGTTCACTTTCAAATCTCGGTCAAAATGCCTACGTTTTTGACGAGTATTTGTAATGATTGTCAATGAGTATTTGACATTCATTGTCGCTGAGATGAGATGGCGATTTGAATTTTAACGATTTTTAAGTACGAGTATATTGGCCTACTCATAATCTCCAAACATCACACGAAAGGAGATCACCCATTTTGTCCGGCGAGTTGGGAAAAAAATTAAAAGTCGGCGGCCAGGAATGAATTACATTTTATTTGAATGTTCGCAGTGGTAGAAACATTTATTTGTATGGCGACAACGTTGTAATGAACTTGAGAACAGAGAAATACTTACTTAAACGATCTTATCTTAGCAGGAGCAGAATACCTCAAACGGCGGAAATATAACAACCTTATTGGGTGCTATATATGTTTGAGCCGTTTGGGGTTGAAACACTAGGGCCTTGGGGTCCGGGTGCTCACCGAATATTTCGGGAAATCGCCAAGCGGTTGGTTGACTCTACGAGTGACCAGAGGGCTGGACTATTTTTAGCCCAAAGAATAAGCATTGCCATTCAACGTGGCAATGCTGCCAGCCTTTTGGCACTTATCCCATTGACAGCGATGCGGACGAATTTTTTGATGCCCAATGAGCTCCTGCCTTTTTCTTTTCCCTTTTTTTTTTTTAAACACTTGTATATAGTATAAATACAATATTATAAACGCATAATGATATACAAATAGGTAATATTCTTTGTAATAAACCGTAATAAATAACTCTTATCTTTCGATCCACCTCCAAATCAATCAATCTGCCTAGCCTTTTCCCAACTTTGTTGGGGTTGGCTTCCACTCTAACCGGATGCAGCTGAATACCAGTATTTTACATGGATCGACTGCTTATCTGACCTCCATACTGGGTAATACGATCCGCCTCCAAATATATACAAATTGTTCTTGACTAGTAACAAATTATTAGTAGGTACTCTAAAAATATATTAAATCATTATTGATGGCCGCCAAAAAAAATAGATATCCCAGAATGGGTGATGTCCTTTGGTTACGAAGTTATGGGCCGACAAGATTTGAAATCCTGTTGTGCCGGCGACACAAAGAAGAAAGAAAACTGGTTTCGACATGTGTAGTCCGCTAGAATTTACTTTAAAAACCAATCAGAAGGCCATTTCCCGTAATTAGAAACGTTCAAAATCTAGTAGCAATCTCATCTCATCGACAATCAATGTTAGAAACTCTTCGAATTCGAAGTAACCTTTACAGAATATCCCCACTGTACCTACAATAACCAAGCAAAATAATTGTGTTTCTTGCAAGTACGAATTTCCTTTAAGAACACAATTAGTAATAACAATAACCCAGACTTAAAGATCCATTGTGTCGAATAAAGACGTCTGTCTGCCATTTTGCGATGGGCACAAAATGGCCGCGTTTTGTTTGGCGGGAAGTACCTAATGGTGATTGTGTTTACCTAGTTTTTGAGTTTTACCGTCAAGATAGGGAGACATGGTTTATCTTTTGACTCCTGAGATTTGCAGGGATCCTATCGGCATGACTTAATTAGGATCATTGAAAATAATGGATTATGATTTTGTTTTTGACATATCTCGAGACCCTGGGGTTCCGGACCTTTGGAAGGCGTACCAGGGCCCGAAGCCAACTCGCAGAGGCCCCTAAGTCACCAACCAAGTGAGAAGGCACCAACCACGAATAGCCTAGTGTATGCACTATAATATGCAAATGCACCCAAGAACAAACCCCGGTTGGTACAGCACTATTGCAGAACATGAAAACCAAATATTTTGGACTAATTTGAACTATGGAGGGACTATATCCCCTGCCTGACCAATGATAATAATATAATATTCACAGATAAAATAGCAGGGGGTGACTTGCACACTTAATAATGGGCCCCCTGAAACCGTCGCGAGCACATAGTGTCGTAGCGATAAGGGAGCAACATGTCCTGAGGTGCTTATGAGGAGTGGAGAAGTATTCTAAGGCTATCAAGACAATCCCGGTAGTACAGTCAAGATCCCTACCAGCATCTTACTGGAACCGACCGACTATGGATTTTCCCTATCTTCGACTAGCTATGGTGACTAAACTATTGAATATAATATGTATTTGGTAGTTTTTTTTTTATGCAGACTGGGAACGCCATTATTTTTTTGTCGTATTGTCGTCTCTGCCTTATATAGGACAAGCTTCCGCCCGCGGCTTCGCCCGCGAGGTATGTCGATAAAAACTATCCTATGTCCTTCCCCGGGATGCAATCTAGCTCTCTGCCAAATTTTATCGAAATCCGTTCAGTGGTTTAGACGTGAAAAGGTAACATACAGACAGACAGACAGACAGACAGATAGAGTTACTTTCGAATTTATAATATTAATATTAGTATTAGGTAGGTAGTATATTAGTATTAGTATATTAGTATGGATGGGGGGTTATTTATAAACGATGATTAAAGTCAAGAGTAGTATAAACGTCAAAAATGTATGGTTAAACAGACGCTGATCACTACTTAACTTTAAGCAACGTTTATGAATAAAGGGGTAAGTATAAGACGTCATCTGGACACAGATATCTACCTACTTATTAATATTGAAAATCCATCTTCATTACCTAATTCAGTCAACATTACCATCATATTATTATCTAATTATTGACGCAATTAAATGTCACAGAAAACTATGCCATGCGATCACATAAATCATTACGAACCAAGGTAAGATATTAAGTATAAATACAATGACAACAATTATAATAATTTGTAATCGTTTCGATTACTTGTCGAATGGTTTAAGATACGATAAAAATGCATAAGCACAATCGTATAGCCACAGAAGCTGTATCATAAAAGTAAACTATAGCATCTGAGAGCGTCTTCGTCTGCGTGAATTATCTTGTTCCTCCACCGCGTCGCATCGCAACGCCACGATAGGAATAAATTCGTTTTCGCTCTTTAGAATAGAATACTTTGTTATTTACACCATAAATATAAGAAAGAAGTTACGTTTCTATGATTTACACGATATAAATTACAGATATGTAATTTTTTTATTATTTTGCTCGGCTTCTGTGGACACTATCATCCTCTATGAAAAAATAAGTACTTAATTGCAACTTATGACTAAGAATAGTACGTTTATTTATTTACATACAATTATTAGCAGTACATAGAAATAAATAGAGGCTAATGTTTATGTTATTTTGAACAATTACGGAAACTTTTTTTTTAATTTGGCTCGCGCGCTTTTTACTTTATGGTACAGCCTTTTACTTGTGCATAAAATGATCGTGATTGATCTCTTTGGTGATTGGAACTTTTACTAACATTATCCACATTCAAAATTCAAATCACTTTTAGTCCCTAGGGATTAAAAAGCTATTTTAGTCCTTGTTTACGAAGAATACACTAGATCTTTTTCAATAAATGTGATAAAAAAGATTTTTTCAAATTAGACTGATAATTCCAGAGATTAGCGCGTTCAAAGAAACTCTTCAGTTTTATTATATTACTAGCTTCTGATCGCGACTTCGTCCACGTAAATTTTTTTGTTCCCCGACCCGCCGCGTCGCATCCCCGCTATTTCTTAATTCGTTTTCGTTTAGCGTGCTTTATGCATGTTTTGCTCCGCTCTTAAAGGTCGTAGCGTGATGTAAACTATCCTTTAACCTTCCTCAAGATTGGACCTTTAAAAGCAAAAATATTTTTTCAAATCCGAGTGATAGTTTCAGAGGTTAGCGCGTTCAAACAAACAACCTGATCAGCTTTATTATATTGGTATTAATAAGTCTTCCACTCTTCTTACTTACTTATTTGTGGTTCATATTACATACGTAAAAAGGTGTTATATAAGACATAACTCCTACAGGTGGAATACTGGGCACCTGTATTATTTTATGGGCCATAAAAAAGCTTATAAAAGCTATCTCTGATCCGCTATGGTCGTATATTAAAAAACTATTTATTCATGACAACGATGTGTGTGTGTTTGGGTGCGAGAAACTCGAAAACGATTGAACGAATTCTGATGGGGCTTGACGAGTCTTTTATACTATTACTTACAGAAATTTAAGAGAGCTTTCTTCTATTTCAAGGGTTGATTAAAAATTTGTAGGTCAGTGAAATTAGTCAGGACATTGTACTTACCTAGTTATGAATAAACTTAATTTGAAGTAATTATTTTTAATCCTAATCATTATGCAACCTTTTGCATACTCATTAATTTCTAACAGCTATGCACATTCAGAATCTACGATAAAACACGAAAAAACTAATCATATATGGTAAAGGAAATTCGTTGACAAAACAAAATGCTAATTCAGTCAAAAAGGTGTCTGTTACGGCCGCAATATGTCCAAAAACGAGATCGAATACTTAGATAAAAGTCAACAAAATTAATGTGAATTCGTTATTTTGACGGTAACATTTCGTCAAATTGACGCGAGGAAACAAATAAAAAAAATCCACGGACCCGCCATCTTTGAATTTCAAATTTGACATTGGAATGTGCATGGTAGCATTTATTGACTCGCGCTCGTTACAAACCATCAAATCGCTTGCTTTCATTGATTTTTATTCCATTGCCTTTTTTAACCGTTCATCTTACAAGGATACGGAAGAAACAACGCATTGTACCTATCTCCCTTATTTAATTTATGCTTAATCGCCCAAGTTCAGCGCATTATCCTTATTCTAAAAAAGAAAACTTAAATTATGCTTTATACTTAATTCTTATTTGTACAGCAAACAAAAGGCAGTTAGTGTCTTGCGATTAGTTTTCGACGTCTGAAAGAGCAATTTAAATATTAATTTACGCGGTAATATTTTAACAAAATGGCGGCAGGCTAAAATGGCCGACGGTTTAGTTAATTAGCATGGCGTTGTTATTGCGTTATTGTTGTATTAACCGAGGTAGATTGGTTGCTTTGTTTCCTATACGTAAAATTAAGTTTACATCTCAATCTAGAAAGTTTTCTTTCAAGTAATATTCCGTTTATGTACGCTTGTTCGCTGGAGTTATTATGGCCTTTCTAAATGAAGGAGGTTTACAGACGAGACATCCGCTTTTTTCGAAGTTTAAAATTGATGTTTGTATTGTCTGTGGCAGAGAGAATACCAGCTTATCTTTGTCGATGGTCTGTATCCTGTATTACTAATTACGACGAACCGACGAAGAGTAATTACCTAATTTAAACTGTTTAAGTATCGACAAAAAATCTACATATATGGTATTGTTTTAATACTGCGGACATTTGATGCCAATTTTCGCTATTTATCTTTCCTTTTCGTGTCGAAAAGGAAACAATATTTCTTGATCATTATTGAGGTAACTTACGAGTTACGAGTCCATTGATGATCTGAGTCTTCCCTTGACCACTCCATGCAATGAACAGTCACAGTCATAGGTATTGCTGCTGTAATTATCACGCTTGCGACAGCCTATGGTAATCCCTATTAGTATCTCTAATAATTATTATTACACACAGTTAGAAGGAGGAAATTGACAGTTCCAGCCATGTCACACGGATAGGAGACAACAGTTTTGTCGACTGACAGACAACGATAACCATCTGCCTAGCTTTTTCCCAACTCTGTTAGGTTTGGCTATTTATTGGGTATTTTACTTGGAAGGACTGCCTATCTGACCTCCACAACCCAGTTACTGGATAATACGATACCCCTTGGTAAGACTAGTTGTCAGACTTTTGGGCTTCTGATGACCTGTAACGACTGCCAAAGGTTTTCGAATGACAGCCAACGGTTTAACATACTTTCCGAGGCATGGAGGGGCCTTGATATGTAAAGATGTCCCATCCACAGACCAACCGCGGCAAGCGTAGCTTAACCTGATCGATTGACCCGTGAGGCTGTTATTACTTAGCCACAAGCCAGTACGTCTAAGTTATACTTAATAGAATTCGACTCGTCGCATACTTATTTTCTAACATAGGCATAAATATCGTGTCTATAACTGAAACTAAGAGGGTCTTTGAGAAAGCGAATATCGTTAGACAATGAGGCAAAAACTACATAAAATGTTTAGTCTAACTCTTGATAAATTGCTAAGGTAAGAAAAGTAATAGTACCGAAGAAACAAGGAAAATATAGCTTGTTCAATCTGAATCTTTCTAGCTTGGCAACACTGTGAATAGTGCTGTAGTTATTGTGTGGCATTTATTGAAATTAGGCTGAGAATCAGCACTTTAAGACAGTACCCCAAAAACACCCGCCCTTCACCACTTCCTAGCGCTTTTGCTGGCAAGAAGTGGCGCAATAAACTCCCCAGCAGAGCAGCCACAGCTGTCTGTTCAGTTTGACAAACTTAATATAAACAGCTAAATATTAGGAACCCTGTTGGTGATGTTCTTCACCAAGGTCAAGTGCGTATTACTCGCAACCGGCGTACCTTTATCGTGTACTAGCTTCCGCCCGCGGCTTCGCCCGCGAGGTATGTCGACAAAAACTATCCTATGTCCTTCCCCGGGATGCAATCTATCTCTCTGCCAAATTTTATCGAAATCCGTTCAGTGGTTTAGGCGTGAAAAGGTAACATACAGACAGACAGAGTTACTTTCGAATTTATAATATGAGTATGGATTCTAGTCGCCCCTTCCAAAAGGTAGTTTTCATATGGAGAAGAATGGGCAAGAAACTCCAACGTTACTCTTTTAAAATGTTTTACAATATTTTTTTTTTTACTCAGATCTCATCAATAGTTAATCATACGTTCAAAATTCAAGCATTCATGATTAATTAATCTAATCAATTCCAATCAGTTTTAATTTTATGCGTCAACAAGTAGGATAAGTCCTCATAGCGAGATCTTTGCGCTTTCCCAAATATCGTCTGTTTTGAGTTACGCACACATCGCAAGCTCACCCATTCACCGAACAACCGCGGCAAGCGCAGCTTACCCTGATTGATATACCGATGCGGCTGTTATAACTTAGCCACAAGCCCACCAAGTACTGTATACTGTGACTTTTATTCGAAATACCTACCAAAAATGTAATTGAAAGTACGAAACATTTTTTTATTTTTATTTCGGTAGGTCTTTTGAAGGGCGGAAGTTCGAAACACCAATATTGGCTAGGTGTCATATTTTATTAGATTATACGATTTAAGTTTAGAAAGAAGCAGGCTCTGTTTTTTTTCTACTTTTCTGTTCTGTGCCTCTAAAAAGGCCACTTTGGCAGAATCATAAAGCAACTCATATCACGCAATTCATCTGTTTGACAGTTTCACACCTAAATATCCATGAAGGGTTAGGCAGAGGTGTACCCATAGCATTTTGCGAATCTCCATACAAAACTGTCATACAGATGAAATTGCGTGATATGAATTGTGTTATGATTCTGCCGAAGTGGCCTTTTTAGGCCCCCTGTTCTCCGTCCTGTTCTAATTGTTCTTTTTTAGTTATTTCGTGTCTGCGTAGGCCGTAAGCATTCAAAGTTCTTCTAAGGAAACAAGGGTTTTATAAATGTTCTGAGTTACATCGATTCGGGCATAAAAAACATCTTAGCCATCACGAATTATACGGTTTAAGGTGGCAATAATTGCCCTCTACATAATTATACACCATTTTGATCTAAATAATAATAACGTCTATGGTCTTGACACTTGACGAGGTACCGCCCGCTGGCCCATATGTCCGACAATTTCAAATGAAATCGAAAAAACCGATCCGCATATGACGCCTTCTAAATCCAAAATTCTCTCCAAAACCGATCTCACGCTGAGAGCGCATTGAAAAAAATATTCTCTCTGACTCGTTCTTTTTTCGAATACAGATTTTTTTCTAACCATTGTCACGGCTGGATGCCACGTATTGCCAGTGTTTGGCCTGGATTTAAAGAATTTAAACATTATTTCGTGAATCAATCTGCGAATTTAATGCAGGCGGAAAAAGTTTATGAAAAATATAGTACGGACAGATCTTGTGTTATGACTTATGACTAATAAAAGCACATTTTAACTTGCGGAAGTGGGGTTTGTGAATCATCGAAGCTTTCAAGCATTAACCTCGGTGTGATCTTGATATATTATGAAATATATCAGTCTAGATTAAAATAATCTACACTACGTTTAATAAATGCAAAGTAAAAACAAAAGGATTGAAATTAGAATGGTAGAGAGTTTTTCTATAGTTAGCCATTTTGTACTTCATGCACTTAAATGCCAGGTAATATACGCATAGGTAAGTAAAAACACACAATACCATCTTTTCACCTGTGAGCCGACACTCCCGGTGCCGACCCACTAGAGAGACTTTATTAACAAGATTTTGAATATCCTATTGTCGCTAACACTTTCTATGTTCGAAATTCGAAAATCTTTTTTTTTTTACAATACAGTTTGGACATTTCGCTTGAGTTATCGCCGGCCAGTTCTGTTAAAAGGTTTAACTTTTTTTTTTCTTTCATAAACGTCAGTGCGCGGGTCGTTTTTGACGTGGGTGAGCGTGGTTATAATTGCTGTTCCGATTGGGACGCATAATTTTTATAATTGTCTGGATATGTCCTATTTTTATCTAAGAAGATTATAGATAGTTGTTATATTATCTATCAGTGGCGTGCACTCCATACATGCAAATAAGCTCTGCATACCCTGTAGTCCCACACATACATGCCATATATTACTTTACTCTATGATACATGCCCATCTAAATGATAAATAACTATAATGAAAAAAAAAACATGGTAATTTAGCTTCGCGCCATCTATAATTTTTTTGGAACTAACTCGTTGGCGCTGCGAACATCCGCCACCCGCGCAGGCAGCGCTCCCGTGAGCAAAAGCAATACTACGCCTTGCTTATTCTTCATACAACGTATCTCGTGTAGTACACAGCAAAAATGTGACTGTGTGCGTCAAAATGTGTGCGCGTGTTGGAGTTTTAGAAGCATAGCTTACATTGCAAACCGTTAAAATTGAGAAGCCGTAAAAGCACCGCTTTTGTTGTTGATTGCAGAGGGTCAACTTTTTTTTGTCGGATTGACCAAATGACCGACTAATTAGTTCGTATTAGTTCGTAACGTAATAAATTGCATGGTTTTTTTCGCCATATTGTTTTTCTTGGCGCTATACGCTAGTGATTGACGAGTAAGATTAGATTTAGCGATTTAGTAAGTCTATTGTAAAAAATGGAAAATTATGTGAGACCTGTGCTGGCAGCAAAGTGTGTTAAAGAGTAAAGTAAAATCAGCCCCGATTTTGTTGTGCATCCCCTGTCTGAAATCTCTGTGCACGCCACTGTTATCTATTAATTGTTAGCCTGACTGCATTTTGTAAAAGCTAAAATTCTGACTAATTGTTTCTATGCGTTATCTCCCAAAATAACTGTCGTCATAGACAATCGATATCACACAATGGCAGCACGCAAAAAAACACAATTAAAAACTACAAATCACAAACAACAAATTATTTAAATATCATGTGTTTGGCTTAAACTATAGAGTGTTTAAAATTTAAATATCTCCAAGAGTTGTATCCCGCGTCACCCAAAAACATGGCGATCCTACAGCCAGGTAGTTTTAAACTGGGATTTGGAAATATATGGATAATTATAAGACGGCTTAACGTGGAATTTTTGTCAAAGTTTATCGTCATTTTGATTGAGGTTACGACTCTTGTATCGGTGAAGATATTGTGTCGGTAGCTTTATTATACGAGGGGCTATAGCAACGGTTGTTGGCTTATGATATGGGAATCGGATACCTATTACATATATGAGGACTAATGAGAATTGTCCAAAATGTTTATTTTCAGAACTTTCGTCATGTTTAATGACGTAAGAGAAGCTTAGCTTACAAAAGGGGTTTGAAGGTCGGTGGCATACGTTTTTGAACTTGCGTACATCGCAAGTAGGCGAGAAGGTTTGCAAAATACCGCCAGTCAATTAATTAACTCTGTCTATACTTACAAGGTTACAGGGACACACGGCACAACCCGTTACCATGGATTTAGTAGGTACATGATTTTGAACCCCCTGGCGTAGAAAGGGATTTGAAGATCCGTGGCATACCTATACCGGTCCGCCATTTTGATATTTCTCAAAATGGCGGCCACGCGTAAAACCTGTAGCGATAGCTGACATTAATGCAAACAGAAAACAAATCAAATGGCGATAGCGCGACAGTAGAGGCATGTGAGGCTCCATATAAAAATCTTCAATCCCCTTATCCTGGATTTCACGATTGTCTTTCTCAGCAAATAATGTTATTTATTTCCTGAAAAGGTCAAACGCGACCACATTTTCATTGTAGAAAAGTTATAAAATGATTAGTTTTAAACAAATAATTTCCTTGTTTACAGTACCTAATAATCCTGACCAGAAATGTATGGACGGACCAGCGGACCAGCGGAACTTCCCTTCTAAGCTGTTATTTATTTCTAAGGGGGATGCCCCTTAGAAATAAATAACAGCTTAGAAGGGAAGTTTATAAGATATGCTAAAACAGCATAAATTATCGGGAAATATAGGAGAAAATACGTTTATTTGCGGTAAACATAAGGCAGAGAACGAACGAAAACACAAAAAATCGACCAATCGATTTTAGCAAAGCGCATCGATTTAACGGAACCAATTCCTAAATGCAATACCTACTCATAAAAAATTCTATCATGGTCACGGACGATAATTGGTCCACCCACCCGACATAAGCTCGTAGACCAATCGCGACACGATTTGTCTTGCTAGATTATTTAAAACATGTCGTTAATGTGAATCGATCGTAAAATTTGTATAGAAACTCCTTTGATTGGCGATTATTTTTAATGACTAATATTTTATTGCATTTTTATAGTTAATCGGCTATTTTTGATGCGGTTCAACGATTTAACGTAGGCATAACTGCTTAATAAGTAATCGAATGTCTAGTAATCTTTTCTTCTACACCTGTAAAACTAATTAAAAACGTTTGTAAAATGGAATTCTCCATTATAATCTAATTTCTTCCTTTTTTAAAATCGATCGCTAGTACGCTTTTAGTGACAGGTTTGAAATACGTGCCATAAAAATAGGTGTTCGAGTTTTAAAAAACGTTTTGTTTCTTTGTTTATGGCTTATTATCTGTTGACAATTAAAGAACTCTGGAAATTGAGTTCTATTTTTGAATGGCGACGTATCATTGGTTTTTGGATGATGATTTTAAAGTCTTATAGTTTCCGGTAGGTAAATTATTATATTATCTACGATTACTTTTTGTCAGTTATATAATAATACATGTGCAAATAACTAACCAGACTTTAATTTCTTACGAACACCTCGCGACAACCTTAATTTTACATTCAACCAAATCGATATTTCTTCAGTAGGATTGTGTTTCAGCCAATCATCATTATCATCAGCCCACAGCAGTCCACTGCCGGACATAGGCCTCTCCTATTGCACGCCATGCAACTCGATTTTCGGCAATTCTCATCCAGCTGCAAAAATTTCAGACAATGGCTACTAAAATTAAATGGGAACTGACATAGTCAACCCGCTTGGCAAACAGAATGGTGATTCTAATACCTACCTAACTGTAAGGTTTATGATTTTTAATAGCAATTAATAAAACATTTTAAATACTTAATTAAATATATAAAATTAAATAAACCGAATATCGACAGGTATAATCGATTTGAGGAATTGTTAGTCGATTATGATGAGCCGACAACACTCTGCGAGCGCGGGAATTTTTAATCTGTACGGCCGTAGGTATGGCGCGGGTATGTGTAACATTGGTTGTATAAATAAATAATTGTAAAACATAGTGACCTGAGTTTTACTAAAGTACTTGCTGCCATAAATCTAGACACCGCGCCGGCTGCTGTGGTGAATTTTCTGATGAGAAATACTTTACCCTATCTAGGAATGGTGCACTCTCTTCCTTCACTTTCATAGCCCGATGGAACGGCAATTCGAGATGACTGGAGAGTGATGTGAGGCACAGGGAGAATGGCTTAACGTGCTTTCCGAGGCACCGGGGTATCAAACCGCCAACTTCCAAACTCCGGGCTGATTATTAAGTTTAGATTATAAAGATTATTAAGCCAAATTAAGAAATTCCTCATTGCAAAACCCAATTAGTTAAACTACAAATTAGAATGCAAATCAGTAGTTTTCTAGAGAAACTTGGAGTTTTTACTAAGTCTATAATTTTATTGAAAACCGGCCAGGGTTCCGTACCTACCACCATACAATATTTAACATCATCATTTGCCTAGCCTTTTCCCAACTACGTTGGGGTCGGCTTCCAGTCTAACCGGATGCAGCTGAATACCAGTATTTTACATGGAGCGACTGCCTATCTGACCTCCACAACCCAGTTACTGGGTAATACGATACCCCTTGGTAAGACTGGTTGTCAGACTTTCGGGCTTCTGACTACCCGTAACGACTGTCAAAGATCCACGAATGACAGCCGGGACTAACAGCTTAACGTGCTTTCCGAGACACTGAGGGGTTTCGATATGTCACCCATCCACAGACCAACCTTATTTAACACTACATTTAAAATAACTGCAAAAAAATCACGTTTGTTGTATGGGAGCCCCCCTTAAATATTTATTTTATTCTGTTTTTAGTACCTACTTATTTGTTGTTATAGCGGCAACAGAAATACACATTTTGTGAAAATTTCAACTGTCTAGCTATCACGGTTCATGAGATACAGCCTGGTGACAGACAGACAGACATACGGACAGTGAGTCTTAGTAAAAGGATCCCGTTTTTACCCTTTGGGTACGTACCCTAAAAAAATACACAGATATTCGCCCGTATTACTCTCAAGCCCGTATCATAGCTTTTCATGAACTCTAAATATTACTAACGCTGACACAGGACACTGAAAATCTAACAAATAACATTTAACAAAGCAGGTTTTGACAACCTGTTCTGGGCAAGCAGGTTTTGGAACCCCAAGACTTGGACACAGCGAACTTGTAGCCGGCTAATTCCAAGGCTAGAAATATGACTAAGTAATAAATTAAAACACATACGATATTCAGCAGTAAAACCGCTCAGGTTACCATGTTAGAACGTTATCAACAATCTAGAAGCCTGGACAGGGCTCAATTTAGTTAAGAGAACACACTATGTCTTGGATAACTTGTCACGAATTACTTATTTCACCTGGCGATGCCTGCTACCTAAAAATAATGAAATTAATTTATAATCCTTGCCCACTTCCACTTTAAGTAGGTAGGTACTTAGATGGAGTGGTAGTCAGAAAGTTAATCAAACTGAATCTACGTCAATTTGCCGTATTTATAGCCATACAACTGTCAAATAATAATTGTTCTGATTTGAATATACGGACAATCTAAGTTGATATCATCAATTTGATGAATAATTATGATTGTATAATACTAAAGCAAGGTTTGTGAAGATGAGCTGTAAAATTTAGCACACGACAAACTATGTCCGTATATATAGTTTTCTTTACCATGTGTGTCTCCCGCAGTCTGTAGCTTTTAAGTCGTATTTCCATCTTTGAAATGCTTTTTCTCTATTCCTTCTCTGTGATTCAATTCTGTTACGTCTCTAGCCTCTCTTTCTTCTTTAAGTCTGGTCTTATTGACATCTAAATATTTAGGAAATATATCGCATTACGGGGCTTGCTTACTCTTCTACGTTCAAGCAGATAGGTACGAGTGAGTATCTACATTATTATACGGGGTTCTGTCATAGTGAAAAATAATAATGTAATCTTAAGATGAGTTATTTCAGATTTCTGCGACTTTTGCCACTCCATCTGAGGCCCTAAACAGGTGGCAATCGGTTTTAAAGCATTTCGTATATCTACAACAACAATTAACAAGATAAACATAAACTTTTCGGTAGCTTATGTCAATCCAATACATTGTTGACTATTCCATCATCGTTATCCCTAATAGAATGTAACTTTGGTCCAGAAGATAGTCGCAGAACTCGTCCCAAAGTTTTTATTTATTAAATGGAAAAACTTCTAATCCTAAATAATATTATAAATGCGAAAGTAAGTTGTTTGTTTGTTATACGCTTTCACGCTTAAATGGCTGAACGGAATTAGATGAAATTTGGCACATGGGTAGACCATGATCTGGAGAAAGACATAGGCTACTTATCATCCTGGATCGCAAAAGAAGTCGCGGGCAACAGCTAGTAGTAAATAAAAATTTAATATCCTAACCAAACTAAAATATGGCGTCGAAATATTCTTCCGCATCGCTAGGATTTTCCTAATAAATTTCTTAGTACCGTGGACCGACGATAAATGTATATAGAAAGCAAGTAAACTAATTTTAGAAGTTTTACGATTTTTTTCTAGAATCAATTTAGTGGTGGAGTGTTGTCTTCTGGTGTCATCATTGACGTAGTTACGGAGCTGGAGCTAAACTAACCACAGTCATCTAATGAGAAATCACAAATGACACCTCGTAATAAATAATCCCACCAAAAAGATTTCGTGTAAAGTAGGTCGCCAAGACCTAAATAACGCTTTCATTGTAAAAAAGTTAAGATCCAAGCCAAGCCCCTAACTGAACAAACCTGACATCTTTGTCAAAATGTACGACTCTAATAAAAACCCTACTAACAGTAACTCTTCAATAGGTACTGTCGATTTTTCTAGGGGGGGCAAAGAAGTTTCTAAGGATTGGCATTTCCCACCCTTGACCCCCAGCACCATGTCTCCCACATTATACGGACACTCAATTACAAAATACTTCCTTAAATACTTCACTGAGGTTTTTGTCTTTTATCTTCAGGTTATCTACCCTAAGTCTTCAATCATTTACATTGACCTCGCGTCACCTTACTAAAAAAAAATAACAATAAGAACCCATACGATAGCTTATAAAACTTTTAATTCAAAGATAGAACACATTTTGTGCCGGCGGCGGCGCTCGCGCATCGCACGCACTATCGTCGATCAGATGGTGACCTATGATCTTTGCCCAACGGTGGGTATGACCGTGATTTAGAGTAGGTACGTACGCTAACTATGAATAAATAAATTAAGTATACCTTTGTTATGCCGGAAAAATAGTACATTATATAGATCTTCTTTGAAAACAAACCGTGCGACAAAATGTTGAACTTCAATCAACAATCTTTATTTAACCACTTTGGGAGCCGAATTATCAAAAATTATTCCTTTTGTACTCTCCATCTTCATTACGAAAAGAGCTCTTGTATAAAATGTCATGCTTTTAGACGCAGCGGTTTACGGAGCGCGTTTTCTGTCTGTTAATTTAAGATTTTCATTAAGCAAACGACTGCAAAATTAAATCAAATTCTTAAAAAAGAACGCGGCAAAAACCCTAAAAAAAAGATAACTAAAACCAAGTGTGAAAACTAAACGAATCTGACAGTTTAACATCTAACAGCCCGCCATTTCACTCCGGACCATAGACAAAAAATACAAAATGGCTGACTCATGGCAATCAATCACCTTTCGGACGACGATTATATTAATTTTGTTATACTATTATTTGC
This sequence comes from Gortyna flavago, assembly GCA_963669345.1. Classification (NCBI taxonomy): domain Eukaryota; kingdom Metazoa; phylum Arthropoda; class Insecta; order Lepidoptera; family Noctuidae; genus Gortyna; species Gortyna flavago. The sequence goes on from OY770142.1 coordinate 15,932,098, forward strand.
CTAAGCTAGACACAATGGTGCTTGAGTTGGGAAAGGGCTTCAAGATGACATGTCAATTAAAGAACTATCTATTATTGTTAGTAGAGACAGAGAAATGAGGATTGTTAAATGTTTATGGTTAAAATTTTGTCTGTGGTAAGTGATCGTTTCATTTTGTAGTTCGTTTTTTTTTGTTTTAGTTGATGGTCTGTCTGACGTTAAACTAGCTCTGTCTGTCTTTTTCTTCTCTCGTAACGGCACGAATGATGTGTGAGAAAAGCCTGTAACTAATTCCGTGGTTACCTATATTTATACTAGCTTCTGCCCGCGACTTCGTCCGCGTGTTCTTTTCTTGTTCCCCCGACCCACCCCGCCGCATCGCATCATCTCGTTTTCGCTTAGCGTTCTTTCTGACTTTTTTTTCGTTTTGCTCGGTTCCTGAGGCTAAATAAAATAATAATAATAAAATAATAATAAATAATATAATATAGCGTGATGTTAAATAGCCTATAGCCTTCCTCAAGAATTGGGCTATCAAAGGCAAAAAGATTATTTCAAATCCAACGGGTAGTTCCAAAGATTAGAGCGTTCAAACAAACAAACTCTTCAGCTTTATTATTAGTATAGATATAGATGTTATATTATTCAGTCACGAAAATGGTAGTGGCACTAACAGCCTGGTTGCATCGGTCGTGTATTGGCTTCTCCTGGAGACTATTGAATACCACACTCTTCTCTGTTTGCCTATTACTATTAAGCATTGGAATACCAATCATCATCATCAGCTTTTAGCAGTCCACCGCTGGACATTTTCATTTAATCTGTCCCTACGGCACATGACTACGCTCGATCCAGCTTCAAGTTTAACCTGATTGACCCCTCTCAGTCACAATAAATTCGGCTTCCATAGTTTTTATCCCCGCGCGATTCCATGTAATACCTAACGCAATTTTTATCTCTAGCTAAACTTGTATTATTCAAACAAGATATAATACCTGGGTACATAAACCAATTATATTATATGTTTAAGTTTAAACAGCCACGCACACAAACATGGTACGTTTAACATAATTAGTAGAAAAAGCGAAAACGGCAGAAAGGCGAGGCATGCAAATTGAAGGGGGAGGAGCCATCCTCTTCTTACTTTATGTTACGTATCATTACCAAGCTACCAGAGGCCATGGATATTTACATTCTAAAAAGAACATAGTTGTTCTGAAATGAATTTGTGGTGTATTTTGCTTGTGTATTTGTAAAAAGAGGTAAAAGGCAGAGACGAAAGTAGAGTTTCGCTTTTTTCTTTTTAACAAAATGATTTCGTCATGTAGGTGTATTTTTAATGTTACATATTTACCGCTACACACAAAGAAACATAGCATAACATAACATTATATCACACTCGTATTCTCTAAAGGGTACCTAACGCAGAGAGAGGTGTACATTTTGCCAGATATTTTTAAGTCCCATGTAATAGGGGGCCTATTGCCATCAATCGGGCAGAAATCTAGACACCGGGCTGTTACTGAAAAAATCCAGATGAGGAAACTCAATAACACTTTGCCCGACCTGAGTTGAGACATCATGCTTAGCAGTAGCACTTGCGGCTATTACAACGAGGCAGAAACAAAACTGTAATTTTAATCCTTGAAGAAAAAAAAGCGCTACAATAAAAAAAAAAACTTTGTATGATCAATCTTGATTCACATCCCTTAAACCTCTCAAATGGCCCATTTCTCCGAAGAAAAAAAGTAAACCAATTTCAAAACACTAATTCCTAATTTAAATCCATGATATTTAAAACTCCAAAATGGAGCCATATGTTTGTTTCAAGAGAGCAAAAAAAAGACGTTCAGTCAATCGTCGGCGACGACTTTAGCAGTCCATAAATGTTCTTCTTTCAAAATATTGCCATAGACACCAAGGGTCGAAGGGCAGAATCGCAAAATAAAGATGCGCAAAAAGTTTTCAACTTCTCCGAAAAAATGTTCAAGAGGTACTCGTTTAAGAAACTTGTCTATGGCTGTCAAAGTTTTGGTGTAAGTTTTATGGCTAGAATAGTTCAAACTGGAGATTTAATGGTCTCCTTGTTTGCCATGGATGACCATCCTGTGGTTTTGTTAAGTAAGTAGGTGTGACCGCACGCAGATGGTTTAAAACATGATACTAAGATCCTGCAAGAGGGGCGTGTGACTAAGTAATAACAGCCGCACGGTTCGATCGATCAGGTTAAGCTGCGCTTGCTGCGGTTGGTCCATGGATGGGTGACCATCTTTACATACCACCACCCCTCCGTGCCTCGGAAAGCTCGTTAAGCCGTTGGTCCCGGCTGTCATTCGTGGATCTTCGACAGTCGTTACGGGTCGTCAGAAGCCCAAAGGTTTCACAACCAGTCTTATACCAAGGCGTTTCGTATTATCCAGTAAATGGATTGTAGAGCCAGATAGACAGTCGCTCCATGTAAAATACTGATACTATCTGGTACAAACACCCTAAACCAAATTTTAGCTAAAAATCACGGAACCACGGCCCACGGCCCATAGATCCAAATTCTTAGAAAGGACCTTTTCGCCCGATTTTTTGACCAATTTTGTGAAGCTGTAGTTGAAGTGAGCTTAAAGTGAGTTATTAATCCCTAGTATCACTTCAAATGAGAGCTCACTTTGACTAAGTTTCCACGGTGACATTTGTCCAAAATAAACCAGCTGATGTAAAATTTCAGTAGAGTTTCGTGAAGCAAAATCTGTCCTTTGCCGACTCACTAAGGAGTGCCTGTGATAAGTCGCGAAACTTCTTTTGGGACTTGCCCTAATGAGAACATAGCTACAGAACTGTGTGTGTGAATAAAACCCAGTTGAATATTAATATTATTCTTCTTTAAGATGACCTACAAGTCAATATCTCAGCTCACAGGTATAAGGATTCGTCATTTACATAATGAGACAATAATGTTGGTACCTTGAGTCGAGGGTCAGTCACATGTAAGACGGCCTTACCTAATGAATTATAGACATTTTTGTTCGTTGTTATGTACCTGAACATCCATAATATATAGACAAACCCAGTGCAGGTTGCAGAAAGATACAAAAAAAAAAAGTTTTGACCAGTGGGGCAATTTTCGTAATTTTAAGAACGTTCACAGTCTGATTCAGTCTCAATCTGACAAAAATACCTATAATTTCCCTAACATTTTTACGAGTTTTTGACATTGGTTGTCTCTGAGATGAGATTGCGATTTTGATAGATTTTAATTACAAGAATTGGCCTAGTTGTTCTGAAGATGGGTTGTAATTTGTTCGCACTCCATCTTGAAATCCCAATTAAGTCGATCTTAGAGCACTTTCAGGATTAAGGAACATTAGTCTCTCATGTTTCAAGGGTTTAGCTGGTGCATTCCCTGTAGTACTTATTTAGGGTTTACAAATCCTAAAGAGTACCTATAGGTACCTATAGTATATTTTTTGCAGCAGAAAAATTACAACGATTTATTCGTGGACTTATAAACCAGCATGTCCTAGAACTAATAATTCGAAGATATGTGACATCCACCAACTCACACTGGGCCCGTGTGGTATATTACGGGCCACTCCCTCTCACTGAGAGGAGGCCTGTGTCCCAGCAGTGGGAAGTTTTATAGGCTGATTATGCTATTCCTGGAAAGCTATTTGGGATTATTTCTTAAGTTATTTTGTTAAAACTCTCCCAAACTTTGGGAGCCCCAGTATTTGCATAGTTTTCAAGTGTTTTCGTCTTGAAATAGAAGAGTTCTTACAATGTTTTGGTCTTCAGGGCGAACTGTGCAGTGCGTACCGCTCAGTAGTCACTAACTAACCTTACAGCTTCTTTGACCAAAGAACGATGTTTTCTGTGTTTGAAACGACATTTAATTCGGAACAATATAACAGTTTGTACCAAAATATTTCTTTTCTTGACAGTGTCTGTGATAAAAAGCATTGCTTCGTGTAGGTAATTCAGTGTCGTGCAGATTAGAATTACATTGTCGTAAAAAAAAAATCCTCCATTTCTGTGTACCTACCTAAAATTTTTAGCTTACATTTTAAATTAGAGTTTAATTACCTAGTTAAATATTGTGAATGATAACTTTTGATTTTACCTGTATTTACGGATCATAAAACATGACATTTTTATGCGTGTACAGTGTAAACGCCATAATGGATTTAGCTAATTATTTAATAATCCGACTAGTTCTTTGTTTTATTACCTATAGTTTAGTGCTGTGCTAAAGACGATTATGTTATTAAAAGTAAGTACCTACTAGTTATTTTAATTTTAATGTTCAATAAAAAGTATTTTTTTCATGCGGGCACGGTCACTAATTGACAGTGTTCAGCATTTTGTTATCAACACGAGATTTTCAAACAGCTTTTATTTATTTTTTTATACCACGCTTTGATGTTTTTGCCCTTTAGGTATGTTCAGTGTTGCAGGGCAAACACATGACCGGGGTCCTATTTTACTTCCTGGGTCATTATTTTCCGTCGCCTCCGCCAGCTTAGATTTTCTTATTTCGAGTTGTAAAGTCCTCAATAAAAAAAACAAAAAACTTAGTTAATAAAAGCAATGATTCAGGTTATTTTGACACCCAGGATGAGATGGCCAGTCCTAAGCACAAATATAAATTATATTCCTATTAATAGTAAAAAAGTTTTTATTACAAAAATGATAAGTTGCTTCACCGCATTATCTAACGTACTGGCCGGTAGTAAAACTCAAAGTTGACTTTTACGATAGCTGTCAAAAAGATACATACGATTCTTTTTTCGAATTTAAAAACAATATAACAATGAACTACTCTATATTCTATTTCAGAACTCATTTTATAGCCAAATAACATTAAAAAAGTAACTAATTACAAAAAAAACTATTATTAAAAAAGCTATTATTTCTCCAAAATCATAACTATTAAAGCGATGTGAACGTAAAATTACGACATTATTATAATAATTATGATTTTATGACGTAAATAATCGTCGAGTTACGAGCTTGAAAGAGTCACAATATTTTTATGACGCAATTAAACGTCTGAAGAAAAATTAACGGCACTGGATATTTATCAATCAAGTTATTATTATTGATTCATGCATCGTTAGACGCGTTTTAAGATTAGCTGACCAATTTTTTGAATAAAAACTTTTTAAGGCGGTCTTTACGCTCTATCCGGCCATTGAACAAAACTGAACCATCACGCTCGGGGACACTGAAATGGAAAAACGCTAAGAGCGGTTTCGCATCCTATCAGACACATACATCCGATCAGAATCCGAATTAAAGATCCGACTTCAATCCGAATTGGGAATGATCTAAATTCAGACGGATGAGTTCGGGTCTAGTAGTAGTGCAGAACTGCTCTAAGAAAGGATGTTTCAAAACGTTTGCTGGTTGAATAATTGCGGGCAACACCTTGTCTAGGCATACAGTAGTTAATTAAACACTTACGACGTTATTTAAAACAATACAGATAGGTATACATAGACGGGAATTGTGGCTAAGTAATAACAGAACGGGTTGATCGATCAGGTTAAGCTACGCTTGCCACGGTTCATCCGTGGATGGGTGACCATCTTTAAATACCACGACCTCTCCGTGCCTCGGAAAGTACGTTAAGCCATTTGTCCAGGCTGTCATTCGTTGATCTTTGATAATCGTTACGGTCGTCAGAAGCCTGATAGTCTGACAGCCAGTCTTACTAAAGTATTTATCTACCCAGTAACTGGGTTGTGGAGGTCAGATAAGCAGTTGCTCCTTGTAAAATACTGGTATTGAGCTGCATCCGGTTAGACTGGAAGCCGAAACCTACATAGTTGGGAAAAGGTTAGGCAGATATTGAATACTTACATCAAGTACATAGATATCTAGTAGTTTAATAGGTATTTGAGAACACATAGTGTACTTAGTATCTACTCAGTTGCACAACGCATTGTCCTATGATTTATGAGCCAAAAGTGATAAATATGTTATAATATTATTTGTACTGATGTCATATTTAACACTAGCTAACGCCCCTGACTTCGTTCTTATAACAGACTTCAAAACTTTCGTGCGTTATTAAATGAATTACTACTGATTACTAATGATTACGGTAAAAAAAAGTAAGGAAGGAAACCTGAGCTAAATGGACAAAAAATAATTAATTCGCCAACATTGAATGGGTGTGTTGGTCTCCAGCATTCGTCAAGGTGGCGTGGTGACGAGCTATATGTCTGCCTCGCTGCAGGACAAAGGTCTACTCCTGCAGTTGGACAGTTACCGGCTGGCGTAATTATAGCAGCATTTTTTTTAGTTAACCTATGTTGTCCCGCTTTTGGGCAAAGGTCTCCGCGGTCTTCGCCATATTTTTCCAATTTTCTTTATGCCGTGCCTTCTCTGTCCAATAGGTTATACCATCATATTAGGTACCTACCTGCTAATTTTTCGACCCCTCATTGGACCAATTCAGGGATTGATCCTTTCGTAGATCAGAGGGGCAATTCTCGTAATTTTAAGAACGTTCACAGTCTGATCTCAGTCTCAATCTGTCAAAAATACCTCTAATTTCCCTACATTTTGAAATTTTTTTGTCGCCGAGATGAGACTGCGACTAGATTTTGAACGTTTTAAATTAAGAGAATTAGCCTTCAGGTCTAAAACCTTTAGCGTTCTATAATATATCTTTAAAATTAATTTTTGTGTCTTTAGCGGTTTAGGTTGTGTTTTGTGTGTCAAGTATTTGCATAAGTGTGAAATAAGAGGTAGGAAGGAACGCGATGACTACGTTCTCATTACATTTGAACAGTAACCGGGTTTTTAATATATCAATGCAGTAACCGCAGAAAACCTGTCATAAAATGAAATAATATCTTTTTAACCGACTTCATTTGTTATTACATTGTCACTATTTGTGTGTTTAGGTGGCAAGCACTGCCGTTTGAAATAATAATTATCGTGTAGCTGTTATAATTTATCGATATGTCACGTCTTAATGTGGCATTCATTGATATACTGTGTGCATTAATATAATAGTTAAAACTTGTTTTGTAGATACATAATTTTCACGATGGCTTATGTGGCTTTTTTTTTTACAAAGCAATTTCTTTTTGTTTCATTAATTTTGACTTTTACTACGACTTTTTACGTTACTTACATAGCGTTAAAGGAAATGAAGTTCAGAATTACTGATCAATTTTTCAGCTAATAATATCGTGATGTTTTTGTTTTTTTTTAACAAGGTATTATGTATCTACCGAAATAAGTCTTATTTTGATAATCTGAAAGTCTGACAACCTGTCTTCCAAAGGTTCCCAAAAACTGGGTTGTAGAGGTCAGGTAGGCAGTAGCTCCATGTAAAATGTGCAACGACTCCGAATGTGGCCTATACCTACTTAACATAACATAACATGATCAGCCTATAACGTTCCCACTGCTGGAACACAGGCGTCCTCTCAGTGAGAGGGAGTGGGCCGTAATCCACCACGCGGGCCCAGTGCGGATTGGTCTAAAGTTACCTACTATTAATTTCCAACCCACACCGTTTACAATAAGTAAGTACAGAATCATAAAAAACACACCAAAATCTTAAAAAAACCCACCTAATAGGTAGGTACACCTAAAAGTAAGTCAACATTTAAAGCCAAAACGTCCGCCGGACCAATATGTCTGCTCATAACCATCTAAAAATCGTTTATTACAAACTAAAACGAATCAAAGAAGTTAAACGAGTAGTTTTTAATTAAAAACGAACTAAATCCTGGTCATTAATAATATGAGAAGCCTCGTTTTGTGTGGAATCAGTTAAAAAACTATAATGGGATCAACTCACACGGATTTCCGCGTACAGATTTGTCTGTGTAGATTTTTAATATGTCGGAGAATTGTTGAGTCTTGAATTTCTTAGGAAAAATATTGCGTGACGGTGATCACTTGTTTATGGTATGCTGCAAGTCGTCTTTTTGATGTGTCATTTCATATCTGTGGTCATCTCACCGGCCAATCCAACGTTGTTCTCATAGATTATCCTCTTTCGTATAAGGTACTAATTTGTTTTATTCGTCATCATTAATAGCGCATAGAAAAAGTTAACCAGTTTCTGACGAGGATTTGTCTTAATACTCAACAGATTTTTCAGCAGTTTTATCCTGAAAATCCATACTTACATGTTACAGTCATTTAATTACAAGTAAGACTGTATGTCTGTTATTTATTCTGTGGAACTAAGTTTTTCATTGGAAATGGAGAACGAAAACTTATCCACAACATTCACAGTAAAATTGCCACAAAAATTTCACGAGACCGTCGTCATGCAGTAAAATTTTGGTAGCACGTAAAACCACAATAATTATTTTCTAATGAAAATACTAAAATTTACTAAAACATTTTCTAAAATAATAAAATATTTTGCTGCAGAGTTTCTTATCTTATATAAAAAAAAACACAGCCCATACACTTCCAGTCTTGAAAATAAGTAAGTATTTTATAACGTACAGCATCCAGCGATACAATGTTTTTCTCCGTCGCTCTTGTTAAACAAACTCCACCAATACGGGTTAATTTGTGATCTAATTAATATACCGATCAGAATGTCTGCAAAGTTTCCAATAAACAAAATATAAGCCTAGCGGATATAATAAAAATAAACCATAAATACTTTCTAGTCGATGGTATTTCGAATATCATGTACTTCGTGCCTGAAATGTTTTATACAAAATCTAATTACGTTTTTATCATCGGTTTTTGAAGAAAACCATGTTTCATCAGCTTGCTTTATGCTGAAAATCAGCCTCATATTGTTAATGTAGGCCAAAGGTTGCTGGCTAACTACAAAGCAATTGCATCTTCTCAAGCAGAGAAGGTACGAGCACTGATCACTACGCATGCTCAGTACAGGTAAACAGCGATTTTAGATTTGGAAAAAGATACTTTACGATGTTTTCCTGCACAGTAAGCATAGACTGTACGTTAGTAAATATTATGTAGATTCACACGTAGTTTGTGAGACATGGACGCCGGGAGCGGGGTGCGAGAGGGTACACTTGCACCTCCCTGGCTTCAAAATAAAATGTAGGTGTAAAAACGTTCAGAACTAAAAATATCCGAATACGCCTAATAGATTAATAGAGAACTCAGTTTTCGATTGTATTCTGCAATCTCTTGATTTTAAATCTTTTTCTGCATTAGTCAACAAAGTACCGAAAGTACCGAATCTAATCGGGTGAAGTCGACAAAGTGACTCCTTCGGACATACTTACAATAACCTAAGATATCCATTATATCACAGGTGAAGTTCAAAAATAATTCAGCCTGCTTCGTTGAACTGAAGATGCACCCCCCTGAAAATAAACTGGCGGTCAACAGTGCCTCGGGTCTGTTATACAGACTGATTAGAAATCTAGGTAAAACATCTACTGATTTTCCTAGTATTTTTTAATCTCTTCCTGAAACTTAATCACTACTTTTAAAAGTATTGAGGATTAAATTTTATTGCTACAGGAAGAAAGCAGGGCATTGCATCGAGATACAATTCCAGGCTACCTATAGACGTATGTACGTGTATCTATGCCCAGTGGTAACAGCCGCGATTTACCAGTTATAGGTCGCAGGTTCGAACCCAGACATCGCTTTGCTTTGTGTAAATTATTTCATCACCACTGATCTCAAAACGGTGAAGGAAAACTTCGCGAGGAAACGAAACGGCATGTCCTAGAACCAAAAATTCGAAGGCATGTGGCCACCCGCACAGGGCCCGCGTGGTGGATTACAGCTGAGCACCGTTAGTGGGAACATTATATGCTGATTATAAATATTATAATTTGCCAAATGTATACAGGATGAAATTGAATACATGCGACAAATCGAAATGGGAGATTGTACTCATCATTATGAACAACTTTTACTATGGGACCAAACCTGAAATCGCGAAAAAAAAAAAAACAGCTTTTCCCTACATTTTGACGAGTTATGCGAACATAATGATTTGTGGTGCATACGACCTTATGTGAAGTTCGTTACTTTTAGAGGTGCCAGTCAAACCATAATTCTACTAATATTATAGTAAGTATAAGTTTGTGAGGATGAATGGATGTTTATTACTCTTTCACGCAAAAACTACTAAACGGATTTGGATGAAATTTAGCACACAAATAGTTTATAACCAGGTTAATAACAGGATACTTTTTATCCCAATATTCCCACGGGATCGAAACTTATGCGGGTGAAAAACAGTTAGGTACTGTCGTATTTTAATTTTCATTCTAATACAATAATAATATACTGCCTTAATTTTTTTGTTTAATTAATCTAAATAAAAACACAAGAAAGAACAGCTCACGAAAAGAGACCGAATAAAGTTGAAAGCTCCTGTGAAAAGTTTCGTTTAGTTCCGCTACTCCATACGAGATGGCGCTAGGAGTACGTTTGTGCGGAGGCTTGAAATTATTTATCGTTCGGAGTTTGGCGACGGCAACTTCACATGAACTTTATCTTTATAATTATTCTTTTTATTTAACACTATCGTCTCATTATAATAGTAAAGTAGATAATCAACGATTTTGTTATTAATTAGTTAGATTCTCATTATAAGTCGGCAATTATTATTTATTTTAATCTTGATTGTCAAGTAGGTGTGTAGCTATATTTTTTTACGATTTTCTACTTCTTTGCCTAGTTATTTATTTTGTAGGATTATTACTTATTTAAATCTATCTCTATCTATTTGATCCAAATAACCTTCAAAATCTATAATTAGATGGTTCATCAACAAAACACATTAAAATAGAAGTACCTACCTAAAACTTAATTTATAGTATTAAGTACGTATTGTTTCGAAATTGTTAATTACCTATTATTTTGATGATATCAACATGATGAGAAGTATCTAGCGTCCTTCTGTCTGTTACCGTGTGATACGGTTTAAATAACTTTTTTATAAGTACCAATCTATCCTCATGTATTACCCACTAATTTCTGCCCGCGACTTCGTTCGCGTGAAATTTCTTGTTTTACCATATAGGTAATAATATCATATGACACTCGGAAATACTGTAGCTTTCCATTAGTGAAAGAATTTTCGGAATCGGATCAGTTAGTAGTTTCGATGATTTAAATCAAAAATTTTTAAGTTACTAAATACCTAGTGGGGCCCTACTTACAAAAATAAAATTTTTACCACTTTGTAAAATTAAAGAGTATATGTACCTAGGTATATATTCAAGCAAGTAAATTATATGATTTGATGTGATATCCAATATCCGCCAAGCATAGTGATTATCTTTTAAATTTTTTTTTTTTGACTGATTCTGCTGCCAAGTGCATTTCATCAGGGGGCCTAAAAAGGCCACTTTGGCAGAATCATAAAACAATTCATATCACGCAATTTCATCTGTATGACAGTTTTGTATGGAGATTCGTAAAATGCTATAGGTACATCTCTGCCTAACCCTTCAGTGATATATAGGTGTGAAACTGTCAAACAGATGAATTGCGTGATATGAATTGTTTTATGATTCTGCCAAAGTGGCCTTTTTAGGCCCCCAGTTCTCATTAACAAAAACTGTTTTTCTAATCAATTATTTTACTTATCAGTAAACTTACGGATCGTTATTTCTACCAATTGTTGCTGGTAATTGTTACGAATCGTTTTTAATAATATCGTTCTTAGTAATATTAGAGAATTAGGTAGTAACTAACGGTTTGTTAACTTACCAATCGTTTTTTTCAGCGGGTCGTTGAATATCAATAGTTTTTTAAGGAAATTTATCAATCGTTATTATACTAACCCTTCTGAATAGCGATAGATCCATAAAGGTTTTCTAACCTTACAGATCATTTGCATACCTAGTATTGTTTAAAATCAAGTATTTTCTAACTGAACAGACAGTTGTGCTGCTGGGGAGTTTGTTGCGCCACTTCATCCCAGCGAAAGCACTAGGAAATGGTGAAGGGCGGGCGTTTTGGGGGACTGTCTTTTGTAATTTTGACGTTCGAAAAGTGCTGATTCTCAGCTTAGTTTGAATAAATGACATTTGATTTTGGTTTTCGTTTTCCAATAGAATTTTATTTTGTTCATAGGCTTATTGGAATCGTACGTATCTAAGTGACCACTAAGTTATAGTACCTAAAATTTAAAGATGATTAAATCATCGTCATCGCCTGCTCTTATCTCAATTTATTTGTGGTCGGCGTAACGTGTCTTTTTCTTCCATACTTCTTATTAGTCATCATCTCGGTAGTCACCCCCTTTCTAACCATATCATCTTTCACACAGTCCATCCATCGTTTTTAAGGCTAATTAAATATAATCTATTATTATCTACCGTATACCTAGTTATTGACACAAAATAAACCTAAGATTATGCCCATTAAATGCATCGTTTAATTTTATAACATTTAAATGTAGAGATAAGTAAAAATTATGTTCAAACATGTTTTTAAATGCTTATAAACAAGAGATTTATGTTATTTTTTTTTATGGATTTTTAATTTAATAGTTCGATTTTATTGTTTTTGACCCCACTGACCTATGATGAAGGAAATTATCGTGCGAAAAGTTTGGACTATATAATAATATTTGTAACACGTTTTTTCTCAGAAACCTACATCTGGCCCCAGTTCCTTACAATAGTGGAATAAAGTCTAAGTTAATATTTAGACTAATATTAACTAAGGCAACAAATTGTGAAGAGATAGGTTATAAATTACATTTTGTTATCTATTTATTTGTTCGTTTGAAACATGGTGCATGTGCAAGGCATTTTCTTCTTTTTGGTATTTTACCTTTTTATACCTTTTGTCTATGCTTTTTCTACCTTTTGGTTTTTACTTTTGAGTGACATACAATATACTTTGTTTTACGACCGAACCAGCGCCTTTTATGCGGTAGTTAATAGTGCAATTAAATTAAATCAAATCAAAATAGTAAATGGGATATCAAAATCACGTCTACACGTCATGTTTAAAAGAGTTGAAATGGTTTACTTCTCCGTATGTGAAGAGACTATTAAGATAGTTATCTAAAGCAGCAATAAAGCCCAATGGTTAAAAGACGAGCTGACGAAAGAGAACTCTATTCTCAACAGTTGTCTTCTCAAATAAAAATCTTGCAGAAGCTACAATCGCGGAACTATACCAAACCAATACTTTATTTTTATTATCTAATTATCATAGACAAAAATAAGGTTCTTATAAGAAGGAAATGTACCTATGTGAATAAACCATATGTTTGTCTCCATATAATGGGGACTGAGGGAGGCGTACTGTTCACTATAACTAATATTTATTATAGTGTAGGTAATGCTTGTATAAACCTTCAAACGGGCAAAGATGTGCTGAACTGATATGACTCTTTCAGAAATGGTTCAAATGAAATGCGAGCCTTGGTTTGGCTAGGCTTTTGCCTAATCCATGCTTAATAAATGTGAAAGTTACTCTGTATATGTCTATGCTCTGTGTATGTGTGTGCTTCTTCACGCCTAAACCACTGAACCGATCATTATGAAAGACAGACAGGTAGCCTGGGACCTGGTGGAGGACGTAGGCTACTTGTCGTCCTGGATATTTGACAACAGAAAAAATCGCGGGCAAAAGCTGGTGTTTTAATAAATAGGGAATAAGTTTATGGATTTACGTAACAAAAGTATCTACAACTTGCAAGTTGTTAACCTACACCATTAGAACCCAGGTAGGGACCCAACAAACACCATTTTAATAACTCAAAAGTAAAAAAAAAACAACGTGCAAAATACATCAAGTGCCACTTTCAACCCCGTAATTTCAAATACACCCCATACTTTAGCCAATAAGACTGAAACTCCTATTTCTTACCACACCCTGAGCTGGCTATAAGCTGATTGTGCTGAAGGCGGGGCGCGCTGAAACATGCAACTCGGTAATAATTAACATTGCGAATATTATCGACTACTTTACTCAGTTTAAAACGTCAATTTGTGTTTTAAAACGTTGGGCTATATTACAAAACAAAAACCCTACAAAAAACTTTATAACATTTTTATATTTACAAAATAATAATATGTAAATTGTACAAGTATATAAAGAGGGAGGGGAAGTATCATGGCACATCACAAAATTCATCCGCATCGCCGTCAACAGGAAAAGTGCCCAAAACACTGGCAGCATTGCTACGCCAAAAAATTTGCCAGCCTTCTGGTCACGTAAAGAGTCGACCAACCGCTTGGCTATGTCTTGAAAAGTGGGCGTTGTTTTAAACCGCAGTTAATATCGGTAACTTTGTTAACTTTTCAATCATTTGGGGTAGACTCGCGTTTAGCCGTTATCTCACCTAATGGCTAAGATTTGGCTTCCTAAGAAAGCAGTGAATGGTCACACAATAACGGCTGTCCACATACAGAACATACATAAACTCACGCCGTCTTCCCATGGGGTAGGCTGAAACTACAGAACGCCACTTGCTCCGATTCTTACATACCTATTCATTTTGCCAGGTAAACCTATGTTTATACATCTGGTCAACACGTACGCCAGTTGCGAGTACTAATTACGCGCCTAAAAGCATCACTATTGTTTTTAGACACCTCAATGTCAAATACTGGTGAAAATGACAGATTTTCAGGACGGCCAATGTAACATGATGGAACAGCTCTTGTATGGAACCCTAGCATAAGCGATATTGCAATCGAAAATAGTGCACGCTTGCCAAAAAGTAACCTATTCACTCTAAATTCGATCAGTTTCAGATCATAGTCGTAGTGGTAAAAAGGATACTTATATTCATTTAAATTCTTCTTTTTCTCATGCATCTCCAATCATTTGGTGGCCATCAGCTCCGAATATTTCTCCTGATTGCCTTACTTTCTTAGCAACGTCAGTTTTTAGCTAAATATTATTAACTATTAATTTTAGCTAAATATTATTAACTATTAATTTATTTTTGTAATTTAATTCCTACATATTTTTCCTTCTTCTGTACCTAACGAATAGGCTGTTTTAACTTTGTTTTTGTTTAACCTATATTGTGTTACCAAATGGCAATAACCTTGGCTGTCAATTTTGGAGTGACACTCCTTTAAATGCTTTATAGAGCCCATGGCTGAACGCTGACCCCCAAAATACAGGTCCAGGCCTAGTTCGGGGGTTAGGATCAATTTTGTGGCAATACATTCGTGTTTATTTTATGATGACTGGTTTGTATGTAACATGGTATTTCTTAGTGTATTTTTTTTTTATCTAACTGTAAAAGAATTACAGTATGTTTGCGAGTAACGAGTCATGACGCCTGCTGACAGGATTGGTCCACACTGGCTCAAGACAGAGAGGAGTGGAAAGAACTTTGCCCTCCAGTGGGACAACATAGGCTAAAAATAAAATAATAAATAAATAAAAAGAAGTATAGCAAAACAGTTATTTTTAACCTCACGATGTTCAGCTGTATCTCTTAATATTAAAACAGGACCAGGAAACCACGCTACATAGTCTTGCGTCTAGTAGGATGACGGTTATAAAAAACAAAAAACAAAAAAAAAAAATCGTAAAACACAGCACAGGATTAGAATATTATATTATCTATGGCACAGGTATAAATCTTAAAAATAATATAGTTATTACAAAGTATGATGCCTGTATTAGGATAAACCTGTATCACAGGCGGCATGGGTTCTTACAATTAGGTACTATTAGGTTAACTGATTTCTAAACAACATAAATTAAGGTTAGTTTTAAGAATATTGACATGCTTAGTTTGTTAGTTAATTTATTATGTTATAATTTACTTAAAGTTAATAAAGTCCATGTAAATGGTTTCTATGTTATTTACGGAAAATCATTGTTAGCACTTTTTAGCGTTAGTACCTACACGATTATGATTGCGTCTGTACCTACTCTTAACCAGAGGGGCAATTCTCGGGCAGCGGGATTGTCCGAAAGGGTTACCGCTGCCCCGGAATACAAAGGGCTAAGGAAGGAACACGGATGGGTTTTAGTCAGTAAGAGTCTGACACTCCCTTCCGCTCTACCCAGAGCGGGAGGGGTCATTGGCTGATTTCCCATCCTTAAAAAAAAAAAAAAAACAAAAAAAAAAGGGGTACCATTCTCGTAATTTTAAGAACGTTCACAGTCCGATCTCAGTCTCAATCTGTCAAAAATAATTTCCCTACATTTTTGACAAGTTTTTGACATTGATTGTCGCTGAGATGAGATTGCCACTAGATTTTGAACTTTTATAATTACGGAAATAGGCCTTCTGATCAAAATAAATATTGCATAAATCATTTATAAGTCATTATTATTAGTCACGTTAGATACTTTCCCGAAGAGGTCCTTCAAGAGGATTTTTACTCATTAGGTAATGGTTGTTGATTTTTAGACATGACATAAAATTCCTAGAGACAGGATTGCTTTCCGACCGAATGAAAAAAATCTCATCTTCCTAAGTCACTGTCACTACGTACCTAAAGAGTTATCTTGAATGGTAGAGAACTTGAGAATAGATTTTTTTTTTCATTGCTGGTGGGGTCTGGAAAGGTATACCTAATATTGGTGATTATTATCATTGTGTGAAAGGCGATGGACGTAAGAAAGTATCTACGTCTTTGCTGCCCGAGGTTCAAGCTCCCTTTGATGGTCATACCCGTGACGATAACCATTATTGCGAGTAACAGGTACTTGTGACCGATGCAGTTACAGCCATAAAGAAAACATCGGTCTCTTTTGTAACAAAAATTCAATCGATTCTGATAAAAACCTCTTTTCGATTAAACCTACTTATAACAAGAGACCAAAAAATTTCTAAAATTTGGAATAAAATTCTTTGAAGGTTTTTACTAGTTTCCTATTAAAGAGTAAAATGGATACTTTTTCTGATTTTCCACCATTTTTATTAGATTTATCAACAAAAAGAGTGTTTTTAGATTCGTTTAAAATTGCGCTTAAGTGTTTCTTTTAAATTTTTGGTCCATTTTGACGATTACGGACCTTGTCGCACAATTAATTTACTGAAATATTAAATTTAATTTTAAATCTTGACAGCGTTTTTTTTTTCTGTTTCTTTAGAGTAGGTACCTACGTGAGGTTTATAAACGAAAAAGGTAGGTCACTTATTGGTGCAACCATCTTGAAGAGAGCCATTGATGCTGTTAGCCATTTTGTAAATCAAGTTCATTAAAGATACCTACTCGATGCTTTGTAGACTGTCGCATTTCAGCATGAAGATAAGGAAAGGAATGTGTCCATTACACATAGACCTACCAAGTATACCATCGTTTGGTCCAAATATAGTGCTCCTGCTAGCCAAATCACCTACATAAATCATAGTAGGTAAAGTAATTAGTATCTAATTAAACTAAGTAAGAACCTCCGTGAGTGACGATTTTTTTGACGTTCAGCGCACCCTCGACACTATCACTGTTAAAGTTATACGTACTGACTGGAAAATAATTTCACCATAATATCTAATCATCATTCTCTTCACCTTAGATCAATTTATTTGGGGTCGGCGCGCGCATCTTTTATTACCATACTTTTTAATTTATTAGTCCTATGAGCAACATATTGGTCCAGATTGCTAACTAAAAATCAATATGGCATAAGGTATACGCATTAAGTTCACAGTTGTACCTCTTGTGTGCGAAAAGTAAAAAAAAATGTGTCCAATAGGTACTCCTAGATTTTCAATCATAAAATACTAATTCATTACTTTCTCACATTGAGCTGATCAACGCCGTACCTAAGCGTGGTTATTTAGATACCTATAACACAAATAATAGTGAAATTAATATGACAGCTTCAACAATCCCAGAATGTTTTTTTTACTGTAGTGTTTCAGTCCCTCTTAATAATATTTCTTCTTTCTCCAAAGTTCACTAAAAGGTAACTAATTATTTCATATCAATTTAACGATCAGTAGCGTCATTCTGTCTGTTAATAACTGCGATTACCAATCCGTCTGCCAAACCGTGTCTGGCTTGACCATTTATTAAACTGAAGTCATAGCATGACCTAATTTCTTCACCACCGTCTGATAGGTATATTGTGTCTAATTAGTCACTTCCAAAATTTATGCTGTTAGGAATTCATTATTTAAGCATTTGCAAAGTCAATAAGTTTTAAAATAATCAGATAAGCCTAAATGGGTTTCTTCTTAAGCTGAGTTCATCTTTAGTTTATTTGTAGACATGTTCACAGCATCTTTATAATATCTTGAGGCGTTAACTACACATACCTCGGTCGTTGGAAGTACCGTAAGGAATGTCTATAACACCTTAGAAATAGCCATTTCGTATACGAGATACCTACATGTCTTGCAATTTATACTGGTAGGTATTTCTTATTTGAAATTACAATATCATTCATAAAATTGACTTCTAAAGTTATTTTTATTTAGATGGAGAGTATAAAATATAACGCAACATAAAATTCGAGAAAAACTAAACAAATTTCGTAGAAATATGTCCGTCAGATTCTTCAGTAATTTTTTTGAATAGAATATCATCTATGTAAACTAATTAAATTCTTAATTTAATCGGTATGAGTACCTACATTTATGGAAGGAATGGTTCTCTATTCTGATTTAAGAATTCGAAAAACATAATATATCACGTCTTGTAGCTCGATTGGTTTCAAGTTCAACTAAAATTCATTGCGAGATTAAAAGTTACTGTTGTAAGTCCATCTGGCAAAACCCCGACTGTAAGTTCATTCATATTAATTGATTTTTCTGCTTTAATAGTTAGTGTATTAATTTTAAAACTTATACTAAAAACTCTGGATATTTAACTATGGGGTTTGGTCTAAATGTAAGTTATTGTTTGTAAGTTTTGACCAATCCTAGCGCAGTATTACTGAAAAAATACCTATACAAATGATGAACAGTTCAATGATTTCCAAAAGCATATACATGTAAACTTGAAAAATTGGGGTGACAGATTATTTTGGAGGTGTGAGAAATTATTTTATCTAAAAACATGAGATAAGATACTAATCTATTAAATATATCGCTATATTTCAAAGTCTGCCTGCTTGTTAATAAATCAAAAACTTTAGTAAGTGGGATAGTGGATGAAAAGTGTTGTATTTAAATAAAAGTGGCAATAAGACTAATAGGAGAAGGATAAATGATTGTTGGTGCCTACTTTAATCATAGATATTAACTAATTAGGAGAAATAAAGCAATCTTAAAGGCAAAGTTTGTTAAAAAATACCTACAAGTAAGTGTGCGTCATGCACGCGTGACCCCTTTATGAATTTGTTCAGATCTTCGTATAAATTAAAACCTTTTGTTTTACTCTACTATCTGTTTCACTAATGAATACCTAATATAAATGTTAAGTAGTCTTAAAAAAATAAAAAGGAAGCGGTTCTACATTTACATCTGTAATATTTATGGTGTAGGAATAAAGAATACCTATTCTATTCTATTCTACATAGGTATACTTCATTTTTTTATTTTTGATATTTGATTTGTTCACTCCGTGCAGTACCTATAGTTTGAAGAAGTATCAAAATACAAAGATTGAATCTAAACGATGAATGGACGTGGGTGAGTGTAGCCATCACAAAGTTTTCACATTAAACACTTTTACCCACGGCCGTCCTACGTCGGAGGTGACGGCGCATGCGCGCAGACCAACCAACGACACACTTGTTATTATTAGAAAGGATTCTGTAAAATGTTCAGCTGATTGCAGAGAAAAATCTTGAATAAAATTTAACATCTTTACATGTTTAAAATAAATAAAGATCCAGTCATCCCATTGGCGCGCTCCAAACATACACAAGCGAGCATAAACCGTCGAACGCCGATACCTAACTCACAACGCGTTCCGTGCGAGAGGAACTCAGCAATTTTGATTAGGTACAGAACAGAAAATCCGAACAGAGGAAAACTCTCATGTAATTGCCGCAAAAACCGTTGAAAAAACGCGCACGACCGTCTGTGTCGACGCGCGCGCGCGGTGTGGCGGGCGGGAGAGCGGCACACACGCGCAGCGTCGGGCGGCCCGCACGGCCCGCGCCCGCCGCCGATTGGCGCGGCGCGCGGTGGGCCGTACGCCACGCCCCGGCGTCTGCCCTGCTCTCGCGGCCCGCGGCAGTGTCCGCCAGACTGCCGAGCGCGCCGGGCCTCCCGCTTCCCCGCGCCTCGCTCGGCCACGCCGCGTCCCGTGATCGAACCATACAAAACCTCTAGTTAACATCCGTCGCGAGTGCATTATGACACTAGTGAGCTAGCGGGCCGCTGTGACGGTGTCAAATAATATTGATGTGTATGTGTTCACGTGCTAGTGTGTTGTGTTAGGTTGGGCCCGTGACGAAAAGCGTTCGTGGTGGCCAGCGGAGCCTTGCACCCGGGCTCGGGCCGAGCTTTCATGGCTCAGCCTAGGGTATGTACACTGATGACCAGTACACAAACAACAATACACACTCACCCACCAAGTATGATAGCTACGGTAGTAGTGCAGTTGATAGCCTAAAGGCGATAGATCCCAAATCCATAGATAATGACATTATGATAGTTGATAATGATAGTAACAACAGTGACAAGTGTTCAAAACAAAATAAACTTAGGGAATCACTTGTTGGTCGCGTACTGAGACAGTGAAGTAGTTGAAGATAAACAGCTGAAGTAAATCAGAATGGAGACTTGTTTCAAAAATTGTCAGACGTTTGTAACGACACATTAGGCGTGTTCAACAGCAGGGAAGTTGTTATAACAAGTAAGACGCGTTTGGAATACATAATGACAGTTCAGAGCGCGCTCTAACATCACCGACGCATTACCGGTGATAATGAAAACGAAATGAATGCATTATGAACGTAAAACACTTTGTGATAATGTAATCACGACGGTATCTCTCACTCAATAAAAACTTTTAACAGTGATATGAATGAGCGATTTCATTACGGTTCAGTAGGAGCATTAGTGGGCAGTGACGTCTTCCCGAGATGTGGAAGCGGTCATGAGAATAAATCGGATTGATGTATAAATGAATAAGTCTCCATATTTTGGACACCTGACGGAATAGCAACTCCGGTTTATGAATCCGGACAATAAATGGGATAAAATGGCGTGCAGCGGGGAGTCTATTGTTGAATGCTCTCTTATGGGCGATGGGGACGGGACACACGGTGAAATCTGTGGAGTTACAAGCGGCTTTAAACGCACAGTTTGACACAAAAGAGTATCTGAGAAACCGACAATAAAATTCAATTGACAATGAAAAGAAAAAGTTTTTTTGGTGCACGCCACAAAGATGCCCCCTAACGGAACTCTTGGGGACACAACTTTCTAAAGATTTAGGGTTGTATTGTTTTTGGCGTAGGTAACATAAAAGTTTTAATCCTTCTTTGTTTAGAAATAGTATTATTAAATGGTACAAATAAATAAATGGCAACCCATTAAAGTGTCAAATAAAATGTTCTTGTAGATTTTGGAGATGCTGCTAATAAAACAGATGACCATTATGTATATTAAATTTTATGCATAGATCGGATAGCGAACAGTGATAGTTATTTACATATTTAAAGTGGATATGCAAAAAGCTCAGTTATCCATTTTGACCTTCGGAAATAAGAATCATTCCATTGACAATTTATAATATTAAAACCCAAAAGGAACTTAAAATGATTTTATATAGAATTATTCTCAATGAAGCTAAAATAAATTAGCATCACATAAATTGCAAATTAAATATACGAATCAGCAATTCAACATAAATTAGCTAGGTTATTAAAAACCACTTCAATTAATAATATCTGTCAAAGGATACCCAATAGGAAGCGATTCGCAGTTCATAAATTAGAAGACCACATCTAAAACAAATTGTTTTCTTTTCATTCAGTCCTCCGACGGTCGTAAAACTTCTCTAAGTACCTGTATGAAATACATTCATACACAACTTGGGTAAAATGGTTTATTTCATAAAAAGGGTTACCCTTAAATTGAATTCAGTGGTCCTGCTGCATTGATGCACACTGGAGTTATGTCAAATAATTGATCACTTTAATTTTTAGTATAATTTCTTAATTTTCCATGTGTTTGGAGTTTTCGGAATGAGAAAAGGTGGTCATTTTACTGTCATAAACGTACAAAATGATGAAATTCGTCATTAAGGGATGAATGTAAGCCTTTTCTCAAGTTTTGGTAATTCCGAAATTCCGCCAACTTTCATGCTAGAATATATTTCTAATTGTAAAGGAATCAAACTATTTGCTTTGAGTAAGAATGATTTTGTTTGACAATACTAATTGTTTATAGGAAATTAGGAATAGCTTGACTACGTACCTAAATCAAAAAGTAATCAATATATAGGTCTCTTAACATTCGTAAACTCTGCTTTGACTGTGATTTGTATAGCAAACTTTGATGTGATAGGCAAAAATACCTAACTATAAACAGTCTTTATGCGACAGAACAACCTATAAATGATATTATTTCTGTAAGTAGGTGTGTACAAACACTTTTACACGTCAATATAAAACATTTACTAAAAGAAGCATTTGGTAGGAATAGCTTACGAAAAAAAAAAAAATTAAATTTTCTCCGCTAACTTTTTAGACCTTTGTATCCTGCTTATGCGTATGAAGTTTCATTAAAATCGGTTCATTCATTTCTAAAAACAACGGCTTGAAAGTTTGTATGAAATGCCGTACGGCGTAAACGCTCTTAAATCTAATTCCACCGTAATAACTTCTTAACACACTTTAGACAGACTTTAGGTATTCTTAGTATTAAAGCACATTTAATTGGATACATTTTACATGCAGTAGACGCCATATTGGTACACATATAATTTATATAATAATTATATCATATAATGGCATAACGTTTACCATTAGCCTAGTTATGATGATGCGATTACCATTAATTTTGAGGTCGAGATAGTTTAGTATCAGATTCATTTTAATAAAATTGATATAAAAACACACGGGCAGTAGAAGTTTCGATTTAATAAGAATATAATAGAAACGATGATTTTTATAGGAATAACGGACCACTTAATTATTGTGAAAGATTTAACTTAAATTTTGCAGAATATATTACAAAGGTATACATAGATGATGTTATTGTGATTTAACAAAAGTAATTGAATGCAATTATATTTACAGTTTTTATTAATGTTCTGTACACAATAACCCACGAGACATAAAGTTTTAAGCACTGTTAAACCACACATTAAACTCAAATGTTTTTTGATAAAAATAAGTAAGTGTGTTGGTGTAATAGCTTCTTGTACATTCGAACATACATGCATATTTACTTAGAGTTGATATTAATTAATAAGAAATCATGTTTAAGCTACTGTAGATATTTTTACCATCATTACCTCAACATAAAATTGGATTTTAGTATAAAATTATACAGTTTCGTTTAATAAGTTCAGAAATACATTAAAAGCACAATAAATGAAACTGTTCTATTGTACCTACTATGTATTAGCTAAAAAAGTAAAACCGTATTATAAGAGTACATTGAACGTTACTAACAAATACGCATTCCCGTAGGTATAATATTAAACTTAAATATTAATTGCATAACCTCCTACGATACCTAAATAAAGATGAAACGAATTTACATAAATTATAATTTAAATCGCTATAGTAGCAAACAAGATAAAACATTAATAGGTAGAGGAAAATAATAACGCGTTTGATAATTTGATAACTACGTTAATTCTTGCACTAGGGGCATAAAAAACATATTTCGCAAAAAAGCACAAGACAAACCATGAAATAGATAAATAGTATAATTAACATGTTATTAAAATACATTATCCAATAACATTGTTGAGTTTAAATGATTTTGTATTTATTTAAAAATGATTAATTTCTGTTTTTCTTGTGTTCATAAAATTATGGACACCGACGGTGAAGATAACTTGATTTTTAACATTTTTATAGCAATTATAATTCGTTATTTAAAATACAATAAACAGGTCATCGTCATAATAAAAATATTATGATGATGACCTGTTTATTGTATTTTGTAAGTCGGACAATGACATCTAAATGTCTGAAATATAGTTTGTAAGAATAGACTTTCAATTAAATGTAGTAAGACTGCAAATCCGTCGGTTTTGTTTGAGAACGGAGAAGATACGGGCAGAACAACAGCAAACATTGAGTGCTATTAATTTAGTTTCGACTAAGAATTCTGTTATCACTTCCAACAATAAAAGTCAACGCTCACAAAGATTTCATACGTTTAATATTGAATTAGGTCTAGTAAACTACAAAAATCACATAATACAATAAAAAAATTGATTAAAATATAAATCCCACAATAATTTTCACAGCCGCAAATTATCTTAACATTTCATTCAACAGTATTCTAGAAATTGGTAAACAACACGATAGCAAAAAGGCGCCATTTCTCGCAATTATCGATCATTACGCAACAAAGTTAACAAAAATTAATTCACACGGAACTGAACCAAATTATATTTGCACAAGACTTGTCCGTTCATTGTAAACGGTGGTATAATCGTAAATTTTACGATATACCCGATAAGGATACCAATTTGTCTACTAATAGTTAGTCATAATCGGCGATACTGCTGGTTTTCGGCAGTGGCCCACTAAATAACGTGATAACATGTGTACTGGATACGGTGTGTTGACTTGTTCCTGTTATAAATACGTATATCTGTAGTATCTGTGTGATACGCTTCAATATTAACAATATATTGTCATTTTTTCCCAATTTTATCCGTACTGAACAGTCTAACATAAATTAAGAATGGGGTCCCGCTACATTAACGAAAATAAAAACATTTTAAATAGTTTTTCCTTAATTAATAAAGTTTTCATTTATTATAATACAAGAAAAATATAGTGATAACAAATACCTAAATCAGCTGTTTCTTACAGATCAGTTCTTGTTTGAATATTAGAAGTAAAAGAGATAATTTTATTCTATATATTTAGTATTAATCCTCAGTGAACGTAAAATAAAACATTATGGCGAAATTGTTGAAAGACAAAAATACTCAAACGGCCATTATACCTAAGCGTAATAAAAGTGGTTAAATAAAAAATATTTTATGTTATCTTCTGACCAATCTTGCCAACGCATGAGGGATGTAAAAACAATTTATGATCCATAAAATTTTCGGCTAAATCATTAACTTTTGCAATTAAATGTCTAAAGTATTTATATTTCCGATGCACTATAGAAACAATGTACTTAGATTTTAATCAAATAAATATGTGAACAATTAAACAAAAACAATTTGTAAAACATTTTTATTTAACAAAAAATTGATTTTTATCATTTTACGCGCAAGATGGCCGTAGTTTCTGGAGTAAACTGCAGAAAAACTTGACAAACCTACACAACTGTGTCTATAATTAATAATTATTATATTGAATAAATAAATAAGACCCACATTTTTTTAAAAGTATACTTTCAAATAAAAATAATTACCGTAGATTATACAATCATAATAAAAACAAACAATTCTCTAGTTTGAACAGTACATAATCAGCCTATAATGTTCCCACTGCTGGGACACAGGCCTCCTCTCTGTGAGAGGGAGTGGGCCGTAATGCACCACACGGGCCCAGTGCGGGTTGGTAGATGTCACATGTTTTCGATTTTTTGGTTCTAGGACATGTCGGTTTCCTCACGATGTTTTCCTTCACCGTTTGGAGAGTTATGGTGATGAAATAATTTACACAAAGTAAAGCGCATGTCTGGGTTCGAACCTACGACTTACCAACTCGTAAGTCACGGCCGTTTCCATTGGGCCACCACTGCTCTCACAGAACAGTATTTTTCTGTATTTAACAACAGTAGAACAGAACTGGCTGGCCCACTATAGTATTAATACTCATGCAAGTTAAGTATTAATACATAAAAGAACTTAGAACAAGAACCTTAGGGAACACCTACGACGAATTAGAAAAAAAAACTACTAGATACTACTATGCCTAAGCTAGAGTAAATGCTAAAGCGCATTGTAATATATAAAGTCTGGCATCAATAATATTCTAAGTGAAAAGAAAAACAATATTATTATAGGACTAGTTGGTCGTCCGTCGCATGTCCACTTGTAAGTAAACAGCTATTCATCCTCCAAGGCCCCTTTTATAACTTCTGAACCATAAACAGCTGATGGTCATTGTGCACTAGCACCTGTTCCCAGGATTACAGAAAAGGGCATTGCAGTGTCCTCTTTCTGGTTAAAAATAGTAAAGTATTCGTTCAATGAAAAGAGAAAGTCCAAGTTTTCACCAATTAAAAAATAAATTGAACTCGCTACAAAAATCATATGTTTGCCGACCGCCATTTTATAGTGTATCTTTTTCTCTAAGTCGTCGGTGCCAATCTGCGAGTGTTTTGGACATTCCTAAAACATTAAAACTTATTATTGGCACTTATTTCAACAGTAAAGATAACACCAGTATTGTATAGGCAGTTCTGTTCACATTACGCGATAAAAAAACGCTCGATTTTATGTTTTAAGTGTTGAAAAATGTCCCGCCATTGCTTGAGGTATAAGATAACGTGGCAACATTACTGTTGTTTTTTTTTTCGACTTTTTCAACGCTGGCAACATTGCGAAACCCGCGGCAAAGTTACGACGTTGTATGGGAAGTGAAATAGATAATAAAATATAATTGAGTGTTGCCACTTACGATTATTTTTATCGGCTTAAATGGTACTATAATATTTTCATTAATAATGTGCAGCGATTAAGTAGTTTTTGTGTGTCGAAAATGATTTTTTCATTACGGCTTTCTTGTTACTGCTGGCAATGTTGTTGTTCATAGACATAAAAACTAGAACTACAAAAATATGAAATAATACTGCCGCTGGGTGCCATTAGGCCTTTCTGTAGAACATCAATATATCAAGATTCAACATATGATCCAAATAGACAAAATGCTAAATCATAGATATTACTGCACCTGACTCATTTAAACTTCTCATGCAAGTATCTTGTAAGAAATCTTCAGTGTAATGTCAAGGAAAGTGCCATCAAAATGTTGTAGGAACTTGATGGAACCCGCTTGCTAAGTCCAAGCAAAAAAAAATACAATATTAAAAATGAAGCCTATATCCTAGTTTAATAGAGAATGCAATGCAATGCCGACGCAATTTAAAATACCGTGGTATTGAATAAGCTAATCTTAGTTGATTTAGAATGTTGGATAGTGTTCTATTTATATTTACACAAATGACCCTTTTCACGGACTTACAATACAAGCTCATACTTCAAAATCTTATTAATACATATCTATTTGATTCGGTTTGGAAAGCATGTAGGAACCAGATACAGTCTAAGATGAAACACTGAGTTTACAACAAAACACAAAGCATCTCAAATCTCAATTTTTAATTTAAATATAAAACTGAGAAGCGCCCCAAGTTGACCATATAAATAATCTTTGATGAATTATGTAACTTGTATACCTACGACAATATGATTTATATTAATATAATAAAGTAAAAAACCGGAGAGACCAGTTTGGGAACATTATTTTTAATGGCCAGAAATATAGCTATTTACTGGAGCCGGTCGGTGAGCCGTAGGGCCTAAGACCAGCCACCAATGTGGTGGTGGGCGTAGATAATACACATATGTCGGTATTGTTTAATGGATCTAAGGAAACGATCGGAGACATTCGAGATTACACTAATGTGACGTAATGTACGTTTTTATTCCTCTTCGTGTTTTATTTCTTGTGTCTGATAAAGATTGTCCGACTTGAAACTGTTTTGAAACAGTCCCAGCTTTTAATATAATGAACAATATTGATGGCACACACGATTTTCTCTCGACAGACGTACACACTGCCAGTTTAATGAACGGCGACGCACTCTTGATATTTTATAATAGTTAGATTTATGATTGCATCCGCAAATGTAGGTATGCAATAAATTGATTGCATACTCGTATATATACAAACTGGCGAACATGTGTTAGCTATAATAATATGTAGGAAATATATTCAAGATATGATTTTATATGCTTTTAAAGAGCTGATCCTGTTATTTATTATGTTCTATTCGCACACTATCAGACGCGCACTCTTTACATAATCCCGACATCAAAATCAATTGGAATCAGTCTGATGCTCGACGCGCTTTATAAACGCACCCACTAATTTGTTATTTAAATTTCGCTGTTCGATTCCATTTTTGAATTGGGATTCGCGGCGGGCCGAGCGCGGCCGAGCGCTCTAGATGCTCGGCTCGCATACCGAGCACCCGAGGGCAGGTACCCGCTTCTCATTGTTTTATTCGCTGCGCGTTCCATTTTCAATTTGAATATCGCTGTTCATTTTCGAATTGGCTCTTTGTAGACGCGCGTTAATTGCGCACTTTAGATTCAACGGTAATTCGCGCGATCGCTAATTTGAGGGTTTATTGTTGGTCGAACGACTGACATCCTTTTTACGCGCACACCCCGTGAATTACTGATTGATACGCGACCGTTCTAGTCAAAATACTATACGCCATCAAACGCCGTGTCGTAAATCAGCGCGATCCCGTCTGGCGTCAGTTATGTGGACGCTCATATCGAAATATGTTTCCTACTCGCATATTCATGTCACGCTATTTCTTTTGCTGATCAAACACTACTAGTTTATCGCGCGATCGACAAATCCTACCGCGGTGACTCCCGAAACGATATAATTCCTCTAACACGCCGACGGGATCTAGATACAGATTAAATAATATTAATTGAAGTAACATGACTCGGCGGTTCCGTGCGAAGGGCTGGAACAATGCGCCGTCGAGTGCTGGCCGGCCGGCGCAGCCCAACGCTCCATGTGTACGAATCAAACGTTCCATTTTTAAAAACTTGTTGTTCGAGTTTTTTCCGAATCCTTTTTTGATATCTCGTTCAGCCTCGTCTTTTTTCGGGCAGCGATAACGAGGTTTGAAATTGGAATCACGACGGTCCGTTACTAGGCTATTTAGCGCGCGCTTTTCTTCGTTGACACTTTTTAGAAATATGGCCACCGCGAGATGAATAGTCGGCCGTTACTAGTAATTAGTGAGGCTTATCTTTTAGATTAGTGTTGCTCAGCACTGCGTATTGTATCTATTGATTTATTTAGTTAACCGTGCGTCGGTTGTTTTCGTCGGCGGCGTGTTCGGTCACTTCGGCCGGGGCGATGACCAAATTATTGCCAAGAACGAGTCCCGCCGGTGGCTGGTCACCGACGCGCGCCCAATTTACATGATCCCGCGGCGTCTGTAAATCTTGATAAAACATTTTAGACGATATTAAAAATTCTCTTCGGCCAACTATTTGTCGGCGTTAACGACGTTGACGCGTCGGTGTTAGAGTATTGCGGGTGATTAAAAATAAGAACAGTTTTTCACTTACAAATGTTATCTGACGAAACAATTTTATTTATAAGACAGACGTAACACACTTAACATAAATCTGAACGCGGCCGTAGCACTTATACAGATTATACAAAACTAAAATACCTAAAGCGAACGCGTCCAACCCGTGATCGTACAAAAGACAAGAAACTCTGCTCGGTTCAGAAATGCGTCACTCACAGAATTCGAAGTTTAAATAGTCAATCACGAGTGTCGGTGTGGCTAATCTCGCATTCACAGCCACAATAGAGGTAACGAACGGACAAACGGACAGACGCGGTAATAAGATGCGCGTGGGCGGCTTTATGTCAACCTTATTTATGATGATACACATTTTTCGGACTTTTTGCTCGGCGGTCCCCTATCGGGCACTCGAAATTGGAATTTTCTTAGAATAGGTAAGTGAGCATTTTAACGAGCCGTAGCAAGCGCGTTCATTTTATTATTAACATGGAGATCCTTTAAGTAGTTAAGTATGTCCTTATTTTAATACTTTGAATAAAAGCAAAAAGATACTGCGGCCGTCGCGTCGCGTCGAAAGGAAATCGTTATCTTAACGACCGCGTATTTACGTGAAATCTGACTGGGAGAGAGTCTCGAACTGTCCCTTAGAGTGCAGCAGACGATAAGAGGGCACGGCTATCGTCCGCGGTTCATGTGCCAGCTATTGACCCCACTGTTTACATTACAGACGTAAGATATTCATAATACGCAGAAATTACGATAACCAAGCCATATTAGTTTCAATTTGTAAACCTAATCGGGGGTCTACGGGGTTAATAGTCGCTTAAAATTAATTTTAATATAATAAAAACGTTTAATTGCGCGTCTCTGATAAGCTGTAAAAATACTTGATCAAGAAGTCAGCTGATACAGATTTACAGCGCGCGAGACGGACATTACCGCGGCTGTTTTTTAAAGAGTTCAAATTAAAAATGGAATGGGAAGTAAAACTTTCATCCGCGGCCTTAAAACAAGTGTTAACGTTTCCCCCGCGGTACTTTCTGAACGATAAATCTGCTCGCGAATCGACCGAATTCGAGCGCCCGGCATCGCTCACAGTTCTATTATTAAAAAAAACAAGAAGAAAAACATTCTAGGCGTAGAATGGGTATCGAAGCGATTTAGCTCGAGAGCGGCGCAACCTTACTCGAATTTAGAACGGGCCCTACGAGATTCGAATTCAAATATAGAACAGTGAAGTGTTGCCAGTAATTAAGGTAGGTGCGCAGCGTTCGGATACGGCGCGCGATTGGTTTATTGACACGTGTTAGTACTGTCGCGTCGGTGTCGTGCCGCTGTGTCCCCATGCGGATGGGCAAATGGAATAATGGACGTCTGGGCCCGCATCCGGCGCGGGAGTCGGATACAACTCTTGCAACGCTCTGGATACAATTTTTCAATTAAATCGACCAGACAGAAGATCCCTAATAGGTGTCGTTAAGAAGTCGTGTGCCCGATTTTCGAACTGTCCCCGTAACGAGGCCGTTTTATTAGTATTTATGGTCGTGAAACAAACGCATGGAGCATTCTTTGGTCTCTTACGCTGTGTGTATCATGAATGAAGCGGAATTTATGACTAGCGCCCGCTATAATGTTGTGTCGCTGGTAAATTGAAGAGGTCGCCGGTGCGGCGTTAATTCCTGACTCGGCTAGCACATCTCAATCTGGTCGGCTTATATTTTAATATACAAAGATTTTTCTAAGTTTTACGGTCGTATTACGTTCGAGTCGAACGGGACGCAGTAAAATTCGATGCGAGCATCTCGCAGCGTCTAACGTCGGTTGATTTACCACTATCAATTTAAAGAATACATAAAAACACACCTGAATGATAGCTACCTACTTTGCTTTAATGTATCATTTTTATAGTGCCAATTTATGCCTGTAACAAGTATTGTTTGGGAATTAAACAATGTTTTTTTGGTATGGCAATTGTTTATTATTATTATTAGATGTATGCTATTCATATGCATTATTCACTGTTACGAATCGGTTCTGGTGGCCCCTCGGCTGTGTGAATAGGTTGCCAGATGACAGGGTATGGCGACGGCGATAGGCTCCGAGAGGCGAGTGAGAGAGGGACAGGCGACGCTAAGGGTGGCGTTCATCATGTCCCACCCCGCGTCGGGCACAAGTGACGGTTCTGTCTTCCCCAACCGCCTGCGTTCGAAAACCTCGTCTAATTTTATCTACTTTTTATATAAAAGCGCTTTCAGTTGCAGAGGTAACGCAAGACGCCCAGCTCACCGCAAAGTTTGAACATATCACTCATATCTGTTGCCGCAAAAGAGTTAATTTTTTACTTCTCGGAATCGACCTACGCTAATCTCGTAACCGCAAGTCGTAAAAAACGATAACCCCACGGGCGTTTCAAGCAAAAATTTAAATAACTGAAGCGATTAATAACGGCGAGCTTAATTAGCGCAACAGGGTTCTGAACTCATCAGCGTTTGACGGCATGACTTATGCGCTGGACCCACGACAATGCGCAACCGTCGAAAATTTTAATCATATTTTGATATAAAGGAACAAATCGAAGAAACAGTATGGCCCGCAAAAACCGGCCGCTCCGTAAACTTATTACACTGTAAAATTCCCAGCGAGAAAAAACCACAAGAATGTCATTTAAAAAAATTAAAACGCTAAGATGCTTATTTTTTCTTTATGGCAACCCAAATGGACTAAAGGTTATCTCGATGGAAAAAAGGCGGGACAGAACGATTCCATTTTTAAAACGTATCATTTAATTTTGGAACCGGCTCTCGAGCCGTCAAAAGGTAGTCATTACACGTTTTGTGCAGACGATTCTTAGCGCCCGCAGATTACCTACACAACTATTTATGAATTATGGGCTTTATTGACAAAAATGTTGTTTATGGGCTGTGAGTGCTGGCCTGACCGTTTGGAGTGAAGCAATTGGGCCAGGCACTGATGATTGATTGTTATGCCTCTTGTTTGAGATTGTCGAGTGGCTGAAAAGTCTGAACGAGACCGATCTTATTAAGACAATATCTAAGTAACCATTAATAGTTCATGTGATGGAATCAGCTGGGTAGTCAAACAGTTTTTTATTAAAAGAAAAACACTGGCAGACAATCAGCCAATCTTGAATTATGGCTCGTTGCGTTGGAATTTATGATCCGCCTTGTGCAAGAAATTCAGGGACTTCACAAGCATTTCAAACGTCAACAAAACCTTGAAGCTTCACACGGAAATCCACCTCAGGTGTCTCTGCAGCCACAAAAACACTTTCAGAGCCACCGCGCCAAACGGACATCCCTTCGAGTTTTTGCTGCTGGCAATTCCAGAGTTATTTCATTTATTAATTGATAGCGTTGTAATTATGACGAGGTGTGAATATGATCAGGAGACAATTTTAATTACCCCCTATCCTTACGTGATGTTATGTGACCTAAAATGTTATGGGAAAATAATTTACGGATCTTTGTGTGTTGGACTTTGGCGTTGGTGTGAGTGAGCAGATGAGAATGCCCGCCATGTGTGTGTCAACCACCCACGAGTGACCTGACGTCATCGGGCGACCGTCACTATTTAGATTGATTGTGGCAGAGAAATAACAAGGGTTTTAGGGTCTCGCTGGAGGTCGGCAATGAGAAACAATTTTGTAAAAAAAAAATCTGTGAGGTACCAAGAATAATTTAAAGTTGATTGGAAGTAATCTGAATGTCTGGCCCGTACATTTAATAGTCACAAAAGATCGTATTGTCTATACTTCTAGTTTGGAACTGACTGACTATG
This sequence comes from Gortyna flavago, assembly GCA_963669345.1. Lineage (NCBI taxonomy): Eukaryota > Metazoa > Arthropoda > Insecta > Lepidoptera > Noctuidae > Gortyna > Gortyna flavago. The sequence continues at coordinate 15,965,138 of OY770142.1, forward strand.
GAAAATCCATACTAATATTATAAATGCGAAAGTGTGTCTGTCTGTTACCTCTTCACGCTTAATCCGCTGAACCGATTTAGATGAAATTTGGTATAGATATAGTTTGAGTCCCGGCAAAGGACATAGGCTAGTTTATATCTCGATATTCCCACGGGATCGAAACTTATGCGGTTGAAACCGCGGGGCGCTACTAGTACTGTATAATACGAGGTTACATTGCAGTATAAACTGTACATAAAAAAAAGTTGGAAACAGAAAACAAACCTTCGTTTCTCTACACTTAAGCAATAAAAATAGCTAAAAACTTAATTTTCCATACTTACCTACCTACCGGAAAGTTGGAAGTTGCACATCGTTCCGTCAGCAAGGACAGGAACATGCTGAACCAATAGCTCTCTGATCATATAACGGAACGCATGAATAGATCGCCTTAAAAAAATAATACTGGCGGATAATAGCACTGTAACGAGAGGAATATAAAATAATAAAAAAAAACCTGTCATTGTGTACCTGTAACCTTCTTGGTAAAATATAATAGGAAAAGGCATGGCAAAGCAAAGAATGAGATATTTATTATTAAATACGAAAGAAAACCTAGAACAAATCTATACTTACTCAATTTATTCAGAATCTAATCAAACTTTGATGAAGTAACCTAAAAATACACAACCACTGAAATAAATTCGAAAATTAGACATGGCGGCCTCGGTTGCCCTACGGCCGTACGGCGTACGGCTAATTTGTTTCATGGCGACCAAACGTTATGTCGATTAAATAAACGCTAATTTCACCCCCGTATCACCCCCAAACGTAGGCGTAGTTTTGTTATCGAACTAAGATCAGTGCGTGTTGTCGAATTATAATGAATGAAACGCGCCTTTTCCATGGTAGCCATTTTGGAAAAATGGGCGGCAAAATTTTCACGGCGCCATGACAGAATTTGAAGGTGTTTTGTTTGTGAATCTTAATATTTTTGGATTTTTTTGTGGTAAGTCAGCAATATTTGTGACCTACTTTGAATAACATAATATAAACTCTTTTGTAACGAAATGACCCTTATTATTTCAGAACAGTCGTTGAACATAAAATTGCACAGTTTTATAGGTACCCAATCTGTTGTATAATCTTAAAGTTTCACGACACCTTTAACAAATTCACAAAGTCCAAAATGAGCTTCGACGTACACAAAATAATTTTAGGCGTTCACAAACATCCATTGTTTCAAACATGCTCCAATAAAAATACCTAACTTGGCCGCCATTTTCATAACGCGCCAACACAAATATAACCTCAAAACTGAAACCTAACCTTTTAACCAACAGAATAGAGTCGAAAATCGCTTGACAGTATTTTTTATTATGATTTGTTTAATAAAAGACATTTTTATAATCCTTATCACGTGGTAATAGAGTTCAAAATGCGTGTTATATGTGTGTACGATTCAGTTTATAAGTAATTATGATTTAAGGCGACTTTTACGACGCCGATTATTGTTGAGCGCTTGTAAATAGTTACTGCTGCGATTTTGTACGGTTATATACGTTTGGTTAAGCTCGGTTGCTTAATTATAACCATTTAAATCGAGTTGATTGTCAATTCAGCGAAAACGCGTCATGGTTCTGCTAAATAGACTTGCGACGACTTCGCCTTGCTCTAGTTTGTCTCTTTTACACATTTGTTTGACTTTATCACACTTCGGTGTTCAATGTATAAAACCAGTCATAAATTACCTCATCTTCACAAGTTTCACTGCTCGACGATTTGGACATGTCTTCTCCTATATTCAGACAAGTAAACGATTTGATTATGATCCACATCACTTGTTGGCAAAGTTGAAAAGTGTCATATAGGTATATAAGCCTGGAACTTCACCTAAGGCCCTTCAAACGGGAGCCTAGAACTAGTATAGAACCATCTAGATCCATCACAATAAAATCTTCCGGTTATCCAGTGCTTCTCCTCAATGGACCTTGAAAACTTTTTCTTGGCCCACTTTAGCCTTTACTCATTTATACACTTCATCCACTGAAGTAAATTATTCTTTAATCGATCAAATATGGTCTTTCCCTAAAAGGGTATTTGGATTTCAGGAGCATACATACAACTACTGATACTTCTCCTTGATTTTACCCAAACTCAATATGACTCTGGAAAAATGGTCCAATGTCCAAATCCAATCAAAAGTAATTTTTCAAAAGCAGCACAGCTGTCTGTTTTGTTTAGTTTGAATATATTTGATTGTATACAATACTAGGTTATGTAAAGTAATTAACATCACAAGACACAGAACATTAAATTATTTGCCATTATGTCAGCTAGCCACCTTTTTCTTCTTACCCTACCTGGGGTAATCCCAATTTTTTTCACCGTGTCTTTGACTAGCTATTCCTCCTTAATCGTACTCATACTCACTGTGCCTTTGGTTAAATTGTCTAATGCCGCTTCTGCTCCTTACAGTGTTACCATATCATTTATTTTGACTATATGGCATATCATCTTTCTCCTACTCACTGTGCCTTTGACTAAATCGTCTAATGCTGCTTCTGCTCCTTACTATATCATTAATTTTAACTCTGGCAAAAAAAAAATGGGACAAGAGTAGGAGATATGAAGATATCATCGTCCTCCTACTCTTGTTCGAATTTATTTGCAGTCATCGCATCATGTGTCTTCTTCATCCAACATTATTTTGTACAGATATACACCGCCATAAGCCATATTATTTCAGACGGCTTCGTTGGTCTAGTGGTCGCAAGCGTTGCTGATCAGCAAGAGGTCCTGGGCTTGGACTCCCGGGTCGGGCAAAGTGGTATTGGGTTTTTCCATCTGGAATTTCTCAGTAGCAGTCCGGTCGATGGCAATAGGCTCGCTCCCTATTACATGGGACTAAAAAATAACTGGTGAAATGTAGGTGTATATAGGTACGCCTCTGACATAACCCTACGGGGGATATAGGACTGATTAATGGCAGATTCCTATAATTTACGGACCGTTATTGGTTAAAATTAAGACTTGTATCTGTTCCAATAATGAAGCAAACACCTCGTAGCTTTGCATAGTAGACCCTCTTATATGGAAGTAGCTATCACAGGTAAAATTTGCTTACATATCTATTTATTTGCTCAGTATGGAAATAAAAAAAGCTACCATTGGTAAGCAAAACGATTCGTTTTTGTTTTTAAGAACCGAGCAATAATGAAACAAAAATTTACACTATAATTGACAGGCGTCACACAAATTCTTTAGGACATACAGATTATAATAACGATTAGGATTTAATCAAAGATACTAAAGTCAGCCTTAGATAAAACTCATTGAATGTTGTAAAAACTATCTACGTACATTATCGATAAGAAATCATTACTGTTATCTTAGGTTTTTTTTAATAAATAATCACGTGACGCTACCTGTGTTTTGAAATTATGAATTAGATAATACGATTTCAATTAAGGTGTGTATACAGTGCAATTGTAATCATCGTTGTTATCGTAGTATTGTATGTAAGTAGGTAAAGTGAAGGACTGATGAGCCCTTCAACGTAATCAAACATCGATACGATTTCTTTACGTTTATAGGTATTGACTGATCGTCTTTTACATATTGCCGACTAAACTAGCACTGTATTCTCCTTAACAAAAAAACCTTGTATTCTTGAAACGTTGAATTCAGCACATGATTGAAGACCCCTAGCGCAGAAATATTTCGCGGGTTATTAAATAAAAAAATAAAATTGCTGTTGATCAGCTGTTTTTTTCTGTCCCGGCTATCATTTCTAGATCTTTGACAGTCGTCACGGGTAGTCAGAAGCCCGAAAGTCTGACAACCAGTCTTGCCAGGGGGTATCGTATTACCCAGTAACTGGGTTGTGGAGTTAGATAGGCAGTCGCTCCATGTAAAATACTGGAATTCAGCTGCATCTGGTTAGACTGGAAGCCGACCCCAATATAGTTGGGAAAAGGCAACTAGGTTGATTCTAGATTTTCATATGAATCAGATAAATCTTACTCAGAACTGAATTTATAAAGGTTAACAGTACACAGAACAATAGGAAAATTATTTAGTCAATAATAATATTCTTGTTTCTTAGAATTAATTTATTCTATCATTGGTTTGCTTGCTCAAATAATGACCATACTCATTATTTGATGAAGGTTGTTGTAATGGTTCTTATGTCCACTATAATCATTAATATTGTCACCGTCGAGGTGGTAGGTGTGACAAGATGACTGCTTTATAGGGTAAACGACGTGGTATGTTGAATGTATTTGTATTACATATTTCATTGAGTTAAAAATCGCGAATATGGAAATAGTGTTGACTATAAAATAACATAATGTAACATCACGTCTCTAATTCCCGAAAATACCTATGTGCACCCATGTTTCACCAGTTATGTTTAAGTCCCATGTAATAGGGGCGAGCCTATTGCCACAAATCTAGACTCCAGGCTGCTACAGAGAAATTCCAGATGAAAAAACACGTTATCACCTTACCCGACCCGGGAATCGAACTTAGGACCTCATGCACAGCAGTAGCCTTTGCGACAAATAGACCCATGAGGCAGTCGGTAAAATCAGTTTCTGTGATCAAAGATAATGAAAATGTATTTCAAAATGAAGGGACTGTAACTTGTACAAACATTAATATCTTACACTCTGAAGTTGAAACATCACATTGATCCTTCTACAAACTTCTACAGCCCTGGTCATTTTCCTATAAAAAACTTGCTAAACTTAAAGTAAAATCGTCCCCTCACACAATTTTCCATTTAAACCTCTTCATATATTAATAGACCTACGTACAAACCATCTTTAAAAAACCGGCCAAGTGCGAGTTGGACTCTCACACGAAGGGTTCCGTACCACCATACAATATTTAACACTACTTACATATAAAATAACGGCAAAAACATCACGTTTGTTGTATGGGAGCCCCCTTAAATATCTATTTTATTCTGTTTTAAGTATTTGTTGTTATAGCGCCAACAGAAATACACGTTCTGTGAAAATTTCAAATGTCTAGCTATCACGGTTCATGAGATAAGTACAGCCTGGTGACAGACAGACAGACGGACAGTGAAGTCTTAGTAATAGGGTCCCCTTTTTACCTTTTGGGTATAACCCTAAAAGTATACATTTAGGAACTAACGTTTACCCATAATGACAGGGGAATCAGTCCCCTGGCGTTCCCTGTGTAATTTGTCTATACCTAAGTTAGGGTGACGACGGCGCCTACAATGTGCAATCCAGATACCCGTAAAATCCACGTTCAGAGTCTGAAGGCCAATTCTCGTAATTTAAAATGTTCAAAATCTAGTCGCAGTGTCATCTCAGCGACAAACAAATGCCAAAAACTTGTCAAAATGTAGGGAAATTAGAGTTATTTTTGACAGATTGAGACTGAGATCGGACTGTGAACGTTCTTAAAATTACGAGAATTGCTCCTCTGATCTCAGTCTCAATCTGTCACAAATACCTCTAATTTCCCTACATTTTTGACATTGACTGTCTCCGAGATGAGATTGCGACTAGATTATGAACGTTTCTAATTACGGGATTTGGCCTTCAGTTCAGAATATTACAGATTCATTATTAATTACTTAATGTAGGTACCCCTCTTACTAATTAAGGCTTGTAAGGACTCCCCTGCCGACCAATTACGACTAAGCGCTGTACTTGATCGACTCCCCTGAAGAGAGGCATGTTTTAATTGTCTGGGCTAAGTCTGGAAGATTCCATGGCCCAGGTTTCTGATTATTCGCACTCAGATAAACCCTATTTTTAACCGACTTCAAAAAAAGGAGGAGGTTCTCAATTCGGTTGTATTTTTTTATTTTTTTTTTATTAAATATGACGAAAGAGAAGTGTCTTCACCGACTCAGGCCTAAGAAACGCTGGCATGATGATTTGACAATGATGACCGGACAAGGCACACCTTAAAAATAACACGAATAATAAGGGGTACCTTTGCCCAGCCGTAGGACACATACATACCTAATCAGCCTATAATGTTCCCACTGCTGGGACACAGGCCTCCTTTCATTGAAAGGGAGTGGGCTATAATCCACCACGCGGGCCCAGTGCGGGTTGGTAGATGTCACATGTCTTCGAATTTTCGGTTCTAGGTCAAGCCGGTTTTCTTTCAGTGAGATAGGTTAAATAAAAATACTAATAGCTTAACAAAGTCCATTACAATAAGGCCGTAAAATTTATGCTGCCACAAAAAAATAAACACGCTGTAGGTATATTAAAAAAAAAAAACAACAACAAAGATTAGTGACATAGTTATGTCCTGATAATTCTGAAGCCACTGCAATCACTACTTAATCTAAATAAGTCTAATACATAATACATTCGCCCGTATATTATGTGCTAACGAAAATCTCAAAAATTCTCACACGCAGGGAAAAACACTGCGCTCCAATTTTTCTGGCCATTGTGAATTATGGGATTAATTGGTTAGTTTCAGTATATTTTTAATGATAAATAGATCTTTCTAATCTGATATCAAGTGCATCAGCTATAGTACTAGATTTTTGTTACTAAATTCCATAATATAAACTAAGTAGGCACTGAACTGGTTTTAAAAAAAAATAATCACATTGACTATTTCCTGCATGAATAGCTACTGACATAGGTCCGACTGCTTTGGTGGTCTAGTGGTCGCAAACGCTACTGCTCAGCAAGAGGTCCTGGGTGAGATTCCCAGGTCGGGTTGTTGGGTTTTACATCAGAGGGGCAATTCTCGTAATTTTAAGAACGTTCACAGTCTGATCTCAGTCTCAATCTGTCAAAATGACCTCTAATTTCCCTACGTTTTGACAAGTTTTCGACATTTTTTTGTCGCAAAGATGAGACTGCGACTAGATTTTGAACGTTAAAATTACGAGAATTGGCCTTCAGGTATTTGTCAGTAATAGCCCGGAGTCTGGATTTGTGCCCGGTTGATGGCAATAGGCTTTTTTTTACATGGGATTTAAACATACCTAACTGGTGAAATGTGGGTTGTATACCTCTGCAGAACCCTTCAAGGAAAACAGGGGTGATGATATGTTAAGTTTATGTTGTACTAGCAGCGCCCCGTGGTTTCACCCGCCTGAGTGTCGATCCCGTGGGAATAGCGTGGTTAAAACTATCCTATGTCTTTTCCCCGGACTCAAACTATCTCTATACCAAATTCATCTAAATCGGTTCAGCGGTTTAAGCGTGAAAGGTAATAGACAGACAGACACACTTTCGCATTTAAGTATATTATGGATTTTAAATCAGCATGGCAGGAAAAGTTTCTTAAATAAGAGAGTGAAACCACGCGCAATGCCTAGTTTTAAGTAAATGGTTTTGCGCTGCACTATGCAGTTATTTAGAGGAATATCTAAATTAAAGATATAAAGGTTGACAGTTCGGTGGCCAGACCCGTTCATTTGGTATAATTTAGTCGTTAAAGTGCGAAAATTCAAATTTTCTCAGATACACTTTGATTGGGCTCTGTATATTGGTCAATGTTGGTAGGTTTAAATTGAAATTATTAACGACTCGGTTTATTTATATTAAATTGCAGAGAAGACTGTTCGTTCTTGAACAAAAAATATTTTTAGAAAAATAGTTTGGTAAGTATAAAAAATTTCTTGTAGATATAAAAAAAAACAGTTATCCTACGTCCTTCAAAATTACGCAAAAACGGCTGAACGTGGATTAACAAACCTAAAATCTAAATGAACATTAGCAGAAAATCTTTTTTTCTACGTTCGCAAATATTATACCTAAAGAGAAAAGATTTGATTTTTTGTATGTTTATTTGTAACGCTTTTTTACGCTAAAACGGCTAAACGGATTTCAATGAAAATTGGCACATAAGTAGACCATGATTTGGAGAAGGACATAGGCTACTGTTCATCCTAGATCGCAGACGAAGTCGCGGGCAACAGCTGGCATTAAATAAATACTAAGCCAGCCAAGTCATCGAATTGAAACAAAAGTACAGTCAGCAACACAACCTACCGGTAAACCCACCGATCACGTGCACACCACAAAAACAATTACAATGAACTTAACATCAGTAACGTACTTATAAAGTGACGTATTGAATGCGCAGTAAACTCCTGCGCAGGTACGGTTGGCAAAACAATGGGCTTTATCAGGAATAAAGTCACTTACTTTAACGTTGGTTATCAAGATTATAAATTATGTTTGAGTACTAATGTTGTTAGCATGTCGTCTCTTACAAAAGTAAGCCATTTCCCTTATTGTGGTACGGTTAGCAATTTCATCGATAAAGGTGAACTATTGAATGTTTTTCAATAGATAGGTACAGTTGTTAAGTTTTATTTTATTTTTATTCAAGAGGAACAACAAACAGCTACAATATAAAACATAGAAACAAGAAATACATAAAACATACATATATATTTTTTTTAGTTGTCAGAAACTATTACTGTAATCACCATGCTTTGAAGACAGATTAATGATTTATAGTATTTTTAGCACAATATGATAATGATGATGAGATGTGGCTGTCCAATCCTTTAACATTACAATTTCAGATTTTAAGATTCTTATGACAAAAAAAAAGAGATGGCTACCACTTATTCATTACCGCAAACCTTGAAATTGTACAGCTATATCATAGCTTTGATTTTAATTAACTACACCATTTTAATACCTTTTTCTCTGCCATAAATAAAAGAAAATGACTGAATTTAAGCCTGCTTAATTGATTTTACTAAATCTATTTTACTGTCTGTACATTAAAGTATTGTTTACTTGGCAATAAGTGGCAAGGGACGCGAGTATCGAGACCTAGTATATCGCACAAATACGTATTTACTATACATTGCACATAGAACTGTATATTATATACATTCTACCTTGACTTAGCTTATACAGGATGCCAAGCCAATAGAATTGCGTTAGAAAATAAACTTCGAAATAATTGAAAGATTTTATTTTTTTATTCGGTGTCCGCCATTTTGGGTGACGCGATGAGTACGATCGTGTTTTGTTAATTATACAGCTGATCTATTCTGTAATAATCTCACCGGGCGTAGACACTGAGGTGAAGTGAGCTGTGAGCTGTCAATCGATAGTATCAAGGTGGAATGACAGCTCACTTCATCTAAGTTTTCACGATGAGATTTTTTTTTACAATATATATTATAACAGCTGGTGCTAAAAAGAATTTAAGAATAGAAGAAAATACCTACAAATAAGTCAGAGGAAAATATGAATAATTCAGAGAAAAAACACTGAACTTTTTGAATGCAGTATTGATGACAATCAGCTGTTCCATTATTGGTCATAGAAGGGCAAAAAACATTAATGTATCAATCAATCTGCCTAGCTTTTTCCCAACTATGTTTGGGTCGGCTTCCAGTCCAACCGGATGCTGAATGCCAGTATTTTACATGGAGCGACTGTCTAAACGAACTCCAAAACCCAGTTACTGGGTAACAAAATATTAATGTTAGTGATCTCCTAATTTACATATATTATATTCACACTAACATTTCACAAAGCCACTAGCCATCTCAATCATATCAAAATTAAAACATTTAAAGACCAGACAAAGCGGGGTTGAAGTGGTAGTGTTAAAAAATTTAAAAAAACCGAGGCAAAGGAGCGGTAATGACCGGGCAAGTCTATCGATCGCCGCAGAACGCATCGTCACCGTATTTGATGGCCGACGGTACAAAATGGACGATATCAATATACTGCATGAAGGTTTAATGGTGTCTGTATAAACCTCCTCCTTTTTTTTAAACCGGAAAAAAATTAAAAAAAAAACAACTAAAATATTTGGAGGAGAATGCTAGCGAAAATGATTTTAACATACATAAACTCACAGCTTCTTTCCATATGGGTTTCCAGAAACTACATAACGCCACGTTCTACGATCCTTACATAGGTACCTACGCCTTTAAAAATCTATATATATATATTATTATTTTTTTTTGGAAAATAAACAGTTAATAAAAACAAATATATATTTCGCAGGTCTCTTTGAATAATATTATTTACAATATAATAATGTAAACTTACATTAAAATCTTATACTAAGTTATAAATACACAAGAATTATAAAACCTACGACATTTTCCGCAACATATTAAAAGTCATATAAATATATAACAGTATTTATATGAAATTCAAAGTCCTGACTGACTGATATATACAGGATCCAATGAGAAAACAATTTGTCACTAGATCCATCATGGATCTGGCCAATGGATCTTCTGAGATTGAACGGCCTAAACCGCCTGGTCCTAGAGACATGAAATTTGAAGGGTGTGTTCTTTGTGAAGAGTAGGTATCCACTAAGAAAGGGTTTTTAGAAATTCCAACTCTAAAAGGGTGAATGGGGGAGGGTGAAATTTCACGAGAACGAAGTCGCGGGCAGAAGCTGCTGTAATATATAAGATAACATCATGCCTGTAATCCCCGAAGGGCTAGGCAAAGGTGTAGCTATAGTACACCTACATTTCGCCAGTCATGTTTGTCATAATCAGCCTATAATGTTCCCACTGCATGCTGGGACACAGGCCTCCTCTCTGTGAGGGAGTGGGCCGAAATCCACCACGCGGGCCCAGTGCGGGTTGGTAGATGAGAAATGTCTCCGAATTTTTGGTTCGAGGACATGCTGGTTTCCTTTCCTCACGATGTTTTCCTTCACCGTTTTGAGAGCTGTGTTGATGAAATAATTTACACAAAGTAAAGCGTCTGTCTGGGTTCGAACCTACGACCTAAGTCCCATGTAATATAGGGGGCGAGCCAATTGTCATCAACCGGGCACTGATGAGAAATTCCAGATGCAAAATCCCAAAAAAAAATGGCCGACCTGGGAATGGAACCCGGGACCTCATGCTCAGCGGTAGCGCTTGTGACTACTAGACTAATGGTCTATGCAAAATATTGCTAGTTTTTTTTGCAGTATCTTACGTCACAGTATCAAAAATGCGGAAATTATAATAATGGCGGTTGCATCTAAAATTATAATGTTTCTTCATTAACTATGCCAATACAGAGATAAGTATGTAAATGACAAGATACATTAAAGATGATGGAATTATCCTTATACAACACTTACAGGAAATCTTTAGCAAAGATTTAATGGCGGCAGAAATCCGTAATGTCTTGAAGACTCCTACCATAGATCGATCAAAATCTTAGAGGTATTTTTGACAGAACAGACTGTGAACGTTCTTAAAATTGACCTCCACAACCCAGTCACTGGGTAACACGCTAAACCATAGATCCGTCGATGGTATTTACCTAAACGGCCATTTTGTATTTGGAGTTAATGTCAATACATTTTTATTAAAGCACTATTTTAATTTGAAACTGCCGATCAGTCGTCATTATATTAAAACAACGTCATTGTATGTAATTAAATAATATTACGATAAAAATTCCTCATTTATTGGTCGAAAGAATTATGATGTACCTTTAAGTATATATTTTGATGTCAGAGGTCATTGTACGTTTTAATTATTTATTTAAACAAACTGTCTGTGATGCTGCTTAAAGATAAATACATTATGTTCTAAAATTTTATTGGTGAAATTATATAATTTTGAAAAAACAATGCCAAACAAAGAAAGTTCGTAAGTTATTAATATTAAGATAGGCATAGATACAATATTCATACATCCAAGCAATATATTTAAAAGCATAATCTGTCATTAAAGAATAGTACACAAAAGAACCACGAGAGGACCTGTCAATTTTTTTTAATGCTCTAATCTGCTTAAAAGCACAGGCACGCATTCTAAAAGCATACGGTGTTTAATTGAGGGTCGCCATTGATGTTAGATAGTCATCATGATGACTTAAACATTTTTAATGAATATTCAACGTTTCAAGTTCATCCTTTTTTTGTTTTTAACTCCTTTGTACGTGCGTTTAATTGTTGCTTTAAGAGGAATGTGGCGTATATGAAGTATATAATGCCCGGTCTTTGCTTTTATTTGTTTTTTTTTTTAAGATTAAAGGAGAATGAAGTTTGTTTGACCGTGTAGTATATACTATGAAAATATAAAAGATGATTTGTGGCTGAAACTGTACTACTACCAATATACACACACAACATTATTTATAAGAATTTTTTTATCGTAAAATAAGCTTTTTCTTGTACAAAAACAGATAAGTACTCTATATCAAGTTTTTCGCGGTTGGTCTGTGGATGGGTGACCATCTTTACATACCGTGTCCCCTCCGTGCCTCAGAAAGCACGTTAAGCCGTTGGTCCCGGCTGTCATTCGTGGATCTTTGACAGTCGTTACGGGTAGTCAGCAGCCCGAAAGTCTGACAACCAGTCTTACCAAGGGGTATCGTATTACCCAGTAACTGGGTTGTGGAGGTCAGATAGGCAGTCGCTCCATGTAAAATACTGGTATTCAGCTGCATCCGGTTATACTGGAAGCCGACCCCAACATAGTTGGGAAAAGGCTAGGCAGATGATGATGATGATCAAGTTTTTCTACCCTAATTTCTTAATCAGAGAAGATAATTATCAGCGACTACAACCTCTTTCTTCCTTTTTCCAACAGCTTCCTTTTCTAATCAGCTGTTTTGCTTCCGACTCCTTTTCAAACCATCTCCTTCTCAGTAGCAGGACTGCCATTTCCTCTGCCCAACACTTTTTATTAATCATATCTTTTTCAGCATCTACACCTTTAATCATCTCCCTCTCGACAGCCTTACTTCTAACTGTTACAGCCTTACCTTCTTCTCTAGTAATCTCTCCATCATTACCTTTACTCCAAACTCCTTTATCAACAACTATACTTCAACCTCCTCTATCCATCTTTTTCTCAATACCCCTACTGCCATCTCCTTCTTTTTCAACTGCCATTCTTCCTAATATCTTCTCTAGCCATCTCTCCTTCAATACTCTTCTTCCAACTCCTTCTATTTCAACAGCCTTACCTTCTCTAGCTTTTTCTACATTGACATCCTTACTCACAATTCTTTCAGCTTCTTCTTTTTCAACAGCTTTACTTCCTTCTCTAAACATATCTTCTTCAACAGTACGACGAGAGCCTCCACGGCGGAGGCTACATGGAGGGCGGCGCGATGTACCATGAACATAGACTGTCTCACCCGCACCTACCGCCGGTCCACTACCCCCCTCCCGCGGCGCCCGCGCACGCCCTGCCAGGAGAGCCACTCGTACACAAGAGGGACAAAGACGCTATTTACGGGTGAGTGGTAACGTGTGATTTTGAGGTATTTTTGTGGTTAAGTCTTCTTTCTTCTCTCTCATAAAACGACGCAAGTCTTCCAGAAGTCTTGCAACCCAGTCTTGCTCCCATAAGTCTTTAACTTATCAAAGTGTCGACGTTTTATAAGAGAGGTCATATTGTAAGCCAAAGAATGATGGTTAATGCAGGAAGATTTTTTTTACTGTTTTTTTTACATTATTTGGTGAACTAGTCTTCTTCTCCATTAAATATAGCACAGAGCTGTGATCTTACTGACTGACAGACAAAATACAACCTAATCACTGAAGATAGAAACACTAATTCTGGAAGATGAGTTTCAGTGGATGAACTATAAGGAAGAATTTTCAAACACCACCCCTGAGTTGGACAAAAAAGGGATTGAAGTTTATGATGTAAATAAAGTTGCAGACAAAAACAATAATATTATGCCAGGATGTTGTGCGTATATACAACTGTCTAAATTGCTCAACCAGCTAAAACTTTAATGAGTTAGATTGCCCTCTAGCTGTTTTACATACTATCTGTTATTAAAATCTACTCTTGCTCCTATACAAAACTCTATAGTCCCAAATATCATAAGTATTGTCAACCCTACCTATGTTTGTTTCCACTTTAAAACAACACCAAACTTGGCCCAATCTTTGGCCAAAGTTTGGCTATCAGTCTCCCCTTGAGATGTAAGATAGACTACATAAAGGTGCCACATTTGACGCTTAACCGTCCGTTTGCAGCCATCTTAATGTTATCTGATCAAAAGTTGTCAAGAAGAGGTTAGGCGCCATTGGCAGCGAAGTGTGGGGTCCCAGTGTTAGAGGGTGTGAAGGTACAGATGATATTCACCAAGGTACGCAGCGGTTTTTGTATGTGACCTCACCGTACCGTCTTTTTGGCACACATTTTTGAAGGTGCAAAAATAGATCCTCTATTTTTGCACCTTCAAAAATGTGTTTTATGTTCACTTCAGTAGATGGAATGATGATAGAAATATAAATCAATATAAAAATAGAATAACAATTGTACAATTGATAGGTATCTGGTACAGATAGCTATTTGGTACAGATAAAAGAGAGTTGTAAGTCTGAAGAAAGTTTTATTTTTTCAAATTTAAAAAACTTTGTTATTATAATTAAGGAGGGGTCAGTTTGTCTCTGGATTATATTATCAAGATGATGATTTAGCATACTTTGTTGACGAATGTTTTTCTTTTCTTTTTAATTTGTTTTCATAATTTAAGCAGGAGCCATTTTGTCTCTATATCAAAATGATCAATATTCTATACAAGATATTAATCAGTAGAGGCGTGAAAGCGGAACAAATGAAATCATTTCCTCACTGAGTAAACGAAGAATAGTTATTTTATTTGTTCAATATAATAAAGATAAGTCAAAAGTACGTCATTATCTAGAAAACAATTGTGGAATAAACTACTCGTAATAATTGTAAGGAGTTATAAAAATTTTAAAGAAGAACAAAATGGTTTCCCATTTTGTTTGCAATTTTATATTTATATTGATGAGCTTAAGGCAACACAATCATAATTCGAACAGATACTGAAATTATCATAAAGTTGCATCCATAAACCAATAGAAATAAGCAGAAATTTAGAAAGCGGGTAATTGCGAGTGAGAATCGCATACGAAGGGTTCCGTACCACTGAAAAATATTTACCACTGCATTTTCTAAAAATTGTTTAGTAAAAAAACCGCTCTTTATTTTCTATTTATTTGCTGTTATTACAGGTACAGACGCTAGCACATAAAGCTACTACAATCTGTCAAATTTCTTTAATAGATTTTTAACTTTATCGCTAAATCATCATAAGGTTCAAAGTTGATTGGGAAAATTTGACAGCTTCGGGAAGCTTTTCTGTACAATCTGTGTGTACCTATTACGGTTCAAAATATGCAAACCTATGACAGATGAACGGACAGCGGAGCCTTAACAATAGGGTCCAGTTTGCACTCTATAATTACGGAACCCTAAAAATAAAAACCTTTTCACAATATTCAAATAGAACAGTAAAGTTATAACTTCACAGAGTAAAAAAGGCAATTTTATAGTGTGTCTAACTGCAGCAGACCCTAAAGTTTCCTCTTTAATTAATTTCCTGGTAATAATGTTGTGTTCCTACGATGCAAAGGTCAGCACAGACTATCGTATGCGCATGTGCATTGATTCAAGTTTTTTGCACTACAAGCAACCGTTGTAAATTTTATTACAATTAAAGTGTAATTTATATGTATTTATTAGTTATTTTACTGGAGCTGTTAGGGTTCTTTGGGTTTTAATTGTTTTAATTAGGTACATATTAATACATACATACCTATACATCGCGTCAAGGTAGACTACAGCGAAGGTAGTGCGACAATGTGGTAATATTTGCAGGGTCAACATGACCAGAGATCTCACAAGACAGGGAGGTTTGGAAGAAACAAGGGTAGGCCTTTGCCCAGCAGTGGGGACACAAAATATGCAAACAAAAAAAACAATTGTTTTTTTTTTTTCAAAACATAATTATATATAATTATATTGTATAAGCTCTCCGTTTTGCTTACTTTTCGAAGGGGGAAAATGTAAATAGGTTAGTTCTGAGTATGCGTGTGACTGTCAATAGTTTTGTCGGTGAGAAAGAAGGCAAATCCATGTCTATGCATTCATCATCTGCCTAGCCTTTTCTCAACAATTGTTGGGTTTGGCTTCCAGTCTAACCGGATGCAGCTGAATACCAGTATTTTACGTGGAGCGACTGCCTATCTGACCTGCACAACCCCAGTTACTGGGTAACACAATACTGCTTGGTAAGTCTGGTTGTTAGACTTTCGGGCTTCCGATACGCTAATAAACTTCAAGTCTTAGTACCTAATGTAGGTATATTGTTAACTCTAGTTAATTATTCACAAAGCCATTATCATGATTATTTTATTGTAAATAAGTACGTTAACAAATATCTTAACAATGAATTTGGATCTTAAACCAGTGTGATTGTCTATGATTATACATTATTTAACTATGGAACAAATTACATGAACTTTAGGATATGGGGATCTATTGCAAAATGGCAGACTTTATAAACGTGTTATAAATGATTGATTGAGGTTTCCAAAACTAACTAAAAGGGTCAGAGATATTTGTTATACTTACTCGAAAGTAAAATATTATTTGGCCACCACAATATTAATTTTAAGGAACATTCAACAAAGTTATTCAGCAAAATTCTGTTCAAATGTTTTTAGCCTCTGGCAAACAATATAGTATTACTATACCGTGTACTTTAGCTACGGAACCCCTTCATCACGCACTTAGTAACTTTTTAAAGCTCCCATTGGTTGATGCGTAGAACGGAAACGACGTATGTTCCGTCACACTCGGTTGGATAAGCAATACATCTATAATTAAAAAAAATAACTGCAATAAAATATATGTATCTCTTTAGTTTGTTATTACTTCAAGAAGTAAAACTGGTTCATATGGAATTGTTGTACATTTTTATTGAATTTCTTTGGGAATATAAAATAAATGAAATACCTATGTTATTTTATTTTAATAGATTTTTTTTTTTTTTAATTGGAAAGTCCAAAAGTGCACGGCTATTAATGCTCATTTGATCGTAAAAAACCATAGATATTATGTTACTTAGTTTTTTTATAAATTATATTTGATTTTTTCGCAAGCTACAGTTTTCAGGTTTTTCACACTTGATAGACGGGAATTATTTTTTTGAAATATTTTGATGTTCGTTTCGTTTCTACTGCATTAAATATTTTTTTGAAAAGTACAGAATTAATCTCCATTAAATTATCTATACTATGGTATATAAATTAAATAGGATCTGTGTACTAGCAGGAGTATAACAATATAAACACTTGCAGAAAGGAGGCAAAAAAACAAAATTTTGGTCGTAAATCACTCTTTAATGCTTCGCACTATGAGTCGTGCAGTAAGATCATTAGAAGTACGGATGGTCCGTTTGTTTTTACTTTAGCTCCTCTACAAGTCAACTAAGATGTGAAGGTATTTTCTAATATTGATGCTTTCATTAAGATCACTAATATTTCTTCAATCCTTCAATGATGATCAACCCTTATTCTAACCGTGTAACAAACTATCAATCACAATCTAAATCATTTTGAAGGTTATTGCTAATTCATTGCTTCATACATAATTATGTTCGAAAAATTTGTCTGCTCAACAACGTAAATAACGCAATGAATGTTGTTATACTGTCAAAATGAAAGCCATTCTTACTGTTAGTGTGATACGCAATAAACAGCTGTATCTACTGCTACTCTTTATAAAAAGAATACTTCATTCATGAAAAAAATCTTGGAAACCCTTCAATGATGACCAACCCGCTGTCACTGGCACCCCAACCGACACAGTGGCAGAACTACAAAGATGATATCGACGTCACGTACACATCTGCATCTGATCTCTGATCAGCCGCGTCAGGTCGCGTCAGCCGCGTGAGAGGTCATCCGCTCACAATTGGACCATATCTCTGCATTTTTATTAAGATATAGCGCCTTTTTTTTGGAGCTGCAATGCTTTATGCTGTTTTAAAAGACTAAAGTGTTTTAAGATTAGGTTTTTGGCTTTACCTGATTACGTTAAAGCCATAAGGGGGGTTTTGGTTTTAACAGGCAATAATATGTATTATAGCTTAAAACGCCTATGCTAGCATAAAAGCCTTTAATGTTGTCAATGCTGGGACACAGGTCACACAGGCCACCTCTCTTCAAGAAGGAGAGGGTCGTAATCCACCACGCGGGTCCTGTTCGGGTTGGCAGATGTTACATGTCTTATATTTAAGAAATTTTCTTGAAATTTGTAATGTATTGCACGATTTAGTTCTTTATTTGCATCTTTTAGGAGGACTCTATAATAATCATCTATGGTAGAAAACAATGCTCAAGTACTTATTAATTAGATTATGGCTGGTTTGTCAATACCTACTCAAATAACTTTTAAACTGAAGAATAATTATGACAGTTTGACATATTTTCTTTACAAACGCTATCAAACTGCAATATTTATTCCTCAGATAAAAGTTATCTGTCTATTAAAAGTTATCCCTAAGAAGACAAAAAAAAAGGAAAGGTCAGTTTTAAATTGAGATTCCGGACTAAGGACATTTATCTTTTTTTACTGGCAAAGGTTTCGTTATAGCTTTAGAGCCCGTAATAGTGCAGACTTCTGAACTTTAAAAATAAGCTACTTACAACTTAGGTACATTGACATTATGCCACTTTTTTTTCAGGCCGACGTAAATATTCATACAGCCACAACTTAAAAAAAAAACTAATGCTTAACCGATGTCCCTGTTTCCAGGCACCCACTGTTCCCCCTGCTGGCGCTCATCTTCGAGAAGTGCGAGCTGGCAACGTGTACCCCCCGAGACCCTGGCGTGGCGGGGGGTGACGTATGCTCGTCAGAATCCTTCAATGAAGACATCGCAGTCTTCAGTAAACAGGTAAAATATCAATCAATAAATAAGGGGTGCGCGTAGCGCGAACCCAGTAACTGGGTTGTGGAGGTCAGACAGGCAGTCGCTCCATGTAAAATACTGGTACTCAGCTGCATCCGGTTAGACTGGAAGCCGACCCCAACATAGTTGGAAAAGGCTAGGCAGATGATAATGAAGAATACTAGCCCAAAGAAAAACTTCTAAAATCATAACAATATTCGCCATCGACACTCTAAAAAGAAGTCCAGTATTTCACCAGCTGCTAAGTTTTGGATCTTTAACCTTATGCCAATTATATTACCCTGGGTGGCCAGGGTACTTTACCCTGTTATTGTAACTTCAGTCAAAGATACCCCTACGAAGAAAACAACCATTGAAATTATGCATGTGGTTATGTGCATAATTCTGGCCCTAGAAATAAACAAATTATTTGTATTAATGTTACAGAAGTCTGGGACTATAAGAGGGTAGAATCGTGTTTCCCTAAACCATTGAAGACATAAAAACGTTCAAAGGAATGAACTAGAATTACTCTGTGAAGGGAACTTGAATAACTGGGCACGACACACCTGCTGCCTTTGCCTCACACGTAAAAAAAAACATGGTGGTGTTACCAGATTGATAATTTTGAAATATGATCAATAAAACAAGTTACTTTTTAGGCTTATTCTTACTACGATAAATAGAAATGTAATTTACCCTTCCTCCCAATAAATAAAAAACGTAAACAGTAAACAGTACATTATTCCCTAAACCAGTTTAAAAATAAACGCAAACCTCCCGAAGAAAACACACTGGCAACTTTGCATAATTATTCATTCGAATTTTTAAATGTCGTTCAAGATGGCGCCCGTAAATCAGTAGCGGCAATTTCTTCTGCTTAATGCTTTAATAACTATAAACTTGTAATTAGTAATGGTAAAATCGAGCACGAGTAAATACAAGTTGAAGCGATTATCGATTGTTTACGCACTCGCGTCTCGCTATTTGGTTGGTTATCGATAAGTACAGCTAAATCGAGTTTGTGAGTACTTGAATTAATTTTCGATTGATTGTAATCAATTTGATGCGTGTATTTCTTTCAATTTTCATTTACCTCCTGATAAGAAAGGTGTAACTATGGAAGAATGAGTTTTTTTTTAGTTTTCTGAGGATTACGCAATGTTAATAACGTTGAAGAATGTAGATATACCTGCCTACCTATTTTATGAACTTACTTATAATTTTATGTAGGTACAGTCATTCGATAAGCATTAGAAATACTTAAGTAGACTTTTATCTATGGTTCAGCATAGTTTAATTATTGTTTTAAGCGTTTTGAATACCTCTGTATGCAGTTGCTCTATATAAAAGTTCGTTCAAATAATATGGCTCATAAAACAAACAAAATATTTGTGATCCAAAGGCGTCCCCTCTTCATTTCGAACTAGACACTCATGGCCATAAAACTAACAAAGCACCTTGTAATAAGAGCGAGAAAAGCTGATAAAGTAACATTCAAAGACAAGCTTGATTTACGACTCCGTCTGCAGAAACAAAAAAAAAGATCGTCCCTTCAACCATAATCCCTTGCCAGTTGAAAAAAAAAACTTTTTGTTTATTCTCAAATTCTGAACAAACTTCCTGGAAGGACACTTGTTCAAAATGGCAACATTATAAAGAAAGTGTTGCCACATTTATAAAAATGATATTTCATTACGGAACCTTTAATAACATGACAAGGCAGATTGTTTAATACGTATTATTGAACTAAAAAAAGGAAAATGGAGTCATTTTGTAACAATTCGGGGCTTCGTAAAACTGGTAATCTGTACAAACCAACAATCAAATAACGTGTAATTTGTAACAAAATTATGTTACCGCGATATCTTTGTGGGTTTTTCTTTTTTTTTTCAACAATAGGCATAATAGCCTGTTGACATGTTGCGGCTGATATGCAATTTAAAAAATAACTTTGATGTCTTCACATTCACGATTCCACCGGATGCGACTTTGTAACGACGTGCAATTTGAATTTCACTTATAAAATTTGATTGTTATATTATTCAGCTTATATCCTTGCGAGGGGTTATTTTTGCTTATAAAATGTAGGTAAAAGAATATATTCTGATATCATTTTTAATATTAGTGGTGCATTTTTTGTAAAAAAAAAAGTTATTGAATTCGCTACAGAAGGCGTTGGTAGGTACTAAAAATAGCTTTTCTATCAAGCCCGTCTCGTATCGTAGAGCTAAGTTAATATATCGATTCTTTATCAGTCAAAGACTTTATTGTATTATAATTATTGAAATTAAATTGTATTTATAAGTGGAAACGGCGGCGACCCGTGGGACCCCGCCGAGATAAATGGTGCACCAGTCACTCAGTGTCATGGAACTGACCAGTGTTTATGTATTTATTGACATAGGTTCCTTACAGATAAGTGCTTGGAAGAGCAAAATATTATCGATCTTGGGAGAAACCAAAATTATTTATGTGTGGTTTTGTAAAATTTATAATTTTGCATTTAAAATATCTTGCACTTTGATGTGTATACATCATGTATGTTAAAATCTACTAAGATTAAGACATTTCAAGACTGTATTTTGCCATGACATTTTGGCAGTAAAGTTTTCCCAATTCCTTTCTCTCTTCTGTCAAACTTTCGCAACAAATTCCTTTTCAAATTACGAAATCATTATCGTTTGACGCCCTGACAGTAAACATAAAAATATACTATCACATACAGATTAACACTATAAAATGACACATTTATCAAATGTTTGGACGCGTAACACGTACGAAATCTAATCGGTCGCTTTAATTACTATAATAAAACGTTTATCGGTAGCCGTGACACGTGAAATCGCAATAGATAGAGATAAGACACGTATCGCCCTCTCTTTCTAACGCTAAATAAGTGACGTCCATAATTCATACCACGAAATAAATCATAAACCGTAAAGTGTTTATTTGCAACGTACTTAATATGTTATAAATTTATTTAAGTGGCGTGCGGTGCGATTGTGGGCCAAATGATTGATATAGTGCCCTCTCCGTGGACGATCGGTTTAGTTGTGATACTGTCATCCCACCACGGATACTCGCCGTCACTACCGTGCTGATGCAATGACCGAGTACGCTCTGTGCACTCGATACTCAACGACTCGAGTACGGACGATGAGTTTAGCTCTTTTTGTTGCCATTAATAGTTCCCTGAGTGACAGTGAGTCAATTTTTATAGTTTCAATGGTTCGTTTGTTTCGTTTGTATAACGCTGGATAGAGATGTTTTCTAATGTCTGTCAAGTGTGACGTGTCTATTGGTAGTAAAGAGCCACCCAGCGGATTAATGAGGCAATCGAGACAAGGATTAAGTGTACTCCGCCATTTCTACAGCTCTCAATAATGACGTCATGTAGGTACTTAAAGTTGTTTCTTTCACCCTCCTACACTACAAGTTTCCTTCAAATTGAAACAAATTACTTCATAAGATCCGTTTCTCTTAAAGCTAAACCTGGTAGCCTTATGAACCCGAAGCGTTCAAACAACATTCCATTTACGAGACAGCTTATTAAGCCATCGTGTAATAGAACGTTAAAACAAAAATCGCAAACAACGCCTCCGCTAAATAACTGTATAAATCAAGATTATGTTTAAATTATAGAAACGGAAAGTATTAGATGTAGGTAATTAAAAACTTAATTGCGGGAATTTTAATTGACAATTGTCGGGAGACGATCTATCTATGTGGGAATCGATTCCGAAATGTTTTTTTGTTCACATCACTAGTGATGGGGAGGGAACTTGGTATGTCGATATGTTAGTTTTTTTTTTCTTCAAGTTATGCATTGTTACGTCATAATACAACGCTTCATTGGTTTGACAGCTAGCGTCTACGTCTGATTAGTTCATTAGTCAATGTTAGATTGGAACTGATTCTAGTTGTGATAAAGTAAAGCTGTTGGCTGCCAGTTTATGTAAATTACTATCTGTAGTTCTAACTTAATTTTATAGTTCAGGAATGTTGCTATTTTTCAAAAACTAATCTATGAAAGCTTAAATTGATCCGGATCAGAAGTTCTGTAAATTACCACCCTACATTCAAACTCACAAATTTTACCTGTCTAAACTAATAATACAAAGAGAAAAGATTTGATTTGTTTTATGTTTGTTTGTTGCATTGTCACGCTAAAACGGCTGGAAAGATTTGGATGAAATTTAGCACATGGATAGACCGTGACCTGCATTAGGACATAATAATATGATACTTTTTATCCCGATATTCCTACGGGATCGAGACTTATACGGGTGAAACCGCGGGGCGTTTTTAATATTCGTATATATTGTCACCTTTTCTTACTTCTTCATCAGATGATCATTCTTAGGTTTTTACGTTTCTTAATCAATCAATTTAATTCAAATCCGAACTATTACAAGACATATTTTTTGTCAAATAACCAGTTTTCTTTCACATTTCAATATGTTCATTGTTCTTGCGCGATGTTTGAATGGCGTGCATCGATGTCGTTACATCGATGTTGTTCTCATTATTGCGCTTTTTAGTACAGTTCACACAAAACTCCACCGTATTGAGTTCATATTAGTTCATTCCGATTTAATTGTA
Organism: Gortyna flavago; assembly: GCA_963669345.1. Taxonomy (NCBI): domain Eukaryota; kingdom Metazoa; phylum Arthropoda; class Insecta; order Lepidoptera; family Noctuidae; genus Gortyna; species Gortyna flavago. The sequence continues at coordinate 15,988,423 of OY770142.1, forward strand.
TATTTTTATTGGTTATTGTATGCCGTCACGGTGGCTTGGTATTGCGGGATCGGGAGGTACTTAGCTGTACGGAAGTGGTCGAGAATGAGTACTCTACGTCGGTTTTCATCTTCGTGTGTGTTTGTATTGCGATTATACGCTTGTTAGTAGCAGTTATGTCTGTATTCAGAAGCGGGAATGTATAGAAAATCATGCTGATTGAATTGAAGTGTATTCTTCTGCTAGATTTCGCATGCAATCATGCAAGCTAATCCTCTAAAAGAACATAATCATTTTCATGTTCTGTCATTCGATTATTCATTACGTTAAACTTTCCCTTTACGTTAGTGATGATGAAAATTAATTACAAAATCACAACATCATCAATTTGATTGAGTCTCGTTGATGTATTGGCAATTAGATGATTCTATTACAAAGCCGCTGTTTGGCAGACTGATCTCCGTCAATCACTTTCAACTGCCATTTTCTAAGTATTACTGCCATTATAGCGAGTTTACTGAATATTAATAGACTAGTAATCGATCTTATAATGTTGGATTAAACGATAAAAGAATATACAGTTGTTCTACAACTAGACTTTGTAATTACGAGGCAAGTAACGCCGCAGGAAAAAACCTAGTATGTGCACAGTGCACACGCACGCGCACTAGATGATCTATCTGCAGATATGAGGTTTAGACAGATTTATGCGTCATTGAATTTTTTGCATTCGCAGATTGTGTTTTTTCATTGCAATCGACGGTTGCAGATTGAAAAGATTAGTTAAAGAAATTTTACTACGGTACAGTACCTATAGATTTACGATGCAGATGGGCTATCAGATGAAAACACAACTTATTAGAAAAGCAGACAGGTACGTATTCATATTCCATGATTCAATGCAAGGAATGTCGAAAGTTGATGAAAGGTGTCTGACGTTTTATAATATTACAATCCCATATTACACGATATTGTGTATTCATTTGCAAAAAAAGATTAGCACGGAGTCTTGAACATACAAGATCACTTCCCGGCCAACCGACCCGTGAACCGACACTGTCAAGCTGCCACAGATACTGCTCACACGCAGCATTGTGATGCGCAGCGTCAAAAGACAGTACATTGTGTATTTGTTTACATCTGCCCGTGTTCCGTTTAACGCTATAATTGACAATTATCATGGGATTTGGACGCGCAATTTAACCTCTTTGTCGTACTGATCCAATTCAACGTTTCGCGCCGAAATAAAATAAATAATGGAAATGGCGGATCGGTCCGCTCGCGCAGCTGCGCGGGCGCAGCGCGACACGCAGTATTCATTAGCTGTGCGCGCTAGAGTGGAACCGCGATACGATACGTTTTTTGTTATCTCGCTCGCACGCAGCACTTGCATTTTTTTTTTCGACAACGGATCGGCGATTTCGTTTTATCGTCCCCATCGAGTGGTTTTTGCCGTTTGGAATTCCTTACGCATCTTGTTTCGGGTTCGTTTGTTGATAAAAATTGTTGGGTTTTAGATACACTCGATCGCGGGCTCGTGGGAAACCTTCGAGGTCCCCAAGATTTCTCAGTTAATTTTCGTACCTCGTTTAGCCTCGGTCGATGAGCCGAAGAAAACAACGGCAATCGCAAATCGTCGATTACAGTCTGTTGTATTTTTTGCGTAATCACCAGCGTGAGCGTAAAGGATATCACCTATTTAATACGCATTACCCGCGACGTTGCTCGCGTAACATTGATGCGACCATTTAATTACAAAGTGGGGTCCACGACACGTACGTAAAGACAAAAAAACCTTATGCAACGACCGTTTCTTAAGTCAAATGCGAAAATGCGAGTAGCATACTTTTAAAATGTTGATAATAAAATTTACAGCAGCCGCCGCTACAAGGTTACGGCACTCGGACTTTTCTCTTTTATTGTTGTGGCATCTCCGTGAAAGTGGTCATTAATAAAATAAATGAATGTTGTTCTTTGAAAAAATAATTATAAATGCGATTAGATGCGTTTCGCGCTGCATTCACAATTATTGAGGCTAATGAATTCTTGTCATGATAACCAGCGCTGTTACAATATTTATTAGATTCGTAACTATCGCTTGGCACAGCAGAATACCTGTTACTGTATTGTGTGTTTCGGTAGTTCAAGTCGACATTGTTTATGCTATCGAAACTGTCCCATAAAACCTCCAATGCAATAACTTTTAGTAGAGTCCAAACTTCATTACCCGCTCTTCATTGCAAGAATGTGAAATGTTTTTCAATTTACTAAAGCGACTTCTTTCGATCTCGATACAAAACATTCCTCGACTAAATTAAAGGTCAGTCATTTATTTATTCTGATAACAAACATCGATAATCTATGCAATTTTATAAAAGGCTGGTCACCGACAGAACTAAATAAAAGTATGTTATTACGAGAATTTTCTCTAACCTTTGCTTACTGATTGAGGCCCGGTTGCACCATGCGATAGCGTGCGCCTCTCAATTAGTGCCTGACACGCTGCGTCGACCGACTTGCGTCGAGTTTTTGTCCGTTTAAACTGGCATTATTATGCCGATGAACTAAACATTATGCTCTTTCATCACTCACTATGACGTCAACTAGAAAACAAAAATAAAAATAAAGAAAATACGACGACGTTCAGAGGTCACTGCGGCCGGACGAGATTTCGGAAAATAGAACACGAATCACGGCCGCACAAGGGACGCGCTCGAAATTTAAATTCGTCCAAGGGTTCCCGAATTTGAATACGCCAATCGTAACGCGCGCCGACGTGATTGGTCAGTGGCTTTTCGGCAGTCTCAAGGGTGTTTTGATTTTACCTAAACGTTTTATGTACCAAAATAATATTTAGTAAAAAATATACCTACAGAATGTAAGTAGGTACAATCAAATCAAGCGCAAGGACTCTAATTAAAACTACCAACTAGTCTGACAGTTTTAACCAACTTCAAACAAGGAGAAAGTTACCAAAACAAATCTAAATTTCTATAACAGTACAAAAACAAAATGTCTTCGAACCCATCCATTTTTAACTCTCCTACAAATCCCTACCAATATAAATTATACCACAACAATGATTAGCGGTCCATTTTCGGTAGAAAGCTGGTCGGTTTGCACAAAAAAACCGGTGCGGAGCCGTCGAGCCGAGCCGTGCTAGAGGAATGAGCTTTTTGCGCCTCCGTCAGAGCATTCGCGATAAAAATGGATGCTAAATGAGTATTAATTCGCACCGGTTAATAATGACATAAATACTACTAGGTGCAATCTTTTGTGTAAAGGGTGTTTGTCGTGGAAATCTGTGGAAAATTGTGCTTGGTTGTGGAAAAGGTCATAAACAAGAGAATTGTTTGTTTTGGTTTCTAAGACAACTTGCAAACTATTTTGTTACAATTCAGCTGATTAGTAACGAAAATCGTAGATGACAAATGAAATCCTTAAAAAATAAAAATAAATAAAAAAATTGTGAGCTAATTAAGTACTATATTTCACTTTTTAATAATATTGACAATGTCTTCAGAATATAATTGATCTAATATGTTTTTCTGAAATTGTATGAAAAATTCACATAAGTAATACAAACCCAATTTTCAGCTATTACTTTAAGAACTTACAACAATTTTCCTTTCACAACACATCCTGTACACCAAGTGGTGTGCAATTACAAAGTCTCAGGCGCATTCTTCGCGACACGTCGGCCGATTTCGTCGGCGACACTCACCGACATTCACCGACACTGGCCGGACAGTCGTCGAACGTTATGATTCCATTTTTAAATTTCAAGTGCCGTACAAATACTGGTTTGGTAGAAAACGAGCGAATTGTTCAGTGTTCGTGTCGTTAACCCTTCATTCTGTTTGATAAACATTTTGAAGCAATTGGAGTGTTCATAATTATTAATTTATACCATCGTGTTGTTTTGCGTCGTACTTGTGACCTATTTCTTGGGAACTGCGTTGTTACTGAGTTCTAGTGTTCTTCGAGATTGTCTGATCTCTGAGAATCTGAATTTTCAGGTATACACAAATTTCCTGAACCAATAGTAAAAGGCAAAGGCATAGGGAGCAAAAAGTACGTGTGTATATTTCATGCAAAAGAGAAGCCTACAACTTCCTTCAAAAAAACATTACCCAGACACCATTACTCTAAAAACCCAGCCCGAAAACTTCAAAATTGGCAACACCGAACGAAGATTTGCGACACCATCGATCGTTTTAACCATAACTTTGAAAAATAAAACCGCTCATTATGTATTTGACAGCACAGGAGCCATGTCACAACCAGGATACCCTGACACCTCACCCAATTTAAATTCCTACAAAAACTGTTCATCTTACACTGGGCGGCGGGCTAGCCAGTTTGACGTGACCCCTTGGTGTAAAGACTTTCCAAGTGCGGGTAGGTCATCGTGTATTTTGGTGTAAATAAGGGTAGTTGGAGGGTAGGTTGGGGAGAAGCGACCAGTCACAAGCAGCTGACGTGGATTAGAGGGAGTTTTTACCAACGTAGGGTAGTCTGTGCCTATGATGTTGTTGAATTTCGTCATCAGTGAATGGGTTTTATAAATTCATGTGTTTGGTTTTGAATTTGTTTGTTCTGGTTGGGTTTTGATTATGGTGGGTGAATTTATTTTATTGGTGTTTTTTTTAGAGAAGGACGGCGATATGTTAGAATGGAGAAGTTTGGTAGGAAGTCTGCCTAAGAGTGAGAAAAAAAAGGGTTTTTTTTCTGATACATTCAGTGCTTGTTTTGAAGATCAGCATCACCTTCGTCTTCATTTCTCTTTATACTATGTTTAGACGTTATCGTTAGTGAAATGACTAACTAACCTCCACTGAAGGTTTAAAAAGAACAGAAGATTCAAAGCTCCATCTAAATGAGTCAAATCTGGTCAGACTGGAAGGTGATTTGAATTTGAAAGTTCCCTGTACATTATTAGTATACAGTCAAATCTCAATAAAATTAAGGTAATCCTATCTATCTGCTATTTTAGTAATTTCTAATCTGTAATTAATTTCTCTCTGCGTATCAAAGAAAAATTCTTAATACCCAAACTAGATCAATACGTGTAGCAAAAAAATATGACAGAACTACTTCACTAGTCGATAGTACACCGTAGACAAAAGCCACCCCACCCTCTTTTATTGAAATTAATGTTGCAGCGATGATTAGTCGCTTTTCACCCCCTAATATAAACTAAAACGTGGATATAGTTTGCAAAGAAAACTTTGTAAATACGAAAAAAATGGCTTTATCATGTTATATTCAGTGTTATCGGAGTATTTATAAAAAACATTAGATTTACGTTATTCAAGAAAAATTAACCTACCTACATATTTAATAGTTTTAATAAAAAATTTGATACTGATCATTACACTTGCTGCTGATGCTACATATTCTGTAAAAATCTCAAGTGAAAATTTAGGTGAAGTGAGCTGTCAATAGTGTCAATCCTTAGCATCAGGTGAAATGACAGGTCGCTTCACCTAAGTTTTCACTATGAGATTTTTCACAAAATATACTGACTGTAATGTAATGGCAGTTTAAGCAGTATCCTTGCCTATTTGGATTGTTTATGTATCTATGTAAATATCATAATAGATTCTAAACGCATCAGAGTCGATACCCTCACGCTCTGCCATTACAAGATAAACAGTCCTAAATACGCATATGCATGCATTCATGACGGGGGCTTAAAATGATGGTTAATCCTACCATGAATCACAATGTCTTATTACAATAATATTTATAATCTCTTATGTGAACGGGCGAACAGATCTGCCAACACCCACAAAAAAACGGCTTCAAAATGATCAAAAATGCACTTTATCTCAATGCATTTTAGATTACAATTCGTGTGTTTAAATTATAAACTGAGATTAAGGTCTGCATCTGTTTCGTAAAAAAATACACATTCTTTTTACAAATCGTGCAAAAAATGTTATTAATATTTTTTGTGTGTGTCTTTTTATCCCTGTCCTCCTCAAATCGTCTTTGTTAAGTTTAAATAAAAAACTGTTTTATTTTAATTCTTTAATCTTTATGCATGTCATTTATTAATGGTCTAGCCCCATGTCCGACTTTCAGGATATCAATCAATACATTTAGTAGCTCTTGAAACCCTTCAACAAATGACTTACTAAGCCAAAAAGAAAACTCTACTAAAAAAATCCATACACAGGTACTTAAAACCAATGAACTAATACAAACTTCGTCCATTCCCAATAAAATATTCCCATAACAGGAAATCCCCTTCCATTTTCCTAAGGAAGCATAAAATTTCCCGTACTTCACAACATAATAAGGCATCAGAAAATAACTAACTACTGTCAATCAGCACTTTATGGTTTAACCCTCTGAATATTTCAATTTTCTAGTACCAGCGATCAAGTACCTACTGCACAAAAAACCCTGTAATTTCTTAGTCGTCAATTTGCCGCTGAATTTACCCCGCCGCAAATGATACAGTACGATAGTGAACTCGTCATTATTTTTAATCTATTCCAATGTAATTGTTGTCTGTGGTAGCGGAAAATTCTATTTTGACGTTTCGACGGCCATATTGTACGGTTTTGGCGCGAAAATAGGAGCTGCCATTTGTAATTAATTTGTCCTGTAATGTTTTTGTTATTCGAGTTTTTTGAGCAGTCGTTTTAATCACTTGTTTATGGCGATGGATGGTACCTACTTTAGGTTTTTAAAACACATAATGGCTACGCCTAATGACGTGCATTTATCATAACATTGCACAACCTGACTTAATCGTATGCAGTCGGAAAATATTAAGTACAAAATATTCAAAGAACGATCTTGGTACTTTTATTTTATTGTCATTCATATAAAACGCACAGCTGGACGTCATTCGCTGTGTGTCATTCAGTTCCCTTCATTCATTCGAAGTTCTACCATCATTAACAATCAAACTCTAACATTACTTACCTATATTTTTCGAGTAATTTTCACGACAAGAAAAGCGCATCTAACCCTCTCACTGCGCCCGGTACGCGGAACAAAGAAAACACAAAGGGTTAATACGTCACGCGGCGCGAAACCAACATTATTTGTAGCAGATCAATCAAGATTATGTCCAGTAATGCGTCTAACCCTTCGGTCTGTGAGACCCCGGGGGCCACGTGATTGTTTCATCAATGTGTCGATGATTAGGGGTTAACACGGTAATGCTCTTGATATTAGTTTCTTCCTTTCTAATTTGTTCAGAGTGAGCGTATAGGGGCTATTGTATGAGTTGTAAAAATAAAATTTGAAATATGTTGGTACTATAGATACGCCTCAACCTAGCCTTTCTTGGAAAATACAGTCGTGATCTCATGTTATGTTGTAAAATTACAGTTTGTTTAGTAGAATTCCCGGTTTTACTAACATTCAAAGTTTTATTTGCAAACAAACGTTTAGGCGCTTTTCAGATGGAGCAGCAATTGGCAACTAGCTATTTACATACATCTCGGGCTATTTGGTTGTAGCAACTGGCAAGTTTAAAAGAGAAAATTTCAAAAAGTTGATAGTTGCCTCAACTAAAGTTGCTCCATCTGCAAAGCGCCTTAAAGATGTCCTCGCTATGTATATCTGTTATTAGCGTAAACCGCACGAAGTGTTCGTATAATTAACATTTATTAGTAGAAGCATTTATTTATACATAAAACGTACACGCGCAATAAATTTGTTATTAAACAGATACAATTATGTTCAACACAAATGTCCTATAAAATAATAAGAGAACGTTTTTAATCGTAAACATGTGTTTGTCCGTCGTTAAGAATGAGGAAATGTACAGCAATAAAGCTTTGAAAGTATTGCAGAAGATAATAATTCCGTGCAGTTCGCATCGATTTCTCGTCCCCTTGAAAAGTTAAACTTGAAAAATTACATTAACAAAAGCCAAACATACAGCGAACCCGCAGATAAGATATTAAGCACTGCACCATTACACTTTAATTTTAGCCTGCTGGGATTTAAGAGGGGTTGATTAAAAAAAGAGGCAAACCAAGGGTGCGTATGCTTACGTATTCATAATGGCGTGCGTACTAAACGCGTTTATTTTAGTACAAACACGCGTACCGATCGCGTTTTAGGGTTGAACTATTATTTCATTATATTTCGATAGTACAAAGCGTTTTGTTTAAAAATATTGCCGTTTTTTCGTATTTATTTGTTTTTTAAAACGGCGTGTGGAGTGCACTTCAACGAAAACCATGTTTCTGGTCTGTTTGTTTGTCTTTGTGTTTGTTTGTGTAACGAGTGAGGTCATGAGAAATCTGAAGGGTTATAAATTCAAAGTTTTTTTTGTACTGCTGTTATTTTAAGCTCGTGAATAATGGCGTTAGTCATACGTAAATAGATAGTATGTGAGTTTGTGAGTGGCCATCTCGGAAACTGCTGAGCGTGTTTTGATGGGTCAATTGAGATGAGCTTTATTGTGGAGTTGCTTGAAGATGAAAGGGGAACAGCTTAGTGCTAATTAGACAGTTCGTTAAAAATTGATGTTTTAAAAGAACTGTTATTAAACAATCGAACTTCTTACCAACTGTTTGACGTTTTAAGCTTTATCATCTGCTTAGCCCTTTCAAAAATATGTTGGGGTTGGCTTCCAGTCTAACCGGATGCAGCTAATTACCAGTATTTCACATGAAGCAACTGCCTATCTCACTTCCACAACCCAGTTACTGGGTAATGCGATACCCCTTGGTAAGACTATGATCCAAACGAAATTGTCTATTTATTCGAAACTAGCTGACCCGACAGATGTTGCCCTGTCTTTTCAATAAACTCATATAAAAATCCCACCATAGAAAAAAGAGCGTTCAGTTTTTCTCGAATTTGAAAATTTTTCGGGAAGCTATTCCAATTTTTCTTTCTATTAAAACCTAATAAGTACGGTTTAATACGAAGATTTTAAAACAAAATCCAGCCGTTTTTAAGTGATGCGCTTATCAACGAAAAGCATTTCATATTACCTAGGTACAGACGCCAGCACATCAAGCTACCCGAAAAAGCTTGGAAACATGCTGGTCCTGCTCCATAGGACAATCTAGAGTCTAGACAAAATCAAACTGGTTGCTAATTTAATTGTAAATTTATTCTTTTTTACTTTGTTTACATTCTGTAATTACTCTTAACTCACACCCTGACTTATTACTTGTTAAAATAGCTTATATATATATATATTTTTTTTTTTTTATGAAAATCGTTTACTTTTTCCATTTTTGTAAATATGTGAGCACCATGTATCTATCAGATTATTAATTTATATGTCATGGTTTCATTTTTAATTCTTTTACCTATTATGGTATAGTAATTTTATTTTAGGTGCATCGTCTTCACATATTATTTTATTACATAATTAATGTATGCAAAATATTGTAAAACATTTAAAAGAGTAACGGTGGAGTTTCTTGCCCATTCTTCTCCATACGAAAACTACCTTTTGGAAGGGGCGACTAGAATCAATTCTATTTCATTGTAATTTTTGACGTTCAAAAGTGCCTTTTATGTGCCTATTTGAAATAAATGCTTTGACTTTGACTTTGAAACTGTCAAATTTTCCCAATCAACTTTGAACCTTATGCTTTAGCGATAAAGTTGAAAATCTATCGAAGAAGTTTGACAGATTGTAGTAACTTCATGTGCTGGCGTCTGTACGTGTACATACATAGATAGATGGAAAGTACAGACACATCAAGCTACCACAACCTGTCAAATTTCTTTAATAGATTTTCAACTTTATCGCTAAAACATAAGGTTCAAAGTTGATTGGGAAAATTTGACAGTTTCGGGTAGCTTGATGTGCTGGCGTCTGTACCATAATTTTGTCTTTTCGTGAAGTACGCAGAAAATCAGTACCTAGTCAGAGATTGTCTGCGTCTGTCTGAATTTTTTCTGGTTCCGTCCACAAAGGGTAAAAACGGGACCCTACCACTGTCCCTCTGTCTGTCAGTCTGTCACCAGGCTGTTTCTCATAAACCGTGATAGCCAGACAGTTGACATTTTCACAGAACGTGTATTTCTGTTGCCGCTATAACAACATATACTAAATACAGAATAAAATAAATGTTTTATATGTAGTGATACAATTTGTATAGTGGTATGGAACCCTTCGTGTGCGAGACCAACTCGCACTTGGCCTGTTTTTTTACTAGCTTACGCTGCCCCACTCCTGGGCAAAGGCCAGGATCCACTCCTTCCATCTACCGCGAGTCCTCCTTCCAGTTTTGACGGAACCTATCCAGCTCGTCCCGCCATCTCCTACGTGGTCTGCCGCGACCCCGCCTCACTGTCTCAGGGCACCAGTTCTGTGCACAAAATCACAGTTTTTATATAGTTAGCAAAATTGCAAATTATGAAGAAACTAGCTGCGCCCCGCGGTTTCACCCGCATAAGTGTTGATCCCGCGGGAATATCGGGATAAAAAGTAGCCTATGTGTCAATCCAGGGTGTTAGCTACATCCACGTCAAATTTTATCAAAATTGGTCCAGCCGATTGAGCGTGAAGAGGTAACAAACATATTAACACACATACACACACACACACAAATTTTTCGCCTTTATAAAATCCATTTTAAAAATAACTTCAATAACATATATTAAAATTTTATATTAATCCTGCAGTTACTTATTTAACGTCTCTATTAACCTAGGTCGACTAGCTCATTAATTCCTGGCATTTTAAACCTTATCGTAAACATTATAAGGTCTGCTATAGCAGATGAAGGTTATGAATAGGTACTTGGTAGTTGCTTGCCGACTGCGACATGAAAGAGGTGTAATTTCAATTTGCTTTAGATTTGAAATTGTTGGGTTTTTTTATTAAAGTTTTGTGCAAACGAAATTAACGAAGGAAATTTACCAAAGCTCCTTATATTGCCTCTAGTTAGGTACTTCTTTCTAATAACTAAGTAAGTACTTAGGAATCAAGATTGTTTTTTTTATTTTATTATGTATTTTTTAAATGTTCCAACTAAAGAATAATCTTAATTAAAAGGCAATCCAACTACAAACTCGTTTTTTATCATGTTTCTTTCGATACCCATTACGTCTGCGGAGTTCCGCTAGCTAATTTAATTTGACCCTGTATATCAACAAAACTAAGAAGATAAACAAAAAATAAAGCGATTAACACAAATTTACGACTAGTGTAATAGTCTGAACGAGTGAGACACCATTTAACCGACTGCCCCGAAGTGGGTAATTACCCACCACCTTTATAGCTACCCACTAATTCCACGCCAACCCTCTGATCGCGTTAATGGTCGAAAAACTGACCTTCCGGGTCGAAACGACCCTCTCGGGACCTGTTAAGCAACTAACTCTAGTGTATGATACCTCTGTATGAGAACATGTGATTCGCACAGTGGGCAATATCAACACGAACGTAGACAAAATAGTACGCAAGTGTACGCAACGGTCATTATAAACTTCATTAACAACGGATTGCTATAAATAAAAATACTGTCGCCGATTTGACACTGTCAAATTAATTTTTTCGCAGACAAAAAAATAAATTGCCCAAATTGCCGTAATAAAATTTCACAGAGTTTAGTGTAATATCTCAACCGCGAACCGGTTCAAAACAAAACACACAGAGAAAAAATTAAATATCATTTTGAGCGCTCAAAAATTATACGTTACTGACAACTGTCAAAACCGGGACACGCCCTCTGATGAACGGTCCGTGAATTAATAAATCAAGCTCCCAGATCCGTAGTGACAAAACTCACATCAGAAATTACAGGTCACAAATCGTCACACACCACGACCATAAATCAACTTGAATTCTTTGTGCGAGAAAAAAACAAACTAAGCAAATACCCCGGTTCGGCCGCGTCTACCTGCCCCGTATCTTTTGAATACTTTTCTTGTATTAAAATAAAATTTTTGAACGCACGGATTTTGGGACAAAAAACGCACGAAAAACGCTCGACTCGTTCCCCGTCCTTGTTTCTCTTTTAGCTTTGTCCTTTTCTAATGGGGATGACGCTCCACAGGCAACGAGAAGCGTCATTTAGACATTTTAGAGCAACAGTTTTATTTATGAGCGTCGCTATCGTGCAAAATACACACCGCGTGACCTTTCGACACAGAACTTGGTCTGTAAGGCCACTGCACTGGCACACAAACTTTTTGACAACACAAAAACAAACCGTAAAACATTTATAAATTCCAGTTAGTTATGAATAATTTCTAGATGATTTACATATAATTATGGAAAGAAACACTACGCAAACAAAAGGTCGGACTCGCGTCTAAGTTCTTTTAATTCCAACACAGGCCCCGAACAAAAGTTAAACAACCAAACCTCATTTTATAGAGCTACGTTTATGGCCACAATATTCAGTAGGAGCCATTTTGTTAAGAATATTTATGGCATTTTTTGTGCTCGCCAAGGAGAAATGACTGATATTTGACGTTTACAAGTATACCATAAAGACATTTGTTCATTACGTCCGTTTATGGGCGGTAGTAAAGCGGAGCAAATAAATATATTCGCACGTCGTTGTGTCAAAACAGGTGATTAAATGCGGAGCGGTCGCGGTCGCCAAAACAATTGCGGCGCGTGACGCGCGTCGAAGCGGTGGCCGTCCTCTCCGACGCGACGTACGAACAAGACGCGCGGACTATAAATAAAAATTTCGTAACAGGAACGCGTATTAATACACTATAATTTAAAAATTTGAACTACTTCAGTAGCGAGGTCGGCCGAACGACCGTTTTTTAAGCCGAAAAATTAAAAAAAAATCACCTGCCGACCGCCCGCCGTACAAGAATGTTATTAAATAGGAGGCGACTTAACTAAATTACAAAACTCGACCTCTGAGCATTATAGAATAACTTAACATTAACGCCAGCGTGCGTACGCGCGATTTTATATCGTACGTTCAACTTTGACAAGCGTCAAAATGGCTCGAAACCGCTTGATTTATTAAAAAGCCCATCGAGATCGATCGCCGTGCATCTTAGGTAGCGTCTCGGTGCTTTATTTTATCTTATAAATAGATTTTTTATTACAAATTACAGGGTACCAGGTTTGGTAGCGATTTTGGAGCCGCAGTTATTCCGTTACTTATCGCAGTAAGTAGCAGTTGTCGATCAATGTATAATGTGCTTTAATTTGTGTCAAATAGGGTTTAATATTCATTGAGACATGTGGACGTCTCGATTGGGACCTTACGAATTTAATGATGAGTTCCGTAGTTTTTTCGAGAGTCCAGGTAGCGGGCAATCGGTGCTTAAAATCAGTGTTACTCGGACACTGTTCGATTCCTGTTTTCAGAAGGAAAAAATGTTTAATCGATTAACTTGAGTGTTGTTCCGAGGTGGTTACATGCACATGCTCATGAGATCTGGTCCTTTTGAGGACAAAAGACTGTACGAAGGCATTTATTCAATTAAACAAACAATACATTTCGACTGAAAGTGCACAAAGGAGGCAACAATGAGCCTCAGGTAAACGCCATGAATAGAGAAAACGACAATCGTCGTATCACAAAGATATTTGGGACGAGTCAAAAGTTATTTTGTTCACGGCCTGTTTATTTTTACGGGACAAACAGATATAAAACGCTTTTGTCCAACATTTTTTGCGAGTTAAATCGATAGAATACAGTTCGATGCATCGATTAAAATAAAAAATATGGATGCAATAACTCGATTCGAAAGGGAATTTTTGCTTCGTATCGACACCTAACAATTCGTGATGTTTTTTGTTCCGATGTCAGTTGTAATGGAGGCATTAAGCGTTCCGATGTAAACGAGTAAAACTTTTGTTGCATTCATTATTATATTCACGCTATTTAGTCTCCAAAGATCAGCAGAACTATAGGCACTCTTAAAATTAAGTGTTCTCCTTAGACCTCCATTACCTCCTAAAACAATGAACAAAGTGCTGAGTTGTTAAACAAAAAATGTCATTGTAGTTCAAGATGATGCAGTCAATCATCATCAAATATACCTTCAAACATTCGGTAGGTATATTGTAAAGAAAAAACCACAGAACATCTATGTACAACATCATAAATACATGCAAATCACTGACGCTCCCATTACCAAACATACCCAATATAGCCTCAAAAACACCCATAAAACTCATTCTATAGCCACCAAAAATAGTTGTTCCGAAGCTTGAGTATCAGCCGATCGTCTTATTAGCATTTAATTTGTGTCCAAAGGGGCTTTGGTCTTGCTTCATGGCTCGCTGCCCCCCTAAATGAGACACTTCCTTGCCCCAGGGCGGGGGAGGGGCTATATTTACGTTTGTTATATTTTTGATCGTACATTCACCATTGGTTGAATTTTGGTAACTTTAGTCTATCATTATTGTGATATGAATCGACACGATTACTTGTATAATGACATGTTTGTGTATTAAAGGCGGGTTTTGCTTGTGTGGGTACTGATGGCCCCTTGGTTCTTGGTTGAAATAATGACTGAGCCAAGATAGTGAAAGAGGGAAGTGTGGATGTTTGAAAGTAATCTGTACCGGTAGACGGAGGACAATGAAATTGGTCTGGTTTAAATAATTTTCTCCTTAAAGATACCGAGCTAAAGTTAATTTTGTAAAAATATGTAAGGAAGGAAATAGAATATAGCTAGATGGTACCAAAGAAATGCAGGATAGATTGGGTTAAAGATGATAAAGCTAGTAAGGGAATGAATGAGAGTTGATAACGATGTTTGTACCGACGACAATAAAAAGGGACGTGGGCAGGAAGGTAATGATGAGATATAACCAGATGCTCCTCAAACTATGACAGAAACTTCAGAGATTTAAAGAACTACCATAGAACAGAATTAAACATTCAAACCAAACAATTATAGTTAATGCACGAAGACCCAGCAATAAAATTATACAGCGTTACTCTACACCCATTAAAATACAAGGTGTGAAGATTTCTAAGGTATGAAAACATATGATTCATTCTTAGATCAGTGACCCACGGATTAAGAATCAGCAAACCCACGCCTATTAGAGTATATCTATCACTTTTTTTGTGACTTTAAAAGAGGTTAAATTACAATAATATTGTGGTCAGTGTTGTACTGTAGGTATATCCGTAGATGTTCGACGCTCCCAAAAATGAAGTTTTGAAGAATTTTAAACAAGAATAATTTATAACAAGCCTATTGTTAAAATGGCATTTTTAATGTGTTTGGTATGGAGTGAAAATATGCTCTAGACATAGTTGAAAAAAATCATTAAAAAATAAAAATAAAACATTTTTGTCCACAACTATTTCCACTTAACCCACTGTTCAGCACATCCGCAGTTGAACTAGAGGCAAATAACAATTTGTTTTATCCAATAATGACACAAGGCGGAATGATAACCAGTATGTCGTGGGCGGGATCGAAGCTGCTATCCAGTGCACAGCGGTCATTACCGGGCGCTATGATTTGTTGTCTTGTGTAGCTCAAGGTGGGTTGGCATTAGATGTATTAAAAACTTTTTGTGTAGCTCTTGTTTTTGAAACTAAACTGACGGTTTTAGGCCAGTATTAATTTTCTCTTCCTGTGAGTATTTATTAAAGAAAAGTTTAAAAGTTGTTCTTCTGTCTTAATTGTGTCAGCACATGCTAAAATACGTATTCCTTCCTTCGACTTTGCCGTAGTCGGGTACAAAGTAGCTTTATGACATGCCATGGTGAAGCCAATCAGCAAAGTCAGTAATGGGGCTGAGTGACTGCCCAGACCCTCGGAAGTATTGTCATTCGTGAAAAGTATATAATTTTTTATATTTAAATTAAGCCATTTCCTTCTTTACTAGACCTTATATCTACTGTTGTTTATAATATTATACGAATAATACTGATGGATCAAACCGTTTGATCACCGAGAAAGATTATCAATTAATTAAAATAAAAACCTTTTGATCACACAAAAAATCGAAACATTTAAACCGATTCCAAAACATATTATTACGAATGCAACAAAAAATCTAACTCAACAATTAAAAATGAAACTCATATTATAATTAAGTACAGAAAAATATATAAAACCGTTTATATTTAAGAAAAAAGGTTAGTAATTAAAAGCCAATCAAAATTGCATGGAAACCGTATCAATCATCTGTGGTCAAGTAAAATGTATAATTTTTATATGACATTTAAGTCCCATAATAATCGATCCCATACATTTTAATAGCCATACCTTCAAGATACGGCCATTTACCAGTGTAAATTATACCTTAACTCAATTTTTTTAAAGACTATTTTGTTTTGACGGATACGCTAGATGGTTAACTGTCATTTTTATAATTTTTGCAAAACATCGTATCGATACGTTGTTTGGTATCGAAATTTATGATCTTATAAATACGTTTCACACTTGTTTTCTGGGGTAAGCAGGAATAGTTGTTTGGTATAATAAAGATAAAGTAGGAATTACTTTTAATTACCTGGCAATGAAGGAAGGCTTTTTAACTAGGAAGTTTTTTTAAAACTGTCTGTCATATTTAACTTAAATTTATTCTTCTATAAATAATTACTTAAAATTGACCAATAAGAATCATTTCCATCTCATGTAAACATTTCAAAAAACCAACCCGCTGTCATTTAGTTGCAAATAACGTCAGTTTGACATACATAAAGCTACTCAAACACAAAGCCAAAAAAAAAGAAAACTAAAACGCATTGCTATCAAATATAGATTATTAAAAAAAAAAAGTTTACAACAATGGCCACTTGTTTTTAAAGTTTTATAATATAATTAAAATAAAATTGTTATGTTCTCACATGATGGCATAAATTTGCCTAGCCTTTGCTTAACTATAACTGAAAACCTATATAGTCTTTGTAGATGCAGTTGATTACCAAAATTTTGTATGAAGCGACTGCCTATCTGACCTCCACAACTCAGTTATGTACTGAGTAACACGATACCTCTTGGTAAGAATGGTTGTCAAACTTATACCCTCTTACTAATAACCGTTGTATAGCGTCTGTATAAGTCACACAACGCTTTGTCTTCTTCTTTCGAAAGTCAAATTTCTAACGACTGAAAGAGATAAATCGGTGTGTAACTATTCATCTGATATAATACGTTTATTAGTAAGGCGGTTATCAAGGGGTATCGTACTACCCAGTAACTGGGTTGTGGAGGTCAGATAGGCAGTCGCTCCATGTAAAATACTGGTATTCAGCTGCATCCGGTTAGACTGGAAGCCGACCCCAACATAGTTGGGAAAAGGCTAGGCAGATGATGAGTAAGGCGGTTACGCTTTTGACTACCCGTAACGACTTTCAAAAATCTACATTACTTAAAAAACATTTATTAAAATATGCAATTGCAATATTTGAGTGAATACCTACCTATTTTAAGTTGTAAAGATTTTTTTTTTTAAATTTATAGATGAGCCGTCTAAAAAGAAATAAATGCAACACGTACAGACGCCAGCACATCAACCTACTACAATCTGTCAAATTTCTTTAATAGATTTTCAACTTTATAGCTAAAGAATAAGGTTCAAAGTTGATTGGGAAAATTTGAGAGATTGTAGTAGGTTGATGTGCTGGCGTCTGTACAATTAAAAACGAATTAATTGACATGATCATTAACATAAATTTCACTTTATTTAGGTACACCCGATGCAAGACGATAAATTGTAATAATTATGTTATTATTGAAAGATTTAAAATAAAGTTCTCCAATAATTGGCTATAAAATCCTAAACCAATTTTTCAGATATGGAACAAATTTTTAAAGTTAGTATGTTGTATTTTGTCTTATAGTAATAATTTAACCGTTTAATAGAAGCTATCATCAATCAATGGTTGCAGTCCACTGCTAGATTAACCTTAACCTAAGTTTAGCTTCTGATTCTAAAGCTCTTCTTCCAAACTGTCTGTGCAATATGAGTTACACACCACAGAAAGTTTGGGGTGACGTGTTGTAAAGGAAAAACTAGGAAAGATGTTTTTGCCCACACCATTCCTTCCTGAATTGCACCAGTATTGTCGTGGTCATTTCAACCTTATCTATTTAATTTTACCATTTTTCTGCACAATGTTGCAATCGTAAGTCACCAAAAAATTCGAAATATCATTCGATATCCGGCTCCAAGATGGAGTTTATAGGACATCAATTTATTCATATATTTTATATTACTTCTAAACTTTAGGACTAACATCGTCATTCAGAATCGGCCTTTCTCATTCTCATCATGAATTTTATGTTTCGTCATTAAATCTAGCAATATAATTCTCGATTTTAGAGTCTTTGGGTTCATTAGTGGCGTCATTAAAATCTATAATCGATTGTGTATCTATTGTGTGTATATGTCAATTGGTGCTTTGTACTAATTGGATTTGAAATAAGCATACACAATTATCCGTGTATTGTCTGCCTACACTATTTAGTCTTTAAAGTTTATTTGTTCATAAACAATAAAGGCTGCATTGTCATAATCTTTTAATAGGCACTTCGTCTTGTGTTGTCGAATTAGAGATATTATAGGTTTTGTAGGATGTCTAGGTTTTGTTGACTTTTCATTGTCATCTTGTGATTGGTTTGTGACCTCTTTTGTTATATTCGACTGAGGTTAACGGTTAGCAGTTTCATCTTTGTCTTCTTCCAAAACTGTACCATTAGTTTTATCTTTATGTCTATCAATCAACTCAGCCTGTCGCTGTCCACTGCTGGACATAGGCCTCTCCCAGGCTGCGCCACAGCACCCTGTCCTCCGCCTTCCGCATCCAATCTGTCCCATCGTCCGTCCCATACTAAGCTTGCCGATACACGGTCTGCACTCCAGGACTCGTCTGCTATCTTTATATGCACAATATTTTTTTTGTGACGTTCCATAATTCTTCTAAATTAGTAACATTTAACTTTAAGTGGAGATAGTTACTTACTGAACTTAAAACAGAGGTAGAGTAAAAGGCCCTACCTAAATTAAACAAGACGAGAATAATGAGAAAACTAATTTTAATTACAAAATATAATTCGGAAGCAAATTAGATTTTGGAAATGTTATGTCATGTTAGTTTAATTAGTACATAATCATAGTTTATTATTGCTGGCAACTAACATATAATATATACTGTGTTGTTAGATGTAAAAAATCGGGCCGCTTCGGTGTGCATGATAGTATCGCATATCCGGGCAACACGGGGTTTTAAATGTCGAAAAAAAAGCGTTTCTTAAGTATGGGCCACAGATTATGTGGGAGATTGTACAGATTATTTGCCTACAAGCATGGCTGATAAGTGGCATTAAAAAAAAGCTTGTGGGAAAAATGGGGGATTAGAGAAACTAGAGTTTCATATGCAAATGAATCTAGGAATAAGTAAAATTTAGATCACGGCTTTATAATCTATTTAAAGACAATGCAGCTTTGTCTTTATGAGTTAAGCACGTAAGTAAGTTCATTAAGACCTTAACATAAAAGGCAGACCATCTATATTTTATCAGTTTATTAAAACACTTCCAACTTTATCTACATTTAAAGTTCACGTAATCTTCTACAAACTCTAAACCTATCTAGTTATTATTATTTATAGTCAGTACATCGTCGAGTCTATATTTTTAATCTGTGCGTGCGCGCGCGCAGCCAAGCGAGCGAGCATTTTATTAGCCACGTACAAGCATTACGACCCGACTGCGCCCGCCATTAATCCACTGCCCGACAACCTTACTTTACATTCATAATTATTGTGAATAATATCTAATAAATGCACCTCTCTCTCTTCCACAGATACGCCAAGAGAAACCTTACTACATAGCGGACCCTGAGGTCGACTCATTAGTAAGTATTGTCCACATTTATGACTCATACAAACCACAAGACAAATAAAACGTTGGATAACTTTAATACCCCATAAAATAGGGAACATTTCAGCTTAATTTACGATTTGATTAGCTACAGAGCTGTCCAAAATGAAACACAGGCAAACGAGAAATATTTCTCGGAACAACAAAATAGGGAAATAAGTTTGAAAAAAAAAAAAAGATATTATATTGTCACTCATAAAAAGCTGAATCGCACCGTGTGCCTCCCGCGGCTAGCGTGGACAAAAAGTGAAATAATAAAGTATCATGGCGGCCACCCACAGCCCGGTTCGACACGGGTACTTAACCGATTTTTAACAAATAAAATCTAAGGCATTACGAATCGCGACGGTCGGAGGCGACGTTCATGTTATTTGACTTTGTTACTGAAAATTCGTTTTATCAACTGTCCCCGTCACGCACGTACCTATCTTTGCTGTTAGATTGATTTGTTTGCCCAATGCACCGTGACTCATAAATTTAGAGAAATTAAAACTCGCTGAGAAGAAACAGTAGCCAACAGTACTTTAGGGTTATAAACTTAGTTGTCAGTGTAGCGGTGATAAGCGTCATTCATCCACACGGAGGAGTTTTTAACCGGCTTCGAGATAAGAAGGCCAAACACGCTACGACATCCGGGCGAAAAGCAAACTTTACTCGTCGAATAGGTGAATTATCGTGTAGTGTGTCTTCTCCTGAAGCTGACATGTGGTGCCACTGGCTGACGCATCTGTTTGTCTAGTTGCACATTTTGTTTTTGACGCCAGTTCTTTTCAGCGTTATCGTTTTGCTTAGCTGAATGATTTTGTAGTAAGAAATAAAGTGATTTGGAGGCAAAAAAGATTGGTTTTAGGTCGATAACCTAAGTATTGAGATCATCGATTCGAGTAAGTCTGTTTCAAATAAATTTTATGTATTGCTTTGAAAATGTCTGCTCTGTTTACCGCAAAAAAGCAATGGGGTATAACATACCTATGCTACACACAGGACTCAAAAGCTGTTGAGTAGTTACTACATAATTAGTATAAGTACGAACAACTTAAGTATCTCATAATATATTTTTTCTACAAAAACTTGCGGTCGGCCCTGTGTGCAAACGTACGAAGCATACTTAACAAAATTATTTCAATATGCTATTATTGACTTTTTGAAATAATTGAAATGGAGTATTTTTTTATAGTGATAATTAAAATGGCTGCTTTGTGGAGGCTTTGAGAACCACATGACACGTTCTGAGTTCATAATATAGTTTTGTGAAAGGTCCTAATAGGGATAAGAAAGTTGGTCTGTCTGAACTTTTGTTTGTACAGTATATTTTTTGTACCAATTTAATCATTTCTAATTCGAAATAAAATCTTAAAAGTTAGGAAACATAAATCTGAAAGAAATGAGAAAACCACAAATTTTATGAAATTCTAGGAGTTCGAATCTAATATTAGATTCCAACCCAAAAAACGGGAAAGTGAACCAAAATAAAATCAATGACTAGTTAATTTCAGTACCAAAACAAAATCTTTTCAGCCAAAAACTCAGACAAAATAATATTATATTTGGTCTGAGGTGAGGTCAAAAATAAATGATAAATAGCTATCAAAAACCACACAAACACAGACAAAACCAAGTCCCGAGCCTATATTCCTTCTACTAAAGACATTCACCCACCGCCACGCCACAGCCTCAGGTGCTTCTCTTTATCACCAACTGTCGAGTGCGCTATTGAGCGTAATTGGGACCCTGCAGTCTGTCGCTCGCGTCATGTCGCGAATTTAAAGTGTTTTGCGAAGACGTGCCCAATGTAGGCCAAGGGTAACGAATTAATGGCTGTTTCTAAGCTTTGTGCTGTGATTTCGGTGGTAAAACAGTTAATGATTTGTCTAAAAGTTGTTTTGAAGAGAAAAATGGTGACGAAAAAGCTCAAAAACTATTTCGAAGCAAGACTAAACTCATTTGAAACTGAACGCCACCAAAAAACACTGGCACTGTGTAAGATTTCGGAACGTTCGAATTTCAAAAAAACATACACAAACTTTTGAAAAAAAAGAACACGTGGGTTGTAAGTTTGTTAGTCTAGTGATGTACACACTGTATCGAAACAAAGTACTGTCAACTAAAAACTAAAGTTGACTAAAACCAACAGACAATCGACTGTTTTATTGACCCATTTGGTTAAAGAGCCGATTGGTTACGACCCGTGGAGGTTGTTTGCCTACGTCACATCTGTGTTTGGTCTGTCACAGCCTTTTGAGGCTTTAAGCTTCCTCAAACATAGTTGAACTGCAGTAGCGTGGGTAAATAGAACCGAATAGTTTTGTGTTTTACGAGTCATTAGTATACGATATCGTTTTAACACTTCGTCGTTTTAATCCCTTGAAATATTTTTTTTTATTGAAACGTGGCCTTACACTTTTTTATTATTATTGTTTATTAATAATAAAGAAAGAAACGAGGTTAATGGTGTAATTTCTTTTAATTAATTGAGTTATAATTTATGTTTTTGTCAATAAAAACGTTCTATGGTTCTTGAAACCGTGGTATTATAGCCGTTATACAGTATATTTAACAATTTGAGCGTATAATATTTAGCAAATAAAAACCGACCATGTTAGTATACTTTAGTGTTACTTAAAGTTGAGTTTAGTGTTGTTTAACAAATAATTAACACACTTTTATAGACACTACATAGATAAAAATTCTAGAATCACATTTATTTTATTCCACTTCACTTTCCACACTTTCACTGGGACTTTCCTTGCCAATTAATTTTAAAACAAAATCAAATCCTTCTTAACCAAAATTCGGTTTCCAAGCAAGGGATTACACTGGGACACTCATAGTCTCCCCTTTTCAAACAAACCCGTCTCGGTGGCAGGAGTGAAACAAGTCAAACACATTTTTATCTGTTAGTGTCGCCTGTGTCAACGAAACGTCTGAACAAACAGTCAGGGGTGGCGCTTTCGACTGTTTAATTGATATTACAGCAACACGAGCGGCACAGATGTTGCTAGTACTTGTCTGTGGGTTCATAGTTTACTGCGTAGTTTATGGTTTAAGAGGAAAAAGTATGAAGTTTTAGTTAAATTAACAGGTAGGATCATAATGTAATTTTGATGACTTGTCTAACTGTTATTTAGTCTATATTAGTCTCAATTACTGCTTATGGTAGATAATAAAGTATTAATTATTTTGTGATTAATCTATTACTAATACCACAAATAAATTGTGTTGTAATCATTAACATTACCTAGAGGAACTGTTTTCCTGTAATTACCAATTTTCTACACACGATACTGTTACCGGAAACACCAATTTCATCCATAATAACATAATAATAACCTCCAAATCTAAACTTATTACGTTACTTAAAACAGAAAACGTACAAAATTTAAATTTGAGACGGTGTAAAATCATCAATCAAAAGCGAAATAAGCCAAGATCGCTCTTAGAATTCAGCTCGCGTCCTCAAGTGGCAATCAGAAACAAATCAAGACGCTATTAAAACGGCATTAACTGCTTTTTTAGATAGATATCGATTTGAAAAAGTCAACGATTAGATCTTTAAACACTATCAAACAATAGTCGATAGGATCTTAGTACGAAGGCATTTGAATTGCGCTGCGTGAACATATTCGTGTAATTGTTTGTTATGTTAATTCGAAGCAATATTATATTGTAGTCTTCGATGTTTTAATATTGTGAGAGATTATGTAGTTGTGAAATTTTGATTAAAGTAAAGTCTGTAATGCTACGAATTTTTTACAGTCAATGATATTTTTAAGCTATAAAAGTTAGAAACTAGATTATTTTGATAATTCAGTTTCGTGAACTTTATTATGCTAATGATCCAAACTTGAAAACTATCGATAACATGTTAAGTAAACAAGATGGACATGTCACATCACTACGCACAGCGGGCACTCGCTGTACATTGTCCGTCCATTGTTGCTCAGTTCGCATTGTGATATGGCCGATGGACAGACTATGTGTATCATGTTTCTGACTAAAAGGGCAGGTACATGTCGAAATATTCAGCCTAAACTGTATAGCCAATACATTTCATAATAGCTATAGTTAGAAATAACTAAAAATATTGAAGATGGCAGCTATTTTTATAGATTAGTATAAAAATTATCATAAGTCACTGTCTCAAGGAGCATTCGAATTTCGAAGGACTAAAAAGTCATTCTCGAATTGATGACATCACTAATTAGGACAAAAAGTAATACTACAGAAACATGTGACATTCAATGTTGAGAATACTGTTGTGTAATTATTAATATTAAGATAATAATAATAGACACTCCCACGACAGCTCTACAAAATAGAACAAATTCTTCTAATATTAATATTACTTATACCATGTGATTGAGATCATGTTTTTTTTTACAGATGGTGCAAGCGATACAAGTTCTACGGTTTCATCTATTAGAATTAGAAAAAGTACGTATATCTACCTACTATCTTGTTAGAATACATTTGGAATCGAAACTAAGACCGGTTTTGAAAAAAATAACACCTTTCGATTATCTATAGGCACGATTTTAAATCGAGATATCGTATCGATCCTGGGGCACGCAACGACTGCACGCACTGGCCGTTCGGTGTTTAAATTAATCAAATTCACGTTTCGAATAGTTTAAAATGTGTTTGTAATTAAGTATTCACGCGAGAGACTTATGACGAAAAAAACATTGAAAAGATACTTTAGAAATGATTACACATAACACATTGTTTGATCAGTTTACCATTCAAAGTACTATTGAAACTACAATAACGATCCTTGACATTTGATAGGTGCCTACACGTCTTCAAGAACAGGGTAAAGGCACAGTTCATACTGCCTTCTTGTTAAATAACGAATTGTTCGCAGACTAAAAAGAACATTCGATTTTAAAGTTCCACACTTAAATTGTAAAGTCATTATTTAAGATATAAGGCCGTGTCCAGCCCTAATTTAGAGTGAGCAAAACTAAATGTCGCGTAGTGCGCGAGGTGTCGGCGCGCGAGTGAATGGGATCGGCAGCGTTCGCATTTCGAATGTTGTTTGTTTTTCCCTTATCTCCCATTTGGGCGCGTTCCGTTCGGACCGGTTCGGCTTCTTGCGTGTGTCGCATCGCCAATTCTCGCCATTATACTCTCCAACGTAACGGTAACGCGACGGGACGCGAGCTTTTTGCTATTCGCAATCAGATCGAACAATTTGCGCTCGGTCGCATTAATTAGGAGCATAAAATTCAAATCTCCGGTATGTTTTTACGACGAGCGGTGTCGCCCAGCGAGGAATTAATTTAGCTTGTCAATATTATGGTCACGTTTCAACGAAACTAGTTTGACTAACGTCTATATCAAGACGAACGATCTCGAGAAACGAGATACCTCGAACGGTCGCTCTCACAGCGGATTCCATAAAATATCGGGCGCCGCGCGTCTAAGCCGCGGTATGTTTGGGGATACGTTCGACCAAACCGTATGCGACGCACTAATACCGGCCGCTGTAACGAGATAACGTGTAATGCGATACCGCTGTACGGAACTCGCTGGCCGGAGGGCGAGATAAAGGCCGTTTTGGAAAAAAATAAAATAAAAAATAATGCGTTGTTCGAAATTCAAAATAGCGAGGGCCGCGCGGAGATTGAAGAAAATCGTTCAATTCAACGAGACGGATGATCGATTTTTAAATTCGGATCTGCGAGTTTGTTCTTTTTTGTGAGAAACAACTAAAGTTGTTTTTTGAAAGTCACACATTCGATGGTGGGTCATGTAACCAAGAGAATTTAGAGTTTATTTATCTGTTTGTGTTTCTTGTTGGCGGAGGTGAAGAGTTCGCGACACCCGGGGACCAGTTATCATGACTGACCCGATTGCTACCTTGCATAGAAAGTGGGCTTGGCACCGAAGCAATGAAAGCCGAGAACATAACTTAGCGGAAGTCAGTTAGATGCAGACAGACACGTTTACCTGTCTTTGTGATCTAAAAAGCTATTTTTTTCCTTCTGTTCATATCCCATACACGTCGGGTCCTATCTCGTCTACGGTTTTTGTCGGATAAAATTTAAAAAAAGATGCCGTTAGCTCGATCCGTTTCCGCTTCACTACGCACTGTTCACAGGTGATGTGGTTTTTTTGAGCTTTTATTTATATTAAAAATAAAAAACGTCCAACGGCCCAACTCGGGTACAATGAGATCTCGTTAAGTGCACTGTTTTTTACTCCCTTTTGACTATAATTGCTCTGTTTTTTACCTCTTTTTTTTGGTAAAAAGAACAAGCCTGTAATAAAGATCTTTTGAATGCAGTTGAGAATTTTTTGACAGAACATCTATAGTCGGTAATGAGGTATAATGATATTGCGTTAGACAAAAAAGACACTTTCAAAATTCTTGGACGCCATCTCTTTAACGAACTCTCCGAAATTATATTTATATTGAAAATATCGTATAAAGTTTTTGATTTATGTTTTTAATATTTTAAATATGGCCGGCGGCGACATCGCTCGATGTTGAGTCCTTTTTGGTCAATCGGCTCTGCGATTGGTCGTCGTTATGAGCGTTTTTTTAGTCGCGCTGTCTGTCTGTGCCCTAATTACGTTATGTGATGTAGCTCGGTAATGTCAGCCTTTTATTAGACTCGTTCTTTTTTAAAATTTTCGAATATCGAAAACGGCCGATTACGGAGTCCGTTCGATGTTCATTCGTCCGAATCCGGATTGTGAACGAGTAATTTTAAAATTGGAACGTTTTTTTTTTTGTGGTCTTGGTTGTTTTGTTTGGAAATTCATTCGCTCCATAGAGAATCAGCTGTTAGTCATCTCGTAACTAGTTAGGATTAATAGGTATGAGCACCTTATAGGTCTATTATTGGTTATGGTTAGTGACCATTTATTTCGAGAAGACTTGCACTGCTATAAACCATTATTGTGACTTTAAAGTTAGGGATACTTTGAAGAATGATTCCCGTCATTTTCTAAAGGCCGTCATGAAAATGTGTAATTTTCACCAGTATTTGACATTAAGGTGTCAAAAAACGCTGTGGATTGGGATAGCCGTCTTTGTGTGACCGTAGTTCGCTTTCCTGAAAAAAAAAAACAAGCTAAAGGATTCTTTAAAAAAAAAAACTATCAAACGTCACTCCACCCGTAAACAACTGACTGCACCAAAAAAAAAATTAGAAACCTTTTTTAATATTTCGTTTGCGTATCATAAAATCTTATCTGTAACGTGCTTAACTGATTTACGAGGGGTCAAGATGTCAGGTTTGTTGGTTTACAGGACTCGAACCCGGGTCGTTTTACTGCCGACCCGTTTTTACAACCGTTATACTGTTGGATTGCTATATGGTACCGTGGCGACTTGGTGTTGGATTACTGTTAAATCTTCACACGTTTAATTGGTAGATTAATTAGTGGGTTTGATTCCTGTTTGATGTTAGTTTTGGAAATTAATTTTGGTGAACCAATGAAATTAAGGAGCAGTGATGGCCCAGTGGTAACGGCCTCGACTTATGAGTTATAAGCCGTGGGTTCAAACCCAGGCAGGTACTTTACTTCGTGTAAATACCTAATTTCTTCTCCACTGCTCTTAAACGGTGAAGGAAAACATCGTGAGGAAACCGGCATGTCCTAGAACCAAACATTCGAAGACATGTGACGTCTACCAATCCGCACTGGGCCCGCGTGGTGGATTACGGCACACTCCGTCTATAATACAGGAGGCCTATGTTTCCGCAGTGAGAACAGGCTGATTATGCTTATGCTTGGTAAACATTAATTTGTCTTTGGTAGACAATAATTAGCCATTTTAAAGCCTTGATTGATTGTATTTGGATAGGGCTTCTCAATTTATGCCTAACACCCATTTGTCTATCATTTCTCCAATCTACGTCAGTCTTCATCGATGGCACCTTCTCATAAAACTCTCCACAATAAAACTAATAAAAACAAATGCTTGTCATTTTCTCAATATTAGCACGTAAGTACACATGTTCAGTCAAATATATAGGTAATAAAATAGAGGAAACCGCAGTCAAAACTTCTCATAATCAAAAGTAACGTCCAATTACAAGAAGAAAAAAAATATATAAACAGCAAATAAAAATCTAAACGACATTTCTAAGAATAAATTCGATAATGTGACATTTGGAGAGCGATGGCGGTCGCGCATTCAGCCTGTCAAACGCACAGATTAAATAAAAATAAAACCATAGATTATATTAAAATGTTCGTTTTTATATCTGATTGCGCCCACGTGTCTTAGAACTAAGAAGTGCCTGGTTTATAGTGTAATGGGATGTTTTTGTAATTTCTGACCGACTTGGCAAATGATAATGAGGTTCGGAAGATATTTAGAGTGTTACGTTGTTCATAGATCGTGTTTTTATTAGTAACATTTTATAAGATTAGGCGATACCTAATCGAAGACAGTCCAAATAATCCTATTTGTGAACTTAAAATGATCTCAATTATACAGCCGTTAGCAGTTACCATTTCAAACACATATGCCCATCCTCCTCAACCGGGCGAGTCGGCTAGCCCACTCCCACGACCGTGGCCTACATCTGACTCCAGCCCACACTTCTGGCAGTCGCCGGGTCATTTCAACATTATGACACCTGCCTAACAACCTGAGACATTTTGAATAATAAATCATATTGGCTAAGACTAAAAGGCAAAAATAAAATCTCAGGTTAGGAATAAAAAACTAAAAAAAAA
Source organism: Gortyna flavago (assembly GCA_963669345.1). Taxonomy (NCBI): domain Eukaryota; kingdom Metazoa; phylum Arthropoda; class Insecta; order Lepidoptera; family Noctuidae; genus Gortyna; species Gortyna flavago. The sequence continues at coordinate 16,016,884 of OY770142.1, forward strand.
CAGGTAAAAATGGCAAATCCTCATCCTGAATAATCTAAAGGAATACCTATTGTACGGGCTCAATCAGAATACCAGAGCTGCGGTATTTATTTTTTGCATTATGCTGACATAGGAGCCGTTTTGGCCTCGCACTGGGATTTTTTTTGTGTGTCTTTAAGTTAATTTTATTAGTTTTAAATGCTCCTTTTTTCTGTTTGTATTTCATGTGCGTGTCCCAAATAAAATATTTTTCTTTCTTTCCTTCTACTTTAAAGAAAAAGAAGGAGTTCATTTTAAAAACAGAACGTTCTTGAAATTCCATATTCAAATCCCTTCTTATTCCAAATGTCACTAGCCGTTACGTATCACCTTTCGTTCCAAATTTAAAAAGTATCGGTGAGACGCCGGCCGTATCTTAATCCCGAGTTCCAAATTTAACATTTCTGGAATGATCTTTAGGAAGGACAACTTAAGCTAACGTTATGTCAAGACTAATCCAGGATTATTTTAGAAGAAACACTAAATTACATGCTCTCATTAGTTCGACAACTCTAAAATGAGCGAAGTTTAAAAATGACAGCAAAAGAGGGCAAATCTCGCATTTTAAACGGTAAAAAAATAACTATGATCCACGATATTGATCAAAATGTAAGAAACTGTGATAAAACTGATACAGCAGATGTTATAACGTAATTTAAAGATGTCCGCCATAGTTCGGCATTGGAATGCATCTCATTAGCGGGGGTCAACGTGTCTCTAACATTAAACACGTATATCTTTTATAATAAATAACTCTTGGTAACGGCATATGGCTTATATATAACTTGCTGAAGAATCTGGACAAAGGTTATTGGACAAAGAAAACATATGACATCTATACTATACAAGAAGATTTTATTATCACCATCCAAATTTGTAAAAATTTGGATGGTGATAATTTTTATTTTAAATTTAAATTTGGCTACTAAACATCACGTTTAGACCCTTAGGAGCCGAGCAAAAACAAAAAAATTAAAACCCAACATACAAACTCATAAATTTTACCTCTTTATAATAATAGTAATAGACAAAGGTCGATATCTCCGATGAAAACAAGCAATGGTTTTGTTGCTTCATCATTTGTTTCTCTATACGGTGTTTCATGCAAACTTTCAAGCCCTAAATGTCTAAAAAGTTAGTAAAGAACATTTGCGAATTGTCTTAGATAAAAAAGATAACTGGAAATATCTGTTTCTATGGAAAATTTAAAATCGGTCTAATTTGGCTGTAACACTATTTTTAGAAAATGTTAACTAACTTTTTAGAGCTTTGTATCCTGCTTATGCATACGAAGTTTCATTAAAATCGGTTCATTCATTTCGAAAAACAAGGACTTGAAAGTTTGTATGAAATGCCGTACGTCGCAAACGTTCTTAACTTCCCCTGTGCCTCCAACATCCACTTCTTTTCCAACATTGGTTTAAATAATCCTTGCCAGATGTTTGTTGTCATCTTTTTTCCCATTTCTAGTCAGTTGTCAAGTAATTTCGAAAAACCTGTCGATTAGGAAATTAGTATCCCGAAACATAATTAACTGTCAACGGGGAGCACCGTATCCGTTTCCGCTGTAGCGTTTTATTTTCAAATTCTTTGACGTTTCTTATTCTGTTTCAAATAAAAAAAAAAAGTTATGAATATGATTGTGTTTATGCAATCAATATTTATAATGTTGAACGAATTTTGGTAGTTTTTCTTGGTAGGTGATTGTTGTCTAGTGTATTTAATGAACATATTTTCTATGTCTTACTGCTAGGCAAAGACCGTTTCATCTTTTCTTCGTTTTCACTTTTTATTGTTTTTAATGGTTGTGAGGCATCATGGCCTAGAACCAATAAAAATTCGAAGATATGTGACATCTACCAACCCGCACTGGACCCGCGTGGTAGATTACGCCTAGTCCCTCTCACCGAGAGGTCTGTGTCCCAGCAGTGGGAACATTATAGGTTTGTGCAATGGTTACTATAATTGTTTTTCATGCAATAAAATTATAAATAACGTCTAATTCAACTGGGTGGACAGCCTTTAATAACATCATCAAAAGAGTTCCAAATTTATGATCCCCCGCATATTCATACATCAGTATAGTGATGACACATTAATTACTCCAAAATTATACAATGATGAATAATTTAATATAATTATATCATGTTTTCGGTGACAGCCCTAGTATTTACATAGTATGGCGGTCACGCATGGATTCGAAATGGGGTTAGGAGATGTTAGATTTTACTAGAGAGTACATGACGATATTAAGGAACAGTATGTAATAGGATCCGGTGGCTTTTTGATGGAAACTGCACGGTACACACATAAAATGACAATCGATCCCAATGCCTTTCATTGTGACGGTTCATTGCGTTGTTTGCAAACGCATTTTTCAAACGTAGGTATGTGCAGCAATGGATTAGGAATGTCCTTAAAACCCCTCGGATTGTGATTCAAAGTACCTATGTTTTGCAGTTAGGGTTCAAGTCTAACTGAATACTGGAATATTCTATGCTCAATCTAGAATAACTACATCGAAGACTAAGCTGTGCTTATAGAGTTTACATCAATAAATAGACAAAATATTTTTTCGTTTTCTAAAATCTAAAATAAGGATTTCAAAAGCCGTCGTAGCTACACCTGCCGATATTTTACGACGGACCGTGTAAACGCTATCTAAAAGTTTCGTTACCCATTTTATAGCTCTATGTTAATTTCTAAGTTAATTATACCCATGAAAATTTATAAGGCTGACGCACAAAATTAATATCTACCCTACAGGGTGCCTTTATAGGCAGAAATGGTAAAACGTGTTTCTTTCCGTTTTTACGATTCATTTTCGAGTTTTTTTACACGCGTGTGACAGTTGGTCGATTCCAAATGTATTCCTTTTTGTATTGTTGTGGTTTTTTTTTAGCTTTTGTATGCTGATGTTAGTATAAAGGTTAGGTTTAGGTGAGCGGAACGAGGGTTTAGTGCCGTGGTAAGTAATAAATTAGACTGTAACAGTTGTAAAAATGTTTTGAGCAGAAGTAACTTGAGTTCAGACTAGATTAGAGCATGATTGTCATATTTTTAAATAGTTTTTTATCATTTGAAGTTACAGATTTTTATACTGACTATAATTTCAGTTCAAAGATTCAGAAGCGTTTAGAAAACTTTTAAGATTCTAAATATAGAAAGATTAGATCATTCTCAGGAGTTATATATACAGAAGTAGAGACCTATATTCAGCAGTGAACCACCAAGGGCTAGACAAGGACAAACATTTATCAACACCAGAAAGCTTAGGTCATTCACAGAGCAGAGGGCCTATTTTCAGCAATGAAACAAGGATTTGACAACTAAAAACATTTAGCAACAACAGACCCCTAAGTTTCAACCTTCACATCATCCTCAAGAGCCTCTCCAGCAGCTTCTAACCCTGAGCCTCTCCGCAGGTACACGAGCTGTGTGACAACTTCTGTCACCGCTACATCAGCTGCCTCAAGGGCAAGATGCCCATAGACCTGGTGATCGACGAGCGGGAGTCGGCCCGCCCGCCAGACACCAACGGCGAGCCACGCTCCGCCCCCGACAGCAGCCACGACGGAGCCTCCACCCCCGATGTCGTGAGTACCCCCTACACCAAGTCCCATCTGATTCAGAGGCGTGATCCCCAGCTTGCACCCAACTCAACCACGAGCTACCTCGTGCACCCCTGCTCTTAGTTTGGCCATTGCAAAAACGAAGTATAAAAAGGGGGTGCTCGCAAAATAGTTTTAAATTCCCGCCTCCCTCGTTGTAATGCTACGCTCGGCGACTCTGTGCTGGAGACCACTTCTTTCCGCTTCTCGATGGTCCCCACAGCGTCGCCGGGTGCCGCACGCTCCCGGTCGCTCCGACACCCTCAGGCTCTGCCTGACGGTCGAGGAACTACCGCTAGTTTAAGTTCCTCTAGAACAAATCTTCGTTTTTGCAATTGGCCAACCTCTTAACACTGTACGATTCAATTAAAGTAAATAAAGCAAAGATACAAATGAACGAAAATTTCCAAATTATTTTTCATATCAACGTTACAGTGAAGGGGTGAAATCGGGTGCGATTGAACACTATGAGAAATGATAAAACGCCGTTTTGTATATTTTATTGATGTCGCGGAGTTCCGCACAGTACGTGTTTCGATTTGTTTCTACTTTAGTGTTACGCTGATTGGACATACGCGCCTGTGTCCATGTTACTATTTTTTTGCAATGGAATTTATGTATACGATTGAAAAAAACATACGTATAACGTTGATTGTAATATGTGTATACTAATAAATACTTTTAAGTAAATAATACATTCAAGGTATGAGTTGGAGGGCCGTTGTTCTTGTCTTGAGGCAGTTAATACAATGCCATACAATATAATTAGCATCGCGTTTCGGAGCTTAGATTTTAAAACGTAATTAGATGTATTAAAAAACCTATTGGAAAACGAAGTATACGTAAAAATACAACTTTAACTTGCCTAAGTGAGATAATAAGGATTAATTAAGAGTTTTAAATTATTGTAATTGATTTAACGGTGGTAGTTGCTAGAGTGTTATTGTTTTTGGCTAGTAAATACAAACATGATACGTAAATAGTTGATATTTTACGTTTACTATGGGATAGCACGATTAACTACAACTTAGTTAGTGAAAAAAAAAAAGGAAAAAAATACGTACACAGTATACGCTAGTTGTAAAGAATGTCCGTGTGATTTTCTCTACTCTTGTACATTTTTATTGTAGTTAAGCATCTGCTTTATTACAAATGTACAGATAAGAGTAATTATCATAAACGGATAATATATGTATGTGCGTTAATGAATAGAGAACTAGATGCTTATACAGAATAAATTAAATTTAATCGTGGCGTTCATTGTGTTGCTGATATTAAAAAGTTAATGTGTACATTTATCCCCATTCTCCTCTCGATTTTAATATAAAGTAAAAATAATAAGAATTAAGTTTCGCTGTATTTTTATACAATGCGTGGAAATTTTGCAGATTTTTTTGTTCAATATTTCGGATCTGTGCTTTAGTTTTTGAGTCTAAGGTGACAGTTTCGTCGCCATAGACAATTGTTTAATATTTTAAGGAATATTTTGGGCGTTGAGACTGAATTGTTTTGTTTGTGTTATATAATTATTATTTTCCACAATTGTTAACATTGGAAGCCATACTTAACTTATATAAGAGCGCGGGTTTGCCCGCACATGTTAACTTGGGGACGATTAATTCTATCTAAAACAATTATTAGTTATTTTTTTGTCTGTATATGAGTTCTTTTTAACATATAAATTTTTCTGTAGTTGTTTGTCTAAGTTAGGTTTTTAGAATATGATGCGATAGTATTCCGTGCTTCGGGAGCTATATTTTTTTCTTAAAAATCTAACTCTTAATGTATTATAATGCTAATTGGTGTACGTACATCTTGTATGTCAACGTGATTATAATTTTATAGTTTTATTTTCTGAACGGATTAAACAATAAAATGTTCTGTTTGAAATTAATGCGAGTTTATTTTCAAAGATACCATTATGATAGACACATTCGGATGAACGAGAAAAAATAAGAAATTTTTCCTCAAATTTTTCATTAATTATTTTTTAAAGACAAATTTGGGAAAATTTTAGGCTTCATTTTCTAAGTTTAGGTCCTCAATATATTTAAGGCTGCAAACCTGAAAATCCAGTACAACTAAGTAGGGCACTGTAGGTACTACAATCTCAGACTACAATACGTAGTGCTTTAAAAACTTACATCGGGTACTGAAAAAGGCTCTGGAAGGTAGCTTCAGCATTAACCTAAGAGTGGTAACATGATCCCCGACCACTGTGACAATGCTTCATTCGCGAGCATTGAACAGATGTAGGTAAGTTTACATATTATCCTAAATTATTAAAAATCAGAAATCATGAAGATGCAGCTATCTACGCATACAAGATTACCACAATAATATATAAATAAAATAAAAAAAAAAACTAAGTATTAAAGTACACACTCAGCTAACTACGAAAAGCTTATAAAAGAACCTACACTTTTCAACACCCACAAAGAAGAAACCAGTAAAAATGAAATAAAAACAGTAAAATCATCACCTACCCTCAAAATCTCGAAAATATTCTCTGTGAAATTTTCCCGCCAACAATACCGCAGTTTTATCATGTACCGTATTTCTTTAAGCAGTTGCAATCCCCCGGCGCGTGGGAAAAGCCGGAAAATTGTTTCTTTACGACACGCCAGCCTCTAATCTCAAGGAGGGGAAGTGGCCATTAAAATATACCCAAAGTATTGACAATCTGATGTTTTATTATTTTCTTTTGAAGCTTTTGACAAGTGGGGGGGTGTTAAGGAAAAGCTTGGCGCCAAAGATAATTTGGGTGTTATGGTAAAAGGTGTTTTAAATAAAGTAATTTCGTGTTAGTATAACTAATAACAGAATTGAATGGAGCTTTATTTTAAAGGTCAAAATTAAGTATGTAGTAGCGTCTAATAATAGTACAAAGAAACTAAATGCGCTTGAGTTTAAAGTACTTAGCACTGAAATACATGCAGCTAATTTGGGTGTTATTTTTTAAGGTGTCTTAAAATTAACTATATCTACGAATCAAGACAAAAGAGTGCATTCGTCCAAATGAAATGCATTCTGTGGTATAACAATGAGTAGTAGGAAAAAGAAACTGAAGATATTATTTAATTAAGAGAGCCAGATTTCAAAGCAGTTAATATACAGAGAGAAAACACACGGATACACGGAGCTGACAGCCAACATTTGAAAGGAGAGGCACATGAAAACGAAGAAGAATAAGATAAGAGCAAAACGTTGATACGTTTTGCTCTTATCTTATTGTTTGGCATGAATCTTAATGTTAACATTCAATGATTGCAATTCAGTAACAAACTACTACAATTTCAGAAGATCCTTTCGACCATGTACTTAATCCTCCTACTAAAGCATATCCCTAAAGTAAAGCTGTCAAGCACAACGACACTTCAAAAAGTAAAACACCTAATTCACAACCAAATCAACAAGCACGTACCTACTTGAACCCATAACAATCCAAGAGAAGCATTCACAGCAGCCAATCACAATTACAACCAACAAAATTAGTACAACTTATTATTCATGGCGGTATCCAGAAATAACAATAATTCGACACAGCGCAATATGGGGATCTCCCATGAATTATGTATGGGAGCAACAGCAGATAGTATAAAATAGGGGGCGCTTAGGACAGTTGGGGACAAAGCAGGGATTTGGACTGGAGACGATTCGTCACGCGTCCGTCACGGATTCCTATCACTTGCTATATGGTTTTTTTTGGTGAAGAATTATTGGAGTTCCGGTTTGAGGTATTATGACATAAAAATGGTGTTATAGTCTTCTTATTGTAAAGCTTTTTAAGGCAAACATAATTTGACTCTCTGCAGTAAAGATAATTTTTGCTAAGAGCCGAGACAAATGATTAAATTTTAGTTTATTCAATATTTTAGTTTCGATAATATCAGTTTAAACTACTGTTAGTACATCTCATGGTTAACTTGCCATTACCTTAAGTTGTGCGATATTGCATCTGTTTTAAACAAGATGGTTATAGAGAGATGACGGCATATTTTTACCAATGATATAAGATCCATGATTCCTCATAGACATACAATATAATTGACAAAAGACTGAAGTCTTTACCACCTTCATCGCGGATATCACTGTTCATGTTTTTACATAATAAGTCATTTGCTTTTTGACATCACTGCCATTAAACGGAAGAGTCTTTACCACCACTGTCGTCTAGACTCGACAATTGTCTTTACCATCTTCATCCGGGACATCTATGTTCATATTATTTCATAATATTTAATTTTGTTGTTGGACTTAACTACCATAAAAAACAGAGTTTTTTCCACTGACCCCTGTCGTCTTGACATTTGTCTTTGCCAACTTCATCCTGGACATCTTCTTTGTGTCGCTGGCATAAATATGTTCGTTTTAGTCATGAACGTAAGACATAACAAATGTCAATAGACAAAAGAGTACAGACAGAGAGAGAGACAGTGTAGAGAGTAGTATTTAGTACTGTACTGATCCCTGACGTCTCGACAATTGTCTTTGCCACCTTCCCGGACATTAAATTTAAAGATATTCCAACAAACACCAATAAAATGGGATCTATTAATAATTAATACCAGCGTGCAGCGCCCCGTTTGTGATGCACATCGCTTGCGCAAGCGCATACTCATTAGTCTGACTGCTCTACAACATTATATATCAGCATCACTTTGCATGACATGGATCCGGCGTAAATAAAGCCAGGCTTTTAATTAATGGAGACAGTTTTGGTTGGAGGAATCATTTGGATTTATTTTGTGTGTGTGTCTTGGGTGGGCAGGCAAATTAGAGGGTTTGGAATTTGAGTGTTAGAGACTGTTAAAGATTGATCTGTTAGACTTCCCCTTTTTGGTAATTTTTTGGTTTTGGTAATGCAATAATCAAGAGGAACAAAATAGACATCCAGGTGACACCTAGGAAAGATGGTTTTGATAATAGAACACTTTTTGACAAGTCGACTACCATTATAACAATCGGGGATCCTGACATTGAGCCCAGCATTATTTTAGTGCTGAAATGATCCTGAATTCGAGCCCAATCACCCGCAAACCGGGTTAAGTAATTGACACTAAAATGCATCCCGACCAGACTGACCTATAACTCGGATTTTAAGACTGAGCTGTCAATTTTGGCGCCAAAACAGCAAAAAGACGCCGCCTGCCGGTCGTAAACCGTCGCTTTCAAATCTGGAACGCGCTTTTATTGGCCAAGAGCTGACCAATCGCGTCGCGCGAGCAAATTTTACGGCCACCCATTGGTCGTCCGGCATTTTCTTATTTACGACTATCCTAAGGATCGCTCGCAAAATTTCTATTAATAAATTAGTCGTAAACTGTTTGAAATTTATTATCATTGCGTTTCAGCGTAATTATTTCCTTTATAAGAATAACATTATTCCTTGTTAGCAAGGAAGAAGGTAGTTTTTTTTATTATCGAATTTTAGTTTTAATGCCTGTCTGTTTGAATTAAATTTGGATACTGCGTTTGAACTGAGAGGTGATGAATTATATTTAATTTCCTTCAGAATGTTTGGGAGCCATTTTTGGGACACGAAAATTGTCGTTAATGTTCTTTACAAACTCATTCAGGACTGCTGCGTTGATGTCAACAAGCTTTTGAAATACATTCAAACAAATTGGATTCACAAGTATCCTAAACTGCATTCATAAATTAGCATTCCTTTTCATAATACGTTTTACCTACAGCTTAAGGACTGGCTATATGAATTACTGACTATACCTCTTTTAATTTGGTCATCATCATAAACCATTATTATTTTTAACTGGTCTTACGTTTCCTTTCATTTAGGTAGATATAATTGGAGCCATTTTTGGGACTCCAAAAGTGTAATTAATGTCTATTACAAACTCATTCAGAAGAGATGCATTCATGTCAACAAGCTTTCAAAATATATAAAACTTCAGAACTTTCCTAAACTGCATTCATAAATTAGGATTCTTACTCATAAATTGATTTACCACTATTATCAGTTTAAAGAACTGTTTAAATACCTCTTTTAACTTGGCCATCATCATAATCCATATCTATTTTTTTATAGTATTAAGTATCCTTACCTATAAGTACCTTCGTATGTTCTTCTAACTTAAATTCTATTTCATCTTCACCTACCATCACTGCCCCTAAAACTTTCTCTCTTAACTCCCACATTTTTTCGCCAATTCGTTCGAAATGCTCAATTATTTCAATATAATCAAAATATAGATTACAAAGGGGATCGTTTTAGGTATTTTTTTCGCAATAATAAGCATTCCTGCTGTGCTTTGATGTGCTTCGGTACATTTGATGACCACGGGGCGCCGACGTCTTCATCTGTAGATGAGTAATGTTCCGAAGGTAGATGGAACTGTTTTGTTACATGCGATTTTGGATGGAGATAGGATTGTGGATGGATTTAAGATTTTTTGTTTATAATAGGGTTGGTATACTTGGATGACTTACGAATTGACTTACAGGTGAAGCATAGTGGAAAAAAATTTGCTGAAGGGAAGTTTAACGATGATGATCACTATGGCAAAATAGAGTAGGTTCTTACGAAGAATGCTTTTCATTTGTAATCAAAATCAAAATTCATTTATTCAAATTAGGCTGAGAATCAGCACTTTTCGAACCTCATAATTACTTAAGACAATCCCCCAAAATGGCCGCCCTTCACCACTTCCTAGTGCTTTCACTGGGAAGAAGTGGCGCATCAAAAACGCCAGCAGCACAGCTGTCTGTTTAGTTGAAAAGAAAATTTGTATTATTCCAACCCCTCCGCATTAAAGTTTACTAAAAAACTCTTAGAAATATAGATATGATGACTACGTGCTGGTAATTCTTCCTCTTTCCATTCATAAATTATTTTCTGTACTTCAGCTACCTAAATTTTTATTAAAAATAAATAGGTAAGTACTTACAGATGTTTCACAACAAAAGAAACCTTCCATTAAGGCCAAACATAAATATCCATAAATTCGCTCACAATCATCTTAATATGTATGTACTCAGTGAAGCACACTCGTTGCATGTAGGACTCATCAATTTGCGCCAAAAAGGTCGCGATGATGTCACTGCACAGCTCTGCCCACGCTCCCCCTACAGGGCAAAGCTGCTGTTACAGCCTTACAATGCACATTGTATTATTTTATGGCATTCCGTAAAATATTGGCCAAATTCAAATATATAAAATACTGAATGGAAATAAATATTGTGACATGTTTGGCGTAGGTGGATTCTTAACTACCAGTAAGAAGTAATAAAGAAGTTAATAAACGGTTACCTATTTTGATATTTTCAACCCTGTTAAACAATGCTTAACTTCAGATTAATTTGTGTCTTACCTGAGTTTACAGAATCGTCATCATCATAATTCTCCTGCACTTATCCCAATTTATTTAGGGTCGGTGCAACATGTCTTTTTCTTCCATACTTCTCTATTAGTCGTCATCTCGGTAGTCACCCCCTTTCTTACCATATCATCATTCACACAGTCCATCAATCGTTTCTTTGGTCTTCCCCTACTCTTAAAGCCATCGAAATACATAATAAACTTTGAAAAAAATCTAAAAAATTGCCATGCCAACGAAGGAGAGTAATAAGAAAGGATCCCGTAAAGGGTACTAAGGGATAAAAGTTTGTAATTTTTGTCAACGGGAAATCCCTAATAGGACTAGTCGACTATACAGGCTGGTAGGGACATCGACGCGTATCCTGTTACCATGAATTCAGTACATGATTCTGAACACCCTGCGTTGATCTAGAATCATAAGCTGAATACATGGTTAGATTTTGCGCGGTAATGTCCCTGCTCCCTTGTAATCGTAAGCGATAAAGATACCTCATTAAGAAAATATCTGAAATCTATTATATATAAACTCTTCTGAGTGTGTCTTATGTTTAAAATGTTTATAACGCACTAGCTGCGCCCCGCGGTTTCACTTTTATTAGTCTAGGTCCCCTGGTAATATCGGGATAAAAAAAAGTATCCTATGTCCTAATCCAGGTAAGGGATTAATTTATTAAAAAATATATATACAGAGATCCACCGATGTCGGGGGCAGGGTCCAAGCTACCGGTGGTTAGGGCTCCAGAGACAACCTCCTTACGATGCACGAGCAGTATCGAGGAGTACTGCCTTCTGAATCAGGCCCTTGATCCAACCGTCTAACGAGAGCCTCGAGAGATATTGATCGACTTTATTATAAATTATTATAGTTTATATGAAACAATGAATATTATCCGCTCTTGTTAACACAAAACTCCTCTTGAACATGTCACTCGCAGAAAAACGGCGAGTAACACAGCGTAAAACTCGAGTGCACCGATAACTAAACACAAGGAACATGCCGGAAATTGTACCTAAACATCCCCTGGACGCACCCTACCCTGGCCATCACGCCGTGACAACAGGGAGCAAGCAGGGGACCCCGCTGCGCTATTTGTTGCAAACCGCTTGGATTTCCGCCCCCAATCTTAGGGAACTTGAGGGTTCTTGGCAAGGTATGTAGAGAGAAAAAGAAAAAATATATAAGTGTCTGTAGGAGTATGTTATTTAATAATAAAATGCTGATTGGTTGATAGACAAAGTATATAGCTTAAATTAAACTACTGAAAACATGGAGTTTTCAACGTTCCTCTGAAGTAAGAAACGTCTACAAAGAATTTGTTTTTCTTTGCGAACGATGTCATTGGCACCATGACCGACAATGACAGTACATGGCATTTAACACATAAATATGCCTGTTCCTCATCATCCGCCTAAATGTTTGCCAGCTATGTTGAAGTCGGCTTCCAGTCTAGGTGCTTACTCTCGAATATAATTCCGATAGATCGACATTGGAATTGTCAGTCAAACGTCAGGGATTGGCTGGACTCACTGAGTCTAGCCAATCCCTGACGTTTAACTCGACCAACTGACGTTTGACCAATGTCGATCCATCGGAATTATATTCGAGAGTTAGCACCCTAATTGGATACAGCTAAATAATAGTATTTTACATGGAAAAATGTCCTATCTGACCTCTACCACCCTGTTACTGGGTAACACGATATGCCTTGCCAAGACTGGTGGTCAGACTTTTGGGCTTCTGATTACCCGTAACGACTGTCAAAGATTTACAAATGACAGTGGTTGCACAACAGTATGCAAGTTACAGATACAGGGGGTGGAGGGGGGGCTCAGGGGATCAGACCGCAATAAATCGCAATTGTGGCTTTTAGTTAAAGATAAACAGACTCCAGGCAATAGCAGAAAAAAAACAAAAGCCAAATTTTATTTTACTAATCTGGGAATAGAACCCACGACTTCTCACCTTCTACATTTTCCTCTATCACTTATAAATAGGCACCGTTGATAAACCACTTCATCAATTTCTTACAAGAGATCTAATCAGTCGATAATATTTATAGGCTAGATAAAAAACAGATTAATCTAGGGTATCTAGATTTTCTAGGAATTTGTCTGATAGATAGTATTGCCTTGTTTTTGTTGTTCTGAAAAATGATTAAATAAGTTTATCATATAATTTTTTTTAAATCTTTATTTTCCTCAATTTTTTGTATCCTCAACCAGAATTTTCTCTTGATGCATCTTGAGAGCACTGAAACCTAGGCACAGAAGAAGTAGCTGAACGCTATACAAATATTTTCTCCTATACCGGAATCGAATCCGCAATATTGGAGCGAATACCTAATCCACTGCACCAACAGTCCCGATTGATATCGATTTGCGTCAACATAAAAATCTAAATTAATTTTCGGAAGATTGACCTTTTCAACCAAAAATTACGATTTATAACTTCATAGATTAAAAAAATTACACAGATGTGTTATTGATTACGTTCTAAAGAAAAGTGTGAGAATATTACAGGAATGTAAAAACCAATTTTGTTTTGAACTCAATATAAGCACCGTTAGTGCTGCTTGTCTTAATTCTCATAGAAATTAATGTGTATGAATAAAACTGTGATTTGTCTGTCTGTTTGTTAACGCGATATTAGGTATTGGTTTGAACAATTTGGTGGTCTGTGTATTGAAAATGATTTGGGAGATGGCAAATGTCATGATGCAATCTTAGTGTCAATAATTTTGTTGTTGTGTTTCATTTCGTTAACGTTTCGATAACGTTGCCATAAAATAACAAAGTAAAGGGATGTCTCAGTGATGTACAGCATGTAGGCTGTGTGCAAGTGAAAGTAATCAAAATGTAGGTTTTACGTTTGTTACGTTAATTATTCAAGGTGCACGACAGCACGAGTGAATCCGCGAACATTAACTAGTATCTCACAAAAAACCCAGAACCATAAAAGCCGACACAGTAACACCAGAAGTGGAAATAGCATTCGTGTAATCAAAAATTTCGAAATTTAAAAGTTCAATTATAGAACGCCGATCAGCTTCCGAACACATCCGAGCACATTTCCTAATTAGCGATTGGTCACGCGCTCGGCGGCCGCTCTTCGGGCCCGTTCGCCATCGAATCGGGCAATTTGAATTTGGAACGGTTGCATACAATGTGATATACTAAAAACTGTTGTAAACGTGGACAACTGAATTAGTTTTCATTAAAATGTATCGTTAGGGTTAATTGTGAATGATCGTTGCGTTATTAAATGGCGATTGGCTTAGGTTTGATGACCGATTAGGAAGGTAGTTGAAACCCTTTTTAATTTAAAGCTGAGAAATACTTTCTCTGATCCATCGGCTATCATTCTTGTTATTATCGTCAGCATAAATCAATTTCTTACTAACTAGTCCAAGACATAACTTTACACATACAATCCTAATGAAGGAATGAATCCAGTCAAAAACACTAGCTATCATATCCTTCGACAATTTAAAACAAACACTCTAAGAAAAGCTCCACAAAAAGATATCATTACATCAAAGTCTCTATCAATGATAATGAGCAAAAAAAAAAACAAAGTCAATCAAGATGTCGGGAAAGGAATTCTAAATCAAACGCTGTCCTGCACTTAAATGGTCAACATCACTAAATAGAGTGATGTCGTCATATCAATTAAAATAATTATACCCCCTTAATAAGTGTCAATTCTTAACGAATGCGCGTACGTACGATTTTTATTCACACGTTTCTTAGTGCGGTATTGAATTTGTTAACACATCACATAAAAACAAACCTTATGCAGCTTACACAAGTCAGATAATCAAAGAAACACTTGAAAATTTTACGACTATTTTTATTGACGGTTAGTCTCGACACTCATATGTAGCGATTTTAAATGAAGAACATCACACGAGTGGGATGTGTCAATCAGAATTGAACCCTATAAAAAGTTAAATAAGGTCTTATTTAAATTCTGAATGCGAATACGTTCGGGAGCGCAGAGGCAGTTAATACGAGGCAAGTCGAAGATGAACGAAGTGGAAGCCATCAAATTTTAATTGTCCGTTAAAATAATAATCAATGAGGCGACTACCACTCGCAAATAGAAACTAATAATGCGAGCATATCCGAATATTCTAACGGGGTTGGTTCCACTGCAACATTGTGAGGAATTTATGGAATTTCCAACTATCGTTCGTCAGAAGACAACGATTTCGAAACAGCTGAGGCTTTAGCAGGATATATAACTGGTCTGACAGCTTTGCATGAAATTAAACGCCTTAATGTCGTCAATATATGCAAAGGTGAACAGTTAAAGAGGGTTAAATATTTAATTGTTTCACATACAGTTATATGAATTACTTGGTCAAGCTTTGTGCGCTATTCTATTATGTGCCCCTTATGATTGAGTTGCAATAACACCACCGAGATTGTCGCATTAATAACCATTTGCTCAAACCCCATCCTTGAATCTGTGTCGAAATCTAGTGCCATCTTTTTAAACTCCTTAAACGTCATCATGTGCCTAGCCTTTTCCCAACTATGTTGGGGTCGACTTCCAGTCAACCGGATGCATCTGAATATTAGTATTTTACATGAAGCGACTGCCTATCTGACCTCCACAACACAGTTACTGGGTAATAAGATACCCCTTGGTAAGACTGGTTGTCAGACTTTCTGGCTTCTGAATACCCGTAACAACTGTCAAAGATCCGCGAATGACAGCTGGGACCAACGGCTTAACGTGCTTTCCGAGGCACGGAGGGATCTCGGTATGTAAATATGGTCACCCATCCACAGACCAACCGCGGCAAGCTTAACGTAACCTGATCAACTCCTTAAACTCTTTAAACGTAAGTGGAAATCCATCACCATCTCTTCAAACTACCCTCATTCCTTAACTGCCTGCAGTAGCTTCCTCGGTTTCTATTTCTAATTGAGAATTGTTCGTAACAGCAATAACATTTTATGATTGATGTGTTTAGCCACGGTTCTTATGGCATTAACTAGCGAAACGACGTAGAACGCGTGTTTTTGGCTTTTAATTGCACTTAAAATACTATCGATGAGTAATTAAGTCGTCATAAACGGAGGAAATTTGTGGTTTAATAAAACAGGGTTGAGAGATTACAATATATTGGTATCTAGAAAGATTAAAATCCTGGTCGGTAGGGCAGAAATGATGACAACAGGCACCTTGGCGTCAGATAAGATAACACATGCCAACAGTACAGTGTCAGTGCTTACAAATGCTTATTATACGCAGTTTTGGCGAAACCAACTAAACGGTTTGGTTCAAATCAGTAAAATTTATTTCCTTTTAGAAACATCATCAGAAAGAGGTCGATACCGCACTAAGTCACAAAAAGCCTTATATCAAGAAGATACTTTCATTCGAAAACTAGTTTTAGCTGTGATTGATATCCGAACTAATCAAAATACAGCTAGTAAATTAGAAATACGTATATTTAGAATCGTATTTTTCCCACATTTCGGCATGAAATTGGACTAGACGTGAGAACAATCTCAAATACTTTGATTTTGGCAATAGATGCCACATTTCTTGTATTGAAATTACTGTTGTTCTCTGTCTAATAATCACATGAGACGGTTTACAGCGTCAGAGGCGTTTTCAGTCGTCATCTTCACGTTTTTCCGCGCGTACTGACGCAATATTAGCAGTTTTGTACGTATTAGCTGTTCTAGCAGACGTTTCTGTTTATTTCAGTTCGTTATAAGCTGCCAGTTTCGTCTCAAGAATGTCCCCGCACGTGCCCATGCTATGATAATAATAAAATGTTGGCGCATTATTTATTTATAGTCCGTCTCGCGGCTGTCGCTCGTCCGTCTGTCCTGCTTGTACGCTTATGTTATTATATATAAAGTGTTGGCTGAGCGAACAGAGACTAGCGTTTCTTTGTCTCGACTTGAATTGGATTTAAAGACTCATTTTTGTTATCTGCAGTTTTAGTCTCATTCAAATTTTCCATGTGTTTTAGTTCGTTTTTATCAGTTGCAATTTCGTCGTCTTCTTCGAATCTGCTCTCAAATACATAGTAAATTCATCTAATGTCAAATCTCGACTCGTGTCGTATCCGACTCGTAATTATCCGTATACCACTCGAGATTCTTAAAACCGCACAAATCTCGCAGTGCGTACTGTACCATAATATCATACCGGTATTGTTTTGCTCGGCAGAGATGGTCGCTATTTGCGGACGTCTTCTCCCCTCGGCCCGCGTCCCCCGGCCGGCGGTGCCGTCCCCCTCGCTACGGTGCCGTCTGTACATGAGCTATATTTTATCCCTGGCTTGGGCCGCAACGTAAACTGTCAGAATCATTCCGATGAATCTGCAGGACGTTCAACTTTTAGTTTGAAATTTTAAGAGGTTGGAATCTGTCTGGATGTCTGTTTTTGGATTTTATATTGTGTGTAAGAAACGAAGGATGGTGCATTTGTCATAGAGTATGGTATTTGTGTAGTGAGGATATTTTGAGCACCCGGAATCAGCCCACATGCTTAGAGTTAAATTTCAAATGAGTTATTTCAGTGTAAGCATTTACACATTGTCCTGTCTAGAAATGCTGGTGCATTGCATGCCTTGGTTATTACTATATTATTATGTTTATTTCACAGAATAACATGACATAAATTAATCATAATCCGCCCCTTGGCATCTGCCAAAATTTATGAAACACAGAGTCCATGACACGCTCTGAAAAATCTCAAACGTCTTGAAAATATTATAAAGAGCTTTCTTCAATACATACTTACCAAGACAAAGTGAACGAAGAGCATTAATACATCAAGACCAACCATCTGTATCCCTTGAACAATAGAAGAAACAATACGATAATTTAATCAAACAAATGGCCTCAAAGACACGGGGAATGTGCCGTGAAAATGTCATTAACAACACTAATAATTAGATATATATCATCAGAATCAGTGCGACGATGCATTGATAAAACGCCTGTATATATCTCAAACGTGCTTGAAATATGGCGGCTACGTCGAGCCCGACAGCCAGTTGGCGCGTTCCAAAACTCTCGCTAATATGCGCATGATTGATTTTCGAAATAGCTGGTAAGGAGCCGTCCTGTCGCTGCAACGCTCTCAAATCAAATGACTGACTTTTCTAATTATAAAAAAAGAACATGGCGTTTGTATAAAATCTGTTTCGGAATTAGAACGCCCAACCCAAATTTAAATTAAGTAAAATTATGAGGTACAGCATTTCGTGAGCGTGTTTCAGATTCTTTATTTCACCTCGTTATCTAAGTATGAAGTGTCTTGTTAAAGTCGTAAGTGACGTCCGCTGTACAAACACTATAAATTATTACTCAAATCACATCTGATGCGCATTTCCCTGTCGCTCACAAAAAGCTCATGTATCTCTCTCCATCTTCACGGGACGACAAATGTGTAACAAATAAATTATGAAATCAACGGCCGCGGTTTTTATATCTCGCGTGTTATATGATCTATCCCTTTCTTACTATTTGATTTATTGTATGTTTTATCCTGCTCGCACGCAGGTTGTCACCGCCGCACCGCACTATATCATCGACGGTCGGCTAATGATGACGTTTCTATTTATCTGTTGGGATTTAGAACATTTCACGCAAATTGCAATTTGAAGTATGACAGTTCAACGCACTTTTTATTGTTATGTTTAATTATTAATTATCGTCAACAGTATATCACGGAGTAACAAAATAACAAAATTAAATCGCCATAATTCTTTTAAAATGTCGTCCGGCGTCGGGAACGGTCGATAAAAAGATGAAATATCAGTAAAGGAAGTAATATGTTTGGATTATTACAAAAACTTGTTCAATTAGGACTATCAATCTCAGTGTTACACAAGATGTGAGGGAGAATCTCTCAAAAATGTTCGTATATTTCAGTGAAGATGGGAGCCGTCAGTTTCAAATGAGAGTGTTGCTAATTAAATATGATCACGGTGGTCCCAGCGAGCTCTTTAAATATTGTTTCCTTTCTGATGAGCTTCCTACTCCTTAGAATAATTGTAATAACATTCTCTTCGAAGGTATTCTTTACATTCTAAGCGTCAACGTAACGTAGGTTTACAAGGCAACCTGTTCGATCGACACCTGTTGAATAAACTGTCTTGTTAAGAGAAAGCTCGTAACTCATTCTAAATTCTTCGTCAATTTAGCACACGATCTACACTCGAAAATATATCATTTCACCATGAGTTTTCTTTTTTAATCCAAACCATATTCCATTCCTTGTACAATATTGCGTTTAAATCGAAATTTTGGACAGCACATTTTGAAAAATCACGCCGATTTGGGATTGACGCCAAAATCTTTCCAAAAAACGTCCAGAAGCAGCCATCTCCCAATTAATTAGCATGGCGGCTATAATTAGCTGCGCACGAGCAGTCGGTAGGTGTAGCTGTGACGTGTGACAGATGGGGACACAGCGCTGGCGCACTCTCCGCGCTTCTTTGAACCGGAATGCTTGAGGAAACTTAGAGTTAATTAGAAACGAAATTTATATCGCGAGGATCTATCATGAGGAGCCAAGGTAGCTTGTTAGTGTACCGTTTTTTGAAGTGACGGACGAATTATCAGACACTTATTTCGATATTAATTTAAAATAACGCAAAGCAATAAATATGGGGCTGATTTGTCCTAAGATTTTTCAGAAGAGATTTCTTGAAACAGATGGATGTACTAATGGGACAATCAATTTTGCCGTAGGAGTTGATTTTGCTTCAGCAGACAACAAATAATAAACCCAAGACATTTTGTGTTTATAATATGAAAAGTGAGAAGCATCTTATGCTGAACATTCAACATAATGATGCTTGATACTCCATAAAAAGTACACCGTTTTGTCGCAACTATTACAAAAGGCTATTAAATAGTATTTTTCGTACGTATTCATCATTGTGGTCGAAGACGACCAAGATAAAGCTATAAAGATAATGGCCAAACGAATTCACGCCAAACGTCCAATAAAAAACTTCACAATTAACTAACACATGTGAGTGTCATAAAATGTGATCTCCTTTAGAAAAACTATTAAAAACTAAGATTCACTTCACGATGCGATATAGCGATATCTTCATCGACAAACTTATTACATCATCAATCAAAAGTTCAGCTGTCAAAATTATGTCTTATGCCCCTAAAAATAGGAGCTTCTTCGAATCCTGTTACAGTATAGTTCAAGCAAATAGTAAACTTGTATTTTAATTATATGCTTGTCTCGTACGCGAAGCTGCGATTTAAACCTGTTTAGTGGCCATTGTTTGTCCGTATGTCCCCAAATAAGTCAGTAACACGATTAGTGAGGATCTTTGGACCAACTTTTTCTATGAGTGTAATAAATTTTTTTTTGCAAAGTTTTGAGGCGGGACTTGTTCGATTATCTATTATTTCCTTTATGTTGTTCAGATAATTTATGCACATATAAATAATGCTCGATTAGTACGTTATTGGTAAAATGTTTTTTTAATTAAATAATCGTTTTGAGAGCAGATATTGAATTTAATAAAATGTGGGTAGTTCACCCACAAAACTAATTTTGAGAACACACAAATAAAAAATGCACCTAACGCCTCTAACCAAATACGCGTGAAAATATGCAAAAAATATACCTATTTGACACTTTCATTAGTGAAATATTCAAGAAACGACATGAGAATGGAAGCGAATGCGGTTCAAAGTAAAATTTATCCATTATGTATTTAGTATAGGTGAGGTGCGCGCACGCAGCATGTTGCGGTAAGGGCTGGCACTCTGAAAACATTATGACGACACGAAAAACAAAGACCTTAACAATTTACTATGATTACTTCAAACTAATATGAAATATTAAAGACATTTGGAAGAGAAACTCAATAATGTTACAATCAACTTGTTATTTCTTAACAAAAGAAGTTCTTTCATCTCTAAACCCATCTTAAAAGTCCATTCAATCATCTTAACGATCCAAAAATCCAGATTAATCCAGCTAAACCAATTCCGTGTCAACCCTGCCGGTGCCCGAATGCTGCGCACGATTCGATCGAAATCTCGCGCGGAACAGACGCGGCGAGCATGCGCAACCTATCTGCTTAACTAAGCTGCACGTGGTAAATAAACTTAATCCGTACGGAACCACTCGTGTGAATTTTTTAGGGTACCTGCGTGAGAAATGCTGCGGACCATTTTGGGTTCTTTAGAATTTAGGTAGGTATTGGAATTTTCATTGGAAAGTTATTTCTGAGAAGTTTGTAATGGATACAGTGTTGGCTTATGATCAGATTCCGGTTAGAAAAAAATCTTTCGCCAATTTACACCCAAGCCGTGTAGGGTTTAGTCAAGACTGCTGATGCTGAATAGGAAACGAAACCTTATGTAGCTTGTCTACATTTAAGACTGGACCGTATTCCACAGTCTGTATGGTAAAATTGACTCTTAGCATGGCAAGCATCACAACTATCCATGATAAATATATAAAATCCTCCAGACCGAATTTTGGCCATGGCGACCAATCTCAGCGGAGACAAATCTTCGGCGCGGGAGATATTATAGAGCACAGACAGGTGCACTCTCTCTTCCTCCACTCTCATTAAACAACCATGATAAACACTGTAAAGTTTAATTTAAGTAGTCTAAATTAAAGTAGTACAAAAACACAAACTAAGACTGATTGGTCCTTGGCAGCTCTGGACAGAGAGATGTGGAAGGAGAATAGGGAGGCCTTTGCCCAGCAGTTGGATATTAATGGCTAATAAGAAAACAAACACACAGACTAACCTAGTCTTGGTTAATCCACTTACTGCAACTAGAAGACTCATTCACGACAAGCTTAAATCATATAGCATATCTAGCAACATTATCTAAGCACTAAAGATATTATCGTGGATATTATAATACTATGCGGTAGGAACTGTACTTAAACATAGAAGTAGTTAAAATTGATTTATAATGACAGTAAAATTAATGAAATTAAAGATATTATGTTATTACCAGCGGAAGGAGTTAAAAAAGAAGATTTTTAATCTCATTTTTATGTACAGACGCCAGCACATCAACCTACTTACAATCTGTCAAATTTCTTTGATAGATTTTCAACTTTATCGCTAAAGTATAAGGTTCAAAGTTGATTGGGAAAATTTGACAGTTTTGGGTAGGTTGGTGTGCTGGCGTCTGTACTAGCGGCGCACCGCAGTTTCCCCCGCATAAGTCTCGATTCTGTGAGAATATCAGGATAAAAAGTATCATATGTGTTATTCTTGGTTATAAACTATCTGTGTGCCAAATTTCATTCATATTCGGTCAGTAGTTTTTGCATGAAAGAGTAACAAACATCCATCCATCCTCACCGACCTCCTCTCTTCTCACAGACTTTCGCATTTATAATATTACTAACAGCGTAGCAGCGCCGCGCGGTTTCACCCGCGTTAATTTCGATCCCGTGGGAATATCGGGTTAAAAAAGTCTCAGTCTTATGTGTTAATCCTGGTTATAAACAATCTGTGCACCCAATTTCATCCAAATCCGTTCAGTGGTTTTTGCGGGATTGAGTAACAAACATCCAAACATCTTCACAAACTTTCACATTAAAATATTAGTATGATAGGATTATATGATACTAGCAGTGCCCCCAGTTTCACCCGCGCTAATGTAAGGAAAAAGGCCTACTAAAACATATTCCATTACTTTAAGAGTACCGTATTACTTAAGATTATTACTTAGTACATTAGTTTAAGAATTATATAAGTATTTTTTTGGGTTACATTATGGAAGTTTTCATACGGATCCCTAAGTTTTTGAAAATATTCTATCGTCTATGTTCATCAGAGAAAATGTAGGATTCTAGTGGTGAAAGAATTTTTAAATCGGTCTAGTAGTTTCGGAGCCTATTCAATTCAAACAAACAAATCTTTCCTCTTTATAATATTAGTGTAGATTATTTTATTATCAAGTAGGAAGTAGGATATATTATGAGAAAATGTAGCAGACAGTTACCTTTTTTTTTGTTTTCGGGCGGAAACCTTCAAAAGGCAGCCGAACTCCAGGGACTGTGGGAACCACCCCGGTGATCACCATCAGCACACAGGGGTCCCGGTTCCTCTTAAAAGACCAATCCCCCCCGTGAGTAGACAGTTACCTATAGAATTATAGACGATACAAACGCCAAACTGCGTTTGCAATGACGCAATGTAAGCAAAAACGCAAAAACCACCACCCAGAAATAGATTTTAAGAAATAATTGAAACTGACTAATACTGCCAACAAAATTAGAGCTCCTGATTAAATTGCTACGTCATACTTTCTAGCTTACCCGCCAGTAAGCTTCCAACTGTCAAATGACGTCATAATGAAACAGATAATCCATTTATTTCAACGTCAAGTAGCCGGACCACCAGAGCACGTCACGCCTACCCAATACAAATCTGATCTGATGATATCTTTGCGCGTGATTTTTTTTTAATTCGCCTACTTATGCCGCTATTCCGATGGAATGTGATAACTTGGTGTTGCCAATTCAAATATATTCCTATTGACATTGACACCGACTGCTTTATTGATACATAGATATAAAGAGGTCTCAGTCGTTGAATGTTAAATTGTAAATTATTCCGGATTTTTGCTTGAGGCAAAGTTATATTGAGAGATGCTAATAGTTTACCTATCCCGAGTAAATATTGATAGCCAATTTAACATATATTTGCCGAACATTGGTTTTTCCTTCACATAACTAGAATATTATACTGTACATCGATGTGTTGAATAAGTTATCCAGTTCATATTTAAATTTGTGGATTCAGCCGTTGCAAATTTAAAGTGCACCTTTTCCCAAGCTTATTACAAAGAAATTATATCGAACGCAGCCAATAGCGTTAGCCAGTCCACGCAACCTACAGTTTTAAGGCGCCAAGCCTCAAGCGCGTAATTCAAAATGCAAATATTGTGCACTTATAATGTATTTTGTATTCAAGCGGCAACGATGCAGCAGACCGGCCACGTCTCTCGTCAGTTTTACTGGAGAATCATGTAAAAATCGGCCATTTTTATTCCGTTCGCGCACACCTGATTGGCGGTTCCCATGAGGTTAATTTTCACGAATTTCTTAAAAAGCGATATTTGTCTATGGTCGTGAGGTATTCGCGCGCGACGAGAATATCGCCCCGAGTGAGGTTCGATATTCAAATGGATTTATTGTTTTCCTGTATATTGGCAAGCGTGCAGGTTGTGTGGCTTGCATCAAGAATTATGCTGTTACTTTGACTGAATGTTCGTAAATCCATGAACGGTTACGGATGTGATTATGCGCCGATCTTCCTTTATAAATATTTGGATACGCAGATCTCGCAGAAACACTGTAATGTCCAAGATATTCAGAAGCAAAATGAATAAAATATTCTCTGTAGAAGTATACTTATCCAAAAGCCCAATTCCGTAACAGATCCAACCAAACATTTGACGAAAACATCAGCTATTTTTAATTTACCAACGATAATTGATCACAACACTGGCCCGGCGAAGCGCGAAACCAAAACATCTTGCGTTTAAAAAAAATCTAACTACCTCGTTAGTGGCTGATTCGTCATTTGACCATGTCACAGAGTAGGAGAATGCAGAAGGTGGAGTCTGCCATGATAACAAAAAGACACATGAAGATCGCAACAAAAATGAACGCAATCTGGAACTGATCATTGAGATTTCGCATCGCTGTGAAGAGTGGATCTTCTGTAGACATATTCTGTGAGACTGCCGTGTGTATACCAGACAGTGGTTCTGTAGGAGCTTCTATAAAAAGGTGCTTCCCCTCTCCTCGCCCCCCGGCACCCCTCGCCGCCGTTCGTCTAATTTTAACCCGAAGACGATCCAGCACGTGTGCACTTAGTTCTCGGCAACTTGAATAAAGTTTCCTTTAAGAGTCTGTTTTTTTTTGTAATAAAAGATTTTGGTTTTAAATTTGGATTCGTTTTGAGATAATTAGGGACTTAATTAATGTTGGGAGATATGCTTCATTGTTGGTGTTCCGTGTCCTGTTGCTTCTCTTAATCTTTAAACTATTTTTGTTTGAAATTCAAGCTTTCTATCAAGAGTACTATTTCCGAACCGAAATCTAGATGATACTTTCGAGACTAAAAGACGGTAGGATTTATATATGAAAATAAAGAAAGGCGGCTTTAAAGTAAACAAAACTAAACAACCCTGCCAAAACAGGCCACTTGAAACCACGACAAGTAACAGACCACCACAGCTCGAGTACCGTTACCAAAAAAGATAAAATTTCACCAAAAAAGGTGCATCGATAAAAACAATCGATGAATTCATTCGGACACCGGATCGAAGGCCAGTACAGATATAAAATTAAAAAGTATAAGCGGACGAATCGAGTTTATTAAATTTAAAATATTTACCGGTTGATATTACAATTTTAAATTTTTTCGACTTGCCGCGACATAGTTGTTCGTCTCGTCGGGTCATCTCTAAGCCGACAGATGGGATGCTGCGGTCATTGTTTATTCGAATGATATCTTTGAACCTAAACTGTTGCTATACGAAGATGCTGATCCATTTATTTAGCACTAAGGGGGCATTATACAGATTAACGGCTTAGGTTTTGAATTAGAAGGCAGTCAACAAAGAGATCTTTCTTTTACTGTGGTTAATAAGTCATTCATCTTCAAATGGTGTTATCGAAACAAGTTCTGAAGGCCAATTCTCGCACGTAAAAACGTTAAAATTCAGTCGCGATCTCATCTCAGCGACAATCAATGTCAAAAACTTGTCAAAAATAAAAGGAAATTAGAGGTATTTTTGACAGATAGCGACTGAGACCAGACTGAACATTCTTAAAATTACGAGGATTGCCCCTCTGATCAATGTCAAGTCCTTAAAGTCCAATATTTATAAAATCATCATGTATCGCAACTGACATTAGGAGGGCTTCCAATCTATCCACATCATTGAATGCTAAGTAAAATAGGTAATATTGATAACTTCAAGAAGTACTGTTCTCACTTTGCATACTAGTGCCGTGAGGTCTGCCATGTCTTTCACTTTTATAAACTTATTCAAATTGTATAGGTAATGTTACGCGCTCAAGTGTCAATTGATTCCTCTAGAATATTGAATTGAATCAAACAAAACATGTTCCACGTTCATTTGAGAGTATTTGTCTATAAAATAATCTTCGTAAGCTACAAGCTTTTGACCGATGGATTGATAATGGCAGTATTAGTGTTTGATTCAGTTCAATATTCTAGAGGAATCAACTGACACTTGAGCGACACACACACACACACACACACACATACACACACATACTTCACATTCGAGTACAAGTGTATTTTGATGATTTTTTGTCCTTTTCATCGAAAATATTAGTAAAGTTATGCTGACTTTCATTGATATCCATAAAACATGACTAAAATTCAATAAAAGCGATCCGAATTAATCCAAGAATAAGCCTGTAGATTTGACAACGACTGTACCCAACCTGTGCTACCACTTTTGGTTTTCGTGTGACGCAACTGGCTACTTTCTATTCGGGATACCGCTGGGCACGACTGTACATTGAAATGCTTCCAATTATGATCATGTTATTGTGTTTTTAAGTAAAATAATGGCATTGAGATGAGGGTGATTATAGTGATAGTTGATCCCATCGTAGTTTGAATAAGCTACGATGAGGATGAGGATATTATTTGAATACATTGAGCTATTTATGTGCTTTTTGCTTTGATTTCGTCTAGTTAACTTTCTAGCAGAGGTGATACATTTTAAAGTGAGTTTTAAATCGTAGCAGGATGAAATGGTTTCTAGTTGCGCTGATGATGTCATCAAGATAAACTATTAATGGAATAGTGACGAACAAACT
Organism: Gortyna flavago; assembly: GCA_963669345.1. Lineage (NCBI taxonomy): Eukaryota > Metazoa > Arthropoda > Insecta > Lepidoptera > Noctuidae > Gortyna > Gortyna flavago. The sequence goes on from OY770142.1 coordinate 16,043,711, forward strand.
GTCAAGGTTTAAGTCTTTATAATAATACTAGCTTCTTCCCGCGACTTCGTCCGCGTGAAATTTTACCGTCCCCCATTCACCCTCTTAGCGGAGGAATTTTGAAAAACCTTTTCTTAGTGGATACCCACTCTTCACAAAGTACACACGCTGTGCGTTGATATATCAGTCAGTTTTTTTTTAACTTTTTAAGATAGAACAATCCATAGACATAGACATTTATTCATTCCTTGATTGTTATTAAAGATTATAAATATTAATTTTTACCACTTTGTGGTTCAAAAACAATCAATAATGTCTCCGAAAAGCGATAAGAATCTGAAACATTTATTTCAAACATATTTTTCTCAGAACTGAATTTAAATCAGAATTTAAATACACATTCAAATCTTAACGTTAAAATTTCATCTTATGTAGTCATAATGGGTTTCAAATCACATTTACGAAAACAATCTTTGCATTCATCTTGAAACACTCCAGCTTCAATTTTACGAAACATCCTATATCCCATTTGCAGCAAATAAAATTGTTCTGTCCGCTTGATGTTTAAGGTTGAAATTAGGTTGGATGGTGATGTTTATTAAGACATTCTGGCTGTCCAAATGTGAGGAATCTGTATAAAGATAAGCACAGATTTTCAAAATACGGCGAGTGAAATTCGAATGCCAGATAGTTTTTGCCGTCGCCGCTCGAATAATATCTTGTGTTTAATTATTTCGGGCGCTAATTAGCTCTTAGGGTACCGTGGGGCTATCGAAAATCGATGCAATTTATGAACTCTCATCTTCTTGTTTGTTTTTCAAACTCCTTTCCTGTTTCAGCTTCTCTTTCAGCGGCTAGACCGTTTTTGATTAGACAACTAATAGAAAGAAATAAATGTTACACTAGATGGCATAAGCATAATCAGCCAATATGTTCCCACTGCTGGGACACTGCGCTTCTCTCTTCGAGAGGGAGTGGGCTGTAATCTACCACGCGTGGCCGGTGCGGTTGGTAGATGTCACATATGTCTTCGAATTTTTGGCTCTAGGAGATGCCGGATTCCTCACGAGGTATACCTTCACTGTCGATGTTCAAGTAGGTGATCCTCACTTAAACGATATCGATGTTGATTATGACAGCATTAATATCTTCTTTATGCCGTAAGTTGCTCTTTTGGGACGTCTTTTTCTTCTATATCGTTCGTCTTTGCTCATAGAGGTTCCTGTACTCAAAAGTACCACCATGTCTTACTTGGTGAGACATGGTGGCTAGCAATCACTGACTGGCAGAACTTTTGAGTATGAACATGTCAACATGAACATTTCAAAACCATTAACCAACTGACATTTGGGATTTCCTTAGATACTCATAAATCTGTTAATCTTTTACGATTTATTGAATATATTCAGTACCATAATATTAGACTACAGAACCCATTTCATACAATGTGTAGCATGCTTGTCAGTTATTTTTTAACTAAAAACACCAGCAAGGAGTTAGGTGACATTTTATGGCTTGTTTCAAGCATCAAATGAATGTAAAAAGTCAAATTTTAACATTAAGACGCGACTTCAACATTCTTTAGTTTTAGGTGTTGTGAATATCTGAATGGAGTATGTAACTTCGGGTTCTTCTTTTAGATCAGGTTTTATTACCTACTTACCTAATAGTACTCTTGACGAGTCATCAGAAGTAGTCGCTTTTGATTGTTAGGTATGAATTGGAAATGACTTTATTGATTTAGACAGATCTGATTAATCTGATTAAGAACCCATTTATAAGAACCGTGACTGAGATATTTCGCATTATCTAGGAGATAAGCTCAATAAAATAAATCTAAACCATACACGACCAAAGTCAGATGCAAAAGCTAGTACGATAAACAACAGTTTTCGTATCAAAATGTGTAACATTTTATTAAGAGTACGGTACTAGGCGGGCTGAACTGACAAGGAGGTTTAATGAACGTATCGGTTACGGAGTCAAGTTACACTCGTTAGTTGGAGACGTCGTGGCTGCTACCCGTTCATTGTCTCCTGGTACTCTTACGATGATGTTTTGTTTTAGTGGTTTGGATAACCTGCATTATAGGCTGTTTACGGTTTCTGAAACACGATCTGTGAAATCTTTTTACTGTCTAAGAGCATCTATTCCTCTCTGCTAATAGCCACATCGCAATTCTGAAGTCAAACTTGATTGAGCGTTCACAAACAGCCGTCATGTCCACTACAACAATTACATAGCAGAAATCGTTCGCCCATCCTTGATTGACGTTAGATTTAATTCTGACCGACAGCTATAGATCCCCGCATAATCTACCCACACTCCCAAACAAAAACAAACACAGTGTACACTCAAAACAGTCCCCTGCACGCGTCAACAAAGCGACGACTGAATAGAAGTTGCCTCTGACGCGGTGTTGACGAACCGTCAATTTGTCAGCCCACCAACACCCAGACAGTTTCGAGCTCTCCCAACCACCCGAAGAATGGGCACCGATGACGGCGCACGAGATATATTGGAGCCCCGACGTCCGACGATTAGGCCCCATGCCAACCCGAACACGCCCGATGATTCACGAACGGGTTGAACGAACGCACCCGAACGCGATTGTGTCAATTGTTTTTCTTAAACGGACGAACATTAATTTGAACATGCGGGTTTGAATTTCGAATGTCGCACATTCTATTTAAGGTTAACTGTTTTTGTGATAATAGTTGATTTTCTAGTGAGGTTAATTAGAAAATGTACTAATAAGTGGGTTAGTTTCTGCGTGATTGATAGAGTATAAACGAGTTGCTAGTTGGCAACAGGCCTTTGTAGTAACGTTGTCGCTTTATTGGGACGTTGCGATGAACACTGAAAATTGATGACAATTCTGAGCAATGATGTGTGCATTTTATGAACGTTGTCTTCAATCAACTTCGGTCGAGCCCTGATGATTCGAGTAAAAATAAAGATGTCCGTCTTAATGACTGCAGTTAGATGCTGCTCTTCTATTCCTACATTAATCATCACAAGCAAAGAGATAAAGCTCCTTTCAACAGCTTTTCGTGGCCTTACTCCGCTCAAAGGTGAAGGAAAATATCGTGCGTAAACCGGCATGTTCTAGAACCAAAAATTCGAAGACATATGACATCTAACAACCCGCACTGGGCCGCGTGGTAGACTATAGCCCACTCCCTCTCGAAGAGAGGACGCCTGTGTCCCAGCAGTGGGAACATTATATGCTGATTATGACTCCGCGCTCCGCTCTAAAAAGTGCACGACAGAAAAAACATATCTTACAGACAAGACTGACAAGCAGGCATGATCTATGTTTGAATCTCCATCCGCAACTGACATCAACAAGAAGAAGAAACAGCGAAAACTTTTGCATCTCAAATTAGATATAAATTGCGAAATATTGAATCTGGCAACACTCGGGCCGCGTTGACATCGGGTGTGTCAATTATTTGGCAGAGTCGCGGCACATTCTGGGCCATGACGACCAAGATCACTCTTTTGTCACCATTATGATGATCAACGCATTTCTGACCCTATCACCACGAATTTAGGGCTGAATTTTCAATGTGTCTCCAGTTAGTCTTGAACGAATTCTTGATCGTTTTTTAGCTCGTTTCAAAATTAATGTGTTCTTAAATTATTATGTAGACTAATTATCTTTGGTGGCGGAAATTATTTAATTAATAGGTATTTCAAAAACACTCCTTTTCCTTGTTATGTGATAGTTAAAAATACTTTCCAATAAAAATATCAAAGGACATCTTGCTAAGGTTTAAAACAATCAATAAAAAACTCGACCGAAAAAAAAATCGATAACTATTTATATAGATTAAAATACAAAACGAATAGAATACTAATAACGAATTCATATGACCATTTATCATAAGCACGTTAATGAGATCGATGTTCGCGGATCGGTCATTACAATCGGTTTTGAATCGATTCAGCGTTTGAAAGAGACAATGGCCTCTGGGTGTCCGTATGATTTACGCTCACTCGTTACGAGCGCCGTAATGAGCTGCGCTCGCGCTGCTTAGTTTACATCTCTTCGATTATAAATAGTGATGACTAGATGCGGATCTTTTTCTCGGATATTATACGATTATGAGAATGATTATTGTAAATGGTTTTGAGTACTTTTAGATTCGAAAGTAATCTTCATGATTTTTATCGTAATTTTATATGTAAAATTTTCAAAGAAGTAGGTATACGATTAATTGTAGTTTGTAATTTTTATTTTGTTAAAAGTGACATTAGTGGTTTATTTTGTAAATTTATGCTATTCTTGTTATGTTAGGTTTATTCGCAATAAAATATTCGTAATCAAACTGGCGTTTATTTGATCGCACCCTAGGTATAATACACAACACTAACTACACATAAAGTTAAGAAAATTTGTACAAAAATCTCACCCCTTCACTAAAACTTATTGATAAAATATCCGACATTTACTTATTCGGATATTATCTCCACATCACTAGAGTCAACCATTTTTGTATTAACAATACTAATGTTAATAATAATGATGGAGAATCTTCTGTGATTGGATTTTACTTTTATTTTTAATTTTTTCTTTACATTATTTTTACATCTTGTTTCAGGTAAGTCCATTTTATGTTTTATAGTAAAGGAGTTTGCCGTCGGTAAGATAAAATAGAGGTATTGTTTTGCATGGCTTTCTTCTGCTGGAGTGATCGAATTTACAGCCTAATAAGACTTCGGCCTATAGGTACCTATACTTTGCCCTTTAAAATTCATTAGTCACATATGAATATAGATGACATGTTTGTTGATCATGCTAAAATCACGAATTTATTTCGAGGAGCATGAAGATTAAGAAAAATATTATTTAGGCCTTATCTTTGCGGATAAATAAGTAGGTAAGTATTAAAAAAAATAGTTTTCAAGCAAATACGTAGCCTTTCATTCGTTTTACGACACGATCAGAATCTGAGTAATTCCAAGTTTATTTTTCAACTCTTAAACTATCGCCAGTGACCTAGTACAATGTTTTGTTACAATCCCACATAAAATTCAATAAAAAGCATTTCAAAATGTAAATTATGCTAAGACTTTAAACCGACGGCAACCATACCTACATATTTATTACAATACAGGTACTTATCCCAATAAAATAAAGCAGTAGCCCCAATAACAGACACAGAGAGAAAAAATGTGTTTTTTTTTAAACACATCAAATAAAATAGTGGAATAACTATAAATTTTGTCTAGATAGATAGAAAACAGTTAAAGCCATGACAAAACAATGGATTATTGTGAATTACGTTGATATGTATGTCCTTGGATGTGATGGAACTGTAAATGAGACTGACTCCCTAAATAGCGTCAAATTTAGACTTCCTGTTATCATTAGTTTAATTTTAACAAACGTGTCATTTTTTGCCTTGATTTTACTGTTGTGAGCTGTTGGCAGATGAGGCTAAAAACCCGAATGATAAGTGTTGTAGTTACAAATGAAGTAACAATATCTTAACACTCTCTTCTTTAACAGTATCATCTCTCCAAACTTGTGATATAGGAACTAATATTTCAAATAAAACTACAGCATCGATTAAAAATGCCACAAAATTAATCCAGAAGGCATTCTTATACCCACTTCCCTTAACACTACTTATATCGATAAAATAAGAAATAGGAGAGAAGTCACGGGCATAACACACTACACCGATGAAGTCCCACAGGGATCTATTCTCGGCCCCCTTCCTCGAATCTCGAAAATATATTTTTTCCACCATCATCTCTAAGTATGGTATTTATAGAACTTTACGTTCCGTGTTTGATTTAGTTTCACTTTAGTGTAAATATGTCGGATTTTTCAGTTGAAACGTGGATATGAATAATGTTACTGTAGATTATACTAATGCGTTTAAATATGCTTTTAACAGATATTTAGTTAGATTGTGGAAGTTTTATGAAGGATTTATGTGGTTGTAAAGAGTTTTAGATGAAAGATCTTCGAGTTTTTAGGATTACAATATTGTAATGGGTAATTAAATGCCTTTGTTCTTAGTTTATATACTTAGTGATTGCTAATTCTGGATATTAAACAATCGTAAAATTGTTCAATTGATTCAACTCTGAGTTTTGCACCTAAATATGCTAGAAAGAGTGCAAAATGTTCCACCGAATGTTTAAAATGTTATAAAGAAAAAATAAACAAACGTTATGTACATTAATCTGAACTCAAAATAGATTTTAAAGCACCAAACCATTAATCTAGAATAGACCAGAACGGAATAACTTCAACAAAAGCATTTTCCGATCAGATTAATCAAAAAACATAGTTTTTCAATTACAGTAAATAATGGGCAAAGAGATAATGAATGAAATTACGTAATATGCCGTAAAAGCTTTTAATTCAACACAAAAAATCATAAATAAGATTTACAACGCAACGTCCATTTGCAATAAAAACAATCCCATTACCACCGCACATTATAATAACGAAAATTCATTAAGGTACCGACCATTAATTTCATTCCGCATCCGATGCAATGCCATTACTCTCATTCCTTACCAAAACAAACAAATCCTACAATTATTCTAACTCCACAAAGTCATCTGCGTAACCAAAACAATCTATTCAGACCTCTATTCCTTCACAAATATGGTCCACACCAACTGCAGCCACTTTACCATCTGTGAATTCCTCTGCCTTTATATCACTAAGAGTATTTTCAACAAATTCAACAAAAATGGCATCTATATACATTACGTTAGGGTTGATAGCATCTGTATTGCTATCTGGTAGAATCTGATCCCCAAGTTCTGTCCCGAAATTCTCAAGATATTGAAAGATTAGCAGTGGGTTGCGTTTTGGATGTCCCATAAATAATACATCGACTGGGGGACAACCGTGATGGATCGTGTCTGTCTATCCACTTTCTATTAGTCGGGAATTCTTAAAGGGTGGTGTGGGGTGGCTGTTATTATTAACGGCGACCAATGTTAGCTTAGCAAGTGATACCGTGGACTCATTAATTCCGTGGACGATTTCAGAGGGGCATTACAGTTGTCATGTAAACAGATTTGCTATAAATCTTTCGAAAGCTTTTGTCGGACGACAATCGTGCTTTCTCCTTGCAGAAGAAGGGTTGTGATAGTGTTATGTATTTGTATTTTTCTGTTTTTTATGTCGACATCACACGTTACCGGTTGTGACGACCTGTTTAGATTATAAAGGGGATACAAGATAAGCTATAGTATGTTCATGTTCCTATTTGTACTTATAATAATGGCGTTGCTAATATTAGCCAAGATTATGAAAGGTATGACGCAGGAGAACGAAGTGACAGCATATAATATGTTAGTACTTACGCGTATACTCTTATGTTAGTGCAAATGTTTGGATTGGTAGAATTGTCTTGGCTTCGATACCCAAGAGAAGATTATTCAGATTTATCAGTTTTTACTTCAAATGGTTATGAAACAATAATAGGCTAAAAGTATAGTTGAGCAGTTAAAAGTACTCAAATGAAACTCAAAACATAATTTCGCCAATCGTTTCACACGACACTTGAAACTAAATAAAATCAGTACAGTTGTAAATCAATCGGTTTTCTAAATATTTGCTGATGGCAACATTCCTGTGCGCAACATGGGAACCTTTATCACTATCGTATCAACTGATAACTGAGAATTTGGGTGACCGATAAGGTATTGATGAAAATATGTACAGCAACATTTTACTTGAGCTTATCTTAAAGTAATTTGAACCAGGATTTAAATGTATTTGATGTATCACGTTATCACTTACGTTTAAGGAATATATTGCGAGGTAGGCTTTCTCCCTTTTGTGCCATACTTCCCTGATAATTATGCTAATACTTAGTAATATATCAATTAAAAATCTTAGTCTTAGATAGACACCATTAAGTTTTCCTTGAGAGATTCATAATGCTTCAATTTCAAAAAAACATCTTTCAATAAAATCTCTTCTCTTCGTTCAAAAACTTGACAAAGCTACAACACAGCGTTCACCTGTTTATTTGACTCCGAACGATGTTTTTATTATTCATCCGGTGTCCTTTCGATAAAAGTTGTAAACTTATCGTCGGGACCAGCACTCTTGTTATTTTTCAATAACTTTCACAAGACATGACATCTTTTCGAATAAGTGAACTGTAGTGATTGAAGAATATCTTGCCGTTTGGTTGTTAAATTATTTTATATTGATAATTGTTTTCTTGTTGACTGACATTGGCTGTAACAATAAAGATAATATTGTAGTTTATTAGCAGGTTGTGTATCTATTTAAATATCTCAAGAACGGCTGGACCGAATTTTATGATCTTTGATAATTATAAAAACATGAGAAAAATTAACGAAAAATAAAATAATGAAGATAATTCTATTTCTAACAGATTCATTTTTATTGATTCTATGGCTTTACGAAGTTCCGGTTAGCTAGATATATAATATAAATAAGTTAACATGGATTTAGTAATAGTCTTTCGTGCAGCGCAAATTTAAACTATGTATTCAATTCAATGTATTTTATTTAACATAATATAAGCCTACATGGGTTCTTAAGAAACGACTACAATGCGTAAATAACCAAGTTCTTAAAAAAAATAACAGAAGCCAAAACATGCCCTATACGAGTATACAAGATGGAGACGAAAATTAATAAATTAAACTGCGTGTATCTAAAGCCGTTCCCTATCTACATACGAAAATTCAAACAAATAATTATATCAAATAGTTTTGCTTTTAAAGGGGAAGAAGAGGAAGAAGGGGCCCGTGGCTTAATAATAATAGCCGCACAGGTCGATCGATCAGGTTAAGCTACGCTTGCCGCGGTTGGTCTGTGGATGGGTGACCATCTTTACATATCGAGACCCCTCCGTGCCTCGGAAAGCACGTTAAGCCGTTGGTCCCGGCTGTCATTCGTGGATCTTTGACAGTCGTTACGGGTCGTCAGAAGCCCGAAAGTCTGACAACCAGTCTTACCAAGGGGTATCGTATTACCCAGTAACTGGGTTGTGGAGGTCAGATAGGCAGTCGCTCCGTGTAAAATACTGGTATTCAGCTGCATCCGGTTAGACTGGAAGCCGACCCCAACATAGTTGGGAAAAAGGCTAGGCAGATGATGATGAGTTTTGCTTTTAAAGCTAGTCAAAGATCGACAAAACGATGCTAGGAATTATTTGATAGTTCCAAAATACTCTTACGTATTAGTACTACCAGTGTTTTCATGTATTGTCGTATTGTCATCGCCTCATTGTTTAAGCTCACTCTTTTATAGAATTCAAATACACAAAACAAAAAAATCTAAGTAACTTATTAGTAAGTTAAAGAACTCACATCGCTGTCTTCAACCTTAGTAGAACAGAACTCAACAGTACCTACTGTGTCTTGGTTCGTCCCTCGGCGCCGCCCGCTTATCATAATGCATCCTGAAACATTTTCCGACTCCACTCGGTGGATTCCTGAAACTATGATATGTTTGATGTGGTATAATTTATGGGAGCTAGCGATTTTAGAAATTGGTAAAGTTGAAATAGATGATGTAGAATGTAAAATGAATGAACGAGACTGCTACATTTTATTTTTATAATTTTTTATAAGCCGTTAATGTCCCACTGTTGGGCAAAGGCCTCCCTACTCTCTTTCTTCCTCTCTATATTCAGAGCTGCCAAAGACCAATCTTTACGAGTAAAGGAATCCAGCTCGTCCAAGACTGCTATTTAGTTAAAAAAATATAACCATTTTACTTAAGCTTATCATAAAGTGATTTGAACTAGGAACTGTAACTACTTTTCTCTTACGATTCCTGATTTTCTTTTTTAATAAATTTGTATTAAAAAAAAATGTAGTTGCAAAACAAAACTGACATTTGTTTCATCATCATCATTTCAACCGAAAGACAGTCCACTGCTGGACATAGGGCTCCCCCAAGCACCACAAGTTCGACTTCTTTAACCACATTTGTTTAGCTGTTAGCCTGCGTCATCCTAATGCTAAGCAGAGGCCTCTCTCTCCCCATGACTTCCAGCTCTTTCGATCCAGGGCTAAAGTGGACCACTGGTAGTTTGTTTTTTCCAACTCGTTCCGCCATCTTCTACGGGGTCTGCCGCGACGCCTTCTGGCTGTGTCAGGGCTCCACGTAGTGGTTATTTTAGCCCACAGCTCATTGTTTAGTTAATATAATTATAATATTTTCTTGGTAAAGTTGTGGAAGAATTTGACATGAATTCACGCAAATTATAAACATGTAACTTCTCTTTCAGCCCAAAACTCTTAGCTAACTTCATAATTTCTCATAATACAATAGGCACTTTTTGAAATACATTTCCGATATCTTAAAAACTTTCCTCTCCCTCTTCAATTACACCACACAAAGAAAAACTTGAATCAATATCAACTTTTTATTATTGAAAGTATTTATATTATTTCACTTTGTCCCCTTTTCCTTTAACAGAAACTTCTTCAGTAGGTTTAATACACTTAGAGGGGACAACTTCGTTCTTTTTTGTTTCAATCATCTTTTCCCTCACGTTTCAAAGTTTTTCAGTTTTTTTTTTCTTTTTATTGTCGTGAGAGTACACTATGCTTTTAGACGACAGTTCCGAGTCTCGGGATTTCAAGATGACAATTGCAAATAATGCGATGTGTTTGTAAGAATTTTTATGCTGAAAAGGGAAGTTTTGGTTTTTATATATTTTGGTGTAAAGTTTACTGTTATTTGTTATAAACAGAGTACGTAAAATATGTCGTATCTTCTGCTTTCTCTTACTTAAATTTTTTTGTCTGCTTAAAATCACTAATCAGATCTAATAATCAAGTGTCTTTTAATTTCCACATCTATTTTGTTATCATATTTTGGGTGTCCAAAAGTTTCATTCTTCTACCTCTAAATACCTAATTTTAAAACTAGTGGTAAAGTCAGCCATCATCTACCTAGTCTTTTCCAAACTAAGTTGAGGTCGGTTTCAGTCTTACTAGATCTAACTGAACCAGTATTTTACATGGTAACTGCTTTTCTGACCTCCACAACCCATTTACTGGGTAACCCGATACGTCTTGGTAAGACTGGTAAAGTCAGTGATTTAAATACTGCAGCTGCATATCGTCACGTTACGTCCGAAAGGATTACTTTACCCGGTAAAACCATCTATAAATTACTTGTTTAACCATTTCAGACGTCAGTGAAATAATCTCACTCTTGTTTTCCATTAAACTAACTGACTCATTAATATTTCTGCTAATTATTACCGGCAAGGTCTGTGCAAATAGACGTTGTTTGTATTTTTACTTGTTCGTCACTTTATCAGCGAGTAAACTGAAAGTAAATCGCTCTTTTACGTTCGTTTCTCATAAAATATGACGACAAATGATTTCTGGGAAGATGAGATTAATCTGAATCAGTTAACCTGTTATACTAAGTTGGTTATAAAGTATTGTTAAGATAAGATGTTATAAATGGAGCGACTGCCTATCTGACTAATATCATTTATGAAGAAGAAAACATTACTTCTCGATGTAAGAAGAGGCCCAGTAATAGGCAAAATTACAGACTGGTTAATATAAGAAAGACGATTTCCCAAACAAACAGTTCTCTTATCCAAGAGTGATAATTTTTTTTTTCAACTGTTTTCAGACTCGTACATTCTAGAGTTCTTAAATCTTATTGAAGCAGTTAAAAACTAGTCAATTTAAAATAATAATACACCACAAAATAATGCAAATTCAAAAGCAAACATTATAAATATCAATGCACAAACCATAATTATTCACAATGCGATCAGAGCGGGAGAGGGAAAGGGCAGGGGGTAAGACAAAGGCCTCAAATCTATCGCGGCTTAGAGTTACATGCGAAAACATAAACAGCGGTATGATATTGAATATGAGGTCCTGGATGATGGAAGAATGGATGTGGCAAGAAAAACAGCATAATCACCACAATATAATATTCCTACTGCTGGGACACAGGCCTCTGTTCGAGAGGACTGTTGCAGTTTTTAAAAGAACAGTATCTTTCCATTTTATCATAATCATAGTTGTGTATGTATTTATTATTTTGATTACGTTATAATTATTAACATTCTAGTGATATTTAGCTACGCTTGCCGCGGTTGGTCTGTGGATGGGTGACCATCTTTACATATCGAGACCCCTCCGTGCCTCGGAAAGCACGTTAAGCCGTTGGTCCCGGCTGTCATTCGTGGATCTTTGACAGTCGTTACGGGTAGTCAGAAGCCCGAAAGTCTGACAACCAGTCTTACCAAGGGGTATCGTATTACCCAGTAACTGGGTTGTGGAGGTCAGATAGGCAGTCGCTCCATGTAAAATACTGGTATTCAGCTGCATCCGGTTAGACTGGAAGCCGACCCCAACATAGTTGGGAAAAGGCTAGGCAGATGATGATGATGTGTGTTTATTTTTATGTATGTATTTGTATATTCTCATAACTTTTGTATAGTTTTATTAAGTGAATTATTTTTAGATTTTATGTATTGATATTTTTTTGTCTCCTTTACGCTTTCACACGCTGTCTACATCTCTCTATTTATCATCCTATCGCAGGTATGCTGGAAGAGATTTCTTATGAAATAAGCATCACCTTTGTACCTATTTTTCTGTTCTGTTTTTTTTTTCTTGTCTGTATAAACAGTCAAGAAAAAAATCTGCTGTTTCATACATTTTGGTCTAGTAGGTATTGAACTTTTTTATTATAAGACAGATTTTTTTTCGTGATTTCAGAGTTGGTCCCATAGTGAAAGTTGTTCATATTCATGGGTAGAACACTCTGTAAAAAAATCATCCAGTATGTGTGTACATAAATGGTTAAATAAATAAATGAAATGGGCTATAATTTACCACACGGGCCCAGTGCGGGTTGGTAGATGTCACATGTCTTCGAATTTTTGGTTCTTGGACATGCCGGATTCCTCACGATGTTTTCCTTCACCGTTTTGAGAGCAGTGGTGGTCCAGTGGTAACGGCTCCGACTCACGAGTTGTAAGTCGTGTGTTCAAACACAGGCAGACGTTTTGGTTTAGGTAAAAAACGCTGGTAAAATAACATGGAAATAGCAACACTATAATAGTAGTTTGCCTGCATCATGTAAAGATTGGTCACCGACTCGCATTGGACCCACTGAGAGAAGGCCTGCAGTCGTAGAGTCCCAGCAGTGGGAACATTACAGACTGTATGAACTATACAGATTACGAGCATTTCTCAATAAACAGTTTTCTTATATTGATAGTCAACTACATTCCATTCCCTTAAACCTTGAGGAGCTGGAAATAACCTTTACTGAAGAATTATTTGAAGTTCATAGTAATGATTTTAAAGTTTTCATAACAAGTCACGTGTCCGCTTCAAAGCAAGAAATTAACATACAAACAAGCAGAAACATAATCTACTCAACACGCTCCCAAAGACAACACTAGCCTGCGGCCACTACATTAGCCACCACAGCTCCTAACCACTAAACATTTATTGAAAGTGTAAATCAAACAAACATCCAGCCCCACGTCAAACTGACAGTCGACAGCAGTAATCTCGGCTCTATTGTCGAACCCGCTACCCTCCGGCAGCCAGCCAACTACTGCACAATCAGCCGACAATACTCCACCACTCAGACTCCCATGTTTTCCTTTGTAATCATCCCCTAACGCTCACCCCTAATGATTTTTCTCTGTTATTTGTTTTTGTTCTGTAATTACTGTTTGGTTTTCCTGTGAATTGCCCTGCGGTTGTAAATATGCGGTTTAAGATGGTTTAGCTTAGTGTTTGTGATCTTGTGCTTTGAAGAGGGAAAGTTGTCTAAAGGTATATAACGTTTATGACGTATATTGTTAAATGCATTTAGGTTTTTAGTCATGTTACTACATATAAAAAACAATTAGTGAAGTTGTTAATTAATTTGTAATTAACCATGAACATAAACAAGTGGAAAATACATTGCCAAAGATCCATTACTATAACCGTAAATTGAAAAACATAACACGAATTCAATAATCACAAAGCCAAATTGAATTCACTAGAAAACCTCCCACGCGCGTAAAAACTAATCATACTTAATGAAAAAGCTAATAACCAGACGCAAATCCCATTAAAAAGCAACCACAATCCTAAAAAACATTGCAAGGAGAAATTTCAATATCAATTGTGTAGCGGTCCCAGCATAGCGCCCTGCGGAACTCAGACACGTGTAGCCAAGGCTTAGCCGCTCTAACAATTAAGCATTAAACTCCGGTTAATTTAACCGAGTGAGTATTGTCGCCAGAACCCTTTGAGCTCACAATATGAACGCTTCGTGAAAAAAGGCTATTTAAATCCTCGCAGTTTCTATTGACGGACATTATTGAATGCTTTAATATAGACATTCGGTTGAATGAGGTCTTTGGTTCGTTTTGATTATTGAATTTCCGGATTTGGGTTAGTTTTGTGGTGTATTTGAATACTATATAAAGTTTATAGGTTTTAAAGCGTTGTGATAGATCAAGTTTGTGTATGTTTGTCGAACATGAGGTTAGGACTGATGCATACTGTCTAATAATGCTTTTGATAGAGTTTTGGCCGAGCGTGATAATTATGATAATCTTCCTTCAAGTTATAGCAATGAGCAAGAACTTAGTGTTAATACCAAGTAAAAATATGTATTTATTATAAGAATTATAATTTTTACATCTAACACACTTAACCTATTTTACAATCTAACACTAAAATATTATACACAAGTTTATAATTAAAAAACAAAAGAAAAAAAAAGAAAAAGACAGGACAGTGGGCATCAAACAGTTCGTCCGCATCGCTGTCAATGGGATAAGTGCCCAAAAGGCTGGCAGCTTTACTACATTGGATGGCAATGCTTATTCTTTGGGCTAAAAATAGGCCAGCCCTCTGGTCACGCGTAGAGTCAAGTTGTTAATTGTTATGAAGTTGATATAAATAAATGAATGTTTTTTATGAGCACTTCAGTCATGACTATAACTAGCTTAGGTACAAAGCATTTACTGCATACCTTGGACATGTCTACGAAGCACACATAAATGTATAATAATTAATCAGTAAATGTCTAGCATAAAAAATAGCGCCATCAAAAAAAATCAAATTAATTTAATACACTTCCTAAACAAATTAATGTTGAAGAAACTATTAAAAGTGGTGATTTAAATAGAAACAATTGTAAAATCAATTAGTGAGGACCGGAAGGGGCATAGGAAGAAGCATACACCGATAGCTGACCAGCGAACGATCCCTGAATTATTTATGCCCCCCGTTCCGTTACATCGCATATCTAATGAGCTGTGCCTAGGAATATTTACTTAGAATTTAATATTAATGCCTGTATGCCGTGGACTGAGTGCCGATAGCAGTCTGCGATGCGTCTGAACCAAGTGATGAATTCCATCTATATATCTTTTGCTTTTTATTTATAATCTGGGTTTTGTAAAGCATTTGTTGGGACGTAATGTGGAGAAGTTTATTTGATTGACTATTTGTTTGAGTTTGATTCGGGGATTGGTAGGAATGTTTGTATTTTTGGAATAATGGGAGGTTTTAATGGTGATGGTGATCGACGGCTATACACTGCAGAACCATGAAAATTTCCCAATTACATCCCACTCTTTCAATAACAAAACTAATGTTTCTCATGAAAGACTCACAGCTATCCGTCAAGAAATGGTGCAAATCAATAAAGTAAAGAAAGGTCAACAAATTCGTACAAATTATATACTTGCTTCTAACGAAATCTCTATGAAAACATGGCGATAAATACCGCATAAAAAAATATATATACTCCAAATACACTGCCAAAACAAGCCCCAATTTAACACAAAGTAGACCAAAGTCATCACGTTTCTTCCACGCATTTCCCACAAGTCGTTGCTAGGGGTCGATCGGCGCGCGCGCCAGCTCCGGTTACATCCTAAACAATGGCGCATGACCCTCCTACAGCCATTATTACAACACAATCACTCTTGATTAGCTATTGACCCATTTTCAAATGTATATTTTCAATACAATTTTAGTTTATTTTCAAACGAACTAATTTTGTTTGGGCATGATTGCGTATGGGTTAATATGTAAGGTTAAATTAAGAGGCTTTCGACTCATTTGACAGCTTCAACGTTCATGGGAATATTGTTCTTTTAGAAAATTTAAGTATACGCGCTGATTTAGATGTAAAAAAAACCATAAAAATATACTGTACAACCTTATCGCTGCACAAGTTGTAAAATTAGATTGAGTTGAAATATTACTAGTGTTACCAGCTACATTTTATACTATAAAACGTTTCTAAGCTAAACTTTTTCAATCAATTAATTACTCACAAAAATAGATAAACAAATACTGTTAATGATATCGTGCTGCAATAAATCTATGTACCAGGGCGACATAAGAGGGCAGGAGTAAGATCGCACTAAGATAGCGCGCCTAAAGGACACATTGATTGAACGGAGCGGACAACGCAGATAAGAGCCGGCTACACTATTTGCATATTAAATGAGTCGATATTAATTTTACCGGGACTGGTCTAGCTTTGTTAGGGAGAAAGGTAAAGATGCTTGTACTTATACTTAGTACAGGGCCTATTAAAATAGACGTGCAAAAAGTTGTACGCAATCAAGCGAGCATGTTTTGTTTAGGCAGTTTTTATCTTGTATTAAAGTATTATAGTTTCTTATTTTTTGTATTTTTAACTTGTATGTTTTCTTAACTGTCAAAGTTAAGGCTATTTTCTCAACACCAAAGTCTTGACAAAAATAGAAAAAGCCATTATAATTTCTCTTAATTGAAACTTTCAATTTATTTTTTCTAAACAACTGCAAAGCAACATGCTTTTTCACGCCCAAAGAACAGACTATTAATTAAAAATGCATAGCTCTTATAATCTATAGTCGTTAACTAGGCTCCTTTTATTTTCTGCACTCCTGGTACATGCAGTGTTTATTTTGCATAGAGAAACGTTTATATAGCATTTATTAGGTTTAATTAAGAGGCCACAGTATACTCGTAATGGGGTTTTTATGTCTGAAGTCTATGGCGGTTATGTCTTTGTTGATTTAGCCTTAATACTAGCTATTTATATAATAGTCTTTAGCGCAACATCTTCGTTAAAGTAATTGATAAAACGGAAAAATGATAGCCATTAAACATTTATTCAGGAAAAACTAAGAAATAGAAAAATATTTTTGCCTAATAATTTTTATTGCTTGGAAAATGAAACTGAGGAATATCAAAAGTCTTGCTTTTCAACGCTATTAATCTCAATCTGAATTATTTTGAAGGATATCGCTAATCCATTGCTTCATAATGTTAGAAAAATGTGTCTGCTCAACAACGTAATTTATAACGCAATGAACTGTCAAAATGAAACCCATTGCTACTGACAGTGTGTTACGCAAGCACAGATAAAAAATATAATGATGTAGGTACAGAGGCCAGCACATCAAGTTACCCCAATCTGTCAATTTTTTTTGATAGATTTTCAACTTTATTACAAACGAATAAGGTTCATATTCAATTGGGAAAAATTGACAGATTGGGGTAGCTTGAAGTCCTGGCCTCAGTACCTACTTACGAACTTAACAATAATTATCATATTTCTTTTGGTAACCGATCATTTTCTACAGCATGATGCAAAACATGGCACAGCCTTATCACGTAGGACCTTAAAGAGAGAATTTACATACAATAAAGATTTGTAATAATATTTTACATAATGTAGGTACATAGACGCAAATCATTCATACATTAAAAAACGTTAATATAAATGTAGTAAGTATTATTTATTATAGGTAAGCGATAGCCTTTGGGGGAGGCCCACACTGCACCGCATCACGCAGCGGGGCGCAGATACCGCACCCAAGCGCGTGATTTTTACATACAAATTCAATAAAAACGCAATCACGCGCGTAGAATTTGGCTCCGTTTACCGCACACCGCTGCATAAAACGCCTTATATTGGCCAATATCGTAGTATCAAATCCAAGAATGGTTACTTCTATTTGTAAAAACATTGTATGAAGTATTATTGCCCCTGGAATAACAAACGAATATGTAATAACTCGTTTAGTTTATCTTTTCTTTACATAATATTATTAAAGTAAGTATCCTTTACTGTAATCATTATCTGATTAGCTTTTTCCCAACTATGTTGGGGTTGGCTTCCAGTCTAACCGGATGCAGCTGAATACTAGTATTTTACATGGAGCGACTACCTACCTATATAACCTCCACAACCCAGTTACTGGGTAATACAATACCCCTTGGTAACACTGGTTGTCAGACTATCGGGCTTCTGACTACCCGTAACGATTGTCGAAGATCCACGAATGACAGTAAATATACCTATTTTACTGAAAAAAAAAAACTTAAAAAATCCTTTATATCTTTTACCTCGACAACGGTTTTAGAAGAACTGTTTATTTCACAAGTTTCCTGAAATAAAATACATATTTTCAACAAAACAGCTAAATAATCCAATAATGCCGCGAAAATAGTCCCAAAAAATCAAGTTAATCCGAAAAAACACAGGCCATCGCAATAACATAAAAAAAAAAGATAATCATAGTATGTGAAGTGACATCACGTAAGGACCATGGTGTCAGGTTCCCAAGCGGTCACTGACTTATGGTGCGTGTTTTCTATTAAATCATTTTGTTTATATTATTAACTAGCTGAGCCTTCGGGTTCACTTGACAATTTTGTTGCAAGTACACGACTTTTCAATGGTATTCTTTTTTTGTATAGGTAACATTGTCGTGGGAAATACTCAATCATTACTTATGTAGGTTCATTTTTTTTTTGGTTTAGATTATTTCTTTATTTCTTTGGTTTATATTATTACGAGATTTTTTATTAAAGTGCCTTTCTACTTGCTGATAAGATTATAGGTTCCTACTCAGAAACCCTTGGTAAATCCAAGTTTTTTGTCAATAGGTTGTGAGAAGTACCCTAACAATACAGCCTAATATGAAAGTAGTCTATATTTGAACTACAATTGAAATTAAATTAATAAAAAAAAAATTCAATAATACTATAATATAAAATTAATTTCAATAATACAAAAAATAATCTAGCTCTTTTTTAGAATAAAATTCTTAGCATATGGAAACCACTTAATCCAAACTAACCCTGGGGAAATCCCTTCATCATAAAACCAAAATAAAACAGACACACAAATCAATCTAACAACAACACATGGAAAGTTACCAAATATGCGCAGGCGCAGGCGCCACGAAATTAACATGGCAATCACGCTGACCATAAAGCGGTGACATAAATAGCTTAAATTAAATAGACATAAAACCTGGCCTTGGTGGTGGCTACATTGTTTAATTATATTTAATTTAGTAAGGATCCGATTTTGGTTAGTATTAATGTTAGGAATACTAAGTATTGTTAGGGGTTAAGTATTGATGAACACTAAGTTGGCTGTCGGTACGTGTAAATTGTTAAGCCAGTGGCAAACCAAGAGCTAAGCTAAGTTAGTTTAGCTTAGCTCGCTAAGCACGAAGCCCGAAGTGACGGGCGTTTTCACTCAGTATCACTTACGGATATATGCGATTAGTTCGGGCCCGAACTAAGAATGAATGAAAAAATAATTCAGATTTACGAGCTAACTTAAGTCAAAAGCGTCTGAAAGTCTTTAAACAGACTCCGGACCCAGGTTGGCCGAAGCAAGGAAAACCTGTTCAGGTGGAAATTCATAGACGACTCCGCCTTGGAGTGTAAATGTGGTGCTGTTCCATAAACGATGGGACACTTAATATCGTGTCCTGCGTGTCCTGTCAGCTGCACGTTACAGGAACTGATGGACGCTGGTGATGGCGCCAAACAAGCAGCCGAATTCTGGGCCGAGTTCATTTAGATTGCTGTCGACACGCTAAGAAAAAGAAGAGCGTTCTAGATTTTTTGCAGTTCACAGGTCAATATCAGGTTTTAAGTTGATCTAAATATGATTCGCGGCCGTAACGCGCCTTACTAATAAAGCTTAGCTGTTTGTCTGCGACCGTCTTTAGTTTCTAGATTTGACGGGCTTAGTTTGAGGAAAATGTTATGTTGTTGGGTGGTCATCAAAGGGGACCCACCTGATGATCACAGTCACCTATCGGCCGGCATCTGCGATACTGGCCGACTCATCTGCGATGCCTCCAGAGTCATTCTAGACATAAAGCTGTCTTATGTGCCTGTAAATTTCAGGCATCTATACCCTTCAAAACTGGAACACATCAGCGCTGCTTGTATATGAAATTGATCCTTCTTTTGATAAGAAAACTATGACGCCTGCAATCCCCGAAGGATTAAGCAACGGTATACCATAGACTTATAAAAAAAGATGGACTCCGCGTGAAGCACCATACCGATCTGTGTGCGTGATTGACGATTGACGCTGTCATGTCACGTTATGGCGGCCGGTTGGCAATGTCGGTCGATACTATGATGTAAATGTGAGCGTGAGGCCGTATTTGTACAAGCGGTCCCGGCATACTTACTGTGCTTCACTTTCGATATGTGTGGCGCGGAGTCCATATTTTTTTATAAGTCTATGCGGTATACCTATACTCTATGTACTTACACCCACTTTTTGGCTATGCTTAACTCCCATGTAATACGGGGCGAGCCTATTGCCAGCAACCGGTCTCGAATCTACAGGTACTTGGGGTTGCTACTGAGAAATTACTGATGGAAAATCTCAAGAACACTTTGCCCGACCTACGAATTGGAACCATGACCTCATGTTCAATAGTAACACATGCGACAACTAAACAAACTAGGCTGTCTTTCTTTTAAAATAGCATTCCGGTGTCTTTGAAAACCATACTGTTCCAAGCACACACGATTTCCTGATTAACAAGTCATCTACTCCAAAATGTCAATCAAGCCAAAAATCCAAGATGGCCGCCCGACATCTGTTAAACATATTACAAACCTTTTTGCTCCATCTTACTGTCGGTATCGCAAAAAACTTTCACTAGGCTTCCAGGAATCGAAACTGGGATTGAACAGACGCCCCTTGTATTTAAAGAAATGGGTGGAATAGTTTTTATGGTAGTGTGTTCGTAAAACTACCCCAGCCCATATTCACAACTTCAAAATAGCCTTAACTATGATTTTGAAATCATAGTTAAGACCTTTTCTTGTAGCTAAGAATGATTTAAGGCTATTTGAAATCATTATAAACGCTAACTTATTCTCTTTATAGTGTCAATCTTTGAAGCAGAAAAATCATGTTAAGCTTCTGTCAAACTACCTAATAGGAAGATCAGTCACCCTAGAATCTATTTCAAAGAAACTTACGTTTCCGAATCCTCTCAATAGTTACTGCGTTCTCTGCCCACCCCAAATCGCAGTAAATTGGCGAACGATCGCAGTTCCCACGTCATTCGACACCCGCCACGTGACGGGCGCAAGCGCAGGGTAATGTTTGTCACTGCCAATGTTTGTATCGCTGCAAGTGACGCTGAGTCTGAGCGCGAAATTATAATGAAGGGATAAGTGTATTAGCAATTATTGGAATATGTTATGATAAAATGGTGTGAGAGTGATTTAGTTGTTTATACTTATGTAGAAACGAATGAAAAAAAATAATATTTTCATGAGATTTAGGTCTGTGAAAATAATACCTACGAAGAAAGAATTTTTCGAACCGAAAGAGTGATAGTACCCTCTATTTTTGGTGTTGTCAGTCTGTTAGAAATTATTCAGATGTTACCATAATGTCGTGAGGTTGACATAATTCTATCCTAGAAATCTTACATAGACATCATCATAGTCAGGGTAGATTCAAACGGTCTCATTACAAAACATTTTCTGTTAACATGGTTTAAACCATCAAGCCAGTTTTTGTAGTAAGTATCGGAATACAGTTATTTATATCAGACAGAAATTACAACTAATCTGCCAGATCAAGATCGAAATTCAAAAATGGTTCTATGGTTTAAACCTAAGTCTGAAGATAACCCTTGTCTTGTAATAATATGAAAATTCTCTACTTTTTACCCGACTACAGCAAAGCCAAAAGAACAGTTTCGATCTTAGCAGGCTATTGTATGATTGTTTTAACTGTCACAGGATCACCTACTTCAAAATCAACCTTATAAAGGCTCGTCCCAAACACATGTCCCCTGATAAAGACGGAGTATGGACAAGTTCCCTCCGAGGGGAGGTTCTCATAGTACCCGACTTTTCCATTACCATTAATGTGTCCAAATGAAACTTTACTTATGTGTCATTTGGTACCTTCATACGTCTTAATGTAGCGTCTTTTGTTTTTTCTGTTTTTGTTGGCAAAGATTGAGGGTAGGCAGAGTTGTTTTGAAGGGCGATTTGGGGGTATTTGTAGGCTGAAAATGTTGGTGTTTGAAGGAGAATGTTCAAGTTGCTTAAGTACTCTTTCTTCTTTTAAGATGAATAAGTGTTGTACCGTATCGTAATTGGGCTTGATTAGTACCTATGTAATTAAATTTATAAGAAAAAAAAAAAGTCTTGTTAGAGATACCTACAGTCTGCTGAAGTACTGAAGGGCAATTCTCGTAATTTTAAGAACGTTCACAATCTGATTTCTGTCTCAATCTGTGAAAAATATCTCTAATTACCCTACACTTTTGACATTGATTGGCGCTAAGATGAGGTTGCAACTAGATTTTGAATCTTTTTAAATACGGAAATTGGCCTTCTGATGTTATGTCATCATATCAATTGCTTAGCTAAACAAGCGATTTTTATTTATTTGAATTGTACGACATTTCCATATTAAACTGCCATTCGGCATTCAATATACCTGATATTAATAAAAATAATAGAAAATTTAAAAAAATCTTAATCCAACTAAAACCACAAACAAATAATTCCAATACCACATGAATACAAATCACATTTAAATTCTCCACACAAAAACAATAACACATATCGCATTACCCTCCTTTAACCGACTTCATTGATATACACCCCCACCTGGCTTGCGCGTGCGCTGCGCCGCTCAATTCCAAATTCAAACTGGAAGTTTTGTTCAAACCCTTCCATTGTTCTTTTTACGAATTGTTTTCGATTTAATTCATCGGCCGCGTGCGTTTGACGGGTTGATTCAGGGGTCCGTTTAGGGCTGGCTCTGTCCACAAATACTTGAGTACACAGGGTAGGAAATTGTGCTAGCAAAAAATATAGCTCTGGAAAAGTGGGAAAATTCGAACAGGTTAGCTTTGACTTTTTTTTAATAAACTTTTATGATAGAAACGGAAGATTATGAACACCTCTACCAATTTAATTTCAATAATTTTCATGCAATATTCAGCATGCACATACATACATAATCATCCTTTATAGTTGCCACTCCTGGGACACAGGCCTCCTCTCTGTGAGAGGGAGTGGGCCATAATCCACGCGGGCCTAGTGCGGATTGGTAGATATCACATGTGTTCGAATTTTTTGATTCTAGGACATTCCGGTTTCCTCACGATGTTTTCCTTCACCGTTTTGAGAGCAGTGGTGATGAAATTTAATAAAAAGTAAACTGCCTGCCTGGGTTCGAATCTACGACCTACATACAACTCGTAATTCGCGGCCGTTACCACTGGGTCACTACTGCTTTTTCAAGCCACATAGGTCCTCTAATTTCAGCTGCATTATTCAACAATACACGTACCGTACCTACTTCCTTTCTTCCACGCAGCGCAGCCTTCACTCACAACTACCTACCACGTACACCCCTGATCAGTTGTACCGTATTGTTTTCTTAACCAAAGTTAACCCCGCTCCAGCGACGTAAGCGTGTTCATTGATTTGTTTGTTAAAAATAATTGCTGCTTCAGCCATCGAAGTGGGCTTTCAAGTGTTATTTTTTTTGGTAGTGTGTTGGTGTTGACGAGTATGCCTAATGGGGTGTGTAATTAGATTTTGATGTTTTTAGGGTTGAAAGTGAATTGACTGGTGTCCAGCCGGTACTGTAATAATTTACACCGTCAAAACTTAGGTGAAATGAGCTGTCAATCCGCAACTTCAGAATGACAGCTCACTTTAAGATCACTTCACCCAAGTATTCAAGGTGATATTTTTACAGAATAGCACCGCAGTTCCATGTGTTGGATTGTCCTGAAATTAAAAAGAAAAAAAAGGAACTATCTACATTCAGATATAGCAATTAGCTGCCCCACCTTTGCATAAATGGTTACTTTGCTCAAATAAATAAAATATAAAATAATGATAAAATTCTATCTAAGTATTCGCATTCTTAAAATCTCAACCATTAATTATGCAAAGCAAGGATGGAACGAGCATTAATTTATACATAACATCATACCTCGTTTCGCCGAAAGGTTAGACAGAGATGTACCTGGGTAGTACCCACATTTCGACAGTTATGTTTAAGTCCAATATATAACAAGGGGCGTGCATATTATTGCTATCAAGTGGGCACAAATCCAGATTCGGGGCTGTGTCTGACAAAAAAAAAAAACCCAAAAAAAAATTAAGTAATAAAAAAAATCCAGATTATTATTAAAAACCTAGTAAAACTTTGGCCCTTGGCACAAAACCGGTCGAAATGGAGGTGCTTGGCCTCCCCCAAGCACCTATGTCCAGCAATGGTCGTCTTTTGGCTGAAATGATGATGATGAACACTTTGGCCGACCTGGGAATCCAACCCAGGCCGCTTGCGGCCACTAGATCATCGACGCAGTCACCAATAATATTAAAGCAATAGTAGCGCCCCGCGGTTTCGCGCGCATAAGTTTCGATCCCGTGTGAATATCGGAATAAAAAGTATCCTATATTATGTTAATCCTGGTTATAAATATATGTGCCTCATCCAAATCCGTGCAGTAGTTTTTGTGTTAAGAGTAACAAACATCCATCCATCCTCACAAACTTTTGCGTGTGTAATGTTATTAGTAAGAAGGTAGGATTATAAAACTTTTTCCTTTCAATTCCCAATAGAAGTCAAATAAAACAGGTGATACAAACACAAACACCAAATTAAAAAGAAGAAAAAACAAAACTAAATCGATCACCTAATCGATTACCGTCACGATACTTAGTCGAGTTAACTCGAGTTGTTACGAATTCGCTAACGACACAAACTGCCTGCTCACTAGGGTAAACAGAATTATAACAATAACAGCCAGTAATGATGCATTTGTCCCATATGGTGTGAAACGGTCCCGTGCGTGTTTCCTGTTAAAAAAAAAACTAAACTAGAGGTGTCTGCACCAATTACTATTAGTGAGGGCATTATTTTTGGGTTTTTGTAAATATAACTATGTGGTTTGTTGGATTAATCTGTTGACTTGATTGTTTAAAAGTAAGTAAACGTTTTTTTATAAAAGGAAAGAAGCCATCCACATTCTTACTTAAGACTTTTCTCGTTCGGTTTGTGGCAATGCACTTCTAAATTTGTATTTTTGTGTTCTGATAACTGATTTGTAGGTAGGAACTAGTGAACTACCCTCATTCTATGCCACCATATTAGAACTGTCAAGAAAACTATTCAAACACCTGTTCCAAATTCAAATCCAAATCCACTAACCCTTTACCGAATTCTTTAGAAATATAATTGAACGCCATTTGGCTTCAGATGATTAAACTCATTCGATTTTCAAATTACGAATAGAGTCGGCCATTATTCGATTAAATTAATCGAGTATTCTGATTCGTTTGACATCGAAATTAACTTGACAGTCGAATGTTACTTGGTAATGATTAGGTTGTATTATTACTATTGTTGGTATTGTTAGTGTGTAATTAGTTATTGATTAGCAGATATGGTGTATTGTATTTTAATTAGCGATGTGTTAAGGCTCCTTCAGACAGGCGTGACACGACAGCGCGAAGCGACTATAGTAGAACATTTTTTTTTTGAAAACTTCATGGAAATTGTTCTACCAGAATCACGTTGCACCGTTGCGTCGCGCGTGTCTGCAGGAGCCTTTAGGTTACTGCATCGGATAGAGAGAGTGATAATTCTGGCTGAAAAGTGATACTTATTATATTCTTTTAAAGTCTGTGAAGATCCTAGGCCCTTACTTTTTTAGGTGCTAGGTTACTCATTACCAAGTTTGTCTGCCATTGATATTTTAACAGTCGTTACGGGTAGTCAGAAGCCCGAAAGTCTGACAACCAGACTTACCAAGAAGTATCGTATTACCTAGTAACTAGCTTGTGGAGGTTATATAGGCAGTCGCTCCATATAAAATACTGTTATTCAGCTGCAACTAGTTAGACTGGAAACCAACCCCAACACAGTTAGGAAAAGGCTATGCGAGCTTCACATGTTGTTTTCTCTACATTAAATCATAGTTGCCAACATTCGTCAAAAAGAAATGATTACGGCCGCGAAAATGAAACCCCATTCAAACATATGTTCCACTTACGTCGAGCAAACCATACGTACCTAATGATTATTAAAATCGCCAGTAGTCCGGGCTATTTTTGTATAGGAATTCTAAACGTTCATGCTAGAACGTGCTGTGTCTATATATGTAGGATTCAGTTACTAGTAGATATACATTTCTGCTTAGGTATGTTTTAAACTGGTATTCTGGGTATGTTTTAGACTGTTTCATTGGTCTAGTGGTCGCAAGGGCTACAGCTGAGCATGATGTCCTGAGTTCGATTCCCGGATCGGGCAAAATGTTATTGGGTTTTTTCGTATGGAATTTCGCAATAACAGTTCGGAGTTTGGATTTGTGCCCGGTTGATGGCAATAGGCTCGCCCCCTATTACATGGGACTTAAACATAACTGGGGAAATGTGGATGAAACCGGTGAACTACAGGCACCATAATCGGCTTTTACTGTTCCCACTGCTGGGACACAGGCCTCTTCTCTGTGAGAGGGAGTGGGCCGTAATCCAACACGACGGCCCAGTGCTTGTCGGTGGATGTGACATACCTTCAAAAATTTTTTTTTTGTTCTAAGACATGCCGGTTTCCTCACGAAGTTTTCCTTCACCGTTTTGAGAGCAGTGGTGATGAAATAATTTACACAAAGTAAAGTGTCTGCGTGGGTTTGAACTCACGACCTGAAACTCTTAAGTCGCGGCCGTGTCCACTGGCCCACCATTGCTCTCTATACTATAGGCACACCTCTGCCTAACCCTTTGGGGTATACAGGCGTGATATTATGTTATTTGAAAGAAAGAAAATTAAAATTCAAATTTTCTAATTCATTTATTTGTTTGGCACAGGTGGAAAGTTATTATCATAATTATCTACAGATCGCTGTAACATACCCATAGGGCGTACAACAGTTAAAAGAAAGACAAAACAAAGGTTTGTTTCTTGTCAATAGAGGTACAGCAATAACGAGGTCAGCTCTACATGTAACTTAATTCCTTCACTTCGAAGCCAAAAATCATGACCGCTATTACACAAAGTCGTCAAGTTAAATGTAACAATACATCAGTTCCTATAGTTTTACTAACGATCGTTAGGAACCTATCATGGCTGGCACAATTAAATGCCAGTTTTTTCGGTAATTACTGGTAAGCCGAGTGGTGGCTATCAATCACAGAAATGGTAATGGAATAGATAATGGTTGATGTATTTAGAATATGGAGATAGAAGTTACAATGATGGTGTAAGATTAGGACTAAAATATATGTAAGTAATTGTCAAATCGCAGACTGGTTGGTGAGCGAAAGGCTCTGAGTTCAACTCCCACTCTTAGTTAAAAAATTAGTTTACAATAAGAATATTGCTATTCATCATCTGCCTAGCCTTTTCCCAACTATGTTGGGGTCGGCTTCCAGTCTAACCGGATGCAGCTGAATACCAGTATTTTACAAAGAGCGACTGCCTATCTGACCTCCATAACCCAGTTACCGGGTAATACGATACTCCTTGGTAAGACTGGTTGTCAGACTTTCGAGCTTCTGATTACCCGTAACGACTGTCAAAAATCCACGAATGACAGCCGGGACCAAGGACGTAATGTGCTTACCGAGACACGGAGGGGTCTCGGTATGTAAAGATGGTCACCCATCCACGGACCAACCGCGGCAAGCGTAGCTTAGGCTGATCAATCGACCCGTGCGACTGTTATTACTTAGCCATGGGCCCCCAAATGAGAATATTGCTAAATCTTTTAAAATTGTATTAGTGAATTCTGGTACCTTTTAACAGCTAAAGTGAAAACGTAAAAATGCAGCCATGGCGACCTCTGCGCTGCCGCCGACGATGCCGTGGAAATGGCGAAGATGGCCAACAAAATTTAACACCATCGACACTACCTACGAGCTAAAGAACATTTAAAGAGATTTTTAATAAGCTTGGTATTCTCTTTGGCTCTGTATGCGAAACAGCCAATATTCTCAATCAACTCAGCCTATTGCAGTCCACTGCTGGACATCGACATCTCCCAGGCTGCGCCAGAATACCCTGTCCTCCGCGTTCCGCATCCAGTCTGTCCCAGCCACCTTCTTTAGTTCGTCTGTCCATCTAGCTGGGGGGCGTCCCACACTACGCTTGCCGATACGCGGTTTTCACTCCAGGACTCGTCTGTTCCACCGGCCATTGGTCCTTCGACAAACATGGCGAGCCCACTGCCATCTATATCATGTAGTGGAGCAATTATATGCTGGTATTATTTCCACTTTATCCTCGCAATATCTTAATTAAGATTTATATTTTTGTCTTTATCGCCTTTTCAACGTAAACAATATATTTTAACAGACTTCCTAACGATCACAAATTCACAGCAAAGTCCTTAATACTCTGCCACTTCCTTATTTCATAACCTGACCATTACAGGCTGGCCATAAGGCAGGTGCCTACTGCGCAAGCGCTAGCTAATGTCCGAGTGGCGTGTGCGTCGGCTCATTACCC
This sequence comes from Gortyna flavago, assembly GCA_963669345.1. Taxonomy (NCBI): domain Eukaryota; kingdom Metazoa; phylum Arthropoda; class Insecta; order Lepidoptera; family Noctuidae; genus Gortyna; species Gortyna flavago. The sequence goes on from OY770142.1 coordinate 16,072,497, forward strand.
GAGCGCTTCCGAAGTGTTACGACAAAGCCCGAAGTGTTACGACAATAGCCGAACGCTTTAATTTTAACGTCTTTAGGAAGTCTGTTTGTAATTGAGGGTAGGAAATACTAAAAGGTGGTGATTTGTGAAAATATGTGAGTGAGAGTTTTGTAGTTTGTGTTGTAATTTTAAGTATACCTAACCTTCATTATTTTAATCTATGGTAGAGTTATTAATTGGTGGCTACAAGATACATATTATATGATAATTAGAAGTTTTCATAATTACCAGATTGTGTAAACGGTTTTGTGATTTCTGCGCGGTAATTGCGTAACACACTATCAATAGCGATGGCTTTCATTTTGACAGTTGTTGCAACATTCATTGCGTTACCTATTTACGTTATTGAGCGGACAAATTTTTCGAACATATGAAGCAATGGATTACCAATATCCTTCAAAATGATTCTGATTTTGATTGAAAGTGTGTTAAAACGCAATTAGGGTGTTGGCTATAGCAGAGGTGCTGCTTATTGTTGTTGCTTACCTGAGGGGCAATTCGAACGTTCACAGACTGGTCTCAATCTGTCAAAAATACCTCTAATTTCCCTACATTTTTGACAAGTTTTTGATATTGTCGCTGAGATGAGATTGCGACTAGATTTAGAACGTTTTTAATTACGGAAATTGACCTTCTGGTCATAATAAAGAAACAACTTTAACAGTTTTCACCTAGAACTATTTAGTGCCTAATTTCAATTAATTTTATCACATGTATATATACTCTAGTCTTCATTACTAACTTCCTAAGCCCAAATAAAATAAATAAGTATGTCTGTTTTTTTAGCTAGAACATTTAGTCACGGCCGAGTGGCCACAGTTGCTCGTCTCGCGCCATTGAACCCTGTGAATCGGTTCTGTCAAGGGTCCAAATTATGTTTAATACAATAATTGATATAAAGACTGCGGGTACCTTGTTACAACTTGTCAAATGGTGCTTCTAAAACGGGTAAAAATACTTAAACGTTACACAATAATAAGCTGTAGGTACCTACGTTGTTACTGATAGTCAAGAGGTTCGAAAGTATGACAACCAGTCTGCTAGGTTAAGCGACGTTAGCCGCGGTTGGTTCGTGGGTGGGTGACCACCGAGACACCGAGACTCCTGCAAGCCTCGTGAAGCATGCAAGCGTGGATCTTTGACAGTCGTTACGAGTCGTCAGAAGCCCGAAAGTCACTCGTACTAAGGGTTATTGTATTACCCAGTAACTGGGTTGTGGAAGTCAGCTAGGCAGTCGCTCCATGTCAAATATTGGTATTCAGCTATATCCGGATTCCGGTTAGACTGGAAGCCAACCCAAATATAGTTGGGAAAAGGCCGGACAGACGATGAAGTAACTGTAGATACCTGAGTGAAAAGTTAGTTGGACAAGGGTCATATTTTGTCAGGAGAGTACCTTAAATCCTTTCTCTTGTTACCAAGGTGCTTCTCTGTAAAATTTCATCAAAATCGGTACATATGTTTAGAGGTGAGAATACATCACACAGACAGACCGATGGTCTTGCGATGTCCTAGAACCAAAAATTCGAAGACATGTGACATCTACCAACCCGCACTGATCCCGCGTGGTGCATTACGGCCTACACCGTAATGCACCACGCGAGTCACAGAGAGTAGGCCTGCGTCCCAGCAGTGGGAACATTTGATGATTTTGCTTACGGTGAAAGGATCTCATTGACCTTACCATACAATTTCTTTATACATGAAGATGATGGTGTCTTCAGCCTGAAGTCGTTATGAAGATTATTGAAAAACGGTGCTTTCTATTGTAGACATACTTGGAAAAATTGCTGTAAAGAGAGTGACTATGATTTCACAGCTCGATAATTGTTCATGTGAAAGAACCTCATGGACAGGACTTCAGGAGTGGTCACATATAAGCCTTGAATCTTAAGTTTCCAGCAAACCAACCTTTGAAATCACCGTCTCTTTCTTAAACATATGCTAACCATATCTTCTCTCCTTGTCTACAGAGACCGCCATCGTCATCGTTGTCGTATGGTGGCGCGGTGAACGATGATGTTCGTTCTCCGGGCTCCGGAGGTACCCCTGGACCCCTCAGCCAGCCCCCGCCGCAGACCCTCGACGCGACAGATCCAGGTAAGCTCTTCTTTATTATGAGACCCTGGTACTTTTTAAGGAAAAATGTTAGATGATGTTGGGATGGGAACATGAAGAAGAGAACTTTGTACGCAGAGTTCCTTCATGATCTGTAGCCCTGGTACTTTTGTCAGGTACGGTCTTGGTAAGTTCAGTAACATTGATAGTCGGGTAAATCATAGGATTGATCTTCCGAAATGACCAGGAACCCAGCAGATGACAACAATCTTTGTCTTAATTTACAAAGTTGTTCAAAGTAAATATGTACATTTCTTACCTCTATAATCTTTATAACATCTGCTTTTGACTACCAGGACATTAATAATTTAATTAAGAGGCTGAATCCATTTTTCTGGATTTGTTGAAAACCACAGAACAGATAAAGACGTTGAAAACATTATGCTCGATAAACGCTCAGGCACAAGCGCAGTCGCAGTAATAGCTAGTCTAAGTCAATGGCCAATATTTTACTTGCGATATTTAGAGGAAATTCCTTAATTATATATTGAAATGATAAAATAATCATTGGTTTCCGGCGGTGTACGATTTTAACACCTACAACCGGGTAATTTGGCTCATTTAGTTAAATGCTCATTACTTGAGCATAAATTACAGTTTTTTGCTGTTTTTAAATTAAACAAGTTAAGTTGTAGGCATCGAAGTTGTTACACAGCGATAGATAAGCGATAAGATGACGTGTTACCATAAAAATAGTATGAAAAAACGAAAAAAAAAAAACGAGATACTTTTATAATAAGGGGTTTATTTATAAACGTTGCTAAATGTTTGTAGCTGAAAGTTGTTGCGTAAAGTTAAGTAATGATTAGAGACTGTTTTTAAACGTCTCTTAACTATAAGCAACGTTTATAAATAACGCCCAATATGTCAGACAAGTAAAAATTAATTTGACAAAGCTAAAGTCATTTCAAATTGAAAGTCATCACAGTAATATTTAAAATAATTTCAACCGTGTGACTATATTCCATCAGAATATGCAAATTCTAACGATCATAACACAATTTTTTTTGCTTCTAAACAAAAACAATCTCTTACGACGTATCGCATCGCATCAGCGCACTTCACATACTTAATGATGTTTACTATTGCAACTTAGTTACTACTCGTATCCGTTCTAGTAATCGATTCTCATCGGAATATACGATTAAATTAATCGATTAACGAGGACATATTAGGTTTCATAGACCGCATATACCGAACTTTAAAAACTTATATCGAATTACACTCGAAGAGGTTTAGAAAGCGAATAATAAACATCGAGGGTCTGTTTATGCGACTCCTACGCTTCGTACGTAACAATTAACATGTCCACACTTGGAATCTAGATCCGACTCGACACGTCAACACCTTTGAGAGCCAATTGAAAACTGACAGCTCCACATCGTCACGTCACTATCGCACGTCAAACTTCTTCTGCTTGAAATTTGTAAAAAGAACTGTGCGGACATCCCGGCCGCGCGTTTGTCAACGTTCCGATATCCGTCACGAACGCGAGAATCACTCGTCACTCAGAAGAGACATGCTACCTTACGTATCTCGATCGATTGTCATGTATTCATTCGTAAATGACTGATGGGTGTCCGTAGAACGGGACGTTACGACGTTACAACACTAGCGTAGACCTCACAATAGGTATTGAAATGAGACAGGATTGTGTGCACGTATCGCCGATGCATCTCGGTTTATCGCTTTCATATTCCTATGCGCTGGTAATTTGTGTGGGATTACATTGTGCTATTCTTATTTACCATTCAAAATATTCAGGCGCGGTGATATTTGATTTTCCATGTAAAAAATCCGTGTCTCGAAAAAGGTGCGATTACAAAAGACGCAATCACTAGCGCAGCGTTTGACAGCTGTCAAAAATGGCCGACGCGTTGGCGCGAAAAACTAACAAAGCGTCAGCGAGTGTTTTTTTCGCATTTCCACGTAGTTTCTGTGGAAAAATTATGCTTTCGACACACGTATGTGTAATTGTTTGTTTGTCGCACGGCGGGAGCGGCGAAATGCTGGCCAAATTGAATTTTGTGAAGCCGCGGTGTCCGTACTGATCTCTAACTAGGAACCATTTTGTTTTTAACTTTTTTTTCTGATCTATCCATCGAGAATAACTAATTGCGTAATATATCAGTGCGTTGCGGATTGTGGATCGTTTCGTGTCAGTGGGAGACGTCTCTCGCGAGTGGAAAAAAATAATATGATTCAGTCTCGCCTATCTAAGGTTAGGGAGTTAACAGTTATTGTGCTTTTAACATATTGATATCATAAATCATTTGTTATTAGGTCACAGTTATAACTTGTCAGAAAAAGCTGCAATTAATATTATATCAATATTATCAGAGTGTAGGTATAATAAATACATTTATTATGTCAGATAAAACGTCTTTATTATCTGAAATGCAATTAAATCTTTATGGCTTCAACACTAAAGCGAAAAGATGCCAAAACAATTAGTACCACAAAACCCGTTTCGACAAAACAATAACTGGACTAATTAAACCAAAAATTCCCTCGTCCTCCGCTGTGCCATAAAGGGCTAACTCACTCCCGTGAATTATTCAAAATTCAAAATTTGCCTATAATTCAATCAGTCCATGTCCCCTGTCTCCCCGGGGAGGGGCGCAGGGGAGAGCGGGGCGATTATTTCAGAATTTAATATTAATTAACTCACGCTCTCGGCGTTCATAATTGCGTTTTTCAATTACCGAATGACAATTATGCGAAAATTTTGGATCAGACAGGCCGATGCTGCTAATTGTCAATCGTTGACACTTGTGCAGATGATTTTTTTCGCGTCCGCCATGTTTATCGTGTGGATGGAATTTATTTTGTAGGCTTTCGGAAAAATGAATTTTATTTCTGATTGGTTGGAAAATGTGGCAGAGGAAAGCAGATTCAGCCTAATTTGACAATTGACAAGTGATTACTGAACTACGTTATGTTTTTATGAAAAAAGTTCAGCTTCTGTGCTTGCTGCAATATCCTCGAAAGGCAACAAAACTCTGATGGATGAATACTAAAACCGTAATTTTCAGGTTGCCGTTTATTCAATATACCAATGAACATGCCAAAAAAAATACCCTGTTCATCACGCTTGACAAATGGATGGGCGATGACAGTAGGTATATTGTTCACACTCTTGAATCTAAAAACATTTTTTTCTTGTAAAATCATTTTTAAAGTATTTCGGTAACGCACACATAACATAAAAACTCATGTCTTCTTCTAGAGGGTTAGCAACAACTACAGAACGCCACCTGCTAGGATCCATACTGCGTTTGCTTCGTTTTTGTTCGTCTCTGTTTTTAGGTAATTGGCAGTTTAAAACTCTATCAAAGTGAACCATCAGGTTAATTGCGAAACACAGGAACAGGAGCAAACAACATTCATTGCGTTATTTATGCTGTTGAACAGACAAATTTCTTAAACATATCAAGCAATGGATTAGTAATTTCCTTCAAAATGATTCAGATTGCGATTGATAGTGACGCAATTACGCAATTCGGGTGCAGACAAGGCAGTTCGTATAACCAGACCCTGGCAAGAAGCCAGAAAAACCCTAGAATTTTAAGAAACCAGTAGGGTTTTCACATGTGAATAAAATCCTTACTCGCAATGCTAATGGCAGCGTGAGAGAGCCAGTTTTATGTTGATTAGTTATTTAAATAAAACATATTGTTAACCAGGTGTTACTTTAATGGGGTTTTTGATCTTTGCTTCGTGTCCTTTTGGAGTTATTAGGGTAATTAGAATTACCTCAATTGTGGTGAGGGTAAATTGAGAAGTTTTGAAGTCTGGGCTGCCCCTAAATGTATCTAGTGCTGTTAATATTTTTAACTATACGAGTACCTATCTTGTTAATGAAAGTTGTTTTTAAATTAATTGAGAAAAATATGGCGAAGGTAACGCTGAGCATAATTATGTAGGTGTTATATAAAAAAGTCGAATTGATAACCCCCTTTATGAAGTCGGTTAAATAAAACTTAGATTGATGTTGATTTTTAGGCTGTATGTCTTCGATAAAAAGGCACACTAAGTTATTAGATAATTACTAGACGATATTAGAGGCATCTATTAGAAAAAATCGGCATCTGCATTTTTCATACAGATAATTGTATCTTTAAATGCCAAAATGTAACCTTCCAAAAATTCAACAAGGGTAAAACCCACCCTTAACTTCACGGTCCTATGCACAGTAAATTAGAAAGCAATTCTTAACCAAAGGAGGCGTCAAGTGCAACTCGTACAAAATATGACGATTATTGTGTTACGGCAGTGGCACGCTTGAGGAGGTGGGGTAAACATGAAACACAATTACCTCCCTGCCTGTTGGGTTCCATTTTCGTCACAATTCAGCCAGTGACTTAGTATTCTACCCACGGTCAAAATGACCGCTGAGTGGACGTAGTGTGCTTAGAATTTTCTAAGACGTAGTCCCATCCGGGTGTCGGTAAAGTCAGGTCGCGTTGGCTACATGTTTTTTGCGTGCTAATAACAGTGTTACGCAATGTCGTATGCTAAACAGGCTGGCGTTGTTTTTGATGGCGTTTTTTTCCGTTTGACGTATGATTCCTGCGTTTTAATTGTATTTACGAGTTATGACTTGAGTTATTTTTTTATGTAGATTGTTAAGGTGGATGTTATTTAAAATTTCTTTAAGGAGGTTTTAAGGTAACCATCGGTTCTGTTGCAAGTTTTTTTTTTAATAACTTGTGGCACAAGTTTGGTTTGAATCAGTATTATTTCGAGTGATAGCCCGAATCCTTAAACGTCTCCAAAATCAACTTTATAATTCAATATATCAAAAACAACACTTAAGCAACTATCCTCCTCAAATATAACAAAATGAAAACGCACTAAGGAATCGTCAGTAACTATCACAATGTTCTACCATCAAAACTGCAAGTCAGCTCAGAGTGATCCAATAAAGTGAGCACTAGGGACTTCAGCTTATCAATATTTCAGGCACAAAATTGAAAATTACCGGAACCCCCGGCTGACTTACATAACTCAAACCTATCGAAACCAATAAAATATTAACTGGCAACGTTTTCCCGCCATTTTTCACCGGCCATTCGACTTTCGTATCACGTCCCGCCCGCACTTACACTCAGTGCTAAATGTAATCATAAAATTGTTGTTAATAATTCATGTTAGACAGAGATGGAGTAACATGAGTGAGGGGGAGGTGTGTATAGGTGTGGGAGCGGGATTATTAAATTCTGTGAATGCTCACTTTGTATCTAATATCCGAATGTGTTTAATATTAGATTAGCGGAGGGTCGATGTTTGCCCGGCTTCCCCGGGGCGTGGTACTTCGTGATAGATTCGCGTTAAGTTACGTTTTCCTCGAATTATGATTGGTTGATGGTTTCTCCTCATTTGGAAATGGAAAATTCGCCCTTTGAACGTGTAAGCAGTCGGGAATCGTTAATAATTAGGAGTATTCTGATACATTGACACGCCTGTTTTGTATGTAACTTAATAAATTGCCGTTCTCGTATACAATATGAGATTTAGTCGGATTGATTGTTAGAGCGCATACAAAAAATGAAGAGACTACCTCGTTGGTCTATTATCCGCAAGCGCTACTGTTGAGCACGAGGTTCTGGATTCGATTTGAGGTCGGGATAAGCGTTATTGGGTTCTTTCATCTAGAATTTCTCGGAGTTTTCTTCGGAGTCTGAAATTGATAGCAATACGCTCGCTTCCTATTACATGGGACTTAAAATATAACTGGCGAAATGTGGGTGTAGATACTATAGTTACACCGCTGCCTAACCCTTCTCTGAATACAGGCGTGATGATATGTTACGTACAATATGATGTATTTGTAATCTGTTTCATCACAAACAGGCAATAGTCTTTGCAAACAATAGTAACAATAATAATAGTAACAACGCAAGGTATTTTGAGGGATCAAAATACTTTGGCACGATATCCAAAACCAAAAAAATTAACAGTTCACTGAGCATTAGTAACTGGTTACCAAAATACTGGTAACGTGACCCTCACAGAGGCTTCCTTATTTCCCGTGTTGCATCTGTGGTTGTGGACCTCAGGAATCGTGTATCTGACAAAACGAAACGTAATCAGGTTCAATTACCTGGTACATCAGAATTTCTGTTACTGATTCCACCTATTTCTTCGTGTTTTGTTTTGGTCTTTCTGTCCAGCTTCGTCAGAATTATACGATCCTTGCTTAGATTGAAAAATTCTTATATTTCTAATGTTAATAAATATGAGTTTTCCACTCTTATTGCTACAGTGAAGGATCTATTTAGATGTCCCATAATGTTTTAGCTTTAAATGCAATTTTAGAGTTAATTTCGTCAGCATTCTTATATTCATTAACAGATCTCTAAACTCTTCTCTGTCCAGTTTATTTCCTTTAATACATATTTGTCTTTTACAAAAATGTACCGATTTGTAGCACAATCTTTAGTTGCATCAACCCATCTTTCAACAACTGTTACAAAATTATCATTCATAACATTTTCGAAATCGTCAAAAATATCAAACATGTCAGCCACGCAGTCGTCAAAAGTCCCCAGTATATTGTAATCCTAACATTACAAGGGATCAGTTGTAAACCAAAGGGTTGTGTACAATGCAATCACACAGAATATAATTCTATTGTACGTCTGTCTGTGTTCTGTTGGCGTAATGTTTCGGATGATGGGAGCCGAGATGGTCTTTTTAGATTTTGGTTCTATGACTTTTTGGCAGTTTTAGTTTGCGCTTTATATAATAATATCATGTAATATTTGTTGAATTTTTACGCCAAGTTTAGTTGATATTATAAAATGTGTTGTATCTCAAATAAAAGCTTAAATTAATATATCAACATTTATTTAATACAGAGCAATACATGAGATAGTCATGTAAAATATATGTAGAGAGAAAAAGATACAAACGAGTCATGAGTAAGGTAATTTTAAGTATGCGTTCCAGATCGCACGCTATGCTTATGTTTTCATTAAGCTGGCTTTACATATTCTATGATATTTCAAATTTTGTCCAATACCAAACACGTTTCAATGGTGAATTATTTCGTCAGCACAATACCAACCTCAATTATTACGTGTCAAATAAAGACTTATTAAACTCGCAGTCCTACTCTTTTACAAACTGTATATAAACAACTTTAATTTGATTTACACCATTATTTTCATCTCCCTCCCCGCCTGCATCTGAAAATATCATTTTAATAAAATTAACACCAACCCCACGGGACCCTAAAAAGCGAAAGCACACATTATCATCACGACTCGCATCAAAAGGGTGAGAAGCATCCAAACTGACACAATGACAAAGTGATTCGTCACACATGACAGCTGCGCGTGCGACTGAGACTGCAAGACAACAAATAATGAAGTGTGAAAGAGATGAGATGAACAAATCGACAATTAGAGCGATATGCGTGCGCGCATTTTTGTCATGTTTAGATTATTGTTAATTTTTGACCTGATTTTTTTGGCGTGAATGGGATTGTCGTTGTTTGAATGGGACGCCTGTTTGAGTTCATTGTGTCCTGTTATATCTGACAGTTGGGAGAAGAATGAGTTTCTGCGAATGTGATACAAGCAGGTGGTGTGATTTGTTTTTTATCCATAGCTCAATAATAATGTACCTACAAATGTTATCAAGCTTGATGATGTTAAAGTTTGCAGTAACCACTTATGATTTGTCATCGTCGAATTGGATTTCCCTGTTGGAAAATTAGTAATGACAGTTTTGTTTTTTATCATACTTGGGTATTGTATTAAAAATTGTCATTGTTATTTTAAGTACTAGCAGCGCCCCGCCGTTTCACCTGCGTAAGTTTCCATCCTGTGAGAATATCGGGATAAAAAGTAGCCTATGTGTTAATCCAGAAAGTCAGCTACCACCATAACAATTTTTATCAAAATTGGTCCAGCCGTTTGTGCGTGAAGAAGTTTAGTAACAAACATACAAACACTCATAAACTTTCGCCTTTATAATATTAGTGTGATATGATTCCAACATTGTTTATATTGGATTGACAGATTGTGTTACATCTGTAGCACTCTCTTTTAATCCGCTGTTGAATGCTATTATCCTATCTATAAGATACTGTTGTCTTAAGTGTCCACTATTTGACAAACGTTTGCTGAATACTCTAGCTCTTTCTCAATACCTACAGCTTTTAGAAATATCATCTTTATAGATATATCTTTTCGCCATGTTTCTATAATAAACATATCGCTTCCAGACTGTACCCATCCTTCATCATATTTGTTTCCCATTACTGCTATGTTAGTATTGTCAAATTTATTCAAAATCAACAATGTCAGTGCATTTGTCCGGACGCATCTTGTAAACTAAGTACATCTCTCATTACATACTGCTACTGTTCATTCTTTTATAATAGACATTCGTAGACTGACCAAGTTAAGTTGACTCTTCATTTGTTTGGCGCCAGAACACGCCGTACATTTTAACCTTTCTCAAAATTTAAGACAGCTTCCGAATACCTGGACGACACATTTACATTTTTTTACATTTAAATATTTATTTAAGTAGCCTATTTGTGTGTTTTTCTGTCGCTCGAAAGGGCACGAAATGGTAGTAATGTGTCATTTGAAATTTCTTTGTGAAAGTAATCGTTTCGTTTACAATTTTGAAGTTGGTAGCTGGCTTGCATATGTTTAGTAATTATTTTGCATACTGCTGTAGTAAAGACACATTAAACATTTAAATCATTGCTACATGACCACGTTAATATGTATTTTTCTATATTCAGGTAGGTAAGAAATAATAATTTCGATGTCCTACAATTCAAATTCCGTTAAGTCAGCCATTTTTCTAATTACAAATCCACAATTCAAATTCAAAAGAAGAATGTTATGCAATTCCACCTTAATTTCGGGTGCAGTGACTTTGTCTCGCGTCCAGGTGAAGTTGGAATGCAGCTAGGAACTGTTCTGAATGTCCTAAATGCCTACACTACAATGTTTGTGAAAATTAGATTTCTGGTAAACTAAAGTGTAACGTATAAACAGTCTGAGGCACTAGAGGAATTCCAAATGGAAATTATTTTGATTCCATTCCAAGGTTTTGGCTCGAGTGATGAGAGGACGTATTCTTTACAAGAATAAGGCTGGGAATGAAAACTCTTTTTAAGAAGGGAATTATTTTGTTGGCGTTAAGCTTAGAGGTATTTGATGAAATGCTTTTAATAAGGCCAATTTTATGAAACAAATGAGTAACATTAAAATAAAGGCAAAACTATGAGAAAGACAGAAAACTGACAGAAAGGAGAAATGTACACGTGGGTACTATAAATTAAATATGTGGTCATCATCATCATTATCTTCATCAACATTCAACAGTCCACTGCTGGACATAGGCCTCTCCTATTGCACGCTATTCAATTCGATTTTCGGCAATTCTCATCAAGCTGCTACCATACACCCTGCGAAGATCATGTCAGCCAGTCTTTTATTGATAAATTAGACATCCTTATGAATAAACTACCGTTTTCCCTTTGATAATGTGGATGAAGATAACAATAAAAAGGCACTCGTAAAGGAATCAAATAAAGACATGACTAGGAAACATCAATCAGTCGAATCACTAATGTAAATGCAGATCTAATTCATTCAAATAATGAGCATAATTGCAGACGTACCTAATGAAAAAAAAAAACAACCAAAATCTGATAAAGGAAAAGCCTATCAATGATTCCTTCCTTTAAACTCCAAAAGATGCCAAAAACTGACATAAAATACACCATTTTAGAACTATGTCTGCCTTCCAAAGAACAAGATGGTTTCTTAACCAGGGTGGCAACAGAACTTTACTAAAATTCAGACAATTCCCTCATTAATATGTAACTAGAGGATTTTCTAACGCTCAACCGAAAGCCGTGTCGAATCGACGCAAATCGGTTATATTTGACTATTTAAAATATGCGTCGTTTCAACGTATGCTGCGTACCGAACTTTTACGGTTTCTGAACAGGTATAATTTACTTTGGCAACTTTTGTTATATTTGTCGACCATTTTGTTCAGGATCTCTTATTGTCTCAGTTTTGGAATTAATCGTTGTACATTGTTCATTTGTTTTCGTTGTTTTTAGGCTTCTTTCCTTTGAATCGTTGTAGGTCGTGTGTGAAGTAGGCTGTGAATTATTTATCGTTTTTACGTATTCATTATTTTTGGCTGGCAAAAAGGTGTGAGGAAATCGGTCAATTGTTTTAAGTTTTGTGAACAAGAACATCTTGATTGGATATATTTAGTGCTACTGTCAGAAACGAAGTCAAATACTCATGTATATTTTTAAATTGATTATCAATCTGCCTACCCTTTTCCTAATTATGTTGGGGTCGGCTTCCAGTCTAACCGGATGCAGCTGAATACCAGTATTTTACATGGAGCAACTGCCTATCTGACCTTTACAACCCAGTTGCTGGGTAACAAGATACCTCTTAGTAAGACCGGTTGTCAGACTTAGGCTTCTGACTATTCTTAACGACTGTCGAAGATCTACAAATGACAGTCAGGACCTTAGCGTGCCTTCGTAGGCAAATTGATATTAGGTATACAATTGATTATGAAAACAGTATCTGCCTGAAACAATCCATTCGTTAGGTCAACAACACTGATAACATCATGAATTGTTCATTTACTAAACAAGATAGCAGTTATTTCAGTGGTTTTCTTGCGAACTAAAAATAGCAACCGATAGTTGATACCTAGTACAATTTAATTTAAATGATGCGCCTATTAACAACTTTGACGTCCAAGAAGTACTAGGGCTGCATAGATACAAGAAAATGGCGTCAACATTCTATCGTTTACTTTCATTTCTTGATAGAAGAGTTATGTAACTTTGTTGTGTATTTATTCCAACCGAAAATCTAACGGCTGCAGCTGTTTTTATGGCAACATTTTTTATAGCTTATGTCAAAATGGTATAAAAATAACAAGGCTCTATGTTTTCATTATTTTTTCTACTTTATTTTTTATTTTTAATGGTATTACTTCAGTCAACTAACTTTTAATGGTGTCTGTTTTATGGTGTCATTCATATAAATGCTTAGACTGTATAAATAAGTATTTTTCTATATTCAGTTTAATTTAGTTCTATGTTATTTAAAATATGCATATTTTCACGTCTTTATGAGCGTTTACGACGTATCACGTACGGCTTTTCATACAAACTTTCAAGCCCTTGTTTTTCGAAATGAATGAACCGATTTTAATGAAACTTCATACGTATAAGCAGGATACAAAGGTCTAAAAAGTTAGTAAAGAACATTTTCGAAAAATAGTTTTACAGAGAATTCCAGTTAGCTTTTTTTAAATAAGACATTTCGAAAATGTTTGGTTGCTGCCACCAACCATTTGCACCTGCTTATACGTCAGTTTCATTAAAATCGGTTCATTCATTTCGAAAAACAACAGCTTGAAAGTAGTCGTACGGCATACGGCTCTTATCGACCGTAGCATTTAACATTGTCGGATCTACATTTTTGCGATTTTCATTCTAATGCATTTTAGAATAAGTTTATGAAATGCCCTATGTGAAAAATCGCTAGTTAGGGTTAATGGAGGAACATCAAAGGAAAGACCGTTCTAAGGATTTCAATAATACGTTTATTAATCCTTTTATTTATATATTGGAAGGTGTGTTTACTAATATTATGTTAGCCTTTGGTTTTTCACATACGACTATGTTAATTGCTACGGTCGTTATATTCAACGTAAGTATTGCTTTTTCGTCATCAAATTGACAAAACGAACTAAATAAAATCACACAACGACGCCATGACAGTTGCCATCATCAATTCCCACCATCACTTACTATAAACAAACAAATAATTTATTCATGTGTAAGTCAGGCACACCCATCCTTACTTAACTTCTGTCAGTCACTAACAATACGAGAATTATCATACCTTTGTCAGGGGGACGCAAAAATATTTTGATTAAAAATTTATTCCACCAGTAGAATGTAGGGTAGATTTTTACACCAGCCGGGATCGAACCCCTGGCCTGACAGATGTCAATCTGTGAAGGGATGCTTGTTTTTTTCCGAAGGGTGTTGGTGTTAATGTTGGGGAATGTGGATGGTAAGCGTTTGAGTGCGGGTTCGTTCTAAGCTGGTGTAATTTGTTTAAGTAATTTTTGTTTGGAAGTTTTGATTTATTTTATTGATTTAATTAGCTGTAGGTAGGTACTAGGTAATCTATTTTTGACAAATTAGTTGGCTTTAAAATTACGTTCACAGTAGCAGTCCAGTCAAGGCAGCCACTGATACTTGTATAAGCTGGTATCTTACTGTTAAGATACTCATCTACCATCCATACAGTCCATATACTTTATACTAGTTTATATTTATACTTTTATAGGCACTAATATTATAAATTCGAAAGTAACTCTCTCTGTCTGTCTGTATGTTATCTTTTCACGCCTAAACCACTGAACGGATTTTGATAAAATTTGGCAGAGAGATAGATTGCATCCCGGGGAAGGACATAGATAGTTTTTTTTAGATAGGCGAAGCCGCGGGCAGAAGCTAGTACCTAATAAAGAAAGAAAAATTGTTTATTCTGCACTAATAAAACACACATTATGAAATATACACAAAATATTTTGTTAAAAAAGTAGCCAAAAACCTCGTACTCAACAAATAAAAAATATCAAAAACAAATAGTGTGGGCTATCACCAGGCTTTTATACGTTTTTCTTCTAAATAACTCCCACAGCTGGGGAAAACTTTCCCCACAATATAGGCTTCTACAAAATAAAATGGCCAGTCAAAGCTTGCACTGGTCATTGCCCACACTGACCGGGCGTGTCGAGTGGAGCGTCACAGTAATTGTGTGAGACATGCATATAAATATTAATGCATGTCTATCTGTCTGTCTGTTATTAGTAACTACGGAGGGTAGGCTGTAGGATTACAGATTTTAACAAAATAAAATCTTTATCAACTAAAGGGCTTTGAAGGACCGTGGCATACCTACCTACCGATACGCCATTTTGTTTTTTTTTATTTTATAAGTCGCGGCCTCACATGAAACCTATATAAATCGATAGCTAACATCAATGCAAAGAAAACATACTGAGACCAAACCCCGTACATTGTCACGTTTCCAAGATAATAACGTTCAATACTTCTAGAGTAGGTCCTAAAATTGTATTAAGTTATTTTTTTGTTAAATGCAAACAATTACATTATAAGAACTTACAATTAATTTAACAAAAACAAATTTAATAATATTACAACCCACAACGCTATCCACAGATACTAGTAGAAATAAAAGTAAAAAATAAATAAAAATAAGACCTCTTCCTACCATAAATCTAAATTCAAAAAACATACACATCACTATTCTAGTTATCGAGCCTCTACTTTTGGGGTTCCACACGTAAAATACATACGAAATATAAGAACCTTTACCGTGATATTTTCCTCCAAAATTATAGTGTATGATTTGGTACATGGTCCCTCTGGGAGGGCTGAGACTTGAGAGGTATTCGACGAGATTCGCCGGCCCTCCGTCCCTCCCCATGAGTAGCCAAACCTCTTATTAGAAATAGGCTCTTATAGGTATTGTATCGTTCACAAAAAATATGTAAGTGAAACTTTTCCTCCAATAAGAATACTTAAAATACTCAAAATACGTCCTTCTAATTGGTGTAATCTGATTTTAATTTTCTCAAAGTAGAAAATAATTTTCTCATTTCCCGACCATGTTGTTTACGATACAAGAAAAAGATACTGGAATTATCCCAGCTTGTTACTTCGGGAGCGAAAGCTTCATAAATAAGAAGTAAATACCTAGTTACTACCACAAATAAGTATTATCCTGGAAGAAAATATCTTGCTAAAGAAACACCGGATAAATTACAAGCAGCTGAATAACAAATATGGCGGCTTTTAAGGCGCGTACCTCGGAGATCCGACAATAGTTTTGCTGACCCACGAAAATACAAAAACTTGATATTTATTTAGCGGAATTCGCGGTCATTTTAAGCAAAATATATAGTTATAGAGCAATAGTTGCCCCGGCCATTGTGTCCGTCCGTCCGTCCGTCCGGTCAAACATGGGCCCTTTCATTAGCCCCCGTGTAATTTATTTGAAAAAAATATTTACGAAATTTTGTTGTGCGCCGTTTTGTTGCGATATATGGTTAGAGCAATTTTGGGTTTTCCCCTCACATTTTTGCATGTTATGTTGTTCTTGTTAGTTTGTTTGGTAGTTTTTGCTTATTAAATGTTTTTCCTTTTTTACAGGTAAGCGAGGCATTTTTGTTTGAGAAAACTTATGTCGGTAAGTTTGGCTATTAGGTACCTAGATACATATGTAAGAAGATTACTTACAAAGTTTGAATCTCAATGCTTTCTTTGTTGGAAAGTATTAAACACATTCCTCGGATGCATTTCCATTGAACTTAAAGGTCCTACACATGAGCAGAGAAAGTTTAAAATCCTATTTGAAACGATTATTTTAATTTATCCGTTAAATCCGATCCATTACTTACTGTTCTAGGTTTAATGTCAGTAATACTTAATTCTCATCACGTTCTCCGTCTGCCGGTCCCCTCGGAGGCCTAGCGACATTTTATTTAATCAAGAACACTTTTTAACATTCTTTGGACGTACTCACAATATTTTCTAAACGTGGACATGAAAAAAAATTACGGACGACACTTTTTGCTTTTATTAAAATGAGGCGAAGGGCGTCCCTTCAAATGTGCAAATTAAAAAACATATAATTTTTGGCTTTAGGTATATAGTTTTTCTTGTTAGAAAATAATTATATTATCTATAACTTTACAACGTTCCATAATATCACAAAATTAAGGATGTGTACGAGAAATAGCATCTTAAACGGTGATCACTAGAGAAAATATTAATGAAACCATTATTTATAATTTCCATCGCGATCGCCATAAAAATATGTTAATTAAAATGGATTTTTCCCGAATTATCCAGCGTCCAGGGCCGCATTCTAACCAGGTTTACGGCGTCGTAAAATAATCTTTTTTTTACTCGTGTGTCCTGCGTTCGCGAGCATAAATTTAAGATTTTGTCAGATTTATTAAGTAGGTCTTGTGTGAATTTGTCGTAAACGTCCGATAGTATTTTACTGCCGTTGGATTATTACATTTTTTAAGTAAAAAAAAGCAAGAACACCTTGTCGCGACTCAGAGCGTTTTTAATTTCATTTTTTTTTACTTTTTCGGTCGTTAAGCCCGGGGCTTAAAAATCTTGGGGTCAATTAGACCTATTTCAACAAAGCCCATAAGATTTTTTCATTTACAATTTTTATTGGCCCATAACATTTTTAATTGTAATAAATATATTTTGAACACTTTAACGTCTTTACTTTTGATGACGCGGGACATCGTAAAATGTAGCAGGAAATAAACTAGCTGAAGCATAGTCCGAAATTAAAGAAAATTCTTATTACGTTTCTTAAGTTTCATCACATAAACTTTAAAAAATCCTAATAACTATTTCTCAGTAAGTTGTAGACATTAAAATATTAAACACGGTTGAACGATGACTTTAATTGTTCACGAAAGAGTTCCCCACGAAAGAGGTTAAAACTCAAATAAACTTATTATTTGGAAAAGTAAAATATTAAAAATGCATTTGGCTGCATTTCCTTACATTTTTCTTGCTTTTTCTTCAGCACGGTCCCTTAATGACTTGGAGCATTAGTTATCTTTAAATTACGATAGGTACTCCTCTGGGGGTGGAAAAGAAAAAAGGCAGAGATTGAAGGGTGAAAGTGCCCGGGAGGTGTTGATAACGACGATTCAAATAGGGCTCTTATCTCCCGCTTTTTGTGATGCCCAGAAAAAGTAATTAAGTATTTTTTTGTTTTGTCAAAAAAGAAATTAGATTTGAAACGGGCTTTGGGTTGAGTTAATGTATTTG
This sequence comes from Gortyna flavago, assembly GCA_963669345.1. NCBI lineage: Eukaryota > Metazoa > Arthropoda > Insecta > Lepidoptera > Noctuidae > Gortyna > Gortyna flavago. Next base: position 16,090,579 of record OY770142.1, read on the forward strand.
TGATGTTCTTAATTAGGAGATTGTGCATCTTCGGCGAATGTTTAGTTTTATTTTTGTGTTTAATCGTTGTACCATAATTCATTCATTGTTTATTGGCGCCGCGTCCGTGAGATATTGATAACGACGCCTCGGTGATTGTGAATAGAAAATGTATACTGTTCTTTTCTTTTATGTAAATTGTATAGTAAAAAATGTTTTGTTCATTAAGGCCATGTTTATGATATCTAGTACATTAAATATGTAGTTATGTTTAATCTAGATTGCTCGCTGTAAGAGAGCTATCTTTAAAACCTATAAAGATAGGTGTAATGCCATAGAACGGAGCACATGTTAAGTGCCTCACAATGCACAATTATTTATGCACATCTAGTCTATTATTATTACTGTGATATTAACTAGTAAAGTAACACCTAACGATGCTCTTGAATATTATTTTTAATTACGACGCATTCAGCGTGACATGGAACGTAATAATTAAAATAAAGCAATCGACATTAGAGAATAAAAAGAAAAATTATCAAAAATAAATGTCAATTCCGACCCTCTTTCTTCTAATTAGAACGAGACGCAAAATACAGAAATGTAAGTGTTAGAGTGAGGTAGAGATAGGAAAGAGGGGTGAAAGCGACGAAGAAAAAGCAGGTATTGTTTTAAAGACAGTTTTAATTTCCCGAAGGTAATTTATCACGACGAGGTGTTTTGGAGCGCTGCAGGAGTGTGTGTCCGATCGATATATTCGGAGCTTAGGATTCCGTTACAAAGGCAATGTAAAATTGTCTAAATGAAAAATCTAAATAATATTTCAAAATACTTACATTTTGTTTAATATCATCGAGATATAAATACCAACAAAAAGCATTATAAAGGTGATGGTAACAAAGACGAAGGAGAAGGAAAATACTGGTTATCTTGTCAGTACAAGTCTTTTCAGTTTTAAAGACACACCCAAATAATTCGACGATCACGGAACCCATTTTCAGTAAAAACGACTCGCACTGACCGTTTTTTTACCGCGCGGCGAGGGGGAGTGTTCCCGCGACGAATTCAAATATAGAACGCAACTTATGTTTTCAAAATAAGAATAATATTTTTGAATACGGAATGCCTTTGCGGGTGATCGGTTTAATTTCGGCAATTTAGAAAATAATTTTAGTTTTGTTTTGGTTTATAAGTAAAATGGCGGAAATTTAGGATAGGATATTATATTGTAAAGGTAATTTTACTAAGTACTTACTGTTTTAGCTTACTGTTACTGTTGTTGTTTGTGCTTACTGTTTTGATTTAAAATAGTCCATGGAGTTTCGTGCTCGTTCTTCTCCATAGGAAACTACTACGCTTTGGAATGAATGGGCAACTAGCTTCATATTTCTGACTGACCGACTCCTTGGCAACTCAAAAGTGCCTGTAAAAGTGGTTTATTTGAAATAAATGCCATTAATTTGAGTTTCAGAAGGCAGATTAAAAATTGTGTAGGATTTGATTTCTAGTTAGGCCTGAAAATCTGTATAGATTTTTCTGTAAAAGTTCCAATATTGCGTGTGATTTAAGTACCAACATTAAACAACATGAAGAAGTATCGCTTACCTTCTGAATCTGACCCAGATAACAAATAACAATAAGACCCCGCGAATCAAACCTCAAACGCCATAACCTGCTTATACGGCCATCTTACAGCCACGTGGGCTGTGATCAGCATACAATGACCTGTCACCAGTCAACTTGCAAATCAACCATTGTGGGACATTAGCTGGTTTCAATCGCCTCCCAAATTCGAACGTTGGTGGTCTCCTCTTGTGTTATGCCGCCCTAGTACTTTTTGAATAGTTATCATCCTGTTCAGGGTGGAATGGTGATGACAGATGGTGTTTGGTGATTGATATTATCACTTTTGCTGATGACAGGACGGTAGCATTGATAGGAATGGTGATTATGATAGTATAAAACAATTGACATACTAAGTTCATTGATGATGTTCTTCAGAAACGTCAAGTGCCTAGTACTCGCAACGCCGGTACATGTAATATGACCAATGTATGAACGTAAATGAAGCAAAAGGATCGAAGCAAGAGGCGTTCTATAGTTTCTGCCTACCCCCATGGGGAGAAAGCATGATATTATGCTATTCATGTCTCCGTGTGTGTTGTGTCTTCTATAGACAGTACTCGTAAGAGAAGGACTTACCCTACACAATTCAATCTAAATTGAAGGTGGTTCGACATGGTCCCAGATATCAATCCGTCTTTTTATACAACAAGCTGCCGTTAGAATTTAAAAGCATAACCAGTACAAATTTCATTTTTTTTTTAATTCAAAAAACAAATGAAGGATATACATTTATTGAGGAAGGGCTGTTACAGTATTGAAGAGTTCATCAGTTGACAAATGACAATCATGGATTTATGCGATATTGCTATTATTGAGTTTTTTTTATTATTGTGTTATTCATTTACATCCTATTCTGTAGGTAATTAAGTAAGTATTAAGCAGTTAATTTTATTATTTTCATCTTTAAACATTATATTTCTTTATTAAACGACTATTAATTTTATTATTGTAAAGAATGAGTTATTGTTATTTTTTATGATCACTATCTAATCATTAGGAATTTTAAGTTATTTTATAATTTATGACTTACTAAACAATGTATTTTGTTGAGAAATAAATGACTTATGACTCTATCTTTACTATAGACAACTAACTTTACTGTACTTGTCAGACTTTGAAAGCGTTGTAGGGTTAATTCTTTAACTATCAAAAAAACTAAAATTAAAAATACTTTATTTCACGTAAACCTCTAAAGAAACTTATGAAACGTCAGAAGTTAGATGCACGGTTCCAATTTGGTTGTTTCCTATCGAGAAGAGCCGGCAAGAAACTCCACGGTTACTCTTTTTTTTTGGTATTTCGGCGATGCGTTGGAGTTCCAGTGCCTTAGGCATCTTCTGGGCACGCTCGTTCCATCATAGACCTCATCCATCGCTTTCCATAAGGCGTGATCGAGGTCAAGTCCATTTAACATTTTTTTTTTAATAATTGATTTTTACAATGTTTTCAAAATTAATTACAGTGTTATCAGGTATGGGAGGACATTGAAGGCCTGTCAACAAGTACCCAGAGATCGTGTGTACAGCTAAGGATTAGAACTCCCTGCTGGAATCTGTTTCCCTGGTAGCAATAGGGCAATAAACTCCACGTTAAATTAGAAAATCTACCTACTAAACGTATGTGAAAAATAAGAACGTATGTGGAAAATAAGAAGGGCACATTATGCAACTCCAAAAATACATTTAATTATCATAAAGCCAAACTCTAGCGCATTGCAAACTTTCACATAACTTCGGGCTGCTTTTAAAGTAAGCGGCTTTTCTTGCAGAGCTTAAAATTCACTTGCTATGGACGTCGGCATTACTTAGCAATGATGCGTAAAGCAGTTTCAAGGGAAAATGTGCTTCGCTTACAAGCGATAAGCGATGGGGTGCTGTGTTGTCGCTTGTGTGGATTGAGCATTGTTTTGGAATCTTTGGTTTTCAATTTGAATTAAGTGCGTTTACGTCGTACGGCACTTCATACAAACTTTCAAGCCCTTGTTTTTCGAAATGAATGAACCGATTTTACGCATAAGCACAAATTAGAACGATTTTAATTTGTCCATTGAAACAGAGATTTCCAGTTAAGTATCTTTTTTTAACTAAGACATTTCGTAAATGTTCTTTACTAACTTTTAAGACCTTTGTATCCTGCTTATGTGTATGAAGTTTCATTAAAATCGGTTCATTCATTTCGAAAAACAAGGGCTTGAAAGTTTGTATGAAATGTCGTACGTCGTAAACGCTCTTAAAATGGAGATATAATTGTGTTGTGATGGTACGGCAACCGAAGTGATTTAGATTTCATCAGCCTAGCCTTTTCTCAACTATGTTGGGGTCGAATTCCAGTTTAACCGAATACAATTGAATAAAAGTATTTTACATGGAGCGACTGCCTATCTGACCTCCATAATCCAGTTACTGGTTGTCAGACTTTCGGGTTTCTCACTACCCGTAACGACTGTCAAAGGTGTACAAATGACAGGGGCTGGACCAGCTGCTTAGCGTGCTTTCCGAGGCACGGAGGGGTCTTTATACACGGTAAGGGATGGTCACCCACCCATCCCGACACCGACCGCGGCAAGCGTTGCTTAACCTTAAAGGTCGACCTCTGTGGCTGTTCTATCATTTAGCCACGAGCACCTCCGACTCCTATTATATTGTATGTGACAAAAAAATACCCCTTCTCGGAAAAATAGGCGCGATGTTCAGTTTTAGAGTACCAGGAACGCATAAAGCCATACAATACAAAACCGAGAAAGTATTGGCGTGCTATCAGTCCATTTGACAAGAATGGCTGCTTTTTGTTAAAACGGAGTTTCGATCGCCCAGAGTTTATGAGCTGGAAAACATAACAGTTACTACTTAGGTGATTAGTAAAGTAATTTGATTGAAGATTGGATGATTAATTTCACAATCTAGCTTAGGTCTAGGTTTGAATTTCACTTTAGCGTATTGCAGTAGAGCATTTGTGTAAATAATTTCATCACCACTGCTCTCAAAACGGGTAGGAAAACATCGAGAGAAAACCAGCATGTCCTAGAACAAAAAAATCGAAGACATGTGACATCTACCAACCCGCACTGGGCCCGCGTGGTAGATTATAGCCCACTCCCTCTCACAGTGAGGAAGCCTGTGTCAAACCAGTGGGAACATTATAGGCTGACTAGCAACGCCTCGCGGTTTCACCCGCATAAGTCTCGATCCCGTGGGAATATCGGGATAAAAAGTCCTATGTCCTTTACCGGGACTCAAACTATCTCTATGCCAAATTTCATCAAAATCGGTTCAGCGGTTTAAGCGTGAAGAGGTAAGAGACAGATACACTTTCGCATTTGTAATATTAAGTATGGATTATGCTCATGCTGTTGCTTATGCAGGAGCAGGAGCAACAGCAAGATTGATAACTTTCTATGGTTTCCATTAAGGTTTCTATGGCAACAGTCGCAATTTTTTTTAAAGGGGCAATTCCCGTGTTTTTAAAAACGTTTGCGTTGTACTTAATGCCAGTCAAAATCTGTCAAAAATAACCTCTAATCTATACATATAATAAATCTGTAGACGAGACGTTTCTGTACATTGAAAATATTTCCAAAAAAAATAGTTGGGGTGTTAAAGGATAACCAACAGATACCATTTCATCAATTTTTGGAATTTTTGTCTGTTTGTCTGTTTGTCGGTTTGTCGGTTTGTCTGTTTGTCTGTTTGGATGTGACAGATTATTGATTTGAACAGGGTCAACGTAAAAAGTACCAAACCAATACGGTTACTTTTTATACTCAAATATGGTGTAGAACTCGGAGCAGTGATTAGTTTTTATTTCATCGCAATCGGTTCACTCTATCAAAAGATATAATCAATTTAAAGTATTCTAGAACAACTTTTTACGTTTTTTAGTAACACGTAACGACATCTATTGGCGCGATGTAGTACCTACTAACGAAAACATATTGTTGGTGTGATGTGATTTGTGAATAATCACGTCCTATTAGTTTATGCTTACTTAAATGACGAAATAACACAGATACCTACTTATGTCTATGTTATTTTAAAAAGTAATGATAATGATTATAATATTAAACAAAATCGCTTTCCATTGATGGTTTATTTAGTGGCGCCTGTGGCACTAAAATAATTTTAAACAAAAAGTGAGGATAATGTAAGATAATAGTAATTAATGTGGTGTTCTGACCGATAAAGAAGTTAGATAATTATTGATATAGAAAGTTGAGTAACGCAGAGCGTTTTAATATGGAGCTTGCGGTAGGAGTTCTAAGGGAGAAATCGACAAATAACGAAAAAGCGTTATGCCTCATTTTTCAAAGTAATAGGTAGATAGAGACACACACACACACAGAGAGAGAGAGAGCTATTTTTCATGGTTTCCGAGGATCCTGACCCCGGTAAGTGAGGTCAAAAAGAAAATCAAAGATGGCGGTTGCCTAAATTTTTAACTTTTTCGTCATGGGTGTCGTTTTCATGGTTTTCGAGGGTGCTGAAGTCGAGAGTCAGGTGAAAATGAAAATCCAAGATGGTGGCTGCAATTTTTTTTTATCATGTTTGTCGTTTTCATGGTTTTTGAGGGTGCTGAAGTCGATATAGTCAGGACAAAATGAAAACCCAAGATGGCGGCTCCATTTTTTTTAAATGTTTTGTCATGGGTGTCGTTTTGATAGTTTTCGAGGGTGCTGAAGCCGATAGTCAGGTCAAAATGAAAATCCAAGATGGCGGCTGCAATTTTGTTTTGATTTTTTATCATGGATGTCGTTTTCATAGATTTCAAAGGTGCTGAAGCCGATAGGCAGGTCAAAACGAAAATCCAAGACGGAGGTTGCATTTTTTTTTATGGGTTTCGTTTTATTGGTTTTTGAGAGTGCTGAAACCAATGGCTTACCCACCGTCGATTGGCCCATGAACCGTTGGTGAACATTATCTTTAAACCATTAACTTTTTTCCAAAGGACTTTTCACCCACGAACGTTTTGCCAACATAACTCTACGTCAGTGAATGCTTTACCCACAGAATGTTTTGACCAATAACTTTTCACCCAAAGAACAAGGCCAACAGACGCCGGGAAAGGTGAAAGTAAAATAATAATAAGACGTAGTCCTTTATTTCTGTGAAAAGGGTATAAAGTAACCTAACCAAGCCTAACCTCGGGGTGCCCTTCGCTCGCTTTGCTCGCTCACTTGAGCCGCCATCATCCCTTCGAACCCTACCTGTCCGAGTCGGGGTGCCCCAAGTCCCGAGCTCGCTTCGCTCGCCCTTGCATCCTTAGTTCTATTTGACATGGGTCAAATGTTCTTTGGGTAAAAAGTTATTGGTCAAAACATTCTGTTGGTTAAGCATTCACTGACGTAGAGTTCTGTTGGGGAAACGTTCGTGGGTCACAAGTCCTTTGGATGAAAAGTTAATGGTGTTGACCAACGGTTCAAGGACCAATCGACTGTTGGTAAACCGTTTCAGTACTGGTTAAAATGAAAGTCCAAGATGGCGGCTGCAAATCGAAAAATTCGTAGTGTGTGTCGTTTTCATGGTTTTCGAGAGTGCTGAAGCCGATTGTGACGTGAAAATGAAAATCGAAGATGGCGGCTGCAATTTTCTTTTTCTTTTTTTATCATGTGTGTCGTTTTCATGGTTTTCAATATAAACTTACACGGCTTTGTGTGAAATAAAATAAAATACAACCGACTTAAAAACACACTTCAAAGTGCAATAGACCTTTGGTTTCAGAAGTCTGTAATTTCTTGCCAACGCGCAACGTCTTCCCAAACTAAGGTTATTTTGCACTTTGTAGGGTTTTTTATGGAAGTCGTTTATATTTTTTTGTAATTATCTTTACAATTTTTTTTCTGGTTTTCGGCAGTACAAGGTCTAAATCAAAATCATGTCTAAAGTTTTCATGGGTTTCATCTTCGTAGTTTAAATGGCGGCCGGTGTCAAATATAACCAAAGTTTAATGGGTTGCTTTTTACACGGGCAACTTTATGTAGAAGCTCTTACCATTAATGTATTCTTCCTTTTATCATCTAGATATCTCGATGCTTTATAAGGCATAATATTGGTAGATATATATGATATCTTCAATACCAAGTTAAGAAATTCTAAATTTACCACAGAGAAGAAACCAAGACTTAGAAAAACTAACTTCAAACTTCACCTACTAATCTCAGATATACTTTAGATAAAATGGTGATATGATTTTACAAGTTGGTATTCTAAGACAGACGCAAAATAAAATGGACATAATTATGGCTGTTTGGTTAGATAATCAGCCTCGAGCAGGCGCTTTTATTTTAATTTATTCTCAAAAATCAAAGTGACACTTCGTCGCATTGTCATTATGAACCATGAAGACGCAGTGATTGCAGTCGAAAGGGCCGTGGTACCGAACCCTAGGAGTGGCAATTACACCTTTCCTAAGCGACACATTACCTATTGTTTTCCGACATCCACGCGAACGAAGTCGCGGGCACAGCTAGTTTACAATAAGTTTAAACATTATTGGCATTGATTGTCGCTGAGATAAGATTTCAACTAGATTCTAAAGCTAAACGTTTGTAAAAATGGGAATTAGCGATCTGGAAATGCTTCTGAAATACAGTGTATGAAAAATCTGACAGAAAATGTCTCTGGATCAGAGGAAAAGAAAGTTGAAGGCGTTTGATTTCGTTGTTCTGACGATTGTGTTTTGTTTTAAATTTTAAGCTGACATTACAGGTACCGTTTTCTTTTCATTTTAACCTCTTTCGATACTGCAAAGTAAGTTTTGACGACTGAGGGAAACTGACCAGTGATACGCGGACTCATCTGTATCAACCTCATTTAAAGTTCGACAGTCGCTAACGACAGGTAGCGGTACATTATCTCAGTAGCTCTTACAAATTCCGTCGCATTTTCCTCCAGATCTTCGAAATTCCTTTAACAACACCAACAATGGATGTCCACAAAGGTAACTCCGGTAGCCCGGAGACAAAAAAAATGTCTTCCCATTTCCACCTAGCAATTGTTTACCAAGCTAACATAAGCGTACAGGTGGTACTTGAACATCATTTGCATACGTAATGGTCGAAACAAAGGCTCTGCCTCGGCCGGCCGTGCGCGCTCATGCTACCCCGGTTAGCATTGTAATAAATGCTAATGAACATTAGGAATGTTAAAACAAATAACTCGAAAAAATAATAGTAACTCCTTGAGGTTATGAGCGCCGGCTGTTTGAGTCCCATTCTAGTCAGGTGAATCAAGTTTAGTTGCAACATATCTTCTAGACAACTGTTTTATTGAAACAAAAGCATTAAACTATTTTAATAAAAACGTTGACTCTGTTGCGCAAAAAAGAGAAACAGCTAACAGACCCATTCAGGAAACTAATAATGCTAGCGTATAAAATTATTAAGCCAACTATCGGCATAAACACAACACACATCTCATTAACATGTAAATTAGTTACAACCCACAACAATAACGTAACCTAACCAGGGTGGGAGCAACAAAAAGAGCCTTAGAGGATGAAAATGAATACCACAGAAAACGTAGCGATTTTAATTAGAACGGTCCGTGCCTCGGGCGCGACCGCAGCCCGTAAACCGAACTACCGAGCGGCGAACGTTAAAAAATTAAGTTCTATTTTTGAATTTTATCTTTAATGCTGACAATTTTTAATATCCGTCCGTCTATGCTGGCCTGGTAATTAAGATCGGCTCGTCTTAACGCCTTTGAGACCCACAAAACGATTAAAATAAGCAGAAGTGTATCGTTCATGTATTTTTGGGTAAAGACATAGAGTATATAATTTAGAGAAACGCCATGCAAATAAAATATGATGGCTACATAATCAGCCTATAATATTAATTGCTGGGATACACAGGCCTCCTCTTTGTGAGAGAGAGTGGGCCGTAATCTACCACGCGGGCCCAGTGCGGGTTGGGTAGATGTCATTTATGTCTTCGATTTTTTTGTTCTAGGACATGCCGGTTCCCTCGCGATGTTTTCCTTCACCGTTTTGGAGAGCAATGGTGATATAATAATGAGAGCAGTGGTGGCCCAGTCGTAACGGCCGCGACTTGCGAGTTGTAGATTGGGAAGGTTCTAACTCAGACAGGCACTTTACTTTATGTAAATTATAAAGGAAATTTCCGGCAACTGTTCCATAATTGAGATTTTTCGTCAATATCTGTCACAGACAGGAAAAACTATTCGTTCAATACCCCATTTAGGCCCAGTATAACCGCATCAAGTGACTGTAGCAGTCATATCGACCTTATTTATGATGTAAGAATCACGTCTTCGACATAGATTTTTTTTTGTCAAATAAAGGAACGTTACGACCAGCGTAAATTCTACCAAATTATACGTTTGTACTACAAAATGCTCACACAAAAAAAAAAGTATAATATGCGGTTTTCTCCCGGATATCCGCATACGAACGACAGTATTTGACCGTATTATGATACGGACGCGTATTTCTTTCCGTTTGTGAGATATTTTTTCGCAAAAGGAAAATCCAGGGGCCGCGGCCCATCCGTATATATCATCCCCCGTGCACAGATTTAACCCCAGAAACAAGACCAAAATCTCCATAGGAATTGTTTGCGGGCAAATATCACTGGTTCAATTTTATCATACGAATGGCTGGACCTAAATAATGCCACCCCTTCTTATCATATATTATATTTCGGTATAGCTACGGTACCATGCGGCGACGCGCACCTCCCGGCGATGTGTGCCGCTCACGAAAAAACCAGCCAAAGAATTTGTCGATCGTTATTAAAAGTACGATGCGAATCGTCTTTTACATAATGTAGCTCATCCAATAGAGTCAAAGTAAATAGACGACGGGCCGAGGGGTTGAGGCCGAAAAACCGCAAGACAATCCCGAAATTCATTACACGCACTACGAGAACATCGTCGGAATTCACAATATTGAAATCGTGGAGCCGCGCGCCCTCGCCCCTGTACCGCCGCGTAGATATTACAAAACCCAATGTAAACGTTGCTATTATTGCAAACTAACACGAATGAGTAAATCGCTCACTTTACATAACTGCCGCCAAGTAGCTCCTCTATATCCTTCAAATACAGGCTCAAATCAAATTAGCTAGCGAAACTCTGCAGACGTGATAGGTTTCGATATGATACGATTAGACTGAAAAGATTTGAGGTTTATTTTAGGGGTCAGCGACCGCTGGTTGTTATTTGAATTATAATTGATACCCATCACGGCTGTGAAGCTTACACAAAAAAAAAACTGATTTTATAAACTGATACTTCAAGTAAACACACGAGCAGCGGTCGATGACCACACAAAAACATCAAATTTATTTCTTTTTTATTTTATTATGTTTAGATATAAATACCCCACCCAACACGTCTGCGGAGTTTCGCTAGCTAATTTAGTTTGACCTGGTAATGACGATCATTCGGCATACTTCTCCCCGTGACGTCACCGATCAAGCATTACAAAAAACATTACAGTCGTAAACAATGAAAACATATCATAAAACAATTTAGCCGGTAATCCGGGCTATAATTTATAGCCCGTAATATCGGGGAGAATCAGTGTTAAATCATAAAAAAGAGCACTTAGCCAATGTATTAGGTAACACGGGCAGCCGTTTTAATAACTATTATTAAAACTCTTGACGAAATTCCCCAATAATAAAGCTGAAGAGCGCGGAGCTTCCGACAGCTCCTTTATGGTTTTAACACGTCTATGACTTTATGATGTTCTGGTAATGTGTGGAGATATTTACTCCTGGTAATTTGCTCCTGCTTAGCGAGTACGTATGTACGCAAAAAGGCTATCCGTAATTAGAGGTTTGAGGACCAATTTCTTGAATAGTACAGAATTACAACAGCACCGCTTCGATATTCATGGAACAGTAAACATTTTGCGGTTTATTTTGATGGCGTGATATACCTCTTATGGGAGATAAAAATGTATCATTCGCGTAACATTTTAGTGCGCGCCAATCGTAAAGAGTGCATCACTTGGACTGGGCCGCACCAGGCTAACATGTGTCGTAAAGAGACCTCTTCGGCTAACAATTTCCTGATGGTCTGTAAATAGTAAGTTTATTGTCTTTTTATGAGGTACTCGGACCGTAAAAAGGAAATAAAAGAGCACCGCCGATGGTGATAATAAAAAAAATAATTTTCGACTCATCTTCGTGATTATCTCTTTCGGGTTTACGAGTAAGTAACGTGCAGGAGCGAGACGGGAATGGTTTTACAGCGTGTCGTACCGATGTGACCCTTTCGACTCGATGGGGGTAAAGGTCGTAAAATGGGAGCATAAGGATAATGTTTTGGGTTTCCTATACTGCGCTTCATTCATGATTTCGTTTTAGTATGGCGTCGGTAGACATGTAAATCCGATTGCTTTCACAACGTCGATACTCGCATTGAGATAGGTTTTCCCCCTATTATTTGGTGTATTACATTCGTAATAGAAAAAAAAATCTTGTTTTCCGTCCCTGTAACTTTTGCACAGACTAAAAACTTTGAATTTCGTCGCGTGCGGCATCGAGTAACTAAAAACTTTTTAATCTAAATTCGCAGCGAAGGCCCGATTATAACGAAACCACCGAAATCAGTACACGCAAATTCAAATTTGGAACAGCGTGATAACGGCCGGTTTAATTGCGAATAGGGATGGGACAGTGCAATCCCGCGCGGACGTATTCGCAGTCAGGCTAAGTTCCGACACTCCATTTGTTCGGCTCGAGTGAGCCTAACGCCCGGCCACGGGACGCATCCTAATTCTTAAAGGGCCCATCAGCAGACCTTTATGCGTTAATAAAGTTGCGATATAAAAAGAATGGAGGCGTCCGAGGGTGAAAGACGGAAAGGGTACGAGTTAAGTGCGCGTTTAAGGCAATGTCGGGGGCGTGCGAATTTGTCAAGCCATAGAACGGGACGATTCAATTGTACGATGATTAAATAAAGACAAGAGATCTCTTGTTGGTCTATTGTCAAGAAGTTTTCCCTTTTGTGGCTTCGCTCCTAATTTGTCTTGGATAATGAATTTTAATATTTTATTAGGGAAATTATTAATCTATTATTTCGATAGCATAATTGGTAAAACTCGTTTTCTTTAATGGGCTGCACGTTTCATGTTCAGAAATACGTGCATAATTGCATCACGCCATGCTACATAAAGCACCAGTAATCATAGAAAATGGCCGATTTTCTTCACCTGAGTAATTATCTATGGCTTTGTTATGTGCCTTTACTGACTAGTTTATTAAGTAATTACAAACCAAGATTTTCATTGCACAAATTTAAAACTTCCAAATCAAATCAAAAGGCATTTATTTAATATATAATAATATAAATAAGGCTGAGAATCAGCCCTTTAAGAACGTCAAAATTACTTCAAAACAGTCCTCCACAACTAAACGCCCGTCTTACACCACTTCCTAGTACTTTAGCTAGAACGGAGATTTGGCGCAACAAACTCCCACTGGACACTTCGAATAATTTTATTTATTTACTAGCTTCCGCCCACGGCTTTGCCCAAGAAGTATGTCGATAAAAACTATCCTATGTCCTTCCCCGGGATGCAACCTATCTCTCTGCCAAATTTTATCGAAATCCGTTCAGTGGTTTAGGCGTGAAAAGGTAACATACAGACAGACAGACAGAGTTACTTTCGAATTTATAATATAAGTATGGAAGTATGGATTTAGATTAACCAACGTTAGTACAAACTACAGAAATTAGAAAGAAAAATTGTTTATTCTGGACAAACTAAAAGTAGCCAAAAACCTCGTTTTAAACCGATTTAAAAAAGGTTGTCAATTTGATCTATAGCTTGATGTTAAGGACCTAAGACAGGAAGCAACAGAAAATAAATAACTTAATGTAACAAAAAAATATAGGTAAATAGAGGATTTTCTTATCATTACCTACTAACTAGGTGAACAATCTTAAAGTAGAGCAGTAATATTATTTGTAATAATTAACAAAACAAAGAGAGATATACAAGTGTCACACAAACTTCAAATAATCAAATCTGAATCACGAATTCCTGTAATTTCAAACAACATCACTTAAACCTTATTTCCCACACACAGCACCAACACCTTTAAATAACCCTATCAAAATCTTAAAGTCAAAACTTTACGACATTGCGAATACTCCGGCGCATACAATACGCAACAAAAATACAAAGATAGCCCTTAATCGAGATAGCCCGCTAGTTGGTCCTAAACAAAGATGAGGGCCCGTAAAGGAAGCGAGTGTTTTATTAGCCATTTGGGTTTTATTTAACGCTCTCTTATACAGATTTTATACATCGGCGTCTCGACGTCTGACGGGGTATGGCATCATGGGCTCTTAAGGTTCCGTATACGCCGTATCAGATGGGGGACTTTAGGGCTGGTAGATTTTCAGAGCAAATTGCGGAGGGATATATTGGACAGATTTTGCATGGGGAAATGGGTTAGTATGTAGATCGTTTTGTTTCTTTTGTCATATTTTGGTCGTTTAGATTGGAATGCTTGAATTATGGAAATACTTAGGTATACGTCTTATCACCTACGTCTTGGAAGTCTCGGATCTCTCAATTTCTTCAATCAACATTTTCAATAATGTTTCTAGAGATAAGAAATTATTCTTTATAGTCACCAAGTCCGCTATCAATTAGCATTTCTTTTTTTTTATTTATTTTGCTTTTCTAACAAATACTCTACCTTTAAAGGTTTTTTTTTCATTTTGTTTAACTGAGCCTTACCATTTCATCAATGTTTTTGGGGATCAGAACTACTTCTTCACTATTGTTATTATTAATTTTCTTATCTTCTTTTATACTGTTCCTTATGTACCCTTTTCTATTTGCTAAAGTATAATAATATCACTTTACATGTCATACTCATATACTTATACATACACAACTATGACAAAAATATATATTTCTTTGCTGTTTTTTCTTTCCAGACTGCCTCGCTGGTCTAGTGGCTGCAAGCGCTATTGCTAAGCATGAGGTCCTGAGGTCCTGGGTTCGATTTTCAGGTCGATCAAAGTGTTATTGGGCTTGTCCATCTGGAATTCTCAGTAGCAGCTCGGAGTCTGGATTTGTGCCCGGTTGATGGCAATAGGCTCGCCTCCTATTACATGGGACTTACACATAACTGGGGAAATGTGGGTGTACCTATGTGGGTGTGGGTGAGACTATATAGATTCACCTTTGCCTTACCCTTTTGGGAATCAAGGCGTGATGTTTTTCTTTCCCAAAAGATACATTCTACCTTCCAAGGCACCCCTAAGCATGTCATGTGCTATGTTATGTTATTTCGATGGTGTGGCACCGTCTTGCCAGACAGACAGTAATTATCCAGGGGGTGAATGTAAACAGTTGGTCGTTGTTGCTTCTAGTTCAATTTTGATAAGAACTGCTATGGGGTTCGGGTTTTTGTGTAAGGTTGATTGGGGTATGTCCTGATATTTTAAAATATTATTTTGATTGTTATATCTCCTCGAATGTTAATATTTGTTGGATTTTAGATTCAATGCTTGTAACCTCAGTAGTCAACTCTTTCTTTGTTTTTTTTTTTTACAACCCAAAAGTTAGATACGTCACTTCCAATCAAGTTTGATTAAATATTAGACAAACTTTTAGTTACAACACAAAAAGGAACATAATGCATTTCGCATAATATGTATAGGTATTGTATCTTTGACCAGCAGGCCAATTCTCGTAATTTAAAACGTTCAATATCTAGTCGCAGTCTCATCTCGGCGACAAACAAATGTCAAAAACTTGTCAAAATGTAGGGAAATTAGAGGTATTTTTGACAGATTGAGACTGAGATCAGACTATGAACGTTCTTATAATTACGAGAATTGCCCCTCTGGTGTCTCTCTTCTTTACATATTTCCATATTTCCTCCAAAATAAATGTAAAATCCCATTTTACACTTTCAAATATCTGTTGCGAATCCTGCCGCATTAAAAGCAATAAAATGCTAAACAACATGAATACAAATCTTTATCAACGATACAAATATAATCACTGCGTTACACCTTTTAAAAAACTTTGTCCTTCACACGCTCATGTCAATCACCCAAAAACCCCGAATACTATAAAAAGTATCCACAAAAAACTCTAAAACCGCATTTCTAAACTCTCAACGACACTTACGCATTGTAATCGCGGCTAAATCGAATAATCGAGCACTCGAGCAAACCGAGTTAAGTTATTTAGACTCGAGTCCCCCTGGCACTACTCGGTAATCGAATTGGAGACCGCCACTTGGTGACACTTGAGCAGAGTGTTACTTTGTTAGCCGATTTTTGCGGGCCCCAGTCCGCCCCCGGGGTACAACGCGATTATGCAAAAGTACCCCATACGAATCTTCTTGCAGACAGCTTTATGGCACTTCAAGATTTTTATACCTTATTCTCTTACATTTTTTTAATACAAAACATGATAATCTTGATACTTTTCCAGCACATTTTCACCCCGAATAAAGTTTCGAATTTTGCATGTCGAGTACTCTTTTAAAACAGGAAAAACGATTTCAAGTTGTTAAAAACGAGGTAACTGGTCGGTAAACTTGTGCGAAACAGAAAAACTAATTGCGGAACGTTGAACATGCAAACACATAGTACGAATTAACAAACAACTCGCAATCTACAATGTCATTAAAAAAACATCCGACTCGATTAATATTCACATCATAATTCACAATACGCAACTACATTTGAAAAAACAAAACATAATCCCAAAGCGTCACAAACAATAGCGAATAATCGATTCCAAAATCGATACAACACTAGAGCGGCTAACTCGGTGCAACCACGTCACAATCCGACTCGATTCATTCGTATTCCGATGACGAGACACAATTCAATTTGAATATTTTGACGTGACCGTCGAATACTAATATAGACGACAGTTTAGCAAATTGTATCTTATAGCGCGTGTTTTATGTTTTATTTATGATACATACGATTGTAAATTTAATTTGTGTCGCGTCGCTAACGATGCCAGTCTGGATTTCGTGCATTCTCACTTTTGTAACTGACTAGTGATGCGACACCGATATTGTGTACCGATACCAGATGTGAGTGCCAACTTTCGGCTCCGAAAATTTCGGCTTTGATAAATGACAATATTTGTTAGAACGTAGACGCACCTCATTTAAGTTGGTACAGTCCATTCATACATCTTATTATGTATGAGGATTCTATTCCAACTTTCGCTGTGTGCGTCAGTTAAAATTAATTAACAGTCAAGTTGAACGTGGGACACGAGTTTTGGCATCGTCTCCGCGCCGAAAAACTCTTAAGTATTGGAAATAGAAACGGATGAATAATGACGTGATATACCTAATGAATGTCGTGTGAAACTGTCACTTGTTTTAATTAATGTTGTTGCTGTTTCCACGCAGCCTTTTTACTGAGAGACGCTTATTATGTTCCGTAATAGAACAGACACGGATAGACATTTGTAGTTCATTATTTCTGCTGTCTCAGATCAACGTAAAAATGCTTTGACGTCTGGATTTTTGTAAAGATACATTTTATAAATGATATCTTGTGTTAGTTGTGAAACCAACGGATATCTTGTTAGTTGACATTAATACGTCTTCAAAACTTATTCACGGAACTGTTTCTAATGCTCCTGCGCCTGAATAGGTCCGTGAGAAAGACTAACAGACTGTGTTTGTCACATGAATGTTTAATTTTTATAAACATTCGAGTGTTTCGTACTTTGGGACCTTTCGAGATCTTACCGGATACGGAGATAAAACACTCCACGTCAAGATTAGATTTTTCTAAATAAATATCAAACTCGAGTGTTATTTACCGAGCTAGCTTGGCAGCACAAGAGGTCCCTGTTCTCGACTCAATGGTGTTTGTTTAAAACCACTTAAAAACTCAATGGGCTCGACAAATACGTAACTGCAGTAATCTGTAGTAACAATACTCGACACTGTCAATAATGCAAGTTTACGTCGTTACGAATCGGAAATGTTTCGTGGGCGTCACGGGTTTATCTATTACATATACATTATATAATGTTTTTTTTTTCTTATAACAAAAACACCATAAGCCATGGTGACATGTGTGGCGCCTCGGCCACGTTATCTCATTGTGAAATGTGTACCAAAAAGACGGTACGGTGTGACGTATAACGAGGACACATTCGATACATAAACCGCGGCGTATCTCGGTGAATATCATCTGTGCCTTCACAAACACTGACCGTAGATTAGATAACGCCGGATGTTGCTTCTGAGATCAGAGACGTCTGCGCGCAGCTATAGACAACATTTACATAGTGCTACCTGATAATAACAGTGGATCTTTCCATCGGACTATCTAATCCGAAATTTTTAAATTCGTAAGCCTAAAACCGAATTTTGAACTTCCTCCGTCACTAATTGCGAGCGACATGTGTTCGACGTAAACTATGTTATAATGACATTGAAATAACAGAAAAAAAGGTGCGAACACATCGATTCGGTATTTATTATTCGAAAATAATCGGTAACGCTCCGGTAATGTGCTAAATTTGAATTACCGTTGACCAGGCGAGCATAACATAATTGCTGGTCGCACGCGAAGTGTCTATCAAAATTATTTTCGTATGGGGTATTTTTTTTTCTTATGCACCCCTGGCAACGCGCGTGGGGTGTCGTGGGATCCTCTCGCACCTACGTACGGACACGCAAACCCCGTCAATACAGATAATTGTTTCATTATTCTTCTATTAACTCCACTGGTGCGGCAATTTATCTTTGCGGATTAGGTACGTGTTTTCGGGAGGGATAAAATTGTATGATTTTTAACACACTATTTAGTAATATGGCCGGTGGAAACTAATTTTGGTGGCAACAAAATGCGGAGACGGGTCGTAAAACGCGAAAGCAGTAAAGTCTCGAGCTGGCGCGGTCTAAAAGCCTGCGGGGCGTGGTGGTGACGCCCAGCGTTTTAGCCGCGCGGACATGCGATGCTTAGCGTCTTTATTAACAGTGCACCTACTCGCTAGATATGGACTCCTGGTACTTCTGTTATTTATACCATAATTCAGTGTTATCTTCGCGATTATCTTAAAGGGTAGACAGTCAGTAAAGTTATAATAATAAAGTGCAAATCAAATTATTCATACAACGAGCATCTCGTATGAATTGGCTGCATTTCAAGTGCTTGTAATCAAATAACTTGTTTTATTTGAAATTGAAAATGGAATGTAGATTTTGCGCGTGGAACGCCTGAGCCACTTTTGACAATGTTCCAGTAACATTTGAAATATTTTAGGGATGGCCACCCTAGAAGGAAAGTTACGTAATACAGATTAATTAGTTATTTTGGTGAAGCAGGGGCGGCCCAGGGTGGTGTTAAAAGCAATTATATTGATGCACGCGAAACTACGGCCATTGCTCGCAATATTGGGATTTGTTTTGGTCGCAGAAATAACTTTCTAGTCGGTTATGTTGACTGTACTGCGTAGGTCATCTTGATATGGAATGGATGTTTTGCAAACTGAAGGTCTACTCAAGAGCGCAATGTTCTTGATCCAGCTAAAGCTAGTTCTTAAAGAAACATCTATGAGGCAAAATCAGGACCTGAAAACTGCGGTAGCCAATTTTCAGAGTCATGAGAAATCGATTTACTACCTACCTCTGGATCGTGAAACCTGAAACAATTTGTCATTTGACACATAAAACTTAACACAGAACACAGAAATAATCAAACACATACCCCACATAACAAACAGTCGCTTAACTGAAGTGCTTCACCAACGACACGAAACAGAAATACCAGGGCGTAATGAGAGCGCAGCAGATATATTAATTGGACAGCAGATCAAAGAGCAACAAATGGGATCTTCGTCAGCCATGGTTGCCTGGTAATTGTGAGGACAGGTCGCCCGTTTGATGGCTTTCTGCCGCTCCTGTGATCGAAAATAGATGCCAATCTGTTTTGGTGATAAACTGGCACATATACGGTGACTTACGTAATGGGAGTCAACAGAGAAACATGTGAACTCATTAATTACGTCATAGATGGTTCTAAATATGGTTTGAGTATGAATGTCGAATGGCTATAAGAGTAGGAGAAGACCAAAGAAACGATGGATGAACTGAAAAATGATATGATTAGAAAATGGGTGACTATGACGACTAATAGAGAAGACTTATGGAAGAAAGACCTCAAATATTTTGGCATAAGGACAGGTGAATGATGATGATAATTTTAAATCTGAAGTTGTGACCCTAAATTTTCTTTGTCCACCATCAGAACTACCTCAAGATGGACATTTTAGAGTACGACCATAAGGCGGCTTAAGTAAACGAGTAAGCAAACATACGCGCCTATTAAAATTAAGATATTTAGATAACAAACGGCCGCAATCCTCAGGGCAGAGTTATCTAAATTCTTTAAACATTTACGAAACCAAAACAAGTAGTCGACGTGAAGCCTGCCTTATCTTTACAAGGCTCGCCTCCCTGCTAATCTTGTGATAATGCTGGCTGGACAAACAATAGTATTCCCTAGCGGTAATTATGCAATGGCTGGATCAACTTTATTTTATTGTACTATCATATAAGATTTAGTAAGTGGGTGATCAGTTTTGTAAGTAACTAAGACAAGGCCTTTTGGCTATGAATGAGCTTTAGTCTTGCTTTTTCGGGGTCCACCATCATCATTATCATCATTGTCATTATATCTACTGGCCTTATCCCATTTATTTGGGGTCGGCGCAACATGTAACCAGCGCTGGGGCTGTGTCGTAGCATTATGCTGAGCGATGGCCGTTTTGCGTGGATGTGACGCATATTTTCCCCCACTTGTTAAATTTTGTGTTTTGTCTCTGCGTCATGTTTGCTGCAAAGAAAACCTATTTTCTTTCCTGTTTATTTCTTTTCTTTAAATGTCTTTTTTTTCTCTGTTAGTCGTCATCAGGGTCCACCATCGTGACTGCTATATTATTATTTGTTTTTGTCTCGGATGGCTTCTTAGATATTCTTTTAACAACTCTATTATTATAGTGTCTTTATTAACATCATCAGTATCACAAATGTTGCTACTGAGAAATATCATTCTGTTGTGTTTTGAATCCACCAGAATCCTCCGAGATTCTTTTTCAAAGCTCAACTTCTGGAAATCCGAGAAGATTTTTCCAATTTACCCAGTTAAAAATATGGGATGATTTCCCAACAATACACTAGGAAAATATAAATAGAAAGGGCTAATGTATCGTTTGTAACAAAGCAGGTTGGTAACGGAACTGATTCTCAGAAAAGTGGGAACGGTGCGTTGCTCGTCCTTTGATATAGCTGTAACAACAAATACCTCCGTTAGATGCTTCCGCCCTGGTACTTGCTTCCGTAACAATGAAATTCAGGAAAAATGTTTGATCTTTAGTTTTTGTAGGAAAAATAATTCAAAGCACACAAAAAGTATTTCTTTGGTTTTGAAACATGAAAGATTTAGACAGCAAAATGGTTGTTGCTGGATAGGTATCTATTTCATATTGGTAAATCTGATGAGGTTATTGCTGTAGATTATCAGATTTATGAGGAAGGTGTTATTAATTTGGTTGTTATAGAATTTTCCTGTCACAATATTCCCGTCTTTTGGAATCCATTATTGCTTAATCTGTTATTATAGGGTCTTCTGTTACTTGCGTTAAAAGCTATTTTTTTTTTTTTAACTTAAGTTGTGTTTAAATATAATTATTTGGTTAAAGATATGCAGAATAGTTGAAGAAAATAAACTATCTTTGAATAATCTAGATTCCACAAATGAATGTTGTACACCTGAAAACCATTCTGTTCCTGTCAAGAGTAACAGGAGAGCAAAGGCAACCAGTGTTTCACATAAAATTAAATAATAATGAACTAATCGTGGTCTCACAGCGGTTGCCACGCGAACAATAACACGTTAATTCGTGCCCTTTGTCCGGACCAATAGAAAATTTCATGTTCCACCGAGTCCGCAATGGCGGCATTCTCTTCATTACGACACTTTTAATGTAAATCACAACTACCTTTATTACCACGAGGGTAAATGTAATTGGCAAAGATTTTAAACGCATTCCCCTCTCGCACCTACTCTATTTATAGAAACTCCTTTAAACATTTTTCAGATGTCGCGGATACGACGTTTGACTGACTAGCGTTAAACAGAAAAGAACAATCATTTAATTCTATTTACATAATCCCTGGCTATGTTACTAGGAATCGAGAAATTCGGCTTTGACTTTGATACCAGCGTTTAGCAGGTTACAGCGTTGCTCGGAACCGATTGTTTGTTTGTCGGGCTGTAAAACTGTTACGAATCGTAAACGTTCGTGTGTGGTCAGCCCTTACGACGAAATCTGAACAGATGTACCGAGATCAAAAGACTCTGTGGTGATAAAAACGTTGATGTGAATTAAAAGTAACAACTTAGTGTCGGGGGACTGACGGCTGCGGAGTATTTTCTTTGTCGTTACACACCATACATTCTCCCTTAATGTAACTCGTGAGGGAAGGGAAATAACATTCCCATTTTCCAGGTATTTTCCGCACTCCATATTGGTAGGATTTGTAGGAGCCCGCTGCCGGCACAATCATTAGCCCCGCAATCCTCCAAGACTGTATGGGGCCCTGGTACCGCTCGGGGAACTATTGGCGAATTTTCCGGGATTTTCTTCTTATTTTTATCCCCCTATTTTGGTTGTTTTCTTGAGGGAAAACAAACAATGAACTTAAGGAAATGAAGCACACATTTCGTTGAGTTTGTAAGATAGCGCTATCCTTTTACAAAGACGGAACGCGTATCTTAAAAACACTTGAACAAAAAAGCGTTCCCCAACATTAAGAACACTGTTCATTAACATCCAACGAGAAGATGTCCAATTACAGAAATAAATAAAAGAACGTCGAATGGCTCCAACAATATCCTAACGTAATCAATGTTGATAATAACCGGGCAATTATAACTCCCAACTAATTCTCGATTACGGGGCGAAGGACTGAGGAGCGGGACGCGGGCCGCACCGGGACCTCGCTAGGCGTTATTAACCGGGATTACCGGATCCCCGGCGCGATCCCCGGATACGGGGATTTGCTCACGGATCGCGTAACAGTGGAAATGATAAAAGATACGTGTGGATACGGGGATTTTTGTATGTTTATTGGCGTTCGAAAAATAATGGAAGCGAAAGTTTGAAAAGAAAACTAAACATATGCGTCATGTGAGAGAGAATTATGAGGGTAGATAAACGGGCGAGAGAGATTGCTTCCGCTAGCGCTCAGCGATGTCTGCATACATTGAAAGGGTGTAATTACGTTCTATCTTTGAAACAACACTTGCAACGTCACATTGTGAAACACTGCAAGTAGTGACAACGCTATCCTACGCAATACTTACGCCCTAGTAGAATTAACAAAAGTACCAAGAGACATCTATCTCTTGAGACATGCATGACAAGACCAAAAAATAACGAACAGCCCGTGTAGTAAGGCACGTGTACTGGGCTCGCACGAGCTGTTAGGAGTGTAGGCCGGGCGAATCCCATGCGGTATCAGCGTTACAAGCGATCGCACTTAACCGCGTCACTGGTATCATATCGCGCTGCAGCGCTATCAGTCAGCGTCGCCCGCTGCATTAGCTGCGTCGCCGCATCAATAAATTATACAGGACACCTCCGCGCGGAGCTGCCGCCCTGGTCACTCGCTGCATTAATGTCGACGAACATTTAAATGCGTGTTTGTCTGTTTGTCACCCGTCTATATATAGGGTTCAGCAGCTGAGCTTAGGGATAACTTAAGGGTTGGCAGGAATTCAAGATCTTATTACACACACAGATACATAGAGAAAGCGGGAAACATAAGCTCACATATCCTATGATTGTTAGGAGAATCGACTGCAACAAATATGTTAGTACAACAGAAATCTGACGACACTATCCACCCAAGTGACGAAAGACACTACTTGTTGAGCAGCACAGCTCATGACAAACCACTGCGCAATCAATCAGCGCCTACAGCTAACATCAAACAGTTTCCGACGAAAATTCCCCAACTTTCTACCCACCCACTGCACCATCAAAACATTCTTCCCCGACGTTCGGTCTTAGAATCTAATGTCAAAGTTACAGGTCAGGCGTATAAATAGCGAGAGTGCGTCAGTGCTGCTATTATAGTACATAAGCCGCGCTTATTAAGACCAACTCCCACTCGCAGTGAAGCACGCAACCCGATTGGGGATGGCTTACATGCGGTGGCCACAGATTACTGCTTTCTTTTTTGGATGCACTGACTTTGTTCTGCTGAGTCACTTTCGCTGTCTAACTTCCACTTTTTCACTTATTCTGAGTTTTATGTTGTTTCTTATCTGTACGTATTTTGGAAATGAATTTAATAATATTGATTAATTTTATTCATTTTAACGACTTTCTTATTTGTCAAAAAGATGTCATGTCGAAGCAATTGACGTCAATGCAAATTTTTATTTCTCTTTTTTGGTTAGTTTCAAATGTTTTTTGGTTAGTTAGGTAAGTATTCAAATTCTTTAGTGAATGTTAAAATTTAAATATCATAATAAGGTTAAATGCTAGATAGAACTAACGGAGTATAAAAAATTCCAACCGTTCAAAAAAATGCGTGGCAGGAAAAACCGGTCCATGATCTACGGTGTACCATAAAGCATGAACCTAATGCAGTGGCAATCCTAACTAATATTATAAATTCGAAATTAAGTTTGTTTGTTTGTTACACTGCTTTCACGCTAAACCGGCTGAATGGATATGGATGAAATTTGGCACGTGGGTAGACCATGACCTGTAGAAGGACTTAGGCTACTCATCCTGGATTGCAGATGAAGTCGCGGGCAACAGCTAGTATATACCATAGATTCAGAAAACCCCGTAAGATCTACTGTTGCCATGTGATGATGTGACATAATATTATAGTTATCATATCGTGTTGGTCAGATAAGTTATCAGGATTACAGAAATGCAATAGCTCATTGTGACAGATCAGTAGGTACCACCCTATCTCCGAAAACATGGTTCTGCAAATAAATTCATTCGTCGCAACTGTGTTTCAATTGATCAATATCTAAGACATAATGATCGATTACCTCTTAGCGTCTACATAAGTATAATGAATTTCCAATAATATTTTAAGAATATGTCAGTAAATCACGCTAATTATATCAACGTCCGTCTATTTATAAACTTTTTTAATTTATTGCAAAATGGGCTAGCTCTTGACCTCGATCTTGCCTGTTGGAAAACGATGGATGAGGTATAGACCACACCATCCATCCATCCTATCACATTCATCACCATCCATCGCTTCCACCAGACGAGATCCATCATACGATGGAGCAAGCCCCGAAGATGCCAATTTACTCTTGCTTTGAAGTATAAACTCTTCAATTCTAATGTCTCCCCCTTTTCTACGAGTTTACCTCTTGAAGTTTATTTTATACTTAGAAAGAAAGAAAGAAAATATATTTATTTGCGGCATCATAATGCATAAAAAAAAACAAAAAACAGTTTGGGAGTAAACATGCGTCACATCCACGTAAAACGGCCATCGCTCAGCATAATGCTACTTGCTCTATCTTCTTTAGTATCTCGGCCATCATCAACATCTTTCTGCCCTTGGGGTCGCCTCAATACGTTTTCTTCTTCCAAAATCAGAATTTTTTTTATTCAAATTAGGCCGAGAATCAGCACTTATTGAACGTCAACATTACAAAAGACAGTCCCCCATAACACCCACCCTTCAACTTTTCCTAGTGCTTTAGCTGGGAAGAAGTGGCGCAACAAACTCCCCAGCAGC
Source organism: Gortyna flavago (assembly GCA_963669345.1). Classification (NCBI taxonomy): domain Eukaryota; kingdom Metazoa; phylum Arthropoda; class Insecta; order Lepidoptera; family Noctuidae; genus Gortyna; species Gortyna flavago. Next base: position 16,115,960 of record OY770142.1, read on the forward strand.
ACAGCTGTCTGTTCAGTAATTGGAAGAACTTGATTCTATACAACAAAAAGTAATTTGCATTACGAAACACAAACATCATTAAAATTAGGCTATCATTTATTCCAGTAGGCTGCTAGATATAACCTTCCTAAGTCCAATCGACAACTGAAGAGAAACTCCCATAAAAAATCTAGAGCATACCCCACTTTAGCGTCATGTAAGCCCAGTGTTATCGAGTAAGTGGAATCATACGTACATTTCCAAGTAGGGCCGGCTCAGACCACGGCGGGTTGCACCGACACGACGATCGAGAGTTACCGTGATCCGTGATCGACGGTTTACTCATAGTTAAGATCGTATGGCTAAACGGGCTTGAGACTGCTGAAGGAATATGAGATAATTATAGACATTTTATAGATGTCTGAAGTGGATAAACATCAAAGTTATTGTGTTACTTAGGTATTCTCCGCGATTCCAGAATAAAAGTATCCGATGTCCTTCTACAGATCATGGCCTACCTATATACCAAATTTCATCCAAATCCGTTTAGCTGTTTTAGCGTGAAAGCGTCACAAACAAAGTCACTTTCGCATTTATAATATTAAGCTAGGATGCCAAGATTGTAGCATAAATAATTCTGAAATTAGTGATAATATTTTCGTATTCACCAAAACAAATTCTTTACACTTCCTCATCATATTTATTTCGCGCTTTAAGTACAAAAAAAACTTACTCTAGAAGTACAATTTATAAAGTGGTGTGATGGTTGTACAGCAGCAAATAATAGAATGATCTACTAACTCCCAAACAGTCAAGATTGTAGTTTTCGAAGATAATCTTACCTTGTTGTCAAGCAACAGTACAGCCACAGCTCCACCAACAAATCAGCCAGATTTTAACGGGCAGTTAGCCGAAGGTATCACCGGTCACTCACCGGCTTGGCCTCGGAATGTAAACAAGAATTAAGGCGGCTTCGTCGGAGCACGTTTGCTGAGAAAAACCCCTCTTTAATTAGCCAGCATCTCTCCAATGCTGGAAGAATGCTCATCCTTACAAACCTTGAAATGATAAGGGGATATTTCATGGGTTTTGTAAAAATTTTGATATTTTTTCTTATATCTATATATAGATATTATACCTAACCTACCACCTAACGCCTACCTAATGCCTGTCTTATTGTGCGCAAGGGAGCGAGGTTTGTAGGTCTGTCTAGCAGTAGAAGTCTATACGCGAAGTTGCTAGAAAAAACGGGAGCAGAATGCAAAGCACCGTCCTCTTCGGGCGACCACTGAAAATTTGCGCTGTGCCGTGGATCCCCCATAGCACAGCATCATGCTGAGTGGAAGTCTTCATTTTGGACTATTTCTGTTTTATGCTCGTGATCATAGACTTATAAAAAAAGATGGACTCCGTGCCATGCATATCGAAAGTGAAGCACAGTAAGTATGCCGGGACCGCTTGTACAAACAGCGTGAGGCAACGCTCGGTAAGGGTGCTTTACTTTCGAAATGCGTGGCGCGGAGTCCATCTTTTTTTATAAGTCTATGCTCGTGATTATAGATCTATTTTGTTTTTATTATTAATGTTCTGTATCATTCGATTAATTTTTCTTTTTATATGCACGAGTTTGTGTGCCAAATAAACGTATTTATTTATTTATTTCATCATCATCCTACTTATAATCGCGAAAATTTGTAAGGATAGATGGATGGATGTTTGTTACTCTTTCAGGCAAAAACTACTGAACGGATTTTGATGAAACTTTACAGTAATATAGCATATACATCAGAAAAACACATAGGATACTTTTTATTCCGATATTTCCACTGGATCGACACTTATGCAGGTGAAACCGCGGGGCTCTGCTAGTCTTTGAAGTAATAGTTATTAGCTGGATTTAACTCACTTAATGCTAGATAAGCTAGTGGATGGGTTGATAATGATACAGATTTTTAGAGTTTCTGGCGATAATCTTGTTTAGAAAAGTACTACTATCAATTTCTCTGTCACCCAGCAGTAGCGCTGGGTCTTTGAAAGACCTAAAGTAAGTTCCCTTTCGTGATTCTGGAAAAAATCTTTGCTCAGGATTGTGCTGTGTTAAAGCCGATTCATGTTTAGACAAAAAAACCTTCTAATTTAGCAATACTCTTGGTGATTTTGTCAACCTGTAAACGATTTCGATAGAACAGTTAGTATCTACCATAGATAAATCTATAACCACCTACTGCAAGTGCTATTTATCCTGTGGTCGACTTCAACCATAGATTACAAAACAAAATATGGCGCGAAAGGAATTGATAAATCTGAGAATGATACTGTCAAAGTACTGAGGAGATTGCTACTGCGTCGTCCATTTCTATCCATCGAATAGATTGGAGTTTTCTTGTATCTTTAAAGTGGTATCCTTATCTTAACTAATATTATAAAGAGAAAAGAATAGTTTTTTTTTTTGTATGTTTGTTTGTTACACTTTCACGCTAAATTGGTTGAACGGTATAAGTAGACTATGGCCAGTAGATAGCTAGAACACTTTTTATCCCGATGTGACCACGGGATTGGGATTTATACAGGTGAAACCGGGGCGCAGCTAGTTTATAATATTTCCTACATCGTTTTTTTTTAACAGTCTGCTCCGACCTTACTCTGACTGATCATTTGCTAGTGTATTAGCTACTCTTCTGAAAAAAACGGGCGAAGTGCGAGTTGGACTCGCACACGAAGGGTTCCGTACCACCATACAATATTGGACACTACATATAAAATAACGACAAAAAAATCTCGTTTGTTGTATGGGACCCCCTTAAATATTTATTTTCTTCTGTTTTTAGTATTTGTTGTCATAGCGGCAACAGAAATACACATTCTGTGAAAATTTCAACTGTTTAGCTATTACGGTTCATGAGATACAGCCTGGTGACAGACAGTTAGACGTACAGTGGAGTCTTAGTAGGTAATAGGGTCGCGTTTTTACCCTTTGGGTACGAAACTCTAAAAGGTGAAAATATCTTGTTTTCTTCTTCTCCGTGTCACTGGCACGATTGGATCTTGTTGGCCCGAAACTTTGCCACTTCCGCGGCGTCGTCTGTGGCAGCGCAGAGGTCACTTTGACTGCATGTTTTGGCGTACAGAAGGCAGGATCGGAGGTGGAGCATGGTTTGTGACATAGCTCCACAATACAGGGTGTATACAGGGTGTAAATGTACTGCCGTTCTGTCTCGTTTTAAAATAATACAAAAAACCTAATAGCCTAAATATTTTTCCTCTAACAGCTGATCTCTATTTAGAACTCCTTGAGATGAGTGATCACCTGTCAAACTGTCAAACGTGAAATGTCTGTCACAGCCGATAAGGTGATAACAAAACTCTAGTGATAGCGTATCAGTGAAATTCGGGGCCAGGTATAAAAGAAACGATATAAAATCAACTAATCTCCAAGATATAGCGATATCTTGGAGATTAGTTGATTTTATATCGTTGGGAAATCGGTAAAAATTGAGAATTTTACGGAATATTTTTTTGAAGGCTATTGTGAATATGCGTAGATTAGTTTTGGGGGCGACACGTTTAGATGAATAATCGTCTAAAAATCAATTTACTGCTCAGAAGATGAACTTCTAAGCATTAAATTGATTTGATAACACTAAGCAGTTAATGGTGGAATCCCTTCGTTATGCTTTCTGAGAAATTACACTTTGGGCACCTGAATCAGTTAGAATCTAGATCAAGATGAATCTCGATGCCTTTCTGCTAGTAATCCTTGATTCAGCTGCCCAAAGAGAATCTTTGGAGATGTTGGTCAAGGCTCTCGGATATAGACGCTGATCAAGATGACCTTTTTTTTCCACTCCATGGTATTAGCTATTCTCATTTAAAGAAAAGATTTTAGACGTAAATAACTCAAACCAAATAAAAAACCAAGACACAGGGCTGTCAACAATAAAGTGAAGCCGGTTTCGTAAACGTGTGTGCACTTAGTGAGGTGTAGTTCGATTGTAAATGGTTGTAAATGTGTGCGTGTGAGCGTGTATGCACAGAGCGGAGGTGTAGTTTTGGCATACTTCACTGTATCGTTCTCAGCGCTTTGTCTTGGTTTTTTATTTGATCTGAGGTAAATAAGGAGGTTCTCCAATAACTTAGGACTTCATTTAAATTCACACTTCAACTTAACCGTTGCAAGAAAAAAGTGTTCAAAAAAACTTTCTTTGCTCCCTTGGTTTCTAAAAATAACTCGAATAATCCCACATAATGAACTCGGTAACTCGTAATTTGTTTTTAAACATATTTTTTTCTTGTTTCAGATGCGATGGGTAAGCCGCTTCAGGAAGGCATCATAAATCAAAAACCAGCCCTTGTAAAAAGACTCTAACAGAAATTCCAATCTTCATAAAAATCTGAAAATAATTACGGGTCGTGGCAGTTTTTTTTTCTGAGCACAATAAGTCAATCTGGCTAACACTAGGAGTCCGCGCAAGATTCGCCTCGCGCCGTAAAGTTTGATTAGGTCATTAAAACCACTTAATTTATAGGCGTTCGAACAACTCTCATTTGCCATAAACACACAAAAACCAACCATAAAACTGTGCCATAACGCTTTTTATTCTCAATTTGCGTAAACGCCGTTTATGACCTTCTGAAAACTGTTACTGCGTGTGTATTCTCAAATAACTTTTGTAATAATTAATTGAACGGTGCAAAAATGTTTAGAGAAATGGAATGCTGTTCTTTATTGGGAATCGCTAGTCACGTTGGTGACGTCACTAGTTATCTATGGACCAATCAATGAATGACCTTTACCTTTTTAAAGGCTGTCTTGCAATAAAATATAGCTAATGATGTTCAATTATGCATGTAAGTGATAGGCTAGGCTGTCTTGTGAGCCATTACTGAATTATAAGCAATCCCCTAAGCAAAGACGGTATTGTGCGGCAAATTAAATTAGCTAGCGAAACTCCGCACACGTGATATGTACCTATCGATATCTAAACATGACAAAACAAACAAACAATTGTTTTGATGATCATTTATTTTGAGGTCAACGACAAACATCAATTCAAAAATCAGACGTGATGGTTATCGATAAAACCGATTTTCTCAAATAAAATTCATATAATAACACTACCAGCTGTCGTTAACCCTAAAATAAATTATATCTACCATTTTTCTTTTGCTTTTTTGTTTAGATATTGATTCCTATCTCATCTGCGAAGTTTCGCTAGCTAATTTAATTTGACCCTGTAGATACAGCTAGTCCATAACTAGTGTAAAACATGCAAAGAGTTGTATTTGATTAACAGAATAGAGCGTTCATAAAGTTCGCTGCATTGTGCAATCAGGCTAAAATATGAACATTTAAAAACGGAATGAAAAAAAAGAACCTCGTATCGTATCGCACGTCATTTCCGTAAAATCCAATTCCAATTTTAAAATATTTAAAAAATATGAAATGACGTATTCATTTCAATCCCGTTCGAATTTTAAGCACACAACGTTCGGATACGAGCTCCGTATTTCTGTGAAATCCCATAATTCCGTCAGTCCGGAAACGTGGTATTCATTTAGTGCAAAATTCTGTTGATGCATAAAATAAATTAAATGCAAACAATATCAATCGGACACGGGAACACACTCAGCCGTTGGTACAGCTATTTATCATAAAATACGAACGCTGAGCTGAAATTGGATATCGCTATCTCTTTTTCACCTTCTGGGAGTGACAAAGAGGTCCGTGCGGAGGTTTTTTCTTTGTGCTATCGGGTTGTCTGTCTGTGCGTTGATTTGCTCGCGTCGGTATCGACTCACAATATTAATTAATGGTAGAATAAGCTTTGTTTCTTTCGACTTGATTGGGATCTGCATATTTGTGTTCGGTTCTTGGTTCCGTATGTAAAGATTGGTAAATTGTGTAAGGAATATTAACGTTTACATAGCTTTCTCTTGAGTAATACAATGTTTAAACAACATGGGGCATTTTTAAGAAGGAAATAACAATATTTATGTTATTAACTTGTAACGTCGTTACTCGGCGTAAAACTAAATTAACAATAAAGCAACATAAACAAAAAAAAAAAAAAAAATTTTTTTTATGACAACACTACCAAAAAGACATTAAAACCAGTACATTTCTCAACCGTTTCTTCATTCTAAAACCACCGCGGGCCCCTAAATTTGATTAATGGTTCCACAGCAATATAACACGGCTCGCAATAGCATTGATTCCTATCTGTTGTTAATACTACTTGTTAATTACAAATGCGATAGATAACCGCGGTTGTAACCGACATTGTTTTACCCGGCGGCGAAACGGGGTAAGTTGAAAATCCATGTTTTTTTTTGTTACGTAATTTTTTTCTCGTCGTGTTTGTTTAATGTTGTAGTAGCTATGTTGTTTTTTTGTGGTAATAATTTGGTTTAGAATATAAATAAAGAAAATACATTTATTTAGCATAGACTAGAAGCACACAATACACATAATACATACACCAGAATACTAAAAGGTGTAAAGTCCGATGTAAGAAATAAGCAGAATATGGTTTGTAGTCATATTTATATCTCCATTATTTATAACCACATGAGTATGCTTTACACTAAGCCTTAAAACTGGATTAGATACCCTCTCGAGCATTCAAAGCACTTGTAATAATATCAGGTACATAATATTTTTTATTTTCTGATAGAAATTGTTACACAAGATGTTGTTACTAAAAAAAATGAAGGGTCATGTTTTCACATCCATATCCACCATAGCCCTCATAGCGACGATCTTATAGCTCTGCTTCTTTCCTTTCCTTTTTTTCTGCCTCTTTTTAGCTTCTGCCCGAAACTTCTTATTCCCCCTACCCACCCCGTCGCATCGCATTACCTGCCCGCGCTTTCATTTCGTTTTCGCTTAGGGTATAAACAGACGGACTGCATTTGAACTGCATGCCAGCTGCAACATTGCAGTTTGGATACAGTTGACTTATCTAGGTTTCGAAGCAATTACGTCAACTGCATCCAAACTGCGATGTTGCAGCTGAAATACAGTCCGTCTGTTTAGACCCATAGCGTTCTTACTGACTTTTTTTTTTGTTCGGTTCCTCATGTTCATAGCGTTATGTTAAATTTTAATAGTATAGCCTTCCTCAAAAATTGGACTATTAAATGCAAAAAAAAAAATCTAAACCGACCAGTACTTCCAGACATTACCACCTACATACAAACAAACAAATTTAACCTCTTTATAATATTAGTATAGATAGAACCCTAGAATCCAAAGAATATGATTGAAACAATTTTGTAAGAAAGTGAAATACGTAAAATTACTTTATGAATGACAGTATTTCATAATGTAGTTACTTCACTCCAAATCGCTGACAGACCATACCACAATCATCCTAAGCCCAACAACAATCATCCTAAGCCCAACATAATCAGCCTATAATGTTCCACTGCTGGGACACAGGCCTCCTCTCTGTGAGAGGGAGTGGGCCGTAATCCACCACGCGGGCCCAGTGCGGGTTGGTAGATGTTACATGTCTTCGAATTTCAGGTTCTAGTACATGCCGGTTTCCTCACGATGTTTTCCTTCACCGTTTTGAGAGCAGCAGTGATGTTGCAATTTACACAAAGTGAAACGCCTAAGCCCCATCCATACATATTAGTGTTTTTCCTAAAACTCTCAAAGTTTCTCAAACCAATCTCAAAAAATCTTACAGAAACTTGATCTACGATCACAAATCTCACTAACGCCATGAAGCATGAGAGAATAACACACATTGTACCATACTAATTATCTTTATGTGTTGTTGCTAACTGTACTTAATCTAGGGAAACGAATGCAAGTGAAAAAGTGTGATGCCATAAATTAGAAGTATCGTGTCAGTGTTCATTTTTGTAATTAAGAGCGTGATTGTGGTATGAGTCTTGATGGATATTGTTGGTTCTGATTTAGATTTCATATAATTCATTCTTGGCTTGTACGGGGTTTACTTTAGACATCGTTTGAAGTTGGTAAGTAGTTCTTATATGATGTTTCAATGTTCAATTCTGTCATCATCTAAATATGGTCTTTCCCAAGTGTTCGCCTTTTTCTTATGTGTGGGTTAGTTTCTTCCAGTGTGATCACATCTGAGGGGCAATTCTCGTAATTTTAAAACGTTCACAGTCTGATCTCAGTCTCAATCTGTCAAAAATACCTCTAATTTGCCTATATTTTTGACAAGTTTTTCATATTGATTGTCGCTGAGATGAGATTGCGACTAGATTTTGAACATTTTTTTATTACGGTAATTGGACTTCTGGTATCATCTTTAAAAGTTATCTGGCGTGTATTATGTTTATCAATACATACAAACATACTGTGGTTGACGATTGTGTAGATCAAGTCTTACAGGGAATAGATTATTTTTATCACCTACGTTGTCTTGTCCAATGGCATGTTGGCTTCCAGTCTCACCAAAGGCTGCATAACAAGTACCTATAGTCATTCATTATCTGTAGTTTTACATGGACCACAAAGGGAACACAATGCATACATGAAAACTGTCGCTTGTTTCCGCGTCTCCTAGAACAGATCCGATCTATATTCACATAAATCATAACTATTATAAATTGCTCTAAAACCGTCTACATTGTACCGTATATTTCCATTCCTTTCATCTCTAGCCTTCTTTGAACCCATTCTAACTGAGACATTATGCTTCATAACCTCCAATCAAGAAGTTGACTCACTGCAGTCATTCATTACGGAATTATGACCGATGATAATTGTCCGTTTAGCAAAGAATGATCTGAGTAATTTGTTACAAATCGCAATTAAAGATCATGGTGATAGCAGCTGTCAGATTGACGGCTGATTAGCGCGTGTTTGTTCAGTTTTTGATGGCATCGTGTGCACTAAAAAAGAGTGCTCATTATGCGTACTAAATGAGCCTGTTGAACGTATCGTTTGTCAATCTAATGCTAGAAGTAAGTAAGTAGTAGTATATCGCAACTTTTTGCTATCGCCAATGCTCAACTGAATGTAATATCCAACATGGCTACCACAACTTCCACAAACTCATTCATTCATTGAGAATTTACAACCATATTTTATGTGGACATAAACTTATAATGCCAACATCACCATATTAAGAGTCTATCAAACAGAAGGCTCTATTAGATCTGAATTGCAAAACAGCAATCTCAAATGTTCCCATCGTAAAATCGTAAACATAACCTATAAACCGAAATCCCGCCAAAATCCGTTTGACAAGTGCACAAACGATCCAATGGCGCGTACACATTCAAATTTCGAACGCTACATTCAAGATGGCGACCTTCGCGAGTCATATATCAATCGTGATTTACGCACCGCAGCCACGGCCGGTCGACGACCGCCCGAATTTCGTTCAGAAATGCACTCAACGAGTAATTTATTTGTTACCATCTATTATTTTGTAGACTCGCAAGGTCCTAAACACAGCTGACATTAATATATCATTTTACGCGACGTCGACCCGGTTCTCTGTCTCGCTTCAACATGACAACATGACGTAAGAGGGAAAGGGATGGGTGTAGGGGCAGAGTAGCTTGCGTTTTCACTTTTTATAGTAGCAATATATTTGATCAGCTGATCGCAGTGACGTTTACTGCCCGTGTGTCAGTGTAGTGTTTTTCATAATTTATATTGTAGTAGGTATTTTTTACTCTCGCTTGCTGTAGGTCGGGGTTTTATTTATATATTGAATATTCATCTAAATATTTTGTATCGACTTCTGTTGAGCTGGCCTATAAATTTAATAGGCGGTCGGTTTTTGGTGAATTTTCACGTTTATTTATTGTTTATTTTGTTATTAAATCATTTGGTGTGTATATTTTAAAATTTATCGGATGTGCCGTACTGTTTGGCAGTGATAATGAATTTTTGGTAAAGTTTGCCAGTTTATGGTTTTAGGTCTATGTTAAGTTGTTATTTATTTCTTTAAATTATCGAAAATTTTATTTATTTTGATTTTAAGCCTTTTTGGCGATGTTAAATTAAATCCTCTGATTTTCATAATGCCTGAACCTATGCAAAAATGCCATTACCGAAAAGTAGACTTATGTTGTTTGACAAATCAAATTATTTTAGTTTGCAGTGCCTAAAAGGAGCAAGTTTTCTACCCCTGCATGTGCGTCTAAATATCCCTTTTCTTTTCCGACACAGCTGGACAATATATATTCCTCATAGTCTTTTCTTAATGTTACCTTTTCTCGCAATCCTTCCATTTATGTTTCTAAGTCATCATGCCAAGTTCCCCAAAGCCAGCCTTGATGAGGAGCCCCCATCTTTCATCATACCCTGTACACATTATCAGTCTGTAATGTTTCCACTGTTGAACCTAGTTCTTCTCTTAGTGAGAAGGAGTGGACCACACACCACGCAGGCCTAGTTCGTTTTGATGGATGTCTTCGAATGTGGTGTTCTAGCACATACCTATTTCCTCACAGTGTTTTTCATCACCGTTTTAAGAGCGAACTAGCGAAATATGGGTGTACTTAGATACACCTGCCTAGGCGTGATGTTACGTTGTGTGTTTTAAGACCAGTCTTGATGAAAGAAATTGCACAAAGCATAGTGCATGCATAGGCCGGAACCCACGACCTACAACTCATAAATCGTGGCAGTGACCACAGAGAATCCGTTGCTCTATATATCCCATAGACACAAGATATTTCGAACTCGTCCAAAATAACCCACATAAGGCTACACATGTCATGTTATATAAAGGTGTGCGCACACTGAGTGCGTGCGTGAAGCACACGTGGTCCCCGTAAATATTTTTGGACGCAATCGATTTCCGAAATCCATTCGGTACCCCCGCGCCGCGCCGTCGCTGCCAATGGCGTTAGTGTGGACATGCCGAAATTATGTGGTGTTTCTTGTTAAAGGCAGTTTTGAAAAGGGAAAAAGCTAGAATAATTTGTTTGAATAGATGAAGAGTTAGTAAAGAATGTAACTGTAAGGACAGTTCGTTTGATAACCTATTTTCTGACAGAAGATATGTAGTTTTTTTCTTTTGCGACTTAGAGAGAAAATTTATTTCTACTAGGTTTCTACACTAGAATTATGAGGTGTACATCGTGTTAGTTTTTTACTGGTTAATCCAGGTTCATCCGACTTTTCATAAACTTTATCATGTAGGAGGATGTCCGTGTTAGGAGGTTATGTATCAAGCAGATCGCCTGACTCCTCGCATGTTTTGCAGCTATCTCATCCAAAACTCTCTCAAATGTTTTCTTACAAAAGTATTATTCCCTACATCTGTCGTGCACAAAATCCTTCAAAACTCATCGGTCTCCTCACCAAATCTCCAACCCAAAACAGAATCAAGTCGTATCCATCCAAATCGTTCAACATTACCGCGTATCGCGCCGCCTGGTATCATTAATCTACGTGACAGTTCAAAATTTAGTTACAGAGGGTTCCCGCGCCCCCCTACACTTCCCCCTTCACCCCCGCAGCCCTCCACGCAAGTTTTTGAGGGATGCCTAACTGTCTACATGCTTAACTATCGTTGGGAAGCAGAACCTCTTGAGGGTATGTAGAGAATTGTGGTTCAGCAATTGAGGGTTGTGTTGTTTTTGTTTTAGTCGTGGTTGGGTAGCCAATGGATTAGCAGGTTGGTGTTGATGGAGTTTGAATGATTGTGGCTTGGAAAAGTGGATAAAAAAATTACAAAATGCGAAAAAGAAAGGAGCAAAATAATTATGTCGATTATGATGAATTTGGAGTCACAGCTATTCTCGAAACTTACCGAGTAAATGAGAGGTTTGACAAAATCTGGCTAAAGCGTTTGGCACAAAGATATAGAATAACTAAATTATGACAGCTCTAGAAGGCGGCATTTTCAAAATAACCTCAATTCAACATCAAGGTGTGTACATGTAGCTAAGTCTGCGACCAGCCCATAACTTATAACCCAGCAAACTCTCTATAGCGGAGCGCTCTACGCAGCATTCACCAGCGAATCCAATGTCCCTTTGTCACACTACGCATTATAGGTACCAATAACTAATGCGTTACCTGCCTAATTTAAAACGCCAATAACTATAAACTAACAGGTTGCAATAAATGTAAGTCATCGCAATAAGAAAATAACTTATTCATGAATATTTACATTACACCCTCTGCCGTGATCCGAAGCTATAACCAACCAGCAGACCCTATAACAATAACTTAAGTATCAGTAAGATCATTAAACTCTCAATCGAAATTACTAGGCTCGCATGAACACACAGAGTTTCACTTGAAACTAATTAGCTTAGTCTACACAGCGATTTTCACAGGCTTGCCTGTTACTGGCAGGCGCCGCGGGGCGTCTTCGCTTCCGTGTACGATACATTGTGGAAACTCTGCGCTTGTCCTGCTACCCTGGTAAATTGGGATCGATATTGAGGCGCGGCCATGTACTCTTGTGGATAGCGTGATGGTATTTTGAAGGTTGTGGTGTAGGGGAAGAGTTTTGTCTGTCTGTTTGTTCACAAATTTAATGTTAAAACCTGTTCCTGCCATTACCAACTCGTGTCGCAGCCGTGCTTATGCGAAAAACCAGTGGAAGACATGTGGGATAGTCCGTAATGATCAGTTTAACAGGTGACAATTTTCTCCAGAAAAACCATGATAAACAACGCCCATTGCAGGACAGCCTCCTCTCTCTTATCCCAAACAGACGCAACTAATCTTCTCGCTCTGTTCAAAGAGAGATCAGAGATCTATTCAGCAGCTCTCATTGCTACACCCAAAAGCCTCGTTAGCCATCAAGATACTCACAGATGCAACGCACAACTAAAAGCTTCAAAACAGCTAATCAGCACAAAGTAACGAAGCATACAGCACGAAGGCTCGTGTGTAATTTTTCTCAAACTCGTCATGAATAATCAAATTTTTCTATACATACCGTTTATACCGTCACGACCCAAAACCGGAACGTCGTAAAATAGAAATGTAAATATACCAAATCAAACCTTAATATGTCCCTCGTAAAGTTGGCATTTAAGTGTCCGTGGCGCTAGGGTTGTGAAATTTATGAAAATGACGAGCGGCCCGTTCGACCCTCGTGACTGGCAGAATTCTGTGCCGGAGTGTATTTTTACTTTTTTTTTATTACATTCTGGTGGTATTACTCGATTTTTAATATTGTGTTATGCTTATGGGCAATACTTGAATGGGTTGAACAAAAAATACTTGTAATGTTAGCATTGTCTCCTAACTTGGGTTTTGTCGGGTAATTGTTGGTTACGTTTACCTAAGGTTCTAGGTCAAGTTCTGTCTACTATGTTCATTGGCACTATTGATATTTGCTTGATTATGCATTAGTTGTGACTTTTGACATTGACCAAATAAAAACTAGAAAAAATCTTCCCAGTCAGATCCGGTGAAAGAGCCATACAAGTTGTGTAGTTTGCCTGAACATCTCCAGTTATAGCCTTATGGATCATGATCGGCTTTGTTCAAAAACATTATAGTATACCTGCCAAGCAATCTATAAACCACAATAAAAGACTATTAAAACGTAAATAAAACCATATTTAACAAAAATATTCGCGTATAACTTACGCATACTTCGCGTGTCTATAAACATAATTTTATTACGACATTACATAACTCTCAATTCGAAAAAACTTTCTGTGACAAATAAATCGATAATTTTCTTCACCACATTATGAAACTCGATAAAAAAGGGCCACCCCTATAATGTACAGTCAGCTAAAATTTTTGCTAGCTCATCGCATCGCGTTACATGTGTTCGAAGCTGGCTGTACCGCCCAGTGAACTACGTGGCACTATCAAAGTGCCATTAGTGGTACCCTCCTTGGTTTTTTTTCATGTTATATTTATTTGGATCAGGGTGCCTTGTTACATTCATGAGGTCATTCACGCCCAGGTTGAAAAGCAGATGGGTGGGTGATGCACCTGTTTTTGTTTTATTTTTTCTTTTTATTGTTCTAGCTATTTTGTTGGTATATTGCAGTGACCAAGGGTCTCTTAGGACCCCACTTTTTTGCTGTTGTTTTCAACCTCTATTGTCCCTGGGGTTGGCAAAGGTCCACGGCTGGGCAGGTGCTGGGTGGTACTTCTTGGGTTGGTGGACAAAAAAATGTTCTTATTTTCCAAGTTTCTTTCGTTTCCTATTACGCCTCCCATACAACTTCAGTTAGTAGTAACTTAGTTTTTTTGTAACCCAAAGAAATCTGCCAGTCCGCAAGGTTAGTACATATCTAATAAACCCTGGGTTCACTAGACTTCGTTAATTGCTTATGTAAGTGTCATTACTCGACAAAGGCTCGTTTAATTCACCCAAACAAGCATATAAAGTACACACTAGTTGCACCATGCAAGCACTACTCCATACGGCCCGATGACCTATCAAATGACGTCATAAGACGCCATGATGGATGTGTCAAGGTCAAGTTTGACAGCTGTCAGCGGCAGTCTGAAAAACGTTGTCACGAGTAATGGATAGGCTTCCTGGACGCCTTTTGGGGTCGACGCACTTCGCTCGATATTATTTACGAACTGGTGTTTTGAAATGTAAGTGGGCTATATTTTTGTGGAATTGAAACTGTTTTATTGTGAGTACACAACAACTTGACGTAACTTCATGCCTGTTTTTCCTAAAACGGGTTTGTAGAAATGCATTGAATATACCACCATTTTGACACTTATATTTTTTAGTGTCATGGAATATGAGGCGAGGCTTATATAATATATAGCCTATTGTTGTAAGCAATATCTTGGAACAGGTACTTTAGAGGAGCAATTCCCGTAATTTAAAAAATCGGGCAAGTGCGAGTTGGACTTGCACACAAAGGATTCCGTACCACCATACAACATTTAACACTACATATAAAATAACGGAAAAAATCACGTTTGTTGTATGGGAGCCCCCCTTAAATACTAATTTTATTCTGTTTTTAGTATTTGTTGTTATAGCGGCAACAGAAATACACATTCTTTGAAAATTTCAACTGTCTAACTATCACGGTTCATGAGATACAGCCCGGTGACAGACGGACGGACGGACAGACAGCGGAGTCTTAGTAATAGGATCCCGTTTTACGCTTTGGGTACGGAACCCTAAAAAGTTTACAGTCTTATCGCAGTTACAATCTGTCAAAAATACCTCTAATTTCTCTACATTTTTGACAAGTTTTTGACATTAATCGTCGCTGAGATGAGATTGCGACTAGATTTCGAACGTTTCTGTTCTATTTATAGAAAGAAGGCAATGAGATATAGCATAATAAGACTTGAAAATTTATGGGATGGATCACAGAAGCAGTAGAATAGAAAGAGGCTGTTTAAGATTATGATGAACGTTGAAATTTTTCACTTACACCATCATTCCTTTATTATGGTATTGAAGGACAAAGCGGACAAGCTTTTTCATCTTCCTCTAACAGCAATCTAAACTCGGACTCGGCCCAAAATTCGGCGCCATCACTAGCGTCCATCAGTTTCATTAATGTGCAGCTGACAGGACACATAAGACATGATTATTCTTCTTCGTTAATTAAGCACCAAGCTATGGATATTACAGTAATGGATATTACAGTAAAACAGTGCTTTTATTTTATGTGTATCAACAAAGGTTGAAATATATGCGCGATTAAGAGGTAAAAACACTTACACAGCAAAGAAACTGAAAAAAAAAACGTCCAGAGTGCCTTATTTATAGCTATAACCATAAACTACCCTTTCAAAACACTACTGACACCAAAATTACATGAAAAAGTTCCTCAACGCAAACAAACAGATAGAGTAGGTACTCTATCGATCTGTCGCTGCGTCTGTACCTACAGATGAGTTATAAGGCATATCTACGGACCATCCCCCCGCAAGGCACCGACCCTTAACCTACACAAGTGATTTACAACCCTCTCATTCAACGAATAGAGCACATTTTGAAATGATCACTCTAAGCTTTCTTACGACGTTGCAAAGTCTACGTATTGACGTATCAAGTTTAGTAAGACAGTAAAGACAGTTGTTCTCAAGCGATAATGAGCTTTATTGTCTTGTAGATAAGTGCTGGGCGGTTGGGCGGCCCGCCCAAACCTGGGCGGGTGCAATTAGAAATGCTTTTGAGCTAAAAATTATATTTTTTCTTCTTATTTTTGGATTATTAACTGTTGTGTGTGCGAATGTGAGTTAACTTGTTTTTGTTTTCGTACCTACAAAGGGTTGGAATTCGCACAGCTGTACTACAGCTTGGTGACACTGAGTTAGTCATGCTTTAATATCACATAACAGTTTCTAGGTATCTCTTGTATCTTTATCAAAAGTTGTAATTATACAGTTACAGACTGCTTCGTTGGTCTCGTCGTTGCAAGCATTACTGCTGACCATGAGGTCCTGGATATGATTCCCAGATCGGACAATGTGCTATGGGGCTTTTTCCATCAGAAACTCAGTAGCAGCATAGAGTTTGGATTTGTGTCCGGTTGATGGCAATAGGCTCGCCCCCCTGTTATATGGGACTTAACCATAACTGGGGAAATGTGGGTGTACTATAGCTATACCTCTGCTTAACCTTTCGGGGATTACAGGTGTGCTGTTGTGTATATTCGTAACATTAGGATTCTGATACTTACACCAATTGTTTTAAGTATCATATTCGATGAATATTCCAATTTATTCGCAACACCAACTACGCTCCAGAACACACATTACTGACGTTGCTCAAAAAGCCGCTAAGCTGAAGTGGAACTGGGCTGGACACGTCTGCCGTATGCCCAATAAGCTGTGGGCCAAAATAACCAACACCTGGAGCTCTGACACAGCTAGAAGGCGTCACGGCAGACCCCGTAGAAGATGGCGGGACGAGCTGGACAAAACAAACGACCAGTGGTGCACTTTAGCTCTGGATCAAAAGAGCTGGGACTGATGGGGAGAGGCTTATGCCCAACAGTAGGATGATACAGGCTAACAGTAATCTAATAACTACAACTCTTTTCAAATGTTTTGTAAATTTCTAGTTGGAACATTAATATCTCAACTATATCCTGCAGGGCAAATGCCTTTTTTATACAGAGAAGACACGAGCATTGATCACCATGCTTGCTCAAGACGGGTTGGCGATTTTAGACTTGTATTAACAGCTATAAGACCAGATTTCCTCACGATTTTATCCGTCATCGATGTTAGATAAACTCAGAAGGTGTGTCAACTGTCTTCATTTCTCCTTATTTTATCTTCACAATGATGCTAATTCCAACAACGTAATCATTGCCTTTCACCACACAAGGCCTATACATACATCAAAACGTGACCACCAATTTCCAAGTTCAGACGTACCATACAAACGAACACTTCCTACATGCAGGGGGCGATCAGTCGAGCTCAAAGGCAGTTACTCCGATTGTATCGGGCATCCATTAAGGAAATTGGTTTATGCGAGGCCGTGGTGCCCTTTGTTAGGTCTTTGTGGATCGGGTCAAGCTATAGATGAAGCTCGTTGGGGTTAAGAAGCTGTTGGAAAAGAGCTAGGTTTTGAAGAACTTTGTACTGAACTGACTTTGATCAAAGAAATATTTGTATTGTTTTTGGTCTTTCGATACATTGCGATTGGTGGACATTTTTGTGCTTAAAAAGAGAAATTAAGGTTAATTTCGCTCTATATAAATTGTTGTTGTAACCCAGTAACTGGGTTGTGGAGGTCAGATAGGCAGTCGCTCCATGTAAAATACTGGTATTCAGCTGCATCCGGTTAGACTGGAAGCCGACCCCTACATAGTTGCGAAAAGGCTAGGCAGATGATGATGACGATAAATTGTTGTTGTAACAGGAAAGGCTATTTAAGTTAAAAATAATATTCTTCAAAATAAAAACTCAAATCAAAGTTTCTTTTAATTTGCAGTTTGGAAAAACTTTTAAATAACAAAAAAGTAAAAAAATAAAAGCTTGTAAAAAGCTTCAAAGAAACCCCTGACAGCTGGTGCTATACCAGGCGAGCATAAAACACGCAGAGGCAGCGAACAGAAAAAGCGAGTGATTTATCGTGAGAAGGGACATCTTCTGCGCCTTTGTGTCCCTAGTACAGGTACCGGCAAGTGCTAGAAGACCGGTTGGGGTAGGCAGATGTGTAGGTCCATTCTTTTTTTGTTATGTTTTTTCAACATTCATATAAACCTAGGAGGATAAGCAGATATCAAAGATTTTCTTGAGTTATATAATAAACAAGAAACGTACTAATACGTAACCACTTAAAATGAATCTTTTTAGCACCTCAAAAGTTCGACTTTACAAAGAAAGGATTGATAATAAATTATTTTAAATTCACGACCAAAACCGCAGGAAATAAACGTTCCCTTGTCCAGCCATATTTAAATCAACCAAATTTGAACAATCTGGCATCAACAAAATAACACAATATCTCAACATTTTAACAATCAAAATAAAAAGAACAATTATAAAAACCCCTTATTCGACCGAAAACGGCAAGAAGCGAGGTGTGTAGTTAAAACATTAATGAATAGTTGTTATTGGGCGATATTAATTGTAGCCCATATAAATTATGCCCCTTTGTGAAGATTTTAACGTTTGATTTGTACAATCACTGTTATTATAATGTGCGAGTGCTACGATTCTCAACCTTTGTACCGCACTTACAGAAAATTTTGGACTTAACCTTTCATATTTAATATTACAGTTTTACATAGTATTTTATTTTGGATGTTATTGAATCACTTAATCAAAAGTAATCAACATTAATTTAAAGAAAAAAGACATACAAAAAAATCTTTTTTGTACGTGGTGTCACTTACAATTCTCATACTTAAAAAAAAACATCTAATTGGCCAACCTTCTTGATACCCAAAGCCCCCTGTTACGCCCAAGTGAGCTATCTTACATCTGCACGCCCCCCCATTAAGTTGAGAACCACAGCACCCAAGAATGATAGAAATCAAAACATTTTCGAAGCACCAATTGTTTTAATTCGATGAAAAAAGAAAGAAATATGAATGGTAATTACCGTGTTTTAACTTGTCCAACAGCCCATTGTTATTTACTCTTAGGTATTATTTTAATTGGTTTTTAATAATCAGTTACGAATGCAGGTTTATGTACGTGGTAATGTTTGAACGTAAATAATAATTGATATTGTTAAAAATGGAACAGAGGTGTAGCCAATCTAAAAATGTCACCATGAAAACATGTGGAGTGAGCTGTTTAGTGTCAATGCCTAGCTTCAGGGGGCCTAAAAAGGCCACTTTGGCAGAATCATAAAACAATTCATATCACGCAATTCATCTGTTTGGCAGTTTCACACCTATATATCCCTGAAGGGTTAGGCAAAGGTGTACCTATAGTATTTTACGAATCTCCATACAAAACTGTCATACAGATGAAATTGCGTGATAAGAATTGTTTTATGTTTCTGCCAAAGTGGCCTTTTTAGGCCCCCAGGTAGAATGACAGTTCACCATACCGGTTGTTCTGCCAAAATCGTACCGTGAAAACCAGTGAAAACTCAGGTTTTACATAACTCACATTTCACCTGATGACACTTCTGACAACTCAGTGTTGTCATCAGCCAGGGTAATTGTTTAACGCACTATCAGTAATAATCGCTGTCATTTTGACAGTTCAACAACATTCATTGCGTTATTTTTACGTTGTTGAGCAGACACATTTTTCGAATATATGAAGCAATGGATTAGCTATATCCTTCAAAATGATTCAGATTGTGATTGATAATGTGGTACGTACGCTATTAGGGTGTAGATGAAATATATTCAATTCAATTTATTTTAGGAACAATTCACATATACATCGGCAATGTTAGTTTTTGGCAATCGCAGTATATGGTATAGATCTACACAGCAGTATTTTTAGAGCTTCAAAAATGTTCAAAAAGGTACTTACCATTTTAAGGACAACAGTTGAATTTAAATCTTCGTCATCTAAGAAAGATGTCGAAGATTTAAATTCAACTTTAGAATCATGGTCATTCCAATTCTTATTTTCGTTCCTCACACCTCATTTAACTTTTTTTTTTATTCAATTGGTATTTTACTTCTAACTGAAGGTTACTCAGTTCTGTAATGATCTTTTAAATTATTTGCAACAAGACATTAGTTGTAAAAATAATGTCACAGCGAGCGATAAAGAATAGGTACAATCACCTTAAAAAAAAAAACAAATGTCGAAGTAATTACAAATTGAAATTAAAATGGAAGTGGGGCCACCAGTCATAAACCCCGACTTATCATAAAAGTTATTACTGTCACTTTTATTCATACTATGTACACGTTTAAAGCAATTTTACACTATAAACCGACGCGCAAAGTCGTCGTTGAACATAATTTTAATTCCTCTGTCGTTAAATTTACGCTTTCCTTAGCTGAATATCCGGTCTGTACAGAACTGGTGTTGTATTTTTTATTATAGCCATACTCGTCACACACGAGCACCATCGCAACGGGCATATTTAGACAATTTCCTTAACAAATCCCCCGGTCGCGCCCTCCACACACCTATACCCTCTGCCCTAGCTGATATTCTCCAGGTTATTACAATTTTTCGCGTTATGAATATCGTCGCGAATCCCCCGCTAATGCCCCCTCGCCCGGGGACTCACACCTCAGCAATTTTACTTTAATTCTTATTTAGAGTGCCCGCCTTATTTTGGTTACAAGATTTTTAGTATTTGTTTATGGCGTTAACTTGTACCGTGAGCTGCGATGGGGTAATTTTCGCTTTTTTTCAACGATGTAATTCTACTTTATGTTTTTGAGTTTAAGTTTGCAGTTTGCGTGGGGTTGGGAAAACGCAAATTGGCTGTTAAGGTACCAGGATAGCAGGAGATGAAGCAGTTTAGAATCAGAGGTCAAGGCTTTTTATTTTTCGAAAACTGTAGCGTTGTCGGTGTGTGTGTTTGACGTCACCGGGCCGCTATCAATCATGCATGCACCATTGCTCCGCGCGCGCTTTTGTTCGAATTACGAATTTCGAAAAAGGAACATAAAGCGGGAGAAAATTATGGTGGTTGCGTTCTTTTTAAATATCGGTCGGCCCCCGCTGTGCCGCGCTGCACCGGCGCGCGACATTACTTATTATTTTTCAATTAAACAGTAAAATGAGCAACGTATGGCGACACCATTTCTTTATAAAAGCATTGCACGTTCGTTGATTACACGGTGGAACTAACGGCGGAGGCGCGACCCGCTGCATTACAGAACACAATAATATACAGTGTGACACCGTTAAAAAAGTAGCGAAATTGCTAATGGTGTATGATATTGCCTCCCCTTATTTTTGGGGTAAGGAAAGACTAGGGGCGGTAACACCTTCGTTCTCCCAAGAGGTATTTTTTTGAGCTGAGTTTTTTTCATTTTTTTTCTTTCTGTATGTTTTTTGCGTAATGACGTTGGGGTCCTGAGAGAGTTGGAGGAATCCATTAGATAGGCGGGAAGAGCTTAATGTAGGTTTTTTTTCCTCGAATCGAAATCGGTTGAATAAACGATGTCGCATGTGTCGCAAAAGACATTAGCACGAATTGTAATGGCATTACACCGATGGACGTCAGGATATCTTGTTATTACAATAAAGAAAAACATACAAATGGCAAGTTAAATTACATTAACATATATAAATATTTATAATATATAAGTAAATGCGTAATTTTTGGAATATAAATGAACATAAGTTTTTACCATACACTTATAAAAAAAGATGAACTCCGCGCCACGCATATGGAAAGTGAATCCATCTTTTTTTATAAGTCTATGGATTTAAAAAAATTCTTTAAGAACTAAGACCAAGAATGTACAAACGGTTTTTTATTGTGCGCGTACTGCGTAGTAAAATTAAGAGGAAACACAAGGGCCCTTTTTCCATACAAACATAGTCCCCTGTTTTCTCTCTGGATAATACCGATAGAGTCATATTTTTTTTCCTGAGTATCTATGGTTACTATTAGCATGTCCCTATGATTTCCTTTGTTTCATAAATTAATCAATAAAAAAGATATAAACGTTCAAAAACTTAAAAAAATGTCCGAATTTTCCGCTGAATTTAAACATCCAGAAAACAAATTTGACTAGATTATATAAAAAAACCGGCCAAGTACGTGTCGGACCACGCACAATGAAGGGTTCCGTAGGTGGAATGAATTTATCCCAAGAACAAACTTAACATTGTAGTTGAAAAACATGTTCTCCCATACATTCCAACTGAAAATGTAAGTTTGTACGCACAATATTGAGAGATTTACCATGTTGTTTAAGATCATAGACTTCTTATTAATTTTCCTGTAATCTATAGGTATAGAACTGTTTTCTGTATTTTCAAAAAAAAAATAGGCTCAGTAGTTTCGGAGATAAGGGGGGGGGGGGGGGATGGTAAATTTCTGTCTATTGTCTTAAATAACTTTAATACAATTTATTTTAAAATTATGAAAAAAAAATATTTGAGATCCTCACGGTAAGCCCTTTCATTTGATATGTCACACGGTACAGATTGCGAAAGTTTTTTTTTTAAATTGTCTATTTACCCCTCAAAAATGACTCCTATTTTCAAAACTCATTTATTTACGTTACACGTCTGTGTTTGGGTCACAGAGATTCATATGTGCACCAAATTTTAACTTAATCGGTCCATAAGATTCGGAGCAAATTGGCTGTGACAGACGGACAGACAGACAGACAGACAGACACACGAGTGATCCTATAAGGGTTCCGTTTTTTCCTTTTGAGGTACGGAACACTAAAAATGAAAACATATAAACACAGCTCAAGCCCTATTTTAATTTTTAATGAAAAAGGTACATAAATCGGTTAAGTTTTGGAGAAGGAATCAGGGACTACAAATTGATGATTTTTATTTTCAATCCAAGCTGCAGTTGTCTCTATCGCGCTTGATAGCCCGCTTGTTCGGGCACTGCGCGACAGCAATAGATTTTAGAAATACCTATTTTTCATTTCTCTACGCCTTGAGGTTTCCTCTTAAAAGTTTTAATGAACACGTCGTGCGTAAATGAAAGACGTAGCAATTATAGTAACGTAAATATTATAATGAAACTTTATGGGGACTTTAGTGCACTTATAAAAAAAACATACATAAAGTCGAACATATAACCTCATCCTTTTTGGAATTCGGTTAAAAATAGAAGATGACAAGGTAGGATATAAAAAAACTAGCTGCGCCCCGCGGTTTCACCCGCATAAGTCTTGATCCCATTGAAATATCGGGATAAAATATATCCTATGTCCTTATCAAGGTCATGGTCTACCCATGTGGCAAAATACATCCAAATCCGTTCAGCGTAACAACAAATAAACAAACATTTAAAAAATCTAATCGTCTCTTTATAATATTAGTTTAAAACTAACACTAAAGTTCATTTACAGAAGTATGTATGTTACAAATAAAAACAGTGATATAGAGCTAACTAGCATTGCTATGGATGATTATTTTGATGATTTTAAGGCAGACAAGAAAAGCAATAGATGAGATTGTGTAAATGATGTTTTAAAGGAAGATAACACTGAACTGAAGGCTGAAACTACTAGGAATCAATTGGGAAAGCCACTGGCTGGGGGGTTGGTCTTTAAAAGCCTTTGTCTAGTAAGCTTTGAGATTACCAGAGAAAGGACTAATAACTCTTCATCAGTCTCAAAACATCAAAATCTGCCTAGCCCTTTCCCAATTACGTGGGGGTCGACTTCCAGTCTAACTGGATACAGATGAATACCAGAAGGTCTCGTAATTTTAAGAACGTTCACAGTCTGATCTCTGTCTCTATCTGTCAAAAATACCTCTAATTTCCCTACATTTTGAAAAGTTTTTGACATTTGTTTGTCGCCGAGATGAGTATGCGACTAGATTTTGAACGTTTTAAATTACGAGAATTGGCCTTCAATACTCTAACTTTCTCTAAACATATTACAAGACGAGACCAACAAGACATATTTTTTTCAATCCTCCCGTTTCTCTTCAAGTATTCCGATGTCAGGCTCCTTTCTCCTACTAAATATTTCACTAAACAAAGTTTGTATCTTTCCCAAAAACAAAAGGCGGTGTAAGCAGATCCATTTACCCCTTTTTCTCTATTTCCAAACACCCCTTCTTCTCGAAAGCATTATTTTTCATTAATCTGTCCATTCACGGTAGATTGGTTTCCTCCGTATCTTTTGCATTGGAAAAACAAAGCTAAATTACATTGGTACTTGACGATCCTAAATTTTTTAAGTACTTTTAATTCAATTAGAGACTTTTTCGAATGTTTGAATAAGGTACTGTTTAAGTTATCTTTTAAATAAGAGTGTTTTGATGTTTGTTATGGTCTCTTTTAGACGTATAGATTTATTAAATACTTGTTGAATATAGTTAAGGCTTCAAATACAATGAAAACGTTAAACGCATCTTCAAAAATTTTCTGTGTATACTTTATTATCTTTAATATGATCAAACAAACTAAACGCTTAAATCCTTCCGACGGCATTTTGATTCATTGAATGTTCTTGTAAAGGATAACCCTTCAGGTATTTAGTAGTTTTAAACTTATTACAAAA
This sequence comes from Gortyna flavago, assembly GCA_963669345.1. NCBI lineage: Eukaryota > Metazoa > Arthropoda > Insecta > Lepidoptera > Noctuidae > Gortyna > Gortyna flavago. Next base: position 16,140,458 of record OY770142.1, read on the forward strand.
TTGAAAAATAATCTATAAAAGTATGTAAATATTGATTTAAACCACTCGACTGTGTATATGCCAGGAGAAATTATAAAATACCCTAATATTAACCAAGTCATAACGCTTGCTAAGATTATTCATAACAGAATGATACCTAAATACCTATCATGGATGATATTGCTATAGCCACTGGCTTCATTGAACCTTTCAAGCCAGAAAAATCAAATCTGAACTCATGAAGTTGCTACAGTCAGACCAGCATCAAAACTTTTTGGACAACATTTTTAACGATATTCTTTATCTTTTTTCAGGCAAATGGTGCCCTTCGCGTCGAGAATGGTCATCCCCTCCCGACGTGGCGCGGCGGGTCTACTCCTCAGTATTCCTGGGCAGTCCCGGTGAGTACCCAGGTATGGACAGAACCGGGGACTGATAGCATCTGTGGTGATCTGGTGATGGTGGTCTCAAGTTGAGGAACAAGATTTTTGAGGAGTTCAAAGCGGTAAAAAAGAATCTCTTAATAAAAATGGTGGTGACACACATTATGGAATTTATATCTCAGGATATTAAAACAGGTTATACCAACTATAGTCTTTAACAGTAAGTATTTAAATTACTGTCATAAAACGCAATGTTTCTCGCTATTTCCGCTAGAATCAGTGATTGTAAAACTTTTAAAGCTCATTACTTTTCCTTGCCAAAATATGTAGAGTATAATGTCGCTCAAATCAACTTGATATCAACATCATTCATTTCGCATAGATCTGAATCCTTCCACCGGTATTTTATTATTTCCCTAGTTATAAATAAAAACCTAAGTGCACAACAAATAACCAAGAAAATAGACGAACAAAATACCTCATAAAAGCTCATTATGAATAATTAGCGTAATCACAATCATCAAAAAGTACCAGGCAAAGAAGATATAGAAGAACTAAAATCAAAACATACTCAAATACCAGGCACACAGCACACGTGAATACAGCACGATGATATAGCACAAGTACTAGGGGATCATAGCATGCGGGCGGTGGTGCCGTCAATCACCAGTGTCCGGAACAGTCGGCGCAAGGTCACGGGTACTCCTGACTGATGGCCGCCTGAACTTTTGCTACGTGCATGCTTTGAGAATGCCTCGCAGATTTGGCTCCACGGTTTTTTTACTGCTGTTGATTCTTTATTCAAAATATTGATTCTGATTTTATCTTTATCTTAGCTTAAAAAAAAAAAATTGCAAATTTTTATGTTGTGTTAGTGTTGGAGAATGAAATTGTACAAAAACTTATCAGATAATAATAATCTAGTTTTTAGGACTAACGTTTGCCTTTTGCCAGATAAAGATAAAAACCATACATGGCACTATGGGAAATAATTCTGGTCGGGTTTTATTTACTTATCAACTCATGGACATAAAAAAAATAGGTGACTTTAATTAATAGATCTATCTAGTCTAACTTTGATACCTACATGGCATTTTTTTTAATAGGTAATAAAAAACATATGCCTTTAAAATATGATATGTAGACGTTCAAAATAATCGAATCGATACAAAAACAGATAAAAAATGTTCCCAAAATTCTTGACCACATTTATATCACAAACTATTTATCCAAACACCGTTTCTATAATTTGAAAAACGAACAAACATCCCGATGACAGTTCAAATCGATTCCCCGTAATGAGCCGACGAAAAATCGAATGACATTTACATCTGTCAATATCACACCAATGTAGACTCTAAGGCTTCAAGAATAGTGTTTTTTAAGTAACGAAACTCGTGTCCGATTGTATCGAGTACTGGATGAATATCGAATGTTTGCGGCGCGCACGCACTAGCGACAGGCCATCGATCATGTGTTATCGTGCGTACGATCTCGGTGTCATCTCACCGATGCAAGGTCGCCGGAGAAAATATCGCAAAGGATTTAAAAAGAAAAAGAAATGACAATTATTTTTTACTTTACCACCGGCAGAGTTGCTGGTGCACGCACCGCTGTGCGCTTAATTGAGATTATAATTTTGACAGTTCAGTTACAAATGTCTAGATTTATAAGTTGAACAAGTTTTTGTGCCGCCTTTAGCACACTACCTAAGTTCAATTTAGCAGAAAACTGCGATCCATCAATATTTATAATATTGCAATTTTTTACATAAGTACGTTTTATTGCTTATTTACAGTTATCTAAGTTTATTTTTGCATTTAAATTACTTTAGAAGAGACGAGCGGACATAGTTGCTTTGCAACCGTAACTGGAATTCCAAATTCAACTTCGATACATCAACGCCATCTATCGAATAGTAGCTAATACGGAGACCTTTCTCCTGTCATGTTCTAAATTAAACTTTATCATGTGGGTGTAAAGTTACAATTACCGTAACAATATAATGCACATGCATCGTTATAACCGTCGCGTACTCCGATAACCATCTCGCTTGCTCGTACGGAATGACGTCCGTCTATCTCTCTCTGGTTTTACACGTCACCGTCATTGCCCGTTTCCATTACACTATATCAATTACCGTACTTCGCGCGTTCGCCCGTCATTCAGTTTAAAACACAAAAGAATTTTCGTCGAAGGGAAATGTTCTGAAAATGAACACGGAATAAACGGCGCACGAAGAATCGCAGTCAATTTATTCGTGAGTTACACTTTACGATTTTTATCTAACGAACGCTGTCGAAGACGGATTAACAGTGGCAACGATTCGAACAAAAAGTGCGCCAGAAAGAGAAATATCAAGTGTATCGATTCCGTCTTTAGCAAGAAAGGATTCGGCACGCGAGCGAGACGGCGCGACCGCGTCTTTACGACGTGCGAAAGAGATAAAACAATTCCTTATGTCGCTATTCTTAAGTCGTTCGCGCGTTCCGAATGGCACTTTACCGGGAGACATTAAGGTCGCAATTTCTTTGTTATGATTGGGTATCGACGATTGTGGAGTGTCGTAAAAGAACGTTATAACTTCATTTGCCGGTGTAGGCGATAAGAGCTCTGCGCATTAAAAAATAAGGTTGTTAGTTGTTTGTTTGGTGGGCGGTGGATGACGGGAGCGCGAGCGGCGTCGGTTGCCATGGCGACGGGGCGCGTTGGAATGCCTCGCCAGGGTTCCCCGCTCCAACGGTGTTTTTACCTAAATTAGTAACAAAAACAATGCGCTGATAATGACGCATGGATGTGCCGCGATACCGTGAACTGTTGTTTGTTTTATTTCAAGTAATGGGCCCCTCGGCTAGCCGTTGTTGTCAACTGGTTGGATCATTTTGTATTATGTTCCACTATCAGCTGTCGCTGTAGCATGCTCTTATGTAGTAGGTGGATAGTAGGTATTGGAATTAGAGATACTGATTTATGGTAAACGAAATGTAGAAAATCTGTCAAAGCTCGAAATTAATGTTTTTAAAATCCCAAAAGTTATCGAGCACCTAATATTATTATGTTTTTTGTTAGTTCATTAACAAATTCTTATCGGATCCTTTCTGGTTCTTTATAATTTCTTATTAGAGGACTTAATTTTTTGTGCGTCCAGTATTGATTTGTCTGTGGCGGTCTTCGAACTCATTTGTCAAGTCAGAGCGTACGTAATTACAAGCAGGGCCGCGCTCCTAAACATGAACCAACTGATTTTTAATATTCTCATTTAGGATTCACGTTGGATATATTATGAAAATGAAAAAAGGAGGCGAGCGAGATGGGTGCTGCGCGATAGGCGCGCGCGAGCGGGCGAGCACTAAATTGCTCAATTTGTGCCTCGGCTCATAAGGTGCCTTCGGTGTTCCTTTTTCAAAAATCCAATGAGATCGATCGCTCGCCATGTCCGCAAATTAGAGCGGGAATCGTTGTTCGTTAGCGAGATCCCCGGAGCGAAGCGACGCAAGCGCCTCAAGACGGAGACTCGGAAACCGTCTGTGCTGCCTCCACGCTCGCATCATATCCTCGTGCGTCGTTTAATCTCAATCTACGTTTCGAGGAGCTCAAAGCTCGCCGCCCGAGTGCGCAGAAATGCATTTTAGTATTACTAGTGGTCTCGGGGCGCTCATTTCGCTTGAACCTTTTAAAGCTCGACGCTAAAGTTCGTCCGGCCGTTGTCGACGGTGCGATCGCTCGCCGAGGTCATGCTCGCGCGAAAATTGCACTCGTGGCTTCATTACGTCCAGTACAATGACCAAGCGGTTATGTACTTTATTATGTTCGCAAATGGCGCTATTAAGTCAAGTATATCTATTCTCCGAGCAACATGGCGATCGTAAGAGATACGAGAGATGAGATAGCGCGCGAATTTCACTCGAAACCAGTTTTTCTCGAGTTAAATTACTCTCGGTTCTTGAGCAATTTAAATAACAGCCCGTGATTCGTTGTGGCGTCTAAACGAGCGTTAAAACGTTACATTGTAATGAGTATCGATCGGGACCCGATACGGACGGCATCGATTCTATTCAACTACTGCGTTATTTACTGTTATTGTGTGTTTTAATACATCCCACTTGTTTTTCTTTATGACAACAAGGGTTCGGTTTCCGTTCATGAGCCCTGCCACTATCAATTTAGGCTTTACCAGTCACATTTTATTGGCACTCCTAAATTTGATGATTTTTATTAAACTACTCATGTCTATCGAGTCGTAAAAACGATGTCGCCAGCACACATGTTAACTCAATAAACGCTAAGTTTACGGAAGTAAAGCGAGCGGGAACTTCGTAACATCGTAAAAGCATCGTAAAATGGGCAATATTAATAATGACTATCCATTTAGTTGATATCTTGTTGTGTAGCATTGAAAAATTGCCTTTAGTTTGTAAAGTGACGATTGCGGTGTCTCGTCGCGGCGACAATTAATCGCTGCGTACGAATTTGTAAGTTTATCTTAATTCTTTTGAGAGTTGTCGTGGTGGTCCGTTGCGTGAGAATGCAATTTGTAAGTTTGAGTGGGCGACCTGCGACCCGGCCCGCGCCCCGCGACGCGATTATATAATAATAATATAATAATAATAATATAATAATAAGTTAATAATAATAATAAGTTTATTAATCAAAAAGTAAAAATACAATGTGACGGATTCGGTGAGCCACAAACTGAGCATCGCTTGTATCTTGTGGCTATAAACTTTCCTTTATGTAAACGACTCATGAAATTTCCCTCACTCGCCATGTTTACGTCTTGTCTGAAGCAGCCGTTTACTGACGCTCATCATGTTTAGTGAACTATAGAAAGTTCAGGTTCGACAAACTCAAGTGAAGAGTGAGGAAGTGCCAATGATTGCTGATAGGTAGCCTTGATCTTAAAAGCGCAATTCAGTAAAACCGAGCACACCCACGTCTTCATTAAAAGCGTTGGCTTATCGTTAAAATCGATCTCGTTACGAACAATGAAACTCGTCGAAACAAAAATTGACCGAGCGGTAAACGAATACGAGAAACGTAATCGGGCCGAACGTCGCGCCAAATAAAATAAAACCTCAATCAAAAATCTAAAGGCATTCGGTATCATAACCGGAGCGGTGCGTCGACCCGGCCGCCATATGAAAACACGGGCCGTGTGGGTTACACGCCCGCGACCAAAAAAAAACAAAAGTATAATAATGTAACGCACTAAGTATCCGTCTTAAAAATACGCCTCGATCTCTGTTGCGCGCGTCGCGGCATTAACGCGTCGGTGGAGCCGGCGGCGCGCGGCGCGGCAAACCGGACCGACGGCTGCCCGGCACAGGGTCGAGAGTCGCAGGCGTCCGCCGCGCACTCCGCGCCGCGGAGGGCCGCAGGGTGGAGGGCGCGCGCGCGGGCTGCGGCGGTGATGGATGGCCCAATCAGGCGGCGTGGCGGTGCCGGCCGCGCTAATCGAGCAGTGTGCCCCGAGAGCCGGACGCACACAGGCGCGCGGCTCGCACACACGCGCCCCGGCCTGCGGGCGCACCGAGATGAGGCCCCGCCGATACCACCACCGATTACACGTAAAAGCGCATCGAGAACCTTTTCGGAGATAATACATAATACGCTCGCTCCGAGCGGAGCCATGCTGCCACACACACCGATGGTGTACGTTGCCGGCCACGTAGGTCCGGTGGAAAATCGATGAAAAACAGCCGAGACGACAAAACCGGGGGCGGTGTGCAAACAAAACGGGCCTTCATTCGATGAATAACGCCGTATTTACGTCTATATCCGGGCGGGCGGATCGATAGCCACCAACTGTTGTAAACAACCGTAGGAGAGCCGGAAAAAAAACGGCGAGTGCACGCCACCCCCGGCCGTGGGGCTATTAGCGGCCACGTGACTAATTTCGGGACCTGTCACGAGCAGAGCTGTGAGCACGTGGACCGCCTCGCCCTCACAGCCTCCCGGCGCTGCGCGTCACACGCTACAGCTACACGCTACACGCTACCCGCTACTCCGCTACTCCGCTACATCCGCACACAACACACCATTCCGTTCAGTTTTCACTACGATCACCTGCTCCACAAAAAATTCGGCGATAGATCACGAAGAACAATTAATTATGTCCCATCGCCCGAAAGAGAGGATCTTTATAAATCAACGGACATCGCATTTTATCCTTAAGAGACCTTTCTCCGACTAATCCCGACAGAATTGAAACGAATCTAATGAAACGGGGATACGTCCAGAAAAAAACAACGCCACATCGAGATGCCCTACAATCATTTTAACTTTTTTCCGACGTTCGCTCTCGGGGCTTATGTATTTTTTTTTTTTTAATTCTGTCTCTGGACTCATGTTTTTTTCTACTTTTTTGTTGCCTTTTCATAAATATTTTAAAATCGGATTCAGTCGGGGACAAGCGAGGCGAATGGATTAGGATTTAGATATTTTCGGGCCGCGTAATTTATGCCCCTCTTTGTTGAGATATGAATAATGATATATAATATTGTATAACTCTCGTGTGCGCTATCGGCGACTTGTGCTGTTGTAGCTTGTAGCACGATCCGCAGCCCCGACTGCATCTAATAGTTTCCGCTTTATATCTACTATCTTGATTTAATTATGTTTGTTTTCCTTCAGCCTCGGACGATTGATGCTCACTCATTAGGTCACATTGTTATCCGAATACAATAGAGTTTATTTTAGTAAAGTTTTTATCGTCAGGTTTAATTCCGTACGCATCGGCCAGATGTTCGAATAGTTCAAATAATTCTCAGGGCATTTCTTGATTTTTATTGTAATCCAATTTTAAAGCGATCCCATTTAAATTCCTATACAAATGATCCGGACCATAAAGTACCGGCAGCTATTCCAAATATGCGGCCCGTTTAAAAAGCCCTTAACGAAATTATTAAAGTAGGTAACAAAAAAGGGTCAAGTCGATGATTTACCGACGTCAATTCTGACAGGTCGTAGTTTTGTTTGACCAAAATTATAGTAATTTGATAAAAATACCCATCTACTTAAAATAAACGTTCCGTCAAAAAAGTTTATGATGGAAAACAGGCGTTTTATAATAGATACACTATGCGAGGAATGCTGTTCATATTCTCGGATGATTGAGAGGATTTTTTTAAATCTCCAGTAGCCATTTTATCTCGTCTAGCGAGTTAACTGATCTTTAATTCCGCCGAGTCCGTACAAAGATAATGTGATTGTTTTTATTGCAGCTTTGTCAGAGTGACAGTAGCAGCTGCTACGGTGTATTTTGCTTATTATGTGATTGTATATCGTCGATTAAGGCCAGCGGACTGCCCGATGGCCGCGACACGCGCCCAACAGACTCACCGATAACTTTTTGTCCGTTAACAATATTTTTGCATCAAAATAAAGTCAACTTTTTATTCATAAGCGGCCGAACGTTCAAAAATAATATAATGAGTTGGATATAAAAATCGCGAATTTATACGAGGTCCCCAACCCTCACCGGGGCGCGGGCGACTTTAATATGATTTCTTATAGCGAGAACTCCTTATTAAATAAACTTTGAAAACGAAAATTATGTCCACCGTACGCGGACCGCCCGATCACAATAAAAAATCGGATTTGACAAGATTAAAATTGTAATTCAAGTTATTTCTGACGTGCGTCTTATTGCTTTTTCGCTACGGTCATGTTTATAATATTATTTTTTAGTAAAAGTCGAAACGCGTAACTCCAACCGAGACGTAATCCGTATAAAGACTCGGATAAATAAAAATAATATGAATATAATTTAAGGTTCATGCCAAACGGGTAATCAAGCAAAGCAATGAAAGCAGATACTTAATAAAAATAAAGATGTTATAATTGCTTACTATGCTCATTTTCCCTGAGTAATTCGAGTAGGTATACGGATTAAAAAAATAAATAATAAAATATTGACACTGGCATAAAGCGCGCTGTGCCGTCCACTGTGACACTTCGAATTAAAAAGAAAAAAGTGTCATGGCCGCCTTCGTGCTTTCCCGCCTCACTGTCAATATCCATTCCGTCCACGGAGCTCGCAACTCGAATAAAAATACTAAAGGGTTTTAAGTAAATAATTGTATAATGCGTGAATAATGTAATCTTCTCATGGGAAATCGATGTTTATCCGATTCATGTCGCTGTCATTTTTAAATATTACGTATATTTATAATTCAAATGTATGCTGTAGAATTTTTTTCCATGGATATTATAATGTTTATGATAGGTTTCGGGTTGGTGTCTTAGGATGGATTATTTTCCCACAATTCGGCGGGGAGTGCCGGCGGCTGGCAACACCGCGCCGCCATTACTAGAGATTACGCTTAATGTAATGTGTTGGTGATTTGAAATAATCACGCAGATTACCTGAACGTGGCCGCTGTGTAACTATTTAATCAATACCTAACGTGGGCTATGTATTTATGGATTTACCACGTCGCTATCTCTATTTATGTGTGTACTTTATTAGGATCTAGTTGTGGCAGGATTCTTGTTAAAAAAGGCCGTGAGGCTTCGTTTTACAGATATCATCAACTTAAAGTTGAACTGTTTTCGTGGGATACGAGTATCATTTGATTAAACATATATCTACAATTCTATGTAATCAAACAATCAAGCAATGACTAATTAATTGATCTTTTATCTTGGAACATTGTCAAATTTTTCTCAATGTAAATAATATGTATGACAATATGGTGGTGCCTTTAAAACACCCAACCAACTCTCAACCATTTGTCACTTTTGAACCCAACAAATTTGCTAAGCATCAATCTTGCGAAACCGCAACAGACCCACAACTAGTTAGGGTTAAAAAAAGTGTTGAAAAGTGACAAACGCACAATAAAACGAGAGGTAACGAGAACTAGCCGTAATGTCGCGGTCGGGACGTAACCGCAACGCGTTTTGTCACTAAGAGACTAGCTGGTTGTATTGGCATTTCAATTGTTAACTAGAGTTGAAAGGACTCATTTCGACTTACCCAGAAATTTTATTAGTAGGAGATAATCTGCCAAAAATAAGGTAAATTTGAATTGTGGCCTTGGCTGAAACCTAACAAATATGTATGCAAATATAAGTCTCAAAACGTAAAACATCGTGATGAAACCGGCATGTCCTAGAACCAAAAACTCGAAGACATGTTACATCTACCAACCCGCACCGCTTGCGTGATGGATTATGGCCCGGTCGCGGTCGCTCTCACCGATAGGAGGCCTGTATCCCAAAAGTGGGAACATTATAGGCTGATGTATTTGAATCCATGGTAACAGGTTGCGCGTCGATGTCGCTGCTACCCTGTATCTATGGATCACATAGATCATATCAAACATTTCGTACGGATACCAACATATATCCAGGACACTATTTTTGATTCTTTAGAGACGTTATCTGATGACAAGGCGACTACAGGCGGAGCGTCTACCTGAATATTGACAACAGACGTTGCTGTGTATGTGTTCAACAGGTCCTTCACATTTAAGAGAAAGAGAGGTGAACATCGGCCACACTGACTTTAGATAATGTGGTCTTCTATGCTTTTCATTATTTAACATTATTATCAGTTTATAACGCCAGCTTCAAAAATTGCCAATTTTATTTTTTCTTAATGAACGATTTATAGCACCACGATGGTGTGATAGGTGCTGCCTCGGTCATTATCATTATTTGGCAGACGGATTGTTGCAATGGTCATACTATGCTTGTAAGTTGTGACCAGACATGACAGAGAATAATGATCGCAGTATTAGCTTCATGTTTAGTAGACTGACGGGCGCTGTTGCTCAACCTTTGTCGTCAGTACGACATGCGACACCCATAGGAGAAAAGAAGGTGGGTTTGCCAATTCTTGTTAAAAATCACAAACATTTCGTGCATGAACACGAGAAATAATTTGAAAACCTGTCAAGTTCAAAATAAATGGCTAACAACCACATTAATATCAAAAACATAACTTACATACATACAAAGTTGTACGAACACACACATACAAACAAATAATTACCTAACATATTACTCCTATTGAAAATTACATAGCCTTAGGTGATGTGCATTTCCAACCGCAGTTAGCCAATAGTAGGGAGAATACCATCGATTTATCGACGCGTACCGCTACTCGGCGATAGATGGCGCTGTCGCTAAACTATTACCCCGCGAGGAAATTATTGCTTATTACTTGGCAGCATTAAGTAATTTTAGAGACTGCTAGCTATATCTTTACTATTCATGATTACCTAGTACATTTAAAGGATTATTATAATAAATAGAACGTTAGAAATCACCTCAATTTCGTATTTATTCTAAATTATCTAATTGCGATGTATTTTATGCTTCTCTGCGTCTTTAAAGACATCGTTCATCATACGTTTTTCTTTACCTACTTACCTAATTAGTAATTATTACCAGCCACTTGAATACAAATGCATGTTATTAATTAAAAGTGAAGTCACCAAGTGCAATGATGACTGGCAATTAAATTAAAAACCTCTTTGCTGACCTCACTATCTATCGTACCTATTTGTGTAACATAATTGTTGTAGCTGTATGTTGTTGTTGTGTATGATACCATAGTTCCTATTTCCTACAAAATATAGTTTTCTTCAGCTGATAGAAATGACAGGTTTCCCCACTTTTCCCTTCTATATTCACAAGCCTTTTACGAATATGAAAGTAACTGACTTAAATGCAAAGAAATATTCCTTGGCCTCATCTCGACCACGGAAACAATCAGGCGACGGTTCACCCAGAGAGCATAACAATATAGCGGTTATAATGCATGCCATATTCCGGGTTCGTAATTGAACATCGTATGCAAACGCGGCGCGCGCCCGCCATCTCTTCAATATGTATGCGCACCTAGTATTTTCGTACGAGGCAGGTGGACCCTGTTTATGTTATTGTTTACATATTGTTACCGTTTATGCCGCCTTGGTATGCTATGAGGAAACTAGCTAAATATGTTTTGCTGTAAATCGACATGTTCCAGTTTTTCGTAAGAAAAACATTTTCAAATAAGTTGAATTGATTGGTTTTCAGCGTTAGAAAAAGCAGTTGGAAAATGAAACGTGTTTTATGAAGACACTTTGCAATCAAGCTTAAAATAAAACTTATTTATGTGCAGTGTTTTCATCACCATCCAATTTCGTACGCATGATGCAACAATTTCTAGAAATCCGCGTACATAAACAGGAATAATTCCCACGAGAACTGCTACACCGAAATTACTGGTGTCAACTTGAGACCTAACATGGTAACAGATAGCCACTTTCAGTTACAAAATTAACTTTCTAACCTAAAAACACCTACGTTTCCGCGAAGATCGTTTCTAGCAAACGTTAAATAAATAACATTTTAAGTACGTCAAGATTATCTTCTAGATGCGAGTGTGAACATTGTCAGTTTGAGACGATTTCAAAGAAGTGTGTACATCATTAGAGGGGCCACATAAATCACAGTGGTTCCGCATAAATTTACATTTTAAAGATGCGTCGCGACATTTGCGCGGGGATCGTTTAGCACTCAATAAAATTAGAACAAAAGGCAGGCGCGGCCGATCAAGTGAGCGCAGCGCCATATAAACGACGAGCCATATCGGAACCGATGGAATTAAATAAATTAAAGTCACTTTGGGAAGAGTTGGTGCATCTGTACGACTATTTGTCGATACTAAACGGTTAAGACCCGTATGACGTATTTATTTACCGTTATTGACGGTTTCAATCGGTTTTAGTTAAGACATTCATTACCATGTGCTCGTCTTTTACGGTTATGAATCATTAATTATTAACTTGCTTGTGGCTTGTGGCTAAGTAATAATAGCCGCATGGGTCGATCGATCAGGTTAAGCTACGTTTGCTGCGGTTGGTCCGTGGATGGGTGGTAATCTTTACATATCAAGACCCCTTCGTGCCTTGGAAAACACATTAAGCCATTGGGCCCGACTGTCATTTGTGGATCTTTGGCAGTCGTTACGTACGGGTCGTCAAAAGCCTGAAATTCTGACAACCTGTCATACCATGGGGTATCGTATTACCCAGTCACTGGGTTATGGAGGTCGGATAGGCAGTCGCTTCATGTAAAATACTGGTATTCAGCTGCATCCGGTTAGACTGGAAGCCGACCCCAACATAGTTGAAAAAAGGCTAGGCAGATGATGATGAAACAATAACATTACTTATTTATCATCAATAATTCAGTTTCTGCTTAATTTGATTCGTCTTCAATTAAATAGTTATTTACGATCAATCTAGAACTAATTGATGGCGCAGAAAATTAAATATACATCATTTCCAATATCATAACACCTCAGAAAATCTTTTAATTGTTATTCGGCCATAACTGATTGGACAATAGCAATTAGCGTCTAAGTGTTCATTAACGGGTTTCAAACATTTTCATTCGATTACCTGACTTTGATTAGCACTTTAAATTCTAGGTAGTTTATTATTAGTAACGAGAACGTCAGTTGGACATGTAAGGTTATTAAAAAAAAAACAGATTTAGTCTTTGAATCGAGAATTTCACTCAATTTTAAAGCACATTTTTTGAATGTGGTATGTCTAAATTGAATTCTTTTTAGAATAGATTTTGAATGAGGAATGCTTGTTCGACTAAGATGGACGCAGCGGATGCCGTATGACATTTGCTTTTTATTTAATAAAAAATAGTGTTGGATATATTTTTAACGCTTCCGCCAAGTTCTTGATATCTACATATAATCTATTTTTACCACGACAACATTCTGGACAATTCTTATCGGAAACATAAAAATATCAACGCTTTTTACATTATCTCCATTCATAAAACACTGTCTTCTACCGATGAATTGTTGCGGTACCTAGAATAAGTTGTGGATGATATAAAAGCTAACTCAGTTCTTGATTATAATCTTTGTAACGACCTTAATGATACTTAAAATGCCAAATACAGATGGGATGGAATGTATACCGACATACTTGAGAAAAGTATTGTAGAGGCCTAGTTAGAAGCTATTAATATTGTTACAGCGGTATTTTTTTAAAAACAACGGTACAAATACTCTTACGGTACCGATATACTAAACAAAGGCTGAAAATATTGCAAATAAGACTAGATGTTTGCATCATGTTATTCTCGATATATAAAAAATAAAAAAGTCGCAAGTCTTAGAATTAGAAGATCTTTATCAATATTACAGATTGCTTAGCGTAGGTTTAACTCAAACATTTGCGCAAACGACTATTATGCTTAGTAATTTAATTAATGTTACTGCAGAGTTAATATAATGATTATATCTGAATGGTTTCTAGTGTTTATACGTAGGAACTCTGTAACAATTATTTCCTGGGTTCCTTGATTGCTTTACAAGATTCATATAGCAATGTTAATTGAAATAATGATTAAGTACAATGGTCCCATATCAAGATAATGAAATGTCAACCTAAGGAATAAAATACCTTAAGTTTTATTCTTATTAGAAACACTATAGATATCGGAACTATAATTTATATGTCAAGACCGGGATGGCATAAAACATAAGGAGATGGTCCTTAAAAAAGTGCACAGCAAAGCTTCATAGCTAAGGCCGCAATCATATAAAAAATGGCCCCATAAAATGCATTACAAACGCTTATTGGTCGGGCCGCGTATAACGCCCGGTGCTAAATAATAGGAGCGGGCTTAATTAACTCGCCCAGTAAACATGTTCCCTTGAGCCGAGACCAATTACTATTTGACCAACGTCAACGTCTTATTACACGCCAAATATATACGCTTATTTATGTCCACAAGACGCGCGACCAAAAACGCACATCAATCGCGACTTAATCCGTGGATTATTTGCGAAAACTGCATGCGACGAGTTTATTTTGGACGCGAATGGCGCGGCCGTTTATGACGCGCGGGCGACTGACAGTAATATTTGTGTTGCGTCTGATTTATTCGGTGCGTACCGCGCCGTCGCGCGGGTAGCCGACACGTCGTAAAGCGCACTGTTTACGGTGCCGGTGCGTCCCTCAATTAGACGGTGCAATGCGAGTAGATTACAATTTGATGCGTGCGTGATACGTGGTGACAGTTGCACCCGTCACTACTTGTGTCACCGGCCAAACATTTGCAATATCATTTTGTATCTTTATACCTGTTGTTCGAGGGTTTGAAATGTTCCGGTAACATCTATATTTACAGAGTCGTACGTTTCATAATGATCTTCAATCGTAACAATTTCAGTGGTTAAATCAGTTTCATAAATTATTTCAACATGTCATCTACATAATAATATGTTAGAGAGTTCAATATATTCCTCTACAATTTAAAGTCTACTTTCAGATGGGTTTTTAGACAAAATACTTCCATACCTGTTTCTTCTCTTCACTACGAAGACCGAAAAGGAAGACTTGTTTCTGCCATCAATAAAATTATTAACACTGGAATATCCCGATATCCTTTTGGAATACTTTACATGTTACGTGTTGCTGACTATTTCTTACGTCACTACGACGTATCTGCAGGTCAATCATCATCGGCTGGACCTACATACAAATTCTCAAACTCAAACTCAAAATCAAAGCATTTATTTCAATTAAACCATTTACAGGCACTTTTGAATTGTCAAGAAGTCGGTCAGTCAGAAAATATGAAGCTAGTTGCCCATTCCAAAGCGTAGGTACCTATGGAGAAGAACTAAATTTAGTTAAATAAAATCAAGACTAATTTTAAACACAATCACGAGTGCCTTATTAGTAAGATGGATGAGATCTTTTCGACCTCATAAGTATTCAGATGGCCGCCATTGCTTGTTATTTTCCTCACGTCTAAATTCAAATAACAATTAGCTTAGTCTTTAGCATTCTGTACTGGCTAGACGGAACTGAGGCAGAAATCTAGGCTGACTTTAGTTCTAGATCATGTCAAGTCTAAATGGGGATAAGTAACAGTATTTTGGAGACAGCCTAAGCCTTGCAGTTTGTTTAAAGAATTTTAATGATTGCTTTTTTGGTGATTGCATCCATTTGAAATTCGGTGGCAGATGCATCATGGGGCATTCGTGGGAATCTTTTTGCCCTAGATTTTCTTTGATTTTGGCCATTCCAATACGATTGGAATATACGCTCGTTGAAATGTGTTTCATTTTTATGAAATTAGTCATTATTGTTTCCTAATTTTATGACATCAATAACTTCTTGTAATTCTGCAAAGTTATTAGAACTTCTTTAATTACATCCTTAGCAAGAAATATGTCGTCGTTAAAAATATTAATGACACAAACCAACACGTTATTTTTGACGTTTTTAAAGATCATCTTTGATTGGAGGCATTTTATTTTTGCGGCGTATGCGATGGTATCGTTTCTTGCGCCGGCGCATCGAGTATCGAGTGATCAGAACCGGACGATGACACCGCAAGCTTTTTGATAAATACTCCTTTTTGTTCTTTTACGTATTAATTTACGTGTTGTGATACCAAGGGCATGAATTTTAGTCAAGCTTCGGTGACTTTGTTTTAAAAGAAACAAAGTTTTTGGAGTTTATTTCCTTCAAATGTTAGTTTCCTAGAAAACTTTTAAGCACTCTGTTAAGCACAATTAATGAGCTCATTTCTTTCTCATTGATAATATCTTTTTAATTAGATGGCATGCCATTCTAAACACAACATTTTACTCTCCATTTAAATCCTCTACAAACCGAGTATCAACCCAAGAAACACAGATCTTTCTTCGGTAACCATTGTTAACCAAAAAAACCTCTTATTAATCACCAACAAGGCGGTGTAACGTTACCAGGGGATCATGAACGCCCGGTGTTCATAAATACGGTGTATGAACGGCCTCACACAGCGTTCCTTGGATAAATGCTGCGAGTATATGCTATCCTAGTAGTACCCGGACCGGTTGTGTAGGCGACTTTTGCCTTTTGTTGCGTTTAAAATAACAAGTTTTATGTTGTATATTCAGTTTATGTTACGTGTCTATTAATATTTACAATAGATAAGGAAACTAAGATATCCTGCAGGGAGGGAATGTTGAGCTAGAAAGTGGATTGTCCTAAGTGAAATATCTGAGGGAGTCGCTAGTTTGATTTGTGTGTTATGTCAGTAAAGCACTTTCTGTCTGTATGTTGCAAAGCGAACATTATTCGGTGAGATTGGAAACTATATGCTTGAAATTGATCTTATTTCGAATCGTAGAAACAGGGTCGACTAGTAAAATTGCTAATATTTCTACTTCATTATGCTCTTCAAAAAATACTACAATTCAAGTCTTGATTTTCTGACTTTTTCGTGTCGTGGTCCAATATGTGACGCTTATCTTTTTTTTTCAAAGTTTTTTTTAGCCCAAGAATTTCAAGCCGTGTCTAATCCAAAAAATACACGCCTCAAAGCATAAAATTACCTCATAAAAGTACAAAAGCAGTTAATGATACATCTTCTATCAAAATTCGCTTAGACCTCTTTCTACCCCAAAACACATAAAACGAATAGGTGCTCAATAAAAACACAATAAAAAGGGAATTCAACTTAACTCCACGAGCTCTGGAATCGCCAATCAACGGATACCTACCGAGAGCATTTAACCACCCGCTGCCACGTCAGTTTTTATTGTCAGTCCGGCCGTACGCTACAGATTTATATCGTCTTGATTTGATTGGAAATAGCTTTAGTTAATGTTCTGTGTAAATAAAGACGTTTTAAATGTAATAAAATTATGTGTTTAATGTTAGTCGTTATCGATATTTGTGGGATTAGCATAATCGAGTTGTGTTCATGGTTTGTTATTTTTTTCATCGGACTTTCCTATTAGCAGATAGTTTTTACTGCTTCAATGATAATTTTATACTTTCTTGTGCATTTCATTATTGCTTTAAAAGATTATATATTTCTCTTCATATAAAAATATTTGTGTTTTAGAGATTATTTTATAATTATTAAATTTTATTAGAGACATGTCAGCCTCATCGTAATTTAGACTAAATCTACAATTATTATTAAAAGCCTGTGATATCCCACTGCAGGGCACAGTCCTAGTCCCTACTCTGTTTCCACTTCTCTCTGTTTAAAAGCTTCTGAGGGCCAGATCTTGTTGAAGGAGTCCAGCTCATAAATCTAAATCTACAAATACTACATAAATTATTCATGTTTATACAAATAAGCAAATAGCCGACCCCAACATAGTTGGGAAAAGGCTATTCAGATGATGATGATGATGATGATGATGATGATGATGATGATGATACAAATAAGCAAATACAAGTCACCCTGGAAAATAAATTTAGAAACAAGAAACCTGAAGTTTTACTAAGAAAATATACAGTAAACCTCGTCAGCTGGTCCTTTATATTTGCTATACTTACTCGTATCAGGTGAAGGCTTCGCTAAAACTTTAACATCATCATCTGCCTAGCCTTTTCCCAACTATGTTGGGGTCGGCTTCCAGTCTAACCGGATGCAGCTGAATACCAGTATTTTACACGGAGTGACTGCCTATCTGACCTCCACAACCCAGTTACTGGGTAATACGATACCCCTTGGTAAGACTGGTTGTCAGACTTTCGGGTTTCTGACTACCCGTAACGACTGTCAAAGATCCACGAATGACAGCCGGGACCAACGGCTTAACATGCTTTCCAAGGCACGGAGGGGTCTCGGTATGTAAAGATGGTCACCCATCCAAGACCAACCGCGGCAAGCGTAGCTTCAATCAATTAACCAAACTGGCGGGATGGGTTGTGAACAGAGGGGCAATTCTCGTAATTTCAAGAACGTTCACAGTCTGATCTCAGTCTCAATCTGTCAAAAATACCTCTAATTTGTGTAGATTTTTGACAAGTTTTTGACATTGATTTTCGCTAAAATGAGATTGCGATTAGATTTTGAACGTTTTTAATTACGGGAATTGGCCTTTAGAGCGTAATCTATGAAGCAGAACAATGTTATATGATAGCAAACCATAGAGATTATCTTTGTGTGTAAAATAGTAGCTTATTATTTTATTAGGAGATAAAAAGCTGTAAAAAAGATCAGTAGGTAGTTTCAACACAAAGCTTTACACCCAATGACCCAACATGTGTCACGCATGAAGTCACAAACAAAAATAACACATCCAAATACAGATCATCTCGAAACTCGTCTACAAGTATGTAGAGAACACGACATTCCATAAATATTCCCTTTTAAACAACTTTCTGATGACTCGATATACATTTCTGGGATTCTCACTCCTCAGTTCTGTGATAGCGAGGCTCGGAATCCTGGCGGTGCGGCGTGCCGATGCTGATGCAAACTGAAGATATGTGCTCACGTTTATTAGCATGACTTTTTGTTAAAAAATATCAATTGCAGGATGAGTCCGCAATTAGCCTTCCCTTGAAGTATTCGTAAGTTTTTAGATAAGCATCTTTTTGAAAATAACGTGTTTTTTCTTATTTTATAATTCGCAAATGTCTGTTTGTCTGTCACGTCGGGTGGCTCTTAAATGTTTTGCGTATTAATGTGAATACGCGGAATAAGGAATGGCATTCCATCTTGCAGTTTGGAATCTGATAACTTAGATTAAATATGTTTTATTTGTCATGACTGTAAGTCAGTTACACTCTCTTCCTTCATCAACAAGAGCCATCTCTTAAATTTATTCATTCACTAGCAGCGCCCCGCGATTTCACCCGCATATGTTTCGATCCCGTGGGAATATCGGGATAAAAACTATCCTTTGTCCTTTCCCGGGACTCTAGCTATCTCTACCAAATTTCACCTAAATCGATTCAGCGTTTGAAGCGTGAAGAGGTAACAGACAGACACACATTACAAATAAGATTCTACTCAGCCTTACAGGTACTGTCTTGTTGGTCTAGCTAGAGGTCGCATGAGCATGAGGTCCTGGGTTCGGATTTTTCTTCTGGAATTTCTTAGTAGCAGACCTGAGTCTGAATTTGTGCCCGATTTATTGCAATAGGCTCGCCCCCTTTTACATAGGACTTCAACATAACTGGCAAAATGTGGGTGCACTACAGGTACACCTCTGCTTACCCTCCGCGGAATGCAGTCGTGATATACAAGTGATGAAAAAATACCAAAGGTGACTCATAAAATCTTACCAAGGGGTATCGTATTACCCAGTAACTGTGTTGTGGAGGTCAGGTAGGCAGTCGCTCCATGTAAAATACTGGTATTCAGCTGCATCCGGTTAGACTGGAAACCGACCCCAACATAGTTTGGAAAAGGCTAGGCAGATGATGATGATGATGCCTCATAAAATGGAGAACATTTTATCTTCATTCATAATGACATCACACATCATTATATTCAAATCAAATCATTCACTAACTTCCCAAGAAGCACATCTGTTTCATAAAACATAAACTCAATTTATTACCATATTAATAAAGTCGCAAATCAAAATCGCATTATGCCACGTCAAACGCGACCAACCCCCTATGCGTTTGACCCTGTTTAGGCATGCACTGATCTGACTTAAAACCCAATGCATATTTTGTCGTCAAACGTTGCGACTTGTCCCGCACTTGATTAAAACTCATGCGACTGGAAAATTGAAGTTTATAGCTCTGTTATGGTGATTGTGACTTTAATTGATAGCTTTTCTGTAGTTTCTAGATTGGTTTCCTAGAAGCTTGTTATTGTTCTATGTCCGACGTAAATCTATGGAGAATAAGAATTGTTTTTCTGATCGTTTCCCAACTTTTCA
Organism: Gortyna flavago; assembly: GCA_963669345.1. Lineage (NCBI taxonomy): Eukaryota > Metazoa > Arthropoda > Insecta > Lepidoptera > Noctuidae > Gortyna > Gortyna flavago. The sequence continues at coordinate 16,160,489 of OY770142.1, forward strand.
AGAGTTCAAACGAATAAATCTGATAGAACCAGATAAAGATAATCTTCTGCAAAAATAAATGACCAAATCAACAGAACCGTCGGAAGTAACATAAACATGTCTCGAAAATCTCAAAAGCACAATCTTTTAAGTAGAATTTTAAGACGTTACAGAACGGTCCGAGTTGAGGATAAGCAATAAAATACGACACCTATCTCGCTCGTATCGGCTTTAATGAAAACCGCCCGACTATCTGCGCTCAAAATCCGGCCCTCTCTTAGTTAATATATGCGATTTTTATCAGCACCCACCCGCACCAAAACGACTCTACACAGGGTTAAAAATATGCAAAAATCGCCGCCCCGGGGTGAATATTAAGCAATGTAATTTTGTATAATATTCCGCAATTAAAATTCAAATTGAAATCAATGCGCGAATGAACGGCCGTTACGCGTTTTGGGGCGCCCGCGACTTTAGGGCCTCCGCACCCGACCGACACGTCTGCTGTTTACTATATTAATCCTTTAATACGCGCAGTTATAACTTGGGGTAACACCACGAAGATTATTAACTTAAACTCATCGACTGCCCACATCAATTTGTTTATTATAAGTATTATAACTTTTATAAAGTTATCAGAATGTTTAATTAAGCTAATCTATGTTGAAAGCGATAGTAAAACTCATTCGGTTAAACGTCATAATACGACCGTAATATTAATATAAACCAAGTCGTTAACTTGAACAACTTGTAACCCACAAAACGCCGTTGAGTTTTACAACTAGACAAGCGGTAATATCATAAAGTGTAAATGCTAGACGCGAATCGTTGTAAATTCAAACATTTAGTGTGTACAAAATATTCGTGAATCGTCTCCCAAGTTACGGCACACTTAATGGTCCATAAAGGCACCCCATAACTTGGCTATCAGGAGGATAATTCCAAGTGTTATTCCCTCTTAATTGGCCGTTCCGGGCGGAATCGTCAATTTGAGATATTAAACTAATTTTCAATGCTGCGTAATCGCGGAGACGTGATCCGTGCCACTGTAGTAAGGGTTAACTTTCAATCGTAAAAACATTTTTTTTCTGCCCGATATCGTATATATATGAGCGCTTTTATGCGTAATATCTTGACGTTTTAAAGCCTTTTACGTTTATTGGTGTTCTTGTAAATGCGATGTTTATAAACGGGATTCCATTAAAATAATACGTAATGGCGTATCGTAACACAATTTTTTTTTAATAATCCGTTAAATATATTTTGATAATCGTTTGCACTTCAACGCTTTACTCAACTTTCAGAGAGAAAGTATCAATTTTATTGGAGTTTTCGACACTTTTTTTAATATGCTCAAATATTATACGCAATAATGACTGCTCATGCAAAGGAATGGATACTGTCATCGTATCGTTAAAATTTTTAACGCTTCATAAAATGTGGCGTCTGCACGATTTCTTTTTTGTCCTAAAATCATTATTTTACACTTCATAAATTCAGCTTTTTTTCAAAAACTTAAAAAAACCACTAGTAACTTGCAAGTAGATTAGGCAAACCCCTTTATTTTATTATTTTACGAAGAATAATAATTAATAAATAAGTAGTAATCAATCAAAATCAAAAGTCATTTATTCAACACTAGGCTGAAAATCAGGACTTTTCGAACGTCAAAATTACAAAAGACAGACCCCCAAAATAATAATGATTATTTATTCAAAGTAATATAGATCCATAGACACAGATTGAGCAAATGAGCACAGTGGAAGATATAATTTTTTGTACAAAAGTAAAAGGCTACAAAAATCTATACAAACAAAAATCTACTAATTTTATAGAATTCTATCCTTATAAGCTAAAAACACTCATTTTCGTAACAAAAATGTCGTCATCACATTTCCCAACAGCCATCAGACCAATACATCACGCAGGCGCTGTAGAATAACGAACCTGATTAAACAGCACAATAAGACAGCGTAGTCATCAAGAGCTGAGCTGACGCGCTGCGTTTCGCTTCGCGTTTCGTTTCGCAGTAATTAAGCGTGCGTTGCGTTTTCAAACGCCGCGCGCATTTGAGGGTTGAGCTAAAAGCTGTTTTAGGGATGTTGTCAATTTGTTATTCGAGGTGTGGTGGAATTTTGAGTTAGTGGTTTTTATGGAATTAATAATGATATGATTTATTTTAGGGATTACTGAGAGGTATTCAATACATTATCATGTAATAAAAAATAAAAAAAATATTTCAGACATTACAGTCTATAGATTGTTAGTAATAATTTATGGTTATCTGCTATGTTAGTCATGTTAGTAGATAACTGTGAGTTTCACTATCTTAAACCTAAAACCACCTCCACTAGGCGCCTCTGGATGAGGCAGTCTGGTCTCCCAACAATCATGCACAATCAATGCACGCTCAATTACATTATGGAGTACACATGCTCTGAATACATAATTAAATTAAAAATACAGAAAAATAAACAATTTACTTGCCATTATATAAAAAAAAATTACATGAGTACAATACAATAAGTGCAAGTATTAACTTGATGTTCTTATAATATTATTATTTCATACTGACGTCATTAGATCAAGAAGACATTCTTCTTTACCTTCTTATGTTTATTTTCACCGTTCTTGCTAGTCAGAAATTTTGCTAGATTTGAACCAACTATTTGGCGTTTAACCGCCTCTCATTTCCTCTCTCTCATCACTGCCGATCTATAGATCATCAGCATCATCAACCTACAGCAGACCACTGCTGGACATAGGCCTCTCCAATTACACGTCATTTAGCTCGATTTTTGGCAACTCGCTACCAACCAGCCTGGGAAGTCCGTCGCTCTACCTAGCCTGACGGCGTCCTACCTAATACGAGTTCGTAACCGGCCGCATACAGCAGCAGCAGACGACGTGTCGCTACGACACTACTGGCTTGTATGGAATACCTTCCGCAGCTAACGACACGTCGCCCGACTACACGTCCCACGACCGCAGTCGTGTCGTCCGACCGCAGATCAGTAGTTCCACCAACTCTGGAGCGACAGCACGTTGAATCTTTCTCAAACAAAAAATTAGTTTTTCTGACGTGTCGCAACGTCACGTCTGCCACCTCCACTCGTACACACGGCTACAGATCAAGCTATACATTTTCAGTTTTAGCTGACCTCGCATTGTATAGGTTTTTCTTACAACCAGAAGTCAGCTTATACTAGATTTGTACAGCTTGATGTGTAGCCGTGTGTACCTTTACGTTAAATCTATGCATGACAAAACTTAAGTAATTTCAACAATTTCCCTCGTTTAGCTACACTCAACAGCTACGCTTCAAACTGTCACCCATGAACGTTCCCATAAGAACAAATCCACCAATCAACGCATTAGGAACGTCACGCAAAATCTCCCAATCAATCTTATTAAAATAAATTCCAATTTCAAATATTGCATTCCCACATCTATCCGATCCTGATGCAATGACGTCCAACTAACATATACACTCCATTCACGGGATAATCAACCTTGTGGAGGACTAAATAGGGTATGGCAAAACTGCATGGATAACGGAGTGCCAATTTTAATTAGCCCCCGGGTATCCCCGTTGCCCCCCTCCCCCTTACGGCTCAGATAAGGGTGTTTGCAAATAGGAGGGACTGCAAAGAAGCCAATCCATCAAATCGCTGAACGTATTACGACACCGCGGTTGTCGCCCTCTAGTGTTGGGATTGTCGATGATTTGCTGTCGATGTTTTTGAGTTGGAATGTCTTCTGTTTTTTTTTTTGGGGTGAAACTGAAGGTTGAGGGCGGAACTCATAAGTGGATTTTTATGAGGTAACTGAACGAAGAATACATAATATAAATACAATCTTTTAGGCACAGGTCTTGAAACTCTTAATTACCGACTAAAGCCCAAAACTTTAAGTTTGTAGGTCAGTTTTCTACTCTTTCTTAACACCAAAATGCTCTTCACAAAGCGAAGGTCATCTGTTTTCTGCGACTTCAAAAAATCATACAAATACTATGTTGCCAATATCGATATTTCCCACGCGTCCCATCACTAGCTAGCGCTTCCATTTGATTGGCGCAACTCGATAGTCCCTGCACTCATTTGCGCCCTGCACTAATGTCGGTAACTCGATAAATCTCCGAGGAGTGTCACCGACAGAACTCGAGGTCGCTTTGTGCTTGTCTAATGATGTACTCACATCAGAATCGTAATAAGTAGTCCAGTATTTGGAGTTTTCTTTTTTTTACGGAAGTGCCTTCTTTTTGATTGGGCATTTAAAAGAAACTCCCAATAGATGGCGGTGATGGTCATTGTCTCAAAAAAACACATATTATTTATTTATTTACATTAGACTATATTGTACACACGGCTACACATCAAGCTATATATAACCAGTATAAGCTGACATCTGATTGTAAGAGAAACCTATACAATGCGAGGTCAGCTAAAACTGGAAATGTAAAGCTTGATGTGTAGCCGTGTGTACACAAAAAATATATAACAAAAAATACAACTATCACTGCAAAACATACAATGGGCGGCCTTATGGCTTTCTGCGACCTCTTTCAGGCAACCTTAGAATGGACAGACATACTCGTATTTCCAGATTTTCAAGATATAGGCACTGTTGAGCTCTTGAGATCTGATCAATCTACTATTATAAAGAGAAAAGATTTGATTTTTTTGTAAGTTTGTTTGTTACGCTGTCACACTAAAACGGCAGAACGGATTTGAATGAAATTTGGAGCATGGGTAGACCATGTCGTAGAGAAGGACATAGGCTACTTTTTATTCTGGATTGCGTACGAAGTCGTGGGCAACAGCTAGTAAATTACATTTAAGTATACGAGTATATTTACTTAGCTAAAGAAATTAACCTAATTTATTTGAAATTACAAATGCGACCAACTTGAAATCTTCACCAACCATTAGCTGATATAAGTAAAACCATCCTTAAACACTAAACAGGATAACCTTCTAGCCAATATAATAATCTCCAAATAAACTTTTCTCCTCAAACGAGGTTTTATAACGAACGCGCCACAGAAAAAAAAAAAAAAAAAACAACGAAATATAAATAAATTGTCAACCCACGCCACTTTTAGTTCAGTTAAGTTGGAAAAACCCGTTATTTAAGACTCGTAGGCGAAAGACATGTCGCTATTTATCGTAAGATTATTATCACGTCGTTTTCTGCGTTAAAAATCTTAGTTGTGTAGATCCCAGCTAGGAATTGTGTGAATTAGGGTGAATTCAAAATAGCCACCTCGAAATATACGTCTGGATCACCTTGGGCACTGGGCAGTCAGCTCAGTTACCACCTTGCTAAATAGAAGGCGATAGGCAGAAACTTCAGAACGCCATCTGCTACAACTCTCACACACTCCTATTGCTTCATTTAAGTTCATTACGTTTGCGTAATTAACTTCGGTCATTGTAATAAAAGTCCTCGACCACATCATCGTAAAGATAGCGGTGAAACGCGAACCATCACAAAAAATCTGCAATATCTATACTAGAAACCATTTCTCTCTGCTCTTTTTCATAACACAAAGGGCCCAAACCGCAGTGGCGCGTGCCCCAGCCATGGGGTCGCGGATTCGGTGTCGGGTTGCGCCAATCGGCTTACAAACGCCATGGGAGCAAACACCACACCATGAGGATTAGGACTAATGAGCAAGTTCACTTGTTACGCCCGATATGGTGGCGAGTTACGGTGTATCAAATGTTTTTACCTACGAATAGTATGGAACTGTGGACGATGTATTCGTTTAAACTAGTCAGTTGAATAAATAAAATATACTATACATTGTCATCTTGAAAACATCTATCGACAACCTATCGTCCGTAGTAAATAAAAATTCGTTTGACAACATCATTTTTAACTTTTCTTTATTTTGCAAGAATATGTGTCATTTCTTTAAATTATAATAAGTGAAAATTAATTTGCTAAAAGGTAAATTTATGGAACTTCTCTTAATTTTGGAAGAAGACAGATCTTTAAGTGACAAAATAGATATCAGTTCTAATCTTAATAAAACGGCAGCTTCTTTACGATATATAACTCTTGTTGAAGTAGGTAAGTAATGACAATACTTGAAATATAACTTCTTCAAAAAAAAAAAAAACCGTGTCAAACTGTTTATCGATATAACCGTAAAAGAGATCCTAAAGAAGTTATATGAAGTACTAAAATTACCTTCGAACGCGTTTAAGAGTCCATCATCACATAAAAATTAGAGTGACCACGATAACTTCAGCTATGGAAGTAAAAACTCCATAAAAATCTATCCATAGCCAATATGAAGTGTGGAACTATAAAACGGATAATAAGGAATCTTATATCACATCGTTTATTTTACGATTTCTTTCTAAATTAGTTAAAATATACGACTTTGTTATTTGATGTTTCTATTCGAAATACTAGGGAAGCATAAAGTGATGGGGCAATCCGTTTTTATTGATCGAATTCGTCTCGATGGCTTGATTATGATGGAACTTATGGATTTTAACGTTGCGTTGGTACAATGTAAGATATGGGGAAGAATAAAGTTATTTTGCGCGATTTGCATAGATATGAAACAAAAGCCAATTCGCTTATTACATACATATTTATTCATAACATAGATAATACGGAAATATTGATTCCAAGAGGCAAAATCGCTAAGTTATTTATTGTCATCTATGTGTACCTACAACTTTTTTTTCCACCCAGTCACACAGTCTATTTATATACTAAAAATAACATAATGCTAATATCTAAAAAAAGATAAACAGTGATGGGAAACAGCTAACATTTAAAAGCAATTTTTAATTCGATAAAATTAACTCTACAAAAGCTGCACTCTTGACTTTTCGCACGCATATCTGTTTATGTTTGCGCTCGTCCATTTGGGGCTGTATTAGAAACATTAGGGGTAGGTGCGTATGTGTGCGTCGCTAAGATGAATTAGGGGATTACAACACTGCATCATGCAACTGCACTCTGATTTGGCACGCTCAGACTTATACAGGATGAGTCATTAAAATCGTGTTTTTGTTTTAATCATTGTACAGAAAATCACCTTTTACCACCAGACATATTAATTTCGACAGCGTTCTACACATGAATCAGGAAAATAAAAAAATAAAAATTCTCACGCTAAAAAAATTTGCCAATAAAAAACCACGTACAACAAAACTTTTAAAATGTAATTTTAACAAAATAAATCTCGGTACACGTATAAAACAATTACACAGACAATAATCCCGTTGTTTTTGTCAAACTGGAAGCGTTTTATTGTGTCTTCTACACCCTATATCGCGCTGGGGTGGCCACGCAACATCGAGGGGCGACGGGTAATGGCCTAAGAGTAATTTTATTACTTTGCCCCTATTACCATCACAATGTGCATGCCACCGGTCGAATGAGATACGCACACTCGATACAGTTGCCTGTCGCGTTGCGTTTCGACGACATTCATTTTTATCGATAAAAGCAACAACGATACGCGCACATCACTATTTTAAACCAATGACATAGATATGTAGGTCTATAACATTGTTTAAAAAAGGTTACATTGAAGAAAGGTTGAAAGTAGGGAATAAAAATTGGCATAAACAGTGAATTCACGTTTTTATTATTAACGGTGTACAAGGCAACAAGGAGTAAAGAAATAAGACGCTCACACCCCGCTACTGATTCGATTTGTTCCTGCTACGATGAATATTTGATACGGCTCAGTGCACGCTAATTTGTTTATCCTGTTACCTGGTTCTGCTCTCCTGGTACAGAATCCAAAATTATCCGCATGTATTATGCAAAGGAAAAAAGCATCAGACGGCCAGTTCTCTTTCAGTTGAAAAAGCAGGCGTTAACCCACCCATATTAAATGTCTGATGGATTTCCACTGAAACTTGCTGTTAGGTTCTCCGGGCGAATAATATTAGGTCTTTACATATGAAATTGGCGTTTTGTACGGGAGGAATATAAAGTCAATTTTTTTTTTTTGTAAAATATATTTAATTAATCAAAGTATGCACCGTTATTATCTATGCACTTTTGCCATCTCATAGGTAGTTCATTGATCCCTTTACTAAAAAAACCATGGGGGCGAGAATCAATGAACTCTTCGAAGGCGGTTTGGACTGCCGCATCGGAGTTGAATTTTTTTCCTTGTAAGAAGTTGTCCAAATTTCGGAAAAAATGGTAATCTGTTGGAGCAAGGTCCAAGGAGTACGGTGGATGTTGCAGACATTCCAATTGTAGCTCATCTATGTTTGTTGTGCAGTGTGTGGTCTTGCGTTGTCGTGAAGCAGCAGTGGCCTAGAGCGATTGACCAATCTCGGTTGTTTAGCAGCTAGTTCTTCCTTCATGGTTTGCAGTTACTGACAATAGATATTTGCCGTAATCGTTTAGCCAGATTTTAGAAAGCTGTAGTGAACGACATCGGCGCTAGTTCACCAAACACTCACAAGTAACTTTTTTTGAGTCAATTTTCGTTTAGGGCAGGATTTGGCTGGTTCTCCAGGGTTCAGCCATTGCGACGAGCGCTTCCGATTATCGTACAGTATCCACTTTTCATCACAAGTAATGATTCGATTTAAAATCCGTTCATTATTGTGTCGGTTGAGCAAAGTAACACAGCAGTCGACGCGTGTTTGCAAGTTCGATTCACTCAATTCATGAGGTACCCATCGTTCAAGTTTTTTTACTTTCCCGATTTGCTTCAAGTGGATTAATACAGTTTTATCACTTACCCCGAAGCCTGCAGCTATCTCTGAAGTGCTTTGTGATGGATCCGCTTCCACAATAGCCTTTAATTCTTCATTTTCCACTTTGGTCTCCGGCCGTCCACGGGGTTGGTTCTGAAGGTCGAAATTTCCAGAACGAAAAAGTTGAAACCAAAAACGTACCGTGCTTTCTTTTGCGACACCAGCGCCGTACACATCATTAATCCTTCCAGCTGTTTCTGCAGCACTGGTGCCACGGTAGAACTCGTACTCGTAAATATACCGATATTTCATGTTTTCCATTGTGCGGTAATAAGCGACACCAAAGAAAAAAATAATGAGGAAAAAACAAATGAATGACTGTTTTCAAAACTCAAATGTACCACCTAAATTAATTTATAAATTTGAATTTGAAATTCTTAACCAAAGAGGAGATATTTCAGATCAAAGTGTACGACAAAACGCTAATTTCATATGTAAGGACCTAATATTTAATGGCATAAGTTGGAAAGGTTCAGAAAAGGCAAAGATGAACGTAGTACCTAAGTAATTATGCGTTTTTAGCGTTCCGTATCTAAAAAAGGAAAAACGGAACCTCTTATAAGATCACTTTGTTTGTCCGTCTGTCTGTCCGTCTGACAACACCCTTTTTCTCAGGAACGCGTGGAGTTTTCAAGTTGAAATTAATATCAAATACTCAGGGCTGAAATCCCTTGAAGCAGTGAAAAAATCAAACTTCTAAGTCAACGCAATCAAAAGATACGGGCGTTTATGTTCCGTTTATGCCGCATATTTTGTCACTCGCAAGATAATGACCTAGAATCATGAAATTTGGCAAGAAGCAATGTCATGTGGAAAAAAACTGAAAACCGTAAATTCATAGTTACATTATCTACAAATTTGTACGGAACCCTCGGTGGCGAGTCCGACTGGCACTTGACCGATTTTTTATTTTCATAAAGATAAGGATAAAGATATATCTCTCGATAGATAAAGAGCTACTGAAACAAATCATCTCCAAAGTAAATAAAGAATAATATGACTAATATGAAGACATTTAAGTATTCACATCTAGAACATCCGCTATCATCATCAATGATCATGACGTAAACTGCATATAAGAAACACAGTAAGAATTAATTAACCGTAGGTACCAGGCGGATAGGAATCGGCGGTATGTCAGGTGATTAAATAAATACAACTTGGCATTTCTAATTAATATGCCAGGCGCAGTTTGATAAGACGCTCTCGTGTACAAACGGGACATCTCCTGCGTTCGCTAACTGCCTGGTACTCGATTAACACGTTGTTATAATTATGTGAAATTTGTCTTGTTTGTACGTGTTTATCGCATTCGCATGAGAAATGTTCTACTAGACAATTTATAAAAAATGCCAATTAAAAATTGTATGATGGGGCTTTTTTTCAAGACTTTTTATTCATCTTGGTTATTTATTGTGCACTGTTTAATAATATTAAGAATCTACATACAACAAAAAAATATATATACCTTGACGACATTGTCAGTGACAGTCAGACAAATACAAAAGTCAGCAAGTTAGTTTTAAGAATCGATGAATGTATTAATTCAAGTAAAGGAAATGGCAGAGGGCCATTCATTTAGCTTGACCTTTTAACTTAGCACAGTACTGCGCAGGTAGATAACGCATTAACCAGCTTCGCTACTGGTGCCAGATGCATTAGCCAATTTGACCGCCGCAGCTTGGTTGCGTAATCCAATCGAAAATGCCATCGAATTGGCTGTCGCAGTTGGTGCAGAAGGTATCTGGCTTAGTTCCGCAAGGTATATTAATCCCTGGTATTATTAGTTCAAACAAAAAGTCTAAAGGACTAGATAAAATGTCAAAATGTTTTACAAGAAAATAATCACAGCAGATCGTCTAAGTATATAGATAGTCTAAATAAAAACAGACACTGCATTTTTTTGCCCGATTCCTCTAACAAATAACGCACTGTTTTCTTACAAGACGTAAACTATGGTCCGTAGAAAAGGTTTTTGAAACCATCTTTGTTTCTAAACGCTTCTGATGAATGAGGGTATTATAAACAAGAAAATTAAGAAACAATAAAGCTTAGTAGGTATATACGAGTATATAGGTATCGTATCCATGAAACACACCTTTGTGGATCATCTAATTTTAAAAATCGATAGATTAACCACTTCAAGTATTTAATCTTTTCCCTTATCCCCAGGTGACGCCAGCAATGCGAGTATCGGCTCCGGCGAAGGTACGGGCGAAGAAGATGACGACACCAATGGCAAAAAGAACCAGAAGAAGAGGGGCATCTTCCCGAAGGTGGCTACCAACATCCTCAGGGCGTGGCTGTTTCAACACTTAACGGTCAGTACTTAGATAACTTAATTATACTGTAGGGCCATGACTTTTAGTTTTATTGATACGTCGGAGCAGAAGAGTTTTGTGTTACGATTCTTCTGTATCATCCCACTGCTGGGCAACTGTCTCTCATGACTTCTAGTTCTTGCGATCTAGGGCTAATGTGGGCCTATTACACATTTTTTATTACCACTATTTTTTTAAAGGTTTCTTTCCGTCATCTTTGAATGTTAGTAGGGTTAGTTAGGCCCATCCCATGTGTAGCATTTTGGCATTTCAGTTCATAGCTGATACAAGAAGATACACACTCAGAGACATCGATGTTTTCTCATTTGATCTCACCTTCCTTCTTCATCGCTAGCCACGGAGATTTACTAACACACATAATGAGGTATGAAGTCAAAACAAGGAATAAAATAAGGTTCCGGTTCTATCAGCTCGTATTGAACACTAAAGATCTGATAGGAACTAATGCAAACATCGTAGAATCATTGCTTAGCGAACAACCAAAAGGCAAACCAACTCTGAACTAAGTTAACCACAGTTCCCAGCTAACTGTAACTAACGAAATCTTTGTACCTCAATGAAAATTTTATTGGTGGCGGGAATTTTTAATTGAAAAGCGTCGGCGGTCCACCGCGGTGGCTGCGTCACGCTCAATGCAGCCATTGTGATCCGTTTTTAAAAGTTACCCAACAATACCTCTATGTATGTGTTTTATGGCATTTTCCCGCGTAAATCGCAATTTCCCGCGCCCGGAATTATGTTTTTTTTTGTTCGTTTTTCCTTTTTTTGTGCATGGTACTTCAGTTTGGCTGTAGGAAATAAGGTTTAGTTATTTTTTTTTTATAGTTGGAGATTGATATTTTTGAATGATGAAACTGGCATCTGATGGTAGACATGAGATTGATCCACTTGTACCTATAATTTTTATTTACCGAAGAATTCGTAGCCTCGGAAAATCTCATTGTGCTGCCACATAGAAAGACGTGTACAAAACCAAATCAAGTCAAACTTTTTGTTCTTTTCTTTGACATTTCAAATTACTTACGTCACAGATCGATCTGCATGCAACCCCCGGCTTAAAATTGATTGATGAAATTTGAACAAAAAGTAAACATTAGCATAAGACTACCAGGATATCAGGGAGGCGAGACAATCGTAAGTGCACGACTCAGTGTTGCGTAGTAATTTCTAGAATGGATACCGGCGCGGGTAGGAGGGGGGCAAGGGAGGAGAGAGGGTGCAATTTCATTACCGGTCCGGATCCGCGGCCATAAATCACCAGGGCCGAAGAAGGCGCTCGGTACGCTCAGCGCTGTTCAGGTGACGCTCGCAAAGTCGCCTGAGCCCCGGTATTTCTGTTTCATTCGAAGCGAGCCGACTCAAATCCCACTTTCTTTATGACTACGAATTCCGCGAATTTTCCGTACGCTCCCGCTGAGTTACAAGAGCGAGTTTTAATTACAATCTTCGGTGAGCCTTCACAATTAGCCTGCTCCCTAAAATATCTGCGACTCGCTATTTCCTAAAAAGAAAATCCTTTTTGAATATTGAATATTTCACCAACTCCAACTTTAAAAAGTATACGTCGACAATCGAATTAGGGAGCTTTTAGCGCGTTACGTTTGGCGCGTTTTTGCGCATCGCTTGTCCGCGCCCATTACCGCTCTCCAAATTACTTATAATTGCTTCGCTTAGCGCTAAGTGCTTTCATTATGGGCTCCCTGTAAAACAGTTCCGGTGTAGGTCGGGACGCGTCAACACTAACGCGACTCGCGCGATAACATTTTAAACCTCGCGAATTTCTATTCGCATGTCACGGGTGCGATGAAACGCGGTCGCACATAGACAATACTTGAAATCGGCGTAAAAAGGGCATTCGACCCATATATCGGGCGTGAAACTGCATAGCTGTCAGTTTGACGTTTGTAATATTCATTCGATTACGCGCTGCGGGAAATGGAACGCCGCGTGGTGACAGCGCGCCACCTGCGCAGCTCGCGCCGTTGATTGGTCGGCCGCCGGCGGGAAACAAATGAATGGTTGTCCCACGTTCGAATCCTTGACCACAAAGGTCGAGTGTTCGAATATGGAACGATTGATATGCGATTACACAGTTACACTGGCTGGATGGAATCGAATGAAGCGTTTGAATTAATTCGGTAGCGAGCGCTCCACGACCAAAAAGGGAAGTGAAATGATCTGGTGGCTAACGCGGAGTCGTGAGTATTGTATGTGAATTTAAATTCAGTGCGGTGCATGCGATATTGGTAACAATCCGAATGTCCGTGACTGGGAGCGTTTTGAATTTTAAAATTGCCCGCGGTACGTGTAATAACGGTCGCGTTTGAATTTCATAGATTTTGTCCGGATAGCGTTTAGTTTGTAGCGGGAGATTGCTAGCTTACGTAAAAAATAATGGCTGTTCCGGCGATATGCTTTTATTACCTCACAGGACATGAAAACTGTAGAATCCCACATAAATAAAGCTAATCCATAAAGGTTAAATCAAAATCAGTAATGTTAACGCAAACTTTCGGCTTACGTCATCCGCTAATCGTCAAATCCTCGCAGACGCTGCAAATCTCACATAATGCCTCACCTGGAACGCTTCCCCACAAAATTCCCGAAAGAAAATAATATTGAATAACGCCAGTCTTAGTACAAATCCTACGCAGCTGCCTTAAGCCCTTTCGGAGGGCTAAAAATAATTATAAGTCTGTAATAATCCCGGTACAGGGCGCCCGTCGCGCGACAAGACTCCATATTGTTTTTGGGTGCGCTCAGTTGCTTGTACTTATGATCTCCTGGTAATTTATTACGTTTCGTATCGGGTAATGACATTGTTATTTTGATTGTTAGGAATATATTTTATGTTTTGTTAATGTTTACAACTTCTGACTGTGACAAAGCTTTGGTTATGAAATAAATAACACTCTTCAGTAAAATAATAACTCAAAGATCAGGGAACACTTAAATTATTTTAATACAACCACAAACAACAGTTATGTGAACAATTTACATGAACAGTTTCTCTGCACGACGCGTAGTCAAGTCGAGAGCCGCGAGATGCAATTGCGAACTATTCAAACACGACACTTGATTGTTAACCCAGAAACTTTGAAATACCCAGACATGGAGATAATTTAAATTAAACAAGGAACTGAATAAACTATAATCTAGTACGCAGTGTACTGTAATCTTTTTACTCATTCTTGCTCTGACAGACTTACATAGGTATTATTGTCATTTGTTATCTCGAAAGAACTGGTTGAGAGTTAAGTCCACTGACCACTTGACATCCATGACATGCTTTTGCATTTAGACCGATTCTTGATTGTAAAAGACTTTTTATGAAAATAAATGATAGAAATAAATCTTAAACGAAACCAACCAAATAAGCAAAAGTTGCGAACATTGTACAAATGAAAGCTGTATCAATTTTTTCCCGAAATAACAATTCCTAAGTCACCATTCAAGCCACATAAAAGCTACCAAGGCGATGCTTATGATAGAAAATTTCAATAACCACATAACAGCAATTATAATAATGTACTGAGGCCGCATAAAACGCAGAGTATATCCATGCGTCTAGCGGTGTAGTATTACCGAGGGCTCGGGTTGCCTTTGCGAATGCACCGCTGCGGAATGAACCTAGATAAATTCATAAGATAAATGCTTGCATGATACGACCTACCTAGACGCAGTTTTCTTGGCTGATTTTGAAGGATCGAGTGGTTTCTTGATGTTATTTTATCTGCTATAGGATGGGAATGACACGTTAATTATTTCCTCTCTCTATTTCTGGAATGATTTATGTTACATCTACACTGATACAAGTGTTAATGAAAAGAAACTTTGAATTTATTTGCCAAATAACTTTTTGGTTATACAAAGACGGAGATGGCGGGATGAGCTGGACTCCTTTAACAAGAACTGCACCCAAATTGCTTAACACATTATCAATCACAATCTGAATCATTTTAAAGGTTATTATTGCTAATCCATTGCTTCATATTTGTGTTCGAGAAATTTGTCTGCTCAACAACGTAAATAACGCAGTGGATGTTGTTGAACTGTCAAAATGAAGGCCATTGCTACTGATAGTGTGTTTCACAATTACCCCACAGGTCCTTAACAGCTTTAAAAAGAGAGAAGTGGAAAGAAAATATGAGGCCTTTGCCCTGCAGTGGGACATCACAGGCTTTTAAAATATAATATACTTTATATAGACCTCAGACCAAATAACAAAGACAGAGGGCTGTCAACAGTAAAGTGAAGCCGGTTTCGTAAACATGTGTGCACTTAGCGAGGTGTAGTTTGATTGTAAATGGTTGTAAATGTGTGCGTGTGAGCGTGTATGCACAGAGCGGAGGTGTAGTTTTGGCATACTTCACTGTAACGTTCTCGGCGCTCTGTCTTCGTTTTTTATTTGTTCTGAGACATAGACTACTTCTAGCAAAATGTTACTGCCTCGACTTCCTCTAGGTTCTCTTCTGGGACTTTTCGGCTAATAAATAGATAAAACCCATCTAGGCACTCTGAAACAGGACCTAGATCTTTCTACATATGTTTGATACTACATATGAATATTGTCCTATAACTGTTACCAATGGTCCCGATATCTCACCACCAGTGTTGTCCACGGAAATATTACTGAATTTTCCTCTTTTTTTCGTCCACCCCTACTTATTTAGGACTAAGGGTGCGTCATAAGTTTTACTTTTGGACAGCAAGCGCAAATTGCAAGCGAATCCAGCCAATGAGAATTTATTAATATTAAAGCGACAGAAGCGGGTGGACAGCAAATTAAGTTATAAAAATGTTTATTTCTTTGGACTGGGGTCGTATATGTTGTGTTGGTAGGGTAAGTTAAGGAATAGTGAGGTTGGGATTTGGATGGTTGAGCGATTTTCTGGTGGATATTAAAATTTCTGTTGGTACTAGATGCGGTTTTAGTTGACAATAGTAGTTTTTTTACTGTCAAGTACTTGAATTGTGATTTAAAGAACAATACATTAAGATAATTATGGAGGCTACTCCATGAAATTTTAATCTGTTATATTTACAAGTACAAAAAAAATTACATTATATGTGCTGACAGTTTAGTATGGAAGAAAAAACATGTTGCGCCGACCCCAAATAAATTGGGATATGGGCAGAAGAATGATGATGATATGTGCTGACAGTTTAGCATTACCTAAATATGTTCTTGAAAACATAACAGAAACCCACCAGAAATGGAAATACCAGACTAGTTGCAGCTCCCCCTTTGATCACAAGTAACGAATATTTTTTTAATCTACCCACGATTGTCACGTCTGTCCACCTAAATCCATCCCGTCCCCTAACGGACAGAAATCATTTCCGGCCATCCTCGGAGCAGATTTCCGAAAACTACCCACTTTTTAAGTCCGCGACGTTAAATGCGGACGTTGCAGGAACTACCGGAAATAGAGTGAGCGACAAGGACAGAGACACACGTCTATAAAACACGGTGAAAAGGGACAGATGTACGTTCGGAATTCGTCTTTGAATTCCGTTTTGTAGAAATTTGAATTTCGTGAAATGGAATTCGCGCGATTAATGGGGTTAATAAAAAATGGTCAAGTGTTCGGTTATAGGAAAGTGTAAAGTAAAAAACATTCAAGCAAACGCTATAAGTACCTTGCATTAGGTTTACCTCTTTTAGCAGTTAAAGTAGTCATTTCAAAACACTCCGGTAATTGCCAATTATGATTCAGTACACCTTCACCGTACATAAAACTTTAAGGGCCAGCTGAAGTTTGCCCATTAGAAATCGACAGATCAAAGGTGATACTAACTTATTTACTGCAGTATCAATGGGCACAATAATAAAAAAAACTAACTCAGTTTCTCAGACAGGCCCTTTACTTTGTGTAAATAATTTCATCACCACTGCTCTCAAAACGGTGAAGGAAAACATCGTGAGAAAACCGGCATGTCCTAGAACCAAAAATTCGAAGACATGTCACATCTACCAACCCGCACTGGGCCCGCGTGGTAGATTATATATCCCTCTCGAAGAGAGGAGGCCTGTGTCTCAACAGTGGGAATATTATAGGCTGATTAATTGTTATATTATATTGTATTTCACATTTTTTTTCGTTCCGAACTGTCCCAAATATTCCTCGACTCCTACTAACAAAATAGCACAAATTATCATTTCTTATCCTTCCTCATTCATAAACCTGTTTGTCCACCCTCAAAAGGCAACAGCTTCAATATATCCGAAACCCCGTAATTCCCGTAAACGTCAAGTATCCTAAACAAACTCAGTGTACTATAACTGGGATAATCTATTCTGGAAACCGAACCCGTTACCCTCACAAACAATAACCCTTTCGCCACTTACAATATCGTGTTACTAAAAGTATTAATTAACTTACTTATTGTATTACTTACTGATATTTTTGTTGTGGTGGAAGATATAGTTGTAATATTTTGCAAAGTACCTGAATAGTTCTAAATTATATTACAATGAACCAAAGAGATGAACACCGCGTATAGATACTAATTTTAATTTTGTGAGGATGCAGAGTAGTCTAATCTTTGACATATTTTCATATAAGTGTATAATGACAGTATTTCGATGACAATTTCTTTAGTTGACTTCAAATTTGATCTAGAACTGCAGAGGATGTAGCTGTGTGGTATAGACAACGGCACGCTTCCCCATTACCGCAGTTACACAATTCTTTATTTTCAATCAAGATAATATTTACATACTTAATATAAAAGCTAACAGTCTTAAAATAATTTTAATTATAACTAGATATAAAAGGAAAGACTCATAGGGCATAAAAAAAATTGTCCGCATATATGTCAACAGGAAAAGTTCCCAAGAGCTGGCAGCATTGCCACGTCATATGGTTAGCAGATTCTTTGGCTCGAAGAGTCGACCGAAGATGTTAGAATGTTGGTTTTATGTTTGCCATTATCAATACTTAATTTTCCAAGACGACCCATTAAGTAATTACAATCCCATTCCAAAAACTCGAGTAATCAACAACAGTTGATGGAGACTTATCAACAGATCAAAACAACAAGAGTCGTAACTGAGGTATAGTTGACCAAAATTGGCCGTTTCATATCTGGCCGGTGTATCGGGGTGTCCTACCCCCCTGCCCCAGGGAGGGGTCGTTAAGATAACGTGTATCTCCACTGGACACGGTCTCAGGTTACTTAATACGGGTGCTCGTGTACTTTTTGATAGCGTATTTTGAATAATATTTTGGCACAAAAAAAACATAAGTCTTTGCATTTTTGCCTTGGGCCTTAAAGAATCACTTTTGTATGAAGTCTTATTTCTTAGAAACTTATTTATTGATTGAACCATTTAAGTAGACACACATATAAACAGAAAAAAAGAAAAGAACAGAAAAGTCACAACAACCACGCACCCTAAACCACGTGCATCTTGCCTTACATAGGTGATATACAAGGTGTAACAGAATAAACGCAAGTCCTGAAAGTAGTTTGTTCAAAATTGACTACTGAATGGATTGCAGTAAATTTTAATATAGGTTTTTTTTTTCTAAAATTATGTGTTTTGCCATACCTACTGACCGCCGACTGAGCCAAAGAAAATTAAATCTCATTTTAAGGCAATAAGACTCAATTTTGAATGCATAAAGTAATGCTAGGATCAACACGATTTTCTTAATAATAATAATAATCTGTGGCCCGACTGTCAAGCTGACGTTGAAAATTTTTTTACTCCGTTTTATTTCTAGTATTTTTAACATAAATAATAATTCTATTCAGTATATTGTGACAATAAATAAGCAATAATGTTTCTCTACGACCAAACGATTATTTTAAGACCAAAATTTACATAGCGCTACAATACTAAAATAATTATGGACTAAGATTATGGATACAAGAACACAATGCTGACACGAAGTCGGGCAAGACGACACGAATCCACACATCCAACATCTTCGGGTTCGTCGCTCAGCTCCGCCTCGCAGTTGCCGGAACCTGCTCCAGAAGTGAATCCAGTGACACCGGCCGCTGCAGTTGCGTCGAGCTCGAGCGACGAATATTTTTCTCCGCCGACGTCGCCAACACCCGTACGTCGGCAGGGGAGAGGCCGGCCACCGAGAAGCTTGGGACTTAGGGGCCAACCGGCCCCGAGCCGGGTCCCCGCTACCGGTGGTTGTGTGCAGCGCATGAGATGGACTCAGTCTATGAATGAGAACGTCATGCGCGCATATTACGGGTCTACAGAGGGGGGAACTAATCTCACTGCGTACCGCGATAGGATGCTGTCTCTGTTCCAGGAACTGGAACCAACTGTCAACGTCTCGGCCCAACGACTGTCGGATCAGGTGCGGGTCATCCAACGCAATCACAGGTTGGATGATATCGCACTTGATAGGCTGCGCTCAGAGGTACTGTGCAACCATATCGTCTCGGTTCCAGCACAAACCGCGGCACAAGCGTCAACTGTTGATGCCCTCCCGCCGCGGTCCAATCATGTTGAAGAAGAGGATGATAGGGTTGCCACAGTAAGTAGCCAGTGCAACGTCCGTCTGAGGAGCGCACTGGAGGATGCAATTCGTGAGTATAGGTCCACTCCAACCGAACTTAGACCACGATTACCTCGGTTACCTATGCACAAAAAAAATAGGGCGTTGGTGTGTGCCTTGGACTCGCAGCTCAAGAATTTCTTCGAGAGCAGCGAGGATCTTGTTGATACACACTCGATCCTGTATTGCGCAGCTGTTGCGGCATGTCGTTTAGCTAACGTCAAGTTCCCATGTTATGACGGAGCTACTCGACCAAAACAAACCGTACCAGTCTGGCAGCACAGGATCGAGGGTCGTATCGATGGAGCCAGGGTACTCATCGGCAAACTATACTGCTTTAGGGAGGGCAATACACGACCACGTGTGATGCGCTTTGTAAGGCGGGCATTCTCGGGGACTGGAATCAGCCCTCGAGAATATATGTCCCGCGTCACAGAGCGCATCGACTTCCTAAAGCAGAAAGTTTGTGCATGGGCGAGCCGAATTCGGCGGTATAAGCGGCGGGTTGATCGATACACGCAGAATCGCATGTTCCAGAGCGATGAAAGGTGGGTGTATAGAGATTGGGAGCGACCTGAACAAAATGTGACAGATGTATGCCGCCCGGATGATGCCGACACAAGTGCATTCTGGCGAAACATCTGGTCGGTACCCGTTTGTCACACTGAGGCTGGCTGGATTCGGGATGTCGAGCGAGTGTGTGAAACTATACCAGAAATGGATGCAGTCCTAATTACGCCATCAGACGTTGCCAAAGCGGTCCGTCCGTTACCGAATTGGAAATCACCGGGACCGGACGGACTGCACAACTTTTGGTTGAAATGGCTAATTAGTTCACATACTTGCCTGGCATCTCAGTTCCAGTCATCTTTAGAGTCTGGGTCGCTACCGCAGTTTCTAACAACAGGCGTTACCCACCTGCTCCATAAGTCAGGTAGTCCCGCGGAACCCAAGAATTATAGACCGATCACGTGTTTGTCGACGGTTTATAAACTTCTTACATCCATTTTGAGAGCGAAAATTAATACACACATTTACAGTAATTCGATTATGTCTGCCTCTCAAAATGGATGTAGGAATGGGTCCCGCGGTACTAAGGAGCTACTCCTCATAGACATGGCCATTAGCCAACAGGTTCGTCGTTCCCGAAAGGATCTGTCGACATGTTGGATAGATTACAAGAAGGCCTACGACTCGGTGCCACATACATGGCTCATGAGGGTGCTAGAGTTGTACAAGATAGATGCAACTCTACGCACCTTTCTTGAGTCGTGTATGGGACAATGGAAGACAGTCCTTCGTTATCCAGGGTGTCGACAGATCCATGGGAATGATGAACATGTATGGATTAAACGGGGAATATTTCAGGGCGACAGTTTGAGTCCACTTTGGTTCTGCTTAGCCCTGAATCCTCTAAGCACACTACTGGAGGATTCAGGTCTAGGCTATCGGTTGAGGAGAGGTGGTCAGGTCATATCTCACCTCCTCTACATGGATGATTTGAAACTCTTTGCCCCCAACAAATTGCGTCTGATGGAGCTACTAAAGGTAACTGAAACTTTCAGTAGCGCCATCAGGATGGAATTTGGTGTGGACAAATGTGCAGTCATGCATGTAAAGAGAGGGGAGATTGTGGAATCTGAGGGAATTCAACTCTTGGATTCCATAAACCTCAGATCCCTCTCTTCATCCGAAAGCTATAAGTATTTGGGTATGTCCGAAGCGTTAGGCATCAACGATACTGACATGAAGCAATCGTTGAAGGAGCGCTTCTTTTGTCGCCTGAAGAAGGTATTAAGTAGTCTTCTTTCGGGCGGAAATAGGGTGCGCGCCTTCAACGGTTGGGTCATGCCGGTTTTGATGTACTCTTTCGGCATACTCAAATGGACTCAGACCGAACTTGACGCCCTGGATAGAAGGGTCCGTACACTGTTGACCGCAAACCGGATGCATCACCCACGATCATCGGTGATGAGACTGTATATCCCGCGGAAGTGCGGGGGTCGAGGCTTTTTAAATGCAAAGACACTCCACAACCGCGAGGTGTGCAGTCTCAGGGAATATTTTTTAAAAGCTGAAGTGGGTATGCACCGTGATGTGGTTGCAGTGGATAAGGGGCTCACCCCGCTCTCCATGGCTAAAGAGAACTGGCGCAAACCTGTAGTACTTACTACCGATGACCGCCAGAAGATATGGCAAAGCAAGGAGCTTCACGGGCGCTTCTATCGGGCTCTTCATGAGCCCGGTGTAGATTTCTTAGCGTCCGTATCCTGGCTACGTTTCGGTGACCTATTTGGGGAAACTGAAGGTTTCGTCTGTGCAATTATGGACGAAGTTATCTTGACGAATAACTATCGGAGACATATTATGAAGGACGGGACGGTTGACGTGTGTCGGGCATGCCACCGTCCGGGTGAGTCTATCAGACATATTATCTCTGGTTGTTCTCGTCTGGCTAACGGCGAGTACTTGCACAGGCATAACCAAGTAGCCAGGATTATTCACCAGCAACTTGCTTTGAAATATAAACTTGTGGATTCTGAGGTACCGTATTACAAGTATGTGCCCGACCCAGTTCTTGAAAATGACCATGCCACGTTGTACTGGGATCGGTCTATCATTACTGACAGGACTATTGTCGCCAATAAGCCTGATATTGTGGTGATAGATCGATTAGTGCGCCGTACAATGATTGTCGATGTTACCATTCCACATGACGGGAACCTCGTGAAAGCTGAGAAAGAGAAACAAATTAAATATCTTGACTTAGCACACGAGGTTGTTGACATGTGGAATGTGAGCTCGGCTGTCATTGTCCCGATTGTCGTATCGGCCAATGGCCTGATGGCCGAAAGCCTCGATCAACATCTATCGAGGCTCTCGTTAGGCGGTTGGATCAAGGGCCTGATTCAGAAGGCAGTACTCCTCGATACGGCTCGCATAGTGAGGAGGTTCCTGTCTCTGGAGACCTAACCACCGGTAGCTTGGACCCTGCTCCCGACACCGGCGGATCCCTATTTTTTTTATATTTTTAAATGTTTTTTTTTTATACATAATTTTATATTTTAAGAAATATTTAAAAATGTAAAAAAAATTGATATATAAATAAATAAAAGAATAATAATAATAGTTTAAAAATAAAATAGTGTTGGTCATTGTATTATGCTTTTAACTCAATACTCCAATTGGGGTGTATGAGGTCTTGCGTTAATTATGTTACATATTGTATAACTTAAATGCCTTGAAGACTGACATAAAAATTCAATTTGTTGTGTAATTAAAAACTGAAAAAAAAAACATTTTCATTTGTAATATTTTCACCAATTTCATTCTCTGACCTGAATCCTGAATAATTTAAGGAGCATCGACTCAGCTCGAGCGTACCACCAATTCCCAGTGTCCAGTAACATCACTATGCACAAAGAGGGTACCTCACGTATCCTCTATTAGGGAGTGACTTAAGGACATGAGAAGATACGGAGGACACAGAGGACACGGGTGGACACGGCAGGGACCACAGAATTACTAATAACTAGTCTACGTGGCTTCACTTGGACGATATGATATTGTCATGGTTGTTATAATCTGACAAAAGCGTTTGACAGAGACTGTACAAATGATAGTGACAAATTATTGTTTGTATGTCTTTTTTTCTAGTCAAGATTGGTACAGTTTTTAAAACATAATATTTGGACAACCGGAATATTAAAAAAAGTAGAAATGATTTAATTTTCCCTGTGTTCTAATTCTAACTTTGTTTACATTCTTCAGGGTACCTAAACTATGTCCTTACGAGTTATATTACAAAGACCTGCGGGTAATAAAATAAAAAAACACACTACCAGTAGCAATGGCTTTCATTTTGACAGTTCAACAACATTCATTGCGTTATATACGTTGTCGAGCAGACACATTTTTCAGACATATGAAGCAATGGATTAGCAAAATCCTTCAAAATGATTCAGATTTTGATTGAAAGTGTGTTAGGTACGCAATTAGGGTGCGGTGTGGAAAAATATCTTTGACCCTTTTCTAAAAAAGATTAAATCATAAAGTAAAGAAAATAATCTTTCCAGCATATCAATAACAGAGACAGCTCCAGAAACTAGCATGCACGAGGATATTAAGCTACCAGGACACCATAAGTTACGGACACAATATCAAGCGAAAAATCCTCCCGAAGCTCGCGCTTTGATTAATGTATTCGTATGTCACAGTTATATTGCGCGAAAAACCCCTTATATTCTTTGAGTCCCTATATCAGGGTGTTATACCAAATCTAGGGTATATTAAAAAGGGTGGAAGGTATTCCTATTTATGTGACAGAGTCGCACCTGCGTTGTCCCGAGCCTTCCATGTAGATGACTGTGGGGTTACCGAAGATATATTGTTTTCGCCTTATTTTGAGCTTTATAATGTTTCTTGTATTTTGTGTTTTCTTGAAATGAAGACTGTTGTGCCTTTGAGTATTTTCTTTAGATTGCATTTATTTATCAGATATAAGAAACGTTTGCATAATTTAAATGATTTCACCAACAGGTCTTGCATAGCACTACAGAATTTCATTTAAATCAATCAGCATGTCTAGACATAATAGAAAAAATTGATTAACTGCTTGAAAAATAAGGAATCCGTTGTCAATTGCTAATGCCGAAGAAAAAAAATATTAATTACCATCGCTCCATTGCGTCTAAACGCACGCAATTTAAAAATATTACCATTTCCTTTTATGTAAAAAAGTACAGTTGTCTGTGAAGGCTGACGTTGATGACTTTATCTATTTCTTCAATACTCATGAGCTACTGGTACCTATCACGTGATGGGTTACTTTAATTAGGGAGCCGTGTGAAGAAGAAATAAATATACATAACCAATTAAAATTGTTAAAACTGTTCAATTAAAAAAATCTTTTATCATAGTCTAGATATTCCCTACTTACTGCTTGTTAAACATAAGCTTTTAAGCATTTAAACTTTTTTCACGGAGCTACTAACAACCATAATAAAAACACTTAACTTACGTCTATTTCCATTATAGTTGTTATCCATAAAATTAACAAAGAATATTTTTTTTCAAAATCATTAACTTCTACTTCCCATCTTTTCTTTATTTCTTGTCTATGCTATTACCTCATTTCAAAGATAATTTAAATTTTACCCACGTAAGTCAGAAGCTATATCAAAGTAGTCACGTCAGCGGCTGATGTACCAGGGCACCTGCATTGACAGAAGTTATTGGTTTTGCAAACTTAATTGCAAAGTTCATTGATAAAATATAGATTGGTTTGGTAAAAGAGTAACTGCATAGATTGCTGAAGTCTGATAAGAATATTTATAATTGCATTTAGTGGATTTCTTTATCTTTTTAAAGATACACAATTAAGAATGCATACTGGTTATTGATAACGTCTGACAGTTCGAAAGTCGTAATCCATTTCTTTTTCGTAGCTAACAATAAGGAGAAGTCTGTAAAACTAGTAAAAGAAAATACATCTTTTGATGTAACTAATAACGGCCAGAAAGATATAGGAATACATTACAAACCCTGCTCAGCCTTATTGAAAATGCATAGCCAATTACATTGAAAGCAACAAAACAATTCTAAAACTGTAGAGAAATTTTCAAACACATGTTTCCCATAATTTGTTGAGGTTACAATCGAAAAGTGACCCGTTTTAAAAATGCATCGGATGGCTCCCGCCGCCGTCCTACGGGAGCCCCGTAATAGACGCACGGTCAAAGTGTTTTCACTTATGAATTGTTAATGAACCATCAACCCCTGGAACCCTTCAAATTATGGTGCTCCGGCCTCATGGGGTCGTTTCATAGTGTCGACTTTTATGGGAATTACCCTTTAGTTTTTTACGAACTTACCGTTTTGCAACACTTGTAAATTGCGGTTAAACAAAAAAATGGCCACGGAAATAACCCTCTAAACGCGACCACATCTTTTGTACCGACAAATTTATTTTTTTACCTTCCTAGTTTGTTCTGTGAAAACGTATGATTAACCAACACACGAGTCCAAGTTCAGCAGTAAATTTGAGTCAAACTGAATGGGTTACACGCAGGAAATTTTTCCTCAAGCCGAAGAAAACTTACCATTTCCAGGGGAAAAGTCGGTAAAACTTGGTGCAAGTAATCTAAAGTTAGGTACCAGAGCGGCAGAGGCTATTTAGATGCACATCTTAACTCGCCCATATATCTAGATTGTGAACGAACTTCGGTCCCGAGCGCGCGCGAACTCAGAAAGTGTTTCCCTATTCCGCTTTTTTCTTCGAAAGCAAAATTGCAAGTGTGAAGAGCAGAATGTAATCCAATGAGAATAGAATGTAAATGATTGCTGGAAGTTGGCAATTTTCGATAGTATCGATTTAATTAAACAAAGAGCTGGTCGGATTAGCCGGCCTAGCGGCTTAATCCTGATAGCTGTAGTAGAGTGTTGCTGGCGGGATCATGCGACGAATGGGCCTGTGGACGTTAGTTGCAATTTATATTTTGTTAGACTTTGGATAGTTTTTTATTATTATTTTCCTTTATTTTATCGATATATAAATATAAATTATATTTTTAAATATTAGAATATAAAAAATATAAAAACATTTAAAAATATAAAAAATAGTATCCCACCGGTATCGGGAACAGGGTCCAAGCTACCGGTGGTCAGGGTTCCAGAGAGAGGAACCTCCTAACAATGCGGGCCGTGTCCAGAAGTACTGCTTTCTGAATCAAGCCCTTTATCCAGCTCCCTAACGCGAGCCTCTTCAGGTGTTGGTCGAGGCTCTTGGCAATCAGCCCATTGGCTGTCACGACTATCGGCACAATGATTGCTGAGTCAACATCCCACATGTCGACAACCTCGCGAGCCAAGTCAAGATACTTGATTTGTTTATCTTTCTCGGCTTTCTTTCTTTTATCTTTCTTTATTATTATTATTTAATATTTATTTCAGAGAATCTCCATATAAGTTACATAATTATTAACACAAAATAAAATAACAAAATACAAAATAAAAAAGTTTTAACTACTCGTTTTCATGAAAGCCTAGTATTTTACTAGGGAATCGGACGACTTTACAACATCGAGATTTCTTTATATGATAGATGTGTATGTGAATACACTTAAAAAATCCGGAATACATTATCTAAATTATGGTGAAAACCACACCAAAATCCGTTGCGGAGTTTAGAATAAAAACACGGTCACACAGACACGAAAAGCGACTTTCATTAATTATGTATACTTAGAAGAAAACAAAAAGAAAATCGAATGTATATACAGGTTGAAATTGAATACATGCGACAAATCGAAATGGGAGATTGTACTCATCATTATGAACAATGATATGAATATATGATATGAATATATGATATCAATAGAATGACAAAAAATCAGGTTTGTTCCCATAGTAAAAGTTGTTCATAATGATGAGTACAATCTCCCATTTCGATTTGTCGCATGTTTTCAATTTCACTCTGTATATGATTTTCACAAAAGACATTTTACTCATACTTTAAGGCGATATATTTTTTTAAACATGCAGCTAACTGCGTTTTTTCTTCTTATTATCTAGTGCTCCTTCACAAAGAAACTGAGTTAAGGTACGTATTAATTAACCCTACCTACTAAGCACCTGATTTTTTTTCAAAAATAATTATTTCTCTCGCACACAATCGACCCTCCAGCCGCCGGCGGCGCCTTCGGCATTTATTTAATTTTAATAAACAACGCTTTGCATACGCACACCGTGTGTCGTGTGTGTGCCGCTGATAATGCGGACATTTGCATCGGACGCGCCTGTGACTTATCTGCAGGTGGCCTAGGGGTGGGGCATTCGTTATTATTTTACTAAACACTGAATTTTAATTTGCTAGACCAAATTGACAG
Organism: Gortyna flavago; assembly: GCA_963669345.1. Taxonomy (NCBI): domain Eukaryota; kingdom Metazoa; phylum Arthropoda; class Insecta; order Lepidoptera; family Noctuidae; genus Gortyna; species Gortyna flavago. Next base: position 16,187,980 of record OY770142.1, read on the forward strand.
TTAATAAATTCTAAACTAGCTATGCCACGTCAGAAAACAAATTGGATTTCATGGGTTTTATTTTTTTGCGCGGAACCCTTATTCTTTTTCTAAAATAAATGTAGCTTAAGTTTACAATTGATCCAAAAAGCCCTGGTGATGAAGATTTTTTTCATTTATTTGCGCACTTAAATAATAACTGTCGCTTATAAAAAAATAAACAAAGTTGCTTACTTTTAAAACAAAATTAACTTTCATAGCTTTCTTAACAACAAATTATACATAATAATAAAAGTAATTTAAAGATCATTCAGGTCATCTTAAAAAAATATATTAAAAACTATCGAAACTTTACTGTCATACATAACACAAAATCGTAATAAGTTTTTAAGGCAAAATGTCCTTAAATTAGCTATCTAGTTGATCCATGTCTAAAGTAACATTTCATTAAAAAAACGTACCTTTTTAACCCCTGTTTTAAGAACATTTAAACACGAGTACGTGGACTAGCAGTTTTGGACAAAATAAAAATATTTTTTACTTGTTTTTCCTACATTTTCCGGCTCGGCTCAACCCTAGTTCGTTTGCGGACATCATACCACCTGGTATCGTGTGACACTCATGTTTTAGCCACATTATTTATAACAAGCGTAATGAGCGCTCATATTTTTAGTAAAATTTCCTGCTGATTAAAACAGGCTTGTCAAAATAATGTAAGTTTCGTATTTAATTTTGCTGAAACAACATTTTGACACAGCAAAAACAAAATAGGGCACCAAAGTTAAAAAAAACCGTTTTTGAATATTAACATTAATTTAAATATCTAATTTCCCCTACACAACATCCCATTACAAGCTTCAAAGATAAAAAACTCGTAATAAATCATTGAAACTCGGTAGAAACACCATCAAACTTCAACGCAGGGTTTTTATCTCGCTATCTCCCGGCCGGGTCAGGCAGCAACTCGTGCCTGCATAATTCCAAACACCAGGGGGGCAGATAGGCTGGGAGCTTAGCTAATCAGGGGCCGTCGGGCGATTAACTCGAAGCTGGCCGCGAGATAATGCCTCTTGCGCGATTAGGCACGCTGACCGCTTCGGACTTCTGGGAGCCTGGTCCACCCTTGAGATTTTCCGATAATACCATTGGATTTCCTTTGGTCCATTTAATAATCGAGTATTGTTGCTAATTGTGTGTAGGTAAATTAGTTTTAGTTTAGGGTTACAGCTACTAAACGGTTGTTATGATTTCCGAGTGAGTTGGTTTTGTATGGGTACCTATTTTATTGATAATATTAGCCAAACAAAGTACTTATTGGTAATTAATAAAAATGAGCTTTTCATGAACGATATTTATAAGGGAGAAGCTCTTCAAAACTGCATTATTTCGATTTTCACTTATAACAAACATCTACTGTCCCATAAAACTTTGGCTTCCTATTATAACAAAGCGGTTCCGTCATAATATATCGCCCGTCATGAAAATCTGTCATTTTCACCAGAATTTTTGACATTAAGGTGTCAAAAAAACGCTCTGTACTTGACATCCGTTATTGTGAGACCGTTAACCGTTTTCTAAGGAAACCAAGCGACTGTCAATAGTTTTATAGCAAAATCCCAATCTAACTCACAAACTCCACGCGTGGGGTCCTGGGTACGATTCCCGGGCCGGGCAAAGTGTTATTGGGTTTTTCCAATAGGAATTTCTTAGTCCTCGGAGTTTGGGAGTTGGCGGTGTGAAACTCCTGTGCCTCGGAAGCCGTTGGTCCTGCGCCTGATCTGTCCCTGCTCGTGTCGGATTACCGTCCCATCGGACTATGAGAGTGAGGGAAGAGAGAGTGCACCTGTGTTTGCGCACACACTTGTGCACTATAATATCTCCCGCGCCGAAGGTATGCCTCTTTCTGTTGAGATTGGCCACCAGGGCCAAAATACGGTCTGGAAGACTATATGACCTCATCATCTCATAGCCTTTTCCCAACTATGGGGTCAGCATCCAGTCTAACCGGATGCAGCTGAATAACGGAATTTTACATGGAGCGGCTGCCTATCTGATCTCCACAACCCAGTTACTGTTTAATGCGATAAGTACTCCTTGGTAAAACTGATTATCAGACTTTCGGGATTCTGACGACCCGTAGGTAACGACTGTCAGAGATCTACGAATGACAACCGGGACCAACGGCTTAACGTGCTTTCCGAGACAAGGAATTCTCGGTAAGTAAAGAGGGTCACCCATCCACAGACCAACCGCGGCAAGCGTAGCTTAACCTGATCGATCGGCCTGTGCGGCTGTTATTATTTAGCCACGAGCCCCTCTATACAACCTACAATCAACTACAACCAACCCTTAAAAGGCGACTAACACTAGTTACTATATAAAATTGCCAATCACATAACCCTATTACGTATATCAAGTTTATGACGATTGTAAAGGTCGAAAGGACCCGGGCGATTCAATTACGTACCTACAGGTTGATATATGAATGTGTTGCACTGACGCGGTAATGAGCGAACGGGTACGGCAGACCGTCGCGATTCAGGGTTAAGTGCTGTTATTTGTCGATTTTAATAAGTTGTCGGGATTTTTTGCGTCTAGACTAGTTTTGGTAGATAATTTATGGTTTTAGACATGGTTTGAGGATAAATTAGAATGGTTATTAGAATTTTTCATCCATGCGTAGGTATTCACTCTTGGGTTACAGCTGAAAATCAGCGTCAGGTGGTAAACCTTGTGTTGTCATCTGACATTATGCTGAGCTGAGGCCCTTTTGGCATAATAATCTTTTTTGTCTGTTTTTTTTATAAGTTTTGTTTCAAGGCCTAATTTTCCAATAGCCAGTTAATTATTATCTGAGTATTTTCAAACATTCTAATATAATATTGCGGTTTGACAGCTTTTGTATAGAAATTATATTAAACTGTCATAGAAGATATTTATTCTTCAGAGATAAGTTGGGTCCCACTGAACGCACGACGCCATCGCGGCAGGCCAAGACGAAGATTGCGGGTCGAGCTTGACTCCTACCGCAGGGACTGGCCGACACTCGCAAAAGACAGAATTGTGTGGAAAAGGGAGAGGGAGGCCTTAGCCCTGCAGTGGGACAGTACCGGATAGTTAGGTTAGATTAGATAAGTTGAAAAATCAGCCCTTAGTTTATAATCTTTAATGTGGATAATAATGTAGTTATTTACTTTGCTTTTAACTTAACTTCAATTTAATTATTTATAATTTTTGTTTCAGGTAAGTTCTAATATTTATATCCTTCTGGCGCTTGGTAAGTGGTACAGACTTCACAATTTGTATTCAAGTTTTCTTACGAAAAATGAAAGCTGAGACAAGTAGGTAGAAATGGAAAATAGTAAAACATTTAATAAGGAAAATCATCTATTTCTAGTTTATAAAATAGGTGTCTAAGCGACATTCCAGTATCAACATTTCACAAAATCATCCAGCCGAGAAAGCAGCACAACTCAGAATTTCAATCTTTTTAAAAAACGAACGCTCGCTTCATAACTCGCGGAATAAGTAAAGTTTAAGCGCCATTAGCGAAATTGGACGGTTGTGACGTCACAACGGATTTACTCCGGCCAACGCGATCCGAAACGAAGGATATATTGTCGAGGTATTTGCGAGAATACAGCGAAAATATTAGACGAGAATGGCCAATTTTCATTATGTGAGGTTTTAAAAAGATTTCTATTTAATTTGGTCGTTAATTTTCTTTAAAAACACTGCCCCAAGACTTTTATTTTCGCAACGGATTTACTTTTTAACCGACTTCAAAAAAGGAGGAGGTTATAATTATTTGTTCGTCTATATGTATTTTTCAAAATCTTCCTCAATATTTTCATCAATTATAGAACAATTTTTTAAATTCTGTATTTTTTTTAAGTGTAGGTATTACTCCTGAGGTGGTCCCATTTCTGATGAGTGGTTTTTGTATTAGCTTCAATAATACGTATTTAATCCACTTTTTTTTTGTTAATGATGCTATAAATCATCATTCGTGTGGGGTAGGTACCACTAAGTACTAAAAGGTGTACTAAATATAAAAATATACTTTTTTAGAAAAAAAAAAACAACCGACTTCCAAAAAAGCAATAAAATCAGAAGACGGTTGTTGTTACTGTAAAAATGTTGTACAGTCATGAATATGTCTATTTTGGTTCCTGTATTTTACCGATCGTTATAATAACGAACAGTAAAATATAGCAACCCGACACAAAATGGCGTCTTAACGGGTACTTGAAGCAATCATCGGTAATTCGGTGCGAGGCGCACTTCGTCATACAGCAGACTTATGAGGGGTAATGATGATAGCACTATTAATACTTGATGAATGATCAATAAGGAGTATTTACTGTCATTACCATCATCGTAGCTACTTGTACCCTTGAGGAGTTTGATTGGGTAGAATAATTTGTGTAAGAACAAAATAATAATAATAATTTATTTAATCTCAAAAAACTTTATCAAATCACAATCATCTTTTATTTTAGTGCCATCCAAAGTAAATAATTTATTATAATTTTCATAGCTTAGCCAGCTTCTGTCCGCGTGAACTATCTTGTTTCTCCAACCCACCCCATCGCATCGCATCGCCTGCGCACTATTACTTCGTTTTTGCTTACCGTTCTTTCTGACTTTTTTCCTTTTTGCTCGGCTTCCAAGAGTCGTAGCGTGCTGTTAAGTAGACTATAGTCTTTCTCAAGAATTGAGCTATCAAATACAAAAATTTTCAAATCCTACTGGTAGTTCTACAGATTAGCGCGTTCAAACAAACAAACAAACTCTTCAGCTTTATATATTACTAGCTTCTGCCCGCGCCCGCGAGGTATGTCGATAAAAACTATGTCTTTCCCCGGGATGCAATCTATATCTCTGCCAAATTTTATCGAAATCCGTTCAGTGGTTTAAGCGTGAAAAGGTAACATACAGACAGACAGAGTTACTTTCGAATTTATAATATTAGTATGGATTTATAAGTACGAATTGATTCATCCATGCTATCAAGGACCAAATCTTTTTTTTTTAAGTTAATACTAAACTAACCCCCCTCGCCCCCTTCTACATGGGACTTAAACAGTACGGGCGAAATATGGATGTACAGACGCCAGCACATGAAGCTACTACAATCTATCAAATTTCTTTAGTAGATTTTCAACTTTCTATCGCTCAAACATAAGGTTCAAAGTTGATTGGGAAAATTTTACAGTTTCGAGTAGCTTGATGAGCTGGCGTCTGTACCTACCATAGGTGTACCTCTGCCTAAACTTTCGGGGAATACTAAAAATAAGTCACCTATAAAGACTAAATACCTAAAACTCTTTAAACTGTACGTAAAACTTCTTTCACAGTACCTAAACTTAAAGCGGTCTCTATAAATGCACACGACAATAACCCATAGCTGCATTAACCCCATACATTAGGATGGCATTATCCTCCCACACACTTCCGCCATATTTCAGACCTAGTCTTAAAATTCAGGCGCTGCAGTTTTCAGTCTAGACTTTGGGTGAAAAGTGTTAAATTACACCTCGCTAGGAAGTTCACTTAGTCATATTAAAAATGCAGATTTTTAACATAGACTCTTTTGTCATGGGTGTGTAGGTTATTTTATTTGGTTTTTTAGCGGAGTTAGCTCTTTTTAACCGACGAAAAAACGGAGGAGGTTCTCAATTAGACGCGTATATTTTTTTTTTTTACAATCGTTTTCGAAATCATTAGATATGTACGCGCATAACTTTCGAACGGTTGCACCAAATTGGATAATAATATTTTTTTTTGTGTTCAGTTATGCCAGGACAAGGTTTGTATGAAAGAAAATTTCGGAAATTAAAAAAAGAAATTATACCCTTCTGAAACTGGGCCGGGCCGCTAGTATTTAAATATTGTTTATGTTATAATGTTGACAGTTTCAACGACACGAAATAATTAATTTTATTAAAATCATCATCATCGAAAGAGAGTTTCTGGAAGGACTTGGGGGAAGTTCTTTGCGCAGCAGTGGGACAGTATAAGTTAATAAAAAAAAAAAAAAAAAGTTTTTTGATAGTAGCCATAAACAACACGCTTGCCAAAGGATTAGTGATAGGTACCTGTTTTTTTGGTATTGGCGTAAAAAAGCTTGCTGCTAATCTGACATTATTTGAGTAATAGAATTTGTGTGTAAAAACTCGAATCGTATCTCGACTGTATTCAAAGCCCTGACTGACTGATATATCAACGCCCAGCCAAAACCGCAAGTCCTAGAGACATGAAATTTGGAGGGTGTGTTCTTTGTGAAGGGTAGGTATCCGCTAAGGGTTTTTCGAAATGCCACCCCTAAGAAGGTGAATGGGGGGAGGGTGAAATTTCATGCGGACAAAGTCGCGGGCAGAAGCTAGATAAATCTCAAGATTTTGACATTGATTGTCGCTGAGATGACATTGCGACTAGATTTTGAACGTTGTTCGTAGAATTTACCTTCTACAATTATCAATTTAAGACTTCATTAATTCTACCAGAAATCAATAACAATCACAAAAAAACTAAGACTATACACCAAAAACTGCAATCACAGTAATATGTTGTTACAATAACAGGCCAACCGTTTCGCTGCCGGACTAATGATTAACAAAACAACACCTGGGCACAATGGACCCGTCTCAGCACACTGGGCAATTATTTAAAGTGTTAAGTTTAAGAAGTGAACCGGTGGTGCATTATGAAAATAGCTTCAGGTACCACCCCAGCCCCCCGCGGGGGGCTACACCCCACTTTCAGTTTAAGTAATTGTTTCACAGAGTCTAGCGGACTCTTTCCTTCTTTTAGTTTGATCGTGGAAAACGTCTTTTCCTGTTGGAATTTATTTTATTTTATCGTTTTAGTTTAATAATTGGGTCTCTCTTCAATGGACTAACGAAATACATAATATATCTAGATAGTTAAAAGAATTGTTAAGGACAATATTCACGTAGGTAATTTTAAGAACGTTCAGAGTCTGATCTCAGTCTCAATCTGTCAAAAATACCTCTAATTTCCCGACATTTTTGACAAGTTTTTGACACTGATTGTCGCCATACAAGTTTTTGACTAGATTTTGAACGCTTTTAAATACAAGAATTACTTTCAGAAATCCAATGAGTTTTCATACTTAAATGTTCAAAGTTAGGGCTGTATTTAGAATATGGGTGTTTACAAGTTGAATTGTAATGAGTTTCCTAAGAAAAATTTCGCCGCCATTTTGGATTTTTATTTTGACCGCACTATTGGCTTCAGCACCCTCGAATACCATTAAAACTATCTCTCTCTGTTTCTATCTGTAATATATAAAAAAGTCGCATGGAGGGGCATAACACTTTTTCGTTACGTGACGATTTCTCCCAGTTTACTCCTACCGTAAGCTCCGTTCAAAAACTTCGTTCCAATAAAAGACACGGGGGTTACTGAAATGCAATACGATTGAATCAATGTTTCAATCCGCCATGTTACCTGTGGCAAAACTATTTTTTTTAATACATTAATTATTGAGCCGCCTGTCAATCGTGGATATTTGACAGTCGTTATAGGTCGTCAGAAACCCGAAAGTCTGACAACCAGTCTTACCAAAGGGTATCGTGTTACCCAGTAACTGGGTTGTGGATGTCAGACAGGCAGTCGCTCCATGTGAGTTACTGGTATTCAGATGCATTCGGTTAGACTGGAAGCCGACCCCAATATATTTGGGAAAAAGACTAGGCAGATGATGATGACCTCTCATAGTTGCGGCAAGAAATACAAGAATGATTGAGCCATTCTTTGCAATATTAAATAAATAGAAACAAAGCCGATATCTATTGAATCAGTACGAAGACTCAACAAAATTCAAGTGCGGGTTTAGACTCGCTGAATGCAAGTAAACAGTTGTCACTCGACCGTCCCGCTGGCATGCACCGAGGCTTACGTTCAACTGTACAGAGTGCTACCAAATTGAAGGCAATACGTGTGGTGGTCAAGTTGCTTGTAATATTTAAGGATACACTCAACATGGGTACTTCACTTTGAAGAACCGCCATAAAAGACGTTTTATTATTGATAGTTAAGGACGTCTTTCTACACAACCATAGTGAATAGTTATGTAGCTCTAGTATGTAGTCTAGTATATATTAAGCATTTGCTGATCAGCCTCAAGCTTTTAAATGGTTAAGAAACAAATGAATTGTTCCTCTTTATCTTTTTTTTGCTGAATGGGCCTTCTCTCCTCGATGGAAAGCGATGAATGAGGTCTGTGATGGAACGAGCGTGCCCAGAAGATGCCTCTTCACTCTTGCTTTGAAGGCTGACGGGTTAAATGTGGAAGGGAACACAGACGCCGGCAGAGAGTTCCACACTTTGCGCATAATAAACATGGAGGAGAAGCGCTGAGTACAACTGGTCGAGATATCAACCAAGTGTATCCGTGAATGTAAGTTCCATTAACAGGAACCATAAAATAGCTGTACAACCTTATATTAAGAGTATATATTTTCGCTGGTTGTGCCCAATTTCAACAGGGTTATGTGAGATGTATCCTCTTTAGCGACGATGGAGATCTTCTCCAAACCATGTGAAGGAATTTCTAGATCTTCAATTGAAAGCACCCTGCAATAACGGCAAAATTGCTAACAGTAATTAGGCAACCTTCAACACTAATTCTCACTCCAAAGCAGTAACCATTGAACGTTTAACAATTGCACGCTAAACACGCTGTACTAGCATGCGAATGCATTTGCAAGTGGCCTCGTCGCTCAGCGCGATAGCATCGCGATTGAGTCGTCACGATACCTCGCCCTCACTCGCCCGTTTTCGTCGCTTCCTCGCCCCGCCGACTCGCGCGGTGTGAACCCGCCTTTACGGAATTAAGTGGTTTTTAGGTTTCACGATTGATGATAACATGCGTTTGTTTACGCGAATTTAAACTTTATTTTTATCGGGTTACGGCTGTTATTTTGAAGTTTAGTTTGGGCTGTTAGGTATTCCGTTATGTGCTAGGTGAATCGAAATAATGGTTTCCGGGTTATAAGCGATTTTAATTATTGTTAGTGAGGCTGACTGCCGAAAAGACGTAGAAATATGTGGGTGGATTGTAATAAAGTGAAGATTCTGTTTGACGAGTAAAATGACGTTTAATATTTGTTAATAATTATTAGAATGCCAATTACTAATGATCGCAAATTACCACATTTTAGGAGATCATTAGTACAGATACTACTGTCTATACGACCTCCACAACTCAGTTACTGGGTAATACGATAACCCTTGGTAAGACTGGTTGTCAGACTTTCAGGCTTCTGACGACCCGAACGTTTTTCAAAGATCTACGAATGACAGCAGCAACAGAACGAATGCTTTCCAAGGCACGGAGGGGTCTTAGTATGTTAAAGATGGTCACCCATCCACGGGCCGGTTGGCCCGTGGATGGGTGACGGCAAGGGTAGCTTAACCTGCTCGATCGACCCGGCTGTTATTACTTAGCTGCAAGCCCCTCAATGTCATTGCCTGGTACCTAAAATACCCTAAATTCAAAACTAACCAACAAACTCTCCCTTCTAAAATTAATAATAACACTAATATTATAGAGGTGAAAGAGTGAGTGTGTGTGTGTTTATGTTTGTTACTTCTTCACGCACAAACGGCTAAACCAATTTTGATAAAATTTTGTATGGAAGTAGCTGACATCCTGGATTAACTCATAGGCTACTTTTTATCTCGATATCCCACAGGATCGACACTTATGCTAGTGAAACCGTGGGGCGCAGCTAGTTATCTTATAATCAAGAAGTCCAAGAGATAATATTGTATGTTCGTTTCTTAGAACATGTTCTAAGACCACATAAAACAAGGCGTCGTAACTAGGACCTGCTTGCTCCCTGGCCTCTGACACTAGTTTTAACACTAAAGTACCTTCCACATCATTTACTGATTATCAACAAAATATGTTTATTAGGTACTTATTTACATATTAGTACATGGTATGTTGTAATTATTTTGACAGTATTTTAGGGTTTGTGGCTGTGTTTAAGATTGTTGCGAAAATGATGGGATGATTCTGGTAGTGGTTTTAATAATCATTTGCTATTGCAATTTGGGGGTGAAAGTATCTTTTTTCGGGGTGTAAAGTATTTACCTTCTAAATACAGGATATCCCGTAATTAATGGATAACATCGTTAGGGGTCATTGTACTCATCATTATGAACAACTTCTACTACGGGACCAAACATGAAATCGCGAAAAAAAAATTGCTGTTCGCTACACGTTCGCATAACTTGTCAAAATGTAGGAAACAGCGGATTCTTTTTTTGCGGTTTCAGGTTTGGTCCCATAGTAATAGCTGTTCATAATGATGAGTATAGACGCCAGCACATCATGCTACTACAATCTGTCAAATTTCTTTAATAGATTTTCAACTTTATCGCTAAACCATAAGGTTAAAGGTCGATTGGGAAAATTTGACCGTTTCGAGAGTAGCTAGATACGCTGGTGTCTGTACAATGACCCCTTAAGAGGTTTTCCATTAATTACGGGACACCCTGTATACAGTGGCCTTCAAAAGTTAGTTGACATTTTTCCACTTCAGCTGTGACACCAGTTTCAGTGATCCAATTTTTTTAAATGCTATAACGTTGTTAGCGACTAATTCAACTATATACCTTTGACCATAACAAATAATCAAGTTATCCCTTGGAAGTACCTGATAATTTTTTTATTTTAAATGATGTGGTATCACAGCTCAAGTGAAAAAATAGTCAACTAACTTTTTGGACTGAATAAATCAAGCTGAAAAAGTAAAACAGACAGACAGATTCTCGTACTTATAATAATACCTGCTTCGAACGGGTGCAATAGCGACAGGTCCAATACATTAATATTTCTGTGTTATACAGGGTTTCCCTGGAAGTATGGATCAAATTGAATAGGGACGTGGGCAAGGTCATTTCCAAACTTTTTGATCCTGAGCATGTCGGTGAATGTTTTTACGGTTCAAAAGTTATGAACAATTTTTGTTTTTTTTTTTTCAATCACTTCGTGTCCAAAGAAAAAATCATTAAAAAAACTATCAGGGCTATCTAAAAAAAATTAATTGACAGACAATCATCATAGATGACAAGATTATTCTTCAAAAAACTGCGAAAGCATCACTTCTCCATAGAATACTTTGGTAAAAGGTGTGAACCTGCTAATTGACACGTGTCAGATTGACAGCATAATGCTATTTCAATCACAGTTGGTTCCCATAATGTGGAAAAAGTATTGAGAATCTAATGAATGCATAATGTATACAGAACTAGCTTCCACCCGCGACTTCGCCCGCGAGATGAAGATCCCCGGGATGCAATCTATCTCTCTGCTAAACTTTATCGAAATCCGTTCAGTGTTTAGGCGTGAAAAGGTAACATACAGACAGACAGACAGAACAGACAGACAGACGGACGGACAGACTCTTGAATTTATAATATTAGTACTTATGGATTCTAGAGTGTATACATTCTCGTATCGACAACTACTTAAATGAAAATAGCTCACTATTATTATAAGAAAAAAAAAAAAGAAAGTAGGAAAATACATTTATTGTCACTAAACGTGATGCATTCATAAAACCATACGCATAATTGATGTGATCGATGCAGCATAAAAAGAACCTATATTATCATCGGCCTTTTCTGCCACACTGCAGGGTAACCCCCCCCCCCCCCCTCCCCACTGTCACCTCCTTCCACTTACCCCTATTCTCATCTATTGCTGCATGTTGCCAATCTTTAAGGAAAGAGTGGCTAAGCTATCAGTAAATGCGTTCGTTAAAGAGGTCCTCTTCAAGGACCCCTCTTTCGTTAACCAGTATGCCCAACGTCTTATAAATTTTAGACGCCCTCCCGGTTCGGTCATCGACATTGACTTTAGCGACGCGCTAGTCAGCCCCCTCTTTCCGCCAAACTCAGGCGAAATCCCCGAGGCCGCCGCCGCCTCCCCTCCCGCACCCTCCGTGCCAGCCCCCTCGCCTGCACCTTCTGTGCCAGCCGCCGCCCCCAAACCAGCACCTTCCGTGCCAGCCCCCAAACCCGCACCCTCCGTGCCAGCCCCCAAACCCGCACCCCTCGCGTCAGCCCCAAAACCCGCACCCTCCGTGCCAACCCCAAAACCCGCACCATCCGTGCCAGCCCCTAAACCCGCACCCTCTGTGCCCGCCCCAAAACCCGCACCCTCTGTGCCAGCCCCATCACCCGCTCCCTCCGTGTCCGCCCCGAAACCCGCACCGTCCGTGCCAGTCCCCGATCCCGCACCTTCCGTGCCAGCCGCTACCGCAGCAGATACTCCAGAGAGTATGGACACGTCCGTACCCCAATCTCAATCCGACTCAGAGGAAGCCCTCTCTGACTCTTCGTCCTCCTCGGAAGACGACTATATAGTCGTCGGAAAGGGTGGCAAGAGAAAGAAGAACGCCTCCTCTCACGCCAACAAGGCCAAAAAGTCGGTCGCGGTAATCCCCTCTAACCCCCGCCCCCCCACCCCAACCCCCGCCGCACCGCTGGCCAATCCCGCGTCTAGCCTCTCGGCTACCCCTCCCGCTTCGAACGCAAAGAAGCCACGACCCCCGCCCCCCATCTATGTCCAGGATAAGTCCAAATGGACAGAAATCTCCAAAGCGTGTGTTGATCAAAAGATCAACTACACGAACGCCCGCTCAACCCAACAGGGTATTAAGGTAACAGTCGCCTCGTCCTCGGACTACAGGGACCTTACCCGTCTCCTCCAGACAAGGGCTTACCCCTTCCATACGTACTCCCTTCCGGAGGAAGTCCCCACCCGCGTAATCATCAGGCGCGTCCCCAAAGAAATCCCCACCGAGGAGATCAAAGAAGACCTTGCTTCACAAGGCATCCCCGTCTCAGCAGTCCATCGCTTGCACAAAGCATGGAAGGGCCTAGTCTACGACATGGTCCTGGTCATCTGCGACCCTACTGAAGGACATCACCCCATCTTCAAGGTGAAGTCAGTTTGCTCCCTCTCGGGTATCTCTATCGAGAAACCCAGGAAGTCCAACCTCATCGGACAATGCCACAGGTGTCAACTGTATGGCCATTCCCAATCCCACTGCTACGCGACACCTAGATGCGTCAAGTGTCTAGGTGCCCACGGCACGTCAGACTGTCCCCGCCCCAAAGACCGCTCTCAGTGCACAGAGCCACCGAGCTGCGTTCTTTGCGGCCAATCCGGGCACCCGGCTAACTACCGTGGCTGCCCCAAGGCTCCCAAGTCTTCTTCTCCCAAACTGACGAAGCGCGCGAGCGACCGTCAGCAAAGGGAAAGCCCCTCTGTGAGGATCCCGATCCCTTCCTCCCAGATGCCCGATAGGCTCAGTCCCCAAAGGCCCTCCCCATGGGCGAACCTCAACCACCTCAAAGCTCCCGCAGCTTCGGTGCCCCCCCCACCCCCGACTATCCCAGCGCTGATGGCAACTGTCATCCCCGCGCCATCAGTAGGCCCCTCGGTCCCAGTAGCCCCACCGGTAGCCCTTCCCGCCGCCGCGCCCAGGGCTCCCGCTGGTCCCAGTAGGTCCCCCCCGACCCCCGCCTCCCGCCCCCAGCCTAGCAGCATGGAGGTAATAATCGGTGCTTACGCAGCTTTTATTGCCCCCGCAAATGCCATGGCAGCGGAAATCCAAGCCTGTAACGGCAATCCTCGGCGCATCGCCGAAATTTTCAATGCGTATCCTCAGATTACGCAAGTCATGCAAACCCTCAACTTCTAAAAAGCTCCAATGGCTTTACAAAGAATGAGCGTTACCAAACCCCGATCCCTTAGACTAGGGTTTTTTAATGCAAACGGCATTAAAAATCAACGCGATGAGATCGCCGCGTTCCTCCGCGATCACCAGCTCGATGTCCTCTTAGTCCAGGAAACCTTCCTGAAGCCCCATCTGCGGAACCCGAACATTGCCAACTACAAGATAGTTCGCAATGACAGGGCTCGCTGCCACAAGGGCGGTACCCTCATCTACTATAGGAAGTCCCTCCATTGCATCCCGATAGACCCGCCCGCCCTCATCTCTCAGCTAGAGATCTCTATCTGTCGGCTCGGCATGACCGGTCACCCCGCAATCACCATCATCTCCGCCTATATCCCGCCCACCAATGGTGCGGAGGATCCCATCTCTCTCACTACCGATTTCACTACCCTCTTCGGTATGAGTGACTCCGTCATCATGGCGGGGGATCTCAATGCCAAACATCCCGCTTGGAATAGCAGCACGACCTCTACCAGAGGTAGGATCGTGTTCAAACTAGGCGACTCCCTCAATTTCGATATCATCGCTCCGATGTATCCCACTCATTTCCCGGGCGACCCCGCCCAACTTCCTGACGTTCTCGATGTAGCGCTTCTCAAGAATGTAAACCTCCGTTTGCAGTCTATCGAGACGGTACAAGAGCTTAACTCTGACCACCGCCCGGTCATCTTGCACCTGGCCCCCTATTCGGGCCCCCCGCACGACCCCAACCAGCCCCCCCCGACCAAAACAGTCACCGACTGGAGGAAAGTAAGCGAAAGACTGAAATCCACCACGTCTCCCCACCTAGACTCCATCCCCGAGCAAATTATCTCAGTCGCAGACACGACTGGGGCGATCGACTCGTTCACAGAGCACGTTCAATCCGTACTGACGGATTGCTCACGGGAAGTTCCAGTGATGGAAGACCATCGCTGGAAACTGCCCGATGACGTACGTGAACTGATGACCGAGAAGAACGCTGCCATTCGTGCCTACGACTCTTTTCCCTGCGACGCGAACAAATCCCACATGCGCCATTTACAGCGTGCTGTAAAGAAACGCATAGGGGAGTGGCGCTCCGAGGGATGGGATAAGTTGATCGGCGAACTCGAGCCCACCCACCACGCCTTCTGGCAACTCCAGAGGAAGCTCCGCTCCTCTGAAGAGGCCACAGTTCCTCCCCTCACACGCCCCGACAAAACGGTCGCTTTCGAAAACCTCGAAAAGGCCGAATGCCTAGCCGACAGCCTAGAGGCTCAATGCACTCCCAGCTCTCAACCAGTAGACAGAGCGCACCTCGACGAGGTGAACGCTGAAGTCGAACGGAGAGCCTCCCTCCCGCCAGTCGAAGACCCTGATGATCCTCTGCCTCCCGTCACTCCCGACGAAGTGCAAGACATCATAAAAGGACTCGCAACCCGCAAAGCCCCCGGTTCGGACGGTATCACCAACAGGGTGTACAAACTCCTCCCCGCCCCCCTCATACTGCTCATGACCGCCATCTTCAATGGCGCCCTGAGCAACAACATCTTCCCCCAAATGTGGAAAGAAGCCACAGTCATAGGCATCCCAAAGCCAGGCAAGCCCAAGTCTGAGCCCTCCAGCTACCGCCCCATCAGTCTGCTAAATGTTTTAGGTAAAGTCTACGAGAGGCTTATTTATAAGCGCCTCAAAGACTATGCCGAAGCAAAGAGCCTCATCCCCCCCGAACAGTTCGGTTTTCGCACGAAGCATTCGTGCATCCACCAGCTCCACCGCATAGTCGAGCACATTAGCGCTGCTTTTCAGCGAGGTGCTTCGACAGGCGTCCTGTTCTTCGATATAGCGAAGGCGTTCGACAAGGTCTGGCACAATGGCTTATTATATAAGCTGTACCTGCTAGGTGTGCCAGACCGTCTCGTGCTCATCTTACGAGATTTTCTGTCGGACCGCACTTTCCGCTACCGTATCGAGGGCGCTCTCTCTCCCCCTCACCCCATCCGCGCCGGAGTCCCCCAGGGTTCCGTTCTGTCTCCCCTCATTTTCACCCTGTTCACTAGTGACATCCCGAACAGTAAAAAGGCACAGTTGGCGCTCTTCGCCGACGACACTGCCATATACTGTTCGGGTGTCAACCAGTCATCCACCACACAACACTCCGACCACACAACACTCTTATTGTATTTTCACCTAATAATGTTCCACACTACATAGCCGTAATGTTTAGTGTTTTTATTTTTAAATGTAGGTATTTATTAATTCACGCCGTAAGGTCGGCGCCTGCGACCTCTTACTTGTCACAGCGATGCCACAGAGTGAACAGACCACAATAGACAAGTAGTGAGGTTACGTCCGGAGCAGATTAAAAATTAATATTTTATTTATTTTACTTTTAAATCTTTTTAAATATTTATTTATTTATTTCTGTAAATGCCCGTGACATCACAGCGGGCCCTATCAGAATACCAGCGCTGCGACATTTAGTTTTTTAAGTGTCGCAGTATCATGCTGAGATAGGAGCCTTTTGGCCTCGTACAGGACTTTGTTTTATTTCATGTTTTTGTTACTGTTTTTATAACTTGTTTTATTTTTTACTGTGTTTAGTTTTTAGTTTATTGATAGTTTGTGATCCTCCTGTACGAGTCGCAATAAATACTTTTTCTTTCTTTCTTTCTTTCTTTCATCCATAGCTCGAAACCTCCAAACCTCCGCAAGCGCCTTGAGCGATTGGTTCCGGAAATGGAGAATCGAGGTCAACCCCGATAAGAGTCAGGCGGTCATCTTCTCGAAACCGCGCAAACTACCCCCCCCCCTCCCGCGCCCGATCTCTATGTATGGCAAGCCGATCCCCTGGGGAAAGCGAGCCAAATACTTAGGTGTCATCCTAGACCACAACCTCACCTTCAACGAGCACATAAAGACGGCGCGTTCGCGCGCCTCTTTCGCTCTCGGTAGGCTCCACTCCATGATAACTGCCCGCAGCAAATTGTCACTCAAGTGCAAATTGCGCCTCTACACCGCGGTCATCCGTCCCATCATGACCTATGCTTGCGTAGTCTTCGCACACGCCAAGCCGCGATTTCTGCATAAAATGCAAACCCTCCAGAACCGTTTCCTCCGAAAGGTCACGGGAGCCCCCTTCTATGTCCGAAATGTGAATCTGCATCTAGATCTCAGACTCCCCACCATCCAGCAGTTCATGAAACGCCTCTCCAAGCGCTTCTTTGACTCTGCCATAAAGCACCCCAATCCCCTGATTGCGGCGGCCTCCCGATACACTCCCTCCCGCATAAGTAGGATTCGCCGACCAAGGCATACCCTCACTATCCCCGACGACGCCACTACCCTCCTCCAGGAGAGCAGTAAGGCCACGAGTACTCTCAGTCGACAACACAAACACAAGCTCAGTCATCCGTCCTTCCGTCCTCGCCGCCGAGGCCCGTCGCGACGTCCCGCACCATCACCGTGCCCGCCCCGACCCTTGCTCGAGCCAGCCCGCGCAGCTGAGCCTGTAGTTTTAAATTCGCCCCTAAACACTAATAATAATACCGATCCAGCCTGTCCCTTGCTGTCCTCTTCCAGCGACGCCCTGAGCCGAGGTCCGAACCCCGCAGGGGGTTACCCTTAGCGCTGTCGCTTAGTTTTTAAGTTATTGTATGCCCTGGCTGGAGGCCTTAATTCGAGGCATCCACAGGAAAGTCCGGTTAAGCAGTAGCCATCCTCATAAAGGATGAACTGCGAGATGCCATTTAAAAAAAAAAAAAAAAAAAACTATCAGTAAATATATTTGTTGTTGGAGTGCCATAATAAATAAATAAATGTCATGTCGCAGTAAAAGTCAAGTCAGTCAGCATGGTGGTGGGAAAGCTATCTGGCCAGGGTGCACCGGACGTAGGTACAGTCGACAGCACGTCGCTGGTAACCCTTTGAATGCGAGGCCATCTTAGGCTGCGTTTCCACCAGAGATGTGCGAGAATGCGTAGCGAGGGATGTGTGTGAAACAAACCAATAACATCGCTTCATTTTCATAGCTTGAACTAAGTTATCGTTGTTATTGGTTAGTTTTACACACATTCCTCGCTGCGCATCTTCGCTCATCTCTGGTGGAAACGCAGCCTAAAACTGGCTTTGTCACTGACTACGGCCTACTGCACATTTAAATATGGCAACTCGTGAAGGCTGTGTTAACGCTGGAATGTTTTTAAATGGGGTTTAAGTTTTTAATACGAAAACAGAGCTATTATATTTTCTATGTCACAGGCAACAGTGATTCTATCATAAACAAAACAATTAACTATTATTTATTGTAACAGATACCGCAACAAAAACCCCATCTCTTCATTAAGAACATTACCATTCTTAATTATTAATTTCTGCTTGATTAATTAATCATTTTCATCTACAAGTAGCACCAATCTTAACAATACTAAATCCTAGTCTACACAGTTTCCAAGCACCAACACTAAAGTTAACCCTGTGACTGCGACAGTACGCCCCGTAAGATACGGACCAATCAAACTCAAGACAGATGGTACGCCCGGCCAATCGGAAAGCAGGTTGTTTTCTAGTAAAATGCAAGGCTGCTGTTGACTTTGACTCGTGTGTGATGATAGCAGTGACGTAACATTGTTATGTGCCTCTCTGTTTGAGTATGCATCGGATTACAATGGATTTCTGCATTCCAAGGTTTTTTTAGCCTCGGTTCTTTGCATTGTAACTTTGGTTGGGGAGAAAAGGTCACACTTTGTTGCTTCACTTACATATGTGCAATGTGATGGGTTAGGAGTTCTTTTGCGTCCGCGAATCTTTATCAGCACCAAATGCCTCAGTAACTAAAGAAACGATAGCTCCGCTTTATTATTTTCATCTTTCCCTTACTTAATCTAGTCAATCCATAACTGACAGACACAAGTTTTCATCAGTATCTAACTATAATCTATGACCAAAAATTATAATGGGTACCAATCGGGGCTTTAACAATATAATCACGTTGGAAATGTTCTTTATCAACTTTTAATGTTTTCCTTATCAAACTATGAATCCTTGCCAAGACTAAAAAGTTAGATTTGAACTTTTGACGAATCACCGATATTAAGTCACAGGAATCCGAAAAAAGAGATATTTAAACTAGGTACATATCAGACAAGGATTTTACATCTTCCAAAAAAAAATATTTTGTCATTAAAAACAAAAGACTTACATCTAAACGATTCTCACTCATTAAAAACAGCTAACAATTCCATACTTCCACTGTTACGTATATCAAAATAGACGTTAAAACTAAAGCTGGGTGCACACGGCGCGTATGAAGACGTCGGCGTAACACAATGGACGAGGACAATACGCGCGCGATAACTACGCTACTCCGTCACGCCGCTGACAGGGTTATCGGACGGCGTACAATGAGACCGGGGCGCGTATCACGAGCGGTGGAGGGTTGACAGTTCGTATTGACGTTGGGTTGGTACTGTGTCTGGTTTGTGACAATTTTTGTTGGAAAATATTGTAGGAATCAGGTGTAGTCAGAGGAAAAGACTAGATGGGCTTTGTTTTGAGAAAAGAGTAAAAAGTGTTTGGGTTTTAGGCCAGACTGACATTGCCAATAGGGGTTCGGGGGTTCGGGTTCGCTACCGCTATAAATACTTATCTTTAAGGACATGATGAATGCGTGTGAAAGATGGAAAGGCGTATTTTGAATGACAGGGTAAATTCAAGGCAGCCAGTATTACGAAAACCAAAATCGATAGGTACTGAATTTACATCGTCAACAGCACTTTCTTAATCGCTGTAATTTCGACTATTTCTAGGGTAATCTTTGTACTGTGTTAACCTTTGAAAAAAGGACACTGTTAATTTCAGAGCTTAGAATGTTTTTTATATTTTTTAAATATTTTTATTTAAAAAAACCTTTATTTTTTCTCATGACTTACGCCACACAAATGGCTATTCGGTGTATTGTTAATGTGCTCGTGAATTCTGTTTCGTGTGCACGCCTCTTTATGTTTTGTGTTCTGATTGGGTTTATCGTGTGTCGCCCGCCTAATATTGATCGCACCCTTGTTATGTAGGTTTCAGTTTTTTTGTTTGTGAGCTGTCTTAGGCTGTCTTTATTAAAGGTGGGTACAGAGAGATGGAAAAATGTAATTAAAATGGCTAGATTACAGATATTGGTGTATTGAATATAGAACTCTCCAGTCACCACGACTGGAGAGTTCTATTATATGATTTTATTTGTGTAAGTAGGTTTGTTCAAACACTTACACGTCAAACATATTTTAAAAACTAGATCAGGGCGTCGTGTCCTATCTGACTGCTCTAAGAAGAAATGCCGAAACAAACTCAGAGTCAGTCTCTTTTAAAGTTGATACATAATCTTGTTCAGATCATGTGAAGACCATGTAGATTGATGTCTGAAATCAGAACTTAAGAAGCTCAACGACTCGAGAAGAAAACGAAGAATCAATAGGTGTGCTGATGCAAACAACTCATTCTGTTCAAGACTCATTGTGGTCTTCTGGCAGAGTTGTGTATATACAAGGCTTGTTTAATTTAGGCGTAGAGTCCCCAAAACGATCAATTGCTATTGTAGTAATATTGTCAATAAGTCATTTCAGCCATCAATCTACTTACATGGTTTTGACTGAGACTTTAAAAGAGACTGTGACCTCTGAGTTTGTTTCGGCCTTTCTTCTCAGAGTAGTCAGATAGGAAACGCCGACCTCATGTAGTTTTTTAAATATGATTGACGTTTAAAAGTGTTTGTACAAACCTAATTAAAGAAATAAAATCATATATCAATCGCTTCACTTGCATTTGACAGACGATCAATTTGCGCATCAAAGTGAAAAAATCAATCACGAAAAATTGACAATTGCGATTGATCGTTTTGGCAACCAAAACCTTTTAGAAAGGTCCAAATTTGAATAACAACTTTTAAAACAAAACATCTTCCACAAAAGAGATATTGACAAATAGTTGTTTCACTCTCAAATTAATAAAAAAGTATTCCCTAATTCAATGGAACCTCTAAATAACGCCTTCCATCCAATCGAACCAGAAAAAATAAATGCCAACAAAAACTAAACGAAATAAAAAAAATCATTTTTCGAACGAACGAAAACAGTTTAAAGTGGTGCGCGGTTTTATTTGCCGCGAGATATCGCCCCGCGCGTAAACATCAAATTTTATTGACATTCGCGCGGCGTGTGACAATTTTTTTGCACTGGATTGTACGTCGTGGATATTTTTGGATAACCTCTTTATATTCGTGGTAGTATTGTTTTTTGTGCAAATTTACGTATCACTCCCATTTATTTACGTTTGAGGTGTGGCAGAATAATTTGGGCTGGCACTGTATTTTGGCCACGTTACATTAAATGATATTCATATGTAGTTACCTACATTATGTAACCTAGTATATGCATTCTGCTGTTATAAAAGAAACTTTCGATGCTTTTGTAAACTATAATATAGACTCGCCTCATGGGTCGCCAAACCTTTCTGCGGTCTTTGCACTACAAAGACCGCAGAAAGTACACGTCAAAAATAGTCCTCGAGTGCCCCCAGATTTCTAAATTATTCCTTTTCTGCGACTTGTGAAATCTTTTCGAAATTATAGTGAAATGTGAACACAGGATGTCAGCGTCCACCTTGCAAGCACAAGACATCTTTTGAACCCGTAACCCAATTCTTTATGTCACAATTCCTTGATCAAAAGTGACGGTCACAATTCGACCGTTGCTTTGCTGTCAGCCTCCTTTCACTCAGAGGTACCAGGGGCCCAACAATCGACAAGAAGCAAGCTTTGATTGTTTCAACGTAACTACACAAAGGATGGATGTAACAAAGCGTTTGCCTCAGGCGGTCGCATGTTAAGAACGCGCCTAATCAAACGGTCCAAGTTCTGTTTTCACTTTGTTCTTAGTTTCTTTGATGTTTCCACGTTGATATGATGCTCTGGTAGGAGGGACCGTTTCTTTGCGTCAAACTAAATGTAAATTGTGTTTTTCAAACAACTATTTTAGGTTTTGCAAACGTTTTTGTTATGGTTTTCTTGGAAATTTCGAGATTAGGTAACTTTGATTTGTTAACGTCGTTGTTTTGCTCTAGGTATTATATTAAACTTTGCTTTAATTTATTTTAACGAAGAAGAAAACTTATCTTTGAAGATTTTGTACCTAAGGTAGGTAAGTACAACATCTTCAAAAGAGAAGTCGTCTTGAGGATTAAGTACTAGACTTACAACCTAAACTGGAAAGGGACTAGAAAGAAATATCAAAGGGATGAAAGTTTCATGTAGAATAAAAATAATGATTTAAAAAGCACTCAAAAAACGGAGAGCGAGAGTGAGGCTTTGTGTAAATTAATTAAAAACATATTTTATTGCACATAAACCTACATGGGCACTTATGAAACGTCAGAAGCTAGGTGCACGGTTCCAATTGGTCGTTTCCTATGGAGAAAAGCCGGCAAGAAACTCTACGGTTACTCTTTTAAAAATCCATCTTCACTGCAGGCTCTCAAAACGGTGAAGGAAAACATCGTGAGGAATCCGGCATGTCCTGGAACCAAAGTTACGAAGACATGTGACATCTACCAACCCGCACTGGTCCCGCGTGGTGGATTACGGCCAACTCCCTCTCAGCGACAAAAGGCCTGTGTCCCAGCACCACATTATAGGCTGATTATGACTCAATAAATAGCATCAGAATCACATGACGAACATTGTTTAATTTTTGTTTGAATCTAGTGTATCCTGGCAATCTTGCTGCTAATTAGGTATTCTTCGTTTTACGTTTGAACCTACAGTTATTTTCTACTCCACTTTCCAACGCCATTCAAACATTTAAAGTCTCCACATTGTTTATTTAAAAATCCCGCCGATGCGATGCAACAATGACTGCCCACCGTCCACTATCCTTATTTTTTCCTATTTCCCAGCCTCACTGAATTTCCCCCCGGAATAGTGCGAATTTTAGCCAGCTTACTGAAAGGGTTGACTGACAGGCTATTTTGAGCCTTAAATACCTACACCTTTTTTGGGGAGGACATCGACAGTCGATTGACAGCCTTGTCGTGCAGCCTTGTTCTAAGTTTCTCTTGGCTATTTTTTTTTAGTCCAGACTTGGATTAGCAGATGTTCAAAGTGTCTGTGAATTAGGACGTCTTTTTCGGAGTGACATTGTTCGTTTTCTTTTATGTCCGCATGTCGTTCTTGCGTCAATTCAGTGGCTGTCGTTGAGTTTTTGAAAGATTCACTGAAGTTGCTAATGCTGTGTTTAAAATCATGACTTTGATGTGTGAAATTGGTGTCAATACGCTCTCTGGTTCCGAAGTGACTTGTCTGTCGTCTTTTGTCAGAATTTGGAGCAATTGTAAGTCATTCGAGCGTAGTTTCTATAGATGACTTATCTTAGTGCCATGGAGTTTGTCTACTGAGGGTATTGTGCAATTGTTTTTTCTTGTGCTTCGTGACGTTTATGAATCTCTAATTGGGCACACTGGAAAATCTTCACTGCAGACTGCTGCAAGACTGACACTGCTGAGGTTCTGCTTTTCATTAGCATAACAACACAAAAGCATCTCTGTGACCTCAAAACATTATGAGGTAAAGTACCAATAAATCGAAGACGACAAAGCAAAGATAACTGATTGAAACAATATAACCAAAATCCATTATGTCGTTCATACAAAGACGAACCCAAACAAAGACCAAGAACCCCAACACCATATAAAAGCTGTATCACATGACATATTTAACGTTTACTACAAAGATACCGGAGCTCTCACACTAAAAGCCACGACCATTAGAACAAAATGGTCTATCAAAATTATAATATCAATTACCGATGCATTAACAATTCATATCAGAAGTCAGACGTAGCAGAAACAGGAATCTCGTGCACGTAATGTTATTATTGTGCGAGAGGGATGGCGAATGGCGGGTGGTAGGTGAGCGAGGGGGAAGGGAGACAAGGCAGCCAACGTCGGAGAGCTGTCAAAATGTCAAATTTCAGAACGTAGCCGGGCGCAACTTCAAACGTGCCCCTACCGTTGGCATGCAGTGCGAGCGCTTGCTCTAATATAGTTATAGCTCCCTGGTACCGGTGCCGTGTTAATATTCATGCATCTCATCCCGACTCTTCCTAGGAACAGGGAGCCATTTTCGTGAAAGCCACGCTCCCTGTTTCCACTATGAATATGAATGAATGATTTTCTGTTCGCTTCTTGGATTAAACTTTTTGGACGTCATCTTAGTTTGATTACGTATTCATTACGGTTATAACATCGGCTAAAATGGCTGTTGTTTCATTTTTGGTAATAGCTACTCTGATTGCGTTTCTCGCTTGTTACGCGACATGAGTATTCAATCAGTTCAGACAAAAATGTGCCCAAATGACAAATGAGTTTTTAAAATGCAACCTCATATACAGACTTGTCAAACCGTATGGACTGTCGACGCGATTTTTTTTCTTTTCATTCATACTTCAAATTGCTAACAACGTTCTTCCATTCGTAAAACAAAGTAACCAACTGAAAACGAAATTGAAATTTCCAATTCCCCGTCTATTTCCTGGTAAAACAGGCAGTTTTCTATTCCATCTCTCAAAACCCAGCGTCCGTCGGCCGATGCCGGGCTGTCTCGCTCATGACGCGACGATATTGGGGAGCCACCGAAAATGAGAAGCAAAAGAAAACATACACTTTTTGACGTTTCAATATGCACTCATCTGCGACGAGGAACGAAACTGGTTAATTAACATTACACCGCAAGGATACACCAGGAAAATGTACGAAAACCAACGTTAGTTTCAGAAAAGATGGGGTCGACAACGTCATCCTTAATTAAATTTTAGAAAACGACAGTGACATTTAAAAGCCCTCTTCACCTTGATAAAAAAGTTGGTGAATTCCCGAACGTAATATAACAAGCTCGCACTTGACTAGCGGTATTTATAAACGTCAATCATATCTGTCAAAAGTGACAGTAGTCAAATCCCTGCGCGGTAATAATGTCGTGGGACG
This sequence comes from Gortyna flavago, assembly GCA_963669345.1. Taxonomy (NCBI): domain Eukaryota; kingdom Metazoa; phylum Arthropoda; class Insecta; order Lepidoptera; family Noctuidae; genus Gortyna; species Gortyna flavago. Next base: position 16,212,732 of record OY770142.1, read on the forward strand.
TTTGGTATACTCTGAATTTGAAAAACACACGTTCGGGTGTTCCAGCGCGTGCTCGATTCGCCGATTAGTGTTATTTTTGAGAATGAAATCGGAGATCGTGTCGCCTTCGGGTGTGCCCGCCTACAAGATGGCTGCGCTAATCACCCGACGCGTTCGCGGGAAACACAACTGAATGATATACAATTTTATTGATGCGATATGTTATTACCGAGCCAAACCTGTAATTACTAGCGAGCTTTATGCGTGGGAAGGGATTAGAAAAAATATGTTCCGAGTCATTTTTGACTCGTGCTCTGTAATTGTTCGGCCATTCATGTGAGCGACTTTGTAAGAGATTGTTTTCTAATTTGTGCTTTTGTTTTGTTCACATAATAACGCGGGTTGTTTGTTAGTAGACAGAGCTATGATTATTTTAATTGAATCGCGATGCTAATCTTGTACATGACTCAAAGTTATTAGCTGTTGACTCATTTTCGGAACTTCTTTAACAAAAGAGATTTTGGAACCATTTTTTGTAACTTCTAACCTCCTAACTATAACAACTGTTACTGTAGCCCTCAATAGTACAAAATGAACCCTTTAACAATCCTTCTGTTAATTAAATAATTACGATAGAACACAAGTTCGTTCGTCTCCAGTCATTACTTATGCGAGAGCCGGTTCCGATCCGGGCGATCGGGTCGATCCGGCTGATTTATCGGGTGTCAGGCAAGGCTCACCGCACACTGGACACGTAGGGACTCCGGACGGCTCCGGCGTCTTAGAATAGGAGATTACTGTGTTTGATTTGTCGCACTCGTGTTGATACGAGTCATTTTGGTCGTTACGGGTGTTAGATAGGGGTTTAGGGTTAAAATAAGTGGTACGATGTCTCGTTGAGTTGCTTTAATAACTTTAGGATTATTATAAGAAGGGTCAACTTTACTGCAACTATAGCTTCTTTTTTTTTACTTATTCAAAATATTTTATTTCACATGGGCACATACGAAACGTCAGAAGCTAGGTGCGCGGTTCCAATTGGTCGTTTCTTTAGAAAAACCAGAAAAAAAATCCATGGTTACTCTTAAAAATAATTGGCTTATTCTCATAAGCAACTTTTTCTTTGTCTTTCATTTCGCATAAAGCGATTTGGTGTTCATTTAAGTTTATATTATTAACTTTGAATTTGATTAACAGAACTTATTTTTTATTTAACATAAATTAAATAAATATGTAGGTAACTTCTAATTTAGAAAAGTTCTTAATGTTTGTCTGCACCAAGGGTCCATGAATATTTTGACGCTTCAATGACGTTAACTATTTTTTCAATATCAAGGAGTTCTTATACCCTCAAGTATTTCAAGCTGTCACAATTGGTGACTATCTTTACCCTAACTATCACGATCCCGAGTCAAAGTGAGCAAAACACTATCATTATCCATTGCCAGCTCACCTAAACAGCACTGTCCACCAATTACAGAGATTTTACGAAAAACAGGACCTCTGGGACCCCGGACTCCCATTACTTCTTCTGTCCAATTTGGCGACACGAGTGGAGGTCGTGTGCAAGGGCGGGCGCTCCGCCCCCCGCCTCGGGCTCCGCTGACGACACAGCATTGGCGTGGCTCGGCGATTTGTCGACGCGGCTCCAGGCTTGTTCCTTGACGCCTGAATGTGTGACATGGCCGGAATTGTTCGGTAGTTTGACCCACGTTTGACCCGCCATGTTTTGGCATTTCAGGGGCTTGCCTTTGCAATGGTTTCCTTACACTGAGCTTTCTCTAGTAGAATTTAGTCAGATTGCTTAATATTATGCTAAGATTTTTTTCAAAAGCAGTTCGACATCTGGTTTGGGGTTCAAGCTATTTTCTAGTTTAAAACTTACATAAATCCCCCTTTAAAATCGGGTCTTAGAACTTTACTCTCATTCTGCTGGCTGCAATATTGCAAGAAAACTTAAAAGTATTCGAGTAAACATCCGCCATAACTGCAAGTTACCAAGGCATCAACAACGTCAGGAGTTGTGCGCACAACAGCTATGTACTAGGCAAACATAGGGCGTTGGCGGCGTGCAAATATTTGCGGCGCCGCGGGGCGCGGCTCCCCGCCTCTTCGAGATAGCGCTGTGTTCTACTTGCTATATCTTATGTAATCCTGGTAGGCATGATGTTGTGCACGTCTTGCTCTCCTAGTATTTTTTTGTTAATCTTTATCTTAGTACTTGGGGATAAGCCAAAGATTAAAGATGAAAATGTTATAATCAGTAATCGCGACTGAGTTTATAGGTATGCGTATTTTGTGGAAATGAAGAGTTGATTCATCACAAGAACAAAGTAGTCTGATTCTGTTTCTAAGAGGCCAAGGAACTTCAAAAGCTCTTCAGCATTTTTCAGTCTGACAACACTTGCTTAGAAATCTAAAACTCAATACTTAGACCAAAGTTTATTTGGCCAGCAGTCCAAAACATATTGAAAACAACCCCTAAATAATGACGTAACTCATAACTCAGTCAACACAAATGACATTCAAACAGTTCGACAATCGCGCGTGAACTATGCGCTTACGCACACTACGCATCACACGTCATGCTCGTAAAATAAAGCTGCATCCACATCTATAACTCACGCAGAGCGGGCGACATGCAGGCGGGCGAGACCGCGCGATGATTTACGCCGCATCGATATCTGTTAGATATGAAATTTGTCAAGCGGCGTTCGCGATATCGCCTGTTTATGCGTGCCGGTGCGCGGCGGATATGCTGCGTGCAGTGTGGTACCGGCTTTATGGACCCTGATGTACTGGACAGATTTAGAAACGTACGTGTGATTAAGTTTATCTAAAAGTAACTTATAATGATAGCAGTGGATAGGGTTTGATTGTAGCGAGCAATTCAGGGCGTCTTATCTGGTCCCGCCTGTGTTTGTGATGTGATGTAGCCTCTGGCTAGGCTATAAAGAATCAACGCTGGATACAAACAGGAGCCTAGGTAGCTCCTGTTTGACAACCATAGACCTTTGTTCCTCAATATTACGATGTTTTGTGTCTTCTCCGTAATCCAATCTACAAAACCTTGGATGTAAACTTGAATCTTGAGAAAAAAAGCAGAAGTTAAAAATAATTATTCGAAATTATATTTTACACCTTCCGTTTAGTATAAAAGGTAATTCAAGCAATGTTTTTCAATAATCTACTGGACACATCAAACACAAATTACAGCTAGTACTTATCTATAAAAACCTCATGTAATCGATACTAAACCATATACATGTAGATTGGCTCACACCGCACCTCTATAATGCATGTTTTATCTCACATAACGCGCTATGGACTGTGTAAATGCAACGACCGGTATATTTTCGATTCGATTCATTCGAATCAGAATCGAATGGACTCGATTATTATTTATTCGCTCGCGGCACTAATCAATGCGCGACACGCGCTTAATTTATGCAACCGATTCGTTACGGTTCGGCTCGTTTTAGTTGCGTTTTTATTTAGACAATTTTAATTTGAGTGTAGTTTTAGTCGATTTTAATGTGGTGGCTATTTTAGGACAAATAAAAACTGTAGCTGTCAAAAGTTATTTGACAGTTACAGATTTCTTTATTTTTTATTTGTAGTGCTGCCTTGGCCTACGTCATCGTTTTCTGCTCCAGGGAAAAGTTTGCATAATAAATTCGTAGCGTAATTAAACAAAATTTGAGAGTAGTAAATTAATGTCAATCTCCCGTTTTGTCGGTCCACAATCTAAGCGTTGTATCGCCTGTGACGGAGGCACAATAGCCTGCTTCGAGCGCCACTTTTTACCAACCCTACTGTTATTTATTGCTTCGAGTCGCATGCAAAACAGACTGAATTGACGCACAGTAGGGTTGCTACAGTACAACTTACGGGTATTTTATTTTTTTACGAATGTTTTTACTACTTTTTTCGACGTATTTAACGAAATTTTGTAATCACTAACCTCATCATTCTCCTGTCCTTAATTTATTTATTTGAAGTCTGCGCAACATGTTTTCAATCTTTCTTCCATACCTCTCTATTAGAAGATGTATGGAAGAAAGATGAGATGAGATGTATTTTTCTGTTAAACTATTTTTTTCTTGTCTGTTTATATATGTGTGAACATAAATGGTAAAATAAATAAATACAAACAAATTGGTGTTTGTAATTTTAGCATTTTAAAATAACTAAATAAATCCACTAGGCATCTATAAGAGACATGATACGAGTTAAGATACATCTTGGAATATAATTATCGAGACATCCTCATTTAATCAGATAGCCGCGCAATTTATTCTTATTTGGTTGTGATTTCTATCTGTAGATCCATTGATATTTAGCTGCGTCTTGTGAGATTAGACTAGACCTTAACAAGGCTAGAAAACTAGTTATGTTTGAACCCGATCTAATTATGGGCCATTTTTGTGCCATTTTATGTGCCATTGTATGGGCCATTTTGACAATTCAACAACATTCATTGTGTTATTTACGCAGTCGAGCAGACGAAGATTTCAAACTTATGAAGCAATGGATTATGAATTTCCTCTAAATCTTTTGGGTTGTGATTGTAAGTGTCTGCCCTGATACCACATTAATAAAACTTGAAATCGGTGCTGCTATACTCGTAGTCAAATTTTGGGCTCACTGAATGTAGATTGTAATCGACATGCTAAGAAGGTACATTAAGACAAGACTTTTCGGCATCCTGTTACGCAATAAATAATTTGTTTCGCTTTTAACCCTAAAATGTCACAGGGTGTTTTTGCCATCCCTAGGATCTGAGAGCATCCTCCGCGCACCTCATGAATATTACTTCTTTTTACATTTACCTCACATTTATTGGCAACCGTTTGAGCTCACCGCCTGCCCAGGCGCACATGCGCTATTATTTTCTACAGTCACCAGTCATGAAACCTATCACACACAACATTAAACCTTACTCCATCAAGACAAGTTTCTAAATTGAGTGAGCTAGAATAGCAGCTTGGTCTATATACTTCTTTTTCTTAATTTTTAATGATACGGCTCTTTTGATGTCCCGATTGATATGCAAAACTCTTTATTGTTTTACTTTTGTAGTAAGAGTGTGCCCAAACATAGTGGGGGAACAGAACTGTCTTATTGTATAGAATTAATGGCTGATTTTAAATGGATATGTATTTATGTGGGATTCTTTGCTTCACCTGAAGTCTGCTAAAGACAGACCTCTGCCATTTAGTCCTCTAGAATCTCAACTGGCTTGATAAGTTTTCTTCAAAGTTACTACGTTGTTAATCCAAATGAGGCAGAACAATTTGAGACTATTCTATTCTATCCCTCTGCCTTGTCAAACTAAATTAGTCACAAAACAATGGAACAGTGAGACAATAACTCTCTGGCCCACAATGTAACACATGTCACCTATTGTCCCAATTCCATCATTGTGCGACAGGTACCAGGATAGCATAGCACGCTAGGAGTTAGAACGCACCACTGCACTGTCATCATAACTTTTCTTCAAATAATTGTTGAGTTAGTTAATAAGATGTTACATAATCCAAATCGGGCAGGGCAACTTGAGACTATCCCTCTGCCTTGTCAAACTAAATTAGTCACAAAACAATGGAATAGTGAGACAATAACACTCTGGCCCACAATCTAACACATGTCACCTATTGTCCCAATTCCATCATTGTGCGACAGGTACCAGGCTTGCATAGCACGCTAGGAGTTAGAACGCACCTATCTCATTTCCTAGCCCAGTTGCGGTTTCCGAACGGCCGTCAGCGCGGACTCTTCCGGCTCCACAGATTAGTATCGATGCCATTTACCGTCTCACTAGCGCTATTGTTGGTATTGCGATTCACGGGAATAATGGCGGCGGCGTTTTAGTGAAAATCCGATTTTCAATTTTCGGTTTTCGGGAACTGTGTTTAATCTAGTGTGGGGCTGGTGGCGGTTTTAAAGGCAGAGGAAAGGGTTGGTTATATTTTTTACATCTAACAGGGCTGTTAGTTTTGTTTTCGATTTTGGAACAGATTCGGTACTCGTCGGATAGCGGACACGTACCTACCGGTTTTTTTTAAACAGTTAAAAATTTGAATTACAATACAAGTACTTTATTTTCATCGAAATGTGAAGAGCTCACTGTAATTATAAATGTCAGTTCACACATAACTGAACAAATATAGAAAAAAAAGCAAGCGCATTAGAATGAACATTTATAAATATTCCCGAAAAACTATGTATTTTCGTCTGCACGTCGGGCGGTGGCTGTCCATTATAGATCTGCATAATTTAGGTGCTATCCTGTCGCGGTAACTCGGATAGGGCACTTGAATACTTTATGCCACTGAATCGCTCGCTACGGAAAAATGGTGTACGCCATTTGGAAAATTGACAGGTGTCTTTCAATTAGTGCTGCTCGTTCCCATTTTAGCGCACCAAAAGAGAATTAGTCGATTATTTTAGTCCATACTTTTTTAGGATTTAGTACCTACGATTGATTGTGCCGGGACATGTGTTAGAATCAATCAGTTTTGTTACGTTTTTTACGCGACCGTTGCAATGAAGCGTGAATTATTTTGTGTGACAGATTTTATTTTTCGGATATAGGTTCTAAAACTGAAGTGTTTTATCAGATTTTATGTTGCTTTTACATCTCTATAATATAACACTTTTGCAGCTTAACTGACGCAACTAAACGCGAAAGCCATCAATCTTTCCACGCAAAAAAAAAAGAAGAAAAAAGTGAACTACAGAAAATATTTCACATTTAAAACGACAATGTATCGCCGGTCCTCGTGTTCGCACATAAACAAAACATAAAATAAATAAACAAGGAGACACGTCGAGTAGAAAACAGAAGGACTGGGAGGGTTCTGATAGTGCTATCCATCACACGGTCACATCTCTTCGATAGGGTTAGGGCCACCTCCGTACCTTTATGCGTCCCTGGTGGGACATAAAGGCCCCGAACTAGGGGTCTATAGTTTTTTGACGTCTATTTGTGGTCGGTTCCTGCCCTCTAACGACTTTTGCTTGTAAACTATGCTTAAAATAGCTTTGTGTGTAGTGTTGTATTAAAATGTCAGGGATTTTGTTTTACGTAGCATCAGATGGGCTTTAAAATGTAATTGAAATGGGGTTATGACAGATGCGACTGCAGATATTAAATTCTAATGGTAACTAATAAACAATGTTTTTTTTTCCTTTTTCTACTTGAAAAAACACAGCAAAAGGGTTGTCAAACTCATTTCACCAGCTACTTTGCATAACATATACTACATCAAAAAAAAAAACTTATTCGTGCTCTTTTTGACGCGCGGAAGCGGAGCGTGCATAATTTAAAGCTCAATCCCTGAATGTCACGTCGTTCTGCCGAAAAATTTAATCCATCACATGTTTCACATTCACTGTTTGCCGCGAAACCATCTCCGCTCAGTAACTAAGGAACGTGTGGCATGGGATCGACTAGATTGTGATGTTTAACGTAAAAAGAGGCTTTGAATTATTTAACTCAGTCAAAACAGGTCTGTATTTCGATGTTACAGGAATAAAATGTTCATAAAATATTAAATAAACAGATGGATGTACAGTCCTTTCATAGTTATTTTACATCTGACAGCAGCAACCTTATTACAACAACAATAAAGATCACACTGATTTTGACAGTGTTGATAAATCAGAGGGAAAATAACTGAAAGGACTGTTAACTACCGAACCGATTAATCGACTAAACGCAACTGTCAAAAAGCAACAACACTAAAAGACAATACTCTATCAATAAACAATATTACTAAAAGATGCGAAACTTTTTACGTCTCCATCAGCTCGCCGAAATGCCTCAGCATCCCCTCAAGATAACCCGAGGTTCCTCCGAGACGGCGCTATGATTTTTATTTTTACGACATTTCCGGAAATCACCGGGGCCCGTGAATATATTATTATTGTTATGGCAACACTGAAGTCTGGGAAAATTGTAAAATACGCCATACACTTTTCCCTCTCACAAGAATTATGCTTGTAGACGCATATCATTAGGGAATTTCGGTTTTCTGAAGGTTTTCAGAAACCGCGTTCGAGTGAATATTTTAGTAAGGTGTTATTCACGTTTTTTGACGTAAGTTACCTTTTTTGTGTTTATTTTCGATCGGTTTATGAAAATGTTAGGGAAGTGGTAGATAGGCAAGACATTGTTTTGATCGCGAGTAGAACCTGGAGGAGGCTACAGGAACTTGGAGATTGGTTCATGAACAGAGAGGCAGCTGGTAGCTACGCTTCACAGCCTAGTTCATCGGCGTAATATTGCTTGCCTGTCGGTCTTTTACAGACTGTACCTACTTCTAATTTGTATAATTTTTAAGAGCAAAGAAAATTTCAGAGAAAGAACGATCAGAAGAACATAATTTAAACTTGCACTGAACAAACTTGCCTACATAGAAATACGTTTATTTATTTGTCTTGATTCCATAAATCCGGAAAAAAATGTAGCAACCGAGAATCAAGACATTATTCAACTTTAATTCGGCAAAAGTCGTTTTTTCGTCGTGTTTCGCGTTCAGAGAGTCCCTCAACGCGTATTTACATATTCTCATTCGCTCACCCCATAGATTTAGGTGCCAACAAATGGATTGTTTCTCCTCTACAGTATAGCGAAACAAAATTTATAGTAGCAAGAGCGGGTTTTTCGAAGCTAGCCCTTTTTTTCGCGGCAGGGTTGGCGATGCGATCGTGTAAGGAAATATATTAAATATCATGCTTATGAAAGAACTTTGCTTTCTACTTAATTTAATTGTTTTAAAATAAGGACTGATTTTGTTTTGATGTCGTTATTACTGTTTCTGTAAAAAAAAAAAACATTCCACCTTGGCATCTCTAGTCTCTGAGAGTTGAATTGTTTTATAAGTTCCACTTGTCAAAAATATGAAAATTGCCAATTTTATTACCAAAATCCACCAAAATCTTGCTAATAATGCAGCTTTCTAACTAAAAAACCGTGACCCTACAGCTGTTTCCTTCGATTCTCGATTTATCCACAACTTATGGCGAGTATAATCGCGATTTTAATGCTCGCTCGTGATTTACGGCGGCCGACAGCGGATGAGAAGCGAACGGGATTGCTTTCGCGAAATTTGATATCTCTATACTGTTTATGAGGCCCTAGTGCATACGTTTGAAAACAATATATTGAGATGATTGCAGTTTTTCTTATTTGCCTGTAAGATTGGTTACTTGGTGACTATTATTCGTTTTTGACGATTTTTTATTATGGGACTTTTTTTTTTTATGGGACCCGCATAAGTTTCGATCCCGTGGGAATATCGGGATAAAAAGTATCCTATGTGTCAATCCGGGTTATAAACTATCTGTGTTCCAAATTTCATCCAAATCCGTTCAGTAGTTTTTGCGTGAAAGAGTAACAAACATCCATCCTCACAAACTTTCGCATTTATAATATTATTATATTATATATTATATTATATTATATTATATTATATATTATATTATATTATATATATTATAGTAGGATTAGTAGGACTATTATTACCTCACGCTATTATTATCTCGCCGTAGGTAGAATTTTGGCACACTAATAGAAGCAATGGCCTTCATTTTGACTGTTCAAAAACATTAATTGCGTTATTAATGTTGTTCAGCAGACAATTTTTTTTTACATAAGACCAATCCATTGCGTATTAGCAATATCCTTCAAAATTGTTCAAACTGTCATTGATCGTGAGGTACTTACGCAATTACGGGGCTGGTTCTCGCTACTACTCGCTATGCAAATGCAAAGAGATGCAGAACTGAAGATGTTTTTAACACGTTGAACGCCAAGCAACAGACACAATAGAAAATCTATTGTTCGCGGTCACCGGTGACCGCGTTGGCAGTCAACGTGTTAATAAAACTATGGATTTTGCCCAACTTTATTTTCGTGTAGGTCGTAGGTACTGCAATAATACGACGTATAAATAATTCATAAGAACTAGCAAAAAAAGGGTTCTTAATGTTTCGATTGAAAATCAATTACCTTCTTTCTTAGCCTCCAAGCACGGCACAAAAAGCCGTCTCTGATATAACATTGAATCTTTGACAATCCCGTTATCCGAGACCTCTGCTTATCATATTTCGGTTTTTGTATCCACCTTAATGGTTCCCATAAATTTTTGATATCAGCTTTTTGTAATGGAATCGAAAAAGCCGTTCGATTGTAGCGTTTTTTTTACCAAAGGTCAAAAGAATTGGGCCTTGTAACAAAAAAAAAAGTTAAAAAATCGCCAAGAAATACTTAATTTTTATACCTACAGTTTAGTCTGAGAATTTTTGAATTTTTGACAGTTTTTCCATTCTAGAACTGTCAGACGTCCATTTTATTCCACGGATAAAAAGATACAGAAGCAAAAACTTTACAATACATTCAGAAATAAACAAAGAAAGAAATAAACGAGCTATGTACTGCAGCAATTTAAACGAAGTTTCTCACAGCGATTAGAATCACGACTTTCGTCAACCAATCAGCGAGCATTCAATTCTACCGCACCTTTAACTGCGGAAACAACATTAATTTCATCTTGTAATACATCGGAATTATTCGAAATATCGATTAATCGGCCGCCATGCTCGAATAAACACAGTGTCGAACAAACAAACAGACGAACAAAAACCTAACATCCTGGGCATACGTGCATTAGGAATGCATTAGTGCAATTCGACAATAGCCAAACACCCGTTATTGTAATAATAAACTTAGGTGCGCAGGAGTTTGTGGACCTACCGCGCATTTTAGGCTGGGCCACACTGGGTACGTTTCCAACGAAGAGTGGCTGTAGCAATACCTACCTTTCGTACATTTACATGTAGGTATATATAACCGGTTGTATATCGTAATTACAGAAACAATTAAAAAGCCATTGTGTTTCGCGTGGATCCACGATACGAAGGTGCCATCGTTGACAATTGGTGACAATTTTGATGCATATTGTTGGCTACCTAAATAAAATAAAATAAATATCGCTAAAAATGATGAACGAAACTGCCGCTTATGAGCTATCTGTGCATTTAGAATATTTCAGGCATTTTTGCGAAAACGTAAATCCGCTCCTTTAGAAAAGTATAAACTTATGAAAATATTATTTTACTTAGCAATATTTTTTATGAAAGATTATATCTTTTGGTTTTACTGAGCGACTTGCTTTAGGGATAGAGATGAAATCTTCATCAAAGTGAAGCGAGGTGTCAAAACTGGCGAAACCATTTCAAAGATAACTCTGGAGATGTATTTTAAGCAATGCACTCGTTGTGTTACCATCTTAACCTGCGCCCGCGCTCGAGACAGTTCGTTTACTTTAACTGATGCATTCTTATAACACTTGGAAAAATTTAAACGTAAATATTATTTTAATAGACCAATCAGATAGCGATGCAAATATTAATGAAGTTCTAATAAAATTAGAAGACCAAGAAAAAGTCTGAATGTTTTTTTTTTAACCATAATATTTTACTTGGCGTATTCAAAAGGATCAACCAGGGACTCAGACCAACAATTATCTTAATAATTTACCTACACTACACACATTCCTCAGTTACCCAGGCGGGATAAAACGTAGGAGGTCTCGCGGGGCGCGAAGCTCTCTAGTTGCACGCCAAAAACCAATAACATTAGGACGGCACGTGTTGCGTGTTTCTGTCGCCCTGGTAGCTTTTTGTATGAACACTGGTACACCAGGATGAATAAGTAATGTAATTTGCTCTCTATAGCAGTTAAGAACATTTTTTGGTCAAAAATGAGCGAAAGATTGCAAAATAAAATAATGACTAACCACCCTGAAATGTCTTTCAAAATATTTCCAATAAAAAATAACTAAACTTCCAAAAGCTTTTAAAGTCTACGCCTGAAAAAAGATGAACGAAAGAAACAGCTAATTAGATTGACGACAATACATCAAAACTAATCCACAAACACAGCTTTCCACAAACGAATAGAAAAGCAATTCTTTTCCCGAAAATAATCCTTAAAATGCTCTCAAAATCTAATTGTACACAATCGGGGAACTGAGGCCGATTTAATTAAAGTCAATTTAGATTTGTTCGTCCGTAATTGGATGTTCACAAATTCTATTTGTATCCGATTCGTTTCGTTGAAATGTGTTTTTTTTTGTTGCAGCACCCGTACCCTTCGGAAGACCAAAAGAAACAATTAGCACAAGATACAGGGTTAACGATACTACAAGTTAATAATTGGTAAGTTTACATTTAATATTTTTCTGAAATTTATAACATCATCAGCGGAAAAAAGTTGTCGTGAAATTCGCAAGTGGGTTAAAGAAAACTCTCCTTTATCATTTTGGTGTAAATATTATGCCTAATATAATGCAGACAGACGACGATGCTAAATAGCAACGTTTTAATAAGGGTCCACTTTTATTTAGACTAGAATAACTAGGAAGGCGTTAGGAGGGGCCCGTGGCTAAATTATAACAGCCGCACAGGTCGATCGATCAGGTTAAGCTACGCTTGCCGCGGTTGGTCTGTGGATAGGTGACCGTCTTTACATATCGAGACCCCTCCGTGCCTCGGAAAGCACGTTAAGCCGTAGGTCCCGGCTGTCATTTGCGGATCTTTGACAGTCGTTACGGGTAGTCAGAAGCCCGAAAGTCTGACAACCAGTCTTACCAAGGGGTATCGTATTACCCAGTAACTGGGTTGTGGAGGTCAGATAGGCAGTCGCTCCATGTAAAATACTGGTATTCAGCTGCACCCGGTTAGACTGGAAGCCGACCCCAACATAGTTGGGAAAAGGCTAGGCAGATGGCAGATGAACTAGGAAGGCGTTAGGAAGAAGAAAATCTAAACTGACAGGTTATAAAGAACTCTAAGGTACCTATTTCAGATAGACCGTTTTAGTCCCTCGTTTCAGAGGTATTCTTAAATAGAGTTTATCTATTCGATATGTTTATATTGTTGAAATACGGCCCAATCCCTCTCATAAGACAGGAAGTCTGTGTCACAGCAATGGCAACATTATAGGCTGATTATGTAACTCTATATTAATTTGATACCTTGACACATTGCCTTCCTGTACACTCAGAAATTCGAGTTACCTTTGACGAATCAATAGCTATTGAGAGTTTATCTGATATCCTCGGCAACTGGGTCTTAGTCAGATCAATCTATACGTAGTCCATCGCAGTCCACTGCTAGTCATAGGCCTCTCTCAGGCTGTGCCACGACACTTTGTCCTCCACTGTATTTTAAAGTAGTCAGTCCATCTAGCTGAGGGGCGTCCCACACTACGCTTGCCGAACTTCAGTACTCGTCAGCTCCATCAGATAAATCTTTCAAACTACTAATGGTTTCTTCGCACATCCCAGTTCAGTTCTTGTCTCATAAAATGAACAATCGAGACCGTTTCGGTTTGAGATTGGAAACATGGGCAACAGGGCTATTTGTCCAGCGTTTTATTATTGCTCCAAGGAAACTTGTAGCATTGGCAGTCGCACTCCCACATAAACTACACATGATGCAATGGTTTTGTTTTGTCTGATCGTATGTTCAGATGAATTAAGTGAAGAGGGAAGGATAATATTCATGAAAGGTTGTTATTTTTTCGGAATTGTTCGGAAGTTGTAATATCTAAGTTCCCTTCCACATTTAACCTGTCTGCCTTCAAAGCTAGAGTGAACAGGTATCTTCTGGGCACACTCGTTCTATCATAGTCCTTATCAATCGCTTTCCATCAGGCGTTATCGAGGTCAAGACCAGGCCCATTCAGCAATAAAAAAATTAGTAGCGCATCTTCGGAAAAACGTAAGTCCATCAGTAGTCGGCCATTAGATTAATTTATTGAAAAAGAAAAGCTATACATTCTCTATAGATCTCTTAAATAGTATAGATGTCTTAACCTGTCTGTCGTTAAAAATGTTTTTGTACTTAGATGTTTTATAACAATTTTATTAATAAAACTACATATCTCCAACTGTCTTATAATATCTAACTAAGCCCAGCCAATCTTTATGACCAATCCCATATTCAACAACTATAATTTCCACTATCTTCGCGATCAAAAATGCAAACAAAACCACGTGAATTGACTAGTATAAGTATTTATGCTTGCCAGCGCACATTATTAATTCCATTTTATGCTAGGACCAGATCTTGGGTCGTAAAATGCTATATTTTAGATCGTATGCGCTTAAAATAATCAAGAAACTTCACCACTGTATGTTGAACCTCGCAGAAATCGAATTTGAAGGAAAATCGAAGATATTTCAAAGAAAACGCGAGGGTGGTGGGGTCTGTGTAGCTGGTCGCTGAATGCGTTGACTGTAAGATTTCAATGAGAGCTAATATTTTATGAGATTTCCTTTTTTTTTAAAAAAACACTGTTGGTGATTTTTGGAAACAAATAATAACCTATAAAATACACAATTTGATTCGGATAAATATCTAATAATAAAGATAAATAATCTCAAATATAGCCAAACAATCAGTCGATCCTAATGTCGCAAAATCGATTATTATTATTCATTATTTTTCGGAAATATTAAACGAGTTTTTTAAACTGAGAATTTAATTTCCCAAGGATTTGCATCCTTAAAGCATCCATAAACCAAGTAAAAATCGAAATACGAAATATATTTACTACGTTGGACAATAACTACGTTGGGGTCGGCTTCCAGTCTAACCGGATGCAGCTGAAAGCTAGTATTTTACACGGAGCGACTGCCTATCTGACCTCCACAACCCAGATACTAGGTAGCACGATGCGGCTTGGTAAGACTGGTTGACAGACTTTTTGGGCTTCTGAATAGATCTTTGACAGTCGTTACGACTGTCAAAGATCTACGAATGACAGCCGGGACCAACGGCTTAACCTGCTTTCCGAGGCACGGAGAAGTCTCGGTATGTAAAGATGGTCACCTATCCACAGACCAACTCCTGCAAGCGTAGTTTAACCTGATGGATCGACCCGTGCGGCAGTTATTACTAATCATGCATAGTTAAAGAAGGCTAAGACTGGTTGTAAGACTTTAGGCTTCTGACTACGCGTAACGACTGTCATAGGTCCAAGAATGACAGCCGGGACCAACGGCTTAACGTGCTTCTATTATTAATAATTCCCATACTATTACTTAATTTACTTTCTACCAGCTCTTGTAGACGATGACTGTCGAGTTTCCAGTGATTGAAGCACAGCTTATTGTTAATGGATGATTTCTATTTAATACGGCTTGATAGACTTGGGGAAAGCATTGGTCATACTGCTAGTGGTTATAAAAGCGGGGCGGGCGGGCATTGAGACAGAATTTTCTATATGAATGATGAACACATTCCAATTTATTTGTGAGTTATAAGTGAGGCCACTGCCATTTGATTTTACTGCTGTAGTCGTTCCGGGCTCAATCAATCTGCCTGGCCTTTTCCCAACTACGTCGGGGTCGGCTAGTCCAGTCCAGTCAGTCCAGTCCAGTCTAACAGGATGCAGCTGAATACCAGTATTCTGCCTATTTCACCTCCACAACCCAGTTACTCTCCTTTCAGGCTGCACGATAATATTTTTGTACAGAAAGATGCGAACCTGCGCACGCATTTGTCATCCCCTGGTCATCCCTCATAACAATTATGATTATCTGTTTTGTCACCTGATTATTACTTTTTTGAGCAGACTGCGTCGTTGGTCTAGTGGTTGCAAGCTTTACTGCTAAGCATGAGGTCCTGGCTTCGTTCACAGGTGGGACAAAGCGTTATCGGGTTTTTCTATCTGGAACTTCTCAGTAGCAGCCCGGAGTCTGGATTTGTGCCCGGTTGATGGCAATAGGCTCGCCCCCTATTACATGGGACTTAAACATAACTGTCGAAATGTGGGTGTACTACACCTCTGCGCGCGCAACCCTTATTCCCCCGTGATTAACACCGCGCCTTGTTTAAAAACCATACTATATCTTGTTATGTTTTCTGAACATAATGTTTCCGAGTTTTGCTATTCTCCATCCATGCATGATGCACCTCAAATGCAGCTTGTATCACACTAAGTGATGGCTTCTTCTTAGCCCAAAAAGATGGAATATACAAGAAGTTTTCTAAATCGCCAATCGCCATCACTAAGACCGCGCCTCGCCGCTAAAATTCCAACAATAACCCTTTAATATTGATTAGTATTCAAATGCTATAGCGTAAATCTATTGTAATGAGGCGTACGAAGCATAGAGGCGCGTTGTGTTGTGCAGCGCATTCTTGTCTCGCATAGCAGTGGCGAAGAAATGCGTGGATGTGGCAAGGAATTATTAATATTTTTTGGAATTTCAGTTTTCTTAATATTTTTAGGAATTTCGGTTTTCGTAATATTTATCGAAATTGTTTTATTTAGATAATGATTGTAAGTTTTTTTTTTCGTCTTATGAGACAAATGTAATTAAGAATAGTTATTTTTTACATGTAAAAATGCTGACTCTTTTTCTTCTTTACGAAAGATTTTTTTTTGTTAGGCAATTAAAATGACTAATATCGAAAGACAGACGTCATATTTTTTGGCATACACCTCCACACCTCCATAATAATTATTGTACCTCATCCAAAAAGCTGTAATTAACTCCTTACCTCCTAGTACATGAAGACGGACGCTGACTGACGAGGTCATAGGTCGACGTTGAAGCGCCTTTGTCTATCATTGTGCCTATCCCGTTATACGTCCCTAGTACCGCTACACAATTAAACCATGTAATTACGGGGTTTATTACACTGTCAAATAACGAGTGTTACCTGCTATTGAGTTATGACATCCTGGTACGTGATGTGATTTTGGGTTGACGTGGTCGTAAAAGTGGTTATTGCTCCACCAAGCCTGAGAAATTCAGGGTTTTATCATTCCTCGTGGATATACCTAACCAAAATGGTTTCTTTCCTGTACACATTTGGCCATCATGGGCCTCATCCTCATCATCAAAATTGGCAGCCTTGTTTCACTCACTGCCGAGTGTAGGCCTGCTCTCTTTTGTGCCATGCTACCCTAGTCTGTGCGAGTCTCATAATAGATCTCAGTCTAATTCATCTTCTTATTCGTCGATCAGAATAATAAAAATGTAGTCAAATTAATATCAAACCACAGCCTAAGTCATAGGTGCAAATAAACTTGTAAAACGTTTGTTTATAAAGTTAAAACCCCAATTTCACTAATCGTTAGTAAAAAAGTCTAACATTGCCACAGAGTAAACGAGATAGTCATTTTTGGCAGTAAACCCATTAGGAAGGGTTCTCGTAAGCGAGCTGTGTGAACAGGTGTGTAGCCGGCTTTATTGCTCGTGTAGGGGGGACATGCAGTAAGCGATGTTAAAGATTTATTTATGTTAGTGATTTGGCTAAAAGGGTTATGAATTTGGCTAGAAGGGCCAGGAGTCATTTATGTTTCAGATAGAAACTTAAGTGTAATGTTGGGAAAAGCCTTATTTTTAACACCACCGCGACGGCCTCTCAATTTCACTCTTTTTACAATCGAATATAAATTTTTCAATAATATCTCCTACCCCAGAAAGTGATATTAAGCACCTAGCTATTCTTCATTATTAGCGTTCCATAATATTTTTACATTTCACACAGGTTCATTCCCAATGACATGCAAAATGTAGCTTCAAAACGATGACACATCACAATTTCCTCTCTGTCCCACATTTCCATCACTCGTGGTCGCCCCACAGACCTCTCGAGAGCGATACTGTGTAAATATTACATTGGCTCGTTCACTTCTACGATTTATGTCACCCTAGTACCAAATGAACTATTTGCTTGATTATTCAGTAGGTAAATGATAATAATATATAATTATGTCAATGGGTACAGTTGGTGCAACTGAAGATTTTGAAGCTGATCTCATAAGATAAGATAAGATCGGTTTTTTTTTCGGATAAATTGTGTTAAAAATTTAAACAAAACCCATTTGTGTTAAAAACAACAACAATAAACCTAAACGTTTTAAAAGCGCAAATCCGATAATGAAATGGAAAACAGAAAGGGAATTCCATCCGTCTCCCGAGAGTTACGTAAAGGAAATTTAAAATTCAAATAGTCGCACGCCTTATCAATTACAAGTACCAGGATCGCAACAATAACGGACGGTGACAATTCCTCGTTCAGCCGTTCTTAGGCGAATTTGCATCTTCATACAATCGCAATTAGGGGCGCGCGCATTAATTCGGGAACTCCCAGAGGCTCGGCGGTGCCCGCCGTTTCAATTTGATGGAGCTCGAATACAACCTTGTAATGCTAAGCTAATGTAATTATGGGACATTTGCATCAATGTTATGTGCGCCTGGTGTGCGAGCCGTTACTTTCAATATACTATTGGAATAAATTTCGTCGGTGTTTATCGTAATTCGCTCATTAGGTGATAAAAGCTGGTTTTCTTATCCTTAAAGCTTGGCGTCATGACTGTTTCTTGGGTAATTTTCTTGGATAGTGAGAAGCTAGCACCATATTAATTACTACTGTAATTTAGACGCCGTCTAATGTCGTCATTTGTTTTTATGTATGGCAGAACACGTGAGGGTTGGTCCTTAACCCAGAAGGAGATTTTAAACAACCTTCAAAGGCAGTATAATTGAATGATTAAATCGTAGTAATCTATTCAAAATGCCGCCAACAAGTTCGGCTCCTTAGGTGAAAAATTAGCACGTGCAAAAGCACTCTAAGTTCTTGAACTCACTACATTATTCTTGTATCTTCCTCTTTGTAAGTCAGCCTTTATTGCTCCGAGTTTTGCTTATCCTCAGAGGCACAACTACGTGATGATACATACATTTATAAAGGATATCTTCCAGTTTGGTTCGTCTTCCAGCTCAGTTCATGTATTATTCCTCAGCCATGCCACCGTTAGACTAGCATACTGAATTTGTTATCACATCTTAATATTTGTTCCGTGTTGTGTAACCTCCTGCCTCGAGCTGTGTCCCTGGTGGCTGCAGGATTACAGATGTATTTTTATTTTTCTATGCTGTCACCTAAATTGGTATGAATTTACAATGTTTTGTTTCTCTTTGCGGTTGTTCAGTTAATATTTATATGGTGCATATGGCAAAGTGGTTTGGGAATTTGGGATTAAAAGAGTCAGTCGTTTTCTACGAAAATTCTTCATCGAACTCAGCGGGGTCATTGCGTAACACTATCAGCAGCAACGGGTTTAATTTTGACAGTTCAACAACATTCATTACGTTATTTACGTTGTTGAGCAGAATTTTTTCAAAAAGAGAATTTTTTCGAACATAATAATTATGAAGCAATGGATTAGCTATGTCTTTCGAAATTATTCAGATTGTAATTGATAATGTGTTACTTCATTTTTTTCCAATTGAAAGCCAATTTTACACTTACGTACCTACTTCTATGACACTGACTCCAACCATCTTCATTAAATGCAGAACTCTCTGAAACGAAAACACCCAAAGATATTTCGTACTATCTTTTCCTAAAGACCCTCTGCTGACCCACAAGTAACCCTTCCCATATCGGCTACAGGCATCCTATAGCCGTGGCCGTCACTACATCCACTGTACGCGACGTGCCAACAAAAGGCTAGTCGCCACTTGAAATTGGATACTGTGTCAGGACAATCGACGAGCTCCCTTACTATTAGGGCTGCTAGAGACGCGAAACGATGCGGATTAAGGTGTTTATTTTAGGCAGTTGTACAAGTTTTAAGAATATTATCGACCGTTTTTCTTGGCCTAGTAACTTGAATTTAAAATTACCTAGTGACCCCCGCCCCTGCTTCTCACGGTTTTTGCTACCGGATAAAATACCGAGATTTCTTTATTATAAGTAAGTTTAGTATTCCAAATTCTCTAAATGATGGTGGAAACTGCATCAAAAATCGTTGCATAGTTAAGAAGACACACAACGCCGGCACACAGACAGACACGCAAAGTGACTTTAATTTATAAAATGTGAAGTACGTTTTTACTCTTTTCAAAAGCACTTAAGAATTTAGAAGGTAGGTACTACAAAACATTAATAAAACATGAATTACACCCTAATTGCGTAATGCTTTCAATCACAATTTGAATAATAAATTTTGAAGGATATTACTAAACCATTGCTTTGAATATGTTCGAAAAATTTGTCTGGTCAACAACGTAAATAACGCAGTGAATGTTATTGAACTGTCAAAATATTAAACATTCCTACTGTTAGTGTGTTACACAGTTACCCTTCTGATAACATAGAGCCGGGAAAACAATGACTGCCTTCAATAATAATACCAAACAGCGTGGCATCCCTAGCCCATAGTCCAGAAGACAGTGCACCGACGTTGCGACACTATAGATTAGCCGGCTCGAGCAGGATTACATTTGATTAGTAGTCAATAGATGAAGCTTATGTCGATTGGCCTGATAATTATTACTAAGCACGGCATGAAGGTACCTCCGGCGTCTGGCGTGAGTCTAATTAAGGTCTAGCACTGCTTTATATGCGAAAGTGAATTTATATGTATGTGTTTTTGGAATTAGAAGAGAGTTGATTGTCATACTAATGAGCCAGCTATGGTAATGTTGGTTTTAACCATAGACTACCTACTTCCAGTACGACAACTTTAATAAATGTTTAAAATTTTATGGAATTTTGACAGAACATCTGAAGGCTAATTTCTCGTAATTTAAAACATTAAAAATCTAGTCGCAGTCTCATCTCGGCGACAAACGAATGTCAAAAACTTGTCAAAATGTAGGGAAATTAGACGTATTTTTGACAGATTGAGACTGAGATCAGACTGTGAACGTTCATAAAATTACAAGAATTTGTCCCTCTGCTTTCTAATGAGTAGTTAGTAAACTGCATTATGGCTATGCATTCCTGGTAGCCATAAAGTGCAGATGGGAACTGTAGTTCCCACGCAGCAAAGTCATTCCAAATTAGAATTCACCAGTACGAAGGAAACCGACATGTCCTAAAACCAAAAACCGGTCAAGTGCGATTTGAACTAGCGTGGAGAGGGTTCCCGATGCGCACAATATTGAGAGATTTACCATGTTGTTTTAAGACCACAGACTTCTTATAGGTTTTCCTGTAATCTATAGATATAGAACTATTTTCTGTATTTTCACAAAATTTTAGGCTCAGCAGTTTCGGAGATAAGGAAGGGGAAAGGATAAAAAAAAAACAATTTAATTTAAAATTATGAAAAAAAAATATTTGAGATCCTCACAGTAAGCCCTTTCTATTGATATGTCACACGGTACGGATTGCGAAACTTTTTTTTTTATTTTCTTTTTGCCCCCAAAAATTGCCTCCATATTCAAAATTCATTTATTTATGTTACACTTCTGTGTTTGGGTCACAGAGATTCATATGTGTACTAAATTTCAACTTAATCGGTCCAGTGGGAACAACATTATAGGCTGATTATGTACGGCAACTCGGGACGATCACTACTTCACCTAACATAAGAAAACCCCCTAAATACACTGAATAAATAAAGCAACAGAGAGCATGGTTGAACATAACAACATAACACTCTAGACAACATGTTGAACAGCCATCACGCATTGAGGGATCTCGCATGCCTCGTAGAAAATAACAATTTGCCACCGTACGGGGTCCTTTGGACAGCGTAGTGACAAGCGGGGCGGCGAGCGATCTGCTTTTGAACGATGCGATACAAAAAACTGCAAGAGATTTTACACACGTGGTTCATAAAATGCTTGAGCTGAAAATCTCGATTTAAAACCATGTAGATTTGAGCGTCAAACTGACAGTTTGACGGCCGAATTTTCCAAGTCGCCCTTAATTCTCATGCTGTTTCAGTCATACGTAGCGACAGAAATAGTTTTTAAGAACTTTTCCTAGCGTGTCTTTAAACGGGGTCTGTTAGGGCTTAAGAAGCCGCTCTACGATAAATAAGGCAAGCAAAGCCCGCCCATTGTGTCACACTATGTAAAATTTCTACATTGATAATCTGTAATTTGTATTGTGTATACAATAAAGAATATTCTATTTTATTATATTCATGGGTGTTACTCCTATAGTAAATAATTCTCAGTTAATTATACCTTTGTGGCCCAGGTGGCTTTTCTAGCTAGTGATGCAGTTCATTTGTCACCTTGTCCTGCACTTCAACTGACCTGTTAATGATTATGTTTGCCTGGTAGTGCCAAAGTAGAGGTTTTGTTACTCTACCCGCTAGCACAGTGACCCAACCTCACAGCAAGGTGCTTCATAGCTCATATCGTAACAATGAAGTGTGTTAACTACTCATTGCGAGGGTCGTGGGTTGTGCGCCGTGCAGGTTATATGACAATTTTATTGCTATACGGCTTTGTCTTGCTTGCAAGTCATTTTAGCGGCAGCTACCGACCGGTATGTTGCTTCTGTCTATTTCATTTTTGTGCAAAATAAACGTTATTTAACTATGCGTAGTTGTGGAATATTGAAGATGGCTTTTATGTATGAGATCTTCATACACCTCAGTGCATTCGTTGATAAAAACATAATCAGCCTATAATGTTCCCACTGCTGAGACACAGGCTTCCTATCTTCGAAAGAGAGTGGGCTGTAATCTACCACGCGCGCCCTGTGCGGGTTGATAAACCCGACCATAATGAATGGCAAACGAATTTAAAAAAAAGTTCGTATGTATCTCTTGAATTTTAGGTACCTCGTTGGTCAACCATTAGACCAACTGCTGAGCTTGAGGCCCTGGGTTCGATTGCCAGGTCGGGCAACGTGTTGTTGGGTTTTTCCATCAGGAATTTCTCAGTAGCAGCCCCTGGATTGATGCCCGGTTGATGGCAATAGGCTCGCCTCCTATTACATGGCACTTAAACATTAACTGGCGAAATGCGGGTGTAAGTACTATAGGTACACCTCTGCCTACCCCTTAGGGATCACAGGCGTGAAGCTGTGTTATGAGTTTTTAGAAAAAGTTGTTTCATATTGAAATATAACATATTTGAATATAACAGAGAATGAGTGTACAATTGCACTTCTCTGTGTACCTACTAGGAGAGCAGTAGATAAAGGAGCATTATGAAAATAAAACAAAAGATTTTTCGTTTATTTACAACAGCAAATGATGCGGAATGTTCTCTAGTGATGTCAAATTAGGCTTAGTGGCGAAACCTTCATAACTCCATAAGTATGTGTGTATTTACGGCAAGCACAACAGGTCCCGAAAACACTAAGTGGACGGGCCCTCGACCCTCTAGTGATGTGCTGACTTCTCCGGGATAGAATAGAATAAATACTCTTCATTACACCATAATTATAAATAGGTGGTCCGGGATTGAACATACCTAAGTTATTTTTAAACACATTTTTCGGTTTTTTTTTTTGATAATAATATCGAGGAGGAGTTTACTCAGCAGTGGGACAGCGTAGGCTATCTAAAGATATAATATAATCGTAAAAAAGTAGAGGTATTTTTAGAACAATTATTAAAAGGAAGAAACAGCTGGAGTTTTTCGCCTTAAACCTCAAGAAGATTACCTACGCATGTTTTGTCTATGATATAAGATTCTACAAACATCATCTTTTATCCCAATTACGGCCATTACCTCCTCCGAATAGTCGTTTGCACTTCAATCAACTATCTCAAAACTATTCCTTTCATCCCGTGCGTATCCCGGGTGATCCCGGTGGGTCGCAACACTAGCAATCCCCGTCAGTGCGGCACGCAATAACCCCGGCGTTATCCCGGCAATTACGCGTTTCTCTCACCTGTGACGCGAAATGAAAATACCAGTGCCACGTTACCTCTACCAAGCTTCTGGCAGCCTGGTACTATTGGACACGTCTTCGGTGAATTTCGTGGAAAGATAGGAAAATAAAAAAAGCAAATACTTAAATATAGCCCATTCAAAGTGTTAATTTAATCACTATTTGGGTAAAACCGTCAAAGTAATGTTCGTTTTCAGTAAATCTGCATGTCGCAGTACCTACATAGTAATAAATAATTAAACCAACAAGCTAATTATAACGTTCTACGCACAATGAAAATTAATTTGACATTTTCCGTCTCAAATATCAATTAAAACCGATCCCGTTTTCCGATAACCCACAAAAACACGAACAAATAAAGTTGAAATAGCGCTACATGCTATAAAAGGCAAAGACAACCCATTCCTCCAGTAATCCTCAAAAGACAACCCGTAAAGATATTTAACAAAGATGCCTTATCAACCATCCTTACAAATTCACCGTCGTTTCATCCCCTTTATGAGGTCTTTCCCGACTCAAAACTGTAAAACAAATCCGCGGTGCTAGGAGGCGACCTTGATAACGTTCCCCAGGGCTTTTACTCGTCTTATGGCCCTTCGAAGTGGTACAAACTCTCAAATTGTCCATCAGGAATCACTGACGGACCGCGCCAACGGTTTACGACCCCTGAAAGGCCGCATAAAACAGCTTGTGAACGACACTTAGGTTTAATACCCCTGGATTTTTCTTTAGCACCCCAGTTTTGTTTTTTATTTTTTTTATTTTTTCAAAAAATGAGGAGGATTTTCTTGGAATGATTTTTAAATGAAGAACTGGCGTTGGGTACTTTTACTGCTTGTGATCTTATGATATACTGGTGATTGGAGAGGCGGTTTAATATTTACTTTCTGGGGTTTGCTGAAAAATCAATAGATCAATGTTACATTTTCTTTATTTCTATTCTCTTTCTATGTTAATATCGTGATGCAAATAGATAAATAACTTAAAACATGGCTACCAACAAAAAACCAGAATAAAACGCAATAAACATGCAAAAAAGGAGCATTTCTTTCCTGCATTGCCCTCTAAAATCTCTTATTCCAATTCAAAATCGTTTGAACACCGATACAACGCCATTGCGAACCAATCTCTTACAATCAGACGTCTGCTTCCCCCACAGATCTACATAGCGTGAAGACGCACTATGTTGTTCTTGTGCCGTTTAGTGCACTTATGGGTACCGACAGATCGAGATTTTTCCCTTTGGTAGGAACATACGGGCGTGAACTGTGAACGGTGCCGTCGCGTTTCTAAACAATGTCTATATCATTAAAAAAATGTTATTCTAACCGACTTCAAAAAAGGAGGAGGTTATGCATTCATACATAGATAAACTAATAGGATAGGTAGAAACTACAGAACGACACCTGCTACGATCCTTACATACTGCTTTTGCTTCGTTTACGTTCATACATCAGAAGGCCAATTCTCGTAATTTAAAACGTTCAATTCAATCAGTTCAATCTAGTCGCAGTGTCATCTTGGCGACAAACAAATGTCAAAACTTGTCAAATTGTAGGGAAATTAGAAGTATTTTTGACAGATTGAGACTGAGATCAGACTGTACGTTCTTGAAATTATGAAAATTGCTTAAAATTACGCACCTGACCTTTTTGAAGAACATCACCAATAAGGTCATTATATGTCATTCTAGAGCGTCCTGCGTGCAGTCATTATCTGCCTGCCTTTTCCCTGGCTGTACTTCTATTTCTGCCTAGACTTTTTTAGGTACAGACGCCAGCACATCAAGCTACTACAATCTGTCAAATTTCTTTGATAGATTTTCAACTTTATCGCTAAAGCATAAGGTTCAAAGTTGAATGGGAAAATTTGACAGTTTCGGGTAGGTTGAAGTGCTGGCGTCTGTACCTACAATACGATGGAAAAAAAAAATATTTTATAAGGAACCCAAAGGAAGAGCTTCTACCAGGCGTCATGTTCTCTTCTCATTTATTCGCAAAACTTACAGTTACGCATAAAAACAAATTAGTGCCAGTCTTGGAATGAAAATTATCCACTAACAAATATTTCTAATAATCTCTAAGTCGGATTATGCAAATTTAATTGTAATTTAATCGCTAACTTAAGTGAAGTCACGGTGTCAAGTAGACCTTGTGCTCGTAACATGATTCACTGATTAACATATTAATAAAGTATGTATTTGTCAAGAATAAAACTATAATAAATCTGTGGCGTGTCTTGTTACAATCACTTGCAAGTGTGTCCAATCTTGTAAAATGACAGCTAACAAATAACGTCTTATCCATCAAATACAATGTGTTAATGAAATAACCCAAAACCTGAAACTAGTTTGTTTAGAATCGGCAGCAAAACCGAATACAATAATTTTTAATATAGGTTATTTTTTTTCCAAAAAATAATTATTTGTCATGCCATATCTAATACTTTTTAACTACGCTGTACAATACGAATGTGACACTACTGTCCAACGCCCGTGTCAACTCCCGTGTCAACGAACGTTTGACAGCGCGGCGCGGCAATAGAGCTACGAATCTGTAAGAAGTAGCGCCACAACAACATTTACAAATATCTTTTACAATAATTTATGAAAATAAATAATTATACGTCATATCAATTTATTAATATAAAAATCGGTTGGGGTGTCCGAGGATTTGGGTTATTTCATTAACACATTTTATAATCAGGCATATTATTTTTTAAACTTATTTTAATAACCATTTTCGCCTCTTTACCTCTACTTTCTGCCTCGTTGGTCTAGTAGTCGCGAGCACTGCTACTGAGCATGAGGTCCTGAGTTCGATTATCAGTTCTGGCAAAGTGTTATTGGGTTCTTCCATATAAATATAAAAAATAAGAGAAGTGGCAAGGGGCCGTCTGAGTCCAGCATCATGTTCAAAATGCTCATGTAATAGGTTCTTCCATCAGGAATTTCTCAGTAGCAGCCCGGAGAATGGATTTGTGCCCGGTTGATGGCAATAGGCTCGCCCTCTATTACATGGGACTTAAACATAACTGGCGAAATGTAGGTGAACTACTCCTCTGCCTAACCGTTTAGGGATTACAGGCGTGATGTTATGGTACTTATCAAAATACACCATTCAAGACTCAAATATTCACATACTAAATTATTTCTTCTATAAAATGACTACGTGATTTCGTCCCCGCTCACAACTCTAACCCGTATGTTTCCACCCCGCGCTGCGCAGTCGTTCCGTGATAAAACAGCCATTTCCCAGCCGTAATCGCTGCCTGAATTTTTACTGTCGATGCGTATCGCGTCTGAACCGCGCGCGAACCGCGTCAGTGTGTCCCAGGCCTAAGGAGGGGTCCTAGTTGATTCTTATGTCTTTTACGATTGTCATTTTAGGGTTATGCCCGTGTTCTGTGAATGAAAGAACGGGTAGCTGTTTATCTGGCGGTATACCACGCGTAAAGGGGTTGTATGTTTTATTTTTGGGCATTGTTATGCGTGTGTTAACTCTTCAGTATTATGGTCCCCTAGTCAGAGACTAGGGGACCATAATACTGAAGAGTTAACCCTGCTGTACCCTCAGACTCTTCAGAGAAGAGTCTGAGGGTACAGCAGGGTAATCTCTGTTTCTATGGAAACTTTAAAATCGGTCTAAATTGGCTGTAACACTATTTTTCGAAAATGTTTTAAATAACTTTTTAGACCTTTGTATCTTGCTTATGCGTATGAAGTTTCATTAAAATCTATTCATTAATTTCGAAAAACAAGGGCTTGAAAGTTTTTATGAAATGCCGTAGG
This sequence comes from Gortyna flavago, assembly GCA_963669345.1. Taxonomy (NCBI): domain Eukaryota; kingdom Metazoa; phylum Arthropoda; class Insecta; order Lepidoptera; family Noctuidae; genus Gortyna; species Gortyna flavago. Next base: position 16,240,189 of record OY770142.1, read on the forward strand.
TACGTCGAAGGCTCTTAAGTTATTTGCATTTAAGTTCCTCCAACAATTCATTCAAAATCACTCCAATAAGTAACCACAAAGAACAACACAAAAACTGCTTATAATTAAACCGAAAAACAGCTTCGAATTACAAGGAAAACAATTACCTAGCCATAACGGTGCACCCCTAGTGAAGTAGGGTTGTGCTCCATAGACGCAGCGAACTCGTCAAAATAATTCATTTTAATTTTCTTTATGGCGAAGTAAACCTTTATTTTATGATGTCAGTGGAGATAAGTCTCGCGGTGATCTGAGGGTTACGGTTCACCCCCGTACTGAGCGAGAGTTCACGATGGAGCGTCGCGTTTGTACCTGAGGTTGTGTCAGGGTTTTTTTTTGAAGAGGTAACATTATTCTTCTTAAAATTATTTTTTTCAAATTTTATCGGTGAATAATTTTGAATTTTTGACAGTTCTTCCTTACAAAATCTGTCAGACGTCAATTTTATTCCACGAATAAAAAATATCTGTCGATTGAAAAATTTGCCCTTTGACATAGATATAAATATACCTAAGAAATACGTTGTTTTTTTATATTTCTTTGGTCTTAGTGGTGTAAATGTTATTTGCGGTTTTCTTTAGTTTTTGTTTTGTTTGGGCTGGAAAAGAGGAAGGAAGACTTCCCAGAAGTAGGACACAACAGGCTATATAATATACTAGCTGCGCCCCGCGGTTTCACCCGCATAGCACCCGCTTTTTTTTTTTGCATGAAAATCGTTTAATTTTACCATATTTGTAAATATGTGAGCAACATGTATCTATCAGATAATTAATTTATATGTCATGGTTTCATTTTTAATTCTTTTACCTATCGTGGTATAGTAATTTTATTTTAGGTGCATCGTCTTCACATATTATTTATTATATAATTGATGTACTTATGCAAAATATTGTAAAACATTTTAAAAGAGTAACGGTGGAGTTTCTTGCCCATTCTTCTCCATACGAAAACTACCTTTTGGAATGGGCGACTAGAATCAAATCTATTTCATAATAATTTTTGACGTTCAAAAGTGCCTTTTCTGTGCCTATTTGAAATAAATGCTTTGACTTTGACTTTGACATAAGTTTCGCGTGGAAATATCGGGATAAAAACTATCCTATGTCCTTTCCCGGGACTCAAACTGTCTCTATACCAAATTTCATCTAAATCGGTTCAGCGGTTTAAGCGTGAAGAGGTAACAGACAGACATACATACTTTTGCATTTATAATATTAGTATGGATTTTAGTGTGAGAGACAGAGAGAGTTATATCTTTCTTCTCTCGCCGAAGAAGATTCACTATAAATAATAATATTATTTAAAGTGAAACTTCTTGCGGCGCGCGGCGATCCGATAATTGGACAAGATTATTGAATGTGAAATTTGAAGGACGCATCACATTTAGGCACATTTCGTTATGAGATGTAGTTTAAAAAAAAACTAAAAATATACGCTTATCATTGGACTCGTCAAAACAAATCATATGAGCCCAAACTCGAGGAGGTTACTAGTAGGTAGCCACTGAAGAGTTCCACTATCCACCTCCTGGCTCCATCATCAGATCAGTTCCTAGATACCAAATTATAGTTTTGTCATCCAAACTACATTATACATACAAAGTTTCATTTCGATACGACAATTAGAAGTAGGTTAAAATTTACTTGTAAGATTTTATTATATTGTTTATTACTACTTCAAAGTTTCGTCTACTTAACTAAAAACTCACGTTCAAACCCTGTAGCATCTGGGTACGGGGTCTATACAGATCTTAAAGGACGTAACGAGACGGGGCGAGTAATTTTTTCGCCTTGTAAATATTAATTATAATAAAAAAATGCTTTTGTGTAAATAAATAATGGCGGAGCACTTCTTTGTGCCTAATGTTAATTAAATTTTCTCTTCCTCTTTGTTTTAATGCAAGTGCCTTTTGCTGTTAGTTGGCGCGAATTAATAAGTCTTTTTTTTTGAGGTAGGGTATTGATGTTTTGTGGAGTAAAAAATACGGTATAACAATGATTGTTTTTCGATTAATTTAATTTTTTTTGCAGATTAATTTCTAATTCAAATAGATTTACTTGTGACACTTAAATGAAATTAAGTTAATGTTTATTTCTGTAAATAGATCTTTTTTAAGACACTTTTTCACACGTTAATATTTTGTGAGTTAATATTTTAAAACTGGATGGGAAAGGTCATCTAGCTGATTGATCCCAGAGAAGAAATGCCGAAACAAACTCGGTCATGGTCTCTTTTTTAAAGTCCAAACTTTATAATCATTATAATAGGATTTTATGAGTCTAACAATGCAGAGTATGGCGTAGGTATAATAAATAAAAATAAATAATGTAGAATAATGTAAAATGTAAATAATGTAGTGGTACATGATGTTAAAAAATAAAAAATCTTGTGTCACTATGTGCTGCCTTGCAAGGCATACTGTCCTACAAATATTACTTACACAGTAGGTAATAGGTAATAGGTGTAGAGATGGTATTGCCTAGTGCATAATTAGTGTCGCATGATTTTCTGCCGACGTACTCGTAAGTCTGTTCGCTCGCTTAAGGGCGTTTACGACGTACTACGGCATTTCGTGCAAACTTTCAAGCCCTTGTTTTTCGAAATAAATGAACCGATTTTAATGAAACTTTGTACGCATAAGCAGGATACAAAGATCTAAAAAGAACATTTTCGAAAAACAGTGTTACAGCCAAATTAGACCGATTTTAAATTTTCCGTAGAAACAGAGATTTCCAGTTAAGTATCTTTTTTTAAATAAGACATTTCGAAAATGTTCTTACATTTTTTTTTTATAAGCTATGTATGTTTGTGGTGTACAATAAAGTATACCTAAATAAATAAATAAAATAACTCAATGAATAACCTAGTATTTTTCACTTAACCGTAATACTCATAATCATAATTATCATTTAAAAAATTGCCATAAACAAAACACCCCAATATCTGGCTGTATAACGATAAAACCAACCACAATATCACCTCAAAAAGTAATAAACATTTTAATTACAATTTCTGTTTAAACAACACCATATAATGGTTGTTTTAAGATAAATTGTTTACTTACAAACAGTAAAAATAACATTTGTACGCAGAAAAATGTACTACCACGTAATTTTATACTATGTATACATAAATCCAGTTAATAATAAAAACAGCGCGTGTGAAAACTATAAAAAAAACGTTAAAACATCAAAGAATTGCAGTGACACGACCTCCATAAAATATAGACTTGTGTTTATGGTTGGCGCCGCCTGCAGAATGCTGTAAACAGTCGTAAGACTGATGTCTCCATGATTTTTGCTGATGCTTGTTTTTAGTCTGTGGTAATTTTAATTATAATCGTATTTATAAAAAGTTTTTGCAACGTTTGTATTGTTGTCCTACTACAGGGCAAACGCCTCTTTTCATACAGAAGGCACGAGCAATCACCACGTTTGCTCAAGAAAGGTTTGCGATTTCTGACTTATACTGGTTTTGATACACTGCAGTATATTTGACTCTGATACAAAATAAAACAACAAAAATGTCAAAAAAGCCAACAAACCCTGACCCAGTCTGCTGCGACCCCTTTCGGGGCGTCTTTCCGCGCGGACGCGTCATCATTTTTCACAGCTCCTCCATTTATTTTATCTGCGCACCACACGCTCTGCCCAACGGGGCCCGATAGCGCTGTTTCGTATTTCGAACATCACTTGCTGAGACGAAGAGATTTATGAACGCACCCATTCAGCTAGAATCCCCGAATGTTTGAATTTCGAACGTATTTTTTTTCTTCGCTTGAAGAATTTATACCGTTTTCTGCTAACGTTCGTATTTTCGAGCGTTCCAATTCCAAATTCAAAACGCCCAATGAGTTTTCGGTTACTTTTTTTTGCATTTGGAACGATTAGTTCGAAATACGAGGGAGAAACGCGAGAATCGTCAAACAAACGATGAGTTATGTCAGATAAAGTTTGAATTTTCGGCGAAATTGCGCAGATTTTTTTAACCATACCTTTAATTGCACTTACTAAAGGTATAGCCAGCATTTCTGCAAATAGTACTTATGTCTACATTTAGGAAATTTTCACAAAATTAGTTGGCCATCCAGTAAAAAAGACAAAATCAATTCTTTTTTAACGCATTAAATGTACAAATAATTAATATACATAATACACATTATTATCATACACGTAATGGGCCCATTTAGTTTGTGTTAAAGTGAAGCGCTGGCTCGTTTTAATTAAATGTCAGCATTCCAGCAAAAGGGCAGCCTTTATTAGACTGTTTAATTAATTCTACACAAATGGACACTTTAATCACTATTTTAAACGGGAATGTATATCATTTTTGAGAATAAAGCCTCGGCTTTTGGAATTTAAAAACGTTTTGTTCCTTGTCTATGGAATTGATATTGGATTCTTTGTTTAAATTTGTTGGAGACGGTTTATCTTCGGGAAACATGGCTGAACTGTCAAAATGAAAAGTATTGCGATTGATTGCCATTGTTTTACACAATTACCCCACTGGAAGTAAGTTCCAATATAGTTTCAACGTTCCAAATTTTAACTTGATAAGTTGTTTTTGTGTAAGTAATTTCAACACCGCTGCTCTCAAAACGGCGAAGGAAAACGTCGTGAGGAAACCGGCATTTCCAACATACAACCAAAAATTCGAAGACATGTGACATCTTATAACCCGCACTGGGCCCGCGTGGTAGATTACAGCCCACTCTCTCTCGAAGAGAGGAGGCCTGAGTCCCAGCAGTGGGAACATTATAAGCTGATTATGTAAGTTGTTTTTATAAAAAAATAAAGCTATAAACCATTGACAAATAAAAATAATGAAGTAAATTGTCTGCAATGTCATTTTAAACGTCTTCGCAACCAAAATAAAGTAATCTAAGTCTTATTTAAAATCGTCTTTATGGCTACAGTAATAAAGCATCCCCGAACTCGATCCCGTAGGGCGCCGCGCCGTCAGCGAAAAGGTCGCAAATTCAGCTTCTCCTTACACTTCCCTATCTTATTTTCCATTTGACAAACATCATTACATCTTCCTGTGTAGCCCTTTCGCAAATTTTCGGATCCTTTCGGGCGCGCTCGGGCGCACTCGTCGCGTTTCCGGAGTTGTTCGTCGTAGCTTCCAATTTTGAATGTTGTTTGAATGTTGTATTGTAATAAAACGTCTTATTCGGTACGTTGAGGATTTTAATAATTTCACTTTAGAATTAAAAGGTTTTGACAGCCATATCTAACGCATTTTAAAATAAAAGAGTTACATTTAGGAAACTATAAATCTTTGACGAATTTAGTAGTTTTTTAAAGCATTCCAGTGCTTTCAATCCATAAGACATTAACTCCAACAATTCAAAATCCAAGATATCTTCAAAATTCAAACAAGTAAATCTCGCACAAATGGAAACTGCTAATGACAAAAATACCATCAGTGCTAGCTACCAAAGAGTCTCTATCGGCGTACCCACCCCGCGAGACAATTAATCATCCCCCCTCGCCCCGCTGCAGCCCCCCGCAGCATCCCTTGTCGCAGCATTGTCACAGGATGCCGGAGAAGTACTGTTTTCAACCCGATACGATCAAGATTGTGGTGGCTTTAGAAATTGTAAAGTACTAGGTTATCATGGATTGGAGGAAATGTTTAAATCAGGAGAAAATGTCACTGAAAATCTTCTCTGCTGGGGCTATTAAATTGGTGAAACTAAGGTGACAAAATCATGTTCAATCTTTGGTTTATGCTGACAAAAATGTTTCGTCTTGAAAAGCCTGGAACAAAAAATTCCGACTGATCAACGCGAAACAAATAACACAGTGACTCGAGAAAGGCACTTTGAAAAAACTGAAGAAAATGATTTAAGTATCTCTAATAAAATAAATCAAATCAAGTTGATGTATCCACAGTTTATGTACTTCGAGTCCACATTAATTTTTTAAGCTGGAATTTCGGATGAATACAAACTTAGCATGTAAAGTATCAACTAGAGTACAACTACAATAAAAACAAAAAAATAAAATAAAATAAATAAATATAAAACTATGACAGTACCTACCTACGCCAAAAAGACTTGAATACAGCAGTTACGGAAAAGCTCCAGAAATAACTGCCATTAAAGTCCCAAATAATACAAATTTTATTATCAATTTACCAACGATCTGCCAAATCCTTAATCATCAAAACCAAGATATCTAACATTTGTATTCAAATTCACACTTCCACCACAGACAAACCAACCCTATTACAAGGCACTAGGGATGTCTCTCCGTCAGAACTGAACTGTATAAATTCAACAAGTGAACATAGGTCTCTTTACGACATCGTAAAAGTCTTCACTGACATCTCACTAATACATCATAAAAGGAATTGAGGACTGTCACATCCCTTGACGAGATGTTATGGTGTCCCTTTAGATGTTGGTTTATGGTGTTCTCTTTATACGGTTAATAACCGTAAACATGATGTGTACTCTTTCTTTATGGTACTTGTTGGATTTGTGGCAGCTGTGAACTCTGGAGAAGAAGGGTCGGTTCTACGTGTGTTTATCTAAAGTTGTTTACCTCTAGAAGTAAGTGAGGTCAGTTTTGTTGTAATTAATTTATTTGTGGTTAGTTAGATTATGTAGATTTTAGAACCGGTAATATACGAAAATGGCGACGATATTGTAAAACTTCCCCATAACAACCATAGGCTCTTGAAAACCCCATGAAAATACAATACAACAATCAAAGAAATCATCACAACGTACTAGGAGCATAGGGCCGCGAGGATGTTCACCAGTAGTTTGAACTCCCTTGTGGCACATTAGGAGCAAGACGAGCACGGTCATTAGGCGGCGATATTAGCTATTAAGACACCAGGCGAGCATAAGTTACAAGAGGTACCGTTGCGCACCGTTGCCAGTAGAATCATTTGTCTTTTAACGGGAACGGGTAATTACTAAGTGCATACCCGTGTATTAGGCAGGGTTATCAATAAATATGGTGAAGTGACGTTATATTTGGATTAAATGCCTCCAGTCTGATCATCCTCTAGATAATCCTACTTTCCTACTAATGTTGTTTCTGTGAAAGTTTGGATTTTTGTTACTCAATCACGCAAAAACGGCTAAACAGATTTGGATAAAATTTGGCACACAGATAGCTTATAGCCTGGATTTAACACATAGGATACTTTTATCCCCTTAGTATGTTCCCGTGACATAATTTCCGACCTCCATACGGGCGAAGCCGCGGGCTAAAGCTAGTAATTTATATTTTCTTTGAGGCTCTAATGTTTTTCTGAAGAATAATGATCATGTCACAATAAACTATCGATGAAACTACCTAAATTCAAAGCTGCTAAAATGAACGTGACAAAAAAGTCGAAACGTTTTCATTCGACTGCTTCTATAATAAATCATTTTCTAACTTAGACCGGAAACATCACTCAGACAGCCATTTAAACCGAAAAACTAACTACTTAACAAATCGAAAACACAAAAACTATTGTATTTATATACAAACGGTAAAAAAAACTCGCAAATAAACGTCTAACGCATCACATAGATGTTGTAAATCATTCTAAAATTATGACCAAAAGCGGCGCCCGCGCACGCACGCGTCTCAAACACAGACGTATACTTTTAAAACTTGACACTTTTATATCCCTAAATTTAATGGCCTATTCTATTACAAAAGAATCATTGTTTTCACAAACCAACTGATTTATAACGACTTTAAAAAATCTTTTTTTTTTTCACTGTTTTTTTAGTTTCAAAGTTGACGTTTGCGTTTGACAGATATCAAGTTGTGAAAATATTTATTAACTACCGTAGTTCGTGATATATTGTTCTTTATTCCGTTTGATATGTGATAGTATATTTTTTTATTATAGTTTTTCTCGATATTTAAAGTCGAATTATTTCATTTTGTTTATAAATCTTCCAGTGGAATGCTTTTGATAGAGTTTACTGGGACTATTATTTTTGAATGTTTTTAATGTGTGTTTGGCTATTAACGCCATCGATTTATAGCATACTTATTAAATTGTTAGGTTATTTTATAAATATTTGATAATAGACAAGGACACAAAATAAAAGTATCTATAGATATATTATGTTTAGAAAAATGTGACCATAGACCTCAGACCAAATAAAAAACCAAGACAGAGCGCTGGAAACGATACAGTGAGCCAAAACTACACCTCCGCTCTGTGCATACACGCTCACACATTTACAACCATTTACAATCAAACTACACCTCACTAAGTGCGCACATGTTTACGAAACCGGCTTCACTTTACTGTTGACAGCCCTCTGTCTTGGTTTTTTATTTGGTCTGAGCCATAGAGATGACATCATCAACACAAACAAAAACTTCATTCCATTTTTAAATTACAAAAACTAATTCCAAATTCAAGCAGCTACGAAGTTCTAATTCACATTCGATCTAGATACTAGTAGTGGTGTACAGATCGTAATCTTGCCCTTTCACGGTATCGGTACCAGTACCGGTACCGGATACCAGTTTGGAACAATGTGTTGTCGCAATTTGCAAGTGGACCGGGGCTCGCCATGTAAGGAGTCGGGTGACAGGGACTGTATGTGGTATCCAGTGTCCCTATGAATTATTTGCTTTAGCCTGTTGAAATCTAAAGGGAATTAGATTTTTATTCGACTTAGGAAGGGTTTCAAGCATAAAAAAAAATTAAGAAAAAGCTTTTTTGGCACACACTATCGTATACTGTATGGAAACAAAAATTAATGCTGCGCAAGAAAACAAAATTACATGCCTTTCAAATGTATCTACTTCCAGTTGATCATAATTATAGCTCTCTGTTTCAAGATTTTAAACATTAAAAACCTGACTAAATATAAGACTTTTAATACCACCTGCTAACCAACGAGGTATGGTAAAACCAATTTCTCCAAACCCAAACTCCTTTCTTCAGTATTTTCGTCATGTTGGTCAATTTCTTTGAGCAAGTTAGTTTAATGCGCGCGTCCCGCCCTTAGATCGGTGTTAACCTGACCATTACCACGTCACAACTACGGAACGCCACGAATAACCACGAATGAGCCCGAATCGCACCGATTACTGGAATTATCCAGATTACAGGAATTACACGAAAACGCCGATTACGCGATTATCGCCGCTAGAGGTGCGTTATTACGCGAAGATCGCATTCGATTCAATTTTTTGTAACATTATGCTAACTTTTTTGAGAGCAGCTCTGGCGTTGTCTACTTTCCCATTTATACTACCATACTTTAATCTTATAATTCATTAAGAATTTGTTTACTATTGGTGTGAAATGTACCCAATTAAAATTCTTCATGTGGAAAGAAAAGCGGGATTTAAAAAAAAAAACACCGTTTTTTATCTATGCCTTTTTTAACTTTTTCTACTTGCAAATAATAGCTATGGCAACCTATTCAGGGTGGCAGCATCGACGCACAAACTATAACTATGAATGCAGCACCTGATTCTAGCACCCCCCTTCCCCCCTATCGTAGAAATTTTTCGTCGGATATCAATAAAAAATAGTCTACTGTTTCATAGAAAACTGCAACACTGTTTGCGGTCAAAATGTATAGAAAAGCATTTTTTTTTTATAACCTCCCAAAAATTTCAAAGCGGGTTTCGGTTCGACACGGTAAAATCCATACTAATATTATAAATTCGAAAGTAACTGTCTGTCTGTCTGTATGTCGGGGCCACTGAACGGATTTCGATAAAATTTTGCAGAGAGATAGATTGCATCTCAGTTTTTATCGACATACCTCGCGGGCGAAGCCGCAGGCGGAAGCTAGTCCTGAATAATTCAACTTGTCACCATCACTTACGTAGTTTCTAAGTTACATCGTCACTTGCAATGTTTATCTTGGAAAATTGTGGTATCATTTTAAGTCTTGCTACAAGCAAACTGTGACTAGGAAGAGTACCTACATAAAACTATCATATAATAAGTAGATACGTCATTAAACAAGCCACATAATAAAGCTATAGGTGAGACCATTAGCACTAATATTATACACTAATATTATAAAGGCGAAAGGATTAACATTTTAAAAGGACTAATATCATCATCATCTGCCTAGCCTTTTCCCAACTATGTTGGGGTCGGCTTCTAGTCTAACCGGATGCAGCTGAATACCAGTATTTTACATGGAGCGACTGCCCATCTGACCTCCACAACCCAGTTACTGGATAATACGATACCCCTTGGTAAGACTGGTTGTCAGACTTTCGGGCTTTCTGACGACCCGTAACGACTGTCAAAGATCCACGAATGACAGCCGGGACCAACGGCTTAACGTGCTTTCTGAGGCACGGAGGGGTCTCGTTATGTAAAGATTGTCACCCATCCACAGACCAACCGCGGCAAGCGTAGCTTAACCTGATCGATCGACCTATGCGGCTGTTATTATTTTGCCACGGGCCCCTCTAAAAAGGACTAATATATTAATATTAAAGTTTGCGAGTGTGTTTGTTACTTCTTCACTCACAAACGGCTGGACCAATTTTGATAATATTTGGTATGGAGGTAGCTGACACCCTGGATTAACACTAGCTACTTTTTATCCCGATATTCCCACGGGATCGAAACTTATGCGGTTAAACCGCGGGGCACTGCTAGTAATATTATCAATGTAAAAGTTTGTATGTTTGTAATTCAATCACACAGAAATGGCTGAACCAATTTGAATGAAATTTAGCACACAGCTACTTTATTACCTGGAATAACACATAAGATACTTTTAATCCCGGTAATACGTTACTGGAGGATATTTTCCGACATCGCGAGCGCAGCCGCGGGCCAAAGCTAGTACATCTATTATAAGTGTTACTATAAAGTGCGTACGAGACTTGAATCAAGATGGCACGTCTAGCGTGATCGGTTTGTATCTGATTCTAATATCAATTAATCGTCTGTTTATTGAAGTCGTTCTCATTAGAATTCTAGTTTGTAATTACTGTGGTCTACTTAGACGGTTCGGACAATCCAATCAATTTCAAACTTTTGCAAAGTTGTTATAGTTGGGTCTCCCAAGAGTTTCCTGTGTATTATTTTTAATCTGTTATACCGACTGTGTCCCCCCTTTTTTATTATTTATACCAAACCTAACCACGTTGTTACCGCTGTAACAAGCCGGCCGGCCTCGAGATGATTGTCAAGATACCGCACACCGAATATCGCCGATTGATATCCCGAGATGAGATCCCTCGGGACCTCATAGATAGAAAAAAATAACCGACCCACCCTTAGGTATACATATTTAATGGCGCGGGGCGTGGTCACAATATCTCGAGTACTAGGCGAACAGAAATTGAGAAGCGTTATCGTATCGAAATCCGCCGTATCTGGGCCGGTGGTCTCCGAGGAAATCATTGGGAAGGCATCCGGAAAATTTACCGCACATTCCGGCTCATGTGGCGTAACACACCTGCTTCTTGCTTATGCGAGCCTAGTACGTGATATATTTTGTTGATATTGCTTTTTGCGGGGGGAAAAGACTTGTATCTACCTTTTTAATAGAGATTACTGTTGTTTAGATACCTACATAGATACTTACCTTTTATTTTGAAATTAAATTTAAACTAGCCTCAATTGAAATTAAACTAGCCTCAGAAATTACAATAATTGTCGCCAATTACAATAATTAATTAGGTAATAACTAGTTAGCACTTAAATGTCATCATAAATATCCATTGACTAATTAATTATTTTAATCGCTGAAACCACAAAAGACTATAACAGAAAAGATAGCTTCAAGGGATCGTCCACTTCTTGTAACTTTTCCATGGTTGCGGGGAGAATTTTTGATTTTCTCATTATTCTGTCTCAAAACCCATTAGTGTTGCCATCGATTGATATTGAAATTATTCATGAAGCAAGGGTAGCCACGTCTGCCGTACGTAATAGCATTCTCTTTAATTATTCAAAATGTCGACACTATAATAGGACGAGCATTTATATAAATATTCAGGAGCCTATGCTTCGTGCGCGAGATATTGTTACAGTACAAATTACTTTTATATAAATATCACTTTATTGAAATCTGTTTAGTGCGAGCGGAGAAAATGTTAGTCGAATAAACAACTCTGTTTTAAAGGTTAATGATAATATGAAAGTGAGGAAGAGTTATCATCTCATTCCAATTTTAGGCAGACTTCTCAATGTCGCAAGCGCGAATACTGAGCGTGGGGTTGTTGGTTTAATTCCCAGATTGGACAAAGTGTTATTGGGTTTTTCCGTCAGGAATTTCTCAGTAACAGCCTGGAGGCAGGAAGTTGGCGCTGTGATACCCCCGTGCCTCGGAAAGCACGTTAAGCCGCTAGACCTGCGCTTGATCTCTCTTCGGTCATGTCAGATTGCCGTCCCATCAGACTATGAGAGTGAAGGAAGAGTGACTGCACCCACACACGTTTCTGCGCTATAAGTAATATCCGCACGTAAATGGCTAAGTCTCCGTTGAGTTTAGCTGCCATGCCCGAAATTCGGGCTGGATGACTAATAGTATTATTTTTCTAAAAACATTCGTCATTTTCCTAAAAATATATCCATGATACTATGTCTTCCAAGTTCTATAGAAATACTTCTCACTTCACAAAAAATAAAACATTCTTGTTATCGGAAAAGCAACGCTAACAACACAAATGAATCGAAGAAAACTGAATGAATCGCGAGCCACTTGTCCTAACAGAATAATTATAAATAATTGATACTTTTACGTCAATCGGTAATAATGCCTATTGTGTGAAATACAAAGAAATTCACTATTGTGAACCAGCCGTGTTAAATCGTGCGCAATTATGCTTTTTTAAAAATAACGATACTATTAAGATTTATGATTATATTCTTCTGTGGATGACAGACAAAGGTGACTAAGGGGCTAGGCAGAAGTGTCCAATTTGTCTGCTTAATAATAAAAATCCAAAAATCAACTCAGCCTTTCGCAGTCCACTGCTGGACATAGGCCTCTCCCATCATGCTGCACAACACCCTGTCCTCCGCCCTCCGCACCCAGTCTGTCCCACCCACCTTTTTGAGGTTGTTTGTCCATCTAGCTGGGGGACGTCCCACACGCTATTTATGACAGGTATTAAAATCACCAAGCCACATGCCAAGACTGGTGATTATTGCAACATTGAGCATAAATCATCATCACCATTCTCCTACCTTTATCCAATTTATTTGTGGGCGGCGCAACATGTCTTTTTCTTCCATTCTTCTCTATTATATAATTTATGCATATCATTGAGCATTGCTCTCAAAACGGTAAAAGAAAACATCGTAAGGAAACCGGCATGTCTTTAAACCAAAAATTCGAAGACATGTGACATCTACCAACCCGCACTGAGCTCCGAGTGGTGGATTATGGCCCAGTCCCTCTCGAAGAGAGACGGCCTGTGTCCCAGCAGCAGTGGGGAGCATTATAGGCTAATTATGATTGTACTTACATTAACCATAATGGTTATCATTAGAAAATCCGGAATAAATTGTCTCATAATTTTGAAGGATCCATTTTCACCTCTATTATAAGATTTATAAGGGTAACAAACTTTCCTCAAAACATTTAAAATAATCACTGAATCAAGGTTTAGCAGTCATACAATCATGTAATGTAAAATAATTTGTGGCACCGGCATCAACCAGGTCTGCTAATGTCACTGCGTTTCCAAGTTCCTATAACGCCGCAAATTGGGCCATGCCACGTTTGTGCCGACCACAACGCCTATTACCGGAATTACCGACCTATTTGATGCCAAATGTCAAGTTGTATCAGTTTTTAAACACACCAAGTTGCGGTCGCCGTGATTCTCTGACAATGTGTTGTAATTGGCGCGTTCCGGTGACTCACTTTGTTTTTATATCTGGCAACTTCGGTGCGGTTTCGTGCACTCTCCTTGCGGTTTTTAGTCGTAATTTTAACAGTCAACAGGATGGTGGATTGGTGGGTGGTTGGTCTAGATAATTGAGCTTTGGAGATATTTTTTTGGTGGAAGATTGATCGTTTTCCGGTCTTAACATATTTTTAAAGTTTAACTAATTAACTGGTTTATTTATTTTTCTAACCTTTGAGTAAGACTGCAGCTGATACAACATTACAAAGCCAATATTAATTAACGCTATTCCTTATAAAAACGAGTAATACACCCACTAATTACGATTAAAAATTACTTTAGCACGTACTAACCCACCCACGTGAACCTGCTACTTAATGCAAACCCTAGTCGCATATCAAGAAACTTCTGAATGTCATATAATTGCTCTTGCGTTTCGAATTATTCACAAATTGCACCCGCCGTTTGGCACGCAATGTGGTCAACTCCTCGCGTTTCTGCCACCCTAGTACTAGCTTACTCCTGGTACTTCGAGACCCTGGTACAATTACTTGGTGAAAACAACTTGGTTAGGGTAAAAGTGGTAGTATTTTACCGGTTGCTATCTTAAAATGGTAGAAATTATTTTCGGTAGGGGTCATTTGTTTTCCATTGTCCCAGTTATGCGCATGCCTATTATTATTGGTTCTAGTTGAGTTTGATTAGGAGCCATCTCATTGGCTATTAGACATTTTGCTTCTGTAAAGTGTTCAACAATGAATTATTTCCTCATGTCTGCTTTCCATAACTGTCAAGACTTGCATGAAACATTTCAAACTACATAAATTATTTTAGTGATTTTATGATGATAGCGTTTGCACCTCCTGTACATTGCAGAGGTTGAGAACCTTTTTCTACAACTAGCGGTTCCGTTGTTATTCCTCGTAAGAATCACCTGTCATTTTATCAGCTTAAAAGTTATTCTGTTTAAAACAGAAAAGAAAGGCATTAAGAAAGTATTAGTTAGTTCTTGGTGGTCCCTTTGTCGACTTAAACTCGCGTGTGTGACACTACTATCATTACAGATAATATTATTACAATATTTTAAGGTAAAAAGTACGTAATGCAACATAGGAATTGCACCCCTAATGAAATTAAAGACCAAGAACGCGATATCTCCTCGCATTGTGAGTAAAGGTCAGATAGGAGCAGAAATTACTAAGTACTTGCTCTATTGTGCACACGAAACGCGGAGTAAATGCCACACACGCATTTTATTATTCATTAGCACTCAGTTTATAGGGAAGGCTAATGAGTCTGGCGTAATCGTTATAAATCGATAAGAGACATCTATCAACCGAATCTGGTTACCCGATGTTCGCCGAAAGGTGTTCGGAACATTCGCAATGACAGCCATCTCGGTACCGGTACCCCTTTTAGTGCAGGTGTAAAATATAATATTTATGGGGTAAAGAAAGGGTTCCAATGCTTGTTAGCGATAATGAGGTGCGCGCGCACCAATAAATTGGTTCGCCCGCTCGCCGCCCGGGGGCGCGGCTCATTTGCATCTTTATGTATTTCTGTCCAGACGAGATTAAAACTTTTTTTTGTTTCGTCAACGTGGTTAGTTCGTCTACTGGATAAGAGATGGCGCTAGCGGTCGCGGCCGGAGCCTTGCGTTGTGAAGGTGCGGAGTCACGCTGACGCGGCGCTTGCTCGCCTCGTTAGCCTGACGCGGCGCCTGTCACATTTTTGACAGTTTTTGACTGAGACATCGATAGTGCGGTTCGTTACAAGCGGGGCGGAGCGCGAGCCATCTCTTATCGCTTACAATGTTGGTTTATGTTCTTTTAGCTTCATTGTTATGCGGCGATTCATTTCTTTTTGTGATAATTTGATAATGTCCGCTTTTGAGAGCTTTAGTAGTAAGTATTCAATCTTCTTGTTCGATCGACGTGACATGAATTGGTTCATTTGATGTTAAGTGGACTTAGGAAGTTGTGTTAGATCAATAACTTCGGGCGCAAATATCCTATAACAGTTATTTTCGATATAGCAGACGTTGTTTTAGAAGTGTTACGAAACTGTCAAACATAAATCAAATTCCTCTCAGAATAAATAAGCTAAAACAATCATCTTTAAAAGTTACTTTTTATGTCCTTAAGGATCTCTAAAGCGAAAACACAACACAATTTATATTACCATACATAAATAAAATATACAAAACAAACAAACTCCAAGTACCAGGATATAATGACATCAAGAAAGTCGCAATTTCGAATTCATAAGGAAGCGAGCAGGTGTCGCGATACATCCCATATTCATGGGCCGATATATCATAGCCACGCCGCGTTAAAAAAAACGACCAGAGACAAGGAAAGCACGCCAAATGCCCCCCAGTTTTCCCGGCTTGACGTGCAATTATAAAGATAATAACGTTTTCACCTCCGCACGCCGTTTTTATTTGTTCGCATTTTGATTTATAACAGTTTGTCGGGCTCCCGACACATGATATCGGAGTTTCGCGGGACGTGGAAGCTTGAAACGTGTAACGATTATTTTTTCCTCTGGTTCTGACAATGAATGTATGCATGGTAATGAAGCTGGCATTTGTTTTTACCTGCCGCCATTTAGAGCCGAAATGTTCGGACAAATTAAATCTATTTACTTCAATCCGGAATGAAGGACTCCAAAACTATTTGGAGAGGCATCATTAAAAAAACTCGACTCGTTCCCACGATCGGGCAAACAAACGAATCTAATCTGCCGTACGGGCGACGCGTAAACTATTTTGATTAGAATGGCATTCCCGCCAAAAATAATCTCAAAAAACGGCCGCCATGACATTTCTCAACTTGTCAACGGGCGCGCGCTTTTTGCACGCCAAGCGCACGCCTTGAAATCTTAATTCGGGACTTTTTTGGGAAAATGCAACAACAATCGATTTATAGTCCTAACACTATTGACGATTATTTGTTCGATCGTAAACAGCTTCATTATGTCCGGCGCGCAATCGAACATTATGCATTACAGTTTCTTAGAATTGTTTCTTTTTTCTGTTCCGACTCGAGCGAGCGGAGAGGTTCCGCGTCGACTGAATTAATCATTAATCACGCGTACCCGCGGCGTAGGTAGGTAACGTAACACCGCCGCGCGAGATAACATTATCGTAAATATAGTTTTACAAAACGGCGGTACCTACCGCGCAAAACAAAAAAGAAGCCATGGCGTTTCCCACAAGGCGACACTCGAGCCTTAGGAATTCGCGGTCGCAATCTGTGCGCATTATCAGAATTTACACCAGGTAATAACGTATAACCTAATCCGAGGGTCAGTGCGCGCCTTTTTTCGAAAAACGAACGCCGTGTGACAGTTGAAGCGGGAAAACAAAGCATCGATCAAACCCGCTCACTCTCACATAAATCAGTCGGACGGGAAAGGGACAGGTGAACGGACGGCGCGGCGGCCAGTCGATTTTATAAATGGGCGGAGCGCGGAGCGAGACATCCACATCGCACAAACAAAAGAGTGAAAAGGAAATAATAGCTCGGTGCAAGGTGCAAGCGGAGAGAGTAGGATGGATTGGTAGACTTTTTTTAATGGGAAATGCTAAGGCGGTCGGAAAATCTGAAGAAAAAGGCGCTATAGCGAGCGCGTTCGCTTCATCGTCAACTAATTAGGTGATGTAGTTGTATATTATTTATGTACCATCGCAATTAGGGTGCTGGCTTTATGTTAATGCTCTCGTAATTAAAAGCTAATTTATAAACGTATTTTGATATAATAAATACGAACACGACATCTTAACAAATTATAGTACCTAGGTAACAATTAATACATTCAGGTTCATAAACTTGAGTGTTGGGAGAAAGGAGACATTGTTTTTATTAAGTATGACATAAAATAATTAACCAATCTACACAAATAACAAGTATGGATAACTTAAATTCTTAGCTATTTATTATTTAAAAATACTTAAAAAGCAACAACACTGGCAACATCAAACGCCATGTAGAAGAAAAAAAAACACACTTGAACCTATTTAGGTACCAACGCGACCTTATTGCAGATTTCAACAAAATTACACTTAACATCACTGTGAAGCCCAAGAGCACAATATAATACACGTATAATTTATAAATTACACAAATAAGCAACAACAATGGCTGGTCACATATAATACCTACGGATTGTATTCACTCGAAACGGAACAAATTGGTTAATTAAACGGTTCTGGGCAATTTACGTATCACTTGATCATTTTTGAGTGACGTCCTGTAGCCTGGGTACACACGCAACCTAAACTTGACTCAAGATATCAGAGGGGCAATTCTCGTAATTTTAAGAACGTTCACAGTCTGATCTGTCTCAATCTGTCAAAAATACCTATAATTTCCCTAAGTACATTTTGGACATTTGTTTGTCGCCGAGATGAGACTGCGACTAGATTTTGAATGTTTTAAATTACGAGAAATGGCCTTCGGTTATATTATTATTACATATTTTGATCATTGTTCTTATTTTGAAACCTTGTCCTTTTTTGACGGGTTCTCCCACAGTTTATAGGGCTGGGACACATGTGCGGGATTAAAAGTTTAGAACCCTATTAGAAATGTTTACCGAATACATATTTCCGTTGATTTAGTGGTGTGTAAATGTGAATAGAGTGATGTTATTTTTGTTTCTTTTTATTTTAATGAAGACTTTACCAATTGTTTACGTTATCTTTTCAATATCTCCACTCTGATTGCGTAGGTAACACACAATCTCATTGAAACATTCATCTGAAACATTTTGAAGGATATTGCTAATCCATGTCTTCATAATAATATTAGGTATGTTCGAACTGTCTGCTCAGCAGCATAAATAAAGCAATGAATGTTGTTGAACTGTCAAAATTAAAGCCATTCGTACCTACTGTTAGTGTGTTATGCAATCGCTGAAGTAACAGAAAAAAATTGCAACGGCTATGTCAAAGGCATCGGCATTTTAACAAAGTGGGAAGGCGGGGCTTACTTACATACCATATTCACTACAGTGTCTTACAGGTAGGTGCCCATTTAAGTTCAATTAGGTAAGTCGCGTATTTCCCTACAATTTTCAAATCAACAACTTAATTCGATACCTCTACAATAATAATTTGTGAATTATATCAAATTACACCGCACATACGATGTTTAATAACAGCCAATTTGAAAAAAGAACGTTTTCGCCATAATCGCGGGAAATATCACGTGCGAATCGCTATCGCCATTCTTATATCGCCTAATCACAACGTAATTGTCGTATCAAGTTAAAATTGCTATCAAATTACTGTTTTACTCGCATGTCACCACTTATTACTAAACATTTCTGTTCAATTATCGCGTACTGTCTATTGTTAAACTTTAAATCACGCTTTTACTCTATAATTTTCAAATCGCTAGGCTAATTTTGAGGTTAGTCACCTCGCGATTCGTAGAATTATGTGAGGTTCGTGAAAGACCGTCAGTTCTCGGAACGATTCGGGTGTTTGATTTAAAAATGGGAGGATGGAATCTTGATATTTTTAAATCAAAGTGTGAGATGATTTTGGTCGTTAATGATGGGGAAGGGTAGAACCAGAGACAATTGATTGTTTCTTTTTTTAATTGCGTTTTTTGACAAATTAGATCTGATTGTTTTCGTTTATGGACTGATGGTTTAAATTCTGGGCATTTATAGCTTTTCTTTATTATAATATTGCATTTTAAAAGTAGTTCATTTATCCATTTTTATAACTTTGTATTTTCTTGTTACAGGTAAGTTGGAGATTTTTCACAATATCTAGAAAAAATTAACTCCAGCCATAGAGGTAGGTAACGTTTTCTCTTTAACACAATGAAGCTAAGGAATTGACGTGGTTTAGAAGTAAGGAAATAGGAAGTGGTCATAGTGAATTCAAAATCAAAATCAAAATATTTTATTTCACATAAACATACATGGGCACTTATGAAACGTCAGAAGCTAGGTGCACGGTTCCAATTGGTCGTTTCCTATGGAGAAGAACCGGCAAGAAACTCCACGGTTAATTAATTAATTAGAACCCTGATAAACTTTTAAAAACAAACTTTTTAGACACCAAAGAATTTGGAAAAAGAAAACAGAATCTTTCTTTCTTCCATCCACGTACGAATAGGTAGGTATAACTCAACTGACGGCACCAAGTCTGCAGCCCTCAAAAGGGGAATACAGACCATCTATCATGTTTCAACCTCTGACCCTGAAGAGCAGATGCATCATGGATATACGTCAGTCAAACGCTGGTGGTAATACCGCTTCAAACACTAGGCATAGCTTTCAAATGACGGAGCTGTGAAAGGCATTTAAAAAAAGTAAAGAGACGTCATGTAAAAGTAGTTTTTTTGAAAATACATAAGTTAGTGCCCTCTTTGATCATACGGCTCTTGTTCAAGTTACTTATATTCTTTCTCATCAGGTTTTCCTGCCTTAAAAGGTGAAATAGTCAGTATTTGTAAACCATCTCTCATCATGACACTCGCGAGTAGACCTGACAGCGGCTATCAAAATATTAACGTCATCATTAATGTCATAGACAATGTGACTTTATAAAATTCTTTCTTCTAATCAAACAAGCGGTTCAAGGGTTGTGAGATAGATTCTGTTAATCCTAGTTTTAAAGGAGTGTTTTTTTGTGGTTTTGGCTTCTGATCTAGCTTTTTAGTTATATTAAAGTGTATTATTTAGAGCATACTATTAGATTTTGTCATAATGTTCTGATATAAAATAAGCAAGGAGAGCGCTTCATCGAACAATATTCGTATGTACACCATGTAATTAATAATGCGTACTTTGTAAGTCGATCATGTACCTACTTTATAACATGTATGTATTTTCTTTCCTTCTTTCTCTTTCCATATAAAGAAATAAAAAAGGAAAGGAAATACGAATTATAATAATTTATTTAGTCATAGGTATGTGCCTAAATGAATTAATATAATAACTTAAATTAATCGAGCTGTAAAGAAATACTCGCGATCGTCACTCCATTCTCCGATTCTAAGATCACGAAATAATAGTACCAATGCCTTTTTATTTTTCCCATTGTGGTCTGATTAACCGTTGCGAGGCATCGGGGCCGATACAAGTACATTGCAGCGATAACATCTCGATATATGAGAAGGCATTTGTCTCAGAGTGTGCCTCGACTAAAGTAATTGGTACCACGATACCACCGTTTTGAGAAAATTATGCCTGTGTTCTACCTTTTACCTTTTACCTCTAAGTTCAGTGTTCGGAGTAAACAGTTTTAAATTACGTACGGAATCAACGGCCATTTTATTTTTAATGTCATCTGGATTTTTGATTATCGAACGAGTTAGATTTTTGGCAATTGTGACAATTCGCACGTTTCGGGCGATTCAATTCGTGCGAATCGACTAATAGGTAAGCCAGATTTTTGAATATCGAATGCCTCGCCGTATTTCTATGAATGAAAGAGTTTGACAGATATAATTTCGAAGTTAATCTTCTAAAGTATTGTAGTTTTCCTCAATTCACTGAAGTATTGAACAAACCGCTAATATAATGCCTTTTGCAATCAATTTTATTTATAATTTATCTTAATTATATGCATAAGAAAGGTGCGTATTTCAAGTTTTGCATTAAAAGACTTCAAACAGGATCTCGGAGCGAATGCCTACAGACCCCACGCTGACTCGGCCTCACAGAGGTTTTACAAAAAAGATTAAAATAAAATAAATTATATTAATTGTTTTTACCGGCGTTTAATGACAGGACGTTAAACTTTTGGAATATTTGAGATGTTGCAGTTGATAGCGGGAATTAGACATTTTGAATAATGACTAAGATTAAGTTGCATCTTTAGAATAGAAACTCATATTGCTTTAGATATTAGTTGAAAATAATTTGTTAAGAGCGTTTACGCCGTACGGCATTTCATACAAACTTTCAAGCCCTTGTTTTTCGAAATGAATGAACGGATTTTAATGAAACTTTATACGCATAAGCATATCCTGCTTAAAGGTGCTAAATTAGACCGATTTTAAAGTTTCCATAGAACAGAGATTTCCAGTTATCTTTTTTTAAATAAGACATTTCGAAAATGTTCTCTACAAACTTTTTAGACCTTTGTATCCTGCTTATGCGTATGAAGTTTCATTAAAATCGGTTCATTCATTTCGAAAAAAAACGGCTTGAAAGTTTGTATGAAAAGCCGTAAGGCGTAAACGCTCTTAAGTATCACTTGGAAGTTGATTTGTTATATAAATTCAGTTATCCAGAATTAACATTAACGTGTCTCTATCTACGAATCTTCATTTGAAATTATTACCATAAATTCACTGTTAAACCTATTTTAATGTAACATGAAACATTTTTATGAGAAAGCACCGCTTCAGTGACATTATAAATTGATAATCGTTAAGGGAATACATTCGTAAAATGACATTTGATTCCTTTTGATTCGAATTTACGCGGCCGGCACTCAGGGGTCAAGTTTTACTCTTTTTTTTTCGACTCCACGAAGTTTTTTATCCCGCCCGGTTCTTTAAAGCTTAAATTTCTGATGTGAATCTCTTGAGAAGATGCATACCAAACATATTTGATGTTATTTTATTTTTTCACTTTTTTACCGTCGACCAACGATATAAATTTGATTGTGGTACGTACATATACGGGTGCCGGTTTAAGGAACTTTTTAAGTGAATTACTACAAGACAGCTCAAGTGAGAATTACAACCTGCGCGCGTCTTTACATTAACCGAAATGGTCAAGGAATCTCTTGGTTAAGTCGGAGTTACGTGCGCAATGTATCTGTTGTGACAAAAGAGATGTATATTTGACAAGTGCAGTGGTGTAGGGTATAGGTTTAGTATGGAGCAGCGGTCAGTACATCGCGCACGCGTCACGTCCCGCGTCCAGGCGGCCGGGCGCGCACAATGCTAGCCCGCCCCTGCCTGCGTTATTGTCCAACAATGCGTGAAATGCTCTGACAAACGATGACAGCCGCCCGGGCAGCCTGGTACCGCCGACCTCCTGCGATTTATGATATCCTATTACGAGATTTAATGACACTAAACGTCAGCCCACTCTGTTTACGTCGTCCGTCACCCGGACTCGTCCGGATACGCTTCCGATGTTTGAAATAAACTAAATGTAAAGAGAACAGAACGGAGCCGCGCCGTGAACGGAATACGCTTACAGCGAGAAACGAGGCGACTGAAAAATTACCATATCCCGTTGTGTAAACAGTTGCCGACAATCTTCCCGTTGTCAGCCGACAGTGAGCGTCCGAACTCGGAGCGCCAAATATTTGCTGGAGTCTCATAAATTCAGCGGCGCCCCGCGCGTCCTACCAGGATAACATACATAATGCGCCGCTCCACGGATCGGTAAACATATTGTAATGGAAAACGCCGTCATTGTTTACACTTTATGATGTCCTCGTGTTGTAAACTGATGCGGTGCAGATTCGCCCGCCCGCCGCGCAAACAAAGAATAATTTCCTCGGAATATGAGATAAGAGAGGGTGTAATGATATCGAGGAAAACTTTATCCCGTCGTACATCGCGCCTCAAGTGAAAACTAATATTAAATCGGCGGGTGTGTAACGGGCGGCGCAGCTGCTCACCATATCCCAAGACTAGTTTCACCCGCTTCTAAATTATCATCGTCTTATTAAAATGTAAGCCCACCCGGGCGACGATGTACGAGGTCCGTACGCCGCGTAACTCGGCCTAATC
The DNA here is from genome assembly GCA_963669345.1 of Gortyna flavago. Taxonomy (NCBI): domain Eukaryota; kingdom Metazoa; phylum Arthropoda; class Insecta; order Lepidoptera; family Noctuidae; genus Gortyna; species Gortyna flavago. Next base: position 16,263,770 of record OY770142.1, read on the forward strand.
CCGAGACCTGCTGCTAAAATATTCGAAATCCGTCAAAACCGTAAATCGCACCCGCCTTTTGTATGTGGGTTGGGGTCCGTATTTACGACGCGGCGGAGAGCTGCAGATAGCCCGAATTAAACTTGAATTTAAAACCATTTTATATTAGCTAAGCTAGCTTAGATCGCGCTGGTGCCGCGCGCGTGAGATAAGAGAATTGGCCTGTCAGACGCCGGATGATATATTTGACCAACATTTCCATACCGCCCCCACCCTCGCTCCCTTTCCCCTATTTTCATTTTGTACGTGTCTGCTCCGCCGCGTATCTATAATGTATCCTTTCTGTTTAGGAGTTACATTGAATAAAAAAACTGCGAAGGTGAGAAGGGACGTTTATAATTTAATAGACTACATTCTGAGCTGTCAAACGGTGACGCGGGATGTTTAGTTTCGCGGGCGTACGCTTTGATCGTTATATTTTTATTGCGAGCTATGAGCTGGCCCGGCTGTTATTCATGCTGGTGTTTTGGTGCTCTCATTTGAATAATTAAAAATTTGGCAAGAGATCTGTGCATATGAAAATGTCTGCAGCGTTGGAGGCGTGGGCAATCAACCGTTTTTACTGCACTGCGCTTGAATACCGCCCGTAATAATTGTTATTCAGCTCATCGCATAATGAGGATATTATTTTACACTTCAATAATAACTGGCTTCCTTCGAGTTTTATTGCAGATTACTTCTACGATCACACAGATAGATTATCCACAAAAGTTTATTGCCGATCGTCGGCCAAATCTGGAAACTTCATTAAGCGACTTTTTCTCGGTTTCGTGAAAAGTTTTGGCTTCGATAAAACTTGGGGGATCTATTCTTCGCAAATTGATCGTGGAACACAATTCTTAGCTTATCAGATAAATATAGAGCACATGCCGAAATAATATTCCTCAACTCGTTTTTCGTACGGCTTATCGCGGTAATCATGGAGGCTGATTTGAATAAATTTTGTTTTAACATTAAGATTACATTTCCTTATCAAAACGGCCGTAATCATCACGTTGAAGCGTTAAGAGACCGAGCAGCTAATGTAAACTACCAACCATGGAGCAATAAGCTTTTCTCTTTTTATGAACTTGGCAAAACAATCCAGAGAAACTGAAAAACATGCAATAATTATTATGTCATTGGAAAAACCTGAGCCTCATAAGCTCATGCTTCAGTTTATGTTGTAAAAGTATCAACTAAAAGAAAAAAATAAGCTCAAAATTGTTTTCACCAACTCACTTTTATTTAAGAACGTATGTTAAAACAAATTAACGGACACATTAAAATGACAATAGAATCACAGTTACACGTTTAAAATCTTTTTAAATCCATCAATGCCCCTTAAATTTATTCTCATTGAAGTTTTCTCCGGGAAAATCCTTTTTCCATTGGCGGAACGCCTTATCCGGACTGCGATAAATCAGCCCGCTCTATTGTCGCTCGTTCGATGGCTGGCTAATGTACACGAGGTATTATTACGCCATCTTGTTATGTACCCAGCTGATATTATACCTACATTATTTCGGAAGCCATGAAAAAGTGACATTTTCATTTTTGGATGTTGCAGTCAAAGTATGGATTTGGACAGTTTTGAAATGTCTGGTTTCATGGAAGTTTAGGTTTGGGATTAATTAAGTAGGTTTTTAATTTTATTTTATGGTTGTAAATAGGTTGTAAGTTTCTTTGCAAGTATTAACACAAAAGCTCAATATATCTTAGGTGTTGTGTTATAAACAACGAAAAGTAATTAAAAAGAGTACGAAATTAATCTAGATAAAGTATTTAATTTGTAAAAACGCTCGTAAAGAACAGTGCACAGAACAAGCAAATAAAATAAATGCGTTGCGTATCATGTCACGCTAAACGTTCGCAACAAAAGTTTAATCCTAAACCAAGTCACCGTAAATTAAAGTGAAGCGAAAAAACTGCAAAATATATCACTAAAAACAGAGTGCAAATTTAAAATTACACATTCCACCGTCAAATAGTATATTATCTGGTAGCATTAAAGCTAGGTTCATATAACTATGGCTGGCTCTCACGACGCCAAAGCTTTTAACAAAGCTCCTGGCGACGCGCCAGTAAAATTGACATGTCGCAACCCGCCGCTAGATGCCGCCCACCAAGCACCAAGAAAAAAACACCAAATATCACATCGGAACAAGCTAACCTACGTCTAATAAATCTACTGCATGTATATTACTAGATTGGCACATGAGACAAACGATTACCGCCTTTGAGACTCGCCAATAAGTTTCGGAAACGCAATGCGTCAAATACATCTGTCACCCTCTAACGCAGAGGAATCAGTCAAGTGGGAGCGAGTGAAATATCGTATTGGCATCGCGGGGATGTCCACGGCAGTTTTCGGTTTTAGCAAACAAAGGAATTAGAGCAGTACCCGCAACTCCACGCGAATTTATGGACGGTCGCAGTGACCAAATTTTCCTTTTTTTCCCCAACTCGTGTATTTTGCCCGGAAAGACGGGAAAACGTTCTAATGTTATTCCGTAGTTATGGCCACGAGGAAGGTTTGAGTCACATTATGTAATAAAGTCTTAGAAATATGCACGGCTGTGCCGTGCGTGACGTCACATGCGGATGTTTACCGGCTACCCTCGCCAAAATATCACATGAATGCTAATTCATTAAATTACGTTAGGAATTGTGGTTCTGATGTCGGCGTTATTTCACAGTATTTTATTATAACGTGGCATTACTATCAATAAGCTTGACAAACACACATTCCGACTGATTGTAAATGTTTATCGGACATAAATACAGCTGCAGCACGCAACAATTATCGTGGCATTGCAAAAAGCAACTAAAAGTTTCTACCTTTTAAGAAACATTTCGCGATAGTGTTAAATAAATATCTATCATTTGTAATTGGCGCTTGAATTAGTACTTGTTTGAATAAAAATATAAAATACGCTGGCATATAATTTATTCTATCATACATCGTAAATTATATTAAACGTTTTTTAAAAGGGCAAATATAACACATTCGCTATAACAAAATGGCGGATAACCGACGTCACATTTCAAACACAGGTCCATAATCGTTCGAATTGAGAATATATACCTAAGTACCCACTGTCAATTGAAGGTAGGCAAACAAAACAATTTATTTTAATGTATTTTCTCAAAATCTGATCAGGCCGAGTCTATTAAAACTTCGTACAAACTTGACACACCTTTAAATTCAAACGGTAAGCCATCTGATAAAGTCGAAAAAAGAACGAAAAAAGTTAGAGGCAGAGTGACTTTATCTATGCCCCGTTAATACTCCAATTAAATTACAAAAAAATAAAAGTGACGTTTCGTTTCTCCCAGTGACGTTATCTTTGTTGAACATTTTTTTTTTGTTTTGTAAGTTTATTGAATATCTTCTTTCTTTATTTTTAAAACATTGAAAAATTGTGTTATAACGGCATTTTGCTTATTATCATTGGTTTGCGCCATCAATTCCGCGTGTATCCGCGCTGACTGGTCATTGATCTTGATGCCCACGCTGTTTCGAAATTTTGTGGGAACTTACGACTTTTTTGACACTTCATTTACAAGCATATTATCTCCTTAGTCAATCAATATGTTTAAAACCTCAGAATGGTTGTCTGTTTTCATAAGCACACGAAGCAAATCATCAAAAGCTCCGTCATAAGTATGTAACAGACTTGGACTTATGTGCATCATATTTTTCTCTTTTGAATTTCAGCATCGTTTAAAATACCACTGTATATTCAATCATAAAAGTATCCTACTTTCATATAGATTACCAAACACTAAGTAATTATTTCCACATTTTCATGATCTATCCCAAAAAAAAAAAATCGTCGAACCATCATTACAGCCCATACATACAATGACATGTAATTAACATTTTTCCTAATCGCGCCTACGTCATCCATCATGTCGGCGTTTTGACTTGACAGATGGACATGTCGCGATACAAATCCGTCCAGATAGGTTTGTAAACACATATTATTGTGTTTTGACGGCCCGTCACTGTCCCGTGAGGCATTGTCTTAAAAAAATACGACTAGAAAACCCACAGGTCGAAAAGATTTAACCCATTTAAATTTGGGCTTTGAGTTTTTGAGTAGACGTGGTTATTTTGAGATAGTTTGTCAAAAAATTCTGCAACTTACATCTAGTGAAACCCGATCGCTACATCTACCTAGCTATTTTTTTCTTGGTTGGCCTAAAAGTTCATGGCAATAGTTGATGGACTTTAAAAAAAAATGTTTATATTTCACACGAGATAGCCATAATTTGAATTCTAGATCTCTTAATAAAATGTGCTTTATGAATAATTAACACATCCATATAATTTTCTAGAAAACAAACGCACCTTTTTAGTAAAACCATTCTGATTAAAAAAAACGTATCATCCCACAGACTACACACTTCATACCACAGACAATAGTTCAATTCGGCCACCGATTGGTTCCGCGTGCCCAATTGAAATAGATATTATTATCATTATACCAGGCCGTTACGGGCCACAATTACCGTAATAAGCTGTAATGATAGTTATTACATACACTAAAAACGGTATTACAGTGTAAAGCGTAGCCTTGCCTGTAATTTCGTATCAAATGCGTGTCGTTGCATGACTGGTGGTTCTCTGTAATTTTATGTCATCATGAGCTGTCGTCCAATCAGCGAAAGAAGCCTCCTGCAATTATCTATGTGTAAGCTATGTATGTTTTGATGTGAATAGACTTTTGTACCTGTATAAAGGAGACTAAATCAAATTTTTGGTTAAACACATTCTTTAAGAGTTGCAAATATGAAATGTTCTTTTACGAAATGGCGTTGATAGAAGGGAATGTGTAAATAATAATTGTTTACTTAAAGATGCGACTAAAAGCATCTCACAATGTTCAAGTCTAGTGGTTTTGCACAGCATGTAACTCCCAAAAACGTTCAAAAAGAAAAAAGGTAATCAACACAGAGAATGTGTATTGTCTTTGGTTCCTGGCCCTGACATCAAGCCATAGACAAAATTGTCAACCTGTTATGGCTTAAGTACGAGGCTTTTATCTACTTTGTATGTGTATATTTTGTCTTTTTTTTGTAATGTGAGTTTTGTTTGTGCAGAATAAACAATTTTTCTTTTTTTTATTAAGAACAAACTTTTGAATTTCAATCTAGCCACCTTTTTCCTAACTACTACATCAAGCCTCTTTCTTATTCATTTCCACTCCCAACATACACAACACATCATTATTCGAAGCAGAAGCGACCAACACTTACATTTGTCCCCAAAAAATCCCATTTGTTTTCCGAGTTAAAATTTTAAATGAGCTTATGTCTGTAGGCAATTATGGGCACTTTGAATTTGCGAAAAATAAACAGGGGTTGGTTATACCCCTTGTGTACCCCTGCTTCCCTTATCAAGTAATGACGGGAGTTAAGGAATCGAGAGCTTCACCTGAGCCCGTAGGTATTTGGACACTATTGGTGGTACAGTGGCTGGTAGCGCCTCTTTTTTGAGCTGCGGTCCTGGTAATCTTTAGTAGCAATGGTGAATTTGACTCAGCTATCGGTCTTGGTTGGAAGTTTAATGTTGTTTGAAATGTAAGATCAACTGTAGCGTTACTTTCAGGTACTTAAATACAGTTTTTTTTTGCTTTTCTACTTAAGGTTTTTCAATGACAGCTGTGTTTACTCAGAGATATTAACAGGTCCTAAATTGTAGTTTTAACAAATCTTTCAACCAAAAAACCCCCGATGTCAACCTCTTTTTTCCGCTTAAACTTTTTCACCAGAAAACCTATCAGCCAATTATCTTAGATCACAATCAAAAACACGTATATCGAACGGGAAATTCCATTAAAACAAAAGAACGTATTACACAACAAGACAGAACAAAGATTCGTTGGTATTAAGAGACGAAAACAATAGCGGAGCAGCGAAAAACGGGCGAACAAAGGAGCGTGGAGCGCTCCCAACCCGAAATTTACGTTTAAAAACAACGTAAAATACCTAAAGCGGGATCCGTATCTATCCTATTTAGATATTAATCTAAACGAAAAAGCAAAAGCAATTCAAAATAGGCAACAAGCTAACAGAAGGGACGGGGCGGGCACAGTAATTGGCCATTTATCAAACTGCGAAGGGGTTAGGGAATGCTCCTGCCTGACTCTGCCGCCCTGGTACGCGGCCGGGAGCGGCGCGGTACAAACTGCTTAAATGACAAACAAACATACAGATTTTATGTATTAAAAATGAGGATTTAATTTTGTTTGGTTTGCCATGACTATGCTCTGAAAAAGTGTGATAAGAAAAGTTTTGGGAAATTGATCTGAAGAATGCTTGCACGAAGAATCTTTGCTTAGCTAATATTTTTCTTTATTTGCTGTAACCGTTGCAAATCTTGAGAGAGGCAACAAATGTAATTTTGCTAAAATGGTCTTCCCATTTCTTGTTTCCGATTTTGGCCTTAGGTCTGGTCCTTATCATAAACCTCTAACACGACTTCAGAAACTCGGAACCACCCGAAACCTATCAACACAAACGTATATCAAAACAAACATTAATTTTAAAAAATTCCCCCCAAAGCTGACACGACTTGCGTCCGCAAAACGGACTCACCAAGGTCCTCTACCATAATTCGAAACAGGGAACAGAATTAATCCGAAACACCCGATACTAAGGTAATTTTCGCAAAGTAATCCAAACCTAAACACACAGGTGGAAGGTACTCGGCCCTGCTTGATTAAGCCCCGTTTTAAATTCAACATTTTCGGGTCCATAATGAAAGTTTCTTATCAGTAAGGCGCGTTTGTGAGTTATGGTCGTTTGTTTACAATCCCTCGGGTTTCTGTGCTCCTGATAGCTCGGCTTAATTATGTTATGTATTTATAATTATGATTAGGTGGATAATATGAAAGCAATTTTATGTGAAATGTATTTTAAATTAATTATAGTTTAGATTTAGCTTTCCTATATAACTATAACTCAGTCAAAATGCGTAAGCTCATTGCTTGTGTGCAAAGATTTTCTCTGCGCCCTGCTGAATACGCCAAACCCACTAAACAAAAGTAATTTAAATAACCAAAATTATATCTTCCTCTTTTACTAAAGTAATAAAAAGAGCCAGCAAACCCACAACAAACTCTTCGAATTAAATAAAATTTAAAATTCAATTGGTATCAGGTGCTAAACACAAGCAGTACTAGAGGTTCATCACTCTGGCGCGGACTCCCGGCTGTCAAACAAGTGGCCCTCGCGAAACCACCCGTGTGTAATGACTATTGTCTATGGTGTCTCGTCGGAAAACTTTACTTTTAATGTCTATGGCCGGCGCTATGGCGCGTGAGCTTTCAAAATGGAATTAATTACGCCATTTTGTGATGGCAGGAAGTTATGAATATTTTGAAGTTATTCTGATTTAAATAATTATGTTTTAAATGCGCATAGACATTTTAAATTAAAATGGGTTTGTGAAGAATAATGTAGCGCTTCGTTAAGACATTGAAACATAATTAAAGGCAGAGTAAAAAATATGATACATGTCCTCACAAATTAGTATTTGTTCAACAAAATTGTTACAAGCTGTTACATATTATAATTTAGAGACTGATAAAATTATAGTTATTAAACGTATTAAAAAGACGTTAAAACGAAAACGCTCCAATTAAAATGGACTTTTATTAAAATGTCTCGCTCGAGCACTGTGTACGACAAGTAATAAACGAAAAATTACTGCATCTAAAATGATAATTAACATCGTTGGGACGCATCAAAATGCACACTTGAAGCGTTTTCATGTTTTAATAAAGTACACGCAGCATAACCAGTATAACGAGAAAAGCAATAAAAAACATAAGCAACCATTACATCTTAGTTAATGGACACCCTCAGTTTTCTAAGAAAATGATAAGCGAGATAAAAACTAAAATGGCGACGTTGACGTTCCCAAATGTCACTCGCACATCGCTACAGCAAACAGCTCATAATTACACACGAAAACATTATCTCTAGTAGGATCAAGTTAGATCGCTTACACGCGTTTCTTTCAAAACAATTATGTTAATATGTAACGAGCGTCCACCGCGCAATAATTCACAATTAAAACCCCGTGCCAGTGAAACGGAGCGTAATGGGCGCGTTCGGATTGTCAGAGAACGGGACGTCATAATCTGGGCGCGTTCATATTCGTGCACAAATCCCCGACGCCGGCGCTTGGACGCGCTCAACTTCGCTTATAAATTCAGGCGCGTCTGTTTTGAGCGCAGTCATACGTAGGTATTAGACGGGACTCAAATTAATACAACGGGCCGCAGTACACCTGCGCCTCGCTTGTTTCTTTCCTACAAAATTAACTCTGAGCTCGCAACAATGGAGCCGGGGGCCTCGCTCGACCAACTTTTGCGCTTTTATTTTTTTTTCTCAACCGACTGCGGTGGCTATATTTCAAACTGTCATACTTAATCTTTTTATCAAAGTTAGTTAAATGCCATAAGAAGTGCACCCGTCTGCCGTGAGCTCCTCATCTGCCCTCTAATTGCGTTTGGAGTTTGTTTGCAAACTTTTATTATGAAATTAAACTAGTTTGATGCTGCTTTTGGTTCTATTGCTATATCTGAGTATAATAAAGATGATAAAATACTTTGAGATTTGGACGGTTTTATATTTTGTTTCGCGAAGTAGTTTGAAGAGCGACAGTTGGTTGGTAATAATGAGATTAAAGGGTTAACAAACTCATTTATAACATGTGAAAGAAGAACCGCCATTTTAATAAAGATTTTTTAATTCTGTCAGTGTCAGAGGGCTTAATTTTAAGTTTTCCATCACACCAAAAATTCAATTTTTGTTTCGTGTGGAATTATCTTGGATAGTGAGCTGACAGACAAACATTCGGCAATCTATTTTATATAACGTCAACCCAATTACATCAACTAATAATCTAACTAACGCCGCTCCGAAACAACTAAAACATTAGACAAAATACCAACAAAATCTTTACTAATTAAAACCCAACAGTTGTTTATTCAGCGTTTCGCAGTTCGCAAAACCAGGCGAGCAGGGCCTAGGAGGCGAATAATTTATATTTAATTTAAACAAGACGACATTGGTATTCGGTATACGAGTGCGTAATTAAAATTCCCGCGGCGGTGGCGCGCCCCGACCCCCCTTCCTCCAACCCTCGCGACAGTTTTCGCGCCAATTTCAACGCGCCCGGAAATTAATTGTGACAGGAAGACGCGGCGGTCACATCCGGCCGCGTTCCGTTATACGCATTGAATTATCGGCCAGTGTGTCCCGCACAATAAAAATATTCAGAGCTGTCATAATAGTCCACAGGTCGTTCAGAACGCGAAGCTGATTTAATTTCGCTTCATTAAACGGTACGTAAATTTTTCGTAGCTACAAATTAGAATGCACGGATATTATTCATTTTGCCAACATCGCCTCAATAATTTTTTTCTAAACATCTTTCTGTAATTAACACTTATAAATCACAGCGCAATCATTCGTCGTGAGCAGTCCCAAGAATAACCGTGGGCGTGTCCAAAAACTAGATATTCGAAAACATCGAATTCCGAGTTAACATGATTTATCGATAACGATTACTTAAAATACCATGACATGTCACAAAACCGGTCGCTCGTCGATGTAATCGTGACCTGACTGATTATTTTCATCGTTATAAAACCTTATAAACTCGGTGACAATTAATAAGTGTCAAGTTTAACATTTAATTAAATATAAATCGATAAAATCATCATAATCCATAGTAATGGCGGCGCATTTACATATGACGCGCGAATGTTTCCAATTTAAAAAAAAATGGAATGTTTTCGAATTAATCCGTGATGCGCCATTACGTCATCAATAAATGTTTTGATTATTCTAATAAAATTCTACCTACTTATGTTCCAAAAAGTTTCTAATGGGTCTGGTTCCACTACAGGTAGTTAATAATATAAACTTTTACGGCATACTGGGGGAAACTACACTAAACAATGATAGATGGGATTTCTCTCTCAAAGTTAACAACGAAATAAAATAGGTTTCATTACCCTCGAACTGTTGACATAAAAGGACATTATTTCACACGTGAGAATCATACATAATGAAGACAACATCCTTTTATGGCGTTATAGCAATAAAATTATGGAACAGTTGCAAATTCGCAGTAGAAATAACCCTTAACTATCCATAAACAATCTAATATACTTTTAACAGGCAAAGGTCTTACATTGTCAATGCCGATTATTAAAAAAAAAAAACGATTTTTATAATCGGCTACGAATTTCACGCGGGTAACAATTGTTTGGTATCCGCTGGCATCTGGGCGAGAGTCGTTCGTTACCTACGTTAAGGGTCTCTAATGGCCTGCACTGAACTGGAGGCCCTTAAAATTTTAAACGTCCTTTTATTTATAGAGGCTCGACCGATATCGAGCCGTCGGATCTATTCGTTATGATTCGATTTTTCACTTTCTCATTCGGTTTAGTGTTCGGGGAAATATTGACACCTTCTAGTGGTGAATGTCACGAGAATTGGATGCTGATGGAAATCCTCTGAAAGATCTTAAACCTGCCCAAGTGTGTTATCAAATTCAGCAAAACTTGCAACATTTTTTTTTAAATAAAGCTTAATTTCAGACTGCCTTATCTGAAGCCCCATTCCCACAGCATCCCACAACCATCCAAAAGAATCATTAGAAAAAAAAAACCAGCTGACTTCCCGCCCACGAACCGAACCCGTCATAAATCGGTAAGTCGTTTAAAACGGTTAATTGCAGTCTGATTTATTAGTATCGCCGTGTCTTATCGGCGGATCTGACGACACAGTCGTTAGAACACGGTTGTATGGCTGGTAATTCATCAATTTGTATTGCTTGTAATTGCATTGGATCGGCTTGTATAGTAGGCTGCACGTCACTGACACAAAACCAGCGAAGTATTTGTGTAACACACATAAAATGACATACACACACACGCACACATAAACAGTTTATAATGTTCCCACTGGTGGGACACAGGCTTCCTCTCAGTGAAAGGGAGTGGGCCGTAATGCGCCACGCGGGTCTAGTGCGGGTTGGTAGATGTTACATGTCAAAGACAATTGATCGCAATTTCTTTAATTATGACAGTTCAAACACGTGCATTGCGTTATTTACGTTGTTGAGCAGACGAATTTATTAAGCCTATGAAGCAATGGATTATAAATATCCTTCGAATTGTGATTTAAACTTATGTTTCGCAATTAGGGTGCAGTATCAGCTGGCCCCCTTATTGTGTTGAAACTCTTTACTACGCTAGACCAGCTCAATGGTAAAGTGTTACCACCAATGAGCAGCCTATTGTACCCATTAGATAATAGACTAAATTAGGACCAGGTAGCTATATAGTTTAGGGGAATTGCTATTAACAATGTACACTGCCAAGAGGAACATTTGGCAGGGTTACACAAATTGTGTAGGGTTTTGGCAGTCATTGAGTGTTCTTAATTCGTCAGTGATTATATGCGTTATTAATTATGAATTATTGCCTGTTCATCAACAGAACTCGGCATGATTTCATCCTTGTTGACGCATGTGTAATTTAGTCCCAGGTGGACATTACTGGTAGAAGTTGCGGGAAACCATTGGATGCAGCCCAAATTAGCTGTGGAGATTTATACACGAGGCCTTCGCCCAGAAGTGGAGGTCTTCCGACTGATGTGATAATAAAACCAAAAAAAACAGTTCTTCTAACTGAAAAGACAGCTATGCTGCTGGACAGTTTCTTACGCCGCTTCTTCTTCCCAGCTAAAGCACTAGGAAGTGATGAAGGGGTTTTGAAGGACTGTCTAATTAGTAATTTTGGCGTTCAAAAAGTGCTGATTCTCAGCCTTTGCGTTTTGTATGAATGACATTTGATTTTGCAAGTATTATCATTGAAAGCGCTAGAACATAAAACAAGCGTTAAATACTAATATCAACATGACTTATAGATTCCATAGTGTGCCACCGGTACAATGCATTCAACACATAAATTGCATACAACGGTACTGTATCCACACAGGTGCTATATCCACTGCCGCAGGATTACTACGCCCGGACACGTCCTACTTAGTTATTAGTCGAGAAACAATACTGATCCGCTTTATTATACTGTTTTATGTCTGTAGACTAAAACTTTTACTTAGGTACTACTTAGTATTAGAAATGTGAAAGTTTTTTTTTTGTTTGTACTCAATCACTCAAAAACGGCTGAACGAATTTGGATGAAATTTGGCACATAGTTTATAACGTAGAATAATAGATAGGATACTTCTGCATTAAATTCTGACGTCCACGCAGAAGTCGTGGATAGAACATACTTTGATGTATTTTGTGAATTGCCTGGAGTCAACTCTACTTATCTTTGAACCAACCTGTCCTAAGTGTGTACACTAGGAAACAATATATCAACCTCCATTCATATCTCCACAAAGTTGACCCATTAAGACCGCCTACCCAATAAATAAAATCGTAAACTCAAATGTCCCGAGACTTATGGTAGCAGCACTCCGTCCATTAATATAATGTATCAAACAAAACGTCCAGTTTAAAAACATCGGAAACGATACGCTCTGAGAGGCTTCTCGATCAAACTGTTTATCTAGAACATTCCCACTCGGACGTTATAAATTACGTTCTATATGCACAGGGTTGCCAATTGACAATGACATGACAGTACCAGAGACGAATTAACTTTTTTTCAAACGACTCTTTTGAATTCAAATTATTTTTAATTGGCAACCTTTTAGGTACGGGAGAATTGATGAATTGGGAGCCTTTCTAAGGTGCAGTTGCAAAAAGTGTTGCCAAAACATTTAAATACTGCCAAAATGTTACGATTTTAATAAACGCAACACGATGCTAAATCATTTTGTCACATGTTTGATTTACGCAAAACACCAAAATGTTAGTTTTCGAAATAATTTATTCGAGAGCAGACATTAACACTGCGAATTTTAATTGCAAATAAAAGTAGCATTCCAAAATACCGTCAAACTGGCCGACCATTTGCGTTTAATCGCTAACTTGATTAAAGACTGATGCACGCTAGAAACTGGAGGGACAATCAAAAGCCTTATCTGTCTGTAAAAAAGGCAAAAAGCCCTCGGACCGACCATTGTTAGCGTACGATTGCGACAACGCGATTAAGCAACGTGCACAGCTAATTCGACTGAGGCTAACACGCGAACACACCATCATAGTATGCAATAAACCGAATGTAAACGAAATAGAGATGTTTTGAATTAGTTTCCTTGTCTCTGGCTGAGTGGGCTATTCGTTAGATGATCATTTAAATGGCGGCAAATATTTGCGGAATTATTCCAAATGAGAGTTGAATTCATTGTTTCTTTGTCCTTTCCAATTAGGAGCTAGCCAAGGTAATGATGGTCGGAAAACGACCTCAGATTTAAGGTTATTGCGTAGACCCCTAAGATCAATCCCTGTCTACCTGCTGTCTACACTTTTCAAGAAATAGGTAATTTGCGAAATTTCCGATATTTCTGAACCATCTTGAAAACCGTGATCTGAACCACATGTCCGTGGAAATAAAGACATTTTTACGTGACGTCACCGCGCGTCAGGTGGCCGCTTAGAATTCTGATCCGTCCATCATTAATTTGACAAATGGGCGCGCGAGGTGATGGCGGACGACGCACGACGGCGTGCGCCCCATCGCCTTCCTTCAATTTATTTGAATTTAGCATTCTAAGCTGTTTTTGCGATTATTCGCCTAACTTCCAATTAGGTTTTTAAAATGACGTGTTCAAAGAACTTCCCATTGTTTTTATTATTTGTCTGTGCTTCTTTGGCTTTCTGCTTATAGAACGCATCGCTTGTCAAAATGCAAAATGGTGCGCTTTCATAATTCGATTTTAATATCTTTAATCCACATTGTTCACGTTCAGTTATGGAAACAGAACATGACGTGTCTGTAAACAGATTTATAAAACTTTTTGTTATATTTATTGTGATTTCCGTGTTGTAAAATTGTATTTTATTTATCTAAACGAGCCATGAAATGTATGATGGGCGATTTGCTTATTTTGATTCAGTTTTCCGAGTTTCATGTGGGAATGAAAATATCGCTTGTTTAGGTATTGATCGTTTTTTGATAAATGTATTTTTCAATTGTGTTGTTGCAATGTTGGTTATTCGATTTCTCAAGTCTTCGTCGAAATAAGTTGTTCAATCAATGGACTATCAATCATTGTAAGTTGTCTTCCGTTGTTCTAAGGATTTTCTCGTTTACAACATCATGACTTCAACATTTGACGTTTTCTAAACCTCCAGTATACCAACTAATGGCGACAGCTTCTCTTTACTTTTACAAATGGATAAAAACTTTTTTACAAAAAAAACAACCGACTTCCAAAAAAAAACACTACGAAGTGCTAAATAACTTTAATTTCGGAAGTCGGTGTCGTTGGTTCTGCATTTTCGTTTATTGACACCGACTTCCGAAATTAAAGTTATTTAGCACTTCGTAGTGTTTTTTTTTTGGAAGTCGGGTGTTTTTTTTTTTTGAAAAAAGTTTTTATTTTTTACTTTTTAGTGGGAGAGTTCGTAATTTATCTAAGTTACAATAGCCTAATGTCAACTACTCATCACTTTTACAAAATATTCCTATTGAATTTTTAGATTTTTGTTGATTTTTCAAAAACCGCTTGTCAGATTTCGAAAAAAATTTCATGGGCCCATTTGGGAAGTATACCCTTTCCAACAAAAAAAGAATTTTTCAAATCGGTTGGCAAGCGACAGAGTTATGCGCGAAAAAAAAAATACAAACATCCGAATTGAGATCCTCCACCTTTTTTAGAAGTCGGTTAAAAATGACCTGAAAATATTGCAACAAGACATTAGGTAGGGCTTGAAGATAAATGAGAATGATCCGTAATTAGAGCAAGTACCAGGCGAGCATACAAGACGGGAGTATTTAGTGCGACCCGCATCGGCCACACGCAATCCATCACTGCACCAAATTAGTTCGCGCGCCGGCCGCAGCAGCCGCACCGGCGCTACTGCCGCACTCATTAGCGGTCGCCTGGAACCCTGCGCTCCTGGTGTTTAATTGTTATCATCATTAAAATATTGACGTTATTTTAGTGTCATCGTCACGTGGCTTTATGGGAAAAACGCTATTTAATAGTACATAAAGAGCAAAAACCACCAAATTGGCAAATATCCTGTCAACCAATCCAATCAACCATAACTACTATTTAGGAATATAACCCAGAATCAATTTTAGGACTTTTAAAACCCCATACAGCCACGTTTGGCACAGTGAATCGTCAAGTTAGAGGCAAAAGCTCCACCGGAAAATAATATCGTCTCCAACGCTAATTTAGCGCCAGAAACAAATCTTTTATTCCAGTCGACCCAACCTTACCTGTACCAACAAAATTCAAATTCTCCGCCAAATGTTCTCCATAAATAAACTGCGTTCACACCTCAACTCTTCGAGTTGTGTAGTACAAAATAAATTCAGCGCACACGTCACCAATCAGAGCAATATGGCGCCGGGTCGGCTATTATCGCAATTGCATGTTATCCGCGACCCTGTCTTGGGATGCGGGCACGAAATTCGGGGGTTAGGTAGCGATTTTTGGCGTTATTGATACTTAATTTTGTTGACAATGATTTTAGGAACAGCTCTTTTGTACTAGCAATATTTGGCTGAACATTAAATAAAAAAAAATACTTGAGGTCCTTAGAAAAACAAGGAAATCAGCTTTGTGGGTTAGCCCTGAAAATGTAGTAAAAAGATGGTATACCTACCCATATCTCCCTCACTTTCTGATTTTATAGCATTAGTGTTGATAACTGGGGATAAACTGGAAATATCACCCCTATACTTAATTTGAAAGCAAGACCATCAAAATCATCTTCTCATCTATCGTTCTTGGTCCATATCTCTAGTCTGACAAGGAAGTAACACTAGTAATGATCTCCTCTCCACATAACCGTATTCTTTCTTCTCCTACGATTCCGATATACTTTTAGAACCATGGCCAATAATTTCGGCCGTCCTCGTTCACCGCTAACCTCGGGGCCACACGCAGCAAGCGTTTTGACACCATCTGCGACACTTTGAGATATTTACTGCCGATTTATGCCGCCTTGGTGTCTAATTAGTCGGCTGTTAATTGTACCTACAGCCTATTAAATTTGGAAACGCGTAAAAGATGTTTATATTTAGATGCCCCAATGTCCTGCAGAAATCATAATAGGTAATATTATGGATTTTATAAAACGTAAATCAACACGGAATGTCTTTTCACCCATCACCATCTACATCATCCATTCATTTATTTATCTATGGTCACTTTTCGCATTTCCTGAAAATGGACAACAAGACACACATACACAAGTACAGCCTGTACAGCATGTTCGCATTATTCACGCTTCGTTGCACAAAATCATAAAATCAGAACGTCTGTGGAAACTCAAAACAAAATAAATCGATGGCGCGACACAGTCGGGTCCCCCTCGCAATCGCAGAATAAAAACAAATCCGTGTGCCCCGACAATTAACGCAGTACCATGTGTTACTCAATCCGTGTGATGAGGACCCAGAAACTCGGGGGGTCGGGAGGTCGAACTGGCGATATATTGCGCCCGGTAATTACACCCAGCGGCTACCAGGCTGCCATAGGATTAAGGAGCTATACGCCTTAAAATGAAGCATTTTCCGCTAACGTAATTTATTAGAGGCGATTTTTGCTTCTCCACTTTATGTAGCTCTGGTAAATTAATACTAGTGCGATTTATTGTTTTAACTTTTGTTGTTGTTGATGTTGACTTTTATTTTTGTACGGATATTGCTGTTGAAATGGGCAGCGTGTAAAGTTAAAATTAGAGGCTTTTTCGCTTGTCAAAACAGCAACTTTTTAACAGTCAAAATGTTCTAAAAAAATCCTGTTTCAAAAGTTGTTCTAAAGCGTGGAGCTTCCTCAATTAAACGGATGCAGTTCTAAGTATTCACTAGCAGACAAAATAAACTGTCCTGACCCCAACTTATACGAAAAATACCCGTATTTTGTACACAACCATGACAATAACGCTAATTCACGGCTAATAACCAAACATTCTTCGAGCACAAGAGTCCATTACGAAAACAACATAGGCAATATCCTTAACAATCTCTATACGCCGTCTCCTGATCCCCTGGTTATAATATTTACTGGTCACACCTATAATTGCCTGTTTTAAGGCCGTTTGTATGCACTGGCGACGGCGGTGGATTTCATGAAAAATATTTATTGTCCGCCCGGACTCCGTGGATTAGACGTATTTGTACGTGACGAAGTTACTTGGACCTTTTGTTTTTCACGACAGATATTTTCCGCGTTGTTTTTGTGATAAGTTTCAGCTGTTTTAGTCCTGGCTAAGATTTAATATTTTGACAGATTTTAATCATATTATTACACTATCTTCTTTTAGATCTAAAAACAAACTAAAACAAAGATCTTACCTATGTATGTACGAGCAATCAATCACCAGGGTAGCATACCTCCGGATATCTCAGACATCAAAACTCGATCCGTCCGTCGGACGGTATCCGCACTGGATTTGTCGGATTCCGTCAGCATTTGTTAGGGAATCCAAGTATTATTCACCCTTTTGAGTCACTGTATCGTCTGCGAATGCTTAGCTAAGCTTACAGGGATCCTTTTCGTTGTGTAAATATCAAAACAAAGTTCTTGGGTTACAGTATATTCCTCTAACAATTCCGTGAGGATAAAAAAATATTTAAAAAATAATATTTTTATCGGTTTATAACTCTGCCAAGTCCGTTTTTATTATTCTCCTACTTCCAAATAATCAAAAAGGAAATTGGCACGTAAATAAATAATTACCCGGGGTTCATACGTACCGCGCAAGTTTGTATTTTGAACCAATTACTTGGGCAATATGTTATACGTCTGTTGAATAAGTAATCTCATCGCGAGTGGGATGGTGGGAGTGTGGGACCCGATGCGCGCAGTGCATTCCCAAATTAACTGTCACTATGAATTTTGTACGAACGTTCGGATATTCTTCCGATTGCTTTGTGATTCGATTAGTTTTTGTGATAATTGTTGTGTAATTACCGTTTCGACACGCACCCGTAATGGTTTAATACGCAGCGGCGCTAGTGAGCCGATTGAAAATAAAATTATTTTGTTGGCAGCACTGCTTGCTGCTCAAAACTTTATTTAAAATACATGTCAATTTCTAGAAACGTGCAATTGGCAGATGACATAGAAAATATGAAGTGATTTCTGTCAATTCCAAGTATTTTAATAAACATTAAAATTATCATAAATTAACCCTAAAGCGAAACATACGAAATTGACGCGGAGCATACCGTGTGAGGGTTGAAGCCGCACTATCCCTTGCAAGGGTCCCTGTAATTACTTGCGCGAAGCATGGCTGTGCGTCCGATGCGTCTAATGTGTTGTTAATATCAAGATTAGTTCATTAACTCTTCATCCGCCGGCCCGGGGTCCATAACACCCGGGTCCCCGGTCCGCCGGGAGAGGGGCCCGGCGCAAAAACGGCAAATTTTACGACTCTTAAGAGGGTATCTGTTAAATCGCGTTTTGTATTAATTTTGACGGCGACGGTTACTGTTATTTTGATGTTTTAGCTGCAATTAACTGTGAGGTTTTAAGATTACATGGCTTTAACTTTTGTTTTCCTTGTGTAAAATTATAATTTTGTGAATTAGATAGAGGTTTTATTTTATTAACATTTAAATTGAATGCGTATTGTAGATCCTTTGATTAGCTAATGCTGTAGAAGCAAAATTGCTCTTAGAAATAAAATGGTCATTCAGAAAGGCCATATTATTCAGGAGCCATTTAACCCAAAAATGACATTAAATTCTGAACGCAATAAAAAAAACAGCGTTCCAAATACATTGTTTTCCACGTCATAAAAGTAATAAATCACACAATTCATGAAATTCGAAACATAGTTCAACAATAGACCAACACACATCTGACATTACCGAATTTGCATTTCTATGTGTGTTTATTTTATTTGTGACAACGGTCGGTCCGGTACCAGGGGCGCATAAATCATAAGCGATCTGGATTTGTTCGGAAGGGTTGGCGATACAATTGTTTGATGCACATTATTGCACATGCGCCTGATATATCTGTTTGGTATGCAAATGGCGCTAATTGTAATAAGATTTGGTACATTACCGCGTCATCTGACACTTGGAGGGGGAGTTGTTTTTATTTTATTAGGTGCTGTATGGTGGAGTGTTGGTGTTACAATTATCTGAGCTGACTTAGTGGTGTACTTTGAAATAATTAAATTTTTGCTTCGAGAGAGGTTTTCGTTACTTTGCAAATATGCGCCGTAACAGATGATGAATGTGTAACCAATTGAATCGATTGACTTTCAAAGCGTAGCTTGGCTTAGCTCTGGTGGAAGACGGTTCAAATGAAGTTATTTTCTCTAAGGCCAAAGCGAATCTTCCTTTATAGCACATAATATTACCCGTTCCGCTACACCACTTAGCTCTGTTGGAGACATATAGCTTATCACCTTAGCTTCATCATTTACCTACCTCGCACATGTCTGATGCCCAAGGCAGCTTAAGAATCTACCCTTAATTCAGCAAGATATTGACACACTATTAATTATTCCTTACTAACGGTTTTTGGTACTTACTATTTACAAAAAACAGCAAAACAATTAAATAAGATGAGGAAATACATGCCACATATTATTATAATTAGAAGACAAACACGCCCAAGAGAATCACATTACGTAACGATAATAGGGGCGGGCCACTCGATCTCATGATGTCCTGGTAGCAACTTATTATTGCAATTGCTAGATTTCCCCGGCTTTTCCCTAAATAGGGAAAGTTAAAAAGGTGATTTGATCCGAGAAGCACGTCCCAGGCCAGGGGGGCAGAAAATAGGGATGGTAGTCCGCCAGCGTACCTACAGAGTCGGTATAAAATTTAATTTCGACTTCCAAGTTTTTGGATTTTAATTACCTGAAAGCGAATTAAATAATGAGTATGCGGGGTTGAGTGGAATTCCTTCAGTTAACGCTGAGAATTCTCCATTTTCCGAGAAGGCGGCGTCGAGGGGTTGTTGTAATTTATAATTTATCCTTCCTTGATTTAGAATTACAATATCACGTAATTACATTTAGCAGGACTCCATAAAGTTACATATTTGCTGATGAACAAATTCAGTTGTTCTGGCACAAATTTTGTACTTTTGCTGATTTCTTGAGGGTTACCTATGAGAAATCTTGCAATCACCTAATTAACACTTTGCTGCTTATCCAGCACTAGAGGCACTCCCATTTAATAAAATGTAGATTAGATTTATTAAATATGCACAAACAAGTAGCTTTTCTTAAGCCAAACGCAAAACAAACATTAGTCGGCCACAATTTACTCTGTCATGGCGTCGCAAAAATCGGTAGTGTAGGATCTTAAGCCCAGGGGGTGCTTCGACCCACCCCGAATTAAGCGTTAATTAGGGAAAAACGGTATTTATTACCCCCAGGTAATAGCTCACTCTACCACCTGCTGTTTATGTAACTAAACACGGGAAAAACTTTATTTCCTCGGCCGTTTCGTTTATTCCTTTAATCGTCTGCGAAAATTGGTTTTATGTTTTCTTTTTGAGATTTACTGATTCTCGTAAGTATTTTGAGAAACATTCGAATGGTCGGCCATGGAGATATTTGAGGGTACATAACATGTCAATAAATAATATTATTGACAAAAGCGCTCGGAGGGTCCTCCAAGGTTCGGATTTGAGGCCAAAAATCTTGAAATTTTGACTGTTATTTACCTATGTATGGTATGTACTCGTAAATTATGATCCAGCAATATTCATACCCACGATAAGCTAGTTTCGAAACATTTAAATTACAAACACGAACTGAAATTTCCACAAAACTTTTATCGGACACCCCCTTGTCCGGGGTAAATCCCAAAATCGTAATCCCGAGGTACTAGGGCGACATAGCTTATCGCCGGTGGCCGGAGCCGACGCCAAATGAAGGCATTAGTTTTCATAAAGCCGGCCGAGATAGCCCCCGGTCACTCCCTTCTGAGGGATGTTCTCCTAGTGTGCCTAGCTTGATATATTGTCCGATGATATTTGAAACCTTTTTGATAAGCGAATCTAAAGTTATTTCAGTCGTGGGTACGGTTTCCAGATAACAGCCATACATACACAAGTAGGTACGTCTTATCGTTTCAGAATTTTTTTGTATGCTAATAAAAAACCCCGGAGTTCTAGGAACCGCCAGTATATTTTCAAAGAGCAATATGACTGACTCTGGAGTCAGGAAATTCATTTTTAGAAAGTTAAAATATCCTGAAAATATGCACAGTTAACTTTGTAACGAAGATCCTAGTAACCTATGCGATGCTCAACCCTCGCAAAACACAGACCCGGCAGAATTCGACATAATTCATTAAGACTTGCTTGTTTTTCTCGCCTGTTTGTGCAAAGAACTTTTCCGGAAACGGCAAACTAAGACTATGCTGATATGTTTGTAGATAATATAATTGAATAGCGTTATATATTATGTGGTCGTATCGATGTAAGGATGTTAATCCTGCCATGACTGGGGCAGTGGAATGTTTGTTGAGAGTCTGTGGAGTGACTGAAACTTCGCTGATGTAACAAGTTACAGAGCAAGAGAGGGCTTTGTTGCTTGGTGTCGGAAAAATGCATTATGTCCTGTGCTAATAAGATACGACAATTAATATAACGTCACGCCTGTAATCCCCGAATGGTTAGCCAGAGGTGTAGCTATAGTACAGCCACATGTCGCTAGTTATGTTTAAGTCCGGGCACTAATTCACAAACTCCAGGCTGCTACTGAGAAAGTCTTGATGGAAAAATTTAATAACACTGCCCGACCCAGTGGTCGCAAGCGGTATACGATTTGCGACCACTAGACCAACTCGCGAATTTTTCGAATCAATAATCAGTAGACCTTACCATGTCTTCAGAATTGCCTGATGTGTCTGTAATTACACCGGTATCCATACCCAAACTGGAACACAGCAACTCTGCTTGGTGGAGGACACACGAATGGTGGTTGTACTTCCTAGGACGTACTCCTACGCAAAGACTCATCAATACACAGGAAAGTCGTTTTTCGTGGCTGTCTGTGCTGAATGGACCTGCTCTTGACCTCGATCACGCTTGATGGAAAGCGATGGATGAGATCTACGATGGAACGAGCGAGAGCCTGTTCACTCTTGATTTGGATTCGGTTTTCACCATCATTTATTTATTAATTTAGAGCATTAAAGGCTCGCGCACCGTCGCGTCTCGCCTGTTTGCGGGAGGCTTTATTCTGAAAGTTATATGTGGTTAATACATTAATATTTATATTTATATATATATTAACTAAATTATTTTAAGATATAGTACTTATATCTCCATATTTTGCCAAGTCGATATAACACCCGTGTAAAGCAGAGGGCGGTGGCTAGTTAAGTTATGACATAATTAATTAAACTTCTTTCTATAATAATATTTTGTCTGTTTGTTTCAGGTTTATCAACGCAAGACGTAGGATAGTGCAGCCAATGATAGACCAGTCAAATAGAGCAGGTAACATTTTTCTTATACAACAGCTGTTATTAGTGAAGTACTTTATTTTTAAGCAGATTTTCTTTGCAATAATGAGTTAAGCGATCAACTTTCCGTGTAAGGCTAACACTAATCAAATTGACGCACTCCGTAAATTTGCCGCGTTATAGCCATTTCATTCAACTGTCAAAGAATGGCAATTGTGATTTGAATAAACGGTCAATTTTAAAAGGCCTACAAGCTAAGTGATAGTCTAACCTTTAGACTATTGGAGCAAACTATACAACAAATTGTATAGGGACGTCAAATCATTTTCTTATCCCAAACACCCCCATCATTCCAAAACAGTCCCAACGGTAAAAAATAAACTTCAAACGTCAATACCATTAGATATCCAAAATTCGAGACGCCATTACAGGGACATTAACGCGTCCTGACCGCATCACGTATCGCTTCGGACATTTCAAATTCTCCGCGCACGCCCGAAACGACTTTGAAGTCTAAAATCGAGTTTGCTGACCACAAAGTACGGAGTGGTTCATACAGTATGCAGGCCGTCGCATGCGGCCAGTAACGCCGCCGTCCCATGAGGATGTTCTAGCTTTTAGCGCTGACCGCCTAGCGCTTGTGGAATTATGACTGCCTGGTACGCCCCAGCTGCGTTTAGAAAGTAGATTAGTTAGAATTACTTTACTCTGAGCAAAATAGAGTATATTGTTTTTGAATACCGATTGTTCTACCGTTAGTTCCGGTAGATCTTTGGAAGAATGTGCTGGGGACATTTTGTTTATTGAAAATCTTTCCGTGGATGGGCTTCAAATTTGGTGTTGAAACTACCTATTTCCTCATCAAACTATACCACACGCAGAGACCCATAGTGATTAGAGATCTTTAGATAATAAATTACTTTCAATTTCAAAGTGCAACGGGCAATTTAAAACGCTTGCGAATCACAAAACCAGCCAAAATATCCGCCAATAAAACCTTTTTTTTACCCATCCTGTCGACAATATGGAATAGAATTACAAACGACCAATTCTATTTTTACTTTGTAATTGTAGCACAGTCCATAAAACGTTCCCGGGTCCCCCGTACGTAGCCAACAAAAATTCCGTCGGGGGAAAAAAAGGACGTCGCAGAAAAAGGGCTTACTCCTGCGAACGCAAGAAGGGTAAAAAAGAATAATGTCCGAATTCGTTGACCCGTCCCGAGCTATCCATCACTCGCCCCTCCGTCGACTATCGGCGATGTATGCTACCCTGGTACCTTTATCTAGATGTGTGGATGTTGCCCCCCTTTCTATTTCAAGATTAGAAACGGGCATTTTCTTCATTTCTTGTTAATTTCGTTTATGAGAAAGGAGACAGACAATACATCAGAGGTTTCAATCGAAAGATTCGGACTTTTCTTGATTAAAAGCTATCTTATCAAAGTTTGCTTCGATTAGGTACAGGAGACCAATCTAGGCATTGTTGTGAAAAAATAATTGCATTTGATTCATCTGCCAAGTTTTCTTGTAGCAGAAATAGAAGACGCATCAACGATAATCTTCTTATATCCCTGCATAGCATCTTGCTGTTCAAAAACGTTACGCCGATTTATTCGCCTATTTGGAAAAGTGCATTCGTTTTCTCAATACAAAATGCTATCGCATTAAAGTTACCAGGCTGTCAGCACTCAAATATCTCGACACCAAACACCGGGAGTACATAAACCGGGCACAGTTCTAAATCTCGCGAGCCAAACGGGCGGATGTGGCCGCCCGGCCAAGTTTGCCGACGACGGAAAATGGAAAAACCGGAGGGGTGGAAGGATAGATGGAAAATTGTTTTGGCAATGGACTAAAGAAAATGGCCACCGCATTTCCTGCGGTCAAGCCAAAAGGCGCTTTTCCAATCACTATATTATTTGTCGTGCGACCGCCCTGCGTTTATGTATTCCTAGTGCGTGCGATGTGCCTCCCGTGTTTCGTTTGCCAACGTTCCCTATTTGCAGCGATTCGCTTGGCTGATTTTCAGCTATTAAGTTTCCTGTTCAAAAATAATGTTTTCAGTGCATTTGTAATCTGAATCATAACTCTGTTTCAATTCGTGGATCGTTAACATTTTTAATGTCGCCTCTCGCCAGTGTTGCCGGACCCAATACTAATCAGTAATCATACTATTGGCTACTCAATGAAACGTCTCCCTTCCATTAGCAGCACGTTAACACAGTCTATCTCAGTAGTTCAGCGTGTACACACGCCATGTCGCAGCGTTAATGAATTTATTATAAGCGCATAAATTGCCCTCTGATGCGACCCATTACGGGGCCTCTGACTGTAAATTACAATTCGTTGGAGCACCGAACGATCGTTTATTGGGCATTCGGCGAGGATTAAAATCCGTTCTCTCGTCACCGATGCATTTATTAAAAGCGAAATTAATATTCATATTTTTGGAAACTAGCGGCTGGGCTTTGTTAACTCTGTTCATGGAAATGATTAACCGTTGAAGCGGTAATTAGACCTTGTCAATGTCCGGAATAGTTGTTCAGAGAATCTGAAAATGTCCGTTAGTACCTACTGTTTAATTTAAAATGATAAATTTGGTTAATTATTAAGGTATGAAACCAATTAACGTTCTACAATACAGTTTTATTTTAAGAACACCCGATTTTTCTAGTGCTAGCAACACAAACAGCCAGCATTTAGTATGACGTCCTCAAGATGACTTCCTCCTAAATCATAGTATCCTGGTAGTTGTGCCCCTGTTCGAGCGCCCGTTATTGCTTCCTGCGACCCTGGTAGGAGACACGCACCACTGATCAGACTCAATCACCCACTTTTGCATTGTTTGCGAAAAAAGCAATAAAATCGTTCCCAAATAAAAAAAAACCGAGGAAAAATGTCGTAAATGTTATTCGGTTAAAAAACGTTGACCTTTTGATGGCATCCGTTACAAGAAAACTCATGAAACTATAATAATCTTTTGAATTCCGAACCACCAAATTTTATTTAACACGTGGTGAAGAATTTTCAAAAATTTAAATTAATCATGTACCTATCATTCATGATTGGAAGAGGCTGCAACAAAAAACGAAGTAGAAGTAAATATGCAAACTGCAAGAACTAAAGCTTAAACTTTTCACCCAGCTGTTAAAAAGCTTCAATTGTCCATTGTGAGAAACGCAATTGGAAAAGTCAAGAAATCCGCTCAATTTTACCACAAAACTGTTATGGCTTCCGCTCGCGATATATCCATGGGATTATCAATCGTGATGTAATGGTGTTCGTCCATTATAGACGTCGATTTCCGACATCCTCATGGGGTCTTTATGGTGATACGCACCATTGCGCCTTGAGAGCACGGGACACATACAGAACCACTAATGTTAGTACTTATATAACATGTCTATAGTTTTTAACCGACTTCAAAAAAAAGGAGGAGGTTCTCAATTCGTCGGAATCTTTTTTTTTTTTTTTATGTATGAACATACATAAAAAAAAAAAAAAAGATTTCTCGAAGACGCCTGGACCGATTTGGAAAATTTTTCTTTTGTTTGATCGGGTATACTTCCCAAGTGGTCCCATGATCATCAGGTCAGGATCTGATGATAGGATCCCAGGGAAATCGAGGGAAACCCTCAAATTTTATTGGCAAACCTATAGCGATTTGGATTTAGAGTAAATGAGCATTTGCTCTCGGAAATCATCATTTGGTAAAGTGGAGCTGATGATGAAGACCACAGACGGCCATCGGAACTAATGAATGATAAATATTTCACGGGTTGCGATTCGATTACTTTAATATGGTTGCTAAGCAATTTATGCTCGTCACAATGCGTGTGGTGGTGGAGTGGAGTTCTCCAGGTTCTTACCAGGAGAACTCCTCTACAATTAACATCCCAGCATCGGGAAAAGCAATATTTTGTAAAAGGTGATGAGCAGTTGACGTTAAGCTATTGTAACTTAGATAAATTACAAACTCTCTCACTAAAAAGTTAAAAATAAAAACTTTTACAAAAAAAAAACAACCGACTTCCAAAAAAAAGTAAAAAAAAAAATTGTTTTTTTTGGAAGTCGGTTGTTTTATTTTTGTAAAAAGGTTTTTTTTTGTATGAGTTATCGATGTTCGAAATTGAGTCAAAGCATAATGATAAATATTTCACGGGATGCGATTCGATTACTTTAATATGGTTGCTAAGCAATTTATGCTCGTTACAATGCGTGTGGTGGTGGAGTGGAGTTCTCCAGGTTCTTACCAGGAGAACTCCTCAAAAATTAACGTCCCAGCATCGGGAAAAGCAATATTTTTAACCGACTTCAAAAAAGGAGGAGGTTCTCAATTCGGTTGTATTTTTTTTTTTTTTTTGTAAAACGTGATGAGCAGTTGACGTTAGGCTATTGTAACTTAAGTAGATAAATTACAAACTCTCACTAAAAAGTGAAAAATAAAAACTTTTTTACAAAAAAAACAACCGACTTCCGAAAAAAACTACAGTGATAAATAACTTTTATTTCGGAAGTCGGTGTCAATAAACGAAAGCGCAGAACCAACGACACCGACTTCCGAAATAAAAGTTATTTATCACTTTGTAGTTTTTTTTTGGAAGTCGGTTGTTTTTAGATTACCTACTTCTACTTAAGATTTTGAACAGAACGTTTTATGTAAAACTTTTTGGTGAAAATGTATTTATAAATATCTTGCAAAGAAAATCCGCCTATTATATGTTTTGCTGTGCGACAACTTGTTATTATAACATTACTTTAAATACATATTTACAACTCTCTATGTATTATTTGCAACTCTGTCAAAAAAAAATTAATACCACAAAAATATTGTATAATACAGCATGATCTTAAATAATAATGAGTGACAGATATCTACAGTATGATTTTAAAAACCTGAAAAGTTATTTTAAAAACATACAGCATGATTTAAAAAAATTGAAAAGACAGATACAGCATGCTGTTTAAAACTTTCCAAAATGTGTGTAACAACAATATCCAGCTAAAGCTGGTGATACAGCCAGCCTAATTAACCGGGCAGTGTTTTATCCTTCAGTATTCCCTCACGCGGGCCCCAGCGGTGCGTACAGCCCGGAGGCGACCATGGGCTATATGATGGATGGCCAGCAGATGATGCACAGGCCACCCACGGACCCCGCCTTCCACCAGGGATACGCGCATTACCCGGCTGAATACTACGGCCATCATCTCTAATGCAACCTGCACACTTGTACATGTGAGTATAAGTACAACATTATTTTTTTGGGAATTCCGACTTTCTCGACCCTCGGGGGCTAGTTCTAGTAGGCGCAGGAAAAGAGATCTTTCTCCTATACCAGCTAAAATAAAAATGTTATGGGTTAATTATGGATGGCTGGTAGCAGCTGGATGAAAGTTGCCGAAAATCGAGTGAATGGCATGCAATAGGAGAGGCATCAATGGACTGATATAGGCTGATGATGATGGGTTAATTAATAGTACTATACCTAGCAAGAGCATATTTATATTGTAATCTGAATTATAAGCAGACACTGATCGTTTCCCACGAAGGTCGTAGTTTCAAAATAGCAGAATGGACAGCAGTTTTGCATTCAACTATTTGAAGTTGTGATAATGAGTCTTTAAATTTATCTACTCCAGTATTAAAGTTCATTCTTATCCCAATTTATGAAATCTCCGTGTCAAATGTTCTTCATAGCATCTTTTATGCATTTTAAATTGTAATCGACCCATTTATAATACCGACTCCACGAAAATATTTCAAAGAAAGTCGTTGATATACGACAGTATTATGCTGTTACTACTAAAGCATAAAATGCATAATTAATGTTTAATATATTCAGTTGTAAATAACATAACGAAACGTCAATATATTTTTATTTACAGATATGAATAACGTTGACATCGCGCGGGCTGGCTGTCCGCGAGCCGCTGAGCCGCACTCGCCCAGGCCGAACAACGCCTTATGTGATACTGGCACGTGATAATTACAGGAGAACGATGCTACATGTACATAGAAAACTAAAATAAAAAAACGCGACATTTTTGTAATATTTGAAACAGTATACGATCTCCTAAAATTAAGTTTTGAAGTCAACTTTAATGGTTAAACTAAAAATGTAAATGTTATACGCGAAGTGACATGGACGCTGAAACATAACTGGTGCAATCACCATTATAAATAACGGTTTTATCATTCGGAACAATAGGAGCAAAGTTGATGAATGTAACAATAATGTGGTTTGATAGTTATCGTATAAATATTTATAGCTAATTGTGTATTGTTATTACGTAAATATAAATAAATAATTGAATAGTTGTGTAAGTTGTAACTATCACAGTACTTGGGTCGCTGTCGACAGAAAGGTAGATATGGGACTTTTTTTTGTAAAGGAGTTGTATTAATAGGTTTTAGGTTTTTCGAAGCAACTTTCTTTGTTATTTGAGGAGCGGTGTGGGCTGCGGGCGGAGGAGCTCGGCGTCGGGGCAGGTCATCCGTCGCTGACCGCCACAGCCGGTCGCCAGTAGCACTCGTCCAGTGTGCACCGCTCCTCACTAGTTTCAAATGTATAACTGTAAATTGCGTTTACGTGTTGCGTCTGTTACCTACCAACTAATTTATTAAATGTAATTATCAAGCTGAAGTTGTACATCTATAACGAATGTCAATTTCTTGAAAATTAATTGTCCGCGTTTAATTTACAGAAAACATTTTGAATACATATCTTTGAATTATATATTTATTGTAATGATATTGTATATCGAATATCGTTTCTCACCTTGCCTTGGTGTTCGATAATGTAGCACAATTTGTAACCGATGTATACGAATCACAAAATGATATTTTACAATGTTAAAAAAATGAGATTTTTAGGTCTATTTTTTGTCTTGTGGATGATACCTGATATTGATTGCCTTCTATGTTACCAGGAGACCATACACTTGAAGATGTGCAGATTAAACAATAAGTTGAAAAAGTAAAAAGGCCGTGTTCGGCGAGAAGGAACCAGTCAGTTATTTATTTTTAATCTGTAGATCTTACACACATATAATATTTATAATTGTGTGATTTTCATGACTGATGAGAATCTGTGAGCTTCTCCTAGATTACAAATAACTCCGTGGTGTGAAAATGAACTTTTTGCAGAAATGTAAAAGAATAATTCTAAAATTTACTTATTGGTGTCACCACGGAATGACTTTACTGTGAGTGTTGATTATAAAATTAATGATGTTTTTCATGGAATTAATTAAAAGTCAACGGTGATGCTAACCTTTACAATCACTGTTAAATAAAATAGATGATAAACATCAAAATGTAAAATTAGCAATTTACTGTAAAATGTCAAAAATATAAATATCAAAAATGTATACGAATGTCTAAATGATCGCTCACAGTACAGTAGTAATTTACAATGTTTCCAAAAATATTTCACGTGAACCACTTTATAGTAATGCGTTGCATTACGGCCTTATGTCATGTATACGAACGGGAGATATAAAATGTCATCATTGGTCCTAGCTACGATAAACTTTGATAGCAGACTAAGTTATCCGAGAACAAGCTTTATTCTAGGCTAATAAAGACCATCATATTGTCTTTTAAATTGCAATACGACTGTTTGTGACGTTATTTAAAAATATATATAAATATATCTAAGAATATTAGTGTATGTTTCATTTCTCATATTCTTTCAAATACCTGTTAGCGAAATAATATGAAGATTTTATTCATTCATTTTAGTAATACGAATTATAAAATGGAATAGTAAGGGTTTCCGAAAAAATCTTTTCGGACAGTCGTATCGCAACTTAGCATCTCATTTTAGAAAAAAGTTTGTTAACTTTTGTAAATAATAATCATGAAATATTATACATACTTACGTCATTTTTACTTTGTATAAATACAGTTTTTTCCCCAATGAAGTCTCAGTATTAAATAATTTGGAAAGAAAAAAATTTTTTTTTCTCTTGCAGCACCGGACTTTGTTGATACACAATTATTATTGTTATTTGCATTGCGTGTAATATATTTTTATTAAGAGGAAAATCTTAAATAGTAGTTGTTAGGTATTAATGTATTAATTGAAGAATTTTATTTTGATTTTTCTCTTTATTATATATGTATATGTACATTATATATAATGATTTGAAAGTCATCAAGTTATTGTAAATATAGCTACTAAAAATGGTGAAAATGAGCGTCTGTCAGCGGTACATTTTCAATTCGATGAAAAAAGTTAATTATATATTTGTATTGTATAATTTCGGTGAAGTACATATTATAAATAAAAACTATACGATTAATAGTGAACTGGTTTATATAAATGATATAGTGACAACAGCTGACGCTGACGGGCCGTTGTGGAGGAAATCTGACGAAACTGTGTCGGCATTATGAATGCTACGAATTGTGTAAAAAATATTAAAACCTAAAAAAAATGTCTTGTTTCATTTTAACATAAATCTCTTTCTAAAGCTGTGTCCCCCACTAGTAACATGTTCGCCAACAAAACTTCGAACAAATGAAATACGAGTAACAAAGTGTGAGCTATCCATTCCAAACAAACTCTCATTGAAAATCACAACGTTTTGCAGATCATACCTACTTACTACACTACACTCCGCAATTTTTTTTTAATTCTTTTTTAAGAACGTCAAACCACCATGTTTGACATGATCCTCTTGAGGTTCTATCAACGAATTTCAATGAACGTTGCGTAAGTGTGTGTTGAGAGCATTCGCTAGTGTGATTAAAGAGCGTAATGTTTCATTGGAACTTGGAATCCCCTTTTTGAGATTTTCGCAAATATCTCATAAACTAGACGTCCTAGATCATTTTTTTTTTATGGTAACGTAGACCTGAACGACAACGATAATATCGTCACGTGAGAAATTATAAAGAAAGATGGACTCCGCGCCACGCATATCGAAAGTGAACAGTCTCAAACCGTTGCCGGGTCGCCGTTTTGCGGTGGTTCGGCGGTTCGCTGAGTAAAATACTAAAATCCCCGTTTTCTAACATTTTTCGTAACATGTTGGTCAGTTTGTTCGGCGATTTTTTGGAGAGTTTGTTACAAATGTGGACGCAGCTTTAGACTATTCAATGCCCAAGCAAAAGTATGGGTAAGCGAAGTTTTCAGTGGATACTGATATGTATAGGAAACCGACACTACTGATAATGATATGTATCTTAGGAATTTAAACTAATAGCTCTCATGCTGGCTAACAACTGTCATAGATGCCCTTGATTTTTATTTAAATCATAGTTGACCTTATTCTTCAAAGAAGTGAAAAATTCTCTCTATTCAAATCCTCCTACTAAATACTCACACACATAACGTCAATCCACAACTTTACCCACGAACTCATAGACAAAACTTTCAAACTACCCTACAAAACATAAAAAAAAAACAAAAAGTTTCGTTTACCTCGCATGAATACGTTAAAATGTCTATAAATATCTTTGGAAACAGTCGTCGACAGAGCAAGGTGTTTGCCAACGGCTATAGTTTGCAACTTCCACAATTTATTCGAAAGGAGAGTAACTTTATTGTTGCCTGAACGGGCAACGTTTGTTTGAGTGATCGAAAATGTATAGGGAGATAGGACGTATGATAAAAAACATACAGTTTGCATGGATGAATAAAATTATCTTAATTGACATTATAATAAACTGTTGACGTTCAAAAGTACCTTTAAATTGTATTATTTAAATCACTTTTCATAGTTTTAATATTAAATGAAATATTTCAAAATCATTTTTAGAACTATGAAAAGTCAGAATACGTCAAGATTTTGCGTAAAATCTTTAAGTAAATATCGGCTGAATGATGATGACATATAAAATTACTTATTGATTAAAATGTTAGCCGAACAACGAATGTTTGCATTCATTATAGCTTACCTACTATAATATTTTTCTGTAACTTTCATCCATGACACAAAAATAAATCAATTAATCAACTTGGAAAAAATACCCTAATTTTCCACAACATTAAGTTTTCCGCTAAGGATGGTCTGAATTATCAAGGTTTCTAGTTGTAGAAATTCAAATGCAGGGGGAATCACGTCTAAACGTTGAGTTTAGAGAGCTATAAAATTATTAATGACATAATGATTTTACGACAACAAATCATGAGGACGAAAGGTAATAAAATTCTAGACCAACCAAATAGCCAATGACTTGAAGAAGAAGAACCAGAAAAGAAATTGAAGGAGGAGGATTGGAGGAGGTGGGAAGGGATTACCGCTTAGGTATTAAAAACTTTATTGAAAAAATAAACACCCTAATATAAAAACTATCATTTCCCTCATAATAAAAATGCGAATCAAATTAAACTAACAAGCAAAAAAAGTACTAAGACAACAGAATCTCGAGCGGTTGCTACGTAGCGGCAATGCTACGCGGCGTAGAGTTTCGTAGCGTCGTAGCGGGCGTGGCGGCTCGAAAATGGCGGACGACAGTGAGTAATGGCACACTGGGACGAGTCCAGTGACGCGTACCGCAGGGTTGCCCCGTGACAGGAAACTAGTTTGTTTTATTTTTTAAACAAACGTTACGTTATTACATAAAATGTTGTAGGCAGAAATAACAACGAGCCTAATAAAAAAAAAACATAATTTAGATTACCAATAATATAATAATACAAGCCGTGCTATTGATGGGATTTTTTATATTTAACCCCTTTAGAATAAGAATTTACCAAAATCCTTCATTAGTGCTCACTTTCATTATAAAAGGAACTCTTGTGTAAAATTTCACGCCCCTTGACACAGTGGTTTAGGCTGTGCGTTGTCAGTCGATGAATGAATGAATATAAGATTCTTTTCACCAGGTCGTCGGTCCACCTTGTGGGAGGCCTTCCAACACTACGTCTTCCGGTACGCGATCGCCACTCCAAAACCTTTCGGTCTCATCGGCCATCTTTTCTGTGAGCAATGTACCCTTACCCACTGCCACTTAAGTGTGGCAATTCATCGAGGCAAGTCAGTTACCTTGGTTCTCCTTGTAAAGGCCGCAGGAACCCGCTGGATGCGGGGAGCACAGAACCGGTCGAAGTGGAGGTGCTTGGGGAAGGCCTATGTCCAGCAGAGGACGCCCTTCGGCTTAAATGATGACGATGATGTAGATTCTTTTATTCAGAAGATTCAGAACCGAAATGGTTTGTTTGACTATAAAATTCGCTTTGACAACACGCCTGTACTCCACAAGGGAAAGGTAACACCAGTTAAGTAGCCTATGTTTAAGTCCGCGTAAGCTCGTCCAATGAATCATAGTCGTGTAATGAAGTTAAATCCAAAATAAAAACACGGTAACACTAGTGAAAAATCTATGTGTTTTTCTTTCAGTAACTGTTTTTTTTAAATAGTCTGAAGAAGAAGCTAAATGGAACTATGGCATGTCACTTATAACATGTTTGACTGCATTTACTACTATAAGGAGGCCTTTGCCCTGCAGTGGGACAGCACAGGCTAGTTAGATAGAAAAATAGATAAAAAAATTACCTCTTCTGCAAAAACACCCAAAAATCTTAAATTTTCAACCAAAAACCTCAACGAAAAACATAAATTACGTGCATACAACCCATTGAGCATACAATTTCCGCATAGATCCGTTTGGCAACCCTAACTTTTTTCCTCGAACGGAGCACAGTAAGCAACGCACCGATTGTATCGTTCGCGGATGCTCCGAGCGGCCCATTTGTCAACCTTAGCCCCCTTCCCCCACCGCGCGCACCCGAGCCCCCGGCGACAAAAGAAAAGCTCCAGATGAACACTGAAACTATATCAATTTATGTTTGCCTGGTGCGAGATGTGCAGGAATGCGCCCTTTGAAGTATTTTTTGGGATACAGAAAAGTCTGACTGAGTCTGGCAGTCCCTCAAGGTTCTCAAAATCTGGATATCTCTAGATATCGGGGTTAAAAATTCCGCTGTAGCTGGGTGTAAAAGGGGAGTGCTGGGGAAAAATAAATGAGTAAGGTTAAGGTTTATAGTATGGAATAGTGACTACTTTTCCTTGGAATTGCTCTTCGATTCTCTCTTGTCCGGATTCTGAGACTTCTTAGTTTTTATGAATACAACTACTCAACGGACTAACCGCATTTTGAACTGATGAATGATGTTGAATCTTCCTTTTGAAAAACACTTTAACAGAGGTGAAAAGTAGAGGTGATTACAGCATCAAAAAACATAATTGGATGAGGCCAAAAATCAATGAGGTTCTCAATGAATCTAAACAAATTTTATAAAGAGAAAAGATTTGATTTTTGGCATGTTTATTTGTTACGCTTTCAAGCTAGAACGGTTGAACGGATTTAGATAAAATTTGAAACATGGGTGCATGCCCTGGATACTTTTTATCCCAATATTCATTTCCAAGTTGAAAAACAAAACGTGGAAACTGGAATAAAATAAAATAGTCCTTGAATAAAGTATAGAACAGTTCTTAGACAAATAATTGTTTTCTGTTAAATGATTATACTTAAGTTCCATTTTCTCCTTCCATTCCACCTGCCGTTGCCCTTAAATTCATAGGACAGTAACTTAGTGAATTTACAAGCAATTATAAACTTAGTTTCATTACGTCCAAGCGTAGGTACCAGGGCGTCATGACTGGTGCGGAGGCATCGAGCAATTTCCACTCAGGGCTAATTTAAGACGGGACCACGACCGACATGTTTATTGGTTAATTAAAGTTTTACTCAGAAACAAACAGTACCAGGGACGCAGAGGACGCTTGGAGGGATAGCAAAAACGGGGATTAGAAGAAAACCTATGTAAAGCGTTAACTGTAACGTATTAAAAATCTAAGTTTTATGAATAACGTGATCTCAAAAGTATCGAAAATTGTTTTAAAATTGTTAGCGAAATAGATTTATCTTAGGTACGCTAGGGATGCGCTAGGTAGGCCACGAAATAGAATTTTTGTTACGGTTTTTTCAATTTGCAGGTCAGTGTCAAGTTGTATGTTGAACAAAATAAGATTTGCGTGCGTAACAAGTAAGTATGATATTTACAGAATTATAATCATTAAAATCATCAATACAATTAGGTATTATGAACTCTATAGAGGGTTTTATTGAGGATTTTAACGATTATAACTCTGTAACGTCATATTTGTTACGCTCGCGAATCATATTCTAATCAACATTCAACATGAAACTGACCTGCAAATTGTAAAAAACGTAAGAAAAATTTAATTTCGTGGTCCACCTAGCGCGTGGTCCTTAAACCAAAAATGATACGTAAAATCAAAAATTGTTAGAAAATAGGTTTGTGCAGTTCTCCTAGCCAGTTTCAATCAGCATCGATAAAATAGCAAATACAATATCTCCATTTTTCTTTAACTTTTCATCATCTGTTAGAATTTTAACAATTCCTGAACAAAGGACATAGTCCTTTTGCTTGGGGGAAGTTCTAAAGATGACAAGATGATAATGATGATGATGTCGTTGCGTAGGTAGGCCTAAGAAGTGCAGGCGTGACCTATCTGCCTAGCGTTTAGTATCGGGGTCAGCTTCCAATCTAACCGGATGCAGTATACCAGTATTTTACATGGAGCGACTGCCTATCTGACCTCTACAATCTAGTGACTGGGTAACAAGATACCCCTTGGTAAAAATGATTTGCTTCTGACAACCTGTAACGACTGTCAAAGATCTACGAATGACAGCCGGGACCAACTGCTTAACGTGTTTTCCGAGGCACTGACGGGTCTCGGTATGTAATAGATGGTCGCCCATCCACGGATCGACCTTGGCAAGCGGCCTTGAAGATCGACCCGCGGCTGTTATTATTCAGCCACGTCACTCCGACAGAAAGCTGAAAAAAATATTCTACTTGGATAAATTTTTAAATTAAACCTAAATGATTCTGCAAACGGTACAATATCAAAAACACCTGAACAGGCCACGGTTGGCAAAACAATAATCCAAGTTTACAATTTATCCGAGCGATCCCGATTACTTGCGCCTACCAACTGGCACAAGTAGCTCTACTCGACCTTAGGGTAGGAATGAGAAAAGGTATCAAGTATGCCTTATTCAACACTTTACTTATACACCCTTTTAATAATAACAGCCGCACAGGTCGATCGGTCAGGTTAAGCTACGCTTGCCGCGGTTGGTCGGTGGATGGGTGACCATCTTTACATACCGTGACCCCTCCGTGCCTCGGAAAGCACGTTAAGCCGTTGGTCCCGGCTGTCATTCGTGGGTCTTTGACAGTCGTTACGGGTCAGAAGCCCGAAAGTCTGACAACCAGTCTTACCAAGGGGTATCGTATTACCCAGTGGAGGTCAGATAGGCAGTCGCTCCATGTAAAATACTGGTATTCAGCTGCATCCGGTTAGACTGGAAGCCGACCCCAACATAGTAGGGAAAAGGCTAGGCAGATGATGATGACTTATACACCCTTTTAGCACATCAACCCCATCATCACCTTTCTGTCTTTACTTCAGCACCCTAATTGCGTCCACGCTCAATCTCAATCTGAATAATTTTGAAGGATATTGCTAATCCATTGCTTTGTATGTTTGAACAATTTGTCTGCTCAACAACGTAAATAACGCAATGAACGCTGTTGAACTGTCCAAATGAAAGCCATTGTTACTGATAGTGTGTTACGCGATTACCCCGCAGGTCGGCGCAACTCTATTTTTTCTTCCGCTCTCCTCCGTCAGCAGTCAGTCCATAAATTACTTTTTTTTTTTATTTAATATAGGCACACAATTGCACAGAGGCAGATAATGATCATTAAAAATTTACCATCACCTAAGAACACATTGTGGAATGATTGAGTTTTGAGTCTATCATGCACTACATTTTGCTTCATATCCCTCACACAATCCATCCATTTTTTCTTTGGTTTTCCTCTACCGACCTCTTAATTATCAACATTTATTTTCACCACTCTTTTGGTAACGTGCGTTTCCTACTGACGATAGCAACAAGCAGCGAGTGCGTAGTTCGGATTGTTTTGTTGCTGTGCTATAAGCAAGTGCGCGATTGCGATGAATAGAATGACTGCCCAGTCACTTGCTGGTATACGTATGTACCAAGCGAGACTCTCGAGAGTGTTCTGCCTGCCAAGCGAGCGTCGCTGAGCAAGTATTGTCTTTGACAGCTGTTGTCGCTGTGACAAACTAGCACTCGCCGGCCGGGCGGTGCGAACAGTCAGCGATACATATATATCTTTTACTGACACAGGACCTACATCCTTTGTACGTTTCTTGAGAGAGAAAATAGTCGATAGCTAGTCGCATCCTCGTCGGCGGTGAGCGAGGTGCCAAAGCAGATCGTCCTTAAATAAAAGAGCGACTAACTTTACTTGTAACCTGCCTTGCACATTACTATGGTGTGGTACTTGGAAGAACCCCAGGGGTCGCGTGAATCACGGAAGAAATCTGAGGGGCAATTCTAGTAATTTTAAGAATGTTCAACAGTCTGGTCTCAGTCTCAATCTGTCAAAAATACCTCTAATTTCCCTACATTTTGACAAGTTTTTGACATTTGTTTGTCGCTGAGAAGAGACTGCGACTAGATTTTGAACATTTTAAATTACGAGAATTGGTCTTCTGGTGTTAATGCACTAGAGATTTTGTGCTTGAAAATAAATCGAAGAGGGACAAATTACTACTTACTTATTATTATTATTATTTTTATTATTTCTTAAATTAACGCTTTTCTTAAATTTTCTTAAATTGGCATCCTAAACTCAGTCTCCACAATCTGTCAAAAAAGGTAATCAGATTTTTGAAGTTGTCGCTGATATGAGATTGCGACTAGCCTAAACTATTTTCATAATGCCATTACAGACACCGTTTGGGGCTCTACAATTAATTCATACTTCAACGAAATTCGCCCACTCGCCCGTCCCGTAATTAACGAAAAGGACAACTAAACAGTAATGAGTTCTACTAGGATCACATAAATAAATAGATTCTGTTAATGTAAACATCGTCAGGTAATTGGTACTTAGGTAAATTAGAAAATTGGGCACTTCACGTTGATCTGAGGTAGATAAGCCGTCGAATGTGTAAATTAGGCCTAAATTGTG
This sequence comes from Gortyna flavago, assembly GCA_963669345.1. NCBI lineage: Eukaryota > Metazoa > Arthropoda > Insecta > Lepidoptera > Noctuidae > Gortyna > Gortyna flavago. Next base: position 16,302,428 of record OY770142.1, read on the forward strand.
GTGGTGTGCCTTGGGACGAACGCATTTTTGCTCGCTAGCTGATTGCCTGCGAATTTTTCCACATTAAAACATAGATGATAATTACCTAAATATGTATTATATTGCAGAGTAAGCAAACTGAAGTGGCAGTGGGCTGGCCATGTTTGTCGAAGGACCGATGGCCGGTGGAGCAGACGAGTCCTGGACTGGAGACCGCGTATCGGCAAGCGTTGTGTGGGACGCCCCCCAGCTAAATGGATGGACGACCTAAAGGTGGTTGGGGTAGACTGGATGCGGAAGGCGAAGGACAGGGTGTTGTGGCGCAGCCTGGGAGAGGCCTATGTCCAGCAGTAGACTGTAATTGACTGAGTTGATTGATTGAATAATTACCTAAAATTTAAGAAACCTAAAGAGTAACCGGTTGTCGTGGGATGAACATGTGATGCAGAGGAATGACTGGAAAAGTCTTAAAAAGGGGAAGAGCCAGTGTAGTTCGCGAAATTCAATTTTTTTAGGTTTTTTTAAGTCAGTGTCATGTTGAATGTTGATTAAAACATGATTCGCTACCGTAACAAGTATGTATTTACAGAATTACAATCATTAAATTTATCAATATAAACCTCTAAGTTCATATAATCCTATTGATTGCCATTTCATGAAATAGTAATTCAATCAACGAACTTAGATAATCATCCTAGATAATGTTCCCAATGACACAGGCCTCCTCTCTGTGAGAGGGAGTTGGCCGCAATCCACCACGCGGCCCCAGTGTGGGTTGATAGATGTCACATGTCTTCGAAATGTTTAGTTCTAGGATGCCTGGCCGGTTTCCTCACGATGTTTTCCTTCACCGTTTTGAGAGCAGTGGTGATGGAATAATTTACACAAAGTAAAGCAGATGACCTGATAGGACGACCTGCAAATTGCAAAAATCGTAAGAAAATTTGAATTTCGCGGGCTACATAGTGCATCCCTCTTTAGTATAAATACTCTGAATACGGATGGCTCTAAGAAAAAGGGCAGACCAAAGAAACTATTAATGGATTTTGTGAAAGATTATGGCTAGAAAGGAAGAGAATTCTGAGATGACGGGATGACCCATGCCTCTTAGGGGATATGTTGAAAAAAATGTGTTTTTTCTACTTCTTGTAACTGGTTAAGTATGTGGAATAGGGATTAATGAATTACGATTACGAATACGATTCAATGAATTTTTCTAAATACAAAAAAAAATGCTAAGTTATATCTATTTTTTTACTTTTTTCGACATCACGGCATAACACTTTATGAGTTATTCAATGGAATTTACTTTAAAACAGAATTATCATATTAAAGTAATTTTAAATCTTATTTATTTATTTTGTTAAAAAGGAGTAATTATTCGTTTTGGCACATACGTTGTTTTATTCCGAGCGCACGCACATTATAGCCATCTCTCTTCATTTGCGTTTCAAAAGTAATTGCATCACTTTCGCTCTCTTAGTAGGTTTTCGAGGATTTTTAGTAAGTTAAGTATTTTAAGTAACTTTCATTTAAAACGTGCCATAAGTCTCATTAAATGCGCCTGAGCAGGCAATGTTCATCAGCAACCTTCTAGCTCTTCTACTTAATTTCGTGTCGATGGTAATCTTCTTCGATATTTTATATTGTTTGAGTCCGTAGGTGGCCACGTTGATTGTGGCATCAGTGGCATTCTTGAAGTCATCTAAGGTGCAGGTGAACGGGCACTTAGGGCACTCCAGCAAGCGGGGCATGGTCTGATTAGAGGCACCGCACTCGCACTGGGTGTTGGATGGGCAGTAATCTCCACTTCAACAGATTTTGGCGCAATCGATTGAGGGCTTTCCATATTTAACCCACTGGAGAACACGGCCGAGAGTGAAATGTTACTGGGGTTTAAGAAAGGTGGTGGATGCTTTTCTTCCCACCTTATAGCCAAGCCATTGGTGCTTGACGACAAAAATTAATAAGTTTTAGATCTTACAACCAGACTTACTAAGGGGTATCGTATTACTCAGTAACTGGGTTGTGGAGTTCAGATAGACAGTCGCTTCATGTAAAATACTGGTATCCAGCTGCGTCCGGTTAGACTGGAAATCGACCCAAATATAGGTAGTTGAAAAAGGCTAGGCAGATGGCTAATCAGATCTTACAGATTGACGCTACAAGAATATCTGCTGAAAACACGGCTTAACAGCCACCTCATGGACACTGAAACATGTCATTTAAAAGCGCTTCAAGCGCCTTACAGCTATAAACATAACCTAATCACATTAGCTCTAACTTAAACACAGCTATAAAGCCATAAATCGTATTTTAAAACCTCCCGCTGGCTCTGCGCTCCTAGTACTCGTCGACTCCAACTATTTCACGTTTAATGGACCAAATAACTGGCGTGATGGCCAGCAGTGGACTACTTCCGGCGTTTTGAACATTTTTCGCGGGGATATTTCCGTTTTTAGCTTAAATTATTGTTATTGTTTTGTAGGAGTATGCTTTATTAAGACTATGCTGTCCTGGTAGTTATTTGATATAGTTGGGCTTATTAAATGTTATGTGGCAGTTGTTGTCTGCCTAGTTTTGAAAATACCTGTTTTAAAAAAAAAAAAAACGAAAAATGGATTTAAAAAAAAAACGAGCCCAGTGTATGTAAAATATCTTAGTTTTTCGTCATCAGAGGCATAATATCATGTAAGTTTGATAAAAATAAACTTATTTTTTTTTTCGTAATTTATCCAAACAGGAGCGATTAAGCGGAAGCTTCATTAAGTTTTGATTTTGGAATAGTTGGAGCATTCGTTGTTTGTTATTTTTTTTTTTGCAGAACAATGATGAGCCAAGACTGTTGTTTTTTTGACATTCCTGTTTACTAATAAACATTGTGTAACGCCTGTATAGTTACACAACGCTTTGTCTTCTTCTTTCGAAAGTCAAATTACTGACGACTGAAAGAGAGAAATCAGTGTGTACCTATTCATCAGATATAATACGTTTATTAGTAAGGGAGTTAGGTAATAAACTTGAAAAAAACGCTAGATAATAAATAATAAACGATTACATTATATTTCCTGTGATTCACCTAACCCAAAAACATCCCCAAATTGTCTTACAAACAAATACAACGAAATTAAGCAACAATTTAAAAACGTGCACGCATCTATTACGGTCTGACCGCTTCTAAATCGCGCTGTACATTGCGCGCTAGGTTAGGTAGGCCGCATCGAATTCATCACACGCGCGGCAATGAAAAACGTTTGGTCGCGCGACGCGGTGCCGCGACAACTAACGGCCGTGTCGCTTTGACGCTCGTGCGACAAGTCGTGACGGCGTACAGTTGGCGCAAAATGGAGTATGGTATGCTAGTTTTCATTAACAGAATGTTGGGTTTGTTTGAAAATGCGTTATATTTGTGTTAAGGAATCTGAAGCAAATGCCGGCCAATCTGGCAATCAGAGTAGTGGTGCTGTTTTTTACATTTCTATGGGTGGGCCAGTATCAGTCCCGACTTACAAGTTGTAAGTCGTGTTTTCGAACCCCAGTCAGGCACTTTACTTTGTGTATTTAATTTCATCATCACTGCTCTTAAAACGGTCAAGAAAAACATCGTGAGGAAACCGGCATGTCCTAGAACCAAAAATTCGAAGACATGTGACATCTACCAACCCGCACTGGGCCCTCCCTCTCATAGTCGCCCTGTGTCCCAACAGTGAGAACATTATAGGCTGATTATGTTTTTGCTATGCTTATGCTGGTAATCAACTGCATGATGCGAAAGGTTCCCGATTTCTACTAAAATTGGCAGCTTCTTTAAGAAGAATATATTTTTCACTTTTACTCCCATTTTCTCCTATATATAGAAATGTGAGCATAGGTAGATACTATACTGCTGCAAGGATCTTTTTGCAATCGAATGACGTTGACAAGGGGGTGCTGTTGGTAACATTTGTGCAATTGTTTTGTGAAATGTAATACTTGCATTGTAAGTATACAAAAAACAAGATGGCGGTGTTAGTTCCGATTTTGGCCACGCGCCAATTAACCTTGTAGCGCTATTATAATATATCCTTATTTATCCATAAAGCTTCTATCATTAAGGGCAAATTTTACCTAACTTTTATACCTAGAATAAGTCATAACCTCGGAATACATTTTTAATTTTTGACAGTGTTTTCATACTAGAATTGTCAGACGTTAATTTTATTCCACGGAATCAGCCCTAAATCTGCTAACGCTACTCCAATAGAACGTACACCAACAATGATCGCTTTTCACACAACGTAGGTACTGAAAAATTTGTCCAACAGGCAATGTCCGAAGCGAACATATATCTTGTGCAGTACCACAATCCATGCCGGCTGTACCAGGCTATCATATAATACAAGCAAGTTGTTTTCCAATGCAAGGCAAGAGCCTCTTCACGCAGAGAAGGTACGAGCATGATCATCGCGCTTACATACATCATCATAATATTATTTGGCAATTTTAGATTAATTTATATTATATTGAAAACTGAGATGAGAACACACATACCTCATTCTCATCTGAGATGCGATGTGATGATACCGGATAAGATAAGGTATGAGTACTAGTAACGCGGGTGACAAACTGAGGAGTAGGCGATTGTCGTGCTGTGGACATGAGGAGTACAGAACAAGAAAAGATTTAAATCAAAACCTAATCAAATCAACCTTTATTTCAGAAAATGTTACACATTACAAAGTACCAACCAGTACATGTAAGAATGTGGATGACTAACGAGAAGAGAAAAGAGGCAGACTGGAGAAAATAACTAAAACGACCAGTCGGATTTGAAACATTCTTTTTGCATTTGATAGCACCATTTTTGAGGAAGGCTATTATTAACATCACGCTACGACAATTAGGAGCCGAGCAAAAAAGAAGTCAGAAAGAACGATAAGGTAAAACGAAGTAACAGCGCGGGCGGGCGATGCGATGCGACGTGGTACGGGGAACAAGAAATTTCACGCTGTCGAAGTCGCGGACAGAAGTTAGTTATGGAAAAATTGTCTAAGATAGTAATGGCTAAAAATGAAGTAGGTAAACATATATGAGACAGAAAACTGCGCTGAAGCTGTCTCCAAATGAATTGGAATATAGATAGGAAACTGATGGATGGTCTAATGACGACACTGTCACTGAAAAGACCTTAAAATGGCCTGAGCGAAATGCTTAACCTTTTTGATTTATTTGCTAGCTGTGCCTGCGACTTCGTTCCTTTGCATGTAGGAAAACAATTGGATTTCATGGGCTCAATTTTTTTGCGCGGAATCCTCATATTTTTCTAAAATAAAAGTAGCCTAACTTACTCCTTGTAAGATCAGCTAATCTGCTACCTGCCAGTGAAAGTCCCATCAAAATCGGTCCTGTCGTTATGGAGATTAGCCGGAAATACAGACAGACAGACAAACCGACGGACATAAAAATTTGAAGAAGAAAAAAATTTTGTTATAAGTACCGTACTACCGTGTAGGTATAATAATTATGTACAATTTCATATTGACATTACGAACAGACACTCCAACTTTATTTATTAGTATTATATTATTTGGAGATTTGTACTTACGTAGAACGTGTATGCGACTGGCGCAGGAGCCACGGCACAAAAAAAAGATAAAAAAATATAATGCTCAGCATTGGGTTATAGTGAAACTGTGAATGATGAATAATGATTGAAACAGATGTCGAGCGCCTAGTAAAATGGATAACTACTACCAGGATCACATAACGATGTAGAGACAATCGTAACAAGACGTGGATGCGAGTGGACCGTTCAGCTTAGTATATTGCATCAATTGTACTAGGAGCACAGGAATGCGGAGAAATGCCATTTAGAGCTCTCGAAGTCTCGAGTGATATGTGTAGGAGGTTGAATAGCAAGACATAGTTCTACCAGGCGCACAGACGGACGAAGAGATTAATTAAACTGCATATCTACCTATAGAGACAAAGTGAAATTTATATGAGAAATCATTGAATCACAAATTAATAAGGACGTAATTGATATTAAAATTTAATTAACTCGCCATTGTTATAAAAGGCAGCCATCATGATAAAACCACAACAAATTTAATTCAATTACGACTTACATAACCCCATAAAAAACTTAGAAATAACTCAAGAATCTTCCATAGTTGACAAAGCAAAATTCAAAGTAGGTATTCCATACATAGTACCTACACACATCGAAGATATTCCTTCATTCTCAATACGACTCACAAATGGGGCGGTTCGCTTTCATCCGGATTATTCAATTAAGTCGCATTCATTAAAGTGCACATCAGCAATGTTAAAAAGGTACATAAAAGGATTGCAATTTCTTTATTACCTCATTCCAATTCCGGTGACGGCGTTGTCAATATAAGAAACATAAGATAGATGCCACTTCACGACCATCCACTAACGAATTCTGCACTTACATCGTATCAACCATACAAATTACTATCAATTTTGAACTATATTAGACCTAGATAGGACTCAAAATCATTTACGTAAAACGCAGTAAAAGCCAGCAACATTGTCGAAATTTAAAAATTACAAATGACAATAAAATATGGCACTTAAAATCACAGCAAGAAAATCCAAAATGTTTTGAATCAGAATTAGAAATACAGCATTTCCGAACTAGCATGTATCCGATTGTTTACATCGATCATCTGTCCCTTTCGCCCTCGCCGTTAATCGTATATGTCGTCTCGTTCGTTCAGATACGTGACTGAACATTTAGATGTTCGCTTGTGCCCAGATAATGGCTGGTAGGTTTGACAATAACATTAGTTCGGATACGAACCGCTTTGATTGGATTATTGAAAGATATCGACATGCCTGTGATTTATGAGCGCCTGGTCAAAAGTATATCCATACTCTATGGTGGTATATATAAATTAGCACCTAGCACTTGTATAACATAAATAAAATAACCATAGTTTGTTTCCTGGTGACTTATGAGGTAAAAATATAACTCATCATCTGACTAGCCTTTGTTGGCCTGCTGGCGTTGGCTTCCAGTCTAACCGGATACAACTGAATACCGCTGTTGTGCTGTTGGGTTTCTGCTCTTGACAAGTCTGTCAAATCATTGTGATCACCTTTAAATTGTCATGTCATTGTCAATTGGCTGTGTCCCAGCAGTATAATAGGAACATTATAGGCTGATTATGTGCAGAAAAAAAAACTCAAGAAATTCAAATTCGTTAAAGAGACACATAATTGTTTTCCGATATCCACGCGAACGAAGTCGCGGGCACAGCTAGTTTACAATAAATTGGACAGTCTTCAATAGTAAGTTGGAATTCAAACCATGATCCTCGATATTGAAGACATCGTTACTGAACTAACTGACTACCTAAGTACTTAGATAACAACTAAACTTTTGACAGATTGTTACGAAAAAAAGAAAGCTAACCATCATAGCCACCTTGTTAAGTATAACTTCTGGACCTGTAAATATAAAAACAATGACTTGAAAAACACTGTTTCTATTAATTTCGGAAGTCGGTGTCGTTTCCGCATTTTCGTTTTTTATCACCGACTTCCGAAATTAAAGTTATTTTTCACTTTGTAGTGTTTTTTTTGGATGTGAATAAATAAGTAAGTAAAAACTACCCAAGCATCATCTGCCTAGCCTTTTCCCAACTATGTTGGGATCGGCTTCCAATCTAACCGGTTGCAGTTGAATACCAGTGTTTTACATGGAGCGACTGCCTATCTGACTTCCACAACCCAGTTACTGGGTAATACGATGCCCCTTGGTAAGACTGGTTGTCAGACTTTCGGGCTTCTGACGACCCGTAACGACTGTCAAAGATCCAAGAATGACAGCCGGGACCAACGGCTTAACGTGTTTTCCGAGGCACGAACGGGTCTCGGTACTTATGTAAAGATGGTAACCCATCTACGGTCCGACCGCGGCAAGCGTAGCTTAATCTGATCGATAGGCCCGTGCGGCTGTTATGACTTTACTACGAGACATTTAGAAAAGTATCAGGTGTACATTTTTAGTAAGTACAACTTACAAATTGAGTCTTTTCTGATTTGACTTATATTTAATCCATAGATACTAATATTATAAATTCGAAAGTAACTCTGTCTGTCTGTATGTTACCTTTTCACGCCTAAACCACTGAACGGATTTCGATAAAATTTGGCAGAGAGATAGATTGCATCCCGGGGAAGTACATAGGATAGTTTTTATCAAGCTCACGGGCGAAGCCGCGGGCGGAAGCTAGTAATTTTATAACTTAAATTACAATTGAATTATGTTATTCAAACAATAATTGGTGGACACAGGAAGACTATGTCCAGCAGTGGAAGTCTAGGCTGAAATGATGAATGATGACGTAATGAAGCATAAACCTATATTATTATATTCATTTACTGAAATATACGCAAAAAGGACGTTTTCTTCTACAAAGAGAACCTGCAATGCAATTTTAGAACCTGCAATGCAACAGAATCTGCCCAATAAGACTCTGAAGCACTGTACCTATCTATTTATGTTTCGTTACTGCGATAGCCATTAAGATTACAAACGATTAATCCAGCTTCCAACAACGTCATTATCTACATTTTAATCTGTGATAAAAATCGATAAATGATGGATTGATGGTTCACCTGAAGAAAATCTAGTCGCAACCTCATCACAATAATAAAAAAATATATACTTAATAATTAAATTGTCAAAAATGTAGGAAAATTTTAAGTATTTTTGACAGATTGACTATAAGATCAAAATGCGCATGTTCTTAAAAATACGTAATGTGACCCTCTGATATTAAGTACTAAGACGTTACGCAAAGAACAAAAAAAAAAAGAAAAATTTATGTAAAAAAAAAAAAACGTTCCTCTCTGTGGAGCTCTGACCGCCGCGTCGGTAGCTTGGACCCTGTTCCCGATACCGGTGGGTTACATTTTTTTTAAATGTTTTTTTTTTGTATATATAATAAAAATAAAAATCTGAAATGGCCTTTTGAGGAAAGAACCACACAGATTGAGTGGACCTGTCCAGTCAGTCTTCATAATCATCAGCAACATTGCAAGTCCGTATGGAAGTGCAAACGCTCACTTATGAGTTAGTAGTGAACAGGACGCGTTACTGACTGCCAGCCCGGGCTGGAGTCGACTTTAAGTACGTTTCCTTCATTTCGGAATTCCCTCTCACAATGATTGTAGCAATTTTCCGGGGCATCCGTCGTGAGAGGCCGCGGGGGCGAAGCGTTAGGAGATAGGGCGTAATATGGCTATTTCATCTAAAAATGTGTTATATTTTATAGAAAGATACATAATTTATTTCACAAAAGAAATAGCACGACACACAAAGCTTAATCAATATAAATGATAACAAATTGAAATAGAAGGTGCCAATATACAAAAAAGAAATAAAGGCGTCTTTATTTATTTCATGTGTGACAAAACTTGCGAGTTTTCTCCCTAGCCGTGTTCTGCTCCAGCATCATTCTAGTTAAAGTTGACCATAGTCATAGTACCTAAATATTAATTCAGGCAATCAACTATTGATAACTGTCAGTAAGAATCAGAGTTTATGAATTTCATGTACCTATCGGTGTACTTTATATAATAGGGACTTAAAAAAACATAGAGATGACCAGAATTGTACTAAATTGTACTTATTGTTTTAATTGCAATTATGACGTGTTCTTTTTGTACTGCTATAGGACTTGGTACCTCAATAACTAAATAGATGACGATTCCTTCAGTCTGTCTGTCTCTCCGGCTACAAAGGGGGCGGCGAGCGGGCGAGGGTGGCGCCACGGGGCGGGGGCTTCAGTGACGTCGCTTGAGCGTGTGAAAATTACATTCCAGGAGTGCCTCGCATATCTATCACTTGCAAATTTAACTTTAGTTTCACAACGCGGTAGTGTGCGGATTCCGTTGTATGTATTCATGCTATATACTAAGTGTAGTATGTCTCGAGGGATGCAAGAATGGAGCAAGTCTCGTGGTTTTATGGACTGCATTATAATTTCAAACATATAGAGGAATTTTAATCTTAAAAAACCCGTCTAACAGACAAGTAAAGCGTAAAGAATAATCAGCCTATAATGTTCCCACTGACACTGACCCACGGTGGGTCACAGACCTCCTCGGATTTTTTGTACTGATTTTGTTTTTTTTTTTTGGTCACGATTTTTTCCTTGAACGGACAAATAGATAAGATAGATAGATAGGAATAGACCGAACTAAATGGAAAATTCTAGAACAGGGGGCCAAAAAAGGCCACTTTGGCAGAATCATAAAACAATTCATATCACGCTTCAGTTTCATCTGCATGACAGTTTTGTATGGAGATTCGTAAAATGCTATAGGTACTACACCTCGGCCTAACCCCTCAGCGACAATTTATGTCAAAAACTTGTCAACAATGTAGGGAAATTATAAGTAACTGAGATCAGACTGTGAACATTCTTAAAATTACAGGAACTGCTACCCTGATTTGAGCAAATTATTCGAACACAAACTAACATTTATATTATTTAAACTGGCAACGAAATGTAATATATGTTTTTTTTTTTACCTGTGTTGTCCCACTGCAAGGCACTTCTTTCCACTCCTCTCGGTCTTGAGCTAGTGTGGACTAATCCTGTCTGTAAGCGTCAAGCTCGTCTCGCCATCTTCTCCTGGGTCTGCCTCGATGTTGCCGGACGTTTTCTGGGACCCACATGGTGGTATATATGGCCCATTACTCGTTCGACTTGCGGCAAACATGTCCGGCCCAGTATTTTGTAACATAAGCTTGATTGCTTTTTGAAAAATAAATAAAGGCTTATTTTATTTACTTAAAAATCATGGAAGAAGTATCAACAACAAAATAGGTGGGACTAGGGTGTAAGAAAATGCAAGCAGTTCTAATGACCAATGAGCTTACCTAATTACATTCCCCGACTACAAGCTCAGGTACCTCAATAATAATCCAATTGGTCAAGACAATGCAATTCACACAAACCTAAACGATGGCCGGTCATTGGATATTACGAAAGCAATGCCTATCTGTGACATTATTGGAACTACAAGTAGGTATGAGAACATTCAACTGCACTTTTGTCAAAATCAGCGTCGAGCATGCAATCAGAAACGCATTACGGTCTATGCTAGCCTGGTACATGCGATGGCACAACGTAGCGTACATACTTAAAATTCTATTAATAATACGTGCATAAAAATCACGACTGTATTCCCAAAAGGGGTGTGCAGAGGTGGAATAGCACATACACATTTCGCCAGATATTATGTTATAATAAGTAACATAGAACATATGGGCGAACTGATTGCCATTATGAAAAGGGCAGGAGTCCAGAATTCCTGACTCAATTGAGAAGTCCCTGACGGTAAAACGTACAAATAAAAATGATAAATTTCATAACTCCTGTAAGTGCCTTTAACCATTCAAGGGTTGACTGGTTCAGTTCTAGAGAGATCCATCTGGATATTTCTAGCAAAATAAATGTGTTATCATCACAGACTATACGGACATACCAGCTTGATAAACGAAGAGAAAGTTGCCTAAAATAGCCTGCAAAAATGGCTTTGTACATTCGATGTAACGTTCCATTAACGATATTTTGCCGACCTCTCTTTTTGGATAAGTAAGTCTTCAAAAAACAAGAAGGTCTAAATATTCCCCTGAAAAATAATACCAATAACTTACAATTAATATTAGAATACCTTTCAAAACACCACGACCATGTGGAAACTTTATCATCCGAACTCTACGGCATCGTGTTGCTCAATACAAGTTTAAAAAGTTTGAATATTTAAATTATACGGAAATCGTGCCTCCAGGGAATGTCCTGGCAACTGAACAGAATCCCGGTTAATAATATAACAAGCTGGTAGACTTTAAAATCTGGGTTTAAGACTTCTTTTCGTGGGCGTGACGTATTTCGAGCGAATTCGAAAAAAGTCGGTGTACCTAGCTGTTGTTTATTCAGGTTAACACATCGTACCCCTAAAGGCCGATTCCCGTAATTAAAACCGTTCAAATTCTAGTCACAATATCATCTCAACTCAACGACAACCAATGTCTATAGCTTGTCAAAAATATAAGTAAGGATTTAGAGGTATTTTTGACAGATTGAGACAGATCAGACTGTGAACGTAATTCAAATTACGAGAATTCCTCTGTGAATTGTTTTATGATTCTGCCAAAGTGGCCTTTTTAGGCCCAGGGCGCGAACAATTCATATCACGCAATTTCATCTGTATGACAGTTTTGTATGGAGATGCGTAAAATGCTATAGTTACGCCTCTGCCTAACCCTTCAGGGATATATAGGTGTGAAACTGTGAAACAGATGAATTGCGTGATATGAATTGTTATATGATTCCTAAAGTGGCCTTTTTTGGCCCCCAGTAGGTACTAAGAACTAACCACTTCTTAAAACAATGTATTTTTACGTCCCAGAGACGTACAAACAGGTGTTACGTCCAACAGATGCATTTTATGTAACTCAGTAGTTGGATTTACTGCCTCGTAAAACCGGGAGTACAATAACTAGCTATAGGAAAGACCTTATGACCGTTTGTGTACAATAAGCTTGGTTGGCGAGGCTTGCCGGAAATTAAGCCATTTTGCTTGGATTCGTTTCATCAAACTATGTTTTGAGTGATGTTTCACACGCATTTGTAAGCCAATGAAGCTAGAGAAAATGTATGACATGGTCTATCAATGATGGCCCAGTGGTATTAGCCCCGACTTACGAATTGTAAGGTCGTGAGTTCGAACCCACTTTGTGTATTTAATTTAATCACCACTGCTCTCAACCCAAATGATTACTGGCAGGTCTTGTACCTACGAAACGTTTGTCAATAGGTGGTAAGGTGGTACTAGGGCAACAGGGATCGACAGGACATTAATAGGTCTGATCTCGAAGCATGGCATGCCTCGAAGTGTGAGTTCGATGGATGTAGGTAAGTGATCATGTTATTCCAATTATAATGCTACCAATTAAATAGAACAATTTTTTTTTTAATTACCGGCACCATTTTCTCAAAGTTTAGCTACGAATTGAAATAAAATTAGCTATGCTTGAAAAAAAAAACAGAGACAAATCATAATATCTCTGTACTTACGAAACCACGGAACAGATAAATCTGTTCCGTGTACGAAACCTACATTTCATTCTTTAATCATATATTTTAAATGAAGTTTCGTTTAAACAATAAATATACTGAAGCTAGTTGAAATAAAAATATAAAATGAACAGAGTTCTCAAGTTTTGTTTTGAGACACCGCAAAATACGCTACAGCTAGCGACATCTAGTATGCGATAGCGGCACTTCGCGTAAACTAATCTTACAGCGAGGATAAAAATGAAGCGACAAAAACGCTTTTATCGTCTCAAAAAATAATTTGGAAAGTTTGCTGTGGTTAATTACAGTTTACGCTAAGATAGTCTCGATCGTTGTTCAAATCGTTCAAACACTCAGACGAATCCAGAAGTCTATTATAATAACAATGAAGCACAAACAAATTAATTTTAATTTAGTACCTAGTGTAAACAAATAGATTGTTGTTTAATAATGTATAAGATACCTATAAGCATTCCCTGTTAATAAATTTTAATTCCGTAAAAGAACAATAGGTATAACAGTAGGTAACTAAGCAATATTTTTGAGCACCCCCACCTCGCCCCCAGCTCCGTTTTGTTAACTACTAGCGAATAGGTTTAGCCCCTCGTGAGGTTATAGCCTGGCTTTGTATCTGTACGATTTGGTGATCACAGGCTGGAAGATGCTGCTGCCCGTCCGGCTACGACAGCCACAGATTGGTAAAAGACTCGCTCACTCTTTGCTCTATGCTGAGCGATGGCCGCGATGAGTGGATGTGACGCAGATTTCCCGCCATCTTGTTCTTTTTTGTTTTCTTTCTTTGCGTCATGTTTACCGGAAATATACGTACTTATTTTCTTTCATTCTTTGCCGGGAACCACCATGGCGTACGATATATTTTATGATGAATATTAAAATAGCCTCCATCACGTAATCTGACCAAAATTATCTCTACACTTTAAAACTCAGTGTGACCTCTGAGTTTGTTTCTAGTACTGAAATAAATATCATATATCATTTACCAAGGAATTAAGTCCTGCTAAAACCTTGCTAACTGTCTAATATTTTTACTGCGGCATCAGTAGGTAGGTACCTATGAGCTATCCTCACTATAGTTCGCGCTGATGCAAGGTAGGTACTGCTTTTGGTGGCCGGGTGATGCCAGATCCATTTTTCTTCTTCTTCGTGTCGCTGGCACGATTGTACTTTAGATCTTGTTGGCCCAAATCTTCGCCACTTCCACGGTGTTGTCAGTGGCAGCGCAGAGGTCACCTTGACTGCATGCTTTGGGACACAGAGGGCAGGATAGGAGGTGGAGCATGGTTTGTGAAATATTCACACCCTACTGCCCTTCCGTCGAGGTAGCCCCACTTTACCAGGTTGAAGTTACATCCATTAGAATGACAAGATTAAACTGTTCCCTAAGTGCATTACTCCAGAGCAAACTAACCCTGTTTGAATATGAAAGCAATAGTACCTTAAAATTAAGTATAGCGTCACATTTTCTAAATCCCGAATCAAGATTTTGACACCAACCGATCCTGAAATGTTTGACATTACTTCAGAACTCAAAAAAAATCCACGACCTCATCTTTAACAAAAAAAATTCACCTCTCACGTGAACAACTAAGCCAACACACTATCATCTCAAAAAAAAAAAACAAGTATGCATGTATTTTTTAATGGCGGCACGATCAAAGCGCCGCTCTTGCGCGTGCTCAGCGCACATTGTACGCTAATGCGCGCATTGACGACGGACTCCGACGAAGCCCGAAGTCCGGCCGAGTCCGTCGAATGGACGTGGATGGACCCGATTGTGAGCCAACGATGTAAATTTCATTGTTTGGCCCTTTTTCTTACTAAAGACTATTTAATAATAAATATCAATGGGTTTTTTACGTTTGTTCGGGCTAAGTAGATGAGGTATAAATATCAAATACCAGTAGATAGTATTCGAATCAACTGCATTCAGAAATAAAAGAGTGAACGGGCATCTTCTGGGCACGCTCGTACCATCATAGACCTCATCCATCGCTCTCCATCAGGCGTGATCGAAGTCAAGAGCAGGCCCGTTCATATTTTTTTTATCGTTTATGTCCAAAAATAACGAGGTTTGAGATGAATGATGCTATTCTATATAGATAGATGTAAAAGATGGAAATAAAATAAGGATGACCTTGCTCGAAAGCTGGGCTTTGTTCGAACACTCTTCAATACTGACAAACATGGCTGGACTTATGTCAATTATTGCCAACTCTCATCTCGATGCTATAGTAAAATTCACAATAAAATGAGACTCCAGTTCTCCACCGATCATTGTGAACCTTACCATCTAATGAAACCCTGAGCAAAGCGCGAATCCAGATACTGGGATCCGCCCTAGGCAACATAGGGTAAGGGAAGTCTTTCATCAGGACCGACGGAAAATTGCGAACAATTTTCTTTCTGGTTGCTCTTAGCGATTTACATGGAAAGGAAAGGGATTAATTTCCACAGTGAAGAAAAAAGAGTTTCCTAGTCTGGGTGTTTGTGCATGTGTGATTTGTGTTTGAAAAGGCGCCGTTGATATTTGTGCAAAACAATCGTAGAGCAATGTTGTCGTTCCATGTAAAATACGAGTTTTCAGCTGCATCCGGTTCGACTGGAAGCCGACCCCGAAATAGTTGGGAAAAGGCTAGGCAGATGACGACGATGAAGCGCGGAACACGATTTCTAACCCAGCTTGCAGCTGTATCTAATTCCAAACATGTAAAAATAAGTATTACCAGACTACAAAACAAAAGCCCCACTAATAATTATTTTAATTTAAATAGCTCGTTTGGCTCGCAGCGGTCATCTAAACATATTACAAGATGGCCGCGGGGTATTTTATAATCATCGGCCGCCATTTCTGAGTGTCAACAAAAAATTCCACTATTAATATTTATGTAAATTTTTAAACGAAACTACTTTACTGGAGAAGAATTAAATATCTGATTGAAAGGGTGTTAGATATAATAATAAGCTGATGATGTAGGTAAGCATGTAGGTCCCATGCACTAGATAATACCTGCAGAACTAATTCCAAATTGCCTCGTTGGGTCTAGTGATCGCATGCGCTGTAACTGCTGAGCATGATCTGCTGGGTTTCATTCCCAGGTCGAACAGTGTTATTGAGTTTTCCATTAAGGAATTTGTCAGTAGCAGCCCGTAGTCTAGATCTGTGACCCATATTAGCTACAAGAGACTTAAATGAAACTGGCGAAATGTGGGTTTATATAGGTACACCGCTACCTAACCATTTGGGGTTAACATGAACAAGATTTTTCAGCCTATAATGTTCCCACTGCTTCCCAGCAGTGCACACACAGGGCTTCTCTATGAGAGGGACGGACTGGACCGTAATCCACCACGCGGGCCCAGTGCGGGTTGGTATATGTCACATGTCTTCGAATTTTTGGTTCTAGGACATGCCGGTTTCCTAACGATGTTTTTCTTCACCGTTTTGAGAGCAATGGTAGTTTACATGCGTGTTATGTTAATTCCAAACTCCAGGCTAATGAGAACACAGAGTAATTGCCTACCCAAATGTTCTTTCTTTGGTATTGTTCGTCGAATCGTTGAGATCCTTAATTTCTGAGTTGAGCTGCACGATTTCTGACAATTGCGTGCACTGAGTGGACAGGTCTACTCAATCTGTGTGATTCTTTCCTCAAAAGACCATTTCAGACATCATACTACATGGTCTTCACATGATCTGACCAAGATTATGTCTGGACTTTAAAAGAGACTGTGACCTCTGAGTTTGTTTCGGCCTTTCTTCTCAGAATAGTCAGATAGAGATAGGAAACGCCATCATAATTTAGTATTTTTTTTGCAAATCAAATCAATTTATTTATTTTTGCAGAAAACACTGTTACAATGGTGTTGTTAATATAGGCATCTACATTAAATTTAAAACTTGTAAAAATGTTTGTATAAATCTACTCACAGAAATAAAATCATTTATCATTTAATTACCTAAGTAAGTACTTACCTTGCAAATACAACCAAATACCTAAGCAAGGAAAGAAACCACATTTTCAGTAGGAAACTCATAGG
Source organism: Gortyna flavago (assembly GCA_963669345.1). Taxonomy (NCBI): domain Eukaryota; kingdom Metazoa; phylum Arthropoda; class Insecta; order Lepidoptera; family Noctuidae; genus Gortyna; species Gortyna flavago. The sequence goes on from OY770142.1 coordinate 16,319,572, forward strand.
TAGTATGAGAACTGGCAATGGCTTTCATTTTGACAGTTCAACAACATGCATTGCGCTATTTACGTTGTTGAGCAGACACATTTTTAGGACATAGGTACCTAATATGAATCAATGGATTAACAAAATATACTTCAAAATAATTCCGATACGAAACACAATAAGTGAATCACATCTAGGTATGCGTGAAAAACAGAGTCGGATGTCCTAAAGCATGGCCTACAATCGTCACTTCGAGTTTAAACCAGTTTATTTACTTATTAAGAAACATGCTTTGACTCAATTTCGAACATCGATAACTCATACAAAAAAAGTGTTCAAATGCAATATCGGTTCGTCCATTAAGCCGTCAAAACAAGAGAAAAAATGCAATTTTAATTACTAAAAACAAACGGGGGTCGTTGAACTAAATAACAAAAGCGGCCAAATCTCGTCGAACCGGCCGTGGCCTATGTAACTCATTATAAGAATTCGTCTTAATTTTATATTATTTTTTTGAAGACGTCCATTAAAACCTCCATTCAGAACCAGGCATCAAGACTTTGCGCCCGTGCCTGAGTGCATTTAGAAAAACAAAAGCGAGTTTACCACCAGTGTTGCAAAGTCAAAAATTATTTTCTTTGATTAGGAAATAATTTAAAAATATTTGAGCCAAGAATCAAAAATGTCTGGAATCAACACAAATAATCTAACTTATTATGGAATATCAGGACTTACAATATAAAAAAGATCCCAATAATTACTTTAATGAACAATTCAGCAGAAAAAACGACATTCTATTCTCATTACCGTCCCCCAATTTTCGATCAAATTTTCCAAATAATGTTCACGCGTTGTAACCCAAATCACTGCTATAGTTATGCGTCTGTCCTTTTCTAACGCCATTAATTGGATCTTTTATCTCTTTCCAGCTGTAATAAAACTAAATTGGTTTTAAATGCTTAGGATTGGTGATGGGGAAGGTAAGGTAATTTACTGGGTCTAAACCTTCTTATTATCATTAATACAGAAATTGCTCCATGCATAAAAATAAAATTTTGTGTAGGCATGTAAAGTATTTTTCAATAGATAGGTATATACTTTGTCGACGTGTTGTATGATGGTTACATTATGATATACGATTCCGGTAAAGAAAGTAACAAAAATGCGTTTATTGGCATTACAGCAAAGACATTACGCCTTAAACTATAAAAACAGAAAAAAGATTATAATGCCAAAAGGGCCTTAGCTCAGCATAATGTCAGATGACAACACAAGGTCTACCAACTGACGCTGATTTTCAGCTGCAACCCTTGCCATACGCTGGAACAACAAAGACATGACATAGGAATGAAATGAATCAAGATGCCGTTAAATATGATAAATGTTTATAGGGGTGTGAGCCTGGAGATCTGTCACACAGGTCCCGAACCTAGTTCAGACTCCAGCTCTCACAAAGGTTCTAGCATACCTAAGGCAACTATTGTATATTAACACTACTGTAACAATGCACCTTTATGAGAGAAATAAACTATTTTATTATATTATTATTATTATAGGGAAGTGGGTGTTCGTTAAAATAAATTAAGTGTGATATTATAGAAAAGCTCATACAAAATCAAATAAAATGTTGTGACATTACATGTGTGTGTGTGCGTGTTCTTTTGTGATTAATGAAAAACTAAAATAAATAGGTAACCAATAAATGTGCGTACCTACTACCTACATAAAAAAAAATTGAAAATAGGTACCTACCTATAGACAAAATCGTTGTTCCTCTACTACGAAACGGATATTCATGCGATTTTCATTTTTATTTAAAGTAAAGTAAGGACAATAATAATTGACAAATAAAAGATAAAATAAATTTAAATTAAGTATTGAAATTAAAAAGAAAACTAGGTAGGTACCTAATAATAAAAAATCGATAAAATGGTAAAGTTGATAAAGTTCTTAAAATAAAAAAAAATTACAAAATTGTTTTATATCAACGTGGAAGGAATCACTTTCAAACATAGATATTTGTAACTAGCACCCTAATTGGGTAAAAACTATCAATTTAAAAAAAAACGGAGGAGGTTCTTTTGAAGGACAAATTGCAAGTCCATTGCTCTTAAGTTCCAAAAATGTATCTCGTCAACAACGTAAATAATGGAATGAATGTTGTTAAACTGTCAAAATGAAAGCCATTCCTACTGATAGTGTGGTACGCAATTACCTCGAAGGAAACACCATAACTAAGTACTTGCTTCACTCAAGGAAAAAGTGCGATAAGATGGCTCTCAAACATCAATAGAAAAACTGGAAGATGGTGCACCGAGAAGAGCCGCAGCAGAAGAAAAATAAATCCAGTCTTTATCGATTCACTGCCAGGTGAAGCATCTTCTTTTTATCGTCTCTGATCACCAACTGCTGTCCAGCTGGTCTTTCCTGCATTAAAGGGACGGTAGCACGAAGTGGTTACGTGCTGTCATACATAGGCCATGGCAAAGTTGTTGGGGTAACTGACCCTGGGGAAGTTTACCCGGAGATGTGCAGATAAGTCCGTCTATCTACCTAAGCACAGTACAGGAAGGGGCACCGGTGCCTTAACCTAGAGAAGTCCAGCAGCCCATCTGTGTGTGCCGAGGACGTTCACCAGTAAAATTATTCATCATCAAAATCGCAAAGGTACAAAAAACGCGAGCCCATCACCTGCAACACATACAATCGACAACAAACGGGTGTACAGACCTCACTCAATCAGAAATGCACCGATCAAAATGCAAATGGCGCTCATTTTATTCGTTTTGCGGCCGCAGGTACGGTCCACCATAAACTGCCAACAAATTATACATTGCTTTTATTTTTAATTGCTACGGACGAGCCACCGTCTTCGCCAGCGGCCTCCCTGACCCTTCTATTTTTGAATTATGGCGCGCCGACACGTGATTGGTCGGTGTAGAAGCGTTCGTTCAGTACTTGGTATTTATTAGCGATGCGTTCATATGGGGGTGGAGATAAAATCTAAAATGAAATACCTAATTGCATTTAAAGTTGGCTGCTCTGTATTTATTATGGCGTCATTCAGTGGCCGTCATTATTGCGGATCGTGACCGATTTTGCTGATATGCTTGAGGTATATTTAAAGGGTTTTGTTTTAAAGTTTCTTTTGTGGTGATTACCTCCGGGGTTTTAGTTATTTCTATTCAGTTCATCCTAAATGAATGATAAAGTTTAACTGGATTTCTGAATCTACTGTCAACGTAGACTTACCTACTTTTCATCTCATCATTTCATTCGAAAGAAGTCCACTATTGGACATAGGCCTCGACTGATTCAGTGTTTCTCGACTCCAGCGGATTCCTGCCGCCACAAGGTCCGGTGATTGCGGTAGCCGGATCTCCTCCGGGGATTCTTAGCACACCTTGCTACACCATAGCCTTGACCGCTACCGTACCCAAGGGTAGGCGGGCCTCTGGGCACTAGGGGTCATTTTTAAATAATTAGAATTATTAAAATTATCTTTCTAAGTTAGATTTGTACCATAACAACAAATCTCTTAGGAAAAAGTGTTTATGGTACTATTATAATTCTGTAAATACCTACCTGTTATAGTCGCGAATCAAATTTTGATCAAGATACAACCTGACACTGACCTGCAAATTGCAAAAAACGTAAGAAAATTTGAATTTCGCGGTCCCCTCAGTCCATAATCATGTACCTACTGAATCTGTCGGATCACCCTGTACTGTAACTGTATATTATTATACGTGATGCTGCTACATAAACCCACGCCTTATTCCCTTGAGGGTAGGCATCAACAAAAGCAAAAGGAGTATGTAAACCATGTATGTGTAGTGTGATGTAGGAGTATGTATGTGAGGGAAACCTCAAAATGCCACCTGCTACGAACCTTACATACTCCTTTTGCTTTTCTTGATGTTCCTATTGACAAAAGAATCGTAACGTAACGATTTATTTGCGCAACATACAATGTGGGGAGGACAATACAACAACAAATTAAAACAATGACACTTTAATGCATAAGAGTATTTTGAAACTACCAAATTAATCTTAACACTGAAATTAAAAAAGCTGTTTTTTTTTTTTTCAAATAAACTAAAGAGCAGTGATGAGGCGACTATGGGTTTTGTCATCAGCCGACTACACTCCGACTTTTAATTAGCTGCAGTAAAATGACAATCTTAACAACTCATTTCGGACTGCGTAGGTACAGACGCCAGCACATCAACCTACTACAATCTGCCAAATTTCTTTAATAGATTTTCAACTTTATAACTAAAGCATAAGGTTCAAAGTTGATTGGGAAAATTTGACAGATTGTAGTAGGTTGATGTGCTGGCGTCTGTAAGAGATATGCATGTCAAATAAGTTTCGTTTGTCACACTATTCTGTACTAGAAAAACAAGATTTGGTAGATGGCCGCGAAAAAACGAAAAGACGCCAATTTCAGTCATTTAAGTAACACCAAGTAACACATAAGCTGTCATTTTACTGCAGCTAATTAAAAGTCCGACTACAGCTATAGTGACCACAGAGCATGTACAGAGGCCAGCACATCAACCTACCCCAATCTGTCAAATTTTCCCAATTGAATATGAACCTTATTCCTTTGTGGTAAAGTTGAAAATCTATCAAAGAAATTTGACAGATTGGGGTAGCTTGATGTGCTGGCCTCTGTACATACCTAACACTTATAGTGACTAAACAATTGGATATATTTTTTAATGCAGACTGGAAACATCTTTTAATTTTTTTTTCGGTTTGTCATCAATCTGCACCTTGTATACCGTCCGGCCATAGGCTCGTTGGATGTAAGTTAAAGTATGTATCTAGGTATGTTTACGAATGAGACCTAAGTAGCAGGGACACTTATCCGTTTTGGGCACTCGATAACTTTACCCTTCATAACAAAAGTAGGTAGGTAGGTACACAAATAACACAACTGAGCAGCTTACTAGAGTTTGGCCAACGAAAGCTGACCACGAATAATTTTTTAAATTTTTTCCTAAACTTTTAGCATGGAGACTTTTTAGGACTGTCAATTCTAATTTTCAATGTCAATAAATTCGCAATAAAAAATAAATAGTATCAACTGATACTATTTATTATTCATTGCGAATTTATCCAGCCAGCCAGCTCTTGTTTTTTTTAAATGGCCGCCGTTTTTTTTCTTGGACAGCTTTCGTTGGTCAGAGTCTAGTACATTTAGGTAGGTACCTACCTGCCTACCTACCTGCAAACCAAAAATCTAGAAACAAAACCAAAGACCTTACATCTGCATCATCGTTACAACCACATAGTTAGGTCTATAATTTAGACCAATGACGCAATTTCACAATAAGTTAAAAAAAATAATAACATGTTACTTAACTTTTATTTCTTTCCGGTCTGAGAAGCAGGTTGGCGGCACAAGCATTGAACATTGAACATGAACAATCTAATTCTAATTCGTTCTGAAACGAACACCAAATTATTATCAAATGATAAAATTGACAATTTCAACTGAATAATTGTTTAGAACTAGACAAATACATTAACTAATTAAATTTTAAACACGTACCTTTAAAAAATATCAAAAGCTATTTTATAATATTATCAAAAATATTTTTGTTGTTCTTGATAATTCGCACCTTGGCGTTCAGAAATTCCAGTAGTTTCTGAACGATCCAAGGTAATGACACTAATGTCAAAATAAAGAATGACATAACCACTGTGCAGTGCGCGAGGTAGAGTGTTTTTAAATTAAATTTTACATTAAATTGTGTATGACAGTAATTTAAATTAATATAACAATAAATTCAGTGATCATGTCGTATGCCCTTATCCGTCATTTACGCCGCACGGCGCTATTATCGCAACAAATTCGCCTTGAATCCACCATGACGAGTTTGACTCCGGAAGACATCTTATTTCGGCCTCCTCTTGCTCAATGGGGCAAAGTTATAAGAGAAGCAGAGAAAATAGTTGGATACCCGACCTCTTTCATGAACTTGCGATGGTTATTGAGCGACGAATTCGCCAATTTGGCCATGCACTTGCGGACTGTTGTAAGTTCCAATAAATTTGTTGTTACGCCTTAAATATTGATTATAAATATGACTTAATATATTTCTATAGCTCTAATGAGTGTAAAAATATAATATAATGTTATTAACAGCTTAAATAATAAAGCTTTATGTCATAAAATTAAATATTATGTAACAATGTTAGTGTTTTGTGTTTGACCATGTGATGTGCAAGGTTATTTCCTGTACAACCACTTATTAGATACATTAACAAATTAGACATGTTCTTGAGATCTCAGTGATAATTTAGTTCCTATTTCTAGATTTCTAATGACCTCGATTTAACTTTAAAAGTTTAATATTAATATCTTATCAAGCCATTTTTGTATTTTATACTTATTGCTTGTGGGGTACACCCACATTATTGCGATATCTATAAGATATTAGATAAGGCAAAAGATAGATAAATCGAAAGTGGTAGTAAAAAAGCAATTTAAAACAAATTAGTTTTTTTTTTCTTAGATACCTAATGAATAAAGTAATATGTTTTTAACCAAACAAAATTCTTGTCACCAGGTTGGAATGAACCACCCCATTGTAAAGACAGCAAAAATGCTTCTGCACAACGAGCACAACAATCTGCAACCATGGGGGCTTGTCATCTTACTACTGTCTAAAGCAGCCAACCCACCATCGTCGTTGCTAACCAGCATGGTAACACAAAACCAACGAATACTTGCCGAACTTACAGAAATGATCAGAACAGGGCACTACGTACACAGAGGCTTACTCAACATACCACCAACTGACCGAAACAAAAACCATGACACAGCTATATTCGCAAACAAAATTGCTATCCTCATCGGAGACTATCTACTTGTGACAGCAAACGGAATGCTAGCCCGACTGAAAAATCAAGACTTATCATACTTAATATCAACAGCACTAAGAGATGTAAGTGAGGGAGAGTTTTATGGGCACCGAGACGCACAAAACATGCCAATACCTGGTAAACCAGTGGAAAGTAAATCAGATAGTTACGACATTTGCAGTGATACATTACCGTTAGAAGTGAAAGATGTGTCAGGTTCACCCGTAAGAGAGTGGACTTTACGTTCAATGTACAATGGTGGCACGTTGTTTGGCCGAGGCTGTCAAGGAGCACTGTTACTAGGCTCTCATGACCAAGAGAAGCAAGAACATGCGTACAAATTCGGCTGCCATCTATGCTTAGCATGGCAAGCAGCATCCGAAGTACAAAAAATTACATCGGACAAAGAATCATACTCGTTAGTCAGTGCCCCTGTTTTATTCGCCTTAAATGAAAATCCACGTTTATATGAATTAATTGGAAATGTTCAGAATATTACTGATGTAGATTTAGAGTTATTAAAAGCAGAAATTGTGAAAACTGATGCGATTGAACAGTCCCGGTTGTTGTATACGGAGCATGCAAATAAAGCTAAAAGTTATGTTGAAGAGTTTGGTGATTGTGAATCTATAGCAACTATAAAGCAGATGATTTATACATTGTAGTAGCAGTGCAGTGATAGTATAGTCGACCTCGTAAATACTTTACCACTTTTCACATCCGTACGCAAAAAACGCGCTTTGACGTGGAGTTGCGGACACCAGCCCGCATCCCGTATTACCTATTACCCTAACATTTTTCACAAGAATTCCTAGCACAATGATATTTCACTAAGGATGAAACTATCTAACTGTCACTTATACAAAGTCCTCCAGACCGAATTTCTGCCATGGCGACCAAGATGGAGAAATCAGGTGTACTCTCTCTTCCCTTACTCTCGTTGTCCGATGGGACGGCAATCCAACACAACTGAAGAGAGATCAGGCGCAGGACCAACTGCTTAACGTGCTTTCCAGGACATGAGGGGTGGGGTGGGGGGTGTGGGGGTGGAGAGAAGTATGAAAGAAAAAGAAATGTTTCGCCGACCCCAAATACATAGAGATAAGATGACGTTTTATGACCTGCAAAATATATTCAACCTAAGACTACGTACGTACGGACGTAAAAATATCGCGGTGGGATTGTATCGCGCACTGGATTTACAACTCTCGGTATTGAGCCGAGCATTGAGAATCCAACTGAGCACATACCAGCGCTTCAAGAAAACACACTGTTGGATTTTCAACCCTCGGCGCTAAGCAGAGCGTTGAAAAACCAGTGCGCGAAAAAAAATCGGCACTAAGATGATATTTGCTAAGGTAGCCCACGAGCAACTTAGTTGCCCAGCAACTTTTTTGTGTCTGTCGCTGTCTCCTCGCCGAGATTTAGACTATGCGCACACGGGAGCGACAGCAACGCTACGTTTTTTGTTAAATATTCGGTTGAGCGGCAACTTTTTTGTCGCCGTGCGCGAACTTTTATTGCAATGGACGGGCGACAGTTGCGCCCAAACCCGCGAACAAAAATGTCTCCAGCTGTCGCGTCGCTACATGCGCGCGCTTTCATACAAACCCGTAGACTTGATGTGAGAGACAAATTAGTTGCGGAGACAAAAGTTGCTCGTGGGCGCTCTCCCTTAGTCTACTTATTGTTTTATAATAAATAGAATCAGTGTCCAAGCCAATACAGTATGTTAAGTTTTCTAGTGAGACTGCCGCGTTAGTCTAGTGGTTGCAAAGGCTACTGCTGAGCACATGTAGCAACCCGGAGTCTGGATTTATGCCCGGTTGGCTCGCCCCCTATTACATGGGACTTAAACATAACTGGCGAAGTGTGGCTGTACTGGTAACACCTCTGCCTAACCCATGAGGAATACAGGCGTGAAGGTATGTTAAGTTTTCTAGTTAATTGTTGCTTCATGATTGTTTTAAACAGTGTTAGTTGTAAGACAAATAATATAATGAATGTTACCTATAGCTGTTACGTTTTGTGAGAAGTAAATGGATTTTAACTTTTGTACATTTTTGTTTTACTTAGTAGTAAGTAGTTAGTAACTGCCCCGTTGGTCTCGTGGATGCAAGCGCGACTGCTAAGCGTGGGGTCCTGGGTTCGATTCCCGGGTCGGACAAAGTGCTACTTATTGTATTTTCCGTTAGGAATAGGGAGGAGTTTGGAAGTTGGCGGTTTAATACACCCGTGCCTCGGAAAGCACGTGAAGCCGTTGGTCCTGCGCCTAATCTCTCCCCATCGGACGAGAGTAAAGGAACAGAGAGTGCACCCATGTTTACGCACACACTTGTGCACTATAATATCTCCTGCGTACCTGGATAATCTCCGTTGAGATTGGCCACCGTGACCGAAATCGGTCGGGAGGCTGTTATTATTAGTAGGTACCTATGTTTTTGTTCATGGCTGATTTTGAGCGGCGTAAATTATGGATTTATTCTTTGCTTTGTGCGCTTTCTCAATTTCTAATGTGACGATATTATCGAGGACGTCCACGTCCACATCCATAAGATGTATGGAATAATAATCGTTGAGCTCCTTAAGTTCTGAGTTGAGCTGCACGGTTCTGACAAATGCGTGCACTGACTGGACAGGTCCATTCAATCTGTGTGGTTATTTCCTCAAAATACCATTTCAGACACCAATCTACATGGCCCTCAAAGATTATGCCCGAATTTTTATATACACTTTGACATTGATGATTTTATATATTATACAATGACATGAATATTTACTTTGTAAAGTATTTTTTTATTTAATTGTTGTGAATGTGAGGACTATGTGGGTCATTTCTTTTTTACTGTTTTCCTTCTTAGTTAGTTTTAATCATGATCTGGCAGTTTGAGTAAATTACGCGGCCTACCCAAATGTCCTTTCTTTGGTATTGTTCGTCGAATCGTTGAGCTCCTCAACTTCTGAGTTGAGCTGCACGATTTTGACAAATGCTTGCACTGACTGGACAGGTCCGCTCAATCTGTGTGGTTCTTTCCTCAAAAGACCATTTCAGACACCAATCTACATGGTCTTCACATGATCTGACCAAGATTATGTCTGGACTTTAAAGAGACTGTGACCTCTGAGTTTGTTTCGGCCTTTCTTCTCAGAATAGTCAGATAGGAAACGCCGACCTCATCTAGTTTAAAAAAATATGATTGACGTGTAAAAGTGTTTGTACAAACCTACTTACAGAAAATAAATCATTTATCATAATACGTGCACGTTATAACGATATCGTGGACGGAAATTTAAAAGCGTCTAAATTATGTTTATAAACATTTTTCTTCAAGTACATAATTACTTCCGTGTTATCGTCATACCATGGACGTTCTCGATAATAATAATATCGTTAGAAATTATAAAATCGATCAATAGTTAACCACGCCAAAAAATAGAAACTATTTTAAAAATTTTCAAATCATACATAAATGACGTGGCGGCAACTGTATCACTTTCCCGCCAATAATATATTCGGCGCCATAACAGTACGGAGATCATTCTGCAATATTTGCGCAAAAATATTAATTTAATTCTGCAATAACGCGCCGCGATCGGGAAGCTCACATTTGACATTTGAATGACGTGCGCTAATGTTTTTATTAAAATAATAATTTCCATATATCGGACTTGATTTTGCCGCGAGATAATTGAGCGAAGGTGACTGTCCGATTTATATTTAAGCCCGAGTAGAAATGCGCATAAATCTACTACTAGCTGGCTCTGTTAGCCAGAATCCCCACGCACAACGGACCGAATGGGAGTCTAAGTGCGGAAAAGGGAGTCCTATCATTATTATCATCATCATCTACAGCTTCTGCCCGTGACTTCGTCCGCGTGAATTTCTTGTTCTCCCGACCCACCCCGTCGCATCGCATCGCCTGCCCGCGCTTTGTTTTTGCTCGGTTTCTGTCTTAGCATGATGTTAAAAAGCCTAAGTATAACCTTCCTCAAGAACTGGGCTATTAAATGCAAAAAGGCTGGTAGTTCCAGAGACTAGCGCGTTCAAACAAACAAACCCTTCAGCTTTATTATTAGTATAGATTGTTGTGTTGTTGTTGTGTCTTACCTAGGAGTAGGTAATAAGGGTAACCTACATGACATGTATCACCCTTTATTTCAAGAACGTAAACAAAAGGCAAAAAATAAAATAATGGAATCAGTTCATAAATACCTTTATTTATTTCTCGATATACTGAAGAGCTTCCCCGTGTATGGTGAGGGCCATCTTCTGCAGCGCTGCCCTCGCGTCCTCCACGGGAAACCTGTTGCTGTACTCCAAGACCGCCGTCAGCTCATCATCCAAGACCTTCATAAAATAATCCATAGACCTCGTACTTCGCACAGCATAGTACAGTTGTTTGTACTCAATAGGAGTTTTCTCTACTTTCGACTCCCAAATGTGGCCATAAATCTGAGGATACTCCCATAACGCTATAGTTGTTGGCGCCCCAACCAATGAGTAGGAATATGGATGCGTGAAAAAGTCTTTGACGTCTAAATAGAGTTGCCATAATAGTGCCAAATGGCCACCGAGGATGTAGGCGTTTTTTTCCATCTCTGGGCCGCGGTTCGCGAGCTTCATAGCGCCTTGGCAGCCCTTGCCAAGTATGCTGCCAGACATGAGCATGGTCCGTAATTTCCACTCAGCTATGCCTCGACCGAGGAAGTAGTCTGAGCCGAGTTTCTTTAGATTATCTTCATTTTCCCAGTCGTAGTTAACTGGTTGGCTGTCTTCACCTGAAATTATTTAAATGTTGTTTACATTGACATTTAGTTAAGTTCTTTTGGTACAGCTTGACGCCCAGCACATCAAGCTACCCGAAACTGTCAAATTTTCCCAATCAACATTGAACCTTATACTTTAGCGATAAAGTTGAAAATCTATTAAATAAATTTGACAGATTGTTGTACCTAGCTTGATGTGCTGGCGTCTGTACTTATGCTTTGTTCTTGTGCATCAGCTTTCAGGTCACGAATGTTCATTTCATTACTGACCGATTCATAAGCTACTTTAGACAAATCAAATGCAAATTTAGTGAGGCTCCTCGCCTAAGTTTTTAGGAAAGCTGAAGAGTTGGTTTGTTTGTTTGAACGCGCTAATCTCTGAAACTACCAGTTTGAATAAACCTTTTTGCCTTTGATAGCCCAATTTTTGAGGAAGGCTATAGGCTATTTAACATCACGCTAGGACTCTTAGGAGCCGAGCCAAGAGAAAACAGTCAAAAAGAACGCTAAGCGAAAATAAAAAAAAAAACGAAGTAATGACGCAGGCAGGCAATGTGATGCCCATCGCATCACATTGATGGATCGGGGGATCAAGAAACTAGAAATGTTTATCTTGACGTGTCGTCGTGTGTACTCTTGTGTTCAACAAAAGCGTTGTTGCCAAATCTAATTAATTCTTCCTTAGCATAGTCACAACCCGAGATTATCTAATCATATAGAACCTTGCAACCTGAATCACTGAATCCCTTCGTTCTTCCGTCTTTACCTTTAGGTTTCGTCGGCAATGGATTGTGGTTGTTGTCATGTAGTCCATAGGCGTCTCCCTCCACCAAGTCCCTGAGGCCGGTGGAGATCAGCTCCGTCACCTCGTTGTTGCGAAGACCACCGAGATGTTGCAGACACGTCGCCAATAGAAAGTCGCCTGTCATATAAAATATGCTGTGATGCTAGCTAGGAAATGTACATCAAGTTTAAAAAGGAGACACTCGTGGCCAAGTAATAACAGCCGCAAGGGTCGATCGATCAGGTTAAGCTACGCTTGCCGCGGTAGGCCCGTAGATGGGTGACCATCTTTGCATACCAAGACGCCCCCGTGTTTCGGAAATCACGTTAAGCTGTTGGTCGCGGCTGTTATTCGTGGATCTTTGACAGTCGTTACGGGTCGTCAGAAGCCCGAAAGTCTGACAACCAGTGTTACCAAGGAGTATCGAATTACCCAGATCTACTGAACCGATTTTGAAAATTCTTTTACTAATAGAAAGGCACATTTATTCTGAGTGTCATAGGGTATATTTTATGTTAAAACAAGATTTTTTACGCGAACGAAGTCGCGGGCAGCAGCAGTAGATTATAAATAGATATCTTACCGGTTAACAACACAATCTTATTCCCATACAGCAGGTCCTTGAACTTGTCTCCATGGCCCTTCTTATCCTGAAGGTTCACCATCGCTTTATGTATCATGTGCCCTGTCCTCTTCATCTCCACTATCTCTGCCAGCCCCCTTTGTGAGTGCAACACTCCAGAATCGTAGTGATCCCTACTAAACTCGAAGGAGTCAAAGCCAGCGGCTTTAGAAGCCAGCAGGATGATCAGGCCGACGGATTGAAGGTTGCTCTTCGATCCTACAAGGAGGTTCTTGGCTGATTTGAGGACTGGGTGGTTGCTGCCAACCTAAGGAGCAAAGGTTTGTGTCAGGCTGAGGAATATGCTGCGCAGAAAATTAAGATGAAGTGGATATGTTAGAGGTAGTATTTTTCTCTAATCCAACAAACGATCTGTATGCGGACGAATGGACGAAGATTTTATCGGCATTTCAGAAGTATTGTGAGAGGGATTTATGAAAGTATTGTTAACTTTTACCTTAATTTGATGATTTTGATGAGGCAATAATTTTGTGAAACAATGCTAAGTATGTTGGTTTGATGATAGTTAGCGCCATTTTTGACGGATACGCGTGCGTCAAGTGGACGTAAAACAGGTCCGCCCTAAAGTCCATCGAATCCTATTTTACACTCAGTGGCATATTACCAAGGCTTTCAAATCAAATTAAATGTAATTTATTTTACAATTGGTTGCCTTAAAAACTAACCTGTATTTCACCACTGTAATTGGTACGCACTGTGTTACAGGTCACCAAGCTTTGCGCATCGTACGTAGTTATACAGACACGATAGTTAGTTAAGAACTGACCAGCTTCCTCAGATGTATGGCAGAGCTGGCGATTTCATCGTTGAACAGCCAGCGAAGGTTGAGGAAGGAAGTCGGATAGCCGACGATCTGTTCCGCCTCTGTGATGACGTCACGCCAGTCTATCTCCTCCCGGCGGCCCAGGCCCAGGCCGCTGGAGTACATGCGACATGGGCTAAAATACAACAAAATAGAATAAGTGAAACATTGTCTGAACTATTATGGAGGGACGAGCTTGATGCCTACAGACAGGATTGGTCCATACTAGCTCAAGACAGAGAGGAGTGGAAAGAGAAAGGGGACCTTTGCACTGCAATGGGACAACATAGGCTAAAAATAATTTAAAAAAATATATAATTAAACTTTGACTGACCTGCTGGCTAAACTCTAGCAACGATATGCTCGTTGAGTTTGCCGTGGCAAGCTCTTTTGGGCTGTCTAAGGTGTCTACCAATATACTGTAATTTGCAAGTTTCTAAGTAGGTACCTAATTAAGGCACCTGTCTCACCGCCAACGATTTTCTCTCTTCTTGGCGAGTAAAGATAGTTTCTAGCTAAGAAGAGAGTAAAGATATATATAAACGTGTTGGCGAGCAATGATCAGCGAGGATGTTGTTAGTGGGTTAGTACATACGACCAGTAGAATGACTGACCAGTCACTTGCTGGTATGAACACCACGCGTTTGTTGAGCAAAACACTATCTGAGAGACTCTCTCTCAGTGAATCACGAGCGTCGCTAAGCGAGTATTGCGATCAAGTATTCGATGAATCTCATCATTCCCCCCCGGAACTACGTCTATTGTACAGACGCCAGCACATCAAGCTACTACAATCTGTCAAATAAGTATATGGTTCAAAGTTGATTGGAATAATTTGACCGTTTCGGGTATGTTAATGTGCTGGTCTGTACGTTTCTTGAGAGAGAAAATAGTCGCTTCCACGTCGACGGTGAATTGAGAACCTAAATGAGTTTTAATAGGCCAGCGTAAGCAGTTTGCATCATTTTTTATCGTGACAGATAAGATGAAAGATTAACACGATACAACAAACCTTTCAAAACCCCTAGCCGGAATCTTTGTACTTATATCTCGAAAATATTGAGAATGGTGCTGCTTTCCGTTACATTCAAATCTTGGAATTCCTTTTAATTTAATTTTCTTTTGCAACAATATCTGCGACAGGCAACAGATACTCCTTTCGGTAATACTAAACGATGTTTGTGGAACATTTATTAACAATTTTGGTGAGAACATTATTAAATGAAATAATTCACAGGACTAACTACAGAATGACAGAATAGGTTATGACATAGAGGATTTTTTTTATAGGTTATGAATTGTCAAAATCTAACGTCAACTGTGACCCGAAAGAAAAGTCGAGCGTCATTTTCTAAAAAGGTTTTAATGTGAAGGTAGGTGTTTAATTGCAGGGTAGGAGATCCAGTGAACGAAAGACCTACGTACCTACGGTTAACGAAAAAGCCGATCAACAAGCTTATGTGTATAATACACTTATAGCTTCTGCCCGCGACTTTGTCCGCGTAAAATTTATTATCCCCCCGATCCACTCTGTTGCGCTTTATTTGTTTTCGCTTAGTGTTCTTTTTGCCTGGCTCCTAAGGGTGCCTGCGTAATGTTAAGCCTTCGTCAATATTTGGGCTATCAAATGCATAAATGATTTTTCAAATCCGACTGGAAGTTCCAGAGATTATCGCGTTCAAACAAACAAACAGCTTTAATATTAGTATCGATAGATATCACTCTTATCAAGAACACAATAAAATATACATACTTAAATACTAAGAATCAAAAGATACCTACTGAATTGCTGCTAAGAAAATTGAAATTGAATACAACAAAACGTCACCGTATCACGTACAGACAGGGAGTGTGAGACTGCAATATTAATTACATGAAACAACCATATTGTACAGCACACATTAGGAGTACCTACATCAAGTGCAAGCATCGTCCGAGTCCCACAAGACACAGTTATTGCCGATGCCCCGCTGCGAACCTGATTAAAGTTACCTTCGCGATGCCAACTCCAGGACTATATGGACTTTTTGAAGAGATTATACGACGTTTCGCTAAAATATGTCGTAATTTAAATTGTAGATAAATGTTGTTGTTGAGTTGCTTGTATTTTTATAAATCTTTTTTTTTTCATAGCAGGTTTTGAGAAATAATTTCGTTATCAGCGACTTAAGTAGGTACAAAAAACCGAACTAAAAAAAACTTAGTAGCCCTCTTACCATTTCAGCCGAAAAACGTCCACTGCTGGACATAGGCCTCCCCCAAGCACCTCCACTTCGACCGGTTCTGTGCTTCTCGCATCCAACTGTTTCCTGCGGCCTTCACAAGGTCGTCGGTCCACCTTGTGAGAGGCCTTCCAACGCTACGTCTTTCGGTACGCGGTCGCCACTCCAGAACCATTCAGCTCCATCGGCCACCTGTTCTGCGAACAATGTGCTGCCCACTGCCACTTAAGTTTGGCAATTCTTCGGGTTATGTCGGTTACCTTGCCCTCTCGAATAAAGATATTATTATTTAAAACCAACTCTATAAAAAACCAAAAAATTAATCGACAAAATATTTTTCTCTCGCATTTTAAAATGTCAAGTCAACGATTAGCGCGAATCATTTCAGCGTGTATCCGAACGCAAAATCGTTTCCCGCGCACGCATCGCCCATTATTAAGGGTCGCATGTCACTTCCGCCTCTCTGTATTTTGTGCTTCCGCTGACATTTCGAAAAACGAACGCACTTTTAAATTGACTCTCCAAAGTTAAGGGCCAGTGATTTCCTTGCGCTTGTTAAAATAAATCTTTAAGAGTTTGGTACAGCGTAGAGTGTCAGTAGGTATTTGAAAATAATAACTCCGCAGACTGGTAATTGAGACTAATTTATTTTTGTAAAAACCCTACTTATATCTAGATTGCCAATAGTGCATTTAGGTTTAGCATGTTACTGCTTACATTATTTTGACCAATCGCGACGCGCCGTTGAGGCGACACGCGCGCGGGGCGCGGGGGCTGCGTTTCGCACGACACTATTCGCCGCGAAGGCATAAATAGGAGTCGCGCGCCGAGTGCGATCTAGAGATGGGTTGTAACAGGTAAAACATGATATCTGTTATCACTGTTACTGTTCCACAAAAATAACAGATCCAAATAACTGTTATTAAATAACAGCCTGTTATTTTTGTACCAACGATAAATACGTATAAAAATATCAATTGAGTATCTTCTTTATTTCATTTCGTTTTAAGTCGAAAATCGTTTCCGAAGTATTACTTGGATGGCAGTACTTGCCCGCTGGCATTGGAACTATCGATTCTGTCAAGCACCCGAACCGTGGGCTGCTTCCTGCTTCTTATCATTATGTTTTTTGAGATTAGTCACGAAGGCTCTAAAAGACAATTTCGCTGTACAAATTAATATTGTAGGTCGCGTAGTGACCACCACCTACTTTTATCCACAAAATATTTTCTTTTGATACCAAAATTTTCATATAAAAAATTTTTAATCATGCTGTGTTGCATAATTAAAATTTTTTTAGTTCATATATTTATGTCCACTAGAGGGCGCCATAATCAATTAAATGTGATGTCACAGGTTATCGAAAAAAATTAAATTACAATTCACCAGTAATTCTAATTACACTTCAGAAAGAAAGCAGGATTTAAAATTTCAAAAATGTCAACAAACTAACCAAATTACTTTCAATTGAATATCATTTTTATTACTATTACAATAAAGTTGTACACACGGCTACACATCAAGCTATACATAACCAGTATAAGCTGACTTCTGATTGTAAGAAAAACCTGTACAATGCGAGGTCAGCTAAAACTGGAAATATATAGCTTGATGTGTAGCCGTGTGTACATGCCTGGAACATTTTGCGACCAATCCCATCAAACGTCAAACCAAAGACAATATAGATAAAAGGGGTCCGTTCACGATCACTGTAATTCTTTTGGTTGCCTAATTTAAAAAAAAAATGTTTAGTTTTTAAGTAAACACTAACAAACAAACCAGGCAAATACCTGGAGCATTTTGCGATGAATTGCTTCAAACCAGAGATAATAAAGGCATTCGGATACGATGGCGTCTGTATATTAATTTGTTGACTTAATTCTTTACTTAAAAAAACACACTCCGCCTCGCGGACTTATACCATCGGGTTTTTTTTTATTTCAACGTCATTCTGACGTTGATAGATTTGACCTTTTATCGAAACGTTTTGATATTGCAATAATCGGCACCATTGCCATAGAGAAAAATAGAACAGAATAGATATTGCATTGTCATTATAATCAATTATTTTTTGTCTTAATTTCATGGAGTTGCAGCTAAAATTATAATAAAATCTTAGTCTTTAGCCACATTTAAAATAATTATATTGCATAGAAATGAATAAATAAACGCTATGTGCGTTTTGTTTTTATTGAATCTTTTTTTCACTTTTTTTCTAAAACAGGCACCTGAAAAAATCAAATTTAACTATAATCGAGTAGCTTATTACATATGCTTTCTAAAGTACATCAAATTATCGTTTAAAATTCTTCGGAATATTATACCACTTTTGACCTCTCCTTTCCATATAGAAAAATGTAGTTTGTTTTTTTATAATGGTAACTGGCTAACTGTTACAGATAACAGGTAGGTAACACGACCTAATTTAGGAGTCACTTTTTCGAAAATGTTGGTTCTTTTTAGACCACCAACTGTATTTTAGGGATAATAAATACTAGGTGCTTCTCTTTTTAGCGTAGTTTAACCGCTTTAGTAAGAGTGAGAAGTAAACATATTTCGAAGGAAATAATAGGTGTTTCTCTTTTTAGCAAGGGTCATTCTTTAATGAGGAAGAGAGAGAAATTGATAACCCTGTTATTTTCCTTCCTTTAGTGTGAGTGAGTGTGTATGAAAGTAACAGCCCTGTGGTAACAGTCTGAGCCTGTGTGGGGACTGATTTATTGAAATATCAGTAACAGCTGTTACGATTAGTAACAGTCTCTGAGGGTCTGTTATTTTATGTAACAGATAGTTATATTGGTAGGAACAATTGTTACTTGTTATTTTTAAATATCTGTTATTTCTATCTGTTACGATAAATATGCCTCACTCCTAGTGCGATCCTTTTCCCCAGAAGCCGTCGTCGAGTGCAGGTCGCCTGTCGCTGAGCGCGACGCGTGTGTCGTCCGCGTCCTGAGTCCATCTGCGAGGTCCCGAAGCGTGCAGTGAAGATGCGAACTGTGCTGGTGCTTCTGCTTGCTCTGCATGCGCTTACAAACCGCTTCTTTCGAAGCGAACGCATGCGGCACGGCGTTGTGATAACGCTCGTGTCGCATCGTTGTTCTGTTTCTTTATCCGGTGCTTTTGTTTACGTACTCGTCTTTTTCAAGACGGTTGCTTCACTGTTTCTTGCAGAATGTCAAAACGTGGTAAGGTAACTGGTTCGGTGGTATGTGGTAATTGGTTCGGTGGTATGTGGTAACTGGTTCGGTGGTAACGTATGGTACTGTGTGACAGGTACTGTGCCACTACATCACTCCCCCCTAAGCGAAGCGTACGTTGTGTTTCACCGCGCGGCCGGATCGAGTGACGTATGTGTCGCGCGGTGCGCTGGGGGTCGATGACCGCGGCTCGACGCTCGTAGTTGAGCTGTTAGTGCGCGGTGTTTGTTGTTGTTGCGCGCATGTTGTAGAAGTGGTAAACTCTTCTTCGTTGAGCAGGTGCGCTGGTTTAAGTCTGTCTATTGAGACAACTGTAGTTCGAAGTGGCATCTGTATGGTGAAATGTTTGCCATCACGTTGAATCACCTTGAACGGGCCGTCGTAAGGAGGGGTCAATGGACTTCGTACGGTATCATTGCGCACGAAAACATGAGTGCATGTCGTTAGGTCCTTGTATACAAACGTGCTCCTGTTGTTGACACGTGACTTGCTGCTTGGTGCGAGTGATGCCATTGTTTCGGTCAGCTGGCGTACGAATTCTGCATCTTCATTTTTCGGCTGTGTAGGCACGAAGAAATCTGACGGTATTCTCAGTGTCGATCCGTAGGTCATCAGAGCCGGGCTGACTTGTGTTTCTTCACGAAGCGCTGTACGTAGTCCAAGCAGCACGGTCGGTAATTCCTCGCTCCAGTGTGTGCCGGCGCCTCTCGCCATGAGCGCGGCCTTCAAGGTTCGATGCCAGCGTTCGACTTGACCATTTGCTTGCGGGTGGTATGCAGTAGTTCGGATCCTGGTGATGCCAAATTTCTTCATCAGTGAGTTGAATAACGATGATTCGAATTGCCTTCCTTGATCCGTCGTTACACGTAACGGACAGCCAAATCGCGATAACCATCCCTCGTAAATCGCCTTAGCAACAGTGTCGGCGGTGACGTCACGGATAGGTATTGCCTCCGGCCATTTAGTGCAGCGGTCGATCATTGTTACTAGATATCTGTAGTCGTTAGATGGCGGCAGTGGACCCACGATGTCAACGTGAACGTGTTCGAACCGTGTTGATTTTTGAAACTCGCCGAGTGGACTGATAACGTGTCGTTGAACTTTCCCGCGCTGGCAACCGATGCATGATTTCGCCCACAAACCAACTTCTCTGTTCATACTTGGCCAAAAGAACTTTGTAGACATTATTCTTCTTGTTGTTCGCATACCAGGGTGACTTAGTTCGTGTTGCGCTTTGAATGCTACTATACGATAAGTCGCTGGTAGGTATGGACGAACGTTGCCGGTTGATGTTTCACATATGATGGGTCGTTGACCTCCGGGCAATGTGATAGGCGCAAACTTTAGATTTGGGTTAGACATGCAGATCTTCAGTTCTTCATCCTTTTCTTGGTCTTGAGCGAGTTGGTTGTAGTCGATCGTGGAATGTGACAAGTTGATTTCTTCGATGCGTGATAAGGCGTCCGCTGCTTCGTTCTTATCACCGTGAATGTATTGGATCTTCGTACAGAACTGACTAATGTAGTGTAGCTGGCGTTCTCTTCGTGGTGTATCGCTACTACTCGGTGTTCTTGTCAGCGCGTAAGTTAGAGGTTTGTGATCGGTGAATATTATTAGGTCACTGCCCTCTATCAGTCGTCGTAGGTGTTGCACTGCGGTGTACATTGCTAATAATTCGCGATCGTACACGCTGTAGCGTCGCTGCGTCTCACTCATAGTTTTTGAGTAGAATGCCAGTGGTCTCCATATGTTGTCCACTTTTTGTTGTAGGACAGCGCCGATGCTAGTATTCGATGCGTCGGTAAACAAACATAGCGGCGCGTTAGGAATCGGGTGCGTCAGTGTCGTTGCCTCGAGTATGCTTTGTCGGCATTTCTCAAAGGCTTGATCTGCTACTTGAGACCATTGTATTGGTGTTTTATCGTTCTTTTTGCTGTTGTGTAGGAATTTATTTAATTCGTGTTGATACTCGGCTTGATGAGGTAAACAACTACGGTAGAAGTTTATCATTCCTAAGAATCTTCTTAGTTCTTGTACTGTTTGTGGTTTCGGATAGTTCACTATGGCTTGTATTTGTTCTTGAGTGGGTTTGATTCCCTCTGATGATACTGCGTAACCGAGGAACTCGATGTTTTCCTTGTCAAACTCGCACTTGTCGATGTTTAGACTGACGCCGTAGGTATTAAGTCGTTCGAGTACTAGTTCCAAGTGGCGGCGGTGTTCTTCCTTATTTCTCGAGTGTACGAGCAGGTCGTCGACGAAACAGAATACGTTGTCATCTAGCCCTCGTAGAACCTCGTGCATGAAACGTTGAAAGGTTTGCCCGGAATTTCTTAAACCGAACGTCATGCAGGTGAATTCGAAAAGTCCGAACGGTGTTATTATCGCTGTTTTTTGAGCATCTTGTTTTGCGATGGGTATCCAGAAATATGCCATTTTCAAATCGAGTTTCGAGAATATTTTCTTTCCGTGGAGTTGGTAAGTAAAATCTTGGATTCGTGGAATGGGGTATCGGTCGGGAACGGTGACGGCGTTGAGTCTTCTGTAATCGCCGCATACTCGTAGTGATCCGTCTTTCTTCTTTACGATGTGAAGTGGACTCGCCCACGGACTGTTTGACGGTTTGCATATTCCCATCTCGATCATGCGCTCGAATTCAAGTTTTGCCGCCTTATATTTGTCGGGCGGTAGAGGGCGCGACCGTGAGTAGATCGGCGGCCCAGTGGTCTCGATGTGATGCGTGACGTCATGCTTGGCTGGAGTTTTCAGTGTCATTGGTCGAAGTACATCTGGATATTTCTTAAGCAGGTCGTGATGACTGTGGTCGCGGTTGATAATGTAGATTGATTCTTCTTGGCTGTTAATTTTCACGGCGTTCACACTGAGCTCGGTTACTCGGTCGATGAGTTTTCTTTGGTGCAAGTCGACTAACAGTTTATGATGCACTAGGAAGTCGGCACCCAGTAACGAAGTCTTCACATCGGCGACGACGAAAGTCCACTTAAAACTTCTTCGAAGGCCTAGGTTGAGCTCGAGTGTGCGCTCTCCGTAGGTACGAATATTTGTTCCGTTTGCCGCGTAAAGTTGGTAGCCTGCATTCACCGCCGGTCTTGCATATTTCTGGTTTCGGGCGGCTAGTACCGATATGTCGGCTCCCGTGTCGACAAGAAATTTTTCCCTGTTGTTAATGTCGATCACACATAAGCGGCGGCTTGCTTGGTTTACATCGACGCCCGCCACTGTCGATGTACGTTCTAGTTTTCCCGCTTTGCTGCTAAGGAACACGGTGATTCACATTTTCGTGCCTTGTTGCCGAATCGGTAGTGGTAATGGCACACCCAATCGGGGTCGCCGGGCTTGCGGGCGTTATCAGTACGCTGTCTTGACTGTGAGCGTGAGCGTGAACGATGTGCAGAGTTTTGGCGGGAACGACGATACGACGAATGTTGGTGGTTGCGGAGTTCGGCGACTTCGAGTGACAACTTCTCTATTTGTTTCGTAAGCATGCTGATTTGTAGGGTTGTTATTGCATTTAGCTGTATCTCATTGACTGCTGGACTTGTTGACGAAGGGTTTGCTGTGGAGACTGCGGCGACTGTAGCGGGTTCAAAATGCTCCATCATTTTGTCTGCCATCGCAGCTAGCACTTCGAGCGCTGACTCGGTGTTGACGGAGAGCACTGCGCGAACTTGTGTGGGCAGCTGGTTGAGCCACATAACCTTCAGTGCTTCATCTGATAATAGTTTGCCACTGAGGTCTCGCATTTTACGCAGCAGCTGGCTTGGCTTGTTGTCGCCGAGTTCGAGGCCGCTGAGTAGCTTCTGCAACTGCCGGTGGTCTGACTCTTGGTACGTTGAGATGAGTCTGTCCTTGAGCGTGCTGTACTTGCCGGTAGTCGGTGGATGTAAGATGATGTCTCCGATTTGTTCTAGGTCGCTGTTCCCTAGTAGCGGGACGACGAGATTGAATTTCTGCTCTTCACCTATCTTGCTGGCAGCAACGGCGGCTTCAAATTGCGCGAACCACAGACGCGGGTTTTGGCGCCAAAATGGTGGTAGTCGTGCCGGAAGTGAGACTGTTGCCACGTCGCTCTTCTCACTTGTGCTGCCCTGAGCGTCGCTAAACTCGTCGTTCTTCATGGTTCCTCTGGGATCTTGCAGGAGTTCGATGTTGCAGGAACTCGGGCTTCGGCTTCAGGAACGTGTTCGATCACGTCGGGGTCACCAATTTAAGAGTTTGGTACAGCGTAGAGTGTCAGTAGGTATTTGAAAATAATAACTCCGCAGACTGGTAATTGAGACTAATTTATTTTTGTAAAAACCCTACTTATATCTAGATTGCCAATAGTGCATTTAGGTTTAGCATGTTACTGCTTACATTATTTTGACCAATCGCGACGCGCCGTTGAGGCGACACGCGCGCGGGGCGCGGGGGCTGCGTTTCGCACGACACTATTCGCCGCGAAGGCATAAATAGGAGTCGCGCGCCGAGTGCGATCCTCCCCCCCCGACCAAAACAGTCACCGACTGGAGGAAAGTAAGCGAAAGACTGAAATCCACCACGTCTCCCCACCTAGACTCCATCCCCGAGCAAATTATCTCAGTCGCAGACACGACTGGGGCGATCGACTCGTTCACAGAGCACGTTCAATCCGTACTGACGGATTGCTCACGGGAAGTTCCAGTGATGGAAGACCATCGCTGGAAACTGCCCGATGACGTACGTGAACTGATGACCGAGAAGAACGCTGCCATTCGTGCCTACGACTCTTTTCCCTGCGACGCGAACAAATCCCACATGCGCCATTTACAGCGTGCTGTAAAGAAACGCATAGGGGAGTGGCGCTCCGAGGGATGGGATAAGTTGATCGGCGAACTCGAGCCCACCCACCACGCCTTCTGGCAACTCCAGAGGAAGCTCCGCTCCTCTGAAGAGGCCACAGTTCCTCCCCTCACACGCCCCGACAAAACGGTCGCTTTCGAAAACCTCGAAAAGGCCGAATGCCTAGCCGACAGCCTAGAGGCTCAATGCACTCCCAGCTCTCAACCAGTAGACAGAGCGCACCTCGACGAGGTGAACGCTGAAGTCGAACGGAGAGCCTCCCTCCCGCCAGTCGAAGACCCTGATGATCCTCTGCCTCCCGTCACTCCCGACGAAGTGCAAGACATCATAAAAGGACTCGC
This sequence comes from Gortyna flavago, assembly GCA_963669345.1. NCBI lineage: Eukaryota > Metazoa > Arthropoda > Insecta > Lepidoptera > Noctuidae > Gortyna > Gortyna flavago. The sequence continues at coordinate 16,344,031 of OY770142.1, forward strand.
AACCCGCAAAGCCCCCGGTTCGGACGGTATCACCAACAGGGTGTACAAACTCCTCCCCGCCCCCCTCATACTGCTCATGACCGCCATCTTCAATGGCGCCCTGAGCAACAACATCTTCCCCCAAATGTGGAAAGAAGCCACAGTCATAGGCATCCCAAAGCCAGGCAAGCCCAAGTCTGAGCCCTCCAGCTACCGCCCCATCAGTCTGCTAAATGTTTTCGGTAAAGTCTACGAGAGGCTTATTTATAAGCGCCTCAAAGACTATGCCGAAGCAAAGAGCCTCATCCCCCCCGAACAGTTCGGTTTTCGCACGAAGCATTCGTGCATCCACCAGCTCCACCGCATAGTCGAGCACATTAGCGCTGCTTTTCAGCGAGGTGCTTCGACAGGCGTCCTGTTCTTCGATATAGCGAAGGCGTTCGACAAGGTCTGGCACAATGGCTTATTATATAAGCTGTACCTGCTAGGTGTGCCAGACCGTCTCGTGCTCATCTTACGAGATTTTCTGTCGGACCGCACTTTCCGCTACCGTATCGAGGGCGCTCTCTCTCCCCCTCACCCCATCCGCGCCGGAGTCCCCCAGGGTTCCGTTCTGTCTCCCCTCATTTTCACCCTGTTCACTAGTGACATCCCGAACAGTAAAAAGGCACAGTTGGCGCTCTTCGCCGACGACACTGCCATATACTGTTCGGGTGTCAACCAGTCATCCATAGCTCGAAACCTCCAAACCTCCGCAAGCGCCTTGAGCGATTGGTTCCGGAAATGGAGAATCGAGGTCAACCCCGATAAGAGTCAGGCGGTCATCTTCTCGAAACCGCGCAAACTACCCCCCCCCCCCTCCCGCGCCCGATCTCTATGTATGGCAAGCCGATCCCCTGGGGAAAGCGAGCCAAATACTTAGGTGTCATCCTAGACCACAACCTCACCTTCAACGAGCACATAAAGACGGCGCGTTCGCGCGCCTCTTTCGCTCTCGGTAGGCTCCACTCCATGATAACTGCCCGCAGCAAATTGTCACTCAAGTGCAAATTGCGCCTCTACACCGCGGTCATCCGTCCCATCATGACCTATGCTTGCGTAGTCTTCGCACACGCCAAGCCGCGATTTCTGCATAAAATGCAAACCCTCCAGAACCGTTTCCTCCGAAAGGTCACGGGAGCCCCCTTCTATGTCCGAAATGTGAATCTGCATCTAGATCTCAGACTCCCCACCATCCAGCAGTTCATGAAACGCCTCTCCAAGCGCTTCTTTGACTCTGCCATAAAGCACCCCAATCCCCTGATTGCGGCGGCCTCCCGATACACTCCCTCCCGCATAAGTAGGATTCGCCGACCAAGGCATACCCTCACTATCCCCGACGACGCCACTACCCTCCTCCAGGAGAGCAGTAAGGCCACGAGTACTCTCAGTCGACAACACAAACACAAGCTCAGACATCCGTCCTTCCGTCCTCGCCGCCGAGGCCCGTCGCGACGTCCCGCACCATCACCGTGCCCGCCCCGACCCTTGCTCGAGCCAGCCCGCGCAGCTGAGCCTGTAGTTTTAAATTCGCCCCTAAACACTAATAATAATACCGATCCAGCCTGTCCCTTGCTGTCCTCTTCCAGCGACGCCCTGAGCCGAGGTCCGAACCCCGCAGGGGGTTACCCTTAGCGCTGTCGCTTAGTTTTTAAGTTATTGTATGCCCTGGCCGGAGGCCTTAATTCGAGGCATCCACAGGAAAGTCCGGTTAAGCAGTAGCCATCCTCATAAAGGATGAACTGCGAGATGCCATTATTAAAAAAAAAAAAAAAAAAAAAAAAAAAGAGTGCGATCCTTTTCCCCAGAAGCCGTCGTCGAGTGCAGGTCGCCTGTCGCTGAGCGCGACGCGTGTGTCGTCCGCGTCCTGAGTCCATCTGCGAGGTCCCGAAGCGTGCAGTGAAGATGCGAACTGTGCTGGTGCTTCTGCTTGCTCTGCATGCGCTTACAAACCGCTTCTTTCGAAGCGAACGCATGCGGCACGGCGTTGTGATAACGCTCGTGTCGCATCGTTGTTCTGTTTCTTTATCCGGTGCTTTTGTTTACGTACTCGTCTTTTTCAAGACGGTTGCTTCACTGTTTCTTGCAGAATGTCAAAACGTGGTAAGGTAACTGGTTCGGTGGTATGTGGTAATTGGTTCGGTGGTATGTGGTAACTGGTTCGGTGGTAACGTATGGTACTGTGTGACAGGTACTGTGCCACTACAAATCAAAATAATGGAGAAATTTTAAAGTTTAGTTTGTCATCACCAGTACCAACCCGCATGTCACTCAGGCTGGCTGGACAAATCTGGGCCTGCGTGGTGGGACAGTCATCACGAATAGCGGTAAACGGCTGAAGGTGAAGCGGTACCAGCACGAGAGGCTTGTGGAGTGGTGATGAGCCAGTCAATCTGCCTAGCTTTTTTCCAACTGTGTTATGTTGGGATCGGCTTCCAGTCTAACCGGATGCAGGTGAATGAATACTAGTATTTTACATGGAGCGACTGCCTATCTGAACTCCACAAGTTCCACAACCCACTTACTGGGTAACACGATAACCCTTACGACCCGTAACGACTGTCAAAGATCCACTAATGACAGTCTGGACCAACGGCTTAACGTGCTTTCCGAGGCGCAGCGGGGTCTTAGTATGGTCATGGTGTGGTGATGAGTCAGTGTAGCGATATAATAAGCTTACATACGGGATCAACAGGATTCTACAAATAGGATCGCTCCTGATTGCCACGCATGGGACTGAAACTTAACTGGCGAAGTAAGGGCGATGCCATGCCATAGAGGCGTTGCCAATGTCACGCGTCAGCGCTGCAACGCATGAGCGGTGACGTCATCGCAGCGCTCGTGTAGCACACACTGCGTCGAAATCACTAAGATATCGCGGCGGGATTGTATCGCGCGCTGGATTTTCAACTGTCGTTGTTGAGCCGAGCATTGAGAATCCAACAGAGCGCATCCACGCGCGTCGGAAAAACACACTGTTGGATTTTCAACTCTCGGGGATAAGCAGTGCGTTGCAAATTCAGTGCGCGGAAAAAATCGACGCGGGAAAAACGCCGTGTGAACTTGGACTAATTGGCGAAGTGAGGGTGTTCAAAAGGTACCTTCTCAAAACCCTTCAGGAAATAACAGGTGTAATATTGTTTTCAATATTTAAATTGATGCAGTAATATTAACTTCAACCCGACAGATGCACCTTCATTCAATACGTCTTTATTCTTACTGATTATTTATTATTTACGATGTGTCGACTCGATCATAATTGCAAATGTCGTTACAATATAATTGCAGTGCGAGGAGGTAATAATTGTCAGTTTGCCGCCATAAATTAAAAATGCATTTATTATTTAAAATGAATCGAAACTAGGCGCTTGACCTTTTGAAGATGGTTAGGTAAATGATAAATGATTTATTTTCTGTAAGTAGGTTTGTACAAACACTTTTACACGTCAATCATATTTTTTTAAACTAGATGAGGTCGGCGTTTCCTATCTGACTATTCTGAGAAGAAAGGCCGAAACAAACTCAGAGGTCACAGTCTCTTTTAAAGTCCAGACATAATCTTGGTCAGATCATGTGAAGACCATGTAGATTGGTGTCTGAAATGGTCTTTTGAGGAAAGAACCACACAGATTGAGCGGACCTGTCCAGTCAGTGCAAGCATTTGTCAAAATAGTGCAGCTCAACTCAGAAGTTGAGGAGCTCAACGATTCGACGAACAATACCAAAGAAAGGACATTTGGGTAGGCCGCGTAATTTACTCAAACTGCCAGATCATGATTAAAACTAACTAAGAAGGAAAACAGTAAAAAAGAAATGACCCACATAGTCCTCACATTCACAACAATTAAATAAAAAAATACTTTACAAAGTAAATATTCATGTCATTGTATATATAAAAATCATCAATGTCAAAGTGTATATAAAAATTCGGGCATAATCTTTGAGGGCCATGTAGATTGGTGTCTGAAATGGTATTTTGAGGAAATAACCACACAGATTGAATGGACCTGTCCAGTCAGTGCACGCATTTGTCAGAACCGTGCAGCTCAACTCAGAACTTAAGGAGCTCAACGATTCGACGAACAATACCAAAAACAGGACATTTGGGTAGGCCGCATAAACTACTCAAACTGCCAGACCATGATTAAAACTGAAACAATGACCCACATAGTCCTCACATTCACAATAATTAAAATAATATAATACTTTATAAAGTAAATGTACATGTCATTGTTAAAGAAAAATATATTTTTTGAAAAAAAAAAAAAAGTGTAAAATAGCAAAATGAAAAAATGAAAACAACAATTACAGTCTAAACCTATTGGAGCAGCTCAATCACAAGCCTTTTTGTCCTCAAAAAGGTAGGTCCGGTAGGTACATGTTATTATATAAGGTGTTTCAAAATTAACCCAACAAACTTTAAGAGATGCTTTAGACCATCGAACTGAACATCTGTCACTATGGGACCAACTCTAAAATCACGAAAAAAAAATCTGCTGTTTAAAACAAAAGTTCAATAGCTACTTGACCAAATGTATGAAACAGCATTTTTTTTTATTTTGTTAAATTTGAAGCACCTTGTATAACGACTGTTTACTACCTCCCTCATTGGTCTAGTGGTCGCTAGTGCTATTGCTGCGCATGAGGTCCTGGGTACGATTCCCAGTTCAGGAACTTTTCAGGAATTTCTCAGTATTAAACCGGAGTCTTTATATGGGCTCAGTTGATGGCATAGGCTCGCCCCCTATTACATGGGACTTAATATAACTGGCGATATGTGTGTATCAGTACAGCTACCTAATATAGGTACCTACACTTCTGCGTAACCAGACTATTTAATCGTAAAATACATAGGTGCTAGAACCTACTAGCACGACCCTTATTGTGTAACACACTATCTCAATCACAATCTGAATCATTTTGAAGGATATTGCTAATCCGTTACTTCATATTTATGTTCGAAAAATGTATGTCTGCTCAACAACGTAAATAACGCAATGAATGTTATTGAACTGTCAGAATGAAACTCATTGCTAGATCCCGCTCTGTAGCAGCGCTTGCGACTCATTTTGGGCCTCCGAAACTTCTAATTCGGAAAACTACACCGATCTGTAGGTAAAGCTAGACAGAAGCACGTTAGATATAACTAATAGCTAGCGAAACTCTGCAGAAGATAATGGTATCGATATCTCTGGCTAATCTGATATCTAATTTAATTTGACCCTGTATAATTATGAAGCAGCTGAAACTCTTTCTGCCATCCCTAAATTATAGAAATTATATAATTTATTATATCATCTATCCCTAAACTAAAAAGTTTCTCTAAAAACAGTAATTAAGTATTTAAACACAAAAATACGTAATAGGTAGTACCCGGGTTAGGGAACTCGCGCTATCCAATTCGAATTTAAAATTCAAAACAGAACTCAGTGTTGCCGTAATTAAAAATGTGCACACTATTATTATGCTAAGGGTTTAATCGCCGGTTTTGTAATAATTACACTGCTGCACACGGTGCTGTGCAGCACATGCGAACGGAAAATGGAGATAGCAAGTATTATTTTGTTATTAAAAGATACCCTTATAAACTATGGAAACTTTGGTTTTTTATTGAGAATGTGACTTTAAATTAAAGAAACAATTTTATTAGGTAGTAAATAAATCCAACAAAGACATAGACAAGCTAGAATAATTAAAGTTCTTTTTATTGCCAAAAAAAATTTTGTCTTTGGAAATCGTTCGGATATCTTAATGAGAGCTACTAATATTATATTAATCGTTAAAAAGGTGCAATTGAATTCCTTATAATAGCAAGGATTAATGAGACTGTAGGGCCAAGTAATCGGTTGTAGGTACACTCGGCCCCATGCTGCGTTCACCCGCGCAACATACTTATACCGGATTTTATCGTTGTTGTAAAATTTAAGAATTTATGGACGTATAATCAAGTGCGTAGCTTGTTCTGTAATTATTATGGGAATACTGCATTGTAAGAGAATTTTCATGTACTTAACTACTTTTTTGTTCTAGACTGAGAACAAATAACTAATCTATGCGACATTTACGACATTTCATTCTCCATTTTTCCTTTCCGCCTGTGACCTGCCAATCTAATGTTGAAAACTTAGGTGAAGTGAGCTTGAAATGAGCTGTCTTGCCATGGACGTTCACAGTCTGATCTATTGTGTCAATCTGTCAAAAATACCTCTAATTTCCCTACATTTTTGACAAGTTTTTGACATGTATTTGTCGGCGAGATGAGACTGCGACTAGATTTTGAACGTTTTAAATTACGAGAATAAATTTTATTTTCCTTCTGTCTGATACTGGGGATTGCCACAATTGACAGCTTTTTTTTAATTTTTTTTATGGATGGGAAATCATCAAATGACCCCTCCCGCTCTGGGTGACTATTGACAGCTCACTTCAAGCTCATCATTGACCTTAGTTTTCCCGGTGAGATTTTTACTGAATAGACCAGCTGGGCCCGGTCCCCGATCTACTATTAGGTAATAATTGAGATGGAATTTGGGACTTATTAAATAAAAACTGCTGAGAAATCAAGGGAAAAATACGCGTTGTCCGAAACACGGAGCTGTGTGTGCATCGTCACCACCCATTCCAGTCGAAACCTAGAGAGTAAGTATTATGTTCTGTGGTCGAAACCTCCTACGGAAAAAAGCACCGCAGTCCTAATGACCATGATGAACCAAGTAGAGTTGTTCTTTCATACACCCACCAAAGAAACCACTGACCTCTATAAAGAAACCCATACAATTTAGTTTTTGGAACATAATTATAAAATTGGAACGGGCGCGTTCGATTTACGGCCGCGCACGCCAGTAGGCGCTCGGCCACGCCCCGCTATTATCCCGCAAACTTTTTACCAAAACTTCCAACACGGGTGGCTATTAAATAGAAATAAATATGTACATAATGAATAATACATTAGCGCGTTATTTCGAACATAGTTTATTGTGCATCGGCATTTCAGCAATATTTTCAAAAAAAATTGGGTGACGATGAATTTCAGTGATGGAATAATTGTAGTTATGTATGAGTGTAGTTATTTTTAATAGGCTCATGGAAATGCGCATCATCATCTAGTCATGGTCTTATACATCGAAATTGAAAGAAAATGCCAAAGTTACAACAAGAAAAAGGAATTCTTGAAACATTTTAGGTCCCTAGACAAGAGTACCCGATGTCGCTTCTTTTGGTATTGTCTGTCGAGTCGTTGAGCTACACGATTACTGACAAATGCTTGCACTGACTGGACAGGTCTACTCAAATCTATGTGGTTTCCTCAAAATACCATCTCTGCAGACACTAATCTGCATGGTTCTCATAAGGCCTGACCAAGATTATGTCTGGACTATAAAAGAGACCTCTGAGTATGTTTCATTGTTTTTTCTGAGAGTAGGTAGTAAGAAACACTACACCGAACTCAACTAGGTTACTAACTTCAAAAAAACAACGAAGTCAATTTTTTGAACAAAACATAAATAAATAAAATTAATCTTTTACTATTTAATTAATCATTTAGAACCAAGGTAACCGACATAGCCCGAAGAATTGCCAAACTTAAGTGGCAGTGGGCAGAGCACATTGCTTGCAGAACAGATGGCCGATAGGGCCGAGAAAGATACCGGAAGACGTAGCGTTGGAAGGCCTCCCACTAGGTGGACCGACGACCTTGTGAAGGCCGCAGGAACCCGTTGGATGCGAGAAGCACAGAACCGGTCTAAGTGGAGGTGCTTGGGCCTTGGGGGAGGCCTATGTCCAGCAGTGGACGTGTTTCGGCTAAAATGATGATGATGATGAATCATTTACTTACATAAGTATGATTGACACAGAAACCAATAAAAAACAAGTGCCATTTTAAGTAGATTTTAATAACATTTTTAATGTTAATTAAAAACTATCTATACCTACTTTGAAAAGGTTAATTGCGTTAAGGTAGCTGTAGAAATAATTAACTTAGTTAATTAAGTTCGTATGTGTTTAGTATTAAATTATTTTTATGACGTTGTTTCACACTTTAACATCGGTACCAAGTTTTGCCATCAATGGACTTCAAAGATATCAAGTTTTTATCGACCGTAATAATAAATATACAGCATAGTTCCGTTCATAAATTGACTTTTGCAACTGAATTTCATCGAGAAAACAGCAGTAAAAGTAGCAAATGTACCTATTGTAGTACCTACTTAATATTTATCATCAAAATGTTCGATGTTTTGTTCTTTGACTTTTGGCAACATTTGTGTTTTTTAAAGTTTAAAAGACTTCCTTGTTGTTATAGTTAGGTACCTATAGGCAGTATGGCCATCCGACATGCACCTAGCTTCTTGCGCTAATATGGTCGCGGGCTCGATATTCGCGTGGAGCATTATGAATCAAGTGATTTTAAAGGCACCTATGCTTCACTGGCACTTACAGTTCGGCCGTCGAGAGAATGCGTTCATGACACCTGCCGCTGCCAGTGCGACAATTCTTGTAGCTAATAAAGATCAAATTCGCAAATCATTGTATTCGTTTGGATGAAACGACAGGACGTGTCAAGAAAGCATTCTCTCATCGTCGGCCGCACTGTAGGCCAATTCAGGCTCTGATAGAGCGGTTCTGCACTACATCCGATCCGAATCTGAGAAATGCCTGTCCGAAGTGATCATAGTCCTATTTGTATGAGGGGTTTCGCACTAGATCCAAACTCTATCCGTCCGATTTAGAGCATTCCCAATTCGGATTGAAGTCGGATCTTTAATTCGAATTCGGATCGGATATAGTGCAGAACCACTCTAAGACACTCATCTACATATTTTGACCTACCTACCTAGTTCTAAAATAAATAGGTAAGTAGAAAAGTACTACCTACCTAAGAAAATTCTTATTATGTTCTTATAACAGACTAAAATATACAGGTACTTATCGTGTTTGTAGTCATTTAAGTACAATAAGTCATAATTAACAATCCGCAAAGATAGAAGCTAACCATTTACAACGACATTAAAATGCGCTACTTCATCACATTTTAATTTATTGTTTAATGAGTCCCTAATCAGAACACACCCGGTAATAACTTCACGTCACTGATAAGCAGGTGTTTGCTTTTATCGAAAAATTGCAAATGGTTCATTCGTTAAAAAATAATGTAACATGGCAAGCTTTGCAAAAGATATACAAAGATAAGCAACATGCAACAGCTACATCGATTATTTGAAAAAGTTTAACAAAATGGCGACTGTACTGCAAAAACACAAATAAATCACGTAATAAAATACCTTATCAGAACTCACTAAAGTTTAAAACCTTAAACAACGAACGCATTCAATAAATATGTTGGTATAAACATGCACCCTTGATTACCGTAAACAAAAACTAACTTGCTCGACGCTGATTGGCCGTTTCAAATTTCTTCGGAAATTACAACCAATTACAGGAAAGTGGCCTGTTTTATGAGAGTTTTTTTTTTTTTGAGAAAAGGAAACTCGGAAACTTGCGTGGTTGGTCATGCGTTCGATATATGTAGGTAGGTACCTACCTACTTTTAACTTTTATAAGAGAAAGAGTTCATCATTCATCATAAGGAAGTTTAACCATTTAACACTCACGTATTTCTGGCGCCAAATAGTGTACAAGTCTTGTGCTGTGTCTTGTGTTTTGTGCCGATGAAATTACACAGGCTCTTATGGACATAGATCTGAAGGCCAATTCTCGTAATTTAAAACGTTCAAAATCTAGTCGCAGTCTCATCTCGGCGACAAACAAATATCAAAAACTTGTCAAAATGTAGGGAAATTAGAGGTATTTTTGACAAATTGAGACTGAGATCAGACTGTGAACGTTCTTAAAATTACGAGAATTGCCCCTCAGATACAATAGGTACGTGGTGCGCATCAATCTTAGATCACAGACGAGTCACAAGGCTTTCTGGAAGGACTTATCGAGCCTGCGATGTCATCCCAGAGACAAAGCTGAAGGCCAATTCTAGTAATTTAAAACGTTCAAAATCTAGTCGCAATCTCATCTCAGCGACAAACAAATTTATTAATGATTCTAATGTCTATAATTCTGTAAATACATCTGTTATAGTTGCGAATCACATTTTGATCAAGACACAACCTGACATTGACCTGCATATTGCAAAAAACGTAAGAAATTTTGGATTTCTCGGTCTGCCACTGCGCATTCACCTTAAATATTGTCCGTATATTCCTGAGATATATTCAAATGACAGCGGACAGCGGTCATTCTTTGACAGCTGTAGGTAAGTCAATTTCTTAGACAATGAATTTCCCTGTACCTACGTACAGACGTACAGCGACTAAGATCTTTGGTAGGTACATCTATAGTCCCGAGACTTCCCATAAGTTATTTCGCTCACATTTTTACACACAGCTACATAACAAGCACAAATGCTGGTTGTCTTCCGTGCTATCAATCATGGCTGTCCCGCGGGCCGTGTCTGCGGGTGGCTCTTAGCTTTTAATTGTCGAATGCGTTCTGCCCGTAACTCTCTGTTGTGCGGCCCTTCCCTACGGACTGTAGGGACAGCATATCCGGAGTTAAAGCGCGGTGGTTAGGAGTTAGGACTTGCATTACGGGTGGCCGATGCCGATAGAAAGTGTCCTTAATGTGTGTGTTTGTGTGTGTCGAAAGATATTATATAGATAATAATAGTAATAGTCCTGTAAACCGAATTTCGGACATCAATCTCAACGGAGACTAGCCTTCAACGCGGGAGATATTATAGTGCACAAGTATTTGCGCAGACACAGGTGCAATTTCTCTTCCCTCACTCTCATAGTCCGATGGGACAGCAAGCCGACACGACCGGAGAGAGACAGGCGCACGGGAGGCACGGGAGTCCAAACTCCGGGCTGTTACTAAGAAATTCCTAATAGAAAACCCAACAACACTGTAAATTAGTAACTGCAAGTTTTCACCATGTTTTCACTTCTTGCCAAAAAGTTTTGGAGATGTACGTCAACCTTTTGCTATCCTTAACTTTCTCATTTTAAAGAAAAACTGATCGTACAGTGCCTTTAGAACGCCAATCGATACCCTATTATACATAAATTATTCTCCCCAACCTTCCTCTAATTTTAAATCCTCATCAACCAAGCTGAGGGGCAATTCCTGGCGTATTTTTAAGAACGTTCACAGTCTAATCTCAGTCTCAATCTGTCAAAAATACCTTATATTTCCCTACATTTTTGACAAGTTTTTGACATTGATTGTCGCTCATATGAGATTACGACTAGTCGCAATCTCAAGGCCAAGGCCAAGGCAAAGTCTAGACTTTGAACGTTTTTAATTACAGGAACTGGCCTTCTCATTTGCGGACAGTACAGTCGCTCGCGCATATTGTATCATGCACCTTGTAATTTCTCATGCTAATAGCGAGCTACTGCGCCGTGTACCGCTGTTCCGATGGTACTTTATGACAATCGCCGGCCAGTCGGTACTTCGGTAGCGAGGTACTCTCATCATGCTCAAAATGCGATACTGTGTCGATGGTATATTGTTTGTATCATGCAGGAGATGCTGTAAAAAAACCTACAGTAATTATAACACAACAAATACAGGGGCTTAATTCTAAATTCGGAATAATAGTACTCCATACCGTATTTCCGCGATGGCGGCCAATCTCAACGGAGTGTGCAGACGCAGGTGATCAGTGAGGGAAGAGAGTGCTCTTCCCTCACTCTCATAGTCCGATGGTACCTACCTACTTTATTCACCACTAACTACATAATCAGCTTCTAAGTCAGGTCAAAGATATCGTAGTTTTTTTTTTTAATACCCGACGCCTTTCAACGCAACATAATCAGCCTATAATGTTCCCACTGCTAGGACACAAGCCTCCTCTCTGTGAGAGGATGTGGGCCGTAATCCACCACGCGGGCCCAGTTGGTAGATGTCACATGTCTTTGAATTTTTGGTTCAAGCACATGTTTCCTCAAGATGTTTTCCTTCACCGTTTTGAGAGCAGTGGTGATGAAATAATTTACAAAAAATAAAGCGCCTGTCTGGGTTCGAACGTACGACCTACGAACTCGTAAGTAGCGACCGTTACCACTGTTTCACCACTGCTAGAAGCTTGCTTAGTGATTGATAAAAAAAAATGGAATACGTACCTACAGCAGGATGCTTCTGTCCATCCTAAAAAGAGCAGAGCCAGCAGATGTTTTTAACCGTATTAGTTCGACTGGAACGTGTCCCAGAATCAATCGATCATTTAATTACAGACAGTCTTGTACATGGCAGACTTGACAATACGAAAAATATCTACAATGACTACAATAGATATTTCAAAGATTAAAAACAAGTAAGTAGTTTAAGATCTTGCACGCACATCTGTAGTCATGAGCTCGTGCTCATAACTACATCCCTCATGGCATCCGATTATACTCCGCTATTAATAGCAATACTCATTAATATATTTAATTTAGTCGACAGCTACAGTAACTTGATCGGGACCCACCTGTTGGGTAAGTGATCGCTAGGCTGTACGTTGCGTGTCCATAGCCTTACTCAGTTGCTTGAAAAGTTCAAATATTGACACAGGTTTTGACATCTGTCAAGATGTCATGTTGACAGATGTCATCGTGGGTACTTCGAAGTAGAAAAAAGGTTTTGGATATGATCAAAGTGCAATTGGTGCCATATGATAACAACAATGTTATCTTCTTATGAGTCTCCATGTTTGTAAATTAAGTTTTATAGATATTTGTAATTGTAATATCCAGAATGCAAGTAGATAAGGTGGGGTGCCATAAAGAGATGTGGTTGATAAATGTTTCAGGGTTTATCTTTTCTGATGATTTCTTTTCCCCTATAGTAGTTAAACCCACATTTCGCAACTTATGTGTGTTTCAGTCCCATGTAATAGGGGGCCAGCCTATTGTCTTGTAAGTCTAGATTTGCGCCCAGTTGAGGCACAACTCCGGGCTACTACTGCGCATTTCCAGATGGGAAAAACCCAATGACATTTTGAACCCAGGTCATATTTAGTAGTAGCGCTTGTGACCACTAGACCAACGGCAGTTCCCATTTTGTTCTGCGCGTGGATCTACTTTCTTATTCAAAAGCATCTTATCTGGAAAAAAGCCAAGCCATGGTCAATCATTTCACATAGTCAATTTAACACATTAATAACATTTCGAGTTATCTAGAGACACAAAACATCGATAAAGTGGCTCCACCTGTCGGTTTGGACACGAAGCATCAAATCAGCACGACTTATCTTCAGTTTAGATTGATTGAGGACTGACACACGGTGTAATGTATCCTAGATGACTATCTTATTTCTCACGTCATAAATGATAAAGTTTGGTTGCAGGGTAGGTAGTCACGAGAGTAAGTATGTATAAAAGTATGGAAAGTCTGGATATTTTGTACTGTGATTAAGAAGCATCTCGGATAACTAGGTAAGATTTTTTGGAAAAGTATTGAACATTATTTTTGAACAGGCGAGGCGTTCTGTGTGGTCTGTTTCAAAAGGATTTGATGAAAGTGTAAACAAACCATGATTAAAACTTAAACGAACGTCGTTGCTTTCCGAGTCAAAAGTTATACTTAATAGGTACTAAGTGGAAATCTCGATATAAGCAGGAAAATGACCTCAAAATGGCGGTGCTTCCCCCTCCACCGCACGCGATGCGTCACAGTCCTCACTTGGCGTAGGTATAATTTAATGAATTCTTTACTTCTTTGATCCTTTAGCTATTTTAAAGACTTAGTTACGTAAAGACACGTAAGGCTGCCTACCCAACATTTGATCTTCAAAAACGGCAAAATATCACACTAATATTGATTACACGTGGAAATAGGACGACATGTCGTAATAAAATTATACGGAGTGAAAACGTGACAAGACAAGAAAATTTTACGTGCCACTTGCGGAGAGAGATGGGTAACCACCCGGGTAAAAACCCACGCATGGGTTAAAACCCAGTTACCACCCATTTCGACCCGGGTTATCACCCATTTCTGTGGGTGAAAACTTATTGACGCGTGCGCCTAACATGCAGGGATTCCCGTGCGTCCCTCTACCCCCGCGCCCTACCTCGTATCTTACCCGACGTTTATAATATTGTTCACCATTTGTTCACTCATTTTGTCGATAACTGCATCGAGTGCACGTCTTTAATTCGAGTTTCAAACCACGTTTGTGTTGACTTGTAAGTACTTACATATCTATTTAACCTAAGTAGTCACTAATTTGATTATAATACTCTGCCTGAATATTAAAATCAAATTGTTTTAGATTTCAAAGTTTAGCTTTTTATCAATTTTTACAAGTTCCAGTAACCAGTATTCCAGTATGACTTTTCGAAGTTAAAATCACTCAAGAGTTAATATTTTATAACTGGAATTTGTTGCACAAGCGCAGGAACAATGAGGATAGTGAAGAATGTATGTCTGATACACCGCCACCATCTCGAAGGCAAAATTCTTCACTACCATCACCGACACGTACCTACCATTAGCCCAGAAGCTACAACAAGTTCAGGGATTAACAGCTTCGAATTTTTCGATTGCGACCGTATTTACGATTCAAGTTCAAGTGACGATGAGGAAACATAGTAATTAAAATTACAATGTGATTTTTTGTAAGTGAACTACTTTGTGATTTTGCAAATAAATGTTTGATTTTGAGTTTAATCTTTTTTGCAAGGTGAAATGAAAAAATTTGTTAAAAATAAAAGACCATAATATAATTCTATGTGTATGCATCCAAGTTTGTGTTCGCAGGCTTGCTAACCGCTGACCATACGGTTTGTTAAATTATATTTTACGTTATTCATGCAAACCGTTTTCACCCATTAAATCGGGTTTAAACCCGGTTAAAACCCAAATCACCCGGTTATAACCCAAATGGGAAGAATGGGTATTTACCCACTACCCATCTCTAGGAGTGTGTCTACCTCTGTCTCTACCTCTATTTTACGTATAATACAACCTGATAGTGAGAAAGGGGCTCATTGACCGAGTATTTGAGGCTTTTGCTTTCGCTTTCAAGCCTAACTCGCCAAACTTGCGTCCTTACAAAATTGATAATCCATTAATAATTCAATATTGTATCATATACTTATAGGCATTAAGCATTAAATTAAGACGTGTCTGACCGTGGGAATGTTGAACGGAGACGCGAAATGCTAAACTATGTAAATTGCGCGGGAAAGGATGAATGTCACATCGCCGGCCATATTTTATCCGCAACGGGCGCGTTCTTCGCGCGCGCTATTTATGTCGCGTTCACGTATTGAATTAGATGAATGGGTTGTTTAGCTATTGATAAAGGTACGTTTTGCAAATGGATGATTTTGACCGCAAGATTTACTTAGTCAACAATATTATTTGACTTTTAAAAGGTTTCTTTTGATGTATTCAGAAAACAAGTTGGAGGTTTATAATGTTATGTTCACTTATTCAGCTTGGTTTGCAATGGACTCCGCTTTTTGGTAGATTGAAAAATCACACCCAAAAAAATATATAAAAAGAAGCGTGCTTAAGACCACACGATAGGTGTTAAGACTTACGACTGGAGTCGAGCCCGAGAGATCCGAGCGTGACGGTGCACTATCAATCACAATCTGAATCATTTTGAAGAACAATCTTAATCGCAATTAACGTTGTTAAACTGTCAAAATGAAAGTAACGTAAGTATTACCCCGCTGGACAAAAACACTGGGCTATTGTACCCACGCTAAGGCCTTCGGATACATCCCAAGGTTGATCTCTTGTGAAAGATAAACCAGTTTTGCAAAAACTGCAGCGATCCAAAAGCCAAAAATATTTGTTTTTTCAAGTAGGTACCTACTTAACTTTCCGAATTACGAGCACAAGATCCTAAAGAATTTCTCAAGCAATGTTCTCACTGGGAACACGACAAAGACTTAATTAGATACTTCAATGACCAAATTAAGTCGAAATTACGCAGAAGACGTAAACACAAGTACCTAATCTTATCAACATATCCGAGGCATCCATTCAGGCATTCCGCCACAGAGTACAATTGTTTGATTCACAGGGGCACAATGTCGGGCCTTATAAAATAGAACAAAAATAATTCGAGGAGGAATCAGCATCAGTTTGCGACATTTAAATGTGCTGGCGGCGCTTTTGGGCCCGCCATTTGCATCCGAGATCGCGTTGATCGGCCATCTTGCTGCGTTTTTTTTTGCCGCCAACGCGTTGTATTAAGCTTGGGGCGCACCGAGTTTTTGTTTCGTGTGATATTATTTATTTTTTGTCTCGCATCTTACTTATCTGTGTAGCCTTGATTATTCGTAGGTAGGTACTCAATTTTTATATTTTCACGACTCTACCGAGAGCCGGGTGTCAACTCTTGAATAACACCAAAAAAGAATCAGTAGGTAAGTTTTTTTTTGAACAAAAATTATTGGATAAAATTTTAAAGTCAACCACAACGTAGTGCCTCAGAGGTTTGATTTTAGGAAAAATAGCTGGAAAAACTAAACCACTAAAGATCGATTAAAGCTTTCACAATCCAACTGCCTTACGCTATAAGTAATTAATACGGGCGGATTCGATGGGAATATTCGAGCTCTTTCTCTTCTCGTGTGAATTAAATCGTAGGTTACTTATTCAGATTATAGACATTTCAATGAGTTGAAAAATAAAACCCATAACTTCTGTTTCCGTACGCTTGAACAACGGGATCAAACAGAAGTCTTCCAAAAACGTTTAATGAAAAATATTATTTGAAAAGATGAATTAATAAAGATGATGATGATTTTTACGTCTAACTACCTACTTCAATAGTTACACTTTTAAGGGTCCCCGAAACGATCCATTGCAATTGTCAACGTTTACGTGATTTGTACACACTGATGCGCAAATTGGTCGTCTACAATATTACTTGACAATATTACCAAGTACAATTGCAGGGGTTTATTTAAAAACGATGATTAAAGTTAAGTGACGTTTAAGCAACGTTTATGAATAAAGGGGGCAATTGATCGTTTCGGGGCCCCTTTATTACTTTCAAATGTATGCAAAAGTTTAACTTAATAAACTTTTCCGCCTTACAATGTGCGCTTGGTGTGCCCCCAGCTCACCTCACGCAACATTTTGTTTTACTCTTGCACCATCTTTATATTCGGTAGCGGCGTACCAAAGGGACGCATTCAATTATTTACTCGTATTATTCTTGTTTATAACTGGTGTACGAATGTCGTACGTGATGCCTATCATCATCCTCGCTAATTGGGAGCGTCCAGGAGACAAAAGTAGAACCAACTTAAAACTAGTGCAAAAAGCATGCAAAATGTTTATACCTAATGTGATAGATGTTTGCCGCTTTTCGACAGTGGGAAAAAATGCATAAGTATAATACGTACCTAATTAAATAAATGGAGAAAACATACCTATGGCACACACATACCTACACCATGTACCTACCATACATGGTATGGTACATGCCTATGGCATTAAGTCCGCCTCTGTACATTATTGTGCTTGAAGTATTAAATAAATAAATAAATACTCGTATAATATGATCACTGACTTATCTACAATAAGTTAAGTAGGTACTCACCTTTGTTTTTCAAGGTGGATGTGTTATTTTAAACTATAGACTTGAAAACTGTTTTACCTACTTTGCCACTAGAATATTGCATTTCAAACACCAATTAATCTGCCTAGCCTTTTCCCAATTATGGCAGTCTAACCGGATGCAGCTGAATCTGACCTCCACAGTCCAGTTACTGATTAACCCGATACCACTTTATAAGATTGGTCAGACTTTTAACTACCCGTAACGACGGTCAAAGATCTACGAATTACAGCTGGGATGGGACCAACGGCTTAACGTGCTTTCCGAGCCACAGAGGGCCTCGATTATGTAAAAGATGGTCACCCATCTGCGAACCGACTGCGACAAGCGTAGCTTAACCCTCGTTCGACCCGTGCGGCTGTTATTTCTAAATGATTTTTAGGGCATGAAGGTTGTATGGAAGTTCGCTTTTGAAGTTAGGGTCGTAGAAGTTAGTAGGTACTTAGAGAATTCATTGAATAGAGAGCCACTGTTTTGACCTACTTCTGCACAATATACCTAGTGCTCTATGGCTTTCCAGAAGAAAATCATTGATATTTCAAAAAGTAAAAAGGAGATTTAAGTGTAACCACGGAACATATTTACTCTATGGGAGAGGATAACCCAACAAATGTCAAGTGGGTATGTCAACCGTCAACGGTCAAACCCCTGCCCTGCCCATATTATATACTTACTTATTTAAATTGTTGCTCTGTATGCTCTGTGCATATTATATTGCAGTGTGTGCCCCTGCCAAAACTACGCATTATTGTACTGTGTGAACTACGCGTAACGCGCTCCTATTAAACGAATATCAATCAATAATATTGAAATACTAACACAAAAATATGAGGTCAGTAGGTACGCTCATTTAACTAGCTTTTTGTCTAGTTTTGTAAAACAAATGTATAGCTATGATTTTTGATCCTATGGTTACTGGTTATTCAGCACACCAGGGCCCACGAAAATTCCAACAAGGATTTGATTCAATTGAGCACCTGAGGTGAGCACAATCATTACCTATCTGCCTAGCCTTTTCCCAACTATGTTGGGGTCGACTTCAAGTCTAACCGGATGCAGCTGAATACCATGTATTTTACATGGAGCGACTGCCTATCTGACCTCTATAACCCAGTTACTGGGTAATACGATACCGCTTGGTAAGACTGGTTGTCAGACTTTTGGGCTTTTGACTACCCGTAACGACCGTCAAAGATCCACAAATGCCAGACGAGATCAACAGCTTATCGTGCTATCCGATGCACGGAGGGTTCTCGGTATGTAAAGGTGGTCACCCATCCACAGGCCAACCGCGGCAAGCGTAGTTTAACCTGATCGATCGACCTGTGCGGCTGTTATTATTTAGCCACGGGCAATGAGCTATTATAATCGATATTCTATCATATAATTATAAATTATGGTATTATTATAATATCTAGGTCATCATCTGACTAGCCTTTTCCCAACTACGTTGGGGTCGGCTTCCAGTCTAACCGGATGCAGCTGAATACCAGTATAATAATAGATATCTAGGTACGTGTTTGTTATTAGGAATTTTCTTACGCAGGACAGTTCAACATCGCTTTCTGGCCAAACGGTATAGTTACTTACGCTTGAGTCGGCTCCTCAAGTCGTCAACTGTACCCACTCAGATTCTGCGTGCTGCTACTATAGGGTCAAATTAAATTAGCTAGCAAAACTTTGCAGACGTGATGGGTACCTACCTAGTTACCGACATCTAAACACGATAAAATAGAATTATAAAATATTTCTACTCTTAGATATAAATATAGAGAAGGGTCACACGACCGCTGGTAGTGTTGTTACTTGCTGTACGAGTTGAAATAACCGGTTTTCTTCACTTTTATCATGTTTAAATATGATAAACCAATCACGTCTGCGAAAATTTTTTTTTACTCTGTTATTTTCAAGTACCTAAGTAACTACACTAACTGCGGTCGATGACCTCACAAATAAGTCATCAAATTAATGTATTTTTGTATTATCATGTTAAGATCCCATTTATCACGTCCGCGGAGTATGGCTAACTAATTTAATTTGACCCTGTATATCTACGTATCTGTCAGATATATTTTTTATGAACTTGTACTGTCCCATTGCTGGGCAAAGGTCTCCACTATAACTTTTCTCTGTTCCTTGTGTGATGCCTTCTTCGAACAAATCTTCCGTAAACACACCTAAGTCATCAACACCAGCGTTTCCTTGACCTCTCTCGGCGACGATGACGTCCTCCACCTTCCCCTTCTGTGTCAGAACATTTATGTACATTATTTACCTTTTAGGTTACTGTTACTGGTGGCCTGCATCATCCTACTGACTGCTGGGCAAATACCTCTCCCCATGACTTCCAGCTCTTTCGATCCAGTAACCACTATCAGTAGCAATGGGTTTCATTTTTGAGAGTTCAACAACGTTGCGTTATTTACGTTGTAGAGCAGACACGTTTTTCGAACATAAGGAGCAATGGATTAGCAATAGGTATCCTTCAAAATGATTAAGATTGATAGTAGGTATGTTACGCAATTATAGGGTGCTGCTGCTGGGCTAAAATGGACCACTGGTCGTTTGTTTTCTCCAGCTCTTCACGCCATTTTTCTACCTTTTACGTAATATAATTTTTTTCAGATCCTTAATAGGAAGGGACCTCGTCGCCAGCCTACTCAAAGGAAGTCAGAGAGCTCATCCAATAAATAAAAACTAAGTAAGTAGGTGAGCACTGAGGAGCAGCGACTGACGAAAGAACAAATCTTAGGAGGAAACTTAAGAACCAAGGACCGTTAAAAGCCATGGAGGATGGTAAAAAAACTATAGAAGAGGCCAAGAAAACCGTAGTGGAGGCCTTACAGGAGGCCAAGAGAACCGTAGAGGACGCCAAGATAACCATTGAAGAGGGCAAAAAAACTATAGAAGTGGGCAAAAAATCTATTATAGAAACAGTCAAGAATATAGCCGGAACTAATAAAGAGAAGACTAAGAAGGGAGACAGAGAGTAGATATAAAAACATATTTAATATTTTTTTTTGTGAGTAATCTACAATTCGTTTATGTAAATAAGTAGGTTTGAGTGAAAATAAGAGGATAAATAAGTGTTTTTAGGGTTCCGTATCTTAAAAGGAAATCGGAAGTCTTATAAGATCACTTTCTTTATCTGTCTGTCTGTCAGTCTGTCAAAACCTTTTTCCTCAGATATTACATACTCAGGGCTGCAATCCCTTGAAGGAGTAAAAAATCAAAACTTCTAAGTCAATGCAATCAAAAGACGGCCGTTTATGTTCCGTTTATGCCGCATATTTTGACACTCGCATGGAAATCAAAACCTGTAGGGTACCTACTTCCCGTTGACCTTTGAATCATGAAATTTGTCAAGAAGCAATGTCATGTAGCACAATTATAGGAAAAAATCCGAAACCCGTAAATTTGTAGTTGCATACCTACTTTGTATGGAACCCTCGGGGTGCGAGTCCGATTCGCACTTGACTGTTTTTTTTTTGTAAATAAAGATGGCCGAGTGTCCCTTTCCAACAACAATACCGTTATGTTTTAACAGTATGTAGAAATATTTAAATTGGTTTCCAAGCAATAATAATTATTACTCAGTAATTTTATTATAAATTAAATACTTAGGTAGGTACATAGACGGGTTCTGACTTGATACCTAATTTAAACCATCCTTCACGAGAGCAAAGCCGCGGGCGAACGCTGGTATTAAATAAATATTAGCTAAGTATTTCAAATTATTTTTACCAACGAGATTTTAGTGGCTGCTTTTGAATGACCCTTTGCCTTTAGAGTATACCTACTGTAGTACTCTTTGGCTCAAAACATGGACGTCACCGAAGTCGACGTCAACTTACTGTCAAATTGTCAAAATTCAGTGTCATACGCGCTCTAGCGCGCTCTTTTCAAACGAATTTCAATTGTAATTATTGCAATATTTTAAGTATAAATACCAAAAACATGAGGTCAGTTACAGTACGCTCATTTGACAAGCAATTGGGCTATCTGAGTAATAAAACACGTCTATAATGTTTCATACCATGGTTTTTTCGGAACACCCCCAGAATTAAAAAATTCGGAGAGGGACCAATGATTTAAGTAAGTACTTAAAATATCACCAACATACCAACACAATAGGAGCAACATATTATATTATAATTTACAGGGATTGGATAAAAGTGAGTCAGCATTATTTCATAGATTTTAGGCGATTCGCACACTGCACAGCCTCACGCAGCGGGGCGCAGATAACGCACCCACGCACGTGATTTTTTAAATACATATTCAATAAAAACGCACTCACGCGCGTGTAATTTGGCTCCGTTTCCCGCACACCGCTGCGTGAAACGCAGCAGTGTGCCAATCGCCTTATTATAAGTAAGTAGGTACCTGTTAGTAACTTAGTAAGCTAAGTAGATACCTGCAGCAGGAAGTGCAAGTCGGGCTTAGTATACTTAGCTTAAAAAAATGTAAAATAATTTAGAAGGCGACTACAAAATTATTTGGGGAAAAGCTAGGCAGATGATGAAATTATTTTCCCCTCCATGCTTGTAACTTTAGGTATTACTGGGCAGTTTCCTCGTACAGAGACGAATCTAGCAGCAGCATTGGGTCGCCTCTATCTCACCATCATTCTTAGCACACGTGGCCTTTTTTGATAAATTGTTCAATAATAATAATGATTATTTTTCAGATCATTCATCAATTATTGACGAACAGCGACTGGCGATTCAGGAAAACAGCTCATGCCTTTAAAAAAATCATAGGAACAAACTGAATAGGAGCCTAGGATAGTAAGAGCCATGGAAGAGGCCAAGAAAAGTTGCGTGATCATTGATGACAAGAATTTAGAAGCGGAGAAAAACTGCTTAACGACAACCATAGAAAACATCCAGAATTGCATCTTGCGAACTGCAGAACAGGCCAAGAAAGCCATTGAGCAGTGCAAAAACTGCCTCGTAACAACCATAGTAGCGGTTAAGGAATTCATCTTGAGAATCATAGAGGCGGCCAGAGACACCATCTTAAAAGTCATAGAGCAAGCCAAGACATATATTCAGAATATTATAAAGGAAAGCAAGAAAGCCATAGAGGAAAGCAAGAAAGCCATAGGGGAGGCCATAAAAACCGTAGTGACAGCACTAAGAGAGATCAAGACTACCATAGAGGAATGCCTGAAAGCTATTGTGGAAAAAATCAGGTCTTTAGTCAATAACTGCCAAAAATAATATTTCATGTAATTTTTTTTTAAGTAAATACAATTCTAATTTTTTTTTGTTATTTTAATAGGTCAATAAGTATAATTATTATGTTAATGGAAATTTTAAATAATAAGTGTTGTGTAGTATATAATAAAGATTGCCAGTGTCCCTTTTGGAAAATAAACATAACAGTTTCTACAGTAGTAATATTTAATGTCATCCAATTACGTTTGAGTATTTGCTAACAATATCTTTATAGAAATCGAATACTAGTCGGCTGGCGGAGCGGCTTCGTTCTAATGCTTCGTTGTACGCGTCTTCGCTGAAACTACCGTCCGTGAAACCTATGGAGAGAAAACAAAAATTGTTTATTCTGCAAAAACAAGACACATATTACATAAAGACAAAAAAAAAACAAAATAAAAATGTTTATTTCTGATGATGAAATAAACATTATATTTGATGCTCATGTAAATCATTAAGTTTGGAGTCACCTTTTAAGAGTAAACTAGTCGCGAGCTCGAACGCACCGGTGGTCATGGTCAAAAAGCATGCTGTCTCACCTAGCTTCGTGTCTGACAGTGCTAGTATCAGTGATGAGCAGTTAGACGCTAGTCTACATGCACAACGTCTAGTTCTCACGCACAGAAACACCGTTCTGAACTGATAGGCGCGTAAAAAAATCGAAGTGCTTTGGAAAATCGAGTTTTACGAAAGAACCACTGTATAAATCAATTATAAATGAAGTTTATTGAACTCTTCGATAACTGAGCTTTGTCGGTACGGTTTTGGTTTTGAAGATTTTACAGTTCTTTTATTACTTAATTACACCCAAAGTTACGTTAAAAATAGCAAGAAAAACGAATCTTTGTTGGCTCATAACTTTTTAATGGCTTCTTATTTTACTATTCTGTTTCCGTAGACACAATTAATAATAAGTCAAAACGATATCATGTATAACTTTGGATGCATAATGTCAAACAGTGGAGTAATACTCTCCCACAATTTGTATGGAAAAAATATCGACTAGTGGCGCCTTTAGCAAAGATTTGCTTGTATAAGGTGGTTCCTCTCCTCCAGTTTACATTAATCCTCCTATTATCATAAATGTGAAAGTTTGTGAAGATGTTTGGATGTTTAGTTACTCCATCACGCAAAAACTACTGAACGGATTTGGATGAAATTTGGTACACATATAGTTTATTACCAGGATTAACACATAGGATAATTTTTATCCCGATATTCCCACGGGATCGAAACTAACGCGGGTGAAACCGCTGGGCGCTGCTAGTTATACATATATTATGTGTGAGAAAATAAATAAATTTTTATTTTAAAATCATGCCAAAAGTTTTTAACAATACAATTTTCAAAATTATGTAGATAAGGAATGCGCACTGGGTTTTGTGTGTGTGTTGGTGTGGGAGTTGTTGTTTTGTATACTTTTATTTTAATCCAGCGACAAATTGAATCTATAAATTACATGTATTTTGGAAATTATGTGATTGTGTGGAGCATAGCCTCGATTTCTTTGTAGCTTTTGCTCATCAACCATTCAGTGAGTGTCTTTTTGCAGTCGTGGTAAGTATGTCATAGAGCATAATTATGGTGAGTATTTTGTTGAGATAATTGTATATGCGAGAAGATTGCTTTGTGTTTTGTCTTGTAGCAAATGTAATTTTGACTGGGGTTTCTGGAACTACTTTATACTTCCTCCTAGTTTGTGTCCTGGGAGTGGCGAAGGGCAGGGATTTATGCTTTTTCAGAGTAAACTGCAGGACATAGAGCTTTCTAACTGACAAGTGGTTCGAAGTTAGGTATAAGGTTTCAGTGGAGAATCTTAGTGGTTTAAAGTACCAACATGACTTTCAGTAAACCCCTCTGCGCCCTCTCCAAAAGCCTCATTGAATAGATGGATCTTATTATAAGATTACGTATGGTCTGTTTAGGGTTGCCATCAACCACTTATGGATTTAAGGGTTACTAGCAGGAAAAATACGGGTTAATTAGTTTTTTTTATTGTACGGAAGACAATTATAACAGCATTGTTTTGTGACGATCTCTTTATTTTTTTTATTTATATTTTCTGTTTGAAGAAACAGCTTTTCAAAGCTCTTCATTTCGTGAAGTAAATGTTAAATATCTTTATATTTTAACTTTTAAGTTAGCATTGTTTACCCCGTCAATTATTTAAAAAAATATGTGTAAAGCCGGAAAAACAGTGTAACCTGTAAAATACGGGTATCTGGCAAAAGCTAGGTCTGTTCCAAAAGTATCTGAAGAAATTGTAAACAAATGGATCAGAAAACATGCTAATGTGTAGTGCCACTAAGAAATTGAGTGATTTGATTACTTTTTCTGATGAGGGGCCCGTGGCTAAATAATAACAGCCGCACAGGTTAAGCTACGCTTTCCGCGGTTGGTCTGTGAATGGGTGACCACCTTTACATGCCGAAACCCCTCCGTGCTTCGGATAGTACGTTAAGGCGCGAGCCGTTGGTTCCGGCTGTCATTCGTAGATCTTTGACAGTCGTTACGGGTAGTCAGAAGCCCGAATGTCTGACAACCAGTCTTACCAAGGGGTGTCGTATTACCCAGTACCTGGATTGTGGTGGTCAAATAGGCAGTCGCTCCATGTAAAATACTGGTATTCAGGTGCATCCGGTTAGACTACAAGCCGTTTCCCAACACAGTCGGGAAAAAGCTAGGCAGATGATGATGAACCGGAAATTCTATTCTGTTTTTCATTTGACAATTGAGGTTAAGAGCGTTTACGCCGTACGGCATTTCATACAAACTTTCAAGCCATTGTTTTTCGAAATGAATAAACCGATTTTAATGAAACTTCATACGCATAAGCAGGATACAAAGGTCTAAAAAGTTAGCTGAGAACATTTTCGAAATGTCTTATTTAAAAAAAGATAACTGGAAATCTCTGTTTCTATGGAAACTTTAAAATCGGTCTATTTTGGCTGTAACACAATTTTTCGAAAATGTTCTCAGCTAACTTTTTAGACCTTTGTATCCTGCTTATACGTATAAAATTTCATTAAAATCCGTTCATTCATTTCGAAAAACAAGGGCTTGAAAGTTTGTATGAAATGCAGTACGCGCCGCCCTTACATAAAAAGGATAGGCACCTAGGACATCGGGAATAATCGATAATAATTACCATACAGGATTGGGGCTCTCAAGACGAAACTGCATCGAGAGCCCAAAATTTTAAAAAAATCTGTGAATGTACCTACCGAGTTCACACTGTACATTTAAAAAAAATCAATGCATCCATAACTTACCACTGACTAACGTCTTCTCTCTACTATCGAACACGAAGGTCATGGTGGCCCGAGCTGTGGCAAGCTGTGTGGGCTCGGGGTCAAGCTGTATGTTGCCGTGTTCGTCGATAGCACACGAGACGGCTGCGAAAGTGTGCCGCATCGATAGACCGGCGTTTAGCAGCGCGAGACAAGAGCAGTTAATACAGCATGCTAAGAACTGGAATGACAAAAAAAATGGTTTATAATTATAATCCCCAAAGCCAAACTTGTGCCAGTTTTTGTCTCAATCAAAATCATAACAACTAACTTCAGATTTGAGGGCTTATATTTAATCATCATCATCATCATTTCAGCCGAAAGACGTCCACTGCTGGACATAGGCCTCCCCCAAACACAGACTGGTTCTGTGCTTGTCGTATACAGGGCCAAATTAAGTTATCTGGCGAAACTCCGTAGATGTGGTGGATATCAATATTTAAACAAAATTAAAAAAATACAATTTGAGGTCATCGACCGCAGTTAGTGCAGTTACTTGTGCGTCATATCAGTTTAAAAATTCAGTTACGTTTTGTTTAAACTCCACCGACGTGGTCGGTTTCGACGTTTAGTCCACTCTCAACCCCTCGACCCCTAAAAAAATATTTGTTTCCTCTCAACCCTTAAACATAGTTCACACTCGACACCCAGGGGGCGAAACTGAATTTTCATACAAAGGACAGGCATACCTCGTCCACTTTCGACCCCTAGTTCGGTAAGTACCTAAAATTAATATTTTGGTACAGTAAGGTAGAAAAAGGTAAATAAATGACCAATATTAGAGAATACTTAAAGTAGAATTCTTTATTACCCGGCTGCGCCAGGACTCGATAACACGATCAAACAAAAGAAAACAGGAATTCTCAACTCTTATTGTAAGTGGTAACAACGTCAGCGGTCGTTGGCGCCCAAAAAAAAAACATCTAATCTTTATTTCAATTTCTCAAAACTGCATCAAAATCTGTTGTGTAGTTCAAAAGAGTGAGGGTTTCTACTTACACTTCCATAGTCTTCCAACTCTTGGATGGTGACGGTGATGCCAGTGCGGGGGTACAGGCTGCCCAGGATGGCAGTCTCACATGTCTGCCTGATCACATGCTCTTTGTACCTGAAATACGATCATTGTTATACATATATTACAAAAAATTAAAATTGTATGCCTATATCGAGGTATGAGGAACAGGGTGTAAAGTTCACTCATGGTCCATAGGCAGGATCCTCCGACCAGACAGGTGTTGTGTCTGGTGTGCTACTACCCAACGATTGATGTCGGGATGTTGTAAATATGCTAGTTGCGCGGTAAACTCTGCTTGCGCGATGCAGGATTTTGCGTGTTGTCAGTGTAATGCTTAGTTCGCATGTGGCGATGTAGGTACACACTTAGATGGTTTGATCATGTTGAGAGGTTGAGTGAAAGGCGACTAACAAAAGGTATTTATGCGGTACGCCTTCGAATGACAAAATAATAGAATGACCTTAAATGCTGTTCTTCAGAAGCGTGTATGACCAGATTTATGAACGTAAATGAAGAGTATGTAAGGATCGTAGTAGGTGGCGTTCTGTAGTTTCTGCTTATCCCCATGGGAACAAGGTGTGAGCTTAAGTATGTTAAATATGTATAAGGAGTTGTGCGATTGCAGGACAAAAAAAAATTTTTACTTTTTTTTTTAGCCTATTCTGTCCCACTGTTAGGCAAAGGCCTCCCCCAAGTCCTTCCAGGAACTCCTTTCTCCTCCTTTTTCAAGTACTTCCTATAAAAATGTATTCATAATCAGCCTATAATGTTCCCACTGTTGGGACACAGGCCTCCTCTCTGTGAGAGGGAAAAAGTATTAACTTTTTCCAAATTCTACCAATTTTTTTATTATTTTTCTTTATGTTTTAAACTGTTATTAATTATTTAACTGTTATTAATATTTTAACTTTCTTAGCTTAGTTGTTAACTTTATGCTTAATGTGGTTGAATATTGATATTTACAGCAGTCTCTTTATATTTTGAAGATTCCCTAGACTTTTTACATTTTTCCTTTCTATCTATAATGCCATTGAAACACTGTATTTTGGTAAATACGTTTATTGTGCTAAGTAGCAAAAACAGTACAAAAGTCAACTCAAGAAAACTCGCCTACCCACTACTTAGTCAATCCTTTTATTACAATAAGATTTCACGAGTACTAATGTTAAATATACAACACTATCTTTCTCTGTATTCCTTAGAATAGTTCTTGTACATAGTTTAGTTTTCTGTATTTCCTAACAATGTTATTACATTCTTTATATTTATTTTCTTTTTACACCCTAGAGGTATATTGTAGAGAAACTTTCTAACTTTATTTGTTAACCACATACTGTTATTGTTAATAGCCTGTATCATCCCACTGCTGGGCAAAGGGCTCTCCCCATGACTTCCAGTTCTTTTGATCCAGAGCTAAAGTGGACCACTAGATTTTTGTTTTCTCCAGCTTGTCAGGCCATCTTCTGGCTGTGTCAGGGCTCTATATAGTATTGATTTTGGCCTACAGCTACAGCTCACCGGGCATACAACAAACGTCACCAGCACAGTCCCACTTCAGCATAGTGGGTTTTTGGTCAAAATCAGTAACATCTTATGGGGGGCAGTGTTATGTTGTGATCGTCAATTTGATGCGTAGAATACAGCACACCATTGCTTGTTAGTAAACCTTGAGTTTGGACTTTAGAATGTTTGTCAGAGACCAAGTCTAACCACATAAAAATAATAGGTATTATATTCATGATTATAACTTTGAATATTGATACAGTTTAATATTGTTCTAATATATTCAAAACAAATAAACATTGTGATTACCTGTCTCCAATAGCTGGTTTCCCGCCTTTACTGCTGAACAGCACCTCAAGGGTGGCCTTCTCTATGCTCTGACTTTGCATCTTGATGTCTAGGGGACCGTTGACACTCACCAGGGCAACAGTTTGACCTGAAACATGGTTGAGAGGAGTCTTATTGCTTAGTACTCATTTTTTCCTTTTCCGAGTTTATCGTGATTAACTAACCTATGAAATTAAGGTAATATAATATATGAAATTGCTATAGTAAGTACGATTCTAAGTATGAATGCAAGAAAATGGATAAAATACTACTATTTTATGATACCTTGAGATAAAATTGCTGATCCGTCCGATTTACTCAGGAAGTTGCACTCGCATTTCATCGGCCTTAACTTGAAATCTTTTAAATTTGTATTTTCACCTCCCATTGTGGAAAATTATGATAAATGATAATTATGATAAATATGAACTTTTCCTTTAAATCCGGATTATTTTGTTTTGTGTTGCCCAACAAGCCAACAAGCCGAGCATGTGCAATTGACAGACTGACTTGACCACAGAGTACTTTTGTATAGTATGGAATAGAGGTCTAACTCAGCGATCAAAATGGGAAACGTCAAGTGTCGCCCTCTGGACGCGGGTTTTGGAGCTAATGCCAACACAATCCTACGCTATAGCTAGGTAGGTACATACAATTCGCACGTCGTCGCCTACTTACAGATTTATTTATTTTTAGGGTATTTTAAAATGTGAATTACAATTCGCTTGTAGATAAGCGAATGGTAATTCACATTATCAAACAATAAAACAATGTTAGGTAATTTTCGATTTCATTATTTATTACTTTCTTTTGAAACATTTCATAGTAAGTTTTTTAGCTTTAACTTTATACGAATCCGTATCATAATCACACTCTCTCTTATTTATTAATATCTTTACAATAGTTATAAATGAAAAATCTGCACTACCTATATTTTTATTACATACATGATAAATGAATGAATACAAATCACAAGAAGACCGTAAACTTAGAGAGAAGAAAAGTAATGGAAAATAAAATTGCACCTAACCTTATTATTGCTAAACATTTCTCTAAATACTAAGCAGTAGAATTAATATGTTGCCTACTGACTTAAGATCATCGATTTACAAAGGTACTCTATTCAAAACAAAACTTAAAGCATTCCTGTTAGATAAAATTAAATGTTTGTATTCTCTAACTGAATTGGTGACAGACGATGGTAAATAGTTTTTATATTTTAGTAATTTACATTCTTGCACCTGCCATTCACTTATGACTCAGTTATGACATTAAATATATATAAAAAATTAAATATTAGTTATTTTTTTCTTTTTGGATAGATTTATACTCAAACTCAAAGCATTTTATTTCAACTAAACCAATTACAGGCACTTTTGATTTGTCAAGGGGTCGGTCAGTCAGAAAGATGAAGCTAGTTGCCCATTCCAAAGCGTAGGTACCTATGGAGAAGAAAAAAAAACTCCATGGACACTCTTTTAAATCAAATAATATGGTTGCAAAGACTTGGTTACATCATTCATGTTAAAAATTATGCATGTGAGAACGATGTAAAACTTTAAAAGCGTCCGTAATGAAAAGACGTAAAAAAAAAACAATTGAAATATTAAATTAAAATAAGCCATGGCAGCAAAGAGATGACCAGTCCCTACTGACAGCGCCCGTTCACGAACATGACGCATGTATTAGCACCATTCAGCTCAACCATTTTGAAGGGAGCTAAATGATCCAACACATGCGCCACCATCAGCGAGACATTTGAGTGAGCATGACATACCCTCAGCCGCCAGGGCACATTCAAGTCAATGAAAGACGTACCCAGTAAATGGTAGCTTTGTAGTATGACATATACTCACACATGTGCTATGCAATTATACAATACTAGGAGATTGAATTTATATAATGCAAAAATTATATTTTAAAATCTTCAGCAACTCCAACAGTATTTTCCAATGATAATCAATTTATTTGTGCGTCCTTATGGAGCAGGACCAGCGTTTACCCAAGCCTTTTTATCAGCGATGTAATCACCCAATTTATAATAGGTATGCCTGGCTGCATAGTGTGCGTTTTATACAAGATTTAAACTTCGTTTTATTCAGTTCAAGTATGTGGGTAGGTATTTTATTGTAACATTTTAAACAGTAGCCAATGAAAGATGAATCTACTTTAGCCAGCCTGAAACCTGGTTGAACATCAGTACCCGTCCCTGGTGGTGGTGGTCCCTGGGTTAGTCCCTGGTGGAACTAATTGGTCCCTATTTCTAGTTATATAATTGTGTCTTTCACCTCTTTTACTAAAAATATATAGATTTTTCCATACGTACATTATATTTTCATAGATATATTGATAAGGTACCGTCATGATGTTAATATCTTTAAACAGCTCCCTTAGAGTCACGCCTGCGGAGGCTATATGTCTGCAGCCCGTCCCCATAGTAAAATACTGTACGACATAATACTATGAAAGTAACTAAAATAGACCAGTCTCACAGTATCAACATCAGTAAATTGACGGATTTTTCTCACAGCATATGCTGCTGAACTTAGCCGTCCTGCAAGAGATGTTAAATGAGGACCCCATTGAAGCCTTGAGTCGAGCGTGATTCCCAGGAAAACAGTTTTATCGACGAATTCTAGTTTCATAATCTAAAATATATATAATCAATTGACATAATAATATCGCACATTGATAAGAAGAGTGACACTAACCAAAAATGCTATTTTTTCAGTAGAAGCATTTAAAGTTTTACCAAACAGTAATTACGAGTTTTAAACAAAAGACAGAAAGTAAAACTACTACTACTAACTAACTAGCGGTACTTTTATTTTTTATTTATTAAAAAAAAAACTTTAAATGCTTCTACTGAAAAAATAGCTTTTTTGGTTAGTGTCACTCTTCTTAACAATGTGCGATATTTACAATAATTTATATAATAACTATTTACAATCTATTGACATGATATTTATCATATGTTATTAATTTGAAATTCAGTAATTTTTTTTTAATTTTTAGCTGTTATAAATTAATTAATGTACTACATTCAATAACAATGCGAATTGATAATGAATAATTAAACTAAATTAAAATAAAAGAATCTATTAATTTTCCATTGTGTTGAGCATTTTAAGAATGAGAAGTCTACAGCTACAAAAATTATTGTTGTTATTAATTATTTTAAATGGTTTTAAACTTTCTTTTCATATTATATAATTTATATCCTGAAGATTAGATATACAATTTAAGAGAGCGTCGCTGGGACTGCAAAGCCATTTTTTATTTGCGTATTCCCGATATCTTAAATATTCGTGGTCACTGTTTGATATTAAATCTTTTTTACATTGACCTTGTTGCGGCACTTGCTTAGTTTTGCTCGAAATAGCATAAGTTTTCTACAGAGCATGCTCAGATTGAGTTACAGCAACGCGTTTCATCCGCCTTCTGGTAACGACAGTCCGTTGTTGCTTTTTGCGATGCTCTGTAAGAAAATGAAACATAATTATAGACAATTATTTGGTACTTATACAATTTAGCACTTTACGACTGATGTTGTTTTGATGACCAAATGAGTTATTTTACTATAAATAATTGGGCGTAATATAAGAGTGTGTATTGAAATGGATATTATTTTTATTTTTTTATAATAAATAGCATTCTTATTGAGTTATTTTGTTATGTAAGTAGTGCAACATTTGAAAGTAATACTATTGTAATCTATACAATAGAAAGGTAGGTACACACTACTCACATTGCTGCAGTGGCAGATATTTTTATAGCACCTCATAGATAATTAAATACCTATTCTAATATTACAATAATGGTATTTAGTATTTTAAGTTGTATAAATAACGCCGTTTAATTATTTCAAATGGCAAAATTCATAAAAGACACATGCCAAGATTGTTTACTAAATAAGGAAAAATACACGTAAGATGATAATTATCTTTACTTACCAAGATTTTTTTAAAGTTGTACATCTTCCACAGCTATTATGGCATGTAGAATTGTAGATGTATAGGCTCAGCCATGGATACCGTGTCACATCTGTGTGAAGTAATAGGTTCTGGAATGACAATTAATTTATTATTTAGTTATAATAAATGTGTTATTAGATAATCAATTATGTATTAGGTACAGTCTCAGCCAATATTGAAAGTATTTAAGTATGTTTAATCATTATAATGTATGCTTAGAGCAATATTAATCTTCTGTATGATGAACATAAATTAATTTACACTACACAATAAAGTTTTATAAGAGAATCTATGATTTTGAATAGAATCGAGGACCAGAGGAAAATTAAAAAAAACTGATTACTAATGGTAATGCTGTTATGATTATATCTTCACTTACCAAGATTTTCCTTTAATTGTAGGTATTCCACAGCACTTTGAGTGTGTGGATGCATATCCACAGAGTCCAAATGTGAAGTAACAGGTTCTGGAATGACAATTAATCTATTATTTCAGTAAGCAGCGATAACCCTCATAGGACTAGACACTATCGATTTTCCATAGTGTCTCATTAGCACTGCTAGACAGGTTGGGTATTTCACCAAACATTATAGCATACCAGTTAAGACACCCGTGTCCAGCAGACGAGGCATAAGAGCTTTTGATGGGACATTTAATTTACTCATAAATGGGATGATAAATATACTTATTATTAATTCCAAGTACATGGCAACAAATGGATTAATAACTAGCTGTTTTATTTGGTACATTTTGTGAATAGTGTGTTATTAACAAGACATTACAACACCTATTTGAAGGCATACTAGCATTTGCCCACAGCTCTGCCCACATAGGAAGTAGCCAATGCCACTTTCGGGTCCATAAACTATCACTGAGCAAAAAATAAAATTGATCCATTGCTCCGTTGTTGTGTGGAAGAAGGTCAAACCAATATTTGATACACCGTAAAATCACCATCTGCCAATATATTTCAATATTAATCTTAAAAGCAGACGCCGTTTCCCTCCGGATAAAGAAGTTATTTACCAATCCATTAAACATCTCTCCCCATAGAGTAATTTTAGTTTCCATAGTTAGAAAAATAATTTAAAAAGGATATAAATCTTTTGGCACCAATGATTATAAGTACTAATAAACCTAATAACCTAAATCTGTATTCTCTGAGTTTATTACATATTTTATTATAACTAACCTGGCATCTAAGACGACAAACTGACCCATGTTTGTTGCTGGTACAGCTTCTTTTCTGAGTCTATTATTACGGCACGAGTACTTTTGTTCGAAGTGTATACACGGCGGTATTTGTGCTATAGGTCACCACTAACGGAATAAACCCATGTATTAAATAACTCCCTATCCCTAGCAGGGTAAGGAAACTTATGCAAATTCGCATTGTTATCTGAAATAAGTAATTAATCAGTGGAGTTGGATGTCAAAACCTGAAATTTACGAGCGGCGGACTTTGCCCATAGGGCTTTGTCTTAAGGGTGTTGAACTGCTTACAAAGGCTTAGCCCAGTGGCCTTTTCATTAATAAAAAAAAGACACTTACCCAAGTTATAACATCCGGGAACGCAACACTTTTTGTTAGACATGATAAATTATGTA
The DNA here is from genome assembly GCA_963669345.1 of Gortyna flavago. Taxonomy (NCBI): domain Eukaryota; kingdom Metazoa; phylum Arthropoda; class Insecta; order Lepidoptera; family Noctuidae; genus Gortyna; species Gortyna flavago. The sequence continues at coordinate 16,378,577 of OY770142.1, forward strand.
GTTTTCAATGTCACAAACCCAAAAGTTAGCTCTAAACGGGTAGTCAAGAGTCCTTTCTCAATATTTAGATTTTAACAATTAGCACCAGTACAAAATCAAAACCAATCAAAACGGCCGGAGGAGCAGAGGCTCTACCCCGTTAGGGTAATAGTGTTCTGTGGGGGTCTACTCAACGGACTTATATGGAAAAAGCACTTTTAGACGATTGAAATCAAGAAAAAGCAGATATAAACAAGCAAGACGCGGAAAATGCGCTCAAGCAAACCGGCGGCCATTGCCAAGTTTGTTGTAGTGTTGCATACAAAAATAAATTCGGTTAAAATGTCTTGAAATTATTTTCCTAGTTTTTTTATTCCGATGTATACTATTGATATATTGAGCTTAGATGTTGGAAATATTTTCTCGTTGTATTATTTTAATTACTTATGTAGGTATATCGAGGATATAATATATCGTTCATGGAAATTGAACTAGGGCTGGTCACACCGAAGAGCCAAATGCATGACTGTTTTCATGCCATCTTGCGTACCGTTGTAGAACTTCCTCGTCACAAAATTATGAAGACTGCCATCTCTAAGTAGGTTTCAGAATAGTCACACATTTTAATGACACCAAATTAACATGTTAGTTTCAAGTGTAAGTCGGCAATACTTTTGGTGTCCATCCATATTTTGTATACTTATACGAGAACGATTACCCGCTTGCCACTACTAAGATTGTCAACCCTGGACTTGACTGACAGATCACAGAGTGACAGTACCATTGAGATGGGAGACACATGGAGATGCCCTTATTCTACTATAGAAATAACAGTTACACAAATATCTATCATATCGACACACACATGTCAAAAAGCGTTCTGTTTCTTTTTAACTAATCAAGAGCTGCATATGAAAAGAGAGACATATAAATGTTTGTCAAGTACTAAATTTGGCAACACTTTTGTGTGACGTCAATATCATGTCTATGCGTGACGGGCCGCCATGTTGAGTGCCGAATTTTATGAATGGTTTTGTGGTAGATGTGCTGTCAAACGGTTGATTGCTCAAAATATTTTTGTTGTTTTCGAGAGAAATACGTCTAGAAACTAGGTGTTTTGGTGTCCATTAATAGGAAAATCATGCCCTCGTGTTGTATAAAACAGTGTGGTGCGAGAAAAAACAAAAAGAACCCTACGAAAGGCGGCCATCTTTAGTGCCCGATTTGTGTAGGTATACACGCTAATTTTGTAGGTATGCTCAGTCCATAGGTTTATTTAGTCATTGGACAGTACTAATACAGTAGTGAGTAGTGTTGGTAATATTATCTATGGTGACTAGTGAGTAGTGACAGTTTTCACCTTCACACTGTTCACAGTTTGACCGCATTCCGAATTGGCTATAATCGCTCACAGCACTCAAATCGTCTCACACATTGAAAGAGAAGAATATTTTTGTTGTGTTCGAGAGATTTATACGTCTAGAAACTAGTTTTTTTTTTTTTGGACAAACATTTAGGCCGCCTTCCGAATTGGCTAATATCGCTCACAGCACTCAAATCATCTCACATGCGTTCCCTATTGGATATCACGATTATGACAGCTGAGAGCTGTCAACAATTCGGAACACTCGTGAGCACGCTCACAGTGCTTACTCGGTGTCAAAAAGATATTACAGCAGTATTTCTTCATAAAAACACCACACGTTTCTTCCTTTTCTTTGTTTAGGTGGCGACTGTCAGCCAGAAGCACAATTTCGAAAATGCCACGATATTAAAAAGATATGATGCAGCTAAAAAAGCTGCATCATATCTTTTTAATATCGTGTTTTGTTTTGACAAAACACACACTGACACATCCTCATCCTCACACACACACACACACACTGTCATTTTTGACGTCATCTATGACGATTCACGGGACATCGTTATCGCGCTCATGCCAATTCGGTACGGGTTCAAGCACGCTCAAATCGATTACATCGATTATTTTCCCAATTCGGAACGCGCCCTTAGGTCTCTCTTTTCTTTCATATTATGCAGCTCTTGATTAGTTAAAAAGAAACAGAACGCTTTATGACTTATATGATAGATAATAACAAATAATAATAATTAATAATAATAATATAATTAATAATAATATTTTTTTTTTAATGATAGATAATATCTATCATAAAAAAAAAAACATGTAAATTCAAAAGCATGGAGACGATATTCTAGAAATAATTTTCTATTCTACTATATAGAAAAAATTTTCTATAGTAGAATATCGTCTCCATGCTTTTCCTATCTCAATGGTGAATTTATACACCATTTGACGGGTACATTTCAGGTTTGGTTTCTATCTCTAGTTTCTGTCTCTTTTATTCTTTAGAGTAGTTTTCTAGTGAAACAGAGATAGAGAGTGACTTATGCTTCAAGTCAAATACAGGTTAGTGACGTGCGTCTCTGACGTCGATTACTACTGTCATCTTCACCATTTTCATTATTTTTTTTATGAATTTGGGGACAATTATTATTAATTGAATGTTGTGAAAAAGTAAAAATAAACCGCAAACATGAAGAACAGATTCAATACTTATGATATAATGTGCATGGTCACAGAATTGCAAAGGTAATTTATTGATGTCTTTATCAAAATAGTGCAAGAATTTTTTGTTGACGAAATCAAAACATCACCATTTCATGTTTTTGTAATTTATTTCCTAAATTATGTAATCCACTCTGTGTTGTTTAAGTATTTATTCGAAATTTCACATAATAATATATTTTAAGTACAAATTTAATAAAAAGTGGTATTCAAAATGAATTTGATAAATAATAACCTATTTTGATTATTGTTTATTGCACATCTGATTCTGATAAGTATTGTAACTACATGTCCCATGCCGATAAGAATATAGTACCCTTATAACCGTGTTCGTACACTTGCATAATAACATATAGTTTAAAAAAACTAAACTGCCCTTTGTTAATTATGTATTTTTTTTTAATAACACCCTATTAATAAACTTTGTTTTCTTACATGCAGGCTGATAGGAATGCGTGTAAATCAAGTCTACGACATAGACAGCAAGACGTATGTGATCCGTCTGCAGAGGTCTGAAGAAAAGAGTGTGTTGCTACTGGAGTCTGGGAACCGGTTTCATACGACACAGTTTGAATGGCCAAAGAATGTTGCCCCATCCGGGTTTACCATGAAGGTATGGCATATACAGAGTGGCAGGGACATAACGCAAACTGAAACCATGGATTCTAGATCCCCTAGTGGAGAAATTTTCCAAAGGTTATCAAAAAAAAAACAGCCTTTTTATAGAAAATTTTGACCCAATTTTAATTCATGGTAACAAGTTGCTCGTCATTGTCCCTGTTATTCTGTATAGTTTATTAAGAAATGCATTGCTGTTGCTGTTGGATGTGCTGTTTTGTGGGATGCATAAAGAAGCCTCCTCGTGTAGCGCAGTTAGTTCCGCGAGTTACTCAACTGAAACCAGCACTTGGCGCATCCTGGACAGGCACACCTAACACCTTATTTGACCAGCCAATTCTTCCCTTGCGGTGGTTGAGCTAACTCTTGCCTGGTTTGCAACCACCCTCCCATCGGAGTTTCGTTGATGCGTGGGAGTTCCAGTGCCTTAGGCATCTTCTGAGCATGCTCGTTCCATCATAGACCTCATCCATCGTTTTCCATCAGGTGTGATGGAGGTCAAGAGCGGGCCCATTCAGCAATAAATAAGATAACCTAAATATTCTTAAACAATGATTATTTCACATATGCAATGATAGCATGAGAAAGACTTCAGGCACACTGTTACTCAGGCAATTAAGTTAATATACATTGCAGTAAGTGGCTCAATAAACCACAATTCTCAGAATTAGATAATTTAAGTAATTGTCTGTAGAAGCACATTCTATCTATATCTATACTAATAATAAAGTTGAAGAGTTTGTTTTTTTGAATGCGCTAATCTCTGGAACAGCCCAATTCTTAAGGAAGGTATACTCTATAGGCTACTTGACATCACGCAAGGACCCTTAGGAGCCAAGCAAGAACAAAAAAAAAGTCTTTAAGCACGCAAACCGTAAGCGAAGTAATAGCACGGGCAGGCGATGCGATGCGATACGAGGGGGTGGGGCGGGGGACAAGAAAGTCAGGGGCAGAAGCTAGTTTAAAATGAAATTGAGTTGCATTTTAGGACTCGTTCTTGAAACATTATCGTTATCAGCTACAGCCTTGTTCCACCCATTGGTTAATATAGGCTTTATCTCTTTTGTGCCATACTTCCCTGGTATGTGCGAGTCTCATCCAGGTGTTGCCCGTGATCTTCTGTAAGTAACTTGAAACATCACTACCATGCTAAAACGATTCTTTCTGTTACAGCTTCGCAAACACTTAAAAAACAAACGCTTGGAGAAGCTATCCCAGCTTGGTATAGATCGTATCGTGGACCTGCAGTTCGGTAGCGGGGAGGCTGCATATCATGTGATATTAGAGCTGTATGACAGAGGCAACATTGTGTTGACCGACTATGAGTGGACTATACTTAATGTATTGAGGCCGCATGTGGAGGGAGATAAGGTTCGGTAAGTTTACTTATGTATACGGCTGACGAAGACTACCGAGATGACGACTAATAGAGAAGTATGAAAGAAAAACACATGTTGCGCCGACCACGAATAAATTGGTATATGGAAAGGAGAATGATAATGATACCATACATTACATACATTTTATGGACGTGGACGATGGACGTCAACGGTAATGTCGTCACGATAGAAATGATAAAAGCGGACATTCTTATCTACTGAAGATCGCTAAATGAATCCATAACTCATGTATTATATTACAAATATTTCTAACAGGTTTGCAGTGAAAGAAAAGTACCCATCAGACAGAGCTAAGACGAGCTACGCAGTGCCATCTAGCGATGCGCTACAAGAAATACTAACCAACAGTAAGCCGGGAGATAATCTCAAGAAAGTGCTCAATCCTAAGTTAGGTAAGGATTTTATTGATAAATGTGATAATAGATATATGAGGACACACAAATATCAACTTTAAGGTCATGCGAACTATGGTAATTTCTAAAATCTACCTAACAGACCGATTTCACTAAAATCAGATGTATTTTTTGTTACAATATTTGTAACTAGCTGCGCCTCGCGGTTTCACCAGCGTAAGTCCCAGTGCCGTGGGATTATCGGGATAAAAAGAATCCTAATCGAGATCATGATCTACCCATATGCCAAATTTCATCCAAATCCGAAATGTTGTTTTATTATGAAAGCGTAACAAACAAACATACATACAAAAAATCAAATCTCTCTGAGTCCGTCAACGAAAGAACGGGCCCGTCCGACTGTAGTTTGATACTTCGGAGTGAACCCTACACCCGATTAATTGGCAAAAACACAGGAGTAGAGGCAAATGTCAAATCGTGGTGTCATTCATTCTTAGGTCGGGCCTGAGTATGTCGTCTTCTAGCATTTGATAACCCAATTCTTGAGAAAGGCTATAGGCTATTAAAGGCTATAGACTATTAAAGGCTATAGGCTATTAAAACATCACGCTAGGACTCTTAGGAGTCGTGCAAAAATAATAAAAGTCAAGTAATAGTGCGGGCGGGAGATGCGATGCGATGGGGGGTCGGGGGAACAGGTAATTTCACGCGGACGTAGTCGCGGGCAGAAGTTGGCGTGGTTTGCACGTGGTAAGATTACGCGAGAAATAATAATACCATACCATACAGGATTGGGGCCACAGGACGCAGCTTATAATAACAAAAAAAAAAACTTTCTTTTCCAGAATACGGCTCAGCAATCATAGACCATGTGCTCTTAGAGAACGGTCTAGCGGGCACCATGAAACTGTCCAAGGAACCCGGCAAGGGTTTCAACGTTGAACAGGACCTGGAGAAGTTGGTGATAGCGCTGAAACAGGCTGAGGAACTCCTAGATATTGCCAGGACACAGGTGGCGAAGGTACGTGGGTAAAAGGAGGGTAGAATGGCTGTATTAGCCCAGAACATGGCCCTAGAGCAGCAGTGAGCAGTGCTGGCCCAGTGAGCAGTGCTAGCCCAGTGAGCAGTGCTGGCCCAGTGAGCAGTGCTAGCCCAGTGAGCAGTGCTGGCCCAGTGAGCAGTGCTAGCCCAGTGAGCAGTACTGGCCCAGTTAGCAGTGCTGACCCAGTGATAACGACCGACTTACGAGTTGTAGGTCGTAGATTCGTACCTAGACTGGCGCTTGACTTTGTGTAAATTATTTCATCATCAGTGCCCTCAAAACGGTGAAGGAAGGCATCTCGAGGAAACCAGCATGTCCTAGAATGATATATAAAGACATGTGACTTCTGCGTCTTCTACCAACCCGCATAGGGCCCGCGTGGTGGATTACAGCCCACTCCCTCTCACCGAGAGGATGCCTGTGTCGCAGCACATTGGGAACAAAGTGGGAACATTATAAGCTGATCATGCTTTGGCCCTACGATAATTATTTGAAGGGCAGTTTAAGGGCAGAGCAATTTGAAAGCAGTAAATAGTTGCACCTCAGCCTCACGTGGTACCTACAGACACCCTTGTAACTTCGTATTACATTTTACTGGTTAAAAGTAAACAAAAAGTTTATTATCACAGTTGAATACGACCTTTATCCTAATTGCGTAACACTCTATCAATCACAATCTCGATTATTTTAAAGGATATTGCAAATCCATTGCTTCGTATGTTCGAAAAAATTTTCTGCTCAACACCGCAATGGATGTTGTTGACCTGTCAAAATTAAAGCCATTGCCACTGATATTGATAGTGTGTTACACAATTACCCCGATGCTATAATGGTAATGGGACCACCATTACTATTCTAGCCGCTCAGCTCAGGCTATATGAGAGACATTTTTGCGAGATTGCTTGAAATTAATTTGATTGAGAAACTTATGCCCGCCGTTTGGGAAATATTTGTTTAGTCATGATAATTTGTAAAGAAAGAAAATACATTTATTTAGCACAGACTAAAAGACACAATACACACCAGATACATACATCAGATATAAATAAAGATCAAATAATAAGTGTAAAGTCCGATGTAAGAAATTAACAGGAAACTGTGCCTCACGGCTGCGCCAAAAAGGCCCAGTTCAGCAAAAATTAAACTAGTGCCTGACGCTGGTTTCTGCTTTTTGTTACTTCTTTTAGCTATTATATCTTGTATTTATCATTACCTAGTGTTTTACGCTAGGCGTAAGAAGTGAAGGGCACTTTAAAAGTACTGATTTTCATCGTAATTTCGATAAATAATTCCTAATTTTATACGCTTCGTTACCAGGGCTACATAACCCAGAAGAAGGAGACCCGACCCGACCCCGAGGGCGGCCCCAGCACGTTCTTTCTGACGAGTCAGGAGTTCCATCCGATGCTGTTCGCGCAGCATCGGGAACTGCCCCATGCTGAGCATGAAACCTTCGACAGGGCTGTTGATGAGTTCTTCTCCACTTTGGAAGGGCAGAAGATCGATATGAAGGTACGGCTTTGCTTAGTTTCTTTTTAATTTTTAATTCTACTATTAATATCACATGAACAAATATCAACTTTATGGTCATGTAAATTAAGTTTATTTTAGAATGGCTAATATAGGCAGACGCATTTGTGACGACACACACAATGACTCAGTGACTTGAGTTGGTTGTCATGGAAACGCTAGATGTGTGAGCTCACTCTTCTCAGTATGGACACTTTTTAGCGTGACGAAGTATGATGGCGGCAAATCTAGCGATTTAAATCTTTGGGCGCTTTATGGTGTCAGAATCACTCTCTATGAAAACACACCAACTTACATTCATAAACAACGTTTCAGTGACGTCATTCACCGGTAATTCATCATTGCCGACACTGTGCGGTCGCCGCTTTTCTAGAAACCCTTGCATAAGGAAAATGTCAAACAAACCTTAATTCACTAACTAACATAATGTCCCCTTACCCACAGACAGTCCAAGTAGAACGTGAAGCTTTGAAAAAACTCCAAAACGTCCGCAACGACCACGAGAAGCGAGTCACGGAGTTGTCTCGCGTGCAAGACGTGGACAAACAGGCTGCCGAGCTCATCTCGCGCAACGAGCCGCTTGTGGAGCAGGCCCGGCTCGCCGTGCAAGCGGCCATAGCTAACCAGGTCAGAATAATATAGTACAGCGTCTGTCTCGCGTGCAAGACATGGACAAACGGGTTGTTCGCCTGTATGGATGACACTCAGCCATTTTACACAGAGACTATTGATGAAATATCGAAATGATTTAAACCTATTCTGTAGATCGTTAAACAATACATACATACATACTCAGCCTATAACGTTCCCACTGCTGGAACACAGGCCTCCTCTCTGTGAGACGGAGTGGGCCGTAATCCACCACACGGGCCAAGTGCGGGTTGGTAGATGTCACATGTCTTCGAATTTTTGGTTCTAGGACATGCCGGTTTCCTCACGCCACACAATAGTGTAGTGAAATTACGAAAAAAATGCTTGTCCATCAACCCCGCTCCGATGATTTTCGCTCCAACTATCTTGAGACCTTTTTAACCTGCCTAAAACCCTTGTTCCCTCCTACAGATGTCCTGGAACGACATCCAACTCCTGGTAAAGACAGCCCAGGACAACAAGGACCCCATAGCCTCCTGCATCAAACACCTGAAGCTGAACACCAACCACATCACCTTACTGCTGACCGACCCTTACGGAGAGGATGAAGGGTTGAAGCCCAGGATGGTCGATATCGATCTCTCGCTTACGGCATTTGCTAATGCTAGGAGGTGAGACATTAAAAACTTTATTTATTATAATACTAGCAGCGCCCCGCGGTTTTGATCCCGTGGGAATATCGGGGTAAAAAGTATCCGTGTGTTATAAGCTACATTACTGTAAAGTTTCATCAAAATCCGTTCAATAGTTTTTGCGTAAAAGAGTAACAAACTGCCATCAATCCACACAAACTTTCGCGTTTATAATATTAAGTCACCCTCGTAATTGGCTTACCGTTTTTGTCAAAAACTGACAGTAAATTGAAACTATATCTGTGACATTGGTCAAGAGTAGACGTTTACAATATTTTTATAACGTGTAAGGGACACTAGTGTCACTATTACGATGACTTTCAAATTGAATTCAGAATTCTAGGTCATAATAAATAAAAGTCAAAAATAAAAACGGTGTCGTTGGTTCTGCATTTTCGTTTATTGACACCGACTTCCGAAATTAAAGTTATTTAGCACTTTGTAGTGTTTTTTTTTTGGAAGTTGGTTGTTTTTTTTTTGTAAAAAAGTTTTTATTTTTTACTTTTAGTGGGAGAGTTTGTAATTTATCTAAGTTATAATAGCCTAATGTCAACTGCTCATCACCTTTTACAAAATATTGCTTTTGAATTTTTAGATTTTTGTTGATTTTTTCAAAAACAGCTTGTCAGATTTCGAAAAAAAATTCTGGGGCCATTTGGGAAGTATGCGCTTTCCAACAAAAAAAAAAATACAAACATCCGAATTGAGGACCTCCTCCTTTTTTAGAAGTCGGTTAAAAATAAGAAACAAACAAACAGTTCGCCGCATTATGTTCCACATCAATAGTCTTGCATGACAAATTTCAAATTCCTTTGCAACCATTTAATTACACAGAAAAGGACCTTTTTATAACAAATAGTGACTCTAAAATCTACTTCAACTACATAACACTAAAGTACATAGCTGAGTAAATGGAAATGAAATATTATAAAATAAAATTATTTATAGATATTACGATCAAAAGCGCAACGCAGCCAAGAAACAGCAGAAAACATTAGAATCAGCGGGAAAAGCGCTGAAGAGCGCTGAACGCAAGACGAAGCAGACGCTGAAAGAAGCGCACACCGTCAGCAACATTATCAAGGCGCGGAAAACTTACTGGTTCGAGAAGTTCTTCTGGTTCATCTCTTCTGATAATTATCTGGTAAGTTTCATCTTTTCTCGTGTTCGCAAGAAGTTTATAAGAACAGATAATGCTATGGTAAATATAATATCCAGCCAAAAACGTGACAGGAGTGTTAAATGCACTCCTGTGTAAGATTGGGTGGACTTCCATAATTCTACACAGATGAATAGACTTATTTGATCAAGTTTCCATTTGTTTGTTTGTTTGACAGTTTCACACCTATATATCCCTGAAGGGTTAGGCAGAGGTGTATCTATAGCATTTTGAAAATCTCCATACAAAACTGTCATACAGATGAAATTACATGTTAGGAATTGTTTTATGATTTTGCCAAAGTGACCTTTTTAGGCCCCCAGGCCTGTTCGTAGTCAAGAGCGGGCCCATACAGCAATAAAAAAAGAAAAAATATAGCAACATGTTAAAATACTTGTGTGTGATTATTATACAATGTTATTTTGAAACTCATACCCCCCCCCCCCCCCCCTTACTAATAAACGTTGTATAGCGTCTGTATAGTTACACAACGCTTTGTCTTCTTCTTTCGAATGTCAAATTACTGACGACTGAAAGAGAGAAATCGGTGTGTAACTATTCATCTGATAAGTTATTAACCGGTTGAATGTCGAAATTACAGACACAATCAAAAAGCCATTGTGTCTAGGGTAGATCTACGTTATATGAAGGGTCAATAAGGGGTCCAGATTTTGTTTTTCTCTGAAACAGAAACGATCGTTGTAGTTTTTTTTTTTTTTATAATTTTCTCTTACTTTATTTCCGATTACCCCAGCCCAGGGGTTTTCCCCGCGGCAATTTTCTTTCGCGCACGGGGTTTTCAGCGATTCGAAAATCCAACAGTGCATTTTTTTGACGCGCAAGGATGCGCTTTGTTGAATTCTCAATACTCGGCTCAACATCGAAGGTTGAAAATCCACTGCGCGCAAAAATCCCGCCGCGATATTTTTACGTCCATGCGAACGTAGGTTAACTCTAAGAAAATTGGATACCATAGCAACGTGAATGCCCTTACGTTCATAATAGCCCTAATTATCGCAGTATAGGTTTCTAATGCGCACCCGCTCACACAATTACACAGGACAGATTAGGCGTGGGGAGGAAGGGCAAAAAAGATCTTTTATTATTATATCTACATATTTGCTCGGGCGCAGGTGATAGGCGGTCGCGACCAACAACAAAACGAACTCCTCGTGAAGCGCTACATGCGCGCGCGCGACCTGTACGTGCACGCCGACGTGTCGGGCGCCGCCTCCGTCATCGTCAAGAACCCCGCGCCCTGCGACGTGCCGCCCAGGACGCTGGCCGAGGCGGGGCAGGCGGCTGTGGCCTACAGGTATGTACCTAGTGAAGCGTCATCGTCAAGAACCCCGCGCCCTGCGACGTGCCGCCCAGGACGCTGGCCGAGGCGGGGCAGGCGGCTGTGGCCTACAGGTATGTACCTAGTGAAGCGTCATCGTCAAGAACCCCGCGCCCTGCGACGTGCCGCCCAGGACGCTGGCCGAGGCGGGGCAGGCGGCTGTGGCCTACAGGTATGTACCTAGTGAAGCGTCATCGTCAAGAACCCCGCGCCCTGCGACGTGCCGCCCAGGACGCTGGCCGAGGCGGGGCAGGCGGCTGTGGCCTACAGGTATGTACCTAGTGAAGCGTCATCGTCAAGAACCCCGCGCCCTGCGACGTGCCGCCCAGGACGCTGGCCGAGGCGGGGCAGGCGGCTGTGGCCTACAGGTATGTACCTAGTGAAGCGTCATCGTCAAGAACCCCGCGCCCTGCGACGTGCCGCCCAGGACGCTGGCCGAGGCGGGGCAGGCGGCTGTGGCCTACAGGTATGTACCTAGTGAAGCGTCATCGTCAAGAACCCCGCGCCCTGCGACGTGCCGCCCAGGACGCTGGCCGAGGCGGGGCAGGCGGCTGTGGCCTACAGGTATGTACCTAGTGAAGCGTCATCGTCAAGAACCCCGCGCCCTGCGACGTGCCGCCCAGGACGCTGTCCGAGGCGGGGCAGGCGGCTGTGGCCTACAGGTATGTACCTAGTGAAGCGGCATCGTCAAGAACCCCGCGCCCTGCGACGTGCCGCCCAGGACGCTGGCCGAGGCGGGGCAGGCGGCTGTGGCCTACAGGTATGTACCTAGTGAAGCGTCATCGTCAAGAACCCCGCGCCCTGCGACGTGCCGCCCAGGACGCTGGCCGAGGCGGGGCAGGCGGCTGTGGCCTACAGGTATGTACCTAGTGAAGCGTCATCGTCAAGAACCCCGCGCCCTGCGACGTGCCGCCCAGGACGCTGGCCGAGGCGGGGCAGGCGGCTGTGGCCTACAGGTATGTACCTAGTGAAGCGTCATCGTCAAGAACCCCGCGCCCTGCGACGTGCCGCCCAGGACGCTGGCCGAGGCGGGGCAGGCGGCTGTGGCCTACAGGTATGTACCTAGTGAAGCGTCATCGTCAAGAACCCCGCGCCCTGCGACGTGCCGCCCAGGACGCTGGCCGAGGCGGGGCAGGCGGCTGTGGCCTACAGGTATGTACCTAGTGAAGCGGCATCGTCAAGAACCCCGCGCCCTGCGACGTGCCGCCCAGGACGCTGGCCGAGGCGGGGCAGGCGGCTGTGGCCTACAGGTATGTACCTAGTGAAGCGTCATCGTCAAGAACCCCGCGCCCTGCGACGTGCCGCCCAGGACGCTGGCCGAGGCGGGGCAGGCGGCTGTGGCCTACAGGTATGTACCTAGTGAAGCGTCATCGTCAAGAACCCCGCGCCCTGCGACGTGCCGCCCAGGACGCTGGCCGAGGCGGGGCAGGCGGCTGTGGCCTACAGGTATGTACCTAGTGAAGCGTCATCGTCAAAAACCCCGCGCCCTGCGACGTGCCGCCCAGGACGCTGGCCGAGGCGGGGCAGGCGGCTGTGGCCTACAGGTATGTACCTAGTGAAGCGTCATCGTCAAGAACCCCGCGCCCTGCGACGTGCCGCCCAGGACGCTGGCCGAGGCGGGGCAGGCGGCTGTGGCCTACAGGTATGTACCTAGTGAAGCGTCATCGTCAAGAACCCCGCGCCCTGCGACGTGCCGCCCAGGACGCTGGCCGAGGCGGGGCAGGCGGCTGTGGCCTACAGGTATGTACCTAGTGAAGCGTCATCGTCAAGAACCCCGCGCCCTGCGACGTGCCGCCCAGGACGCTGGCCGAGGCGGGGCAGGCGGCTGTGGCCTACAGGTATGTACCTAGTGAAGCGTCATCGTCAAGAACCCCGCGCCCTGCGACGTGCCGCCCAGGACGCTGGCCGAGGCGGGGCAGGCGGCTGTGGCCTACAGGTATGTACCTAGTGAAGCGTCATCGTCAAGAACCCCGCGCCCTGCGACGTGCCGCCCAGGACGCTGGCCGAGGCGGGGCAGGCGGCTGTGGCCTACAGGTATGTACCTAGTGAAGCGTCATCGTCAAGAACCCCGCGCCCTGCGACGTGCCGCCCAGGACGCTGGCCGAGGCGGGGCAGGCGGCTGTGGCCTACAGGTATGTACCTAGTGAAGCGTCATCGTCAAGAACCCCGCGCCCTGCGACGTGCCGCCCAGGACGCTGGCCGAGGCGGGGCAGGCGGCTGTGGCCTACAGGTATGTACCTAGTGAAGCGTCATCGTCAAGAACCCCGCGCCCTGCGACGTGCCGCCCAGGACGCTGGCCGAGGCGGGGCAGGCGGCTGTGGCCTACAGGTATGTACCTAGTGAAGCGTCATCGTCAAGAACCCCGCGCCCTGCGACGTGCCGCCCAGGACGCTGGCCGAGGCGGGGCAGGCGGCTGTGGCCTACAGGTATGTACCTAGTGAAGCGTCATCGTCAAGAACCCCGCGCCCTGCGACGTGCCGCCCAGGACGCTGGCCGAGGCGGGGCAGGCGGCTGTGGCCTACAGGTATGTACCTAGTGAAACGTCATCGTCAAGAACCCCGCGCCCTGCGACGTGCCGCCCAGGACGCTGGCCGAGGCGGGGCAGGCGGCTGTGGCCTACAGGTATGTACCTAGTGAAGCGTCATCGTCAAGAACCCCGCGCCCTGCGACGTGCCGCCCAGGACGCTGGCCGAGGCGGGGCAGGCGGCTGTGGCCTACAGGTATGTACCTAGTGAAGCGTCATCGTCAAGAACCCCGCGCCCTGCGACGTGCCGCCCAGGACGCTGGCCGAGGCGGGGCAGGCGGCTGTGGCCTACAGGTATGTACCTAGTGAAGCGTCATCGTCAAGAACCCCGCGCCCTGCGACGTGCCGCCCAGGACGCTGGCCGAGGCGGGGCAGGCGGCTGTGGCCTACAGGTATGTACCTAGTGAAGCGGCATCGTCAAGAACCCCGCGCCCTGCGACGTGCCGCCCAGGACGCTGGCCGAGGCGGGGCAGGCGGCTGTGGCCTACAGGTATGTACCTAGTGAAGCGTCATCGTCAAGAACCCCGCGCCCTGCGACGTGCCGCCCAGGACGCTGGCCGAGGCGGGGCAGGCGGCTGTGGCCTACAGGTATGTACCTAGTGAAGCGTCATCGTCAAGAACCCCGCGCCCTGCGACGTGCCGCCCAGGACGCTGGCCGAGGCGGGGCAGGCGGCTGTGGCCTACAGGTATGTACCTAGTGAAGCGGCATCGTCAAGAACCCCGCGCCCTGCGACGTGCCGCCCAGGACGCTGGCCGAGGCGGGGCAGGCGGCTGTGGCCTACAGGTATGTACCTAGTGAAGCGTCATCGTCAAGAACCCCGCGCCCTGCGACGTGCCGCCCAGGACGCTGGCCGAGGCGGGGCAGGCGGCTGTGGCCTACAGGTATGTACCTAGTGAAGCGTCATCGTCAAGAACCCCGCGCCCTGCGACGTGCCGCCCAGGACGCTGGCCGAGGCGGGGCAGGCGGCTGTGGCCTACAGGTATGTACCTAGTGAAGCGTCATCGTCAAGAACCCCGCGCCCTGCGACGTGCCGCCCAGGACGCTGGCCGAGGCGGGGCAGGCGGCTGTGGCCTACAGGTATGTACCTAGTGAAGCGTCATCGTCAAGAACCCCGCGCCCTGCGACGTGCCGCCCAGGACGCTGGCCGAGGCGGGGCAGGCGGCTGTGGCCTACAGGTATGTACCTAGTGAAGCGTCATCGTCAAGAACCCCGCGCCCTGCGACGTGCCGCCCAGGACGCTGGCCGAGGCGGGGCAGGCGGCTGTGGCCTACAGGTTCTTCAGGATTTACTGACATTTCATTTTATTCATTATTACTGGGCAAAGTGTTATTGGGTTTTTCTATTAGGAATTTCTCGGTATCACCCCGGAGACTGGATATGTACTATCAAGGCCTATTCCGCAAAAAATTTTTCGCCTACATCCTGCGGCGGCGGCGATGCTAAACCACGCCCCCTTAAAGTATTCGCCTATTAGGAAAGTGATAACGCAATTAGTTGTAACCTGCACTTCGCAGCTTAGTGACGCATCATGTGTGCTTCTCATGTGCATTATACGGACGAACTATTTGACCTTGGCGCGCTTACTAGAGAGCGCTTCTATTTTTTGAGTGCAAGCAAAAATAAACTTAGTGGTGGTCAGGCGGGAGTGTCCGCAATAGTACCTGGTTGATGGTAATAAGCTCGCCCCGAAATGTTGGTGTACTATAGGTACAGGTCTGCCTCACCGTCGGGAAACACAGTCGTTATCTTTTGTTATGTTATATAAAACTTAGTAATTTGATGTAGCCTTTGTTTTGCTATATTTAATTTATATTTATAATTTGAAAATAATACGCTAATCATCATCTTTAGCCTTTTCCCAACCATGTTGGGGTCGGCTTCCAGTCTAACCGGATGCAGCTGAATACCAGTAATTTACATGGAGCGATTGCCTTTCTGACCACCACAACCCAGTTACTGGGTAATACGATAAGTAACCCTTGGTAAGACTGGTTGTCAGACTTTTGGGCTTCTGACGACCCGTAACGACTGTCAAAGATCCACGAATGACAGCCGGGACCAAACGGGGACACGGAGTGGTCTTGGTATGTAAAGATGATCACCCATCCATGGGCTAACCGCGGCATACTCCTTGGTAAGACTTGTTGTCAAAGATCCACGAATGACAGCCGGGACCAACAGCTTAACATGCCTTTTTTTTTTTATTAGAAAATAATGCGCTAATGTTTTAGAATATTATGTCCGCAGCGTCGCATGGGAGGCTAAAGTCATGACCCGGGCATGGTGGGTGCATGCGTCACAAGTATCTAAGTCAGCGCCGACAGGAGAGTACCTCACCACGGGCTCCTTCATGATCCGCGGCCGCAAGAATTACCTGCTGCCTGACCAGCTGCAGTTCGGCTTCAGCTTTATGTTCCGGGTAAGAATAATAAGTACCCTACAGCTTTCCAGTACGCGCTTCGGGAATCATCGTTTATGTTCGGAAACACGAACGCGCGATGATGAGATCTAATATAGAGCTGTTACAACCATGGAAGTACTTGCCTATTTTGTATTAACATGTTTACAAAATTATAGATTAACCACTCTATTCAATTCCATAAAAACTTCTCACAACTTTCGAGTGACATGACGCCGAGCGACCGGAGTAGGTAACTCGACACAGAGAAAACTTCATAAAAACACGTAATGATAGGCGCACTATTACAAAGTGCGGCAGTCCAAAACTTAGAAGCATTACTTCTGTAGGGGGTTACTCTGTGGCGCGACGTTCGTGCTAATTCGGAAACACGAAGCTTACCCAAGCGCATACTTTTTGTGGAAAGCTGCACATATATGTTTTTTATTTTCTTCAGTGTCACCATAAACTATTCTTGAATTACCTTGTAATGTCGACAACGACAATAGTCCCGAAACAGACATAATATACAAATTGCCAACGTCAGTCAAACCCTGTATTCAAATAAAAAACAAAATATAAAATCGTTTGAATGTATTAGTTGGAGGACAGCTGCATCGAGGCTCACCGCGACGAACGGAAGCCCATCACTTTGGAGGACGCTTCTGACGTCACATCCGTTCAGGAGTTAGAGGAGGACCAGGAGATACTCGTGTCGGATGATGGTGAGGGGCTAGCTAACTATTATTTTATCTAAGTTTCGTTTAAAATACGTTATCTGAGGCTTAATAAATATGACTAATGTTCTCATAATCTTCAACAGACGAACCATCAGATAAAGATGAGAAGCCAGACTCCAACAAGTTAGACGCAATCACAGAGGAGTCGCAGCCTGGCCGAGAAGTAAAGGAGACAGAGCAGGAAGAAAATGAGGAGGGAGAAAATGAAAAGGAGAATGATGCGCAAGAGCAAGAGGGAGACGCGACAGACAGTGAGAGTGAATCCACGGAAGACATACTTGATACTCATATAAAGGTAGGAAATTTTTACATTGTTTTTTTATATTTTACTGTTTTTGTATTACCCTTGGGGGATTTATACAACACTAGCTGTTGCCCGCGACTTCGTCTGCGATCAAGACAAAAGACACGTAGCGCCATCTATTATCATAAGAACGTTATTGTTGTTTTCCCCGGGAACCACTTTTTTTGGGATGAAAGGTACGCTATGTCCGTTTCTGTATACCTGACAACGTATATGCATTTCAACATGATCGGTTCAGTGGTTTAGGCGTGAAAAGGTAACAAACAAACTCACTTTCGCATTTATAATATTAACACTCTCCCTGCCATGGGAACTGCCGGCGACCCCCAAAAAATTTTGTTCAGCAGGCCAAAGCACATTTTTTTATACTTTTATCACATTTTCCATAACAGCACGCCAGTAGTTGTAAAAATTATTTGAATTCAGGAGGTCAGGGCGCGGATCCCACGGCGTCCTGGAAGTTTTTCTTTTTGGACCCACCCGCGTATCCCACGGCCTCTTCTAATTATTTTGACTTTTGACTCACCGCGTTCACAAGCAGAAAGTTTGGGACCCGCCGGCGACCTCCATGGCCTCCTGAACTTAAAAAGTTTTATATATTGTCGGCAGGGAGAGTGTTAATAATAGTTAGGATGTTACGAAAGACAGCCAATAACCGAAAATATTCAAGGCATTAAGTACCTACGCCTAAATAACCACCAACGGCCGCCATGGCCCACGCACAATGGTCCACTGAAGGACTAAGTGCGGAAACCAAACCCAGAACATAGAACCTACGCCTTTGTGCGGTTTTGTTATGCGTGTCATCATCAACCAAGCCTTTTCCCAACTATGTTAGGGTGCCGGCTTCCAGTGTAACCCGATGCATCTGAATACCAGTATTTTACATGGAGGGACTGCCTATCTGACCTCCACAACCCAGTTACTGGGTAATACGATACCACTTGGTAAGACTGGTTGTCAGACTTTCGGGCTTCTGACTACCCGTAACGACTGTCAAGAATCCACGAATTACAGCCGGGACCAACGGTTTAACGTGCTTTCCGAGGCACGGAGGGGTCTTGGTATGTAAAGATGGTCACCCATTTACAGACGAACCGCGGCAAGCGTAGCTTAACCTGATCGGTCGACCTGTGCGGCTGTTATTATTTAGCCACAGGCCCCACTCCATATTGTTATGTGTGTATAAAGCATTAAATAAATGACTGTGAAACCGTTTTCAGGTTGACCATGGAACCGGAGAAGTTATCGTCCAATCAAAGTCAAGAACGTTTTCTGAGACATCTGACAGAAGTAAGTGTCAAGCCATCTACATCTAGCATCATCTGCCTAGCCTTTTCCCAACTATGTTGGGGTCGGCTTCCAGTCTAACCGGATGCAGCTGAATACCAGTATTTTACATAGAGTGACTGCCTATCTGACCTCCACAACCCAGTTACTGAGTACGATACCCCTTGGTAAGACTCCGTCTTAGACTCTTCTCCTCTCTCCTCTTCTCTCTCTTCTTTTTCTTCTCTGACTTGGTAAGATGCCATCTACATCTGTACGTATATTATAAATTAAACTCGGTTTTCGCGTTCTTCTAAACTACGCAACAGATTTTGATACGGATTTCACCATTATTTGGAGAATTTACTGTGGAAGGTTCATGTTTAATATAACATTATTGTTAAACTTAAATACAAGGGTGGCATGGACATCCGACGCGCATCCTGTTACCATGGATTTAGCACATGATTCTGGACCCCCCATGTATTGAAAGGTATCGTCGGTTCTGGTTCATACAAAAGTGCAATACGTCAAAAGTATGGAACAGCAATTTTTTTTAAGAGCGTGTCGTATACGCTTATTTAGGAAAGTTAGAGTTAAAGTTAGACGTACGGCACTTCATATAAACTTTCAAGCCCTTGTTTTTCGAAATGAATGAACCGATTTTAATGAAACTTCATACGCATAAGCAGGATACAAAGGTCTAAAGAGTTAGTAAAGAACATTTTCGAAATGTCTTATTAAAAAAAAGATAACTGGAAATCTGTCTCTATCGAAAATTTTAAATCGGTCTAATTTGGCTGTAACACTGTATTTCAAAATGTTCTTCACTAACTTTTTAGACCTTTGTATCTTGCTAATGCGTACGAAGTTTCATTAAAATCGGTTCATTCATTTCGAAAAACAAGGGCTTGAAAGTTTTTAAACGCGAAAACGCGGCGTAAACGCTCTTAATAACCGACGAACAATTTCAACGCAGGTGTTTTAGAATCAATAACTGAATCCACGGTAACAGGTAATGCGTAGGACATCTAGATCTTTTGTCAAGGTGTGTTCGCTAGTTGTTAATAAGTTTACCATTAATTTCAGGCGAAGTCCCCACATTCCCATCACTACCAAAGAAGGGCGGCAAGAAGCCGCAGAAGGAGAAGCAGCAGAAGCCAGAAGAGAGAAAAGAAGAGAAGGCGATGAAGCGAGGACAGCGCAGCAAGTTGCGGAAGATTAAAGAGAAGTATAAGGACCAGGATGATGAAGATAGAGCGGTTATGATGGAGATACTTCAGGTATACATTATTAGAAATTTTCAAGATTTTTGGCCCCTATGAAAAACCTTCACATAACTTAAACTGTATACAGGGGATTTTAAATTAAAATAATTTTATTAAAAAGATAAAATAAATTAATTCGATGTTTTTTTTTCTGAGGTCATTATTCTACATTTTATGAATTCTTATTTCCAGTCAGGAAATCCCGAAAAAGAATCAAAGAAAGCTCAAAAAAAGGCAGCGGCTGCGAAAGCCAACAAAGTGAAGACCGGTCCCCGCGGCGTCAAGATCCCTGCGCCCGCGCCGCTCATACTGGAGGCCGACTCCGAGCCCGACGAGCCTGAGGCGGAGCTTGATGTGAGTTTTACTACAGTTACAAAGTGTTGAAATCACTGAAAACCGGGGGGAGCGATTCATCATTATGAACAACTTTGTGATACATTTAAGTACAGTCTAGTCTATCTAGGTCAGTTTGCTCATAATACTTTTTAAAGCTACGGCACTGAGCAGAGTTGCACAGAAAACTAGATTTAATTACTTGATAACAAAGATCAAAATACCCACCATTGACTAATGTCGAGTTGACATCAAACTTAAATCTTTTCATTAGCCTGGCCATAATAAAAAAAAAATGTTCTCGGTCTAACTTGTAACAAAAAAGATGGCTGAATGTCATTCTGCGGTATTGACGATACGACGCAATATTATAATGTTGAGTCGGTATCGCAGATTAAATCTAATCATGCAAAGAGCAGGCAAAAATAGCCCTTAAGGTAACGTTATGATATTTTGGTGTGATTGTACAACAGCTGCTTCATATATGTTTGCACATCTCGACAAAATGTACGCGTACGAATAGCTAATTTTACTTTCAGCGTTATGCTACAGTAAATAAATTCGACTTTCCATTGTTAGTCGCTTCGTCGCCATTCCGTCGGTCTGTGCTGACTCTAAAGATCATCATCATCACTTATTTCGATCAGAGACATATAATAAACACCTAATTTCGGTCCACAGTCAGACCAGCAAGGTCCCGCCGCCGACACAGAGCTGCTGAGCCAGCTGACGGGCATCCCGCACAGTACGGACGAGCTACTGTTCGCTGTGCCCGTCGTCGCGCCCTACTCCGCACTCATCAACTACAAGTGAGTACTAATGAATCTATGTATTTTATAAAAATCTTAAATTCACTGACAGACAACGCAACCTAAACCGCTGGGTCTAGAAGTACGACATTTTGTAATAATAATAATAATCTTTCATACCGAATTTTGGCCATGGAAGCCAATCTCTGCGGAGACTATAGCCATCTATGCGGGAGATGTTATAGTGCAGGCGTGTGTGCGCAAGCACAGGTGCACTCTCTCTTCCCTCACTCTCAAGTCTTCAGTGGCGGCAATCCGACACTTGCGGAGAGAGCTCCGGCGCAGGAGCAGGCGACACGTGCCCGAGGCTCCACACCGCCAACTTACAAACTCCGGACTGTTATTAAGAAATTCTCAATGGAAAAACCCATTCTTAACACTTTGCCCGACCTGAGAATTAAACCCAGGAGGCCACACGGTCAGCAGTTGCGCTTGCGACCACGAGCCGAACGCCGCAGTTGTATGATATTTTGTTTAAGATTTCCTTATACAATGTGGGGATGACAATACGACTATAAATGAAAACACTAACAATACTAATGCATAGGAGTATTTAGGAACCATCAAATAAATCCTAACATTCAAATTAAAAAAATGATTTTTTCTAACATATTAAATAGTGTAAAAGTGTAAACAAAAAAGAACACACTTTAAAATATTGCGACAACAGCGGGTGTTATTGACCCAACAAACATATGGCCGAAACCTGAAAAAATGGTATCGGTCAGTGTGCCGGGCACCCCTTTTGTTTGCAGGTTCGTAATAAATGTAAGATTTGTAGTAAGTAAAAACTTCCGCATGCATGGCTCTTATGTCTCAAGCATAACGTATAATATGCATTAGTTCGCATCGGGAAATCAAAGGAGATGTTTCAAAATGGGCCAGGTCTATGTACAGTAACTCAAAAAAAAGAGAAAAATCCATAGAATTCAGGAAAAATACAGATAATTCAATTAAATGTATACTGTTCTGGTAGTGAATTGATACTTATCAATTATTTTTATCGACTTTCAACATGGCGTCTCACCGATTTAGTTACTCTGTGCTTAAAAACAAGGACAATTAACCATTGATCATAGAAATAGAACTGTTAGCTGTCACAAAAGTGTCACTTCAGTCACTTTCGTCTTGTCGTCGGTCGTGATTGTGTTCGTTTTGTTTTGAGTTTCTGGAGTTCTTTTTAACAACCTCGCTTTCGTTTTTTGGATTTAATACCGTTTCTTTCCCATCTGTTTACCTAGCTTTCGTTTTTGGACTGTTACCCGGCTTGTGTTGTAAGGACTTCGACTTTCTTGTGTGGTTTCCTCCACAGAAATAAACATGTCAAACGTCATTAATCAATCAAAATGACAGTTCGCCATGACGGGTTTTTGTTGTGTGTTGCAATTTCAAGTGTAATTTCTTGTGTTTACCAGCAAAACAAGCCATTTTAAAGTAATTGGACAGTTGAGAACTGTTTTAAATGAATTTTCCTATTTTTTTGTATAGTGTACAAGGACCTGGCCCAGGCTCCATACATTTTGAAACATCTCCTTTAAGAACAAATTTGACGAAGGTTATTGAACTAGCGAGCTGGACACATGTTGTGTTTAACTGCAAATGTCTTTAACCTATCGGTGCTGGCTTGTTAACAGATACATCATGTAGAAAAAGTCAAAAATGAAAAATAATATCCAGTGACCAAACTATTGGATTTATTTCATTGATTTTTTTTATGCAGACTGGGAACGTCATTAGGTATACGAAGTTTAATTTATAGTCGTATTGTCATCCCCACATTGTATAACGAAAGTGAGCTTTATGGAAGGATAATTGAGGGGTGGTATAGGATCGATCGACGTTTTTTTTTTTTACTTTCACAATGTTTCATGAATACACAGAGCAGAATAAAATATAAAAGATGGCGCAGGCGCACAAAGATCTAGTTCGTTCGTGTACAGCACAGACTAAAGAGAGCGAGTTAGTCAGCCAGTGTTGCCAACTCGGATTTTTCTTTTTTTATTTGAAGTTGAAGTTGGTATGTTATTTTTGACTAAAAGTTTGCAGTTTGCTTTGCACTCAGCTTCCAAACAGCCTGTATAAGTGCAAGTTGTAATGTTACCCCTTTATCGACAGATATAAGGTGAAGCTAACTCCTGGCACCGGGAAGCGCGGCAAAGCAGCCAAGACAGCTGTGCAGGTGTTCCTACGAGACAAGGCCGGCACTCCTCGCGAGAAGGACCTGCTCAAAGCCGTCAAGGAAGAGAACGTCGCCAGAAACTTCCCCGGGAAGGTCAAACTATCCGCGCCACAGTTACATAAACATAAGAAATAGAATATGAAGTAAAACGGGGGTACAGACTTAGTATGTGATACTGTTTTTTTTTTTTTTATAAATAGCCGTTTTCCGAATTAAGAAATTGTTATTAAGAATTTCATTCCAGTCCTCGAGTTACCGAGTTAAATGAGTTCATTACCACTGCTCTCAAAACGGTAAAGGAAAACATCGTGAGGAAACCGGCATGTCCTAGAACCAAACATTCGAAGACATCTGCGGTCATCGCTTTTTTATGAAAGGTCTGTAGGCCCTTAAGACCGCAATTCTAACATTTCTGTAAATAAAAGTTACCTATCCAAAACAATGTAAAACATTGTTAAATTCCCAAATAAATTATAAACAATCATAAGTTTTCGTTTTCATTTATATATCAATAACAATCATAATTATAATGGAAATCCGCTGTCAAAGCGTAAAATACAAATTAAAATAACATTGCAAACAAAAGTTGTTCGTAAGTAAAATAAAGCTAGGGCGAAATTTAAAGCCCGCATTTAGACTTTGCTAAGTAAGCGTTTCATACGAATATGAAACTTGTTCTGAAGAGTACAATGTTCATATTTGCTTAGGGGCATATGAACAAGTATTTCAAACAAATAAGAACGTTATTCTTATGAGCTGAATGTTTATATTTGTATAAGGAAATATGAAAAAGCGTTTCATACGAATATGAACCTTATTGTAACCGGGAAAAGTTTGTTGTTGTTCTTACCTTTTCGTACTCGTACGCAAGGTACGCGCTTCGACGTGGAGTTGCGGACACCAGCCCGTTATACAATACAATACCGCTTCATCCGAATATCAACCTTATTCTTATGCGAAGAATGGTCATAATCATCCAAGTGTTTCATATGAATATGAACATTAGTCTTTTGAGAAAATGCTCTTCTTCAATAATAAAGCTACTCGTCCTCTTCGTCGACTTCTTCCCCGAATCCCTCTCCTTCTCCCATGATCTCCGGCGGAGGGGGAGGGGGCAGGTGTGCGATGCGGAACGCCTGGAACACGAACACGATGTAGACTACTACTTTTTGACGTGTAAAAGTGTTTTTACTACACCAAATAATAATACATTTATCTACACCCATGCTATAATAAATCCTCTATAAAAGTTTGAAACAGCTTATTGCCAACATTAAAACAACCAGTGTCATAGTAACCATAATATCATCCAAACGACATCGACACCGCTGCGAACTCGTGAGCTCGCTGCGCACTCGCCTCGCTTTGGACTCGCTTGCAAATCGCCAGTGTGATAAGGCACTAACATGTGCCAAGTACCGTACCACTATAGGAACAAAAACAAAGAATCTCCGCACCTCTTCATCAGCGAAGGTGGGGTCAGCCATCTCCATAACTTCGGGCCCGATGACGTACTCCTCCTGCGGCCGGGGCAACTGCAGCGGGGAGAAGTTGGGCGGCTGGATCTTCAACCCCCAGCCTACGTATAGACACTCCGACTTTCTGGGCGAAGGAAATGTGCCTTATAACTTTCTCACGCAAAAATTATACTGACGATGAAAGAGAATCAGTCTTACTGAGCTCTTAAATTAATCTAACATAACAAATTAGAGGCGGCGTTAAACACAAGCTGTCATAATTTTTTCTACTTTTGTGCGGTTCCAACGACATAATGTGTGTGCCAAGTTTGAACAGAATCTGAAATCTAAAGTTTTAAAACTTTTAGTTTCAACTCTTATTTTATTTATTTTTTAAATTTAGCAACTCTATCAACATAATTGCAAAATTATATGTGAAATTACACGCACAAATATCCAAAATTTACGAAATTCGTGTGACGTAATCTATGGCTAGCTCCCTTCCATATTTTATGTGTCCATAAGAGAACACAAATTAAAAGTTGCTCAGCGCGCTATGGAGCGAGATATGCTCGGAGTTTCTTTGAAGGATAAAATCAGGAATGAAATCATCCGGAAAAAAACCGGAGTTGCTGACATAGCTTGCAGAGCAAGCAAGCTGAAGTGGCAGTGGGCTGGTCATGTTTGTCGGATGTCCGATGGCCAGTGGGGCAAATGAGTCCTGGAGTGGAGACCGCGTATCCGCAAGCAGTGTGGGACGCCCCCCAGCTAGATTGACCGACGACCTTAAAAAGGTGGCTTAGGACAGACAGGATGCAGAAAACAAAGAACAGAGTATTGTGGCGCTGCATGGAGGAGAGGCCTATGTCCAGGAGTGGACTGCGATAGACTGAGTTGATTGACTGCCAAGAGAAGAATACTTACTTGCCATTCGTAGCATACGCAACCGCTCCAGGCCAGAGATTACTCCTGATGATGGCCAGGGCCCGGTCAGAGCACATGAAGCTGCTGACCCTGGTGCTCCACGCGCTCAGACCCTCGATCCGTGCGTCTTCTGACAGTGAAGTGAAGAGTGGGGGTCCGACTTCTGGCTCCACGGGGGGAGGACCTTCATCCTCTTCCTCTTCTAGGCCCTCTTCCTATAAGGATTCGAAGAAATTTACAGTCAAAACGAAAACCTCAAGGGATACTTCTGATATGCTTTGAAGATTTTGAATAAGCACTTAATACTTTTTCACGTTCACATGTTGGGGTAGATAGACGCGTCTGCCGATTCGCGGTCACACGCGGAACACGCGTGTTCTTGAGTGGAGACCGCGAATCGGCAAACGTAGGGTAGGACGCCCTCAGGCTAGGTGGAGCGACGATCTTCTTATGATGGATGGTAGTAGCTAAATAAGGGTTGCTAAGAATCGAGCAAAACGGCGTGTTTTTGCAATTGGAGAGGCCTATGTCCAGCAGTGGACTGCTATTAGGCTAATGATAATGATGACGTTTTCAGCTGGAAAACACCGTGGTCCGTGTGTTGCTGCAGACGTTATCTGATCGATGGGTGAGCTGCTGTTTAATTCGACTCACAGCGACTCAAAATAAACGTCGTGCGATTTTACACTAGCGCGCTAAAAAGCCCCATAAAACAAGGGCGTCGGAAGACCCGCGATCATCGTAGCACCGTGCTAATTCATCAAATCCTACATCATAGTTTAAATGTTTGCTAGTTAGCCCTCAAATTTGCGATGTCTGAAAAGGCCGCTAAGTTGTAAATACCTACATTTGTAAACAACACCAAAATGTACACTTAGTATGCAAATAAATCTTTGACTTTGACTTTGAATCTTTGCGAATGACGTTAAGAGAGGACAGACAGAAAAGTTGAAACTCGTGTTCGTTTTGAAGAGAGATTCGTCACCATCATCACGTTAGGGTTCCACCACAGAGTCCGGCCCTGCTTCAGGATGTGCCGTCCATGATGCACCCAGTACGTCAGGTTGGAGTCCAGCAGGTCCTTCAATGTGTGTCCCTGGTAGAACGGGTTTAAGTTGAACTCCATGTCACCTGAAAGTGACGATTCATTATTTTTTAACCTTTTAAACTGCCGTCACCGATAAAGGAACCGTTTTTGGTGATGGAATGTTATCATCCTCCTGCCCTGATCTTAATTTATTTGGGGTCGGCACAGCACGTCTTTTTATCCAACTTCAAAAAAGGAGAAGGTGTTATACCTCTAAATTACCAAAAACAGACCTGAATGAATAACACCTCATTAGGGTCTGTTTTTGGTAATTTTGAGGTATGAGGAACAGTGTGTAAAGTTCACTTATCCGCCATAGAAAAGGGAGGATCCTCCAGCCGTCTAGGCGGGTGTTGTGTTTGGTGGGCTACTACCCAACGATTGATGTCGGGACGTTGTATATATGCCCCAGTTGCGCGGTAAACTCTGCTTGCGTGATGCATGATTTTGCGTGACGTCAGAATAAAGCGTAGCTCACATGTGCCGATGTATTTTTAATGATTATTCGGATACAGACCAGCTCCTTCTTCCATGTCAAGGTCCTCCTCCTCTTCACCAGAGCCGAACGTGAAGAATCCTTGGGGTGAGACATTCGTGGCGGCGGCGATCCGAGCGATCTGAGCACGCAGGTAGTGTCGCTCCAAACCCTCGAAGGGAGGGAAGGTTATCACCTGCAAGAATCAAATAACGGTGACGTCATCACGTCAATGCCGGCTGTCACTGAAAACCAGCGCTGGGGCTCTATCTCGCATAAAGATATGCACCTCTGGGTAATACAGAGCCAAAAACAATAGCAGGAGCAGTATTATTTGCTTTTGAATAAAAATATGGTTTTTGAATGGCCCTCTGACCGTTCAGCTACCATTGAGCGCAGTGGAGCAGAGGTACTGGCCCAGGGTAACGGCCGCGACTTACGAGTTTGAACCCAGAGGCGCTTTACTTTGTGTAAATAATTTTATCACCACTGCTGTCAAAACAGTGAAGGAAAACATCATGACAAAACCGGCATGTCCTAAAACCAAAAATTCGAAGACATGTGATATCTATCTACCCGCACTGGGTCCGCGTGGTGGATTGTGTGTACCAGCAGTGGGAACATTGTAGGCTGATTATGTAAGCGCAAACAAAGGTCAAGCGAAAGATCCGGGGGTCTAGTGTGTATAAAGTTTTTCCAGTTCGGCTGCGGATGCTTATGAGCCGTTAAGCTATGGATATACTAGCAACTCTAGAAAGGGTACCTCTGATTCCAGATCTCCAGTCATACACCGCACGGAGAGCCTGGCTACTTTGATATGGTTTGGATTGAGGTCTGGCAGACAGATCCACGGATCACCAGGACGGTTGCATACCCAATACACCTGCGTTTAGAACAGTTTGTGTGATAATGATAAATGCTGACCTGCAAATAGTTTAATGATTTATAGGAGCCTCTTGAATGCAGACTGTGTTTGGACTGCCCCGTTGGTCTCGTGGTCGCCAGCGCGACTGTTGAGCGGGTCCTGAGTCCGATTCCAGGGTGGGGCAAAGTGTTATTGGGTTTTAACAGTCCGGAGTTTGGAAGTTGGCGGTGTGTCTCCGAAAACACGTTAACCGTTGTCGCTGCGCCTCCGGTCGTGTCGGATTGCCATCACTTCGAACTATGAGAGTGTGGAAAGAGAGAGTGCACCTGTGTCTACGCACACACTTGTGCACTTTAACTAATATCTCCCGCGTCAAAGGCTGGTCTCCGCTGAGATTGGTCGCCATGGCCGAAATTCGGTCTGGGGGACTGTGAAGTCTTACCAGGGGTCTTGGCAGCTGGAGCATTATTTTCTGCACTTTACGTAATGGATTGATTGGAAGCATCTACATCTATAATCTACAACTACATTATGATGGAAATAGGTTATATATGTGATACTGAAGCTTGAGAATCATGTCATGAGGACAGTTTTGAGTTAAAGGTGTATGCCTTTAACAGTAGAGGAATTAAAAGGATTAATGAGGGCAGTACAACCTTCTTATTAACTCCCTGCCCAGGTCTCTCGACCGGCACGGGTACGGGTGGTGTCCATGTGGACACCGGCTCTGGAGGTAGCTTGGGAGGAACTGGTTCCTTGGATACCGGTTCCTTCCCCTCCCCTTCGCCAACTGTTAAGAGTTTAAACTTAGAGAAAAAAATAGTAACTATTGTGTGCCTCACGGCTGCGCCAAATAGGCCCAGTTAACCGACAGTGGACTGCAGTCATTGCGGCAGGGTGAGTAATTGAGTATTAACTGACATTGGTTAGCTTATTACATTTTACCACACCATGAATCAATACATCATCAGAATCGCGGTGATTATATCATTAATCTCCGACGCCCGGCATAACGAGGTCCAAATTCTTATAGTGAGGGGCACAACTTACACATTTCTGCCTGTTCCTCTAACGGGGGCTTCCCCTCTTCCGCCTCGCCCTCGCCCTCTCCCGGCATGTCCTTCAGATCAAATTCCTGAGGATTATAAGTTAAATAGCGCATAAGAGTTTGCAAACATCAAAAGACACAACTCGGAGAGCCCTAACTAGGTAGTGTTAGGAGGATTTTTAAATAGAGTTTGGGCTGCAACATGTTCGTCTTAGAAAGACAAGATGTTTAGGCTCCTTGTGAAGAACTCTTCCGTGGAACTACCACCATACCACCCATCATTACTTCCAAAATAATTCCTTCTACCAAGTAAGATAGTTTAAAAAAGGAACATGCTAGCCTCTTTTGTTCATCCACCTCGACATCATGCCACAATGTCATTTTGGCGCGTGGACAAATTCGGAACTAACGCCGCCATCTTTTTTTTTCAAAGACTATATTAATATACCTAAGTGTCAATAGAGCCTCGGGGTAATTTCGTAGTACAATATCAGTGGCAATGGGTTTCATTTGACAGTTCAACAACATTCATTGCGTTATTTACGTTTTTGAGCAGACACATTTTCGTAAAATAATAGAGCAACATATTGGCAATATCCTTTAAAATGATTCAGATTGCGATTGATATAGTGTTACGCAATTAGGGTAAGTACAGGGCCCGAGTGACTGTCTCGCCCTTTAACTCGCCGAGCACTCGGAGGTGTGTTTAAATTACACGTAGGTATAGAGCACTCCGCCGAGAGCACTGTCTCTCCCAGCTCCTCGGTACGTGTGATCAAGGCACAATACAAACGGTACAGTATTTGAACTAACCCTGATCCTTCTGTCCAGCTCTTCCATGGTAAGATCTGTTTCTGCGACGTAGTAGTTCGCTTTGGTTCCAAAGATCTTGCCGAAAAATCTGTAAATACGACAGTTTCGGCATATCCAAAGAAAATATAATATTAAGTAGGTAAAGTACCTAGCTACCAATAATAAAATTTTCTATAAGTACCTACTTTAGAAATTAAACGCTGGGTTTATGAAAGGCCAAGGTTGTCTTCTGAAGGCAAGCGCAAGCGGCAACGTCCCTCGCCCAACAGACCGCAGTGGTCAGTGGTCACCTTTGGAAGATCACCTTCATTCATACGCCCCAAAGCTTATCCTTCGGCTGGCTGGGTAATCCATGGCATAAGGTAGGTACGGTAAGGTTACGGTTTCATTGATCGACAACTAATTAATCTGCACTTAACTGATTTACGCACATTAGCGATAACATATATACCTACTAAAAAAGTCAGCGAGAGAGAGAAAAAACCGCATGGACTAACGCTTTTTCGTTACTGGGCGATTTCTACCAGTTTTATACTCCTATCGCAAGCGGCGTTAGAACTTCGTTCCAAATAATATGTATACTGACCTGACAGTTGCAACCGCCTCCTTGATGCCTAACATGATCATAGCGATGTAGACCGCGTAGCATTCACTGGTTGGCAGACCATACCCGCCCTAGAGGATACAATGAAATTAGATAGCGGTCAACTACTTATATCGATACTAATAATAATGTTGAAGAGTTTGTTTGTTTAGATCTCTGGAACTACTGGTAGAATTTGAAAAAATCTTTTTGCGTTTGATAGCCTAATTATTGAGGAAGGCTATTTAACATCACGGTAGGACCCTTGAGAACGGCAAGCGATTGCGACGGGGTGGTTGGGTAACAAGAAATTTCACACGGACGAAGTCGCGGGCGGAAGCTACCCCGTTATCAGTTTAATAGAACAGAAACTCAAAGCATTTCACTCAAACCAATAAATTATTCCAAAAGATTGCAGAAGGAAGTCGGTCAGTCAGAAAGATGAAGCTAGTTGCCCATCCCAAAGCTTAGATTCCTATGGAGAAGAACGGGCAAGAAACTCTAGTAAATGGACTGCACTCTCTCTAGCTATACTTGAACTTCGAAAAGCGCTATCAAGTTAAATTGTTACCATAGAAGTGCAGTTCAAAAAATGTGTCGCAGCACGTTTTTTTTAACGTTGCAAATTTTAAAATATCGCAACGCAAACAGCAGCTTCATCATTTTGAAGGATATTTCTAAGCCATTGCTTCATATTTTCTAAAAAAATATATAAACATTCGAATTGAGAACCGTTTTTAAAGTCGGCTAAAAAAATTGTCTGCTCAACAACATATTATCATAGTGAATGTTGTTGAACTGTCAAAATTAAAGCCTTAATATTGCTACTGTTACTGTGTTACGCAATTACCTCGCTGATATAAGGGTGTATTTAAATTATATCACCTCTCTAAAATAATAGTTGTGCTCAACCAGATCTTGTATCTTCGGCTTATAGTTGTCTTCTTCCAGGTCTAGTTCCTGCTCCTCCTCGCCCATGTCATCTAGCTTGGTCGCTTTACTTGCCACTAACTGTAGGTAGTTAGGAAAACATTACGACTGATAGATCATGTAAATTTCTAAAATAATCCATACTATCCATACTAATATTATAAATTCGAAAGTAACTCTGTCTGTCTGTATGTTACCTTTTCATGCCTAAACCACTGAACGGATTTCGATAAAATTTGGCAGAGAGATAGATTGTATCCTGGGGAAGGACATAGGATAGTTTTTATCCACAAACCTCGCGGGCGAAGCCGCGGGCGGAAGCTAGTAATAATAAATATAAAGAGAAAGTATTTGATTTTTTTAGGTATGTTTGTTTGTTACGCTTTTACGCTTAAACGGCTAAACAGATTTGGATGAAATTGCACATGGGTAGACTATGAGCTGGATTACGACATACTTAGGATAGTTTTCACCTCGATATTCCAACGGGAAGGAGACTTATATGGGTGTAACTGCGAGGCGCAGCTAGTCAAGAATAAATTGTAAATAAAAGCGTGGCGTGTATTTGTAGGCGCTAGTTCTTCAGACAGGCAATAATTTAGTCAATCGATCAACGCAGACTAAAACAGTTCATTGCTGGATATAGGCTACTCCCAAGTTGCGCCCCAACACCAGGTTATCTGCCTTTTTCTGACCTGTCCTACTTTTTATGGTCACCGGCCCATCTGGCTGAGGGCGACCCACGCTAAACTTGCCGATAGGCGTATTTGTATTAATTCCGAAAGGAACTCGCACAAATCTGATCAGTTGAAATAAAGACAAAAGGAGCACAGTGCCCTTTCAGTCCCTGTGCCAACCTTCCCTCGCTTAAAAAGCCCAAGAAGATCGCGTGTGACGTGTGAACTTGTTTTTGAGGAGTGCAAAAGTTCATAACAAAAGATCAACATGCTATTAATCCGATCCAGCCTCTGTCGCTTGCTGTCGTCCCCCTAGCGATGTCCTAAGCTGAGGTTTGTACCCCACAGACCTCAACAAAGCGACTATAGTCGCTTTGTTTATAAGTTAAGCCCTGGCTGGAGGCCTCCGGTTAAGCAGTCGAAAACCTCCTAGGTCGATCAGAGATGCCATAAAAAAAAACGCATCAATTTTATATTCTCAAACTTTCATACCCTGAACATTTCATCCACCCTCCTCACAGTGGCCAGTTGTGGGGGAGCCAAGTATATGTCATTAAGTAAGTCGAAGTTTGGTCGGAACTTCTCCTGCTTGACTTCCCATGAGTACTGCTCGAAATTGTCCACCACGTCCGGTGGTTTCTGGGTCAGAATCTTTTGGACGATGTCTACTAAATGATCATATCTGAAAGATTAAAGACTCTTCAAATATCTCGTACTTAACGCTAATAATAATAATATGTTGATTGCCTCGTTGATCTAGGGATCGCAAGTGCGAATGCTGAGCAAAGGTTCTTGGATTCAAGCCAGAGGTCAGGTACCTAAAGCTTAATGATTTTTCCATGAATAAATTTCTCAGGAACAACTTGTAGCCCGGAGCCTGGATTTGTGCCTGCACTGCCCGCCCGGTTTATGGCAATAAGCTCGCTCGCCTCTTATTAAGGGACTTAAAACAGAACTGGCGAAATGCTGGTACACTTTAAGTACCTCTGCCTAACCTATAATAAAATATAGACGTGATATTAAGTTATTTATGTTAGACATCTTACAGGGAGTCTCCGGTAGCCGCACTTTGCTGTTTCAAAAAGTTCTTTGCCAGAATCAAATCGTTGTTGAGATCTGGCATAACATTTTCGGTCGCCGCTATTATATCCGGCTCCAATAAAAATGTTTGCGACATTTTTAGGCCTTATTTTCATGTAAATTACTTAACGAAAATGTTATTAGATTGTTGTCAGCTGGCGTTTGACGCTAGATTTTGATAATTGCATATAATTTTTTTTGAATGGGATGTTCTCCATGCAAGCAGGTGTAATATTTATTTTGCATTAGGAAAGTATCTGAAAGTATGCTTCCATCACAAACAAAATTATAAATGTCTACGTAAATCCACATCATAGCAACAGAAGAAATTGACCCATAGCTGTGTTGTAAGGAATTGTAATTTCTTCATAATAACCAATCAAAATAAAAACTAAGTTTCTAAACGTTCTCAATATGTCACTCACTTTGACTGATCTTGTCAAATGTGTCTGTCAAGCTCATTGTAATTATCGCGCTTTTTCCTTAATTTTACCCGGAAAGTTATTTATTATACTAGAACATATGTGAAAAACATAGCTAATAAGCAATTATTTTTATTGCTGTTCAGATATTACTGTAGACGCATAATAATTTTATCATTTCGTAACCACAACATAACCTCAAAATAACCAAAACAAACAATAAGAAATGACTACAAAATTCGACGTTGCTGCGTATAATTTCCGGAAGAAATGTCCGTTTGTGAATAAAGACCTTCTGCGCTGGTTCCCTGGACACATGAACAAAGGCTTGAAGCAAATGCAACGTAAATTAAAAAGTGTTGACTGCGTGATCGAAGTCCACGATGCCCGGATTCCTTTTACGGGTCGAAATCCAATATTTACCAAGACTCTGATAGGCGCGAAACCTCACATACTTGTGCTGAACAAGAGGGATTTAACAATACCTGGTCTAATACCAAAAATAAAAGATAAGTTGAAAGAGGAACAGAATGTGCAGAATATAATGTTTACGAACAGCAAGGACCAGCACTGCAGAGGTTTGAAGAGTCTGAAGCCGCTCATGGTGGACCTGATTAAGGGCTCCAACAGGTAAGCTACCAGCAAAATTAAGAAAAACAACTGCATAATATTTTACTTTTACAGAAATGGTAATACTAATTGTAAAAGTAATGTTTGTTTGTTTGAACCTCGCTCTGGGACGACCGGTCGGATTTTAAAAATTTCTTTTGCATTTGATAGCCCAATTCTTGAGGAAGGCCACAGGCTATATAACATCACTCTGTGACCCTTAGGAGTCAAGCAAAAATAAAGAGAGTCAGAAAGAATTCTTAAGTAAAAAAGAAGTGATATCGCAGGCAGGTGATGCGTTGCAATGGGGTGAGTTGGGGGAACTAGAAATTTCAGCAGAAGCTAGTTAACAAATATTTTGAAGAATCCCAAGAACACATTTTCTAGACTTCTACCTACTTTCTTTCTTTCCCATATTACAAGCTTTTATTTAACTTGCAATGTATGTATGTATGTAACTATGTATGTTCGGGTGGACTCTTGCAACTCAATTTTGAAGCAGATATCTTCAACCGATTGAGCTGAAATTTTGTATACACGTTTAGTTTGGATGACAATGCGTGGTTAGCTATGTGAAGTCATTCTAAATCCAACATGGCGGAACACCCAATATGGGTATCAAATGAAAGAGCTTGCTGAGAATAACACAAAAAAAGCTTGTTTTTAAACAAGTTTTTTCTTTTAATTGTTTTAGAGGACTTCTTGTACTTTCATATTAAATTCAGTGTTTCCTGTTAATGTTAGAATATTCTTTTAATTTGTTTTCTTGTTATTTTACACCTTAAATGGTGTAGAGATACTGATTAATTTTGATCTACTTTATTTTTTTGGGTTCCGTACCTCAAACGGAAAAACGGAACCCCTATTTAGGTCACTTTGTTGTCAGTCTGTCTGTCCGTCAGTCAAGACCCTTTTTCTCAAAACACGTGGAGTCATCAAGTTGAAATTAATATCAAATACTGAGGGTTGCAATCCCTTGAAACAGTGAAAAAAAAATCAAACTTCTAAGTCAATGCAATCAAAACCTATAGGGTACTCTCTGTTGACCTAGAATGGCAAGAATCAATGTCATGTAGCACAAGTAAAGGAAAAATTCCGAAAACCGTAGTAGAGACATTACAAAAAAATAATTTTTAAACTACTACTGCTAATCCGCTTGAACAGTTTTTTTTGACATGTGTTACTCTTCAGCACTTATTTACTTACACATATTTAATACATAATTTTAAAAGCTAACAGTCTTAAAATAATAATATGTAGGTACAAGACTTGTATAAGTATTAGTAAAAAGGAGGGGAAATAATCAAAGGGCATAAAAAATATTGTCCACATCGCTGTCAATAGAAAAACTGCCCAAAAGGCTGGCAGCATTGCCACATTGTATGGCGATGCTGATTCTTTGGCCATACTTTATTTCTACAACCTAAAACAAACAATATTCTGTTCTATTCAGGTACAACAGGAGTGAGGAGTTGGAATACAATGTGATGATAATGGGGGTGCCGAACGTGGGGAAGTCTTCTCTAATAAATATGTTAAGGTCGAAGAACATGAGCATCAGACACGCGTTGCCGGTGGGAGCGGTGGCTGGGGTGACGAGGAGTGTCATGACAAAGATCAGAATTAATAATGATCCTGTAATTTTTATGCTAGACACACCAGGTAAGATTTCTCAAAACTTTTGAACTTAGAATAGAATAGACATTTATTTTTGCAAATAATATGGGCAATACATAATAGGTGTTATTATAATACATTAAAAGCTCAGTTATATTTCACCATTCGACTTGCAACATTTGTAGGTATTATTAACGTTCACTTAAGGGTCAGTTCAGTTCAGTGCAGTTTCAAGATAGCAATTATAGACCTTATCTACTACTCAAAAAAGTACACAATTCAGTGAGGTGGTGTCTACTACGTCGAGCTACGCCGCGCGGCTCACCTCACTGAATTGTGTGCCTATTTGTGTAGTAGATAAGGTCTATAAATGTATTGCTATCTTGAAAACTGCGCGCCGCGTTGCGTCGCGGTGTGAACTGACCCTAACAGCGTTTACGCCGTACGGCATTTCATACAAACTTTCAAGCCCTTGTTTTTCGAAATGAATGAACCGATTTTAATGAAACTTCGTACGTATTAGCAAGATACAAAGGTCTAAAAAGTTAGTGAAGAACATTTTGAAATACAGTGTTACAGCCAAATTAGACCGATTTTAAAGTTTCCATAGAAACAGAGATTTCCAGTTATCTTTTTTTAAATAAGACATTTAAAAAATGTCTTAGTGAACGAAATATTTTCGTTGACTGGATAACTCCCCTAACGAAAATTTAATTTTTTACATAAACTCCCTAATGAAAATTTTCCAGGTATTCTAGAACCGTCTGTAACAGACGTTGAGATGGGTCTAAAGCTGGCGCTCTGTGCGTCTCTCCAGGATCACTTGGTTGGTGAAGAGATCATTGCAGACTACCTGCTGTACTGGCTCAATAAGCACGGCCAGTTTAATTATGTTGACTACATGGGGTTGCCAGAACCGTGCGATGATATTAATAGGGTAAGATTATATTTCCAGTTGTTTTCTATCGAAATATTTCGTCGCGTCCCCCTTCCAGTTTTGACGGAACCTATCCTAGCTCGCCCCGCCATCTCCTACGTGGTCTGCCGCGACTGTCTCAGGGCACCAATTCTGTGCTATATGGGCCCACAATTTGTCCGGCATAAAAATTGAAAAATATATATCAGACCTCAGACCAAATAAAAAACCAAGACAGAGGGCTGTCAACAGGGAAGTGAGGCCGGTTTTGTAAACATGTGTGCACTTAGTGAGGTGTAGTTTGATTGTAAATGGTTGTAAATGTGTGCGTGTGAGCGTGTATGCACAGAGCGGAGGTGTAGTTTTGGCATGCCTCACTGTATCGTTCTCAGCCCTCTGTCTTGGTTTTTTATTTGGTCTGAGTATCAGACAGGAAATGTATAGAGCACAACATACGCAGTTTTGGCCTGTGATGCGCCTAATACAAGGCACCAGTATATAGGGTGCTAGGGACATCGACGCACTACCTGACCATGGGTTTAGTACATGATTCTGGAACCTCTGCGTAGAAATTTGTCAGTTATTTAAAAAAAATGCTGTTCCGTACGTGTTGACCGCGTAGGTAATGCACTTTTTTAATTAAATTAAAAATATTCATTATTTGTAAAGAATTCAGAAGATAGCAGTGGTGGCCCAGTGGTAACGACCGCGACTTACGAGTTGTAGGTGGTAGGTTCGAACCCAGGCAGGCGCTTTACTTTGTATAAATTATATCATCACCATTTCTCTCAAAACGGTGAAGGAAAACATCGCGAGGAAACCGGCATGTCCTAGAACCAAAAATTCAAAGACGTGACAACTAGGTACAGATATTCTATTTCACGAAGTCCGTTCGGCTTTGATTGTAGTAGTGACGTATCCCGACAAGCGCGCTTGTATGTGTTACACGACACTGAGCGCTCTCGAGGTTACGCACACAAAAACAATGTGCATATGCACGCTTGACAACATTCATAGCCATGGCAACGGACTTCGTGACATAGAACATCTGTACCAATCCACACTGGGCCCGCGTGGTGGATTACGGCCCACTCCCTCTTACCGAGACGAGGCCTGTGTCCCAGCAGTGGGAACATTATATGCTGATTATGCAGACCTCTTTCATAAAAAATCAACCATAGCTCTACAAGGTTCTTGTGGCGCGTGGCCATAATCGAAACTAACGCCGCCATCTTGTTTTTTCAATACATTTCGCAAACACACACACATAATTTTTAACCTGTTAACGTCATTCGAGCGATTCTTGTACGTTTTAATACATTTAAGTTTGTCACGTTTTGACTGCCTCCCTTGTTAGTGTAGTCTTCGAGCATGGGAACCTGGATTGGAAAAAAAAATGGCGGACAGGTAGGTATGCCATAGACCTTCAAAGACCTTTCTCATCACCTATTAGACCCCTTTATAGTGCAAATTTTCAAAATTCCTTTACTTCTATATTAGTGCTTACTTCCGTTATCACTAGTGCAAAATTTCATTTTTCAGTGTATTGAGATTTTTATTAAATATATATTTTACCATTACAGGTGCTGATAGCCGGCGCGATAAAATACAACCGTGTGCGCCGGACAAGGGACTTTGACGGCCGCGTCCGAGACGTTCCGGACCTCACCGAAGTCGCCCGGACAATGATCAAAGCATTCAGAACTGGAGAACTGGGGAAGATACTGCTGGACATCGAATTACTAGATGAGAAACATGTTGAAGTTGATAGATCTTTAGCGTGATGAAGAAATATTAGTTTTTCTGAGCGTAGCGCAAAATTGGCTGCCTACATGATCAGCGGGGGAGGTAATTGCGTAACACACTAACATTTAATTTTGACAATTCAACAACATTCATTGCGTTATTTACGTTGTTGAGCAGACATATTTTTCGAACATATGGAGCATTGGATTAGCAAAATCCTTCAAAATCATTAGTATTGTGATAGAAAGTGTGTTACACAATTAGGGTGCTGATTTAGGTTTGCCTGCGCCAATTGGTCTGTCCATATGTGGTAGGTAGGCTTTACAGTAATGTATTTTGATGTTTCTCAAAATAAAACAGTCCTGTTAACATGTGTATAGTTAAAAGATTTCAGATAATTATTAAAAGGATTGGATCGTTTAGTGAAATGTAAATAATAAATTGTACAGTTAGTTATAGTCGCTATATTGTAAGCGGGAAATATAATATTGGAGACATTATTGATATTTTATTGTGTCGACACCCTTGCGCCATCCCATCATCCTAGTACGACGGGCTGAGCTCGGCCGGCTGCTGCAGCTGGTGTGGAATACCTCAAACGGCGGCAATATTCCAATCTTATTGGGACTTATATGTCCGATCCGTTCAGGGTTGAAACACTAGGGCTATGGGGTCAGAGCGCCCCTCTTAGTTTTTCGAGACATCGTCAAGTGATTGGTCAAATCTTCACGTGACCAGAGGGCTGGCCTATTTTTGGTCGACATCGCCGTACAACGTGCCAAAGCCGCCAGCCTTTTGGGCACTGTTCCTGTTGACAGCGATGCGGGCGAATTTTTGATGCCCTATGATTGTTTTCTCGCTTAATTTATATACATCTATTTTTTAACTTTTTGTCTGTTAGCTTATAATTATTATATCCCGATGTGTAAAAAGATTATCAGGAATTTAGTAAATTCGCTGCAACAATCATCTAAATACCTATGGCGCAGTTTCAATTAAAATAGGGGCAGAACAACACGAAAGAATGGCTCCTAATTAAAATGTCCATAAACTTAACATTCAACCTCTATTCATGAAACTATTTACGCGTTAATTTAATATTCAAAGACAATACGTCACTGTCAAATCGATATGATAGTAAATAAAAAAATAATGAAGTCAAATTAACTCAAATTCTTACAAAATTTAAATATAAAAATATATACCTTCAAACACAGTACAAAATTGTACGAAAGAAGAAAATAATGGTAAGCTTGTATTCTACGTCATCAGAGTGAGCAAGTCTCATCCAAATAATAATGGATCCCTTGCAATACATTCAGACATTCGTAAGTTCTATACAAGAATATAGATGGCTCATCGACATAGCTAACGATTACTACCCAATCGCTGTAATGGCGAAAATACATACAGCATGAGTGAACATGGTACAAAGACAAAACCGCATGCATCCCTTTAAAAATGTAGTCCCCAAGCGAAGAGTATTAAAGAAAAGAAAAGATCCTATATCTTTTAAATCGGGACTCACGCTGACGAGTAAACGTTCCACAATTTCGTTTACCAACTCAGTAGACGCGAACAGATCTGAAGACGGCACGAATGACACAATGAACACGTTGAGTATGATCAGTACGCCTTGGAGTACGGAGAGTGGGTTTACTTCTAGCCAGTCTATCTTGTCCTGGACGACGACAGAGACTTACATAAGTTCATCGAGTGTAGACCCGCTGACCACCACCGCCTCCAGCCGCCTGCCGAGCCCGGATGTCAGCAAGGGAACAATAACTTTATACGATTTGGCGCTCACTCCAAGTAACAGCTTACGTATACGCCTGCCTTTGGTGAAGCAGCCGTCTCCCGTAACTCTAAGCTCATGGACAGTGGAGACGTTCACAAGTGATGGGCTGATCTCGCAGAAGTCTCAAGGTGGTCGTATGAAGCACCCGTGGGGCCCTGTCAGTAGTGGCACGGACTACTACCCGAGCAGTACAGACACCCTCGCATCTAGGAAGGGCAGCAGGGTCAGTGTAACCCCTACGACTTCACTCTCAAAAGAGGAGTACTTCCCTATCAACTACATCAACCACGTCACACTGGATTCTAATTCACACATCGGGTTAGATTGGACTTTTGCAAAAGAACATGGGGTCCCTAACGTCATTTCAGTCAGAATTTGATTGTCACCAAGGTATAAAAAAATAGCAAAAACGATTAAAAAATTTATTACCAGCAAAATATATTTGTTTTACATTTATTTACTTAAAATGAGGTATTGGTTGGCGTTGACCCACGTAGATGTGTAATTGGTTATACTATAAGAATATACAGCACATGGTTTTTACTAACTATTAACTGCAATAATCACAACATTATCGAGACTTAGCAGGGTGCTAACTCTCGAATATAATTCCGATAGATCGACATTGGTCAAACGTCAGTTGGTCGAGTTAAACGTCAGGGATTGGCTAGACTCGAGTGAGTCCAGCCAATCCCAGACGTTTGACTGACAATAATTCCAGAATTATATTCGAGAGTAAGCACCCAGAGCATTGTATTTTGTATGTATCCGTAGCCTACTTGCGTAAAACTACCAATCATAATCCATGTAATCTGAATCATTTTGAAGGATATTGCTTATCAATTGCCTGTTTAACAACGTAAAAAAAGAAAAGAATGTAGCTTAACTGTGAAAATTAAACCCATGGCTACTGTGCCTTTTCACACGTCCTGGCAACCGGGAACGGGGCTGCACAATTACCCCGCCGATCAATATTTAAAATGAAAGTCGACATCTACAGAAAACACAATATTTCACATAATGAAAATGAAATAAAGAAAATTTTCACAAAAAATAATTATTTTTCTACGTGTAATATCCACAAATGAATTTACATAAATCGAAAACATGATTACATGATCATGATTTTGTTGATACGGCAACAATAATGTACCAAAATTTAAATTATCATCAAGTACGTATTAATGTCAAACCAAGTTCTTTAAATAGATTCGCGAAATGAACATGAAATACTGACATGATACACATTAATTTAGTTTGCAAGAATTTTAATTATAATTCAGTTTTAGCCCGTGGTTTTAGCTGACCTTGCATTGTATATAGGTTTTCGTACAATCAGAACTTAGCTTATACCTACTCGTTATGTATAGCTTGATGTGTCGCCGTGCGTACTTACATATCTACATTATTTAAAAAAAAAAAAAAAAAATACATTGCACCTTTATAAGTTTATTTAATACCGGACTAAGAATAATCATATAAAAAAGGTTTAATTATTAATACAATAATCTTATACATTTTCTGCTGAAATCAAGACACAATTATTTTTTTCTATTGTAGCTTGCCTAATAGACGAGGGGTTAAATCACTGTTTTGTTCACAGTAATAAAATGATTAAACGATAAAGATATAATTTTGAAATAATATTTTTTTTTGGATAATCATTAGATATAATTTTTATTATAACCTACATAACGACAATTTACGCATAATCTTTTAGTAAAATTATCCTTACTGACTTAATCAAGAAAGCCTTTAGTAAGTATATATGAAAATGGACAAAATCACAGGGAGTTTGAGTTATTTAGGCGCACTTAGCGCTCCACTCTTACCTACTAAACAGTGAACGAAACTGAACAGTCACGCTCGGTTCTGTAAAGTAGATATTATAGAAATTCGTTAACAAAACAAGTTTTGTTAACGCTCCCAAGATGTTGAAGGACATTTTCTTGTTACATTAAATACGAACAAGTTTGTGTTTAATTACAGTTACGAGGTGCATTCAATAAGTACCTAGCCTCATCGCCAGAGGGCGCTGTAGTTTCAAAAGAGTTTTACCACAGTGTAGCACATTCTTTTTTCAAATTTTCATTCCAATCCCTTCATTTGTTTTAATTTGACAACTTATGGAAGCGAACGTGTCGATCGGTTTTACAAAAATGGAAAAAGAGCAATATCGTTCGGTGATTCGATTCCTATTTTTGGAAGGGAAAACGCGCATCGAAATAAAAGAGCGGTTGGATGCTGTGTACGGTGACTCTTTTCCATCGATGGCCACCGTCAAGAATTGGTTCAACGAGTTTGCACGTGGCCGTACGTCGGTTTTTGATGAACCACGTCCAGGTGCACCGAAAACAGCTGCTACGGAGGAAAACATTAAAAAAATCCATGATCTCGTATTGGCAGATCGCCGATTGAACGCTAGCTGAGACTGTAGGCATTTCAGAAGGAACAGTGCATCATATTCTTCACGAGGAACTCGGCATGAGAAAGCTGTCGGCGCAATGGGTGCCGCGTTTACTCACACCAGAAAACAAGCGCAACCGTGAGACCACATCGGAGACGTGTTTGGCGCTGTTTAAGCGGAATCCAGCGGAGTTTTTGCGTCGTTTTGTGACCGTCGATGAAACCTGGATCCACTGGTACACACCAAAGACCAAGGAGCAATCAAAACAATGGATCCAGACCGGGGAACGTGCTCCAAAGAAGGCGAAAACTGTAAAATCGGCCGGAAAAGTTATGGCTACCGTTTTCTGGCATTCACAAGGTGTGATCTACATCGATTACCTCGAGAAGGGTAAAACAATTACAGGGCTTTACTATGCCGATTTATTGGGCCGATTCGACGCCGAATTAAAGAAAAAACGACCCCATCTGGCGAAGAAAAAAAGTGCTGTTTCACCACGACAACGCACCGGTTCACACGTCTGCCGTTGCCATGGCCAAATTGGTCCAATTACGCTACGAATTGCTGCCCCATCCACCGTATTCTCCAGATTTGGCCCCTTGTGACTTCTTTCTGTTTCCTAATCTGAAAAAATCACTCGCCGGGAATAGATATGGATCAAATGAGGAGGTCATCGCCGCCACGGAGGCCTATTTTGCAGAGTTTGACAAAAACTATTTTTCGGACGGGTTAAAAAAGTTGGAGCATCGCTGGGCTAAGTGTATCGAACTAAAAGGAGACTATGTTGAAAAATAAATTGCCACTTTTCCAAAATTTTCGTTTACTTTTTGTAGGCTAAGTATTTATTGAATGACCCTCGTAAATGTCTCGGAGAATGTGTT
This sequence comes from Gortyna flavago, assembly GCA_963669345.1. NCBI lineage: Eukaryota > Metazoa > Arthropoda > Insecta > Lepidoptera > Noctuidae > Gortyna > Gortyna flavago. The sequence goes on from OY770142.1 coordinate 16,422,027, forward strand.
TTATAATTTTTAGGACCAGACAAACAAGTGTAAGTATGTAAAAAAAACCGTAATCTTGGGACTATATTTACATCATGTTTTCTTCGCGGCATCAATGTTGATTCAAGGATACACTTTTTAACTAAGAACTCCCTGTGAATTTATCACGCGCTAAAGGCACTTCATATAAAAATAGCTTTTTCCCACAAATTCGCCCGCGTAAAATTTGTTGTTTACCCGACCCACCCCGTCCCATCGCATGACCTGCCCGCGGTGTCAATTCGATTTCGCTTAGCGATCTGTCTGACTTTTTTCTTTTTGCTCCTAAGCTATGACCTAGGGCCTATAAGCCTTCCTCAAGACTATCATAATATGCAAAAATATTATTTTTATAATGCGACTGGTAGTTTCAGAGGCTAGCGCCTTCAAATAAACTCTTCAACTTTATTATTAGTATATAGACGTAGGTATTATTTTAACAGGACCAAAAACAGGGCAAACCGCAAACGTCACTTTTCAAAACACAGACACATAAAATCGTGACGTAGCTAAAAAAAATTACTTTGAAAACTTTAAATGGCACTTGAAAATTACCCATTCTTAGTCCGGTAGTATTATATTATCTGTGGTCCGGTTCATAAATTTTTGAGCCTACTTATTACAAATACCGATATCTTTCTTGAAGTACTTGGGCTCAGTCAGGCAGTCGACGAGGAAGGTTCCCAGGTCCCACTTTGAGATAATAGGGCCCGGAGGTTTGGTACAGTCCCCGACTATTGTGTACTCGCGGCTGGGGATATCTGGAAAGTGGAAAGTATCTAGTTCAGGGCCCGATCCATAATCATGTTTGTTGCAGGGCGGTTTAAATGCAGGACACATCTGACTCCTGGATACCTACCACGAGCTCTTAACGCGATCCACTTTAGGACCTAAACTGAACTGTTCTTCTAATTCGTACCATGACGTCAGTTTAACGATTCAATTTAGGCCGTGCCATCTGGATACCTACCACGAGCTCTTAACGCTTATTCACTTTAAACGATCCAAATGCCGCTGAGCGTATTGGACGTCATGGTACGACTGTGAGCGATGCAGTTTAAGAACCTAAACTGAAATGTCTTGCTTTTGAATCGTTTTTAAATAGATCATGGTAGGCCTCCTGGTTTACAATCGTATTCAGAGTAGTTTACGGTTTACAGCGTGGCGCGTTTTTGCGACATTTTAATTTAACACACGTATATGGTTTCGTTTTATGAACATTATTTTAATTTCATTAAACGTTATTATTTATTTACAATTTTCTAAAATAGCATCTTAGAACAACCTGCAGAACTATAACGCCCCCTGCGTTCATACGGATCATAATATCGCATCATTGAAATTAAAACGAATAATGTGCACAAAGTAGGCGAATTGAAGGAAAGAGAGAGAGCCCTATGTCGGCGAGCGGCACAGGTTCAGGAATTATTTTATGTTGCACATTATATTTTTTATGATTACTACCAGTGTGTTAAATTAATGCCGCCATTGTAGCAGCACGTTGTATGAGGGAATAGCTGAAAATACATACAAAAAGCCTCCTAAAATCAAAACCCTCTTTTCGGCTTTGCCGTAGTCGAGTAAAGACAAACTGAAGCTCTTTGTAAAAAAGTGATATTCAGGTCCATAAGACAGTCGAAAAAAGTCTTACCATCAATCCTCGGCGGGAACACGGCGATATAATTCAGAGGGCTCTCTTTCAAAACATCCCACATCCTCTGATGGTCCTTGGTGATATCCACGAACATCTTAGGGACCTTCTCTGGCTCGTAAAGCAAGAAGGCGGACAGACAAACCGACACAGGTTTTACATTCTTAGCCCTCATAGCTTCTAGAATGGTCTTCGTTCCTTCGGACATGTCTGAAGTGGGAGCTAGACTGCTAGGAATCGCGTGCCCAGTTCCCAGAGCAATGACGACGCCGTCAACGCCCTCGACGGCTTCTGCGACCGAATCAGGCTCTAACACGTTACCCGCAAAGATTTCCACTTTGTTTTTGTATTCATCTGGGATCTTTTTCGGGTCCCGGACGAAGGCGCGGACTGAGTAGCCTGTACGGACAAAAATATACTTAATAAATATTTAATAATAAGGAAAACCATAAAAGCGCTCCTCCTATCTCCTACTTATTTAAAATTTTGCTGTGCACGATAGCGTCCATAATTGATTCTGTTGTTATAGTACTTACCACCTGTATGTGTACATTGCAATAAAGATTGAATTGAAAGCACGTGGTAAGGTGGGTACCGTTTATAGATCTCCGCCTGAGAGAATAGTTCATATCGTGGTGGCAGGAAATATAACATGCACCCTAATTGCATAACACACTATCCTATTCTACTATCAGACTAATATTATAAAGACGAAAGTTTGTGAGTGTGTGTGTGTGTGTGTCTGTTTGTTTATATGTTTGTTACTTCTTCACGCTCAAACGGCTGGACAAATTTTTATAAAATTTTGTATGGAGGTAGCTGATACTGACACCCTGGATTAACATTTTATTTTTTCATCCCGATATTCCCACGGGATCGACACTTACGCGGGTGAAACTGCGGGGCGCAGCTAGTAATATTATAAACGCGAAAGTTTGTGAGGATGGATGGATCGCTGTTTGTTACTCTTTTACGCAAAAACTACTGAACGGATTTTGATGAAACTTTACAGTAACATAGCTTATACAGCAGAATAACTCATAGGATACTTTAAATCCCGATATTCCCGCGGGATCGACACCTATGCGGGTGAAACCGAAGTGTTCACACAAGGCATCTAGGCTCTATTTATTTTTCTAGCACAGGGCGCGCATTCCCAGCTCTATATGACATCAGATAAACTCCCATCGGGGAAGCTATTGCATCGACAAAGTTATAGGGGAAAAATAGCCCGTGATTTTTTTTTCTTTTTTCTTTTTTTGCAATTTGCATTGTGTCATGTTGAATTTTAATTAAAATATTATGTAACAATGACGTTACAGAATTATAATGACAGATTGTAGTAGCTTGATGTGCTGGGGTTTGTACCTAATCTTTCGCTATCTTTCCGAATATTACCTAAAAGAAATAAATATCATATTTATAAATCAGTTATAGTTACTACCTGTGGTTCTAATCTAAGCAAGAACACAGGCGTGGGTATGAAATTGCGCTAGAATGATTTGCTAATATTATCGACTCGTCATGCACGTGTGTAGTATTTTTTTCAGTCATGTTTACTTTCAACTTTTTTCCATGACCTAGGTACAATTTTTGAGATATCGACTCATCATGCACGTACCTATATACATAGTGTTCGTCCCTCGTTTTATTTCGCTACAATATGTAGGATTTTTGTCAGTTCATGTTTACTTTCAACTTTTTTCCACGACCTAGGTACAAATTATGAGATAAGATCATGGAGTAAATACGATAAGATATATGAAGCAATGGATTAGCAATGTCCTTCAAAATCATTCCGCGCCTTAATAACCGCATTTTCTGCATGTGCATATTTTTGCGGAGGGCGGTGCTGTATACTGCATCAGAGCCTACACCTTAAGGCGCTACCTCGAAAATCTAAAATCCTCGAAAACCTACTAAGCGATCGAAAGTGATGCAATTACTTTTGAAACGCAAAAGAAAAGATATGGTTCTGATGTGAGTGCGCTCGGAATAAAACGACGTATGTGCTAAAACGAATTTACTCCTTTTTTAACAAAATAAATGAATTTTTAAAACTACTTTGAGTAAACTTTGATATGATAATTCTCTATGTTTTAAAGTAAACCCGACTACTGAAAAGGATGAAACAAGAAAGTACTTTCCAGTGGGCTCATGTTAACACAGCTACACATTATGTTAGTACAGCGGCATGCGACCACGGGAAAGTACTTTCTTGTTTCATCCTTTTCAGTAGTCGGGTTTTAGTTTTTAAACTTATTTTTTACTAGCTTTCGCCCGCAGTTTCGCCGGCGAGGTATGTCGATAAAAACTATCCTATGTCCTTTCCCGGGATGCAATCTATCTCTCTGCCTACTATAGGTGATGATTATGACTTAGATACATACCGGTCTAAATCATAACCCTCCTTTTTACTTCGCCGTAGTAGGGTTAAAAGACATGTTGCGCCGACCCCAAATAAATAAGGATAAAGGCAGAAGAATGATGGCTAGTAAAATACACAACTTGAATCTAACAAGGGGAACACTAAAACGTCATAATTTATACAAGTTTTTAATTAACTTACGAAAATATGTCAAAGATCATTATGTAGATATCTTTTAGTTAAGTTCAGCCTTTTTAATTCAACTTTACAAAGCGTATCAGTTGTCAATTTGACGACAATTTCGTATTGCTTTTGCGATTAGCAATTTCCGTACCGACATAACCCGAAGAATTGCCAAACTTAAGTGGCAGTGGCCAGGGTACATTGCTCGCAGAACAGATGTGCGATAGGGCCGAAAGGTTCTGCCGGAGTTGCAACCGCGTACCGGAAGACGTAGCATTGGACGGCCTCCCACAGGCCACGAGTTGGACCGATAAACTTGTGAAGGCCACAAGAATCCGCTGGATGCGAGAAGCACAGAATCAGTCGAAGTGGAGGTGCTTGGGGGAGGCCTATGTCCAGCAGTGGACGTCTTTCGGCTGAAATGATGATGATTTCATCACCATCCAGTGGTTACACCTACTCCTGAAGGTGGGCCGCGCAGACTTCTACAAAAACTTGAGAGCATAATCAATTTTCTAAATTATTTTGAGGTTGGCCTCCACGAGACCAACGGAGACTCCGTTGGTCTCGTGGTAGCAAGCTGAGCGTGGGCTCCTGGGTTCGATTCCCGGGTCGGGCAAAGTGTTATTGGGTTTTTCATTGGAAATTTCTTAGTAACAGCCCAGAGTTTGGAAGTTGGCGGTGTGATACCCCCATGCCTCGGAAAGCACGTTAAGCCGTTGACCCTGCGCCTGATCTCTCTCCGGTCGTGTCGGATTGCCGTCCCATCGAGCAATGACAGTGACGGAAGAGAGAATTCTCTCTGCGCACACATGTCAAAAAAAAAATGCACCCACAAATCTCATAACATCTAAAGCAGATTTTTTTTAAAGAAATACTGACTGTAAAAAAAGTGTTACATTGTGAAAATCTAACAATCAACATTGTAGGAAACAATAAAAAAGATACAATGGAGTTGAGCTGGATTTGTCAGAATTACAAGTTGTTTTGCATATGGCAACCGCGCAAGGTGTCTCACTCTCACCAAAGCATATTTTGCAATAAATTACAAGCGTTGTGTCATCGCGCTTCTCTTTCTTTTCTATGCAGTCCGACAGTGACCGCGCTTTAGGTCATGTAGTCCCCTTAACCCGGCGTTAGACCTGTGGTTAGACCACGTTCGCACGGACGTAAAAATATCGCGGCGGGATTTAATCGCGCACTGGATTTTCAACTCTCGGTGTTGAACAGAGCTTTGTAAACCTAACCGAGCGCACCCCAGCGCGCCGAAAAAACACACAGTTAGATTTTTTACTCTCGGAGCTAAGCAGTGCGTTGAAGATCCAGTGCACGAAAAAATCCCGCCGCGATAATGTGAACGTAGACTTAGAGCGATGCCCCACGGGCGTTGCCAATGCGTTGCGTCGTCGCGTCGCAGGGCAGTGGCCAGTGATATCGACGCAGTGAGTGCTGCACGAGCGTTACGATGACGTCACCGCTCAGGCGTTGCAGCGCCGACGCAACGCATCGACAACGCCCGTGTGGTATCGCCCTTAGCCAGCTTCAGAACGTTGCAAGTCAGACAACTTTGATGTTTGAAATAATTTTTTGGACACCGCGCCGCGGCGCCGGTCTCATTTGATGCTTTCATTTGATTATATGAACTGCCAACGCGGTCTCCTGATGACCGCGAACAATAGATTTTCTATTGTGTCTGTTGTCTGGCGGTCAATTAAACCCGAAATTCTATTTTTACAATAGAGATTAATTTTACCTCAATTTCATATAAAGTTGAAACATTGTAATTACATAATAATGACATAATAAACCCCTTTAATGAGTTATTGCGTAAGAATTTAACCAGCCGGTCGATTCTGTTAGAATCTCACCTGGAGAAGTTAGGTGAAGTGAGCTGTCATTCCATCTGATGCTATAGGGATTTACACTAATGACAGCTCACTCCACGCTCACTTCACCTAAGTTTTCACGGTGAGATAGTTACAGAATCGAACTGCTGGACAGGGTTTGTGAACATAGACTTATAAAAAAAATGGACTCCGCGCCACGCATATCGAAAGTGAAGCACAGTTAGTATGCCGGGACCGCTTGTACAAACACGCCTCACGCTCACATTTACATCATAGTATGCCGACCGGCCGCCATTACGTGACACGACAGTGTCAATCGTCAATCACGCACACACAGATCGGTACGGTGCTTCACTGTCGATATGCGTGGCGCGGAGTCCATCTTTTTTTATAAGTCTATGTTCATGAACTATATTATTATCATTCAAATATTTTTAAGCAGCAATACCTCAGCGGGTAAGACGCAAGGCTAGCAAGAGAGGTCATGAGTTCAAATACCTCCTCAAAAATAACAACCTTTTAAATAAACAGTAATTATTGTATCAATGTATTAATTAACAAGCGCTTCTCGCCATCAAACTAGGAAGTTTGACGAGTAAAATCAAACAACAAACAAAAATAACAAAAAATATGCATTTTTGTGAATAAATAATAATAAAAAGTCTGTATAAAAAAGAGTTGGCAAAATGTGGTGGCTCTAAGGCAACCTGTAATTTAGTTTTTAGGGTTCCGTACCTCAAAAGGAAAAAACGGAACCCTTATAGGATCACTCGTGTGTCTGTCTGTCTGTCTGTCTGTCCGTCTGTCACAGCCAATTTGCTCCGAATCTTATGGACCGATTAAGTTAAAATTAGGTACACATATTAATCTCTGTGACCCAAACACAGACGTGTAACGTAAATAAATGAGTTTTGAAAATGGGAGTCATTTTTGAGGGGTAAATAGACAATTTAAAAAAAAAGTTTCGCAATCTGTACCGTGTGACATATCAAATGAAAGGACTTACCGTGAGGATCTCAAATATTTTTTTAATAATTTTAAAATAAATTGTATTAAAGTTATTTAAGACAATAGACGGAAATTTACCATTCCCCCCCCCCCCCTTATCTCCGAAACTACTGAGCCTAATTTTTTTTTTTAAATACAGAAAATAGTTCTATACCTATAGATTACAGGAAAATTAATAAGAAGTCTATGATCTTGAAACAACATGGTAAATCTCTCAATATAGTGCGTACAAACTTACATTTTCAGTTGGAATGTATGGGAGAACATGTTTCTCAACTACAATGTTAAGTTTGTTCTTGGGATAAACTCATTCCAACTACGGAACCCTTCATTGTGTGTGGTCCGACACGTACTTGGCCGGTTTTTTTTTTAACAATTCTATAATTTAGTCTATGACCACATTTAGCAGTGGATGCTATGATCATCACCCAGTTCATCAGCATCGTGTATATGTGGAGAGTTATCTCGGGAACCACAGCTCTTTTATTAGAAAAATTGTTTCATAATTTGTAAGGTACATCATTCCAGATGGACATAGGCTAAAAAACTATCTAAATATATACAAAAAGAAGTCATATAAGCCATGTTATTGCACAGAACTTGTACATAACGTGTTGAAAAACAGAATACAGTCTTCACCTATAAATTGCACCCGTGGGAAATCGGGGTGTGTCGCTAGTATGCAATAAAGAAACAAATTGAATTGGAACAGCTAAAGTTTTCCAAAAACTTCCAATTATTAACTACTCTTTTTTTATAGGTAATCTATTTGTCCAAGAGTTACCTAACTGTGTTCCCGACGTTGTCCCAGGGCGGGGCGTCGCGAACCAGTATGCTCATGTAACCAGCACTCAACATAATGAGAATCAGTAAATTAATAAAGTCCTCCAGACGGTATATTCGGGCACGGCAGCCAATCTCAACAGAGAAAGCCTTCTGCGCTGGAGATATTGTAGTGCAGGCATGTGCGCTCAGACGCAGGTGCACTCTCTCTTCCCTAACTCTCATAGTCCAATGAGACGGCAATCCGACACGACCAGAGTGATCAGGCGCAGGGCCAACAGCTTACAATCAGTACAGCTTTAAAGATTCTTTTACCTTTTGTAACTACGTACTTGTGCGAAATTGGCTTTTCTGCAGTTGCAGTAATTAAATCGAAACACAGATCATCACAAATCAATTATTAAGAAAAAAATATGCTATTTTAAAACTTCAGTCCCGATTTAAGGCGACTACATGACATAAAACGTGGTCACTATCGGACTGCATAGAAAAGAAACAGAAGCGCGATGACACAACGCTGGTAATTTATTGCAAAATATGAAACAATCATCTATTTAGAAACAACTTTATAATAAACAATCCATCACTGAATGCAGTTTGGCATTAGCAATTTAATGGTAAATTTTTAATTATAATTAAAATTGTTAATGAAGAGATACACTGCTTTTAAAGAAATGTCAGAGGTGTATTTGAAGATTTTTTTGATGCATTAATGTATGTTTAATTGTGATTTGAGTTCCATCACTGTTTTAAAATAAGACTTGGAAATATGTCTATTTTTTTTGGTCAAAATTATTTATGGTTTAAGAGATACACTGCTTTAAAAACCAACTTTTTTACCATTTTCAAGAAACCTCCGCCTTAAGAAGTTATGCTCAGAAAACGCAAGCTCATCCTTCTCATTAATTATTATTGTACTTCTGTTTTTCCTATCCAAGTAAATAATATTTTTTGTAAGTACTTAAATAAAAGTTAGATTACTACCGGTTCGGTTACTTTTTTGGTTACTTTGAAGTTTTCTTTGTTTAAAATAATCTAGCTAGAGTCTAACTGGATTATTCTAATGAGTCTAGCTGGTAGACTCTAGGATTCTAGAGCTAAACGCAAGTATCTTCTTGTACAAGTCGCAAAAAATTACAACATGTAGAGTAAGGTCAGTGGGTCGTCATAGGGGTGGTACACATGTAAAAATATTGGGAACCCCTATATTAGTCTATGAAGTACCTAACTTATTTTATAAATAAAAACTAAGTAATTTACCTTTTTTCAAGGCAGCGGCGATGGCGCAAAGGCCAGTCTGGCCGGTGGAACCAAATATCACGATTTTCATTTTCTGCAAACGGAAAACACATAATTATAATGTAGCACTGTACATATACAAAAGTCTACTTAACCGGTAAAACGAGTTTATCTTAGTACCTACTGACTACTACTAGTTAAAATTCCCTTTAGATCTTAATGGAATATGACATGTAAGTTCGCACAGAAAAATACCACTTATTATCAGTCAAAACTACTCATAGTGTTAGTTAAATATTGAGTTCCGCTCACATAAGAATATTTTCGGCGCAGTCTTATCCTATGCAAGGGTTTTTATCTCATAAAAATAATCAATTTCAATCGATGTTGGTGAGAACTTACCGATAAAAGTACTTGTTGCAAACTTAGAAGGTTGCAAAATGTGTTCTTAAGTAATGTATTTACAATGAAATTGACAATTTAACTGACATACATTAGGTACGAATAGCAACAATTTATACCGTGGGCAAATATTTTAGTGAGAAGTGAGAACAATAATTATTTACATACCGGTGTGTGGCGTGATGTAACTATAGCTTTCAAAATCAAACTACTTGTGAGTTGTGAATTTGTGTGATGATGTGATGCATGTGACAGGTGACAGGACTGTGACAGGAGACAGGACTGTGACAGCAACCAAATATACTCTATGACAGCAACTTATCAACAACCGACTAAATTACAGAGACGGAGATCGTCGTCTCTTGTCTTATCATCAAACACGATGTCACTCTATCTCTTTCACTCTTACCAAGATTTTAGTAAACTAAAAGACGTCACTTTGTCAAGGGTTGTCAGTCCACACATTTTTGATTTTACCGTATTAATAATTTCCTGCAATTTCGTCATATTGGGATGTCTGACTCATTGAAATAGTAAAAGCATGGAGACGGCATATTCTACTATAGAAATAATAGTTATACAAATATCTATCATATCGACACACACATGCCATTCTGTTTTTTTTAACTAATCAAGAGCTGCTTATGAAAAGAGAGATATCTAAATGTTTGTCAAGTACTAAATTTCGCAACACTTTTGTGTGACGTCAAAATCATGGCTGTGTATGACCGGTCGCCTTGTTGAGTGCCAAATTTTATGAATGGTTTTGTGGTAGATGTGCTGTCAAACGGTTGATTGCCCAAAATATTTTTGTTGTTTTCGAGAAAAATACGTCTAGAAACTAGGTATTTTGGTGTCCATTAATAGGAAAATCATGCCCTCGTGTTGTATAAAACAGTGTGGTGCGAGAAAAAACAAAAACAACTCTACGAAAGGCGGCCATCTTAAGTGCCCGATTTTTGTAGGTATGTTGTACACGCTAATTTTGTAGGTACGGTATGTCCAGTCCATAGGTTTATTTTAGTCATTGGTCTGACCATTGTCATGTCAACTCATTTCTGTCAAATAGTGGTAGGAGGTCTTGGTGATCCACAGTTTTTCTAAAATAGTAGATTTTATCTCAAATGTAAATAAGAAGGGTTCTTTGACCCCCGAAGTCTGCATTCATGTCACATGATTCGTGACCTATACAGTATGTGGCACCGTCATGCGTCATGAGTCTTGGTTGCTTTGTAAAACAATATTTCCCTTTGCACCCTGATGTCATCAGGACTGGACTGGGAGAATATTAACACGGTTAACACGGTTAACGGTTGACGTTTAATATTAATTATTATAGACCCAGAGCCCCAACGCACTAAAAATTTTAACATCAATCACAATCTGAATCATTTTGAAGGATATTACTAGTCCATTGCTTCTTACGTTCAACAAACGTTAATAACGCAATGAATGTTGTTGGATGATTGGGAAAATTTTACAGTTTCGAGTAACTTGATGTGCTGGCGTCTGTCTCTACTTACCCATTTAGCATGCTGCACTAAGTTGCAAATTGATATGTGACATGGCCAGACATTACTCTAAAACAAATGTAAGTATGTTGGTGCGAAATATTTAAACAGTAAACATGGGTGCTCTATTTCGTAAATTCGAATTAAAGTAGAGTGGAACTGCAGTTGACAACGTCACGTTCACAATGATGTAGTAGTTATTTCAATTCGGTGCGTGGCTACACTTTTCAATTCTCGTAACGTTTAGTTATTACACTTATTATTACGTGCTTTATGCTGTTATCTAGCAATTTGGCAGACTATTTACGTATTTAAACATTTTACATTTAAAATTCAAATATTAATACAAGCTCGAAACTTAAAGTTGAATGTTTCATTAATAAAAGTTTTATACATTTCTAATATTTTTGTAAATCAACACGAATGAAATATAAAAAACGTGTGTCAAAAAATCACCACGACAACAAAACGAAGATAACCTATGTTTCTCATGCGTAAACAGCTGTGGTGTGAATTAAATTGTTATTTTGATACTGAACACATTTAATAATAATGGCAGATACAGAGGAATACTTTCCTCGTGGAGGAAAGAAGCCCACATCAACATACTTCAAACAAAGTGCAAACGTAAGTCTTAAAAAATTGCAGTTGAACTTTCGTGCTTGAAAATACTTAGTTTAATTTTCGTTTTTATAGTTTTTAGGCGCTCCTGAGAAGGGAGAAAAGAAAAAGAAGAAGCCGAAGAAGAAGTCCGAAGGGGACGATGGATATTTATCTGACGAGGGCACAAAAGAGATCGACCAGTCATTTAAAAATTGTGCATTTGGTTTAAGCTATAAGGTTTGTTATTTTTTTTAAAACATCATAAATTATGATTTATTATCTTTTTACGGATGCATTTCCTAACTATTCATTATTTCTGTTTGTTGTGCAATTTATACCAGGTACTTTAGTAAGTACTTAAATTCTTATAACAACCCATGATAGAAATAAATAATAATAATTATCTCTAACTCCTTAACAAATACTCTATAAATTAAGATTATAAGTCAAATCAAAATATTTTAATTCACATAAACCTACAAGGGCACTTATGAAATGTCAGAAGCTAGGTGAACGGTTCCAATTGGTCGTTTCCTATGGAGAAGATCTGGCAAGAAACTCCAAAAAACCATGGTTACTCTTTTAAGGCATTGACTGCCAACACGGTCACCGGTGACCTCGAACAATAGATTTTCTATTGTGTCTGTTGCCTGGCAGTCAACGTGTTAAAAATAGTTGGCTGTGACAATGTTTTCAAATTACAATAGGTATGGGAGGACAGCGAAGGCCTGTCAACAAGTACCAGGTACTTGATAAAATAAAAAATGGTCTACAGATCTAAAGTTTACAAGGCCTACAAAGTCCTCACATTTACAAAATAAGAATCCATCAAAAGGCTAAAGTAAAAAAAAATTTAAAAACACCTACTAAAACCAAGTGATGTGATTGCCATTACAACCAGTAATAATGAGGTGAAAAATTAGAATTGTCTGTACAATGTCAAATAATAAAAGATTGTGTCAAATAAGTATATAAAAAATAAATATCGTAATTTGAGAGCAATTAATAGACATTTATGTAGTTATGCCGTTAATGAGGTGCCAGGGAAGCCACATGTGCAGAAGGTATTATTGCCACTATTGCCAGACTACCTTGTCTTCAACATAGTAAGTAAAATAGGTTTCTTTTTCCTAATTTCGTTGTTTTACCCATTTTTCTGTGTCTTAAATTCTGATAATCCAAAAGCCTTTCACACACTAAATCCTAACTAATTTTATGAATGCGAAAGTAAGTTTGATTGTTACCTTTTTACGCCTGAACCATTGAACCAATCATCATGAAATTTTGCATATACGTTGTCAGGTGTACAGGATGATTGATCCAGTGGTTTAGGCGTGAAAAGTATACAAACAAACTTTCGCACATTAAATATGGCACATGGGTAGATAATGACATAGAGAAGGACATAGGCTACTTTTCATCCTGGATCGCAGACGAAGTCGCGGGCAACAGCTATTAATAATATAATATCATGGTTTCTTCCTCCTACTAGGTGTTTATGGTTACACAACAATATGCAAAATAATTTTTTGGTAAAAATAGTTAATGTTTACAAAAAAGATGGCTGCAGAAAAATTATTTTCGGAAACAATAATTTGACAATACAACAGTAATATATTTTACACACTATTTAAGTGGGGGATTACAGACCCATCCAACACCCAGTGCAAGTGTGGTGCTTGTGGTGATCACCATGCCCCATGCTCCACTTGCCGGTGTGTCCTAAGTGTCCGTTCACCTGCACCTCGGAGACCTAAAGAATGCCACGAATGCCTAAATCAACTTGGCCACATACTGGGCTCAAACTATATTAAAAAAAAAACAATGAGTAAGAGTACCATTTGACACAAAAAGAAGAAGATCTATTTTACAACGATTATGATTACTTTTTAAAGAAAATTTTCGAAGTTTCATATAAAATTAAAATTTTAATCACCATCCCGCTTTGCCCTACAAGATATCAGATTAGTTCCCTGAAAAATCATATTTTATAAACTTCGATCTACTATACAGTACATACAAGTACTAGATTCCCAATGAGCCCTACAAATGATTTTGTGGTCTTATTTTGCAACATAGTTTTTTCAACCTTATTGCTTAGATTTTATTTTTATTTTTCATAAATATTTTTGTTCATAATTTTAAATGCGTTTACTTTTCAATGAACGTAGTAAATACATTGCAAACAATAATAAACTTTATGTATAAGTGTACTAAGGTTTATAATGAAGCTATATGCAATTGTGGCCATTTGACCAATGTGTTTTTGTTCCTAATCCTTAATCTAATGCTATTGATTTTTTTTTTCTCTATTCCACAGACAGTAAAAGAAGGTTTATTGATACTGGGCAGAGTGAAGAATATCCTGGAAACTAAGTTAGTGGTCAGCCTGCCGTGCCGACTGATTGGCTCGGTGATGGCGTGCCACATCAGTGAACCATACAATAAGGAACTTGAAGCTTATGTTAACGACAAGGTTAGTACTTATTTAATTTTAAAAAGGAAAGATGGTAAAATAAGCGATTTGTTTTGTCACAGAAAATTAAAAGGGTAATGGATGGACTGTTTGTAAGATAATACGGCTCGAAAGGGGACTACCGAGATGACAAATGGAGATGAAGAAAAGTACATGTTGTACCGACCCCAAACAATCTCAAATGATGTCTAGTGGTAAGAGTGAGTCCGATTCCTAGATCAATGAAGTGTTGCTGGGTTTAATACGCAAAATCATCCCTGGGAAAATTTCCATAGTCCATTATGTGCAGCTGTCCATTTCAATCTTCGTATTAAGTTTCCGGAATGGTCAATAGCACTGCTAGTTGATTCGGGTGGACTCAAACTCAAAGCATTTATTTCAATTAAACCATGTACAGGCACTTTTGAATTGTCAAAATTAAATAGTCGGTCAGTTAGTCAGAAAGTCGAAGCCAGTTGCCCATTCCAAAACGTAGATCTCTATGGAGAAGAACGGACAAGAAACTCCAAGGTACTTTGACACTGCCAGTCGTGCTTTGTATTTGGAGCAGGATGATCTCTTCCTTGATTGTCCTGATGTTTAAATGTTCGAGATCTTTAATAACCACGGTGATTTAGAAATTTGTTTGAACCTCAATCCTTCCTTTTTTCAGACAGACAAAGTGTTAGAACTGGGTCAGATGTTCCGCCCCGGACAGTACGTCGCCGTCAAAGTGCTGGAGGTCAAGGAACTCAGTCTCATGCTCTCCCTAATGCCACAGCATGTCCACGGGCATACCGCACACAAGGATTTACAGAAAGGTGTGTGCTTAGCTCATCATCATCTGCCTAGCCTTTTCCCAATAATTTTGGGGTCGGCTTCCAGTCTAACCGGATGCAGCCGAATACTAGTATTTTACATGGAGCAACTGCTTATCTGACCTCAGCTGAGGTACTGGGTATTTGGGTAATACGATACCCGTTGGTAAGACTGGTTGTCAGTAACGATTATCGGTACAATGATTGCAGATTTTACGTCCCACGATAGATACGTAAAGATACTTGATTTCTGTGTGAATAAATTATCATTATTATAGGGTCTTTGGAAGCCGAGTGCAAAGCTTTAAGGGAGTGATAAGATAAGATTTATTTATTTGTATAAACATATAGTTGACACCATTTAGAGCATTTTGAGCCATACATGTCTAAGAAAACGAAGTATGTTTTTTTTTTAATTTTGATTGCAACCTTTTATTTATAAATATAACATACCAACTTTAACTGGGAAAAAAACATACTTCGTCTAAGACATGTATGGCTCAAAATGCTCTAAATGATGTCAACTACTCCTTAAGGCTTTGCATCCAGCTTCCAAACACCCTATTATATTATATTTTTATGAATGGTGTCGCAGGTAACCTCGTGCAGGCGGCCGTGTCGTCAGTGGAAGACCACGGCTATGTGATGGACATTGGCGTGCCCGGCACCACGGCTTTCCTGCCCAAGACCAACACAAACCCAGAGATTGAATTAGGTAAGTGCCTTGCTATGTATTAATGTTTCCACATCTCCAAAGAGATATACAGGCCGGATTTTTGAGACAATGCCTTGTCTCAAAGATTCATCAATTTATAAGGGCCTTTGACCATTGTCGCTTCAGGAAAACTGTCTTAGGAGACTGTCCTATGTGTTTTTTTTTTTCGATTTGTGACCTTTCTAGTACTCTAACATCAGTTGGTCCAGATTTTATCAATTTTAATCCGTATAAGAAATAGCACCGATTGGCATCATAAAGCAAACTTATGTTTTGCAAGCACACTGTACCATTTTTCCAAAATCTGTGAATGCAGATACCAATTACTCTTAAACTTAAGGATGGTCTCGTAAGAACGTTTTCCTGTAGCTATAACGGTTAAGGTACAGACTCCATTACATCAAGCTACTACAATCTGTCAAATTTCTTTAATAGATTTTCTACTTTATCGCTAAAACGTAAGGTTCAAAGTTGATTGAAAAATTTGACAATTACGGGTAGCTTGATGTGCTGGCGTCTGTACCTGCCCTTACTGCCCCGTCTCGAAAATAAATAGTAAACAAATAAAAATTAAACTTCGAACTTCGAACGAATACATAATTATCATTATTTTATTTAACCAAAATCTTGATGGTTTTGATGCATGCAGTTTCCAACATTCGCTGACTAAAATGACCTCAAATAACTTCGAACGTTTCCATCGGCAAAAATGACGAACTTTCATCCCTTATTCAACCCCCTTAGAAGATGAATTTAAAAAATCTTCCCTTAGACTTCCCTTGTAAGTCACTTGTGTGCAAAAATTCATTCTTCTAGAGTCTAGACCCAACGGCTTAGGCCGTGCGTTGTTTGTCAGTGAATGAACTTAAGATTTTTATTAAGTAGAAGATTCTTTTGTTTATAATCATGTTGTATGATGCCAGATGTCGGCATGGTATGCTGGTGCAGCATCAAGTCGCCTCCCGCTCCTGGGGGTGGCGTGGTGACGCTGTCCAACGAGCTGGTGGCGCTGCAGAACTCCTGGCTGCGACACAAGACCAATGGACCCATGATGCCTGGATCAAATCTTGATTTCCTTGTTGATACGGTATTGTTAATGGCGACAACCCAACAGCAACCTTATTTTAAACGATTATAAAGATCACTGTGATTTTGACAGACTTATCAATGGCAACTACCTAACAGCAACCTTATTACAATGGCGATAAAGCTCAGTGACTCTGACAGTGATTCCAAATCAGAGGTCATGATAAATGATAAATGATTTTTATTTTGTAAGTAGGTTTGCACAAACACTTTTACACGTCAATCATATTTTTTATAAAACTAGATGAGGTCGGCGTTTCCTGTCTGACTACTCTGAGAAGAAAGGCCGAAACAAACTCAGAGGTCACAGTCTCTTTTAAAGTCCAGACATCATAATCTTGGTCAGGTTATATGAAGACCATGTAGATCGATGTCTGAGATGGTCTTTTGAGGAAAGAACCACACAGATTGAGAGGATCTGTCCAGTCAGTGCACGCATTTGTCAGAAATCGTGCAGCTCAACTCAAAACTTAAGGAGCTCAACGATTCGACGAACAATACCAAAGAAAGGACATTTGGGTAGGCCACATAAATTACTCAAACTGCCAGACCTAGAAAAAAACGAACAGAACAAAGAGAATAATAAAAATTAAACAAAAAAATAATAATAAAATGACCCACATTGTCTTCACATGCACAATAATTAAAATAATATAATACTTTACAAAGTAAGCAAATGTCAATGTTTATATAAAATTCATTAATTAATGTCAATGTGTATAGAGAAAAAAATAATAAAAACATTCAAAATGTAAAAATTGGAAGCAACTCAATCCCAAGCCTTTTTGTCCTCAATATAATCCCTAACAGTATAAAAGGCTTTCAAATATTTACTAATGTTATTAGCTGGCAAAATACAGGGATCAGCAAAAGTGTGTGGCCAGTACCATTTAGCGCTTGGTGATGAAAACTTTGGCATTATACTATATTTAATTAGGTAAGCTACTGAATTGCCCTAAAGAAAAAAAAAAACAACGCGTTAATAATGGTTTTTAAAACACTTTTTCGACCCGCAAATTTGTACAAAAGTATAGACGTCCTTTCTGCCTCATTTCTTAAAAAGTAATAAGGTACTTTCCGAGCATGTTAGCATAAACGTATTTTTACACCTGTTATAATGGTGATTATGTCCTTGCAGCCATTGGACAACGGTATCGAGGGTCACGTGTTTGGGGACACCACAGCTTACGTACAGCGACAGCATGCTGACACCGTGCGGGGCAGGAAGCCGGCGCTCGGGCAGAAGGTAACCACAACCATCACGCTTGTTGTTGAAAATGTTCTAACTTTTTAGACCTTTGTGTCCTGCTTATGCGTACGAAGTTTCATTAAAATCGGTTCATTTCGAAAAACAAGGGCTTGAAATTTTATATGAAATGTCGTACGTCGTAAACGCTCTTAATAAAATCTCAAAATGGCGTATTAAGATTTTTAGTTCCATGACCATGTGGGGTATCAGAATAAAGGGCTTGAGGAGACGATTCCAAAAACATAGCTAACAAAAGGTGGATAATTAAAAAAACACTTGACACTTTTCAAGCAGTGAACAGGCATCTTCTGGGCACGCTCATTCCTTCATAGGCCTCATCCATCGCTTTCCATCAGTCGAGGTCGAAGCCAAAATCAAGCCAGTCTACCAAAAAAAAATGGATAATAGTGGCCACTAATTTCCGTTTTATGATTATAATACAACCAAACAATGTAAAACTACCGTTTCTAATAATATTAACGTATAATCTTGTGAAGCACAACTTAAAAGCGTTTACGCCGTACGGCATTTCATACAAACTTTCAAGCCGTTGTTTTTCGAAATGATTGAACCGATTTTAATGAAACTTCATACGCATAAGCAGGATACAAAGGTCTAAAAAGTTAGTTAAGAACATTTTCGAAATGTCTTATTTAAAAAAAGATAACTGGAAATCTCTGTTTCTATGGAAACTTTAAAATCGGTCCAGTTTGGCTCTAACACAATTTTTCGAAAATCTCTATCTGCCTAGCCTTTTCCCAACTATGTGCGGGTGGGCTTCCGTCGGATTTTATATGGAGCGACTGCCTATCTGACCTCCACAACCCAGTTACTGGGTAATACGATACCCCTTGGTAAGACTTGTTGTCAGACTTCCGGCTACTGATGACCCGTAACGACTGTCAAATCCACGAATAGCAGCCGGGACTAACGACTTAACGTACTTTCCGAGGCACGGACGGAGGTATGTGAAGATGGTCGCCCATCCACGGACCAACCGCGGCAAGCGTAGCTTAACCTGATCGATCGACCTGTGCGGCTGCTATTATTTAGCTACAAGCCCTTCACTGCAATTGACGCATGTTTCCCCCCTACCTTTTATTATTTTTTGTGTTTGTTCTATTTTTTGCGCCATGTTCACCGCGAATAAACGTTTTTTCTTTCTTTCTTTCAATTAACCTAAAATACTGAAATGCCTCTGTCACCTATAGATTCGAGCTCGTCTGTTGTACGTGATGCCGACTAGGAATACTCCATTCCTAACTATGAAGAGCATCTTCGACTCCACATTCCCTGACCTTGGCTCGGAACAGCAGCTGAAGGATGGCCAGATTATCGAAGAGGCGCAGGTATGTGTCTGATCAGTATATCTGTTTTCAAATCCTACTAATAATCTATAATCTAAAAATGAATCGCTAAATGTGTTGCTAAGCGCAAATCTAGAGAGCAGCTGAACCGATTTCGCTGATTCTTTTTTTGTTGTGTTCGGTATTGTCAGGACAAGGTTTGTAGGAAAGAAAAAAAAATGTTCGAAAAAAAAATTGCACCCGTGCGAAGCTGGGGCGGGCCGCTAGTATTTAATATAATAAACGCGAAAGTTTGTGAGGATGGATGGATATTTGTTACTCTTTCACCCAAAATATACTAAACGGATTTTGATGAAACTACAGTAATATAGCTTATACATCACAATAACACAAGATACTTTTTATCCCGATATTCCCACGGGTGCGGGTGAAATCGTGGGGCGCTGCTAGTAGATAAATAAAGTAATTTCAGTACTAGCAGCGCCTCGCGGTTTCACCCGCATAAGTGTCGATCCCGTGGGAATATCGAGATAAAAGTATCCTATGTATTAATCCTGGTTATAAACTATCTGTGGACCAAATTTCCAAATTCGTTCAACCGTCTGCGTGAAGACGTAACAAACGTTCAAACAAACTATCGCCTTTCTATTATTGGTGTGAAGTGTGGTTAGTAAGAAGTATGATAGGATTAGGTACGTTCTGAGAACTTATTTGTTGAGGAGATGAATGTACGTCTTGCAGCTGAATGATGATGTTCATTTAGATTCGTGGCGTCCTACCGTTTTTTAACCCGCTTTACGCGTTTTGTTAGTAGTAGTCTCTCTTTAAATAGCTGGCTGGTGCGTGGTCTAAAACGGAACGAACGCCGCCATCTTGTTTTCCAATACATTTCACAAAACAATTACACGAATGTTTAAAGAAAACGCCATCCTGTCAACGTCAGTCGATTCTTGTACCAGGAAACACTATTCTGGAGTCATGTTAAAAAAAAAAAAAACGAATTTTGATAATTATTTATTTGTTCTTTAGAGTAACATACAAATAGTCAAAACTTCTAAAACGAATACACGGAAGTGCATGAAATCTTAGTCTTGTACTTACAGAAACATAAATCTTTGATTTGTTCCGGTCCCATCCCCTGAACCACCCCACTCCACCCCCCTCCTCGATCCCCTGCTAGTTCTTCTTCTGTTTTAATCTCCTTCTTATCCAACTTTATGTTAGGTTACTCTTTTTGACAGGTAAGTACAGTCAAGAGAAAATAAACGTTTCATGAGTGCAGAAACAAAACACGGTTTTTAGTATAAAATTATTTATTTATTCTGAGAAGAGACATACGAATGGTAAAATCTTACAAAACTAAAATTAGAAGTAAGTAAGTATACAATATCTAATAGTACTGTAATGATTAAAAAAAAAACAGATTATTGGATAAAATTATTTATTTGTTCTGTAGAGAAACAGTAATCTTTTAAAACTAATACATTGAAGTACATGTAATCATATAGCCATCCTTCTTAGCCGCTCTGAGCAAGAGATGCACCCGCGCTGTCGTCGTCATCGGATACAATGCACTGGGCAAACAGTTCACTTTGATCATGTGATCGACCGTACAAAATTATCTTTACTCTTTCTCTTTTCTCTCTCTCTCTTCTACCATTCTTCGTTGTGTTGTGTAGTTTGTGTTCTTCCTGCGCGAGTCCCAATAAATACATTTTATTATTTCTGTCTTTCAAACTATCAAAGCGGAAAAGAAGTTTGACATCATTTATACTTCACAGAAAAGCCTAACTCTATATTTCGTCTGGTCGCCCAAACACTTAACATTTAAAACACACATTGACATTTAAATGACTATATCAAGAAGTCATACAAAAGTCTTACACCGAAATTGGGTTTAAAACGTTTTGACACTAACAAGTAACGCGTACGAACTATAAAATGCGTGCAACAACCACAAGCTGGTGTTGCGTTCTTACTCCTAATGATTAAAAAAATGCAAAATTAGTCTTAAATTACATCAATATTCTAACAATTTAAAGAAAAAATAAGTATAATAGGAAAAGTTGAGATGGTACATGTTGCTAACAAAATGCTTTGAACGTGTCTAGAACGCTCATAAATATTATTCCGTATGCTACTTTACTGAATGACGAAGTTGAAGAGGCTCAGGTTTCTGTCATAATTCCGTAATCGACAGGTGCCTTGTTTTCAGCTACTCGAAATCTCCCTTATCTCTTCCTTAAAAACCCTCAACTTTCTCGACAATATTACTCTTGAAGCTTAAAATTACGTCAGGGTCTCTCGCCTCTTCTTCAGCGGTTGAAACGACTTTTACACCAGGTGTAGTGATCGTTAATACCGGCCGTTTCTAAGAATTCTTACCCTTAATCCTGGTCAGAACGGGATCGCTGCCAGAAGCGAGGCCACCGGGAACTAGAGGCCGCGTTATTGGCACTGTTACTCGGAAGGTCAGTTTCTTCGTCAGTCAAGTCTATCGGTCCAATTTCACTGCTGGTCCATGGTTTGGAGAAGTGAAGATCTCTTGGCAGCTCTCGGGTGTAGAGCACGGAGGATGTCCCTTCAATTGATACTCCCTCCTCGTTCAAAGCAAACTTTTTATGCAGTGCCTCAATATTTTCTTTCTTTTGAGTCTTAATTTCATTCATTTTTTCATGTTTGGCTTCAATTTCTTTTTCCTTTTCTTCCTCTTGCTGTCGCAGAGCTTCAATATCCTTTTCAAATTCTTCTTCAGTCCTTGCTACCAAGTTTTGTAATGCTGCAATCTTCTGCGCACTATTGTCTTTCTTAATGGACTTAATGTCATTCATTCTTTGAATTTCAGCTTGAATTTCTCTCGTCTTTTCAGCCTCGTATTGTCGTATACTTTCAAGGCTCTTTTCAAATTCCTTTTCGTTTGTAGCTAACATGGTTTGCATTGCCTCAATATTTCTCTCCATGTTAGTGTTTGCCTGCGCTGCAGTTTCCTCGAGTTTTTTAATTTCGGCTTCAATTTCCCTCTTCTGCTCTGCTTCACGTTGTTGCATAGCTTGAATATTTTTCTCCAATAGGTCTTTTCGAATAGCAAATGATTTCTGCATTTCTTCAATGTTTTTATTAGTATTTTGTTCCACCTCGTCCTTCTGTTGTTGTAATACTCTAATATTGTTTTCAGTTCTGTCTTTCACTTCAGATTCAGTTACTTGCATATTTTGGATTTGTGTTTCTAATTCAACTCTTTTCCCAGCCTCGAATTCTTGCATGGCCTGAATATTTTTCTGGAATTCTTCTTCATTAATAGCCAACTGGGTTTGTAATGTTTCGACAACCTTCTCAATGTTGGATTTTTTCTGAGCTTCAATTTCGTTAAATTTTTGAATAGCAAGTTCAATTTCATTCTTTTTCTCAGTTTCCAATTGATCCATTCTGTTAATATTCTTTTCTAACTCCGCTTTATTAATAGCAAGCGTGTTTTCCAATACTGCGATATTCTTCGCAATGTCGTATTTCTTTTGTTCCTCAATTTTTTTAATTTTTTGGATTTCAGCTTCAATTTCATTTGTCTTCTCGGCTTCATACTGTTCCATAGTTTCCACATTCTTCTGTAATTGATCTGTATCCATTGCTAAAGAGTTTGGCATGGCCTCCAAATAGATTTGATCTTGTTTCATATTTAAGGTGTTTTGTAAAGCTTCAATATTCTTCCTGATATTGTCTTTCGTCTGAGCCTCAATTTCTTTAATTTTTTGAATTTCAGCTTCCATTTCTCTTATTTTCTCAGCTTCATTTAGTTCCATTTCCTGAATATTCTTCTTGAATTCGAGTTTATTCATATTTAACGTGTTTTTTAATGATTCAATATTATTGTTAATAGTTTCTTTCTTTTGAGCTTCAATGTTTTTCATATTTTGAATTTCAGCTTCAATTTCACTTTTCTTGTTAGCTTCATTTTGCTGCATTAGCTTAAAGTTCTCTTCCATTTCTTTTTTAATGTCAGTAACCTTATTTGTCAATGCTTTAATATTATCATCAATGGCTTTTTTCTTATTATTCTGAATTTCCTTCATCCTTTCAATAACTTTTTCAATTTTAGCTTTTTTCTCGGCCATGGCTTTTTCTAATTCTGGTATGTTTTTCTCAAATTCGTCCTTTCTCATTTCATAAGTTTCTTGCAATTCTTCAATATCATCAACTATGTTTATTTTCAACTGGGCTTTTTTTGTGTCGATGCTTTTAATTTTATCTTTAATTTCATTTATTGTCTCATCCCTGAATTTTTCCATTCCCTTAATGCATTCCTCGTGCTTGGCTTTTTCTTCAGCTAAGTTGTTTTGCAATGCTTCAAGTTTTTTATCAATTTTGGTTTTCATGAGGGTCTCTGATTGTTGCATTTTTTTAATATTAGCTTCGATTTCTTTGTGCTTCTCAGCTTCGCGTTGTTGCATTGCCTCAATATTCTTCTTTATTATTATTTCCTGCTGGGCCTCGTATTGTTGCATACTTACAATTCTGTCTTCAGATTCTTCTTCATCCAATTGTAACTTGTTTTTCATGTCTTTAATATTCTTTTCAATGTCCATTATTTTCCGAGCCTCATTCTCATTCATGTTTTTGATTTCCTTCTTACTTTCATTTTTCATCGCAGCTTCTTTTTGTTGCATTTCCTTAATATTCTTTTCTACTTGATCTTTATTGATAGCTAACGAGTTTTGCCAGGCTTTCAATTTCTCCCCCAGATCGATTGTTGCCTGATTCTCTCTTTCTTTCAATGTTTGAATTTCAGCTTCAATTTGACTCTGTTTCTCAGCTTCAATATGTTGGATAACTTGAAGTTTTTTCTCAAATTCTTCTTTACTTTTAGCTAATGTGTTTTGCATTGTGTTAAGATGTTTCACCATATTGAGTTCCTGCTGAGCCTCTTTTTCTTCAATTTTTTTTATTTCAGCGTCAATTGCTCTCTTTCTTTCAGTCATGGTTAGTTTCATGGCTCGAATCCTTTTCTCGGATTCTTGACTTGCCATATTTAAGGTTTTTAACATATTCTCATGTTCGTTTATCTCCATTTCTTTGAAGTTCTTTTCCATTTGCTTTTTAATTTCAGCAAGCTCTGTGCGCTTGGCGACGATGTTTCTATCGGTCTTTTCTTTTTCCTTCAATTCGGCATCCTTTAACTTTTTAATTACCGCGTTAAATCTGGCTATTGTCTCAGCCTCTTCTTTTTTCTTTTTTTGTAAATTCTTTTCAAATTGTTCTTTTTTCATCACTAATGTATTTTTCTTTGCTTCAATATTCTTATTAATATTGCTTTCTTCCTTAGCTTCTTTGTCTTTTAAATTTTGAATTTCGCGGTCAATTGTATGATTTTCCTCATCCACGTGTTGTTTCAGGGCTTTGATACGCTGTTTTATTTGCTCTCTAGTGTTGTTCAAATCCTCAAAACTTTTCTCCAAATTAGTTTTAGTCTGCGCTTCCTTATTTTTCCATGTTTTAGTTTCACGGTCTATTGTATTTTTATTGATCTTGATCAATTCATTCATATGATTAACGTTATTTTTAATTTTCTCAATTTCCTTTAATATCGCTTCCTTCCTCTCGTTACCATTCTTGTCCATTTCAATGTTTTTTTTCTCCATAGATGCCAAAACATTTTCTAATATATTTTTATCTTTTTCAATCCTATTCAATATGTTTGTTGCTCTTACCAACGTCCTCTCAGTTTGTAACTTTTTATTTGTTTCCTGGTATTTGGATTTGTGTTCGTTTACTTTTTTCTTCAATGCTACTATTTTCGGACTGTGTTTTGGTTTATATTCCCTTTTCTTAACCGGTGTTTTCGTCACCTGAGGACAAACAAAAAATCTTTATAATAAGGCTTAATATCATTTTAATTGGTAACATGTCTGCAGTGTCCTAGCAACTGAATGATAAGCTATTCCATACATTTTGATCGTGTTGTTAGTTTTCACTTTTGTATGAAACAGTAGTTATTTTTTTTATATTTCTGAGTTGGTCTTATAGTAAAAGTTGTTCATTTCAATGAGTACTGCATTACAAAGAATATTCCTTATTGACCTGCCATATTTTATACAGGGTGGTAGGGACGTCGACGCATAACCTGTTACCATCAATTTAGTATACATGATTCTGGAACCCCCCTTTTTTTTTTATGACCCCTCCCGCTCTGTGTGGAGCGGAAGGGAGTGTCAGACTCTTACTGACTAAAACCCATCCGTGTTCCTTCCTTAGCCCTTTATATTCCGGGGCAGCGGTAACCATTTCGGACAATCCCGCTGCCCCGGCAGGCTTCGGCCCTGACGGGCCCCTCCGTTCAATGCTGAAGTCTGGAACCCCCCTGCATTGAACATTTGACCGCAAAGGTATTGCACTTTTGTACGAAACAGCTGATTTATATTAATAACTCGACGACTGACTGTGTTTTTATATGGTTGAGTACGAGGCTTTTGACTACGTTGTACAACACATACAAAATCACATATATTACAAAAAAAAAAAAAGACATATAATATACCCATATTTTGTTATTTTTTTGGAAAGTGCGTTTTTTTTTTTTGTGCGAAATTCACTTTTTTTTTTATTTCATCGGCATTGGATCCAGAATGATGTACTGAACCCATTAGAACAGGTTCCGCGTCGGTGTGTTTATGTCACCCTGTATTAATGGGAGCTAGCTACTGACAGATTATATAATGTTAATAGGTTCTGAAGATCACAGGCAGGTCGATACACTTCCGGCTGAGTGGGGGGTGTTTCGGCACCATGAGCCTGAAACGAATCCAAGTGGACGAAGACCTTACAGATGAGGAGGTGGTCGCCAAGTCATACCCTATAGGTAAGTCAGAAGTAACCCTAATGTCTGGGCCTTGAGAATACCGGTTATCCGTGGGCCACGAAACTCTCGCTTGGTGAGTTTTTTCGCTACACGCGTGAATAAATAAAGTTTATTTTGTTTTTTACTGTTCTATATTAACTTTTGAAGCGAAGAGCGAACACGCTTTTGGAGTTCGCTTCATGGCCCTTGGGCGAACCTGTAGGGAAAATATTATAGGCTAAAAACTGCCTTCTAGCCCTTTCTACGTAGTAGACTAAAATCTCATTCGACTGACTTCAAACAGTGAAACAAATAAACTAACAAATAAAAAGTCAGCTTTGTATTTGTTTCTGTTTTGTTTCGGATTCTAAAAGGCATTAAGTACACAAATAACTCTCTTTAACCCTCGGTAATTAGGAGACATGCACCTAAATTGCGGTTCATCACAAACCATGGGTTTTTGAAGGAAATTCCTAATCCATTGCTTCATAGGTTTGAAAAATTTGTCTACACAACAACGTAAATAACACAATGACCATTGCTGAACTGTTAAAATGAAATGTATTGCCATGGATTGCTATTGTTTGTGTGTCACGCAATTACTCTGGTATCGCCAATAAAGTTCCCACTGCTGGGTTACAGGCCTGCTCTCTGTGAGGAGTGAGCCGTATTCTACCGTGCGGGCCCAGTGCGGCTTGATGGATGGCATATTATGTCTTTGAATTTTTGGTTCGCCAATGACATAATATATATGTGTACAGGGAGCAGTCACAAAGTGCGCGTGCTGTGTTACAACTTGTCTGACTACGTGTACTCCGTGACGGACCAGCCCGAAGTGGTCTCCGAGAAGTACTTCAACATGGAACAGCTCAAGTGTGGCGACCTCGTCGACGCTACTGTCAAGACCGTTGCAGATAACCATGTGCTACTCAACGTGGGGAGGGTTTCAGGTGAAACTCATTATTATTATTAAAATTTTCATTAAATACATTTTAAAATATTACTTTAAAACAAAAAAAAAAAAAATATGTAAAATATAAAAAATAAGTGGACTTCTGCTTTTTTATTTAATGCACCTTTGTATGAATCGACAGATTTTTTTGCATGTTCGCATACATATTTATTACGATATTTGTAATTTTTATAGATTATAATGCCTCATATTCTGAAACAAAAGCTAAGCAACAAAGTTTCAGAAACATTTGATGTTGCATGTTTCGAAACAGTTGTGATACAAAGTTTCCAAAGAATGTCGTATACTACATTTTGTTTACTTTAAGGCTGCCTGTCCATTGACGCGGAGAAAGGCTGCGGAGCGGAGAAACGGAGAAATATTAACCAATAGAAAATGAAATTGAGATTTTTATGCAATCCTATTAGTTAATATTTCTCCGTTTCTTTACAGGCGGCCTTAAGAACCGGTCATTAAGATATAGAAATAGGTCGAAACCTATTGTTAACACGTTATTATCTTTGTAGGTTACGTTTCGCAAGCACACCTGTTCGATTCTGGAATCCTGGTCGACAATAAAAAAACTACGACATCGAAATTGCCAAAGAAAAAGTACAGGGTGAGTGAGCATCCTGATCTTGAGGCGAAAGCGCCAGGGTAGACAGAATAAGGCCCTTTATACACTCACGGTTTTTTTTTTGCCTTAAAAAACGACGGTTTGTTTGCCGTGTGTAGGCAAGTTCGTCAGTGTTAAGCGGATTTCTATGGAAAGTTGATCACAGACACGTTTTTTTCTATGACGCGATTTAGACGTCGCCGTCGTACCGTAAAGAAACCGTGTCGTGTATATGGGCCTTATAATCATTAATACAACTCAAATTTCAAATGGCACAGTTGAATGACTATTTCATAAAATCATGACATTTAGGTCAATAATTGTAACTGAGAGAATTGTATTGATGATTCTTATGGTTATAATTTTGTAAATACATATTTGTTACGGTCGCGAATCATATTTTGATCAACATACAACCCGGCACAGGCCTGCAAATCGCAAAAAAAAGTAAGGATTTTTTTTAGAGTTCCCTACCCAAACGCTAAAAAACGGGACCCTATTACTAAGAC
Source organism: Gortyna flavago (assembly GCA_963669345.1). NCBI lineage: Eukaryota > Metazoa > Arthropoda > Insecta > Lepidoptera > Noctuidae > Gortyna > Gortyna flavago. Next base: position 16,450,176 of record OY770142.1, read on the forward strand.
TCCACTGTCTGTCTGTCACCCGGCTGTATCTCATGAACCGTGATAGCTAGACAGTTGAAATTTTCACAGAATGTGTATTTTCTGTTGCCGCTTTAACAAAAAATACTAAAAACAGAATAAAATTAATGTTAAGGGGGCTTCCATACAACAAACGTGATTTTTTTGCCGTTATTTTATATGTAGTGTTAAATATTGTATGATGGTACGGAATCCTTCGTGTGCTAGTCCAACTCGTATTTGGAGACTAAGTTCACTTCTGATCTACGCTTCTATTTTTTTCTGATTTTATGCTGTTGTATCAGGTGGGCCAGTCAGTGAAGGCTCGTGTGTTGTTCGTGGAGCCTAGCAGACATACCCTCTTCCTGACGTTGAAGCCATCGCTTCTAACCCCGGAGCTGCAAGTCCTGGATAGCTACGAACACGCTGTCATCGGGAAGGCCTATACTGGAGTTATTAAGGTACAGTGGTACATTCTACATACATCATCTGCCTAGCCTTTTCCCAGTTATATTGGGGTCGGCTTCCAGTCTAACCGGATTCAGCTGAATGCTAGTATTTTACATGAAGCGACTGCCTGTCTGACCTCCACAACCCATTTACTGGGTAACATGATACCCCTTGGTAAGACTGGTTATCAGATGCGATTCATTAATTCAGCTGTTCTTACCAGAGCCCATCTCAATATACCAGCCTGTATAGTGTATACTCACAATTTAAAAAGGTCTTGTGTCCTAATCTGTTTGTTTTATTTCAGACCATAAAGGACTACATATTAGTCTCATTTTTCAACAACGTGACGGCGTATATTCCGCGACAGTTTATCAGCAAAGAGCCCCTTGAGGACATCGCACAAGCTTTCCACATCGGACAGATTGTAAGTACACACGACCTACGACAAGGTTCTAAGTCAGGTCAGGTTTTGAGCCTATTTAGAACCTTTTCATATAACGGCCAGTGCCCACTGAGCAGCAAAATACTTGGGTAGTTTTCATTGATAAATTGACAATTAACTAAATCACAACTTAAATAGAGTTGAAAGTAGCGTGCAAGAGATAATTCCCTGTGACAAGTGATGGCGTAAGTAAGCTATTTTCAACTCTATTTCAGTTACTGTTAGGTTCATTTTCAAATGCGTTTTCCGTGTTTTGACGTGATGTTATGTTAGTATAAAGGATTTGGTACTTTCAGGTAACGTGTACGATATTGCGAGTGAATGCGGATGAGAAGAAGATGTCGGGCAGCCTGACAACGCAACCATTCACGCCGACTGTGAGTATACTATAATATCTAATAGTATGTACGTATAATCTACATGTATTTCAAGTTAATGAACTCTCTATTTTAACAGCATGTAGACTAAGTTGGTTTTTGAATGACCGTTTTTAAAGAATGTCTTCAGGTTGCAATAGAATTTGAACTTTGTTATGTATGACATTGAGTTTGTTTTCCCAAAACTTGATATTGTCTATTAGGTTTCTTTTTATTAAAAAATATCTTATTTTCAACTTTTTGTCCTGTATCGAATGGTTGAAGTAAACGAGAAACTTTGGCAGATGATAATACATATATTGGATGCCGGTTTAAAAAAACAACACTACTATGATCTCTACGTGACGTTTTACTTTTGTTTTTGGCTAGGAATTTGTACATAATTTAATAATCCAATATACCTTCTACACAGATTCAAAAACAGAAACCCAACAAACGCAAGTTAACACAGGACGATGAAGTGCATAAAAAAACTAAAATTGATGATAAGAAAAAACATTTGAAAGAAGAGCCCGCAGAAGAATCCGACACAGAAGTTAAAGATGAACATGACAGTATAAAGAAAAAGAATAAAACAAAACTTGAACAAACAGACGAAGTTCCAGAAGAGCCAGCTAGCAAAAAAGATAAAAAGAATAAAACTAAACTAAAAACAGAAGAAGACGAAACACCAGTGACAGAAAAGAGAAGTAAAAGGAAACAGAAAGAAAGAAAAGAATCAAAATCAGAAGAAAGTGATGCTATAGAGGCAGACATTGACTTGGAAACAATACTGGACCCGCAAGACGCAGTGATAATGGACATGAGCGAATGCACAACGCCGAAACATTACAAGAAAAAAGTCAGGTCCCTACTAAAATCCATAAACAATAGATCGAAACGAGTAGCTAAGATAGACAGAAAAATAGCCAAGTTAGAAGAAAAAGGTTTAAACTCAAAGACGAAACTCTTCCATACGGCGATGCAAACTGACAGGATTATAGTGAAAGAAAGGATTTCTAGATTGATGCAAGCTTTAGACGTTGCGCAGGCGAAGTTAAAAGAGTTTGGAGGAGATTTTAAGCAGGAGTTCAAGAAGGAGAAGAAGACAGCAGAAGAGAACAGAAGAGATAAATTAGAAGTTAAGGTCGTGGAGAGCTTAGAGCCGGTTTTGGAGGCGCCCAGTGTTCAGGAGTTCTGGTCTGCGGGAGTTGAAAGTCTGACGAAGACTGTGCAAGATGAGGAGGACAGCAGCAGTGAAGATGAGGTCAGTGTACTCTTGCTTCCGTTTGATTTGCTCTATTGCGGGGTAATGAGGGTTTTCATGAAAATTCACGACACCAGTTGGCGCCACTTTGACAAGAGGTCTTCCAATATAAAATATATGATGTCAATCATCATTCGTTTCATTCGTTCGTTCATCATTCAGTCACGACTGAAAAAATTATAGGCGCTTTGACACTTGTGACAGGTGGCCGGACCTGACGTCTCAGTGCTGCCATCTAGTAAACGTAATTTTTCAAAAAACCCTCATTGCGTCACACACTATCAGTAGCAATGAGTTTCATTTTGACAGTTCAACAACATTCATTACGTTATTTATGTTGTTGAGCAGACATAGTTTTCGAACATATGAAGCAACGGATTAGCAATATCCTTCAAAATGATTCCGATTGCGATTGATAGTCTGTTACGCAATTAGAGTGCTGGTAGTAAGTGTGAATGCCGTGCAAGGGTCCCGGTTCCCCAGGTCTTCTGAAATGTTTTTTTTTTTTAGTTTGGAAGTAATTAAAGTCATTTCTTCAAGCCAGACTGTTAAAAATACATTTTAATTTTGACTAAAATATTCTCAGGGTTTTCTTTGAAACTCAAACTTAACGCATTTATTTCAAATAATTAATCAATAACAGGCATTTTTGAATTGTCAAGGGGTCGGTCAGTCAGAAAGATGAAGCTAAATTCAAGCTAATAAATAATTGTTGTTGTTTGTCCATCTTTATTGATAATCTGAAAAGCAATTTATATCTTTGCTTTTTTTCTTTTTTTAATCTTACATTCAAGATATGAAACAATCAGCTGTTAGTAAAAGTTTTTCATATATATATATATATAACCAGCGCTGGGGCTCTGTCTCGTACAGGGTCATAGCATTATGCTGAGCGATGGCCGTTTTGCGTGGATGTGACGCATGTTTTCTCCCATATTGTTTTTTTTTTATGTCTTTTCTTTTGATGCGTCATGTTTGCCGCAAATAAACGTATTTTCTTTCTTTCTTTCTTTCGTATTAATGAAAGGGTGATAGTGCATCATCCTTTATTCTACAATACCATTTTATTACGTTAGCCGTAATTAATTAAATCACGTATCTGGTTACTGGTTACTGTCAGCTAGCATCGTCCCACTGGCCTCACCCCACGACTGCCAGCTCTTTCCATCCAAGGCTAAAGAGGATCAATTATCTAATCAAACAAATTAACTCAACAGGACAAAGACCAACCAAAGAAGAAACGCAAGAAGTTATCAGTAGCCGAGAAGCTAGCCAAAGTGCGGGAAGAAGAGGAGCGAGTGAGGGAGATGGAGCGACGTGCGACAGAGAGCGAGAACCAGCCGCGGTCCAGCGAGCAGTTCGAACGGGCCTTGCTGGCCAACCCTAACTCCAGCCAGCTCTGGATCGCTTACATGGCGTTCTACCTGCAGGTATATACATTCAAACTCAAACACAAACTTAAATCATTTATTACAATTAAAAACTTTTCAATTGTCAAAGAGTCGTTCAGTTAGTCAGAAAGTTGAAGCTAGTTGTCCATTCCAAAACGTAGATCTCTGTGGAGAAGAACGGGCAAGAAACTCCAAGGACACTCTTTTAAATCAAGATATTACAAAATCCTGGGTACATTATTCTTGTTGCTCTATGTGAGAACAATGTAATGAAGTAACGATTTAAAATTGTGGTGGTTACCGTTAATAATAAAATCTAATTGTAAAAACTACACATTACACAAGCACATTGCGCATGGTAGACCACGAATATTGACAATGTCACGTTGTATCTTGATCAAAATTTGATTCGCGACTATAACAGGTACGTATTTACAGAATTAGAATCATTAATACATCTTTCTAAGTTAGATTTGTACCCTAAGCACTTTTCTATAAGAGATTTGTTCTGGAAATTGCAAAAAACCTAAGAAAATTTGAATTTCGCGGTCTACCACTGCGCATTCACCATAGCCTCATAATTTCCCGTTTGACATGTCAGCTGTCACAATCACAAATCTCTCATTAGTCATAGACAACATACAAACATCATTATCTATTACAGCTAATCATGACTAACAAAACAAAAATACTCGTATATTACAAATACTTGTTTACTATTTACAACACACATAATATTTATTATTTACACTCCACATCTATTAAGTAAATTATGTACATATGATCTGTATGTACCTACGCGTACGCAGCCGCGCGCGCGGCCGAGCGGCGCGGTCGCGGGGCGCAGTAATAAACTAGTGTTCAACGAGTGCGGTCGTTTCATTTCGCTCCAACATATCACTGGCGACGAGAACGTGTTACCCACGCTAACAAAATGAACGCGTATTTAGGACATTTGCCTATTTTTGACCATAAAACTAGTGACTGGAAAATACAAAAAGGCAAATTGACGCAGTTTTTGAGAATTAATAGTGTAGAAGATGAAAAAAAAAGTGGAATTCTACTGTGCCATCTCACCGAGGAGACGTACCGTTTAGTACTTAACCTCGCCTTTCCAAAGGAATTGGAAGCGCTGAGTTTTAAGGACCTAGTTGAATTACTCGATGGCCATTTCAAGCCCAAAAAGTGTTCATTCGTGGACAAGGCGAATTTTTTTAGTGCCAGCAGGAAAACAGGCGAAACCATAGGAGAATGGGCGGCGCGATTGAGAGGTTTGGCAACTTATTGCGACTTCGGTACCGCCCTAGAAACGAACTTAAGAGATCGTTTCGTCCTTGGCCTGACTGCAGGTCCAGAACGCGACAAGCTGTTTGAGCAGTGCCCGTCGACACTCACGTTATCGCGGGCAATTGAATTGGCGGAGCAGGTAGCATGTGCCAGAGAGGCAAAAACCATGTTAGGCACCAACACTGAGACCGTTTCTATCAAGGAAGAACCAATATACCGCGCGAGATTCCAAGGTCAAGCTAGCCGTGGCGGCACGGGCGGCGGCGGCGGCGCAGCGGGTGCGGGCGTGGCAACTCGCCGCGGTAAGGATGGCTGCTCGATTTGCGGTATGAAGAATCATAGTGGTGATAAGTGTCGTTATAAGGGCTATAAGTGTCAAAAGTGTGGTGAAAAAGGGCATTTAAAAAAAGTGTGCGGCAATCAAAAGGGTTCGACGAATGTTTATCATATGGACTCTAAGGAAGATTGCAGTGGTAACCAACCCCAGGACGCGGGTTGTGAAGAGTGCCAGAATTTTAATATAAGGTACGCGGCTGATAAGCCTTTTCTAATAGAATTAGTTTTGGGTGATCAATTTATCCAAATGGAACTTGATTCAGGATCTGGCAGCAGTGTTATTTCAGAAAGTTTTTACTTAAAAATGTTCTCATCTTATCAATTACAAAGCTGCAATGTAAAAATGTGCATGTACAATGGACATAAAATCTCTCCGATAGGTTTTTTTACCATTAAAGCAAATTACAATAAAACAATAAAATGCAGCGAGACATTAAAATGTTTGTAGTCAAAAATGGAGGTCCGCCATTGTTAGGTAGAGATTTCATGTCCGCCTTTAATTTAATAATAACAACTAACATTAGGTCATTAAAGTGTAGCGATAATAATGTACTAGAGTTACTAGGGAAGTTTCCTAATCTGTGGCGGGACGAGCTAGGTTCGTTCAATAAATTCAAAGTTAGCCTAAAACTAAAAGAAAACTCAATTCCAAAATTTTTTAAGCCCCGAACTGTACCTTTCGCGCTAAAAGATAAGGTCGAACAAGAATTAGAACGATTAGTAAGTTTAGGTATTTTGGTTTCTATAAGTCACGCGCAATACGCCACTCCGATTGTACCGGTGTTAAAGGAGAACGGAAAAGTGAGAATCGCGGGAGATTTTTCGGTTACACTGAACAAAGACCTCATAATTGAAAAATACCCCTTACCCAGGATAGAAGAGGTTTTTGCTAAGATTGGAGGGGGCGATTTATACTGTAAAATTGATCTAAAAAATGCGTACAATCAATTTATTTTGGATGAGTCATCACAGGAACTAACGGCGATAAATACGCATAAAGGTTTATTTAAATATACACGTTTAGTTTACGGATTAGCTAACGCACCGGCTATCTTCCAAAAATCCATGGAGACACTTTTATCAGGTATAGACGGAGTCAGCGTCTGGCTTGATGACATATGTATTACGGGTCCAGACAGAAATACGCACATTAAAAGATTAACAGAAGTTTTAGGTAGATTAAACGATGCCGGGCTACGTCTTCAAAAAGAAAAGTGCGACTTTTTTAAGCAAAGTGTACTATATTTAGGCTACGTGATCAGTAAAGCGGGGCTAATGACTAGTCCCGATAAAGTTAAGGCCATAGTAAACGCTCCCGAGCCAACGAACGTCACCGAAGTTAAGAGATTCTTAGGTGTCGTTAATTACTACAGGAATTTTATTCCTAACGCGTCGTCGTTGCTGAGTCCTCTTCACGAGTTACTACGGAGCGATGTGCCCTGGATTTGGGGAGAAAGGCAGCGGCAGGCGATGGTGGCAGTGCGCCGCGAATTGGCATCGGAGCGCGTACTGGCGCACTTTGAGCCGGCGGCGCAGCTCGTGCTGACGGTTGACGCGGGCCCGGCCGGGCTCGGGGCCGTGCTATCACAGCGCGGGGAGCACGACGAGCACGAACGCCCGCTCGCTTATGCATCTCGTTCGCTCACCTCCAGTGAGCGGAACTATAGCCAGATACAAAAGGAAGCCACCGCTATTATATTTGGAGTTAAAAGGTTCCATCAGTATTTATACGGTCGTAGTGAGCCATTCATTTTAAAAACTGATCATAGGCCTTTGGTTTCTATATTTAATAACAAGACGGGCATACCAGTAACAACAGCGCTAAGACTTCAAAGATATGCTATTATATTGTCGGCTTATAACTATGTAGTGCATTATGTATCCGGTGATAACAACCTAGTAGCCGACTATTTTTCACGCGCGCCCTTAAAATGCACAGATAAGGCGGAAAACACCGATAATAGTGTAGATATTTATTACGCGCTTAAGGGCCTAGTCTTCTATTGCACAATTTAAGAATCGCGTGCGGCGAGTCCACGCGCCGAGCGTCTGCACCCGGGCTCCCTGCAGTCCCCGCATTCATCCTACCTAGCGATATTTGACACGGTCGGAAAGTTGCTCTACTAAGTAATAATCAATATTTATTTATATTTGAATGGTACCTTGGCGGGGGTTGCTCTCCCTTCGCGCCTCCGGTTTTTATATAAATTCGTTTAGGCTAGATAGTAATACCAAAAAACAAGTTACGATTGATGAAGATTTTCAGATGACAAAAAAATAACTCCTTAAATAAACGGAACCTTCTGACCAAAAAAGAGATGAACTACAGAAACACAATAGACCAAAGTTTCGATCACATATTATGTTAGAGATAATGGACAAACAGCATTATCTCTGCAGGAAAACGTCACAATTGCCAGCTGCGGTCTTTATATTAAACAAACAGTCCAATATTTAGGAGCCAGTCCCGATGGTATTTATAAACACAAAGATGGAAAAACAGGACTGGTAGAAGTAAAATGCCCACTTTCTGCAAAAAATATGCAATCTGAAGAAGCGAAAAAAGAAAAAAATATGGAAATGTAACATTAGGAGAAATACATTTGCGATTGACAAAAACCACGTCTATTATTTCCATACTCAGGGCCAATTAAACATTACGGAGATGGATATGTGCTTATATGCCGTATGGACTGGAGTGGACTACTCAATGAAAGTCGAATAATATAAAAAGAGACCCTACGTTCTGGCACTACAAAATGAAAATGCAAATAAAATTTTGACAATGGGCCTACCCCATTGTCAAAGTTTATTTGCATTGTCTGCTCTCTGAGCTAATTGATTCCCGCCTTAAAAGACCCGCCATAAATATCATTCAACCTATTGAAAAAAAAGTAAAAAGAAATAAGAACCACGTCTTTTACCGCAGATTTTGTGAAATGACAACACCCAAGATCACGAGAATTATCAGAAATCTACCCCGATATAACCGTCGAGAGATGGTTGTATTCAAAATTGAAAAATTCCCTCAACAGAAGAAAAAAAAATGCGCTAGTCCCAAAGAACGCCATGAAATGGCTCACACAGACACTACACATCACATCAGACACAACACAGACACCAACACATGCTCATCGCAGACTTATATTTTATCGCCTTCAAAGTATGCTTCTTCAGAAACGATACACTTACGCCAACGAATAATCCAATCATCAAAACATTTTTTTTAAATTTGGAATTGGTTTGCTGTTGACTCTAGTCTAGCTCAGAGGTGACAGAGACGATCAACGATGGAGTGAGCTTACCCAGAAGAAGCCTATTCACTCTCACTTTGAAGAGATTCGGATTGTATGCGCTCGGTAACACATTTTTAAACGCTTTTTCCGGAATTGAGTTTAGTTCTCGCCGCGAATTTTCCTTTGTCTTACCGAATGAAAACGGTGCCACGAAGTGGTAATTTGAGGTTAGGAAAAAGAAAGAAGTCGGCTGGAGCCATATCTGGTGAATAAGGTGGTTGCTCGATAATCACGAATCATGTATTTGTTGAGCTTTTGGTCAAAAATTTGTTTACAAAGATGGCCTTGTGCGAAGGCACATTATTGTGGTGCAAAATCCAACAATTTTCTTTCCACAAATTTGGCATTTTTCTTCGAATTTGCTCTCTTAAATGCCGCATAAAGCTCAAATAATATACTTTATTTACCGTTTGACCTTCCGGTAAGAATTTCGAGTGCATAAAACCGGGATAGTCAAGGAAAACAGTCAACATGACTTTGACTTTTGATCGAATTTGGCGTGGTTTTCTTCGGTTTAGTTGGAAGGTGCCACTCCGAAGCTTGTTGACTAGTTTGCATGTTAAACTCGTAATCCCACGTCTCATCACCAGTAACAATGCGTTTCATGAATGATGGGTCGAACTCGAAATTGACTCGTTCTAGTATGTCTTCAGCGACTCATAAGCGATTGAGTTTTTGGAGAAAATTCTGGTCTTTTGGGACTAGACGAGCGGCAACATGTTTCATAACCAAGTGATTTTTTAAAATGATACGAATCGACTCGTGAGACACTGAAAGATTTATACCTCTCAAACTTGAATGAGGATTTTCAGTCACTATTTTCTTCACTTTTGCGATGTTAACTTCAGTTGAAGACGTTGATGGCCTACCAGGGCGAGGCAAATCTTCCAGCTTAACTCGACTGACTGAATTCGGAACCACAAGCAAATCATACATTCCCGATACTTTTAGACTGAATGGACGTAACTCTGTGCACAGTGTTACGATTACTCTCTGCAGCAATTAATTTTCCTGAACGACAGCGTCTGCGGCAGAAGACGTGGGCGCGTTCTTATTTCTTTTACTTTTTTCTCAATAGCTTGAATGATATAGGGCGGGTCTTTTATTGGCATTGAGCGTTCAAGGCGGGTCATTTTCAGGTCTGTCAATATTATCAATCATCACTGGTACTCCCATAGTAGAAGGGGTAGGATTAATATTTCGAGCTTCTGACAAGTTGGTAACATCTGAAAAAGGTTGCCGAGAGCCAGCAGTGGACCTGTGAAAATAAAAAAAGTCATAAATTATTAACAAAGTTTTCAGAAGTATTAGTAAAAATCATCGTACTAAAAGATATCCGACTTTGGTCTAAATAGCCCTAAAGTATAGTAGACTAGCGATCTAATACATACATAAACACCAAAAACACAACCCACCCCCATACATTCCCCTCACACACTCACTCCCCATACCCCATACACATACATCTATCAACACAAACACACACACGCTCACACTCATTCCTATACACACACACCCCACACAGACACACACCCACACAGACACACACCCCACACAGACACACACACACATCTCTCCACACACGCCCTCACCTTCATTCCGACACACACACACGCATCCCTCCACACACGCCCTTACCTTCATTCCCATACACACACACCTCACACAGACACACACCCCACACAGACATACACTTCCCTCCACACACTGTCTCACCTTCATTCCCTTACACACATACCCCATACAGACACACACCACACACAGACACACCCCACACAGACACACACACATTCCACCACACACGCCCTCCCACAACCCCACATAGTCATGACCCCACACACACACACACACTCAGCCAGTCAGCCCCCACACACAATCACGCCCTCCCCACATACACTCACGCCCCCCACACACGTTTAGAAATCGATACCCAACACTTTTGCGGAGTTTCGCTATCTAATTTAATTTGACCCTGTATACGATATTATCTAAACACGACGAAATACAAAAAATAAAGATTTGATGATTTTTTTGGGGCCAATGACCGCTGGTAGTATTGTTACTTGAAGTGTGAGTTGATAAAATCTGTTTCATCGTGTTGAGATATCAATTTATCCATCAAGTCTGTGGAGTCTCGCTAGCAAATTTAATTTGACCTTGTAGTTAGGCCCTAAACATGAATACTGTTAACAGTTCTACTTACCTTTGGATTCTATTTCTCTTCATCAATTCTACGTTTGAGGCCAATTTTCTTTTTCTTGTACAGGCATATTTTTTTTTACATTTACGATCCATTTTGAAATCAAATATTTACAGAACTATTACTGATACACAAATATTTACAAAACTATTACTGTTATACAAATATTTACAAAACACTCGAAAAATTATATACAAAAAATATTAAAGTAGAGCAACTTTAGATACACAACAATGCGCAACCTATGTTAGAGCAGGAGCAAAGTTAGAGCGAGAGGGAACAGTTAAAATTCGTCGTGGACCACACGTCTGAACGCTCCGACCGTGCAGTGGCCACTAAGGAATTTCTCTCTCAATTCTTGTTTATAAACCCTTTTTTGTAGGTGTTTTGAAAATATTACTATTGTTAGGGTAAGGTGATTTAGGTGCTATTTTTTTTTGTATTTGCTTATTGAACTCTTGGCATTAAAATAATCTAATTAATACATACATACGATGCATAGTTATTATGAAAAAAACCATTTATTAAGAGATAAAAACAGAGAATTTTGATGAAATTGTGACGTCTAAATTAAGAAAATGAAATAGAATTAGAAAAAACTAATGAGCACATTTTGAAGACGAGAATGTTGAGATAATTATGTGTTTAACAGATTTCCAAAATTAATTCTTCATTGTCCTAAACTAACCGCCCAAACAGAACTCGAAATGATGTTGGGCGCGAAAGAGCTGTATTTAACGCTTGATTTACCTAACTTATTCCACCTAAATGAACTTAAAAAAAATAACTAGCTATTACTTATATTGTGGTTATTTATGTGCAATAATAAAATTTCATGTTATTTCATTGCTCTGTTTAAAAAAAAAATACAAAGTTGCGCAAATAATTCGCCGCGAGTGAATTTTGCAAGACTGCAGCCTTAAGTTTTTAAATGAATCGTCACCCGCTACCACGATACGCGAGATCACGCAAGCTACGGAGCGCGATACTGTGATTCAGACAGTAATTAGGTACATGCAAAAGGGGTGGCCACGGAAAATAATTTGTAAAAACATTTTACCCTTTTTTCAGTGCAAATCTGACTTGCAGTACGAATACGGATGCCTTTTTAGGGGGCATAGAATAGTTATCCCGTCGATTCTGAAAGAGAATATGTTACGTGAATTACACGATACTCATTTAGGTATAATTAAAACTAAAAGTAACGCGCGAAGTAGGATGTGGTGGCCCGGCATCGACGGCGACATCGAGCGTTGGATAGGGTCCTGTACCACGTGCGTGAGTGTGCGACCCGCGCCCCCGCGCGACCCGCCCGCGCCCTGGCCCGCCACCGCCGCACCTTGGCAGCGCGTGCACATCGATTACATGACCGTAGGACAGAGGGATTATCTAGTGGTGGTAGATTCATTCAGCAAGTGGGTAGAATGCATATTAATGAATAATGGAACCACAACCAACGCCCTGATAGCGAAACTAAAAGTAATATTTTCAACTTTTGGCATTCCGAACTTATTGGTATCTGATAACGACGTCAAAATTAATTCAATCGAGTTTAAGACATTTTGTAGTTCTAATGGTATTAAATATATGACGTCACCCATTTATCACCCGCCCAGTAATGGTCAAGCCGAAAATTCGGTCAGAACTTGCAAAAAAATGTTGAAATGTATTTTAAAAGATAATTTACCACTGTCTCAAATCAATGAATTGTTATTAGGCTATTTGTTTAATTATAGAAATACTGTGCACTGTACCACTGGGGAAACGCCAGCTAAATTGATGTTTGGTAGGAACCTACGATCCCGTCTTGATTTAGTTGTACCTTCAAGGGCAAAAACTTCGGATGACACATCTGCAGTACGCGGGAAAAGACAGTTTGTAATTGGTGATGTCGTTTGGACCCGATGGTACAGCGCACGGAAAGAAACTTGGCAATTAGGTATAATAAAAGATAGAATAGGTAATAAAATGTACAACATTTTTATAAAAAATTTGGATGTTCAGTGTATTCGACACGTTAACCAAATCATGAAATATACGGGTAATAATGAGACGTCATTCACAAATACTGATGAGACGGTGTCACATCAGTCGCAATCACCCGAAACAGTAAATACCAGTCCAGGAACTAGTGGGGGGCATGCAGCACTAGGTGCGGAATGTGTCACTGATGATGGCGATGGGGAGGAATGGCGCGATTGTGAAGAAATCGGGAGTGAGGGAATGGCCGCCGATAATATAGCAACGCCACCGGCAGAGCAGGGCGAAACTCTTGTGCCCGAAGGGAATCCATTCCCAAGTACCAACGAGCAAAACGTTGTCATACCACCAGCACCATCGCCCACACCCTCTCGCTCAAGGCGTACTAGAACTATAGTTGACTATAAGAAATACTTTTAAATACAGGAAGACTTTGAATTCATTGGCAATATTTTAGTCCAAGAATCTAATTGAGGAACGAATAATAAACTAATAGTAGTAAGTGTTCAAAAATAATAACTACGATATTTCTCAAAATGAACAAAAAAATCAAAAGTATCAAATGGTGATAGCGCGCTATAAAATTAATATTATTAGGTGAGTGCCTCGTCCCCCGTCCCCCCCCCGCCGCACACTATCACCGTCGCACGCGCGTCATTCAATTTGCGCGGGACGGCACACGGTGGCGGCGCATCGTCGGGCCGGTGGCGCCCGGCGATTCGCATTTAGCAGGCTAGCAGCTTTGACTTTTCTACGGAACTAAAGTGTAACACGTACCGGTCTACATACATTAAATTGTTTAGTTCTTGACGCAGTTTAAAACACTTAATACGACACACACTAAGAAGTTCCGAAAATAACTAAAAACTTGATTGAAAATCACAAAGCACATTTTCACCCATAAGAAAACAAGTTTCAAATGGGGGACCCGCGCCGCTTCTTCATAAATCAATGAAATGCAGAAAACAAAACTCACATAACAATAATTTGTAATAGTCGGTACCGTTGGCGCAGTGACTGAGCGATAGGCTACTGCGTTATGTGTCGCAAATTCGATTCCCGCACAGAAAGATGGAAGTGATATTTGGATTATGATACCAACAATACTAGCGTAGGAAATGTTTTAAAAAAGAATGAGAAAGGATTGGAAAATTGGAAGTGATTTAAACTGTGGTGAAAATGTTGAAAACAAAAGTTATTGTTAATAAAACTTTCAATTTCAAATTAGATACAATGTAACTGATCGTTAATAAAAATCGTCGAAAACGACGACGACGTTCGTCGTAATTTCGTTCGTTTTCAGTAACCAGCATTTTTTTTTGTCTGCATTAAAGTCAATTAAAGTGTGGAAAAATTATAATCCCAATAATATCTCAATTGAATTCGCTAGTAAAACTTTAAGTTTTAAAATAGGTACCTAATGAATGACGTGTCTGTTGTGCCCTGCCTGCTGGCTGCACGGCGCGGAGCGGCGCGGCGCCGCGCGCCGGCGCGCGGCACTTCCTGTGAGTGAGCTCACTCAACGACGCGTGTGTGTGTGTGTGTGTGTGTGTGTGTAGATGTTTGGTAAAGTACCTAGACACTGCGATAGCCGCGCGCGATCATTGGCGAAACAGCTGATAGGGACTTGGAGCACTTTTGAATTGAATTTACAAAGTAGTTTTACTTACTATGAAGTTTTAAATTTTAATCACATTAATTTAAAATCGTAACTACGGCACAATAAAATATTTTATTACTGAAATAACAATATCAAGTACCTAGTTAATTTTAAACTTTTAACATAATTTTGGCGTATTTAAATGTTGTCGTTGTTGTAATAATAACATGCGGATAATTAATTATTGAGTCTGGCTGTTTGTGTGTGTGAGATTTGTGTTTGAAACCTAGTAGGTATAGCAACGTTTAAAATAAACTTAGTATGTACTTACTTACCTACGTGTACTTTAAGAGGTGCTCAAAATGTTCACCTCCTCTCTGTACACACAGCTCAGCGCGGCGCCTATGGTTCACCTTCACATTTTGCAACACAAAAGTACGCGATTTAACCGTCTCAAACGCCGTTATAATCTTTTCTTTTAACTGTTCCCGGCTTTCACTCTCTTGCTCGTAAACTAGTCTTTTAATCTCACCCCACAAAAAAAAGTCCAAGGGCGTCAGGTCAGGCGACCGCGCTGGCCAAGCTACAGGCCCGCCGCGACCAATCCAACGTTCACCGAATTTACGCTCGAGGAAGGCGCGAACGTCACGCTGGTAGTGAGCCGGTGCTCCGTCATGCTGATAGTACAGCTCGGACTGATAACTCTCAGGCACGTTCTGCAGCTGTTCTTCTACGGAGGTCTCTAACAACCGGAGATAGCGCTCCCCGGTCAGTCTTTCTTCAATAAAGAAGGGACCTATGATACAGCTGTTAACTATGCCTGCCCACACGTTCACTGAGAAACGATTTTGAAAAGCGTGTCTTCGATTTACGTGCGGGTTCTGCCCACGCTGAGCCCACCAATGCTCATTGTGGACATTAAACAGCCCGAGTCGGGTGAACGTTGCCTCGTCTGTCCACAGGATATTTTTATCCAGATTTTGTAATAGCCAATTACAAAATCGGACCCTGGGCGTGTAGTCAGCCAACGCCAACTCCTGCACTTTTTGGAAATGGTAAGGGTGCATTCCAGAGGCGTTTAACAGCTTCCAGACAAAAAACTGGCTGACGTGAAAATGTCGCGCTGCCTGTCTAGTGCTGGCCTGTGGATTTCTCTGGAAGAACCGCTTTATTTGCCGATGCAGGGTTCTCGGGTACACCGGCGCTCTACCACGTGCTTGAGCATGCGGTGGTACGTGGAACGATGCAAAATCCAGCAGGTTTTGCGTGGATCTCAAGATTCGGTCTCGTGATGGAATCTGTGCATCAGGGTAGCGGCGGTGAAACATGAGACGAGTTCGCAGCAAACTGTGTGTTCTATCGTAGAATAAAACCATATCCAGGTATTGCCGGTTCGTGTACACTGCACTACGTGGTCGAGGCATGTTAGCTGTGGTTCACTGCAATCCAATAATTTTTCACCAATTACACGTAATTCACTTGACCAAATAAACACGAGACTGGAGCGGCGCGGATCGCGCCCTGGCGCATGTGGGGGCGGGGGGCGCGGGGGTGAGGGAGCGACGCGCGCGCTTGTAGTTTGTTCTTTTGCCGTATTGGTGGCATTTCTTTTGAAGGACATAATAATATCTACTGAATGAGAGCTAGTACGCTGAGCGTTAGTAATAATAACGCGTAGTAAATTTACTTCTCGTCGAAAGAATCTTGATAATTAAATTTTATTTAAGTTTAATTAAGATTTTTTTTTTTTTTTGTCTTCTTTATTAATTTCGGTCTTTATGTAAGTAAATATCAAGTAATATCACGATTTTAAAATTATTAATTTAACCATTTTAATATTTGATATTGTTGACTCAAATGAAGCAGTATCATGGTTAGAATACGTGGTTAAAATTTTGCCAATGAATTAAATTTCATCCTGTATAATATTATATTGTACTTAGCTATAAGAAATACTTTTAATTATAATACTATTGTACTTAGCTAGCTTTATATTGTCACCACTTCACCAGGCTTCAAAATCTAAGTGTGGAGGAGTGATCTGTATGTACCTACGCGTACGCAGCCGCGCGCGCGGCCGAGCGGCGCGGTCGCGGGGCGCAGTAATAAACTAGTGTTCAACGAGTGCGGTCGTTTCATTTCGCTCCAACATATCAACATACCTATGTAAGAAAACCGAATGTGCATGGAGACTTGAAATGGAACACCACACACGATGATCGGCAATAAAATCAGATTCAAAGGTTGAACGACCACAGTATTCGTCCTTGCTTAAAGTCAAATGCACACTTGGTTTTTGCTCGCAAATCTAGACATTCATATCCTCATATTCCATTTGTTTCGTGTTATATCTGTTTTTGTTCGTTTTAGTTTGTTCCACATCCTTTTTGTTTTTCAATATTTATTATAATTATGGATGTGTTGGAGTAGGCAGAAATACAAGTAACTATACTCCATAGGTTTAGGTAAACAAAAACCACGTGACTTCGTTAACCGACTAAACCTAATACCAGTCTATTCAGTTGTCATGCTACGTCACACTTGTAGTATTCAATTTAGCAACGTTATTATGGTTCGATTCCCGGTTTAGGTAAGCTTGTCGAGAAATCTGTAAACGTAGTTTTGTTTATTTTTAAAAATAAAGGAAATAATCTATCTTAGGATTTAAAGTGGTTACCCTCCAGGGCCCATTGATTTTTCTACCCTGTATATAGATTGTATGTAAACTGCAAAGCATTTATTTCAAATAAACCAATTACAGGCACTTCTGAATTTTCAAGGGGTCGGTCAGTCACAAAGATGAAGCTAGTTGCATGTGTTATGTATTTTCAGGTGTACAATAAAGTACATATAAATATTATAATATCTTACTTTCTTTTCTTCCGGCAGGCTACCGAGGTTGAAAAAGCGCGCAAGACCGGGAGGAAGGCCTTGGCGACGATAAGTTTCCGCGAGCCACTGGAGAAATTCAACGTGGGGATCGCCATGCTCAGCATCGAGTGCCGCTTCGGCACACAGGTCAGTCATCTGGGGGGGGGGGAGACATAGTTATATTACAAGTTACAACACTGTTTACATCATAATACCGTCGTGAGGAAACCGACATGTCCTAAAACCAGATATTCGAAGACATGTGACATCTACCAACCTGCGTTGGGCCCGTGTTGTAGATTATGGCCCATTCCCTCTCGAAGAGAGGAGGCCTGTGTCCCAACAGTGGGAACTTTATAGGCTGATTATGATGATGAACATTACAAAGGTGTCGACATGTCCAGGTGGTTCTGAGTTCCAAGTGATTTTTTCAGTTCATATCAACTTTCTGAGTTTATCTTGGACATGACTGAAGTCGGTGAAGGAAACCATCGAGCGGGGTAATTGTGTAACACACTATCAGTAGCAATGGCTCATTTGACAGTTCAACGACAATCATTGCGTTATTTACGTTGTTGAGTGAAGAATTTTTCAAACTTATGAAGTAATGGATTAGGAATTTCTTTAAAAATCTTTCAGATTATGATTGAAAGTGTATTACGCAGGTTTCCAGAGGAAGTTTTCCTTTACTTATATCAAATAATCTTAGAAAGTACAATATTTGAAAAAAATGGCACGCATTGAAATTGTGTAATGTCCTGTTGGACGTTGCTTAAAGTTAAGTAATGATTAGCGACTGCTTAGCTATACATTTTTGACGTTTAAACGTCTCTTAACTTTAAGGAACGTTTATACATAGAGGGGTTAATACATGCAGGTGTTACATCATCGTGACTAATTATGAAACATAAGACCTCATACGCACGGTAATATAGATAATATTACCGTGTCAAACGTGTCTTATCGGTTGCGCTGCTTAACTTTTAACACAAACAAGTTTCAGCTTGCAAACAATCACTTGTGAGTAATAGGGAACTGAGACTTGATATGATTAGTATCTACCTACTATGAGGGCCTGTTTCAACATGTCCGACTATTCACTAAAATAGAATAAATTCATCATCTGCCTCCCTTTTCCCAACCATGTTGGGGTCGGCTTCCGGTCTAACCGGATGCACCAGTATCTTACATGGAGCGATTGCCTTTTTGGCCACCACAACCCAGTTTCTGCGTAATACGATAAGTAACCCTTGGTAAGACTGGTTGTCAGACTTTTGGGCTTCTGAAGACCCGTAACGACTGTCAAAGATCCACGAATGACAGCTGGGACCAAACGGGGACACGGAGTGGTCTTGGTATGTAAAGATGATCACCCATCCACGGGCTAACCGCGGCAAGCGTAGCTTTACCTGATCGATCGACCCGTGCGGCTATTATCACTTGGCTACAAGCCCCTGTTTGACTTCTAAAAGTACTGTTTGGCGCAGCGCCTGACAGTTCCTAAACACTAAATTCACACGTCGATATGTCTACGCACTATGATGGTTTGGGTAGGCGTTATTTAATTATTAGTTTTATTAAATATTTGATGTTTCATACTAGTCTACCGACCACCTTCGTACTGTACTTACAACTCACGATATTGTTTATCAAACCTTTTTTAATTGTAATTGAACTTTAATTAGCGCCAGTGTACATAGTCAAAATATAAAAGTACCTACTAAATGTTCTAATTGAAATTCCTTTGTTGTGTGTTTGGTTGTTGTGAGTAAATAATGGTATCGTTCGCTCGCATTTCATTTTTACCCCACTACAAATAAGGGTTATGTTTGCTACTGCGCAGTTTGTTACTTGACACTGTAGGTACTATACAAACTTTAGCCTGCACTCTAACTGCGCAACACATTATCAATCACAATGAATGTTATTAAACTGTCAAAATGAGAGCCATTGCAACTGATAGGGTGTTACACAATTACCCCGGCGGGCGGTACCTACTGTTACACAATTACCCCGGCCGGCGGTACCTACTGTTACACAATTACCCCGGCGGGCGGTACCTACTGTTAGCGCGACCAGCGTTACTAGGTTACTACTTAAAAATTTTTTGGCACATGACCCCGCCCGCCTTCTTATCAAAGCATGTTGATTCCGAACTAAAATATTAAGCGATAGCAAATAGTACAGACGCCAGCACATCAACCTGCCCGAAACTGTCAAATTTTCCCAATCAACTTTGAACCTTATACTTTAGCGATAAAGTTGAAAATCTATCAAAGACATTTGACAGATTGTAGTAGGTTGATGTGCTGACTATACAAGTTTCTGTAAGTATCGTTTTTATTACAAACTAGCGGCCCGCCCCTGCTTCGCACGGGTGCAATTTTTTTTTTTAATTTCCTGAATTTTCTTTCATACAAACCTTGTCCTGACAATACCGAACACAACAAAAAAAGAATTAGCTAAATCACTACAACTGCTCTTGAGATTTGCGCTTAGCAACACATTTAGCGATTAATTTTTATATTATAGATAATTATGCTAAAAAGATAAGAACATTGCAAACCTTGCGTCTGCAATGTTCGAATTTGGTATTTAGATTGGACAATAAATGTTCAATCTAAATACCAAATTCTTGAATTTATTATTTTTATACCTAAGGCTAATTCAATTTGCAGATTCGGGACAAAATTTAAAAAAATGTGTTTTAAATGAAAAAAAAAAACAAAATTGTCGCCTTAATTTATTTTTAACAGAGTAGAGTTTTGTCTCACCGTTTTGTTTGTTACTTTTATTTTATTTTTCACCTCAGAAACTAAATAAAATATCGTCAACTTTTACATCAATGTGTAATATACGCAGTAACAATAACACTGCAAAAATGCGATGGTTACAATTCTAAAAATAGCCGTTTCGACCAGCCAGACGGACATGACAAAGTCAAATACATATTCACCTTTGAATAAAAGTTTTCCAAACTTCACCATAAGTTCACTTTAGAAAATAATTGGTTAAAAGCTTAAGTTTTGGGCACGTCAGACGGTCACAACAACCCGTAAGTGTCACCAATGAAGCTCAACTTTTGATCACAATAACAGAGGTAGGTTTGTACAGAGGTTATGACGTTGACGCCTGTATGGCGCGCTCGCTGAATGCAGACTAAGGCCGTAAGGCGCTTATCGATGTGATGTGTATGTGTGTGTATGCCGGCCGGCACGCCTAATAATAATAACCTATAGGCATTATACCTAAGTCCTAACCTAAAGGACCTGTATTTTTCCTACACTCCTGAGTGTGTAAGAATGGGATAAGTAGGTATTATAAATACACTGCGTAGTTTTTCTCAGAGCCTTATCACTGTAAGGAACTAACAACACTTATTCAGCTCTGTTGAGCTTTTGTCTATGAAAAACAACGATTTTGTATAGAGATGCGTACGCATCTGAATAGACGCGGCTGAACGGATGCGTACGTAAGCATCTCCAAAGCTGAAAGTGTTGTTAGTCCCTTAAGCTGTGCTTCAGAACTATGTGCATAATCAGCCTATAACGTTCCCACTGCTGGGACGCAGGCCTCCTTTCTGTGAGAGGGAGTTGGCCACAATTCACCAAGCGGGCCCAGTGCGGTTTGGTAGATGTCAGATGTCTTCGAATGTTTGTTCTATGACATGCCGGTTTTCTCACGATGTTTTTCTTCACCGTTTTGAGAGTAGCGGTGATGAAATAATTTACACAAAGTAAAGCGCCTATCTGGGTTCGAACTTACGACCTACAACTCATAAGTCAAGGCCGTTACCGCTGGGCCATCACTGCTTCTATGTAACCAACGACCATACAGGTAATGTGCGTCATTGTTTTGTTGTGATTAGTAAACTACTATGAAGTCCGTGCTTATCTCTTAACAATGGCTTCTGCTCTAACGGATAATGATTAAGCAAATGGGACTATTAACTCCTGACGAAGGTTTTCGTTCACTATGAGTCAGTCGAATTTCGCGCGGACGTAAACATATCGCGGCGGGATTTTATCGCGCACTGGATTATCAACTCTCGGTGTTGAGCCGAGCATTGAGAATCGAACAGAGCAGAGCGCATCCCAGCCCGTTTAAATACACACTGTTACATTTTCAACTCACCTAGAGTCGAATGAATTGTCAATGGGTCAGTCAGTAAGAAAGATGAGGCTAGTTGCCCATCCCAAATCCCCCATCCCGTAGTGTACCTATGAAGAAGAACGGGCAAGAAACTCCACGGACACTCTTTTTAATCATAAAATTGTTACATAATATTACATATTTCATGTTGAAATTAGATTTATGTGAGAACGATGTAGAATGATGTGTACGTTAAAAGTGTAAAACAAACAAAAAACAATTCAGAAATTAAAATAAGCCGTGGCATGAGCTAAGAGATGACCAGTCCCGAACTGACGGCACCCGTTCACGAACATGACGTATACCATCAGCACCATTCAGCTCAACCATTTTGAAGATAATGTAATGATCCAGCACACACGCCACCACCAGCGAGACATTTGAGTGAGCATGAGTCATGACTCATGACATAACTACTCTCAGCTGCCAGGGCACATTCAAGTCAATGAAAGACGCACCCAGTAAATGGTAGCGTTATAGTAAGTGCATAGTGCTCACACGTGTGCTACACACGCTGTTTACAAGCTCATGCTGTTTACACGAGTGCGAAAAAAATTGCCGCGGGGAAGTAGCCCGCGAAATTCAAGTTTTTTGCAATTTGCTGGTCAGTATTATGTTGTACGTTGATTACAATATGATTCGCGGCCGTAACAAATATGTATTTACAGAATTATAATCATTACAATTAGTAATAATACAACTTGATATGTTAGTGTAATCCTAAAATGTCAAGATTTCATGAAATAGTCATTCGGTAGGATTACTTGGTCTTAGAGAGTTGTGTTGATGATACTTGGTTTTAGACAGTTGTGTTGATGACTTTAATGATTATAATTCTGTAAATACATATAATTTGTTACGGCCGCGAATCATATTTTAGAATATCGGAATATCGGGTGTTAATCCAGGGTGTCAGCTATCTCCCTACAAAATTGTAACAAACGTATAAACACACACACACACACACACACACACACACACACTTTCGCCTTTATAATATTAGTGATAAAGTGATAAGTACGAACAATACTCGTACATAGTTTAGCATACCTACATAATGTATGATTGAATTTTTACTCCCGTTTTCCTCATTGTAGCCATGAATAGATTGTTTAATATTTTTTATTATTTGACATTACTTTTTAATCCCAACCTGCACTGGGCCCGCGTGGTGAATTCCAGCCCACTCCCTCTCACAGAGAGAAGAGGCCTGTGTCCCAGCAGTGGGAACATTATAGTAGGCTGATTATATATGATACATTATTTTCATCCAAACTAAATTAAGGATGTGACAGTATACATAAAAAATCGATTATTAATTAATCGATTATTTTGCCCAGTAATAAAATCGATTAAAAATTATAGATTTTTTTTATAAAAATAATCGATTTTATTTAAAAAATCGATTTTTTCCTTATTTTTTGATTTATATCCGCCAATTGTGGATCGATTTTGAAAATAAAATTTTTTTTGAAAGGGTATACTTCCAAGGTGGTCCCATTGTCAGCAAGTTGGAATCTGATGAGAGGATACCATGAAAATCGAGGGAAACCCTCAAATTTTACTGGCAAACCTATAGCGATTTGGATATTTTTTAGAGTAACTTGAGCATTTGTTCTCGGAAATTATCATTTGGTAAAGTGGAGCTGATGATGAAGACCACAGACGGCCATCGGAACTAATCAATGATAAATATTTCACGGGTTGCGATTCGATTACTTTAATATGGTTGCTAAGCAATTTATGCTCGTCACAATGCGTGTGGTGGTGGAGCGGAGTTCTCCAGGTTCTCACAAGGAGAACTCCTTAACAATTAACGTCCCAGCATCGGGAAAAGCAATATTTTGTAAAAGGCGATGAGCAGTTGACGTTAGGCTATTGTAACTTAGATAAATTACAAACTCTCTCACTAAAAAGTGAAAAATAAAAAGTTTTTTAATCTGATAATCAACAAGTTAGACATTAATTTTATATTTCACATAAAGATTTTTTTGAATTCTCTTTTCGAGGAAGAGAAATTTCTTAAGGTGAATGTAGTGTAGTGGAAGCCCGCGAAATTCAACATTTCCGGGATCAAAATATAACAAATCTAACATAGAGACATGGTATTGATGATTTTTATGGTTATAATAGTTATATAGACTCAAAAGCTGTGTTGCGGCTGTTCTAGGTGAAAAAAATCGAAAGTGAATGAAAAATCGATTTTTTATTAAGTAATCGATTTTTTGTAATATATAAATCGATTATAAAAATCGTTTTTTTTTTGAAAAAAATCGATGTTTTTAATAATCGATTTTTTTTCACATCCCTAAACTAAATTGACACAGTTTCATAAAATAACCCACCCTACCCTACCTTCTACCCACCTACCCTATCCCACCCTAACCTACTTTTTAATAGGTACTTATATAAAAAATTTGTTTGTGTATTTAGCGAGAATCTGAGGTATTTCTACTAAAAGTATGTTAGATAGATTAATTCATATCGATTAGAACAAGTAGGGCGAAAACATACAATTAATTTTGAATAATTTATTAAGTAAGTTATAAAATGGAGTATGGTGTGACGATCTGATGACGTTTGCAGGGTCACCAAGACCAGAGATCGCACAAGTCAAGGAGGTGTGGAAGGAGGAGAGAGCCCTTTGCCCAGCAGTGGGACACAACAAAGGCTTACACATATAAACACATTAAAATATATTATAAAATTTATCAATACTTGCTATGATTTTATATGGTTGCGCAAACACTTTTACACGTCAATCATATTTTAAAAACTAGATGTGGTGGGCGTTTTTTATCTGATTAGTCTGAGAAGAAAGATCAAAACAATCTCAGAGGTCACATTATCTCTAAAGGCGATTGGCATGTTTTTTATTGAATTTGTATGGTAAAAATCACGCGCGTGGCTGCATTATCTGCACCCCGCTGCGTTATGCGGTGCAGTGTGGGCCTCCCCTTAAAGTCCAGACATAATCTTGATATTAAATTTAATTTATGACCATAAAACTTTGTTGGGGTGTCTGAGTTTTTGGGTTACTTACACCACGTTGGAATGCGTATGGCCTTGTTTTCGCAACGACGAAAAAACGCGTTAAAAAACTTTTGTTTATCCTGTTTAGAAGAGGTTTTTTTGATTAAAAAAAAACATAGTATTTCACACATACGAAGTGTATATATTTTTATTTTATTAATTTATTCATTCTAAGTTGTTATTTATATACCTAAATTTCATTTTAATTCTCTTGCCACGCTCCAAAGTTTTTTTCATGACAGGTTCGAATCCAGAAAGGCGCTTTATTTTGTGTAAATTACTTCATCAGCACTGCTCTCATATCCGTTAAGGAAAACAGCGTGAGGAAACCAGCATATCCTGGAACCAAAAATTCGAAGATAAGTGACATCTACCAACGCGCACTGGGCCCGCGTGGTGGGTTATGGACCACTCCCTCTCACAGAGAAGAGGCCTGTGTCCCAGCAGTGGGAACATTGCAGGCTGACCATGCTACGCAAATAAGATGAATCCGTTTATGACTTTCAGAGAGTCATGTATAACTCGAAAACATCCAAAAACGATCTTAAATTTAGATTCGGATAAGCAAAACAAATCGTCAAGGTCAATCCACGACGCATTTAGACAGGATTGTGGTTTAATAACCCTGTTTTTGACTCGTACGTACGTGATTTTATTTCAGATATATTTTTTTGGGTTCCGTACACAAGAATGCCAACGGGACCCTTTTACTTTGGCGCGGAGCCGTAGTAAAAGGGTCCCGTTGGCATTCTTGAAAAAAATGTGACCGAGATGATTCCCAAAAGCAAAATATCTATTCTGCAATGTTAATTAACAACAAAGAAAACGAAGTTTATCTTAAGGCTTAAAGGCTACATTTCCTATAATAGCATAAAACATAATCGGTACTTATCAGCTTAGCATTCTATTAGCATTTCTCCGACTATCTTGGGTCAGCTTTCTGTCTAACCGGATGCAGCTGAATATCAGTATGTTACATGGAGCGAGTGCCTATCTGACCTCCACAACCCAGTTACTAGTAAGTATCTATATAATATCGACTAAGACCTGTTAGATAAATGGATGACTTGAGAAAACGTGATTATAATGAATAATGACAAAAGGATAGTGAAATAAATTCAACAACACGTGTTATTTTTTCGTCAAGTACCTAACATTGATTCTTCGAACATAGAGGACAATTTGCGCAACAATTGTATCATTTGTGTATCACATTACAGTAATTATAGGTATACCTACCTAAAATAAATAGTGGGTGCTTGAATGTTTACGCACGTGACGTGCCTCGCAAATATCGACCGAACCCGACGACCTCTAAAATCTTCGTGATTCCCCTACCATAGAGTTTCGCATGATAACACGAATGCGCGCTCGTATAATTCGCAAGCGCTAAAGTAGCCCGCGAAATTCAAATTTTCTTACGTTTTTTGCAATCTGCTGGTCAGTATTAAGTTGTACGTTGATTGAAATATAATTTGCGGCCGTAAATATGTATTTACAGTATTATAATCATTAGAATCAGTAATACAACTTGTTAAGTTGGTATAATCCTAAAATGTCAAGATTTCATGAAATAGTCATTCAGTAGGATTACCTACAGCAAATAGTTACCTACTTAACAAAACAATAATCCAAAAATAAAATAATTCAAAATAAGCCGAGGCAGCAAGTGATGACCAGTAGGTACCCGACTGACGGCGCCCGTTCACGAACATGACCCATAGATCAGCATCATTCAGCTCAACCATGTTGAAGGGAGCTAAATAACAAACAACCAAAAACGATAAAGATTGGATGTAAATTTTTGGGATCTACGAACGCTGGTAAGTAGTTGAGAGGGGTCCGTGGCTAAATAATAACAGCCGCGCAGGTCCATCGATCTGGTTAGGCTACGCTTGCCGCGGTTGGTCTGTGGATGGGTGACCATCTTTACATACCGAGACGGGAGACCCCTCCATGCCTTATTAAGCCGTTGATCCCGGCTGTCATTCTCGGATCTTTGGCAGTTATTAAGGGTAGTCAGAAGCCCGAAAGTCTGACAATACCAGTCTTTCCAAGGGGTATCGTATTACCCCGTAACTGGGTTGTGGATGTCAGATAAGCAGTCGCTCCATGTAAAATACTGGTATTCAGCTGCATCCGGTTTTTCGGACACTGTTTTTTTTTAGCCTATACCTACTGTCCCACTGCGTGGCAAAAGCCTGCACAAAATTTTAGAAGATTATATAATTTGCAAAAAAAAAAGTAAGAACATTGAATTTGGCGGGCTACCTAAGCTTGTAAGTTGTGCGACTCGAAGCGCCGCGGCCGCGAAGCCGATGCGCAAACCAAGCTATCTTGATTTCATATTTTTTAATTATCACATCATAATCAGCCTGTAATGTTCCCACTGCTGGGACACGGGCCTCCTCTCTGTGAGAGAGAGCGGGCCGTAATCCACCACGCGGGCCCAGTGCGGGTTGGTGGATGTTACATATCTTAGAATCTTTTATATACATTTATATTCGTATACTCTTTTACATATACCCAAATCAGTAAAAAATAATATTGTGATTAGTGATGTAGCCTAATAAATAAGTATTTAATCATAAGTATTAGAAAAACCAGCGATAATCGAGTCGTATTTCTTTTTGCAACGCGCGAATGTTTCGACCTGTGCCAGGCAGGATAGCCCGCGAAATTCTTTTTTTTTTTAGGTTTTTTTGCAATTTACTGGTCAGTATTAAGTTGTACGTTGATTAAAATATGATTCGCGACCGTAACAAATATGTATTTACAGAATTATGATCATTAAAGCCATCAACACAACTCTCTAAGACCAAGTACCTACTTTTAACGCGTACGTCTTTTTTTTTACATCGTTCTCACATATAATTATAAATTCAACATTAATACTGTAACTAATATTTTTGTAAAAATATAATTTAAAAGAGTGTCCATGGAGTTTCTTGCCCGTTCTTCTCCATAGGTACCTACGCTTTAGAATGGGCAAAGAACTAGCTTCATATTTTCTGACTGACCGACATCTTGACAATTGAAAAGTGCCTGTAAATAATTTAATTGAAATAAATGCTGATATCGATAGCAGTCACGTCTGTGGAGTTTTGCTGGCTAATTTAATTTGACAATTATATTATCTATATTTTTTCTTTTTTTTATATTTTGCTAATCATACCAAAATATCTCACTGCAGGAATCCTTACAAAAGACGTTGGAAGAAGTTATCCAGATGAACGAGCCGTTCGACGTTCACTCGAAGCTGCTGGACATTTATGTGGAGACCAGCAAGCACCAGGAACTGCTGGCGCTGGTGGAGCTGATGATGAGGAAGTACAAGCGGCAGACGAGCATGTACACCCTTTGTGGCGCCGCGTGCTTCAAGCTGGGACTCGTCGACAAGGCGCGGCAGGTACAGGCAACCAGAACTCTTAACTATACTTAAGGCCAAAGCGCGAGGGGCAGCGGGATTGTCCGAAAGGGTTACCGCTGCCCCGGAACATAAAGGGCTAAGGAAGGAACACGGATGGGTTTTAGTCAGTAAGAGTCTGACACTCCCTTCCGCTCCACTCAGAGCGGGAGGGGTCATTTGATGATTTCCCATCCTTAAAAAAAAAAAAAAAACGGCAAAGCGCGAGCTCGCCAATTTAAATTTTTCTTAAAGTTTTTGCAATTTGCATATTGGCGCAATTTAATTAGTCGATAGGGCCCGCATGCGGGGTGCGAGAGATTTCTGGAACGCGTGCCTCAGGGCCCGCATTCAGGGAACCGTTTCTAATCACATTAATATTATAAAGGCGAAAGTTTGTGAGTGTGTGTGTTTAAATGTTTGTTACTTCTTCACGCTAAAACGGCTGGACCAATTTTGATAAAATTTTGTATGGAGGTAGCTGACACCCTAGCATAAGGTAATTTTTAACCCTATATTCCCACGGGATCGGCACTTATGCGGGTGAAACCGCGGGGCGCTGCTAGTAATTAATAGATAGCCATTACAAGTTCAAATTAAGTACCCTATTGAATAACTATTTCATGAAATCATGTCATTTGAGGTCAATTCAAACTGAGAGAGTTGTATTGCTGATTCTAATGATTATAACGGATATCATCACATCTCACTGCACATAGCCTGCAATTCTCCAAGGGTTAATCTAATAATTATGATTCTATACATATCCCGTTGTTGTGGTCGCGAATAAAGACCACCATACAACTAGCCTGCAAGTTGCAAAAAAAAATTGAATGTGCATCGTCCTTAAAAGTATACATATAAGTATCAGACGTTTCACTATTTACAATTTTCAATTTTACCTCTGACAGCAGCAACCTAATAGCAACCTTATTGTAACCACAATAAAGATCACTGTGATATTAGACACAGATGCAAAATCAGGGGTAAAATAAAATAACTGAAAGGACTGTACTGCTATCTCTAGACGTTGCCAACGCGGCGGTTCGTGCTCTGTGCTCAGAGCTTTATATCCAGCTTTTTGACCGGACTTTAAAAAACCGGTAACCCACCCTAGCCAGCCAAATTTAGTTGTATAGAAGACCATAGAACGTTTTGCAAAAACTAATCAGTGGTCAAATAAACGGCCAAAGAAGGTGCACCTACAAAGAAAGTGGCGCAATTATATCTCCATTCAGTCGTAAAGTACAACTGTAGCGGTATCAGGCATGACAATTTTGGCCTAATACAGTTGATGTAACAGTAACGCAATCTCTATTTGATGACATACAAGCCACCGCACCTCTACTAAAGTACCTTTTTATCATTCATTTTACATTCGTTCACGCCGCTGCAGTGTCTCGAGTGTTTTTGAAAAGAAAAAGACAATAAAAAGATAACTCGAGGATATCGTGATGAGTTAGAGATTATTATTATGTAATTAAATTATTCGTCTCTTACGGGGAATATGACGTGCGACTGTAGTTTTACTGAGGAATATTTACGGATATTTGAATGCCCCCCTCGAATTATTGAGTTTTTACTAAAACAATTACGAATTTTAAGTCATAAACGTACTTCCAGCTTCATGAACTCTACTACAGCACTCGTTATGACAGATTACAACCACCATTACAAGAAATTAGGGTTCCTTTTGAGCTTGTCCTTGTGCCATAAATATGATGAATATTTTTATCAAACTTCTAAAAATACCACTCAGAAAATATGGGTTTATGAATCAGCTCTAGTATGACGTCAGAGTCATACTTATTAGTTATTATTTATTAATATTCTTGAGTTTTTGTGATACAAGTTGCTGAGGAGACAATAGAAATTTTATTGTTATCGGTACACATGTTGTCCGCTCGACATGCGAAGAATTAATAGAATAATTGAGCTTTGGGAACAAAACCACTACTTAGGTCGTCAATATAGTTATATATATTTAAATAATTGTCCATGTATTTTGTACGGAACTATTTTCTATAATTGGCTCTTTGGATAATTGGGTAATTATTGTAGAAGAGCGAAAGAAACGCCTTTACAAAACTGAATTATCACTTAAAAACATTGCTAGCCTACCTTTTACACTAACTTTTACTATAACAGTTATAAAAAAAGAACAATCCTGGTCTAAAAAAGTGTCTTTGTGATAAGTTTATCACTATGACTATAATGACTAACGAGCGTTAACAAACATTTAAGATAATGAAAGCTACATAAATGTAATTTGAAACTCAGCTATATCACCAAATCACTCTGTTGTAGACTTTTAGTGCCCACTATAGTACTATGTACTGTAACGACGATCTAAAAATCCATAATATCACAATATCGCCCTATTCTTAAGTCTTCATCTTTACTATAACGAATGACCCATTATAGTTCGTTCAGAACTTTAATTAAATCAGGCGCATTAGAGCGACAGTAAACACTGTTATAAAATTCTGCCGTTGTATACTAGTCACATTGGAGGTTGCTATAACGCCTGAATATAACTATACAAAGTCGCGAAGTAAACCTTTAGGTACATCAATTCTTAGTAGGTCGTTTTTGCTGTATAAACTTACAGAGCCAAAATGTATTGTCAAACGGTTTTACACAACAATCAATCACCGCCAAAGCCTTTATACATTGTTTACCTAGCTTTTTTGAGATATAAGGTTTGGTTATAGGGCAAAATTGCTGGTTGGACTGTACAGCCATGGCAAGGGTGCACTGTTATAAAACAAAAATAAGCCAAAATGTGGAATTGTATTCCAGCGTCTGTGTTCCCTTCCACATTTAACCCGTCAGCCTTCAAAGCAAGAGTGAACAGGCATCTTCTGGGCACGCTCGTTCCTTCATAGGCCTCATCCATCGCTTTCCATCAGTCCAGATGCAATAATAAAATATATACAATAATCAATGAAAAAAAAATGATTCCTTTTTAATTTTTCAGGTTATGCAAAAAGCAATTTCCGTGCTCGAGAAGAAAGAACGTAAGTTATTATAATTATTATAAAATATAATGTTTTTTTACTTTCATGCACGTTAGCTCCAAATGTAAAATATACCTACACTCTTAGTGGGCTTTGCCGCAGTTGGGGAAAAACACATCGTTAAATTAGAATAAACACAGAAAACATGAAGGGCCTTACCACAAAAACTTAAACACTTGTTCAACGTGTGTCTAATGTCAGTGTTACGTCAAAGTCCATAGAAATACGTCGTGTTTAGAAGGTGTTTAGCCTAAACAACTGATACTGACACTGTTTTGTGGTAGTAAGGTATGTCTTAAGAAATATTTACTACCAGAATACCAGACGTACTGCAGCGTACCATCCACACTTGGTTGTTATCCCGACCAGTTAATTTTTATAACAAGAAAAAAAAGTATTTTCCCAGCAATATTTTTGCTCAATAGTATTAATGAATGAATAATGAATAAAGTTTATTTATCTTTCAATATCGCTCAATAGTACTTAGTTTGATATCCAGAATGCTTGATATGTTTAGTTTAAGTATGTATCAGAGAAAGAAAACACCGTGAGGAAACCTGGATTTTATAATTAATATTATAAGTTTGAAATTGCTATCCGTTTGGAGCAAGCGAGGTGAGCAGTGCAATGCTCATGCCTTCTCTGTATGAGAAGAGGTTTTTGCTTTGCAGTTAGCCCAGGTACAGCCCGGTTCAAACTTTATAGCGGCTCTGAAGAGCACTACTCGCTGCGCAGTAGCTCCCCCCTCATCCCCGCTGACACGTGAATCTGTTACTGCGCAGCGACTCGACTCATTTTCCGAGCCGCCATTAAGTTTGAATCGGGCGATTTTCAACCCTCGGTGTTGAGCCGAGCATTGAAAATCTAAGTGTGCATCCCAGCGCGTTATAAAAATAATTTTCATATTCATATCGACGGCGAAGTGCCAATAACACCTAACTGACAAAGTCAAAAATTTACACAAACTGAAAAAAGAACGTTCTGAAAATAGACGCGTTGGTTTAATTGGGAGGTATTTCCACATTTTAATTTAATGCTGATGCAACAAAAAAATACACATAGGAGATTTCACTAAAACATGCCAATAACACCTTTAAAGTTTAATTCAAAACGATAAAAAAGTTTCTCGAAAAATGTCGGTTAGGAGGTATTGGCACTTCTCCGTCGATATTCATCTTTATTTGCGTACCATAATACAGATGTTACAATAATGGCTTAAAGGTGATACAGTAATGGACTCTGTAGGACACAGCAAAACTTGCAACTAATTAAAAAATAAATAAACAATGTCATTCTTACTTTATATTATTAAATTTTTGGGAACAAAATAACAAGTTAAAAATTATTAGTAATTAAAATTAAATAATATTATTATTTATTGAGATCATTATCCTTACACAACTTATTTATTATTCTAGTGAATTTATATTTTTGTCATTCAAAAATTCTTGTAATGAATAAATGCTTTTTTAAATAATATTCGCTTGAGTTGACTTATATATGATATTTCACTAGTTTCATTCTTTATGACATCTGGGAGTTTATTATATATTTTTATTGCCATGACATAAGGACTGTTTGAGTGTAGTTTCAACTTTTCAACTTTCTTGTTAAAAATGTAGTGCGCGTAAAAAAAAATGAGTCGTGGGTACGAGGACTTACAGGCTGGTATTATAATGTGGGTCTGTTTGTCGACAGATGTGCCGGTGCTAGTCCAGTTCGCACTGCTGGAGAGCCGCGGCGGCGCCCGCGAGCGCGCGGAGGCGCTGTTCGAGCAGGTGCTGGCGGTGTACCCCGCGCGAGTCGACGTGTGCGCCGCCTACGTCGACATGCTGCTCAAGAACAAAGACCCCGAACACGTCCGGTCAGTTTATTTATTTATTTAAAATAGGCTCGTCAGCAGCTCGTGGCTAAATAATAACAGCCGCACAGGTCGATCGATCAGGTTAAGCTACACTTGCCGCAGTTAGTCTGTGGATGGGTGACCATCTTTACATACCGAGACCCACCGTCCCGGCTGTTATTCGTGGATCTTTGACAGTATTTATGTGTAGTCAGAAGCCCGACAACCAGTCTTACCAAGGGGTATCGTATTACCCAGTAACTAGGTTGTGGAGGTCAGATAGGCAGTCGCTCCATGTAAAATACTGGTATTCAGCTGCATCCGGTTAGACTGGAAGCCGACCCCAACATAGTTGGGAAAAGGCTCAGCAGATGATGAAAGTTTTCCATCAAGCCACATTTTCTGATGTATGTTATTTGTTTTATAGGCAAGTAATGGAGCGTATGACATCGCAGAAGTTGCCAGCACGGAAGATGAAGGTTCTCTTCAAAAAGTGGATAGAAGTAGAGGAGAAGATAGGAGATCAAGAGCAAGTGGACAAGATTAGGCAGCGAGCGATAGAGTATATAGAGAAAGCCAAGTTTTAGTCTACAATGTCAATTAAATAATCAATAAAATATTACGAATTATACTTGTCTTTATATTTTGAACCCATCCGACTGATTAAGAGTGCTAACACACTGGGACGTCATGGCGACGTCGCCGGCTACGTATCCAAACAATTCATATTGAAATGTATGACAGGTACTCACTTGGCTGCGGTCTGGCGACGACGTCGCCAATTTGGAAGCGAAGCCACGACCGACCGGCCTCTACGTGGAGACTGGCGACCTGATGACGCATAGCCGCCACTATTTTATGTACAAGTAAGTTTCGCCTTCCTCACTCAGTGGCCAACTGATCGCCAGGGCTGAGAGTCAGTAGCCACCCTCATTTGGCTAGAGTCACGTAGCCAGCGACGTTGCCATGGCGTCCAAGTGTGTTCGCGCTCTAAACTTTGTTAAAAAAAATATCGTGTGGCAGTGGACTGGCCATGTTTGTCGAAGGACCAGTATTTAATGTAACTAATGGAGAAACAATTAATTAAGGTTGTACACCGATCAGTTCTATACACATTAGTACTTATTAGGGATTTTTGTTGCGCAACACAATCCCAATCTGAATAATTTTGCAGGATTTTTGCTTATCCATTGCTACATACCTATGTTTCAGAAATTTGTCTGCTCAACAACGTAAATAACGCAATGAATGTCGTTGAACTGTCGAAATAAAGGTCATTCCTACTGATAGTGTGTTACGTAATTACCCCACCGGTTATAACTGTATGTTCATATAAGGTTTTTTCTGGAAGTTCGCTGAAGTTGAGTTGGGATTCGGCTCTAGCTACCGGCCGGCCGCGCGAAATTAACGCGCGTTGGCCCAGTGGCAACGACCGCGACTTACGACTAGGAGGTAAGTGTAGGTTCGAACCGTTCGAACCCAGTCAAGCGCTTTACTTTGTGTAAATTATTTCATCACCACTGCTCTCAAAACGGTGAAGGATAACATCGTGGGGAAACTAATAATAATACCTAATAATAATATCCTTGGACATTTCACACAACGCCATATAGTCCCAAGCTATTATGGAAACGAGATGGCTGATAAACTACTTATATACCTTTTTTTTTTTGGAAATACATACATATTATAGATAAAACACCCAGACCCGGAACAAATACTTGTAGGTCGTACAAATATTTGTTCCGTGCGAGAATCGAACCCGCGACATGCTGGGCAGCAGACAATCGCTCAACCACTGCGCCAACCGTGTCGACAACTGGCATGTCCTAGAATCAAGAATTCGAAGACATGTGACATATACCAACCCGCACTGGGCCCGCGTGGAGATTACGGCCCACTCCCTCTCGCTGAGAGATGGCCACATGTTCCCATTGCTGGGATCAGTCCCAACATTATGGGCTGAATATGTTTATGCTATGTACCGTGCACCGGCTTTCTTTTTTTTTTTTGAATGTCATCTCGCAGTTCAACCTATGAGGTTGTCGTCTGCTTAACCGGACTTGCCTCTGAATGCCTCAATAAATTAAGGCCTCCAGCCAGCGCTTAAAAAATTTAGAAACTAAGCGATTAAACGCTAAGGCTAAGGGCATCCCCTGTGGGGTATGGACCTCGGCTTAGGGCGTCTCTGGGAGACGGCAGCACGGGACAGGCTGAATCGGAATGAATTCGGGACGAATTTAAAAGTACAGGCTCAGCGGCGCGGGCTGGCTCGAGCAAGGGTCGGGGCGGTGTCACCGGATTCTACTCCGTTCACCTTATATGCTTTATTTTTATCCAGACGGATGTTTTGTCAAGGGCAGGTCAAAGTTATAAATAAACCTGACTCGTATAGTTTGTGAACTATGTACCTACACCACAGGCCATGGCTATCGTCGTTTTATTTCTGAGACGCTTTTATTCCTTCATTATTTATATTAGAGCCCAGATAAATTAAACTGTCCACAGTCCACAGTATCGATGCCTTGGATCGCGCACGATCTATCACCATAAGCTTGGTTTTCTGCCTATTTATAACAAGCCCTAAGTTACCACTCTCCACCTCCAATCTATGCAGTATCTCCTTCATGTCGTCAAATGTTGTAGCAAGGAGAACAGTGTGGTCAGCGTAACGCAGATTGGAGATTCCACCAACAGCAAACCCCTTTTCCCAGCCCTCGAAAGTTTTCCGAATGATATACTCTCCATACACATTGAAGAGCAGAGGTGAAAGGATGCATCCCTGTCTAACGCCTCGTTCACTAGCGACACTGGGTTCCGATACATTTTCAACTACCGGGCATATCTCCTTCTTTCATAAATCTATTGCCACATGCATACGTTTTCCTATATCGAAGACCTTCGTACGTCTTCGGATCTCGGCGTGTTGAACTCGGTTTAGCCTTCTGCCAAGCATAGACCGCTCCGTGGCTGTCTGTTCAACTCTCAGCCTGTACACAGGCTCCTGCATGAGTGACGTCTCAGCACCGCACATCAGTATAATTTTAAGGGATATTACTGTTATTATTAATACTTATTATAAGGGTTGTTTTATATGCATAGACACAAACTACCGACGTTGTTTTAAAAACTGTCAGTACCTATAATGTTATTTTATCGTTTTCTTCAGAACTAATAAAACGATTTAAAAAAGCCGGTTTGTGGTTTATTTTACGAGTCACTAAGATCTTTATCTGCATAGCCAATAAACATGAAAGTTTATAGGTAACTGTAAGGGGGGGTACCTATAAAAAGAACCCGTTGATATTCTTTGGGTGGCGGGTGAGCACTAAAATTCAATAGTGTTTCAAAAACTGTATCATTTTATTTGTGTGCTAAAATATAAGTTATCGGCACGAGTAGAAGAACAGGACATCGACAAAAATGAACAAATTCGCTTCTTAGTTAATTCATACAAATATTTAGTTGTGAAAGTAAGTGATCCTAATCGGCCAAGTCAAGGACTAATCTAATGCATCTAATTTTCGTATAGTT
Source organism: Gortyna flavago (assembly GCA_963669345.1). Lineage (NCBI taxonomy): Eukaryota > Metazoa > Arthropoda > Insecta > Lepidoptera > Noctuidae > Gortyna > Gortyna flavago. The sequence goes on from OY770142.1 coordinate 16,486,640, forward strand.
TGACCTGTTCCTCCGATTCATATCACTCATTTCCCTAGTTTTAGTTGTATGTACTCCTTGCACATATCTTTCCAAAACATCGCAGGTTTTCTGTATCTTGACTTTTCCTGCTGCATCTGTCTCCAGAACATCGCAGGTTAGTTGAATCATCTCTGATAAAATCTGTGATATTCCTACTACATCTGTCTCCTACACATCGCAGAGTTTCTCTATCATTTCTGTTATAATTTTCACTGTTACGACTACATACATCTGTCTCCAGAACATCGCAGATTATCATAATAATCTGTTATACTGCATTTATATCCACTACAGCGTAGATTGTCTCTCCCTTCTCTGCTTCTACCACATCTTTTTCCAATACAAGAATCATCACTTACCCTGCATTTTTTTCCAATACACTTTATATAATCCCTTACGCTTCTGTTGGAATCATCTCTATTATAACCTTCACTGTCCCTGCTATATCTGTCTCCAGAACATCGCAGATTAGGTGAATCATCTCTATTATAATCTTCACTGTCCCTGCTACACCTGTCTCCAGAACATCGAATATTTGCTGTATCAGCTCTGTTATTATCTTCTACATTCCCGCTACATCTGTCTCCAGAACATTGCAGATTGTCTCTTCCTCCTCTGCTTCTACCGCTCATTTTTTCTTTCTTTCAGCGCTCATTGACATTAATTAAGAACCTAAATATAAACTATGATAATAATAACATTGACGAAGTTGATACAACTATATTTTTAGGAATTATTATTGACAAGAAATTAAACTGGAAGGCACACATAGAGACTATCAGTAAGAAAATAAGTACCTCAGCATATGCTCTTCACAAACTGGCAGCAGTAATTAGTAAAGATGCTTTGCTCACCGCATACTACGGCTTGGTGGAGTCCATTTTAAGATACGGCTTAATTTTTTGGGGCAACTCGACTGACCGGGAACTTATATTTAAAACTCAAAAGCGTTGTATCAGGTCGATGTTCAAACTTGAAACCACTCAGAGTTGCAAGCCTTATTTTCAAAAATACAAAATCTTGACGCTACCTTCACTATATATATTAGAAAATGCGATGTTCGTAAGATCCAACCCTTGCCTATTTTCTCGCATGGCAGATATATTCCCTCGCAATAGACGTGACAATACCCAAATTTGCCTACAACAATATAAAACGGCTCTTATGCGCAAAAGTGTCTTTTGCATGGCTCCAAAAATGTATTAATAAGCTTCCAAAAAACTGGAAGCAGTTAAATGATGTAGCTTTCAAAAAGACAGTAATTAATTTTGTAGCAGATAAGGCTTATTATAATTTGAATGAGTTTTTAGATGAGAAATTCTGATTTTATTTTACATATCTATGTTTTATTATATAAATAATTATATTTTTTTTTTTAAATTTGACTGTACGACATTATAAATAATGATTATTACAGATTCAATTATGATTATATAAAATACTTTTGACATGACTGTGTACACTTTGACAATGTAATATTAATTCCTTTTTATTTTTAATTATGGTTTACAATTTTTTACTTTTCACATTCATTACTTAGTTTTTTGTTAAATTGCCTTCTCTTTAATTGAAGGATATATTAAAAATCACAATTATTTTAAAAACATTTGCACGCCATAGTATGTGGCAAACATGTCTGAATCAATTTACTTTATGTTACCTTGCATGCACTTATTATTATTGTATGTATACACATGTTTGGGCAAATAAATCTTATCTTATCTTATCTTACCACATCTATCTCCAATACAGGGCACGTCGTCTCTCATTACACGCAGACTATCTCTGTCATTCATGTTACGATCATTACTTATCCTGCATCTTTTTCCAATACACTTTATATAATCCCTTACGCTTCTGTTGGTATCATCCCCACTTCTACTGCATCGGTTATCGTTGCAACGCAAATAATTTATATGCTCGTTTCTATCGATTTCATCATTTTGGCTTTCTCCTCTGCTGCTTCTATGTCTGCCACATCTGTTAGCCGCACAGCGCGATTCATAGTTGCTTTCGTCTACGAAATTCATATTGTTTCTCATCATATCTGTTATCAAAAACCATTCTCGACATTTTGCATATGGTGAACAATCCTTAGACCTGACTAATAACTGGCTTAAAATATTGTTTCTGTCATAGCTTGTTACACTTGAAGGCTTACTTTCAATTCGTTTATAGATACTCTCTATACTGCTTAGGGTTTGATAGTTGTCTAGTTCTCCGAGTGTTTCACGTGATGCACCAAGTGCTTGTGTATTATCGATATGAGGAGAAATGTACGCTGTATCTTCATGATGAGTCCTTGGTCCATCTTTGTGGTGGCTGAGCGCTATGTCGTATGAACCATGCTGATTTAACATTTCTTTCAACGAATCGATTCTGAGTGTACCGTCTCTCTTGTCAGCCGGCTTTCCATTTATAAAAGTTATTAATCCAAAGAGGAAAAAATATGAGATCTGAATCGTCATTGCTTACGATTGGCTTGATACCATGCTGTGTGGCACTCAAACTGTTCGGTGATAGTAACTTTATCAAGGCTCTTGGTTATGAGGAAATATAATTGATTGGGAAACTAGTCACGAAGATAAAACTATCGACTTGTAATCCAGCGTGTGATTGAAAATTAAGACACGTTATGTCACTGCGAAGCCTCTGTGATGAGTTCCACGCAGTTGATTAGTCTTCAGTAATGCTCTGTGGAATCCTATATTTCTATGTCTATATTGACATGATATTTTCTAGGAAGTGGTGAAGAGCGGGCGTTTTGGGCGACTATCTTTTGTAATTTTGACGTTCGAAAAGTGCTGATTCTCAGCCTAGTTTGAATAAGACTTTTGATTTTGACCATTGTGTATCATATTTGTTTTGTAACGATTTATTTATTAAAAACTTTATTGTATTTACACATTGCTTTTTTATATATTTATTGTACACCTCGTCAGGATTTACCACACACCAACATAGTTGACTAGACACCAACATGGCTGGGAAAATGCTAGGCAGATTTATTGGTTGGACAGCGTGTATCAGAAACATCGATAGGTAATAATAAATTTCAAAATCAAAATCAAAATCAAAATATTTTATTTCACATAAACCTACATGGGCACTTATGAAACGTCAGAAGCTAGGTGCACGGTTCCAATTGGTCGTTTCCTATGGAGAAGAACCGGCAAGAAACTCCACGGTTACTCTTTTAAAAATATTTGCGTTTTTACAATGTTTTCAAGTTACAATAGCTATGGGAGGACTGCATAGGCCTGTCAACAAGTACCAGGTACTTGATAATATAAAAAACCATATACAGATCTAAAGTCTAAAAGGCCTACAAAGTCCTCACATTTACAAAATTAGAATCCATGAAAAGGATAAAGTAAATAATAAAATTTATAAAAACCTACTAAAACCAAGTGATATGATTGACATTACAACCACTAATAAAGTGGTGAAAAATTAGAAATGTCTATACAATGTCAAATAATAAAATTTTATGTCAAAGAAGTATATAAAAAAATAAACATCTTGATTTGAGAGCAATTAATAGACATTTAAGCAGTTATGCCGTTAATGAGATGCCAGGGAAGCCACATGTGCAGAAGGAATTATTGCCAGACTACCTTGTCTTCAACGTAGTCTTTAATCTTATAATATGCTTTTTTGATAAGGACACGTTTGATGAGGGTTTTGAACTTTCCATCGCTAAGTTCTGTAACCGGCTTTGGCAGCTTGTTATAAAAACGGATGCTGTTTACAAGAAATGACTTGCTAGTTTTAGTTAATCTAAATTTAGGTATCACAATTTCATGTTTACTACGTGTATTTATATTATGGAAATCGCTTCTTGTTTTGAAAAGTCCTAAGTTTTTGCGAACATACAAAATACTTTCTAAAATATAAAGAGAAGGCAGACAACAACTTGCACTCATGAGAAGTCGTGAGAATAATGCTATCTTATTATTTGAAGTACCTACTACAATTAATTATTATCTATAAATATTTGCATAATTACGTATAAAAGTTGCACAGTTTAGTTCGATATCGGTGCAGTGCGCGCCTCGCGGTACCTACTACAAAATATTGTAAACATTATAAAAAGACTAACAGTGAAGGTTCATTCCCATTCTTTTCCATACGAAACTAACTTTTAAGAGGGGCTTCTAGAATCAATTCAATTTTTTTTATAAATTTTGACGTTCAAAAGTGCCTTAAGCCTACTTGAAAATTAAATTATTTAACTTTGTCTTTTTAACCATCATCTGCCTAGCCTTTTCCCAACTACGTTGGCTTCCAGTCTAACCGGATGCAGCTGAATACCAGTATTTTACATGGAGCGACTGCCTATCTGACCTCCACAACCCAGTTACTGGGTAATACGATACCCCTTGGTAAGACTGGTTGTCAGACTTTCGGGCTTCTGACTACCCGTAACGACTGTCAAAGATCCACGAATGACAGCCGGGACCAACGGCTTAACGTGCTTTCCGAGGCACGGAGGGGTCTCGGTATGTAAAGATGGTCACCCATCCACAGACCAACCGCGGCAAGCGTAGCTTAACCTGACCGATCGACCTGTGCGGCTGTTCTTATTTAGCCACGGGCCCCTCACCTCTCCTTTGTCTTTTTAACCGACTTCTAAAAAAGGAGGAGGTTCTCAATTACGTAATTTTTTTTTATGTTTGTTCTCGCATAAATCCGTCGGTAGCCAACCGATTTGAAAAAAAGATTTTTTTTCCCAAATGGTTCCATGAAAATTTTATAGAAATGGGACAAGCGGTTTTTGAAAAAATTACAACGATCTTTTCGTTTACGGCCATCGGAACTACTCAATGATAAATATTTCACGGGTTGTGATTCGATTACTTTATCCCGTGACTTTACCTAATATGGTTTCTAAGCAATTTATGCGCGTCACAATGCGTATGGTGAGGTTGTTGAGGAATTCTCCTGGTTCTTACCAGGAGAACTCCTCAACAATTAACGTCCCAGCAACGTGAAACGCAATATTTTATAAAAGGTGATGAGCAGTTGACTTTAGGCTATTGTAAATTAGATAAATTACAAACTCTCCCACTAAAAACTGAAAAATAAAAACTTTTTTACAAAAAAAAAAAACAACTGCCTTCCAAAAAAAAACTACAAAGTGAATTTAATTTCGGAAGTCGGTGTCAATAAACGAAAATGCAGAGCCAACGACACCGACTTCCGAAATTAAAGTTATTTTTCACTTGTAGTTTTTTTTGGAAGGCGTTTGTTTTTTATGTATAAAAAATTTTATGCAAACAAAACTCGAATGCAAAATAATTAATATTGTCGTTATTTCCAGATGACTGACCCGAAACCTGGATTAAATGCAGAGAAACTCAATGAGCTAATAGCTACATTTTTACAATACTTCAAGGCATAATGTCGATTAGGCATTCCTACTCAGATCTTTTTCAACCGCGGTAGCTTGCCGGAGAAAGTAAGACATTATCTTAGACTTTGACTTTGATTTAATCACAAATTATGCCGAATAGATTTATAATAAAATTATCACAATAACAATCACAGAGCCTGAAGAAACGGCTGCGGCTAACGAAATGTGTGGTCGTAGGTTCGAAATTTCGAACCCAGACTTTTTTCTTGGGCAGCGGGATTGTCCGAAAGGGTTACCGCTACCCCTGAACATAAAGGGCTAAGGAAAGAACACGGATTGGTTTTAGTCAGTAAGAGTCTGACACTCCCTTCCGCTCCACCCAGAGCGGGAGGGGTCATTTGATGATTTCCCATCCTTAAAAAAAAAAAGACTTTTCTTTGTGTAAATCTTTTTCGTCACCACTGCTCTCAAAAACGGTGCGGGCAAACATCGTGAGGAAACCGGTGTCCTAGAACCGAAAAATTCGAAGAAATGTATATGTCGCCACTGGGCTGGCGTGGTGGACTACAGCCTAGCCTGTCTGACAGAGAGGAGATCTGGGGGTTATTGCGTAACATACTATCAGTAGCAACGGGTTTCAATTTCACAGTTCAACAACATTCATTGCGTTATTTACGTTGTTGAGCAGAAAAATTTTTCGAACATATGATGCAATGGATTGGATTAGCAATATCTTTCCAAAGGATTCAGACTGAGATTGATAGCGTGTTGCGCTATAAGGGTGCTCTGTCTAATGACAACATTGCATCATTTTATTTTGCCGTGACCGTCAGGACAAAATAAAATGACATAGAATTTTATTCGCACAGTCTTATCCACTGGTCGTATGCCAGCGCCGAATTTACCCCATCATACTCTATGTAACGACAAGGGTTAATAAACGGTAATTCCACATGTAAATGGACAAAAATTCTACTTATTTCCAGATGAGAGACCCTGGTGTCGAACCTGCCCCTGACGGTGAGGATGGCGACGCAGACGCTGAAATTTTTCAATACCTCGCGCAAATGAAGCTTTCCAAAGGCTTTATTAGTGACTTGATCAACTTCAGTAGACTATCTAACAAAGTAAGTTAAGATATAACAATCCTTAATGAACCCCTACTGGTTTAGCCTCCTCATCATCATTATCACCGTTCTCCTGTCCTTATCCCAATCTATTTGTGGTCGGTGAAACATGTCTTTTCTTCCATCCTTTCGTCGTCATCTCGATAGTGCCCTCTTTCTTGCCTTATCGTCTTTCACACAGTCCATGTCATCTTTTCTTATGGTCTGCCTCTACTCTTATATATCATAAACAACTCAAAGTTTGGCTTATGTACCTATAGAGTTCTCCAGACCATATTCGGCCATGGTGGCCAATCTAAACGGAGACTTGCCTCCGGCGTGGGAGATATTATAATAGTGCACAAGTATGTGCATAGAGACTGATGCATTCCCTCTTCTCTCACTCTCTTGTCGCTTCGTGAGATAAAAATACTTACTTGTATTATACAACGACCGCGAACCGTTTTTTAAACGAAGGCTTAAATTCTATATTAGTTCTCAGGACGAGAAATCAGCAAGATTAAAAAGTAAACTTAGAGCAATGCGACTGTCGGAGAGAATAGATAAAAAAACGCAGAAAATAGAAAAAAAGGAATACGTTACTAGAGAAAGATATTGGTCAGTTAAAGAAGACGATGGCACTGAAAAATACTGAAATAGACGACAATATTAAAGGAATCAAGGAAAATACATCTATGGAAATAGGTGAAATTATGAAAAATATAAATGCTATTAAAGAAAGAGAGACCAAAATGAAATCTTCGGACAAGGAGACTAAAAAACGCAAACCGAGATGGAGAAAAATATTGAGGATATGGAAAAAACATTGGCTTTCACTAAAGAGGCCATGGATCGAAATATTAGAGCTATGAAACAACAAGAAGTTGAAGAGAAAAAATATTATGATAAGGAAATTCAAAAAAATTAAGAGGAGGCGAAATACGATCGCACTATGAAACTAAATCAGATTGAGAATAAAAAGAATATTGACGCTGAAATGAAAAAATGGCCGTATTTTTAATTCAGAAGGATGCGAAAATCCAGAAAAATATCAAACTCGTCACTGAAGACATTAGGCAGTAAAAATAATCGTATCAACAGTTTGTGGTAAGTAGATACTCGTATTATTAGAAATTGATGTCACACTAATATTTTATTTGGCGCGGTCTTATAGGAAAAACCATTGGTTTCTTAAAATAGGTAATCATATTATATAAAAACACGTGTGTCAACTAAAATAACTTTATTTGCAAATACTTGAACATGAAAGTCTTTGTCGACTTCAATGTGTTATTGTTTACAAAACTCTCAGGTTTTGGCATCGGTGGGGGCGGTGGAGGTGGCGGGCCTGCTGGAGTAATACTATTTACTGGCACTGAACTTTGAATCTTATTGCTAACGTCTGTAGGCTCACTAGTAAAACAACGAGTACCATAGATAGATACTGGCGCGCAAACTTCATATCCTAATTTAGAATAGAAGTTTTCCTGTCCTTTCGTTGACAAATGAAGCATTCTTAATTTTAACACGTTCTTACAGTATTCTTCAACTTGTCTCATAAGATAACTACCTAGTTTTTTACCTCGCATTGCTTTACTTATAACTACAGTTTCTATGAAACAACTGTCGGGTATGCTGGGGATTGGAGTTAATTTACAATGTCCCAGAAGGTGCTTCATGTCGTTGATGAGAATTAAACTGGTTGGCAGGTGGTTGCAGGATGCTTGGAGCGACATCATCCGGGCTGTCTCACTGCGTGGCCACTCATCGTTAATTAGGTCGCAACATGGCTTCAAATATTGAGGATTTTCGTGTAAGCGTAATACTTTTAGATTTTCTGATTCCATTTTGTACCTAGAAAATAGAAAAAAGATTTTTATGCTAGCAATCTTGCTTTCTGTCATAATGACATTGACAACTATATGATTTTTCCTCTATGATCTTATGACTTATGTCAAAAACTTGAATCCAGGTTAGATTTTGGGTTTTTTGTATTGTTTTCTACAGTAATTTCCCACAAAATCTAATAAATTCTAAATGTTAAAAGAACAAATAGTACTTACAAACTAAACTATATCCATTTCTGAAGCTAAAGCTTCGCACTGGCACAGTATTAGAGATTTTTATCTGGTAAATTTTTGATACATATTGTGGGCAAAAGTACCCTGTGTTGTGGGCCGCGGAGACGGGCGCAAACTAACATTTAACTAACCTATTTATAGCTGTCACACTTGTTTAGAGCAGGCCGAACAGTAGATCACCTGTTTTTAGTATGATCTAATTTATTACGACATTAAAAGTATGTACCTACATTGATTAGATAATTTTGAATTCTTCGTCAGAAATTTTTGGCAGAATCATAAAACAATTCATATCACGCAATTCTACTGTTTGACATTTTTTCACACCTATAAATCCCTGAAGGGTTAGGCAGAGGTGTACCTGTAACATTTTACGAATCTCCATACAAGACTGTCATACAGATGTAATTGCGTGATATGAATTGTTTTTATGATACTGCCAAAGTGGCCTTTTTACTCCCCCAGTTCATTGCAACATTTTGATACTTATTTACATTTTGTGCCTAGGTACTCTAATGTTATTAAAACATTTCATAATACACATAAAATCACTTACAAATTGGTTTTTAAATGAAACAGTAAATTACTACTGAAGTTTGTCAAACAGCTCTGCATTCATTTAATTAATCTGTAGTTATCATACATACCTACGGCTTAAAAAACTTTGAAAAAATCTTGATGAAAACACAAATACTTTTTTTAACTCATAAGGACAATGTTGCATGTGGTTAGACAGAAAGCTGCCCCCAACATAGTTGGGAAAAGGCTGAATGATGATGATATGGAATGAATTACATCGAAAACTACCTTGAATTAATCTTTGAAACAACAAAAAAAAATATCTAAGTGGTGATATCATCCATCACCTGTGCCATAATTTGTTTAGTAAATAAAATACCTACATAGTGTAATAATAATATACTTATTATGTTTTTTTCTTAGGTACAGAGAACCACCATAAAGCATGAATGGTGATGACGACATACCCTCCCTCTCTGCGGAGACGTTTGCAGCCCTGCAAGAGTTCTACTCGGAGCAGCAGAAAAGGCAGGAGATCCTCGATAAACTGCAAGCTGATGATAAACTCAAAGAAAATATATTATTTGATGAAAATTGGGTAAGTAGGTCTCAGCTCAAAAAGATGTATATCAACAAAAATTGTTTTATTTTTGAGGTACATCCCATTATCCCCATTGTCATGATCCATGGTGATAGTGCAAATATTGTTTCAATAGATTATGGTCCCACTATGTCCATTAGTCATTTTGCATAATGACGAATCTTCTCACAATATCTCATTTGTGGCTAAGTAATAACAGCTGCACAAGTCAATTGATCAGGTTAAGCTACTCTTGCCGCGGTCGGTCCGTGGCTGGGTGACCATCTTTACGTACCTGGACCCATCCATGCCTCGGAAAGCACATTGGTCCTGGCTGCCATTCTTGGATCTTTGACAGTCATTACGGGTCAGCGGAAACCCGAAAGTCTGACAACCAGTCATGCCAAGGGGTATTGTATTGCCCAGAATTTTGTATTGAATTAATGTTTAGCCACAAAATATACAGGGAGATTTTTTTATCACCATTTAAATTTTTACAGTGTGTTCTACGCATGATTATGAAAAACTTACACTATGGGACCAACTCTAAAATCTCGAAAAAAAAATCTGCTGTTTCATACAAAAGTTCAATACCTACTTGACCAAAATGTATGAAACAGCTGTTTTTTTTTCGTGATTTCAGAGTTGGTCCCATAGTGAAAGTTGTTCGTATTCATGGGTAGAACATCCTGTAAAAATTTGGATGGTGAAAAAAAAAACTTTGCCGATTCGGTACTTCATTGTAGCTACACATTATGGAACACAAATTGCAGACAATCAAATTAATTCTTGTTGATACAGCTCAGACGCATTACACACACACACATCACACGTTATGACGTTATCACATCTCTTGTTCATACATATTTTTGAGGCTGTCCGTATTATATCAGTGGGACTATATGGCGTTGTGTGAAATGTCAAAGGATATTATTATTATTAGATTTGAAAACAGGCTGTGTTTTATAATTTGTCTTGAAAGAAAACTCCTGACATTTTACTTCTTAGGGCGCATTCCACAAAACTTTTATACCTAGAATAAGTCTTATCCTGAGAATAAATTTTGAATTTTTGACAGTTTTTACATACTAGAACTGTCAGACATCAATTTTATTCCACGTATAAAAGATATCTTACGTGTAAAATGTCTTGTTTCAGTCCTTAAATTTTTACTATTGTCTACAAAAAAACCGTATTATGAAGAATCTAAACAAATTGGAACAATCGCATACCACAGGGGAAACAATCTGGGCAGTCTGGACAGGGACCCAAAAAGCCGGACATGTTCGGATGGATGGTAACCCTACAGTCCAAGAGAGCCACTAACAATTGACAAATGAATAAATTGTGTCTTATTATTTTGTTCCAGCAACTGAGTCAATTCTGGTATGATGAGGCTACGGTGCAGGCTCTAGTGAAAGTCGCAGACAGGCTGGTGGGCGCGGGGGGGAGGGTGGCACTCATCTCCTGCCCCACCCTGTTTGTGCCACTCAAGAGGCAGATTGGGGATAGAGCAACAGGTATTTTTTTTTTTACTTAAAAACAATATTTACTTTACCCTTTATAAATTAAGTTGATTTTTTGGCTTCAGTACTTGGGTACTGAAGCCAAAAAATCAACTTAATTTATTGACAGATAGTTAACTATCTGTCAGTCTGTCATAAGGCGGTATCTTTTGAACCGTAATAGATAGATACTTCAAAAGGGGATTGAAGATTTTTATATGGAGCCTGGCATACGAATAGGCCCCAATTTTCTTTTTCAAAATGGCGGCCACACATGTAACCTGTATAAATCGATAACTGACATCAATACAAACAGAAAACATAATAAGACCAAACCCCATACTGTCATGTTTCAGAGATGTTCAAAGTTGATCACTTGTCATCCATATTGTTTCAACTTGCTTACATTTTGTTGCAAAGATTTTTTAACATTCAGTGATTATTTCAAACATCTATTCATCAAGATGTAAGCAAGTTCAAACAATATGGATGTCACATCCACATGGTCACCAACATTTATACATATAGGTTTCATAGCCGCCATTTTTTTTTTCAAAATGGCGTCCACGCATTTGAGGTAGGTATGCCACGGACCTTCAAAGCCCTTTCGCAGAGTGTTATATCGAACACAAACGGCCGTAAAAAGTTTCTGACCCCCTTTAATTTTCAACTTTATTTTATTTAGGTACTACTCCAAGAAACTTTTTTCGGCGTTTATTGCTCGATCGTTATAATAATTTATGTAGTGTTAAATATAACGCTAAGCTAGCTGCGGGGCAAATGTCGTAATTTTTTGAATGTTCACAGTCTGATCTCATTGCAGTCTCAATCTGTCAAAAATACCTCTAATTTCCCTACATTTTTGACATTGATTGTCGCTGAAATGAGATTGCGAATAGATTTTGAACGTTTTTAATTACGGGAATTGGCCTTCTGAACTAACACCTAACATATGTATTGTTTCCAGTAACCCTTCTTGAATACGATCGTCGTTTCGAAGTCCATGCTCCTGACTTCGTGTTCTACGACTACAACAACCCCGAGAAGCTGCCGCCCGAAGCGCTGGGCTCGTACGACCTGGTGATGGCTGACCCTCCCTTCCTCTCCGAAGAGTGCATCTCCAAGACCTCGCAGACTATCAAAGTCATGTCTAAAGACAAAATAGTCGTGTGTACAGGAGCTATCATGAAGGATAATGTGAAGGAACTCCTTGGTCTGAACCTGTGCGAGTTTCGACCTCATCATAGAAATAATTTGGCAAACGAGTTCTCGTGTTACGCTAACTTTAATTTGGACGAGATTTTGAGGTGATACGCATGTAGTTTTGTAATTTCAATAATTTAAGCAAGTTGAATTATTTTAATAATTTTCAGACGAGACATTTCCCCATTAGAGCATTTAATAGTAAGTAATTTAGTGTTTTAATTTTGCTCTTTATTTGGGAAACCCCGGGGATACTTCTGAGTATCCCTGGGTAGATAAAGGTATAGACAGCAAAAAAAACTTGTTACGAACCCAAATGTTGAAATGTTTTTAATATTACAATAGCTTTAATTTATGGATATTTTCTAAAAGAAAATAAGGTTATAATCCGTTTCTGGGTAACTTTTACATTAAGAATATTTCGTAAACCATATGTATTATGAGTATACCATCATATTACTGTTATTGTTAAAGAAATTAAACAAAATATTGTAAAACATTTCCTGTTTTATTGTTCATCCTTAACAAAACTAATTTATTTGTTACATTACATTATGCTGGTAAACATCAGGTTTTATTAATTCTCTCAATTTGATAATATGCAATTAATTTGCTAAGATAAAAATTACGCGCATTTATGCAACAACACCATATTACATTAACACGAAGACTTACTGCTTATACTTAGATTGTTGAACTTTCTTCTTTTAATTTTATCCCTAGGGATGGGAAGTTATGATTATAAGATGGTGCTCAAAACTACCCGTTGACTACATAGGGTATTTAACTACTAACACAAAAACAGGGTCAAATTAAATTGTAAATTGGCTAGCGAAACTTGGCAGACGATATGGGTAACGATATCTGTGCGATTGTGATGTGCGTAATTTGGTTATGGTATTACAGTTTTGCTATAGTAGTTATCTACCCTGTGACAATGCTATAAAGAACCCATTACTTTTAACAGTTTAAAAAAATAACAGTAAGTCGCCACACTCAATAAACTCATATATCAACAAAATAGTTACATATTTCATTGAAATTTGAAAACTTACAATACATGTAGGTAATAATGCTTTATGCGCGATAAAATACGTATCGATGTAAATGGACACCGAAGACAATGAAAGGCTTATAGATCAATAGTATTGGTATACAATGTGTATCAGAGAGTCGGGTTCTTATTTCAAGGGTGCGATACAGACCATCAAACTGAACAACTTCCTCCATGGGACCAACATCGTAATCGCGAAAAAATAATCAGCCGTCCCATACAAAACTTCAATACCTAGTCAAGCACACATTTTTGATACACACTGTATGTTCATTAATTATTATTATAATTACAATAAGAATAAATCAGCGTGATGTAGAAAGTGGAAAAGCTGTCCATTGACATCGATTTTTTTTTCTAACTAAGAGGACTTACATGGTGATGTAATAAAATATCAATAGACACTCTCATTTTTATTATTATATAATAAATTCTTCACTTATCACTATCAAATAAATAAATGATTTTTACTCGCAAAATTGAAGGAAACATTGGCTTTTTATTTTCGTTTTGCTTGAATAAATATGTAAGTAAATCGAATAATATTGTAAAAATAAACAACCAACAATTTGGGGGACCAAATATTACAACAGCCGAGATTATTAGGTTAAATTATTAAGAAACTACTTCTCAAATTCTATTGAGATTTTTTCTATGAACTGCAATACATTAAAATTCCTATTGGTCTCGTTCATTTATTTATATATTTTTTTAAATATCTAATGTATTCAAATTATACATATGTATCAATATTACATCGGCCGATAACGCACTTTGACCAAGCATTTCCTTGGTAATTCCTAACAAAAAAAGAAATTTGTACTAAAAATCAAATAATATTTTTCTTCAAAGCCATCGACATGAATAAATTCAACAGATACACTGATAGTATGCACTTATTATAGTAGAACAACTTGAAAAGTGACGCCCCATCATTCTAACTGTGACACAACCACTTAATCGTAAAGAAACATTGCAGTAACCTAATATTTAAGGGGGATGTACTAAAGAAGCTCGCGAAATTAAAATTTCCTTACGTTTTTTGAAATTTGTAGGTCAATATTAGGTCATATGGTGCAACCCGCCACTCACCTGCAAATTGAAAAAAACTTCGGGAAATTTCGCTACTCTGGCGCTTTCGGCTTAAGGCCCATATTAGTACTGTTGGGTCCACATTCAAAGTTGTCTAACTATACTTATTAAAATGTATTACAATTAAACATTTATTGGGTCTATCTACAAGGCCATTATGTTCTACTCTGGTTTGGCAGATAAGCCGATTTTTTTTTTACTCATTAATTATGTCAAATAAATACTTAAACAACAATCAGATAAACGTTTAGGCTCACAGCAAAAATAAGTCTTATGAAGACTTGGTTTAGGCTTGAAATTAGAAGTTTGTTAGCTAGATAGATTTGTTTAAGGAGGTGCACTCAGCTACTTAAATTTAATGTTACCTGTCTGCTAAAGACACAGATCGTGTTAGGGCGAATTTCACCAATTAATGTGAACGTGATCACCATGTATTTCATTGGTGGAATTCGCCCTGTATGAAAAGACAGTACCTACTGATTATCGACCAGTATATAAGCCCACATTCGCACGGACCGGTCGTGAAAATATTGCGGCGGGATTTTCAACTCTCGGTGTTAAACTGAACATCGATAATCCAACAGAGCGCATTTCAGCGCGTCGAAAAATCACACTGTTGGATTTTCAGCTCTCGGCGCTTAGCAGAGCGTTGAAAATGCAGTGTGAAAAAGAAATCGCCGCGGGAAAAAATCGCCCGTGCGTACCTGGGCTAAAACAGAAAGTTACTAAGATTAAGGGTCAATTTCACCAAACTGTTAGTTATCATATAATTTTTCGCGACTGTTTCTCATAGTAAGTACATAGTATACGTCAAAATGTTTAACCAACTGAATATGGAAAACTGGCCCTTGGGCCTTGATATTGTTTTTTTTTTTAATAATGATTGCTTTCTGTAAAACCGTATTAAAAAAAAATACTATGGCTATATAATAAAAGTGAATATTGACGTTATGAAGGCGCTCACGATAGTCTAGTACGCATGCGTAATGGCTTTCTGGTACATTTGAAAGCTCACAGAAGCGGTACCGTCGCGAACTATAGAAGGTGTAACAGAATAAACGCAAGACCTAGTTTGTTCATAATTGACTATTGTATCGATATCAGATCAAAAATTTTGTATTATGCCATACTGACCGCCGATTGAGCCAAAGAAAAATCAATCTTACTTCAAGGCAATAAGACTCAATTTTAAATGCATACAGTATTGCTAAAGTCAACACGATTTTCTTAGTAATAACAGTTAGCTCTAAAATAAAGTTTTGCTCATTGTATTATGTTTTTAACTCGATACTCTAATTGGGGTGTATGAGGTCTTGTGTTAATTATGTTACACATTGTAGAAATAATTAGTCATATGTAAATAATAAAGTGATAAATCATTAATGTCCGAGGTCTTAGGTTTTTAGGGTTCCGTACCCAAAGGGTGCCAACGGGACCCTATTACTAAGGCTCTGCTGTCTGTCCGTTTGTCACAGGGCTGTATATTTTAAACCGTAATAGGTAGACACTTGACATTTACAGAGTGTGTACTACTATGGCCGCTACAATAACAATGAATAAAAACAAAATGAGGTAACGTGATTTTTAAGAATAAAAAAAAATGTGTTAGATACTGCACGGTGCTACGGAACCCATTGTTTGAGAGAACGACTCGCACTTGGCCGCTTTTTTCATTTATTGTCCGATTACCTCTAAGCAAGCAAGAGGTATTTAGTACACTGAAAGGTTTCTTTAATATACAAAATAACAGAGGCGCAATATCTCGTAATTTTAAGAACGTCCACAGTCTGATCTATCTCAGTCTCAATACGTCAAAAATATCTCTGATTTTCCTACAATATTGACATTTGTTTGTCGCCGAGATGAGACTGCGACTAGATTTTGAACGTTTTAAATTACAAGAATTGGCCTTCTGAGCACTCTTTCATAATTATTTATACAATTTAAATAAATACTGTTAGTATAACTTTCCAAGGCTGCTTTTAGCAAACTAGCTACTGTAAGTATATTATAAATCATATTATTAATATTCTGTCCAACTTTTCAAAAATGTCTTTAAGATTGAAAATAAATTAATTAGAAATGTCATAAAAACATATTTTAGGGTTTCGTACCCAAGGGTGCCAACGGGATCCTATTCCTAGGCTCCGCTGTCCGTCCGTCTGTCACAGGGCTGTATCTTTTGAACCGTAATAGACACTTGAAACACATATAAAAATATGTAGTTGTTCAGTACTGTACGGTGGTACGGAACCCTCTGTGTTTTTTTTTACTTTGACTACATGCATTAAATATCAAAGACTTCTGTGAAGTTACGAAACTAGTAGCTCTAGCAAGCTAAAAATGAAAAGTATAATTATATAATTATATGGTCAGCCATTTAAATAATAATCACAACCGTAGCGACATAAAAATAAACTAAATTGTCTTTTGAGGGTCACAGGTAGTGGTTAACTAGAAATAATACACTCCCGGACTCCGAAATCGAGCCTCCGTGCATTTTCTTGTTATGTATAAGCATAAGTTATAACATAATGAGCCTATAATGTTCCCACTGCTGGGACACAGACCTACTCTCTATGAGAGGGAGTGGGCCGTAATTCACCACCATAGTGCGGGTTATCGGAGATCACATGTCTTCGAATGTTAGGTAATAAATATAAAGGCCTAAAATAACAAAATAGTGATGAGTGAAAAAAAGTACTGATGAAGTTTTAAAGCCGATATATTTAGCCATCATAGTTCCAAATTTAAAAACAGTCGCAGATCTTTAGACGAAAAAAATGCAGAGTGGTTCGAGTCAGGTGTCCGGAAGACGTATGTCGTCTTGACTATACAGTGGGTTAGGATAAACGAACGATACTTTATGGTAATGAAAATTAACAACTCTTACTACAGGAAAAACCCTTTGAGAAAAAAAATCTGCTGCTCCATACATTATTTTCCCATAATCAATCAATCTGCTTAGCCTTTTCCCAACTATGTTGGGGTCGGCTTCAAGTCCACCGTAACCAGAAGCAGCTGAATACAAGTATTTTACATGGAGCGACTGCATCTGACTTAAACAAACCAGTTAATAGCCCTTTTGGTAAGACTAGTTGTCAGACTTTTGGACTTTGACTGCCCGTAACGACTGTCAAAGATCTATAAATGACTGCCGGGACCAACGGCTTAACGTGCTTATCTAGACAGGGAGGAGTCTCAATATGTTATGGATGGTTACCCATCCACGAATCAACCGTAGCTTAACCTTCAATGGACCCGTGCACCTGTTATTACTTAGCTCACGAGGCTATACCTCGACAAAATTTAGGGAAAAGCAGTTGCTTTTTTCTTCATCTAACAGAGTTGGTCCTACAGTAAACGTTGTACATTTTCATGAGTACTACGCTCTCGTAAAGTATGTTCCTCGATTAACCGAACACACAGTCGAACTATAAGTAGAATGAGTGAAACATTTTAGCTAAATACCTATGTCAATACCCGCCTCACAAGTTTCTAGAAAACAGGGGGAAGGACTGTTGAATGTTGACTGACCTTCTTTGTGCAGTCTCTGTTTGATTAGTTTCTTTTTAATTCTGTACTACTGTCGTAGGTATTCTGATTTTAAAGAATGACTTTTGTATTCGCCAATGTGACCGCTTGATGGCTGCACTCATGTATTTTTTTTTCACGAAAATTCCCTACAACAAGTTAACAGGGTTATGGGCCCAGACTACGCAAAGAAGTGGAATTTTACGTAAGTACTAAGATATGATGAGCGGACAAGACCTGGCAACTATGTCTGCAGGAGGCGGAAGCGTAAGTGGGCTTTGTATTGAGAGACTGAAAGGGCGAGACAATTACCTCCTCTGGAAGTTCAATATGAGAAACCTGCTTATCCATGACGACCTTTGGTGTTCTATCGACGGGTATCTGGAGGGCGATAAGACCAGTCTGGAACTGAAACGGCGTAAGGATGAAAGGGCGTTGGCTAAGATCTGCCTGTCAGTGGACGCTTCATGCGTGTCCCACGTGATGACTGCGAAGACAAGTAAGGATGCCTGGCTGAGCCTGGAGAAGGCGTATGACGATAAGGGCATAGGCAGGAGATTAAAACTGTTGCGGATGCTGTGCTCGGTAAAGTTAGACGATTTTGGCGGTGATATGGATAAATATGTTGGCGAATGTTTGTCGTTGTCACAACAGTTGGCGGCTGTAAATAAACCGATTGACGATGAGTTCCTGGCGGCGATTATTCTTCAGGGATTACCTCCTAAGTTTGATCCAATGATCATGGCCTTGGAGAGTAGTGTGAGCGACCTAACCAGTGACTTCGTGAAGGCTAAACTGCTACAGAATGCGAAGTGGTCTGATAATTGCAAGGGTGGAGATTGCCTGATTGCTGATAAGTTAGAGAAAAGGTCTGGTAAGAGGCGCCAAAAGAAGAAGCCGAGGTGTTGGAACTGCGGAAAGTCTGGTCACGTTAAGAAAGAATGTACCCAGAAAGGGGCTGCGATGGTCGCGACTCGGTTCTTGGCTGACACGTGGTATGTAGACTCGGGTGCGTCGAGTCACATGACGGGACGGCGAGACTGGATATACGATTTTTCTACAAGGAGTGTAGAGGTGAACGTGGCGAGCGGACAGACTTTGAAATGCGTCGGTATCGGTAATGTGTGTTTGAAACTCGGAGATTATGATTTGACTCTTAAAGAAGTGATGTACGTTCCGGGATTAAGTGTTAATTTACTGTCTGTAAGTAGTTTAGCAGTTAAAGGGCTTAGAGTGGAGTTTATTGAGTCTACTTGTAAGATTTTTAGATATAAATCTTGTATAGCTAGTGTTAGGTCTGTTGGCGGGGTATACAAACTGCATACTAACGCGGTAGCTTTAAGTAGTGTAAATAATGAGGTTTCAAAGGAGTCTTGGCACCATAGATTGGGTCATTTGAGTTATGACAGCTTAAAGTCACTGTCACACGTTATTAATTTTCAGAATGCAGAAATTACAAATAATTGCGATGTTTGCATTCTTGGAAAACAAATAAGATTTCCGTTCAAGAAATCTGGTCGTGACGTAGCGACTAAGCGGTTAGATCTGGTGCATACAGACTTGTGTTCGATTCCTGTTGCGTCCCACTCAGGTAAGCGGTACATTTTAACTTTTCTAGACGATCACTCGCGGAAAGTATTCTTGTACTTCTTGAAATATAAGAGCGAAGTAGCTAGCGTCACCATGGACTTTGTTAGGCTCGTGGAAAACCAATGTGAATCCAAGGTAAAGGCAATACGCAGTGATAACGGTACGGAGTACGTAAATAAAGAGCTGAGCGCATTCTTCAGACTGAAGGGTATTGTGCATCAGGTCACTGTTCCGTATTCACCCCAAATGAATGGTGCGGCGGAGAGGTTGAACAGAACTCTTTTAGAACGGGTACGTTGTATGTTGTATCACGCGGGTTTGGATCAGAAGATGTGGGCTGAGGCGGCTAACACTGCCGGGTACCTTATTAATCGGTCTCCGTCTAGTAGATTAGGTGGGAAGACGCCCGAAGAGGTTTGGTCGGGTAATAGGGTAAATTATGATCACTTACGGAGTTTCGGTTGCGAGGCCTATGTACATATTCATGACGTTAAGCGAAATAAGTTACAACCTAAGAGTAAGAAATACATTTTTGTCGGTTATGAAGACAATGGAAGATCTTACAGGTTGTATGACTCTGAGACACATAATATTATAAGAAGCCGTGATGTCAAATTTAATGAAAGTGTGTTCCCAGCCAAAGAGCTAGGAACTGGACACGGATCAGCCACTATAGAAATATTTCTTTCAGGGGAAGAAGTTGACGATTCCAACAGTGAGTGGAAGTCAAGAGTGCCTGAGAGTGAAGTGGTTGGTGATGCAGCTCGGGAATCTGTCACTGAAGAGCCAGTAACGAGGAATGTTGAGCCGGTTGTGTCAGCGAGCGGTGATGATGGCGGCGACAACACTTTGGTTTTTGAAGATAGCGTTGAGGAGGTGGTAGAGCCTCCGGAACCGAGGTACAATCTTAGATCTAAACAACCTAAGGGTTTGTACGCACATGATGCGATCCCAGCTGAACCGCGCACTGTTAAGGAAGCTCTAGGTTCAGGGCAGAGCGACTTGTGGCAGCAAGCTATGCAGGTGGAGATTGATTCGTTCAATCAGCATGATGCTTGGGAGTTGGTGGATCGGCCTATGGGCAAAAACGTGGTTCGGAATAAATGGATCTTCAAAATTAAGTGTGACGCCGAGGGGAAGATAGCCCGATATAAGGCTAGGTTAGTAGCCAAGGGTTTCACCCAAAAGTATGGTGAAGATTATTTTGAGACGTTTTCACCGGTAGTACGGTACAGTTCGTTGCGACTGTTGTTGGCGATAGCCGTAGGGATGGATCTTGATATAGACCATCTGGACGTACAGACGGCGTTCCTAAATGGCAATTTAGATGAGGAAATTTTTATGTTTCAACCGGAGGGGTTCATTTCACCTGGAGAAGAAAATAAAGTCTACCAATTGAAGAAGGCGGTCTATGGACTGAAACAAGCTTCACGAGCTTGGTATCAGAGGGTAAAGGACGTGCTTCTGCTGACAGGTTTTGTTCAATGCCAACTTGAACAATGTATCTTCTACAAACGAAATGGTAAGTCGGTTGTTTACATTGCCTTGTACGTTGACGATTTCATTGTGTGTTACAATGATGCGCGCATGGCTGAAGAGCTGAAAGAGAGTTTGCGTAAACCATTTAAGATTAAAGACTTAGGTGCGGTGCGACATGTTCTCGGGGTCACGTTAGAGCGTGACAGGACGAACAAAACTCTTAAGCTTTGTCAGGCGCGGTATGTTGAGCACTTGCTCGACAGTTTCGGTATGTCGGAATGCAAACCAGTCCAGACTCCTTTGGACCCAAACATTAAGTTTACTGATACGAGTGTATTAGGCGAGAGTAATGTTCCATATAGGGAATTAATAGGTTCTCTTATGTATCTGAGTGTTTTTACACGGCCGGACATTACGTATGCAGTTTCGTACTTAAGCCAATTTAATACGTGTCATACTATGGAACACTGGAGGGCTGCGAAACGTGTATTGAGATATCTTAAAGGAACTCAAAACGTTAGTCTTGTGTTTAGTAGATCGGGTCATGTTAAAGTTGAGGGATTTGTAGATGCGGACTGGGGCGGTGACGTACGAGACCGAAAATCATTTTCGGGGTTTGTTTTTAAGTATGGGGAAAACACCATCTCCTGGGAATGCAGAAAACAAACGTGTGTTAGTTTATCAAGTACTGAGGCTGAGTACGTTGCTCTTAGTGAGGCAGCTAAGGAGGCACGTTGTCTTAGGGACTTGGTTACTGAATTGACTGGTAGTTCTGGGTTAGTCGTCGATTTGTTTAATGACAATCAGTCTGCTCAGAAACTTAGTGTCAATCCAGTGTTTCATCGGAGAACTAAGCACATAGATATCAGGTACCACTATGTTAGGGAGGCTGTGAATAATCATGTTATCAAGTTGAATTATTTGTCTACTCAGGAAATGGTGGCTGATGTACTAACTAAATCTTTGTGTGCTTCTAAACATAAGTTCTGTGTTGTGAACTTAGGCTTAGGTTTTTCTTAAGCCAGTTGAGCCAGCGGTGTGTCTGAGTTCAAACAGTGATTGAGGGGAAGTGTTGAATGTTGACTGACCTTCTTTGTGCAGTCTCTGTTTGATTAGTTTCTTTTTAATTCTGTACTACTGTCGTAGGTATTCTGAATTTAAAGAATGACTTTTGTATTCGCCAATGTGACCGCTTGATGGCTGCACTCATGTATTTTTTTTTCACGAAAATTCCCTACAACAAGTTAACAAGGACTGAGGACAAGACCACATTTTAACTTTACCAAGTAAAGTGAGAGTTCCAAAAAAATATGAAAGTTAAGAGTATAGTTAATTGTTGACAAGTGATTGTAAAGGCTTCCTTTATCTGAATTTTCAACATGAGTACTACTTACAAGCGTGTTGGCACTAAGAGAGAAATCAAGGTGATAGCGGTATCTCAATCCATCCCAATACAATATCCTCACGAATGGTTCAGGGACAACCTGAACAAAAAACCGGGGGTCACAAGGAGGGCCTGTACCCAGTCTGTAAGCGAACTACGACGTGGGCTGCTGAGAGGGTTGGCAGGAGAGGGGATGAGTCGTGAAGTAGCTAAGGCTTACTTATTCTCAGCTGCTGAGTTATTGAATGAGACACTCGATGCAGACTGGAGTTCTTATGGAGTTTCCATCGGGAAGAAAGGAGATACAGTGAATCCTTTGAGTCTTCTAGACATTACACCATCATCCTCCGGACTGCCAGCCTTCAGCACCTGTGAAGCCAACAAAGATGAATCGGACAGGAATGTCCTTCTACTTGTTTTGTCTGTATACCGTGTCCTCCGGATTACCAACGACGACGGGAGGGAGAAGATTATAGAAGGACTCAAACGACAGCTAGAGAAAAAGACTGACAATTCTATTGAACAGACTACAGCCGAGAGTTTCGTGAAAATTGTTAAAAAGGGGTTAAAGGCTATAATTTTCGAGGGTTGTAATAAAAAAATAGTTCAAGGGAAAATAGCAAAATTTTTATTCGATTACAGGAACTCTAAAAATAGCACCACTGATAAAACACCCGCGGAGATAGTATTCGGGCGTGCGCTGCGCACGCGGCTGGATCTGTTGAATCCGACCGCGCCGTCACCTTCGTCCACAGACCTAACTCAGACCGTCGCTCGCAATCAGTCCTTACAGGCTAAATACTACCGTGGAAGACACAGACCAGACTTCAAAGAAAACGAGAATGTTTGGATAACAAAAAATACAAATAATAAAAAATACTGTTGGATACAAGGAACAATAAGGAAGAAAAAAGGCAAAATAATGTATGTAGTATACGTGCCACATTTGGGATGCGAAGTCACGAGGCATATCGACCAAATAAGGTCAAGACAATCATCGTCATCAAACGACAACCAGGACTGGGACCCAGACGTGGTACCCGATTTAGCGTCGCTTATCGGCAATCACCCTCAGCCCGTCACGCAGCCAGGAGAGGGAGGAGAATCGGTAGCGGATCCCGAACAGGGAACTCCGGCGACACCGCCGCGCGCCGCGATAGCTCACAGGCGGCAGGAAATTAGTCCGATCTTCTCGACACCAACGGCGACTCAATACGCCAGTGATGATGATGAACAAACAGAACGACCATAGATTAAGTGTAGATTTAAAGATAATTAGTATAAGATTATTGCCTAGCTTAAGGGGAAGGGATGTTACATATGTGTGCGAGCGCTACGTAGGTGAGCGGGCTGCGCCCCGCCCCTCCCCGCGCCGGGGAGTCATTTATGACAATAAACCAGTGTGCAACAGGCTAGCGACTTTGATTGACGAGTGTCGTCCTTCCGCATACATACTTACCTATCTAACAGCATGTAATGTTCATATTCGCATAAGCAAATGTGAGCAAGTGTTTCAGTCGAAAATGAACGTTAATTCTATACAAATAATGTTCACATTCGCATGCGACGCTCAGCTAAGTAAAGTCAAAGTACAGTCTCTGAAACACAAACGCTATTGCAAGCTCTATCTCTTTAAAATTAGCATGTTTATGTGTATGTCGCTGATGGATTGTCGAATCCGCTGTTTTACAAAACCGCTAGTGGTTTTACAAAACGGCTCAGTTATATAAAACAATTGAACAACGTTCAGCGGTTTTCCATAATTACTGAACTTGAACACGCAGAATTGCATAAACGTTTTACATTTAACAATGCAGCCCATCAACACTTAGCGGTTTTGTAAAATAGCATGAAACAAAAAGTCAGATTGTAGATTTTAGTTCAAAATTTTGTCGCTCGTGGCTCTGTGTCTGTGTGTCGTAACAAAAATAATGGCGTCCGAAACAAAAATTAATAAAACGAGTAATACGGGTAAAAATTACCACAAATCAAATGAAAACAGTGACTTTAAGGACAATATTAATTAAAACTTATCAGAGTTTTATTAAAGACGCTCATTGTGACTGCAGATAAGCCATTCTGCATTACGTCTAAACGTCGGTAGCAGTTTTGTAAAACGCAGTGCAATGACAATCCAGCTGAACGTTGTTCAGTTGTTTTACATAATGAAGCAGTTTTGTAAAACAACTAGGGGTTTTGTAAAACAGCGGATTCTACAATCCATCTGCGACATGTACTCGTATATAACATAGCATATGTATTCCAGCTTTATAGATAGATTTTATCAATTACATTGAATATAGACTGGTCATTCATTTTAGATATAGAATTCTATTAGAAAAATATATATATATATTTAAGATGAAAACTGACAGGTTACCCAAATATCAATAATTTATGGTTTATGGCCTACCTGATATAGAGATAAAATTTTATTTATTGTCTATGAAAGTAATTAACGTTTGAAATCCGTTTTTGTTACACTTAGGCCTTACAACTTACAGGTTTAAACAGGGACATGAAAAAAATAAAATGAAGTCTAAAAACATGCAAATTCGTTACGTCAGTTTTCGATAGAAAGCAATGTAACTATTGTTTTTTGTGTTCTTGTACAGGGTCACTTTAAATCAGCTAGCGAAACTCCGCAGACGTGATATGTAAACATGATAAAACAAAAAGAAATTAAATAATGCTTTTTTTTTTGTTAGGGTCATCGACCGCATTTAGTGCAATCACTTGAAACAATCAGCTTTTCGTGTAAATTTCACAGCCGCGCTATGTATCGATATATCTAAACACGATAAAACAAAAGGAAACGGATTTTCTCAACTCACAAGTAAAACACTACCGGCGGCCGTTGCCCCCAAAGAATATCTAATATATAAAATTCTCGTGTCACAGTTTTCGTTGCCATACTCCTCCGAAACGGCTTGACCGATTTTGATGAAATTTTTTGTGCTTATCCGGTATCTATGAGAATCGGCCAACATCTATTTTTCATCCCCCTAAGTGATAAGGGAAAACTTACGCGGGTGAAACCGCGGGGCGCAGCTAGTATATTATAATCTTTAAAAAATATATTTTAACATGTTTAGATAATTATCGATACACATCATGTTTGCAGAGTTACGCTAGCTAATTTAATTTGACCCTATATTGTGTGCCTCATTCATCTTTCATATGCACATAAATCACTACATTAAGGGGAGAAATTTGCAGTAAATGACTAATAACGATGTGATTTGTGACGTTTAAAGACGGTGAAGGTAGTTTGAGCGTTAAGGCCTGTTTCACCATCAAAGGCCGCGTCCTAACCGAGAGCGACTGCAGCGTAAGTACGCGAGGGTTGCGCTCGTTTATACCCTCGTCTGAAGTAAGTGTGACTTATTAGCAGTGATCGGAGTAGGTAGATTGATTTTTGGTACTTGTATCATTAATGCCCACAGAAAGAATAACATGGATAAGCAATTTTCCCGGAAAGTAATTCCGGTATTTCCGGATCCAATTAAATATTGTTAATGTTGGTAGTGATATTATTACTACTCAATTCAAAATTGAAAGGAAGGTATCAATACTAAATTAATTTGCTCACTTTATTACAATTCCGTTTTTTTTTTAATAATCAACCAATTCCTAAATTCCGGTGGCATGTCCATATTAATATATACGTTTCGGATCAATGACCCCAATTCAATCGTATTTCGGCTATGGCGGCCAATCTCAACGGAGACTAGCCTTCGGCGCGGGAGATATTATAGTGCAGGCGTGTGCGCAGACACAGGTGCACTCTCTCTTCCCTCACTCTCATAGTCCGGTGGGACGGCACATGTCATGCTCGCTCGATCAATCATGTCACGTATATACGTCATTGTTCAGGTAAACGCACGCGTATTCGCGCGACAGTCGCTCTCAGTTAGGACGCAGGGAAAGAGTAACTCCTTCGTATTAGATACAAGTTTGGATTTTAACCGATTTTCTATAGAAAAACAGGACATATGATCTATTTTAGTAACGTCTGCACACAAATGTTACTAAAAGAAGGTAAGGACACAAAACAAAGTACAGCTCTAGAAATAATTCATCTATGGAAATGTTGTACACGGTGAATAGCAATCATTGCCAAGGTGAAGCAGTCTTCATATATACATACAAGGTGAAGACGACAATAAATTGAGCCTCCTGTATCTAAAGATGTTCCCAGCCTGCATGCAAAAATTCAACCAAATATATGCAATAGTTTAGTCACTACAGCTAGTCAAAAATTGGCAAAATTTACAATCGGCTCATAAATACTGTTTGTTTGAAAAAATCCCTTTTTTTAAATGTTCGGATTTATTTATGAGTTCTAAAATATTCCTATGCATTAGTATTGCCATTGTTTTCATTTATTTTCGTCTCCACATTGTATATTAAAAATACATATTAGGTACTGTCAGCGAGTTTGCATCACATTTAGGCCTGCACAGTTTTAAAATTAGGCGTATCAGCTAGTTATTAAATTAAAACAATAACACTAAAAAAATTAAACTAAAAATTGTGCATGTTACTAAGCTTATTAAATAAAAAACACGAATCATACGCTCAGTACAATTTTATATACCTAACACTAAAT
The DNA here is from genome assembly GCA_963669345.1 of Gortyna flavago. Lineage (NCBI taxonomy): Eukaryota > Metazoa > Arthropoda > Insecta > Lepidoptera > Noctuidae > Gortyna > Gortyna flavago. Next base: position 16,513,756 of record OY770142.1, read on the forward strand.
ATATTATCTATGTCTTCGCCCGTCCTGTGCTAGGCAAAGAGTCTTATTTTAGAACTCGCCACGTAAAAAAATATACTACTCAATTTGGGTGCTTTATAAACGTTTCTTACATATAGAGACACCGTTAGTACCCGCGGGATCTGGTAGGTATTTAAATTAAGGCCGATTTCTCAATCTGAATCGGTTGAAGGACACTGAACGAGAATAATACATGTTTTATTGTTATCACGTCAGTTCGCGTAGCATGACCAATTCTATCTCTATTCTACCAAGAATAGACAAAGTTCTGTCTATCCAACTCGACATCTGTTCTGCCCGAGCACCGCGCGACCCGTAGACTCGCGTTTCTATGAAGACAAAACATTTATTCTTTCTATAGTAACGAGGAGTAAATTTTAAATTCAATATAGTTTCTCATCCAAGTCCAATGTGATCCTATTTGATGCTTGTTGAGAAATGTTTCTACCCTCAAGTGTCAAAAGTAGAGAAAAATTGGTCGTCATGCTTGACTTTGTAGTCTTTTGTCGCTTCTGTTCATCGGCATGCTTAAGACGGTAGAAATATTTCTACAATCTGTCATTTTGTCTATTCTTCCGTCGACAAAACCCGTTAGGAGGACCGACCCGGACCCGGAGGTCATGTTACGCGTGCTGGGGGGCGTTTAGTGTCCACAAGGTAAATTATACCTAAGTGTCCAAAGTACGCGACCGAAGTTTGGCATGATTACGCCTGCAATGCTATTTAACGCAACATAATTTCGGCATAATGTGTCGTCAGTAATTCAAATAGCATTGCAGGCGTATTCATGCCGAACTTTAGTCGCGTACCTTCGGCATAGTGTGTTTAGACACTAAGACTGACTTTACAGAAAGGATCCCAACAACAAAAATACTGGAAACTAATATTTTGTAGCTTCTTTGAGGGTCAAAATCTCAGTAAGACATTAATTAAAAAAAAGCCATTTATTAAACACTAGTTCACGGTAAAATAAATCAGTGAATCAACTTATAAAGAGTAAATATCTTAGCTAAATTACATTGTTAGTGGCTATACGAAGTTGACTCACTGACTCTTTCTCTATGGGTCATCAAAAGCATAAATACATGGACATTTTATGCCTAATTGACATATTTATGCAGCTGGTTTCCCTTTAAGGTGTCTCTATCTGTAATATGGGGGTATGTCCTCTACATAAAGGAAACGGAAACGAACTTAACAACTAATCATTGCACAATATACAGATATCATCAATTATTATAAAAACGATATGTTTAACTGATGTATTACAAAAATGTCGCAACTATTAAAATATATATATATATATAGTGCCATTTATTTAGGTCTATTTAGCGATGGCTCTAATACCGTATAGCGCGTTCTCTTTCTAACACTCAGGTGTCATATAGTGGTATCTCGCTCCTGCATTAGAAACATTGCTTTCTAGTGACGGTAGCGGTCACAACACGTGTGAGTAGGATGGTGAATACAGAGTATGGAGTTTGTTAAAACGGCATAAGTATAATCAGCATATAATGTTCCCACTACTGGGACACAGGCCACTTCTCTTAGAGAGGCAGTGGGCTGTAATTTACCACGCAGGCACTGCGGGTTGGTATATGTCACATGTCTTCGAATTTTTGGTTCTAGGACATGCTGGTTTTCTCACGATGTTCTCCTTCACTGTTTTGAGAAGAGGGGATGAAAAGTAAAGCGCCTGCCTGGGTTCGAACCCACGACTTATAACTCGTAAGTCGGGGCTGTTAGCACTGCTCACCAAAACTCTACTGAGTCACGTGTGGTCCCGCTCTAACGTCTTATGACCGCAGCTCCGAACGTTGGCGTATAGTAGTGCCATCGCTTAATAATTTACCTTTAACTCGTCTTTGCCTAATAACTGGGGCACAATATTATCGGATTTCGCGAGTCCGTCATTGTAACTTAAACCTTACGTATATGCTCTTAAGAGTCATATGACGATACTTATAGCTCCACCTTGAGCCAAATTAAATAAATCGACTTTAGAAAGTGATTTATTAATGTATTTATTATTATGAATTATTTCAATTAACTTGTTGTCGGCAGGTGAACTATATACAAGTCTATTCAAGACATCAATTTCTTAATTACCAAGAGATCTTTAGTAGTGATGGTGGTTAAGTACTTCTGGCGTCTCATTCATCGGAGCATCAGTTAGCTCAGTTAACTGATGCTCTCGAATATATGAAAAGTTTGCCTTTTTGTATTTATATAATAAAGGTACAGTTCTGAAGTCGACCACAGACCGCAGCGACACTACTGCTTTCTATGTAACTCTATGAAAACGCGTCTGCAGATGGCGACATTGCTGCAGGCGACAGAGGCTAAGGTCTACGGTCGCCTCGGATTGTACCTTTAATCAACTTTTTTATGACCCCAGTCATCAGCTAAAACCATAAAAATTTTTTTGTCTGAAACATACTTAAAAGAAAAACTATATTTCATTCGGAATGAAACCAACCTAACAGATCAAATTCATTTTTGCTTAACACATCAGAAAGTAACACATTATCAAAATATTCAAATAAAACAATGTCAAACAATGTCTTTTAAAAAATGGAATAACTTTAAAACTGTTTGAAATACAGTCAAAATAGAAACTATGCATTGCGATCAAAATTAAAATAGGATTGAATTCACGCCATCTAGTGTCGTTATAACTCACCAAACTTTAGTTGAGGCGCAAGTCAGACCGAAGAAGAGATCAAGTAACATTTTTCATGACATTCAATAAGATACCTTATTTTCAGTTGCTTTAAGTTCAAATGAGTAAGGCCTAAGACGCCAATTAGGCGGTTTGATGTTTATACAACTTTGTTCTTTATTGAAATGGCAATAAGTGTATACTATTCAATATCATGAGATATCCTCTACTTTGTGCTCCTTTACGGTCTGCACCGAGTCTAAGATAAAGTTAAAGCTAGTTTGGTCTCGGTGAAAACTAATCCTATTTTTATTTGATGGCTTATTGCATTGATATGCAAGCACAAAATTGTGTTGTAGAGGCGTCTCGCAGACTAAAAATATAACAAGGCCATTATTTAATTTTTTAGGAAATTCCCTATAAAATTCCATTATCAATCTGTCTTATAAGCATTTTTTCGAAATAATGTCATTTTGTCAAAATGAAGCAATATTATTACGAATTTAATCGACCATTTTTGACAATTTCATTTTTCTACCGAAAAATCCTAAATTTACTAAAATGGTCGATATTTTACTTGAAATGGGGATTAAAATAATTAGAATTTCAGTGATTATTACTAGTAGGCTATAACTCGGTTAATATTTAAAAGCCCTCCCAACAATGAACACAACTGGTCGTATCAATGAGTTCGAGCAAACACAAGCGTGCAATGGAAGACTTATACGTAATGCTGGCACTTTACTTGGCACATTTGTGCAAATATTCGTGTTACTGGAACAATACAAAATATACTTTATGTCTATTCCTATAAAGTTCACTTTGTTTTAAAGAAATAACGCGATAAATTAGACAAATACGCTAGCATTACATTGGTGATATATTCAGCAGTTGGAACACCGCTTTAACACGCGTCGAAGCTAACTATTAAAATAAACTACCCTACATTAAAAACGGTTAAAACATTGGCTCGAATTGCGTTAGTCTGCGAGACACCTCGCCGGACAATACATAAATAGAAGGACAAAGGACACCCCTGGGTTACTATGTATACGGTACGCGGCTGATAACATGGGAAATAGAGCGAGACAGAAACTGTCACACACGTCTGAGTGACAGAGACGACGCTCTACAAAGCCGAACTTCTTCTAAAACGGCTTTCTTAAGGCGGATGCGCTAAAGAAGCCCGCGAAATTCAAATTTTCTTGTTTTTTTTGCAATTTGCATGTCACTGTCAAGTTTCTTCAAATATCATGATTTCATGAGATAGTCATTCAGTAGGGGGTAATTTGAAGTTCGAGAGTTGTATTGATGATGTAATTGTTATTATTATGTAAATAAATATTGTTACGGTCGCCAATCGTATTTTGATCAATATATAATTTGATAAACCCTTACAAAACACAGGAAAATTAATTTCTGGGGGCTACCTTAGCGCTCGCGTCATCAGCCGCATACAGTAGTGAGGTCGGCAGCGTAAGGCACCCGTGTGCTACCGGCGACGCGGGCTGCGCGCGGCTCGGTACAGCAGCAGCGCCAGCAGCGCCGCGGCGTGCAGCAGCAGCGCGGCGGCCGCGCCCAGCGCCGCCAGCAGCGCGCCCAGCGCCGCCAGCAGCGCGCCCAGCGCCGCCAGCAGCGCGCGCAGCGTGCCGCCCAGCGCGCGCCACGTGACGAGCTCCGACAGACATCATCCCGTGCCGCACTTGCCGCTCTCGAACACGCCCTGCACACCGAATCATTCATCTTCATTTATTTATTCAAACTTTATGCACAAGTAAAAAATACTGCACAAAGGCCAAATTAATAAGAATAGGGAAAGACCTAAGATACGTTGGATGGACTGTGTGAAAGATTATATGGTTAGAAAGAAGGTGACTACCGCAGTGGCGTGCATGATCATTGCATAATAGTTATTTATGCAACTGTTGTATAATAAGGGGTATATTAGTAGATTATACAACAAGTGAAAAAAAGGGAATTTAATTCGAGGGACTAAGTTGGATCCCGAGAGCAGCGAAGGATTCTAGAGTAGAATCCCGAGCGTAGCGAGGTATTCTAGATTAAAATCCTGAGCGGAGCGAGGGATACAAGGACCGAGATGAATTATTTTTTTCACGAGTTGTGTACTCTACTTTTTACCATTGACTGCGAGAAAATAAATAGTAGTATAGTATTTATCCAATTTTATTTTATAATCGGTAATAAGAGAACAAAGGATTAATTTATAAAAATTAAAAATTAATAGTGAAATTAGAACAGTTTTCTAAATTCAGTGTAAAGTTCTTGTTTGGTTTTGAAACGGTCGTATTAGGTAAAGCTTGATATTTTTCGACGATTTTTACGTACTCTTGCCGTATCACGAACGTTCTATCAATTTTTGTTTTCGTATCAGTTAAAACGATCAGTAATAAAGGAGATGTTTCGTTTTTGTATGGGACTCCGGCCATAACATGTACACTTTAGAAAACCTGGAAAACGAACCCCTAAATACAATAAAGAATGTTTTTTAACATAATAACTAATATTCTTTAGGCACTAAATAAAAATTGAAAATGTTTGACGTTTGTTATTGACCATCGACAGCCAGCCATGACAGGTTGGAGAGTTGACGTTTACATAACCTACAATTTGTCAAAACTATAATTGTATTGTTGTTTTTAGGATTTGGGCCCACCCACCAAGACACAATCAAATCTTTTGCACCATTTCTGGGTTGTGGAGGTCAGATAGGCAGTCGCTCCATGTAAAATACTGGTTAGACTGGAAGCCGACCCCAACATAGTTGGGAAAAGGCTAGGCACATGGTGTGATATTTTAAGTAATTGGATGAAAGGTGAAAACATAATGTGGAATAAGTGCATAGATGTCCTACTTAAAAATTAATGAAACTACAATTTTCAGATTTCAAAGGTTTATTCTTCTTCTCTTACTAATACATCGTCAAGAAAAGATGCTGGTGCCACAACGTTATTTTGATGTCGAGCCCAACCAAGGTACCAGACTATTTTCATCACATGTGCGCAACATCCAACAGTTCGCATGCCACAGATCCAACTACAATAATAATTATCCTTCTAAACTATTTTTCCAATTACTTTGTGTGGTACTTATGAGGATGTGGGAATATTATATTTTGTTACTGCGGTGTAGAGATTGAATTCTTCCTCTTATGAAAATAGTTTCATGTGATGACAGTTTGCCTGGCACCTTGGTTTCACTGCATAGTTGTACCACAAAAGATCCATTCTACCTTATATGTTCACCAAAGTAACTACCTGCTTGTTTAATTTGGTATATCCCAAAGCAAATAATATAAGGTCAGACATGGTCATTTGTGGGAAAAATTCTAGCAGCGGGTGATTTGCATGTTTATTTGAAAAATTATCTCTCCGTCTATTTATATTATTTTCAACAATTAAATCTAATGCATTAGGCAAATTCACCCGCTGCTGGGCTCGATTTAATATTGCCTCAGCATCTGGACGGGCTACAAGGGGAGAATGGAAGACATTTAAATAGCAGCACATATCTTAAGGTCATCCATTAAATGGGAGGATTCTACTAAATTGTAGTTTAAAGCAACCGTTAACAACCTCCATAACCCACCTACACAAAGTTACAAACCTACTCTTATTTGCATTGATTGTTGACAGTTGGGTTAGCCCTGCCTCTAAAGATTCAGGTTTGCAAACCTTATATATATTTTGTAATAAGGGCAGGGCATCTCGAAAACCTCTGTCTAGGATAAAAATATCACCAGTTCGAAAATATTGCCTGTATGGGTCATTTTCATTTTCAAATAATAATTTCATTATGTCTGATGCAGACATAATGAATATATATGTAAGTGCCATCGAAAATGATTATTGGTTTCCTTTCTATCTTCTGTTACCGAATAAGCCCTCAGGTATTATTAAGTTTTTGTTAATTATGTCTTCACAGCTTGTGTCCTAACCCCAAATGGGTAGGCACGTATTGTGTTAATAAAGCTTCCCGAGCCTTCGTCGTCAAACAACGTCCCTACTGTCCCTAGCCTCTCGTAAGAATCTCGTGAAGAAATAAACGCAAAATAATAATTAATACCGAAAGCCACGAAGTCGAAACGAACGAGACTGACAGACTGAGACTGATGTGATGTCAATGTCATTGTCAACAATACAAACCAAGGTTAGAATTTTTCGTCCAGAAGTATCTACAAGTCTACAATCCACAAAAAGTAGAATGTATTTTTTTAACGATGAATTGGGTCGTCACACTTTCTTGCAATTAGTCAAAAAAGTTGTTTGAGATAGATGTCTTACTATCTTATAAAAATAGCAAAGAAATACATGCCTTTTAAATCTAAATAAATAACGTCTCCGTGTTATTATTATGTTTTAATGTAACATGATTTCTGGACGAAAGCAGTATGCAAGTTAGACGACGCCATGTTCAATAGAAAATGGCAATAGTTTGAAAAACTATTATTTTTTGTGCCGAAGTAATCAGGGGAATATTCAGAAAATAATATTTTTCCACAATTCCTGGAATTATTTCCTATTTTTTCATCACCGTACAGTTTATGGCCGAAAATGTAACGTCTCGACCTTTACCAAGTGTTTTTGAATGTCGTTCATAGTTATCTTTAATAATTCATTACTGCGAATTTTTGGCGTGAATGGGTCCTCCATTCACGCCAAAAATTAGCACAACCTGTGAACGATAATTAAAAAATTTGTAAGTTTAAAAAAAAATATGTATAAAATATGTATTTAAAATAAAACTTTTAAAGTATAGTAGGTTTGTAGATAAATAGGTACTTACTTTTACGGCCAGAAAACTGTGGTCAGGCGCATCATTTAGAAAACGTTCAATGTTTTGGGAGGTTAGCACTCTAGATTTCTTTGGCTTATTGCCCTCGGATAGTCGCTTAAGTATATGTCACTCACTTTGAGTAGTTTGAAATATCAATGTTGTGTTTGATTGTCACTGTGGCTTATAGCATAGAACATGCTCCAAAGTGTCGACGGCTTCTTAGTCTTGGTTAATTCGTTGAAATAGTTAAGAAATACGGACTCTGAGAAGGAATTGGCGCCATTCGTGGTTATGTTTTCAGGTACAACTCCCGAGGTTTTGGCGGCAAGAAATTATCTACTAGGTATAATTGCTGCTTTAATTCGAAATGATTTCTCATTGTCGTCACTGGAAGAACTCATTTTATTATAATTTATGTTATTAGATTTTCCAATGACTTAATACAACCACGATAACAGATAGAAAAGAAGCTAAATTGGCGGGATATTTTTTTTAAATTTAATTTTATAGCTCTACGGGATAACTCCATATATCCAGCCAGTATGTACTTCAGCACGTTTTATTTATTTTTGTACATAATTCGTATATTAGTGCTTGTTCCAAATTCAAAATGTTTTTATTCACTCAGTGACTAAAAGAGAGTTTTATTCACTGTTATCGATGAATAAAATGCCCTTTTTCGAGTGGCAATGGTAAAAAACAGTCAATAACAAAGTCAAAATGAAAATCCAAGATGTCGGCTGTAATTTTTTTTATTTTTCATCATGATTATTGTTTTTATTGTTTTCAAGGGCGTTAAAGCTGACAGTGAGGTCAAAATTGAAATCCAAGATGGCGGCTGTAATTTCTTTTTTCATTATGTGTGTCGCTTTCATGGTTTTCGAGGATGCTAAAGACGATAGTGAGGTCAAAATGAAAATCCAAGATGGCGGCTGTAATAATTTTTTTAATTTTTCATCGTGGGTGTCGTTTTGATGGTTTTCGAGAATGCTGGAGCCAATAATAAAGTCAAAATGAAAATCCAAGATGGGGACTGTAAATCTTATTTTTTTTGTTTAGTACTTAATAGATACTTTTGTTTTATGTTTCTGATTAGTGACCGCGTGCTCCTAGACTAGACCCGGCCTAGTGCCTGCCTGCCTATTCTGAAAACCAATGCACGCCACTGGACTACCGAGATGACGACAAATACACAAGTACGGAAAACACAAGAGAATCGTATTGTGTGCCTACCTTCCGGAAGAAGGGCGAGAAGCTGACGAGCGCGTCCCGGGTGAGCGGGCGGTCGGGCTGGCGGAAGGGACAGCGCGCGTCGGCCGCGGCCGCGCCCAGCAGGCGCCGCACGAAGCTCTCCAGCGCCGCACGCCTAGCGCGCGCCACGGCCTCGCCCGCCCACAGCGTGCGCGCCGGGAACGGGATGCACGACACCTGCGCGGCAAGAGGCATCTGCGAGGTAATGTCATGCTAGCCTACTTAACCCAGAGAACGCACGAGAATTGATCACCGCGCTTGCTCAAGACGTGTTGGCGATTTTAAACTTATTAGTGTGACTGAGAATAAGTGACCGATACTTAAATACACGACTGTACTCATCATATTAAACAATTCGCATGCTTAATGGAATACTGACTTAACTCAAAATAGACGATTTTTGGGAAAGTGCAAAGAAGATCTCGCTATGAGGACTTATCCTACTTGTTGATGCATAAAATTAAAACTGATTGGATTTGATTATATTAATTAATCATGAATGCTTGAATTTTGAACGTATGACTAACTATTGATGAGATTTGAGTAAAAAAAAAATCTGGAAATAATTCTGACCTATCTACTAATGGGTCAATGTTCCATTAAGCATGCGAATTGCCCAACAAAACTTTTTTTTTAAATTAATTTACCAATGTGACGTGTAAAGATGGCTGAATATCATTCTGCGATATTGTCAATATGCCGCAACAGCTATTCTGAAACCGCTCCTAGTGTTGAGCTAGTTCTTGTCATACTCGGTGTCGCCTGCGTGCCTTACCTTGGCTCCGTACAGACGGCGCATGGTGAGGTACAGGTCGCGGAAGCGACGGTAGCGGCGCAGGAGCAGCCAGCGACAGTCGCCCAGCACGATGCGCACCTCGTACTCGTGGTGCGTGGATGCGCCCGCGCCGCGCGTCACCCAGCCCGGGATGCTCACGACCTCGTCTGCGAGCGACCAAGTGTTAGGGATGCGCTAAGGTAGCGAGCGAAATCCGAGGAAAAGTAACGGGTGTAAAAAGACACTTAACAAAGGCGAGTCACTTGTAGTCCCAGTCATAGTGATATTTTTTTTTGCACTAGACCATATCTTGGGAACTTTCTGGTTACGAATATATTGAAGACCAAAGTTTAAACTTTTGAAGTGAAAACTTCTTTAGGCGCGTTTGGCATTTTTTGAGCTGGAAAAATACCATTGAGCTCGCGCCACTGTCACCGTAACCGACACAGCTTCGGATGTGTTCGGCACTCCTCGAGATGTATTATATGTCAGTCAGTGATGGCAAAATATTCTGTTTGTATATTCTTTTTTTATCTAAACATTTTTTTAATGTTATTACTTATAACTTAAAATACTCCACAGGCACAGTATTGGTTAAGTGGTAAGTTTGTATTTCATAGCAATCCTCGAAAAAGTGATTGAAAACATAGTATTTCTGCTTAATTATGCTGTGGTGAGGAGAAAAACGGCTTCGCTATTGGAGAGAACGCGGTCAAGTCCAAATAGCATTCTGAAGATGTTACTGGACAAATTTAACTCGCCGATAATGAATCACTTCATGCAAGTGCTGGTTAGGCAGGAGTGATTCATGTAGTATTTAGTTATAATTGTAACACACTAACATAGCCTTTAAGTTGTACCTAACTCACTAACATAATATGGATCATTGTTGTCCGAGAAATAAATAAATTTAATTTAATTTAATAACAATCGACTTACAAAAAACTCAAAGGAGAAAGGAGGTCGAATGAGTCCTCGGTTTCATGGAGTGCCTACATCATTATTTAACGGTGCACAGAATACACCTTCTTTAAGTGCAATTTTCATTGATATAAAGCATAATAGTCTCCGAGCAAAATTACTGTGTAAATTATAAGGGTTAAATTTTTGCCATTTAGTTGGCTACGGAACCCTAAAAACAAGCAAAAGTGACAAGTGACAGTGGCATAATTATTTAATTGATAGTTGCTTACTAAAGTCTATTGGATGCATCAGTCCGGAACATATCGTGGGATCCTGAAAAAAGAAAATACAAATTAATTTTCACATTCTTTAAATAGTAGCGCTGATTCTGTTATTCTCAGCAGGCCAATTCCCGTAATAAAAACCGTTCAAAATCTAGTCGCAATCTCGTCTTAGCGACAATGAATGTCAAAAACTCGTCATAAATTTAGGACAATTAGAGGTTTTTTTGATAGATTGAGACCGAGATCAGACTGTGAACTTTCTTAAAATTACGAGAATTGAATTTACGAGAATTAAATTACGAGAAGAATACTAGCCCGCATAGCATAGCAAATCCCGTGGGAATATCGGAATAAAAACTATCCTATTTCCTTTCCCGGGAGTCAAACTATTGCTATACCAAATTTCATCTAAATCGGTTCAGCGGTTTAAGCATGAAGAGGTAACAGACAGACAGACACACTTTCGCATTTATAATATTAATATCGATAGCAGAATATTTTAAGAGAGTAGATTCGAGTTTCTTTGACGCCCAAAAATGTCTTTTGAAATACTTGACTTTCAAGTGAAAAATACCATAATACTGACAGGTAGCGGCATGTCCATGGCGGGCTGGTCGCGGTCACCGCGGTCGCCACGGTCTCGGTCGCGGTCGCCGCGGTCGCTGCGGTCGATGCGCTCGGGTCGCACGCGACACCGCAGCGGGTCCTCCCACGGCGGCTCGTGTGTTTCCGTCGGCAGTTCGTCGTTCGACGTCGACACGTTGTCGGAACCTTCCAACTCTTGTTCTTTTAACCTTCAAATTAGAAATAAAAAAATTAAGAACTTATTCTAGTCTTCTATAAGAAGGTTAGATTTAGAATATTTTAAATTATGAGAATTAGCCTTCAGTTTCTCCAAAGGAATAGAAACAACGGTATTGTTTTTTTAAACACTTAATTAAGAATTTGAAATCATTTTCAAGTAATGGAACAACAAACTGAATGTCATAATTAATAAAGTTCATATTCCATTGCAAGCAAAACCTTATTAGTACCTTTTTGTTACAAATTAATGGTCACTCAAAAATGAACTTCGAATACATTTCACTAAAGTAGGGAGCAGTGTTGGCCCAGTGGTAACGGCCGCGAGTTACGAGTTGTAGGTCGTATGTTCGATCCCAGACAGGCGCTTTACTTTGCGTAAATTATTTCATCACCACTGCTCTCATAAAGGTGAAGGAAAATATTGTTATGATAGGTCATCAAGCACACGTATCAAACCGGAAATGGATCGGCACCGTATCAACTCGAGCTGTTCAGTATTCTTTGTATGACACTCCCTACTGCAACGCACACTAATCGGAATCGTAACGTAATCGCCTCGCGTCGGAACAAGCTCGCGAACCGCGGTGCGGTGCGTTACGTCGCGCTTACGTGTCTCCGTACCCGAGTTACGACTCTTCGTCCACCCTAGCCCCCCCCCCCTCCCTCAGTCGGCGAGCCGTACGCGCGGCGTCTCCAGCCGTAGCCGAGTCGACGTGTCGGAGCTGCTGATCCGCTTTGGTGACGTGCTTACGTTAGGTTGACGCCTGTTTGACGCCGAGGCGAAAGGCGATACGGTGCCAATCCCTTTCCGATTTTATACGTGTGCTATGACCTGAAACCGGCACGTGCTAGAACGAAAAATTTAAAGACGTGTGACATCTACCAACCCGCACGATGGTGGGTTACGGCCCACACCCTCTCACAGAGAGGAGATCTGTGTCCCAGCAGGGGGAACATTATAGGCTGATTATGTAAAGTGTCGATGGAATGTAATGTAATGAGATTATGAAGTGCTACAGTACCTGTGCAGCAGCGGGTCCTCGACGTGGCCGTTCTGCGCGGGCTCGTCGCCCGTGGCCACCTGCATGTCGCTCTCGGACAGCGTGAGCGACGGCGTCTCTTGTATGGGCGTCACCATCATGGGCCTCCGCGATTGGTTGTCGAAGAACGAGTACTGCAGCGCCATCTCTAGGCGCACGTACTTCTTTTGTAGTTCTTGGAGTACCTGTGGACACGTTTGAGAGTAAGTAAAGAATGTTTTTATGGAAACGCGAGGCCTAACCCGTTGACACTGAACGAGGCAGAATAGAAATTTTATTGTTATTACGTCGGGGGCATTTGGAGTCACGCAAAGTGTTAACTTAATTCAATCTAATTTAGCTATGTATTGCTTTGGTTATATTTTTCAAGTGCTGAGCACTCGTGTAAGTGAAAGGTTCACCTTAATACAAAAACTCCAAAATTAGGCACTGTATGTGTATCTATACTAATATTATAAACTAGCTTCTGCACGCGACTTTGTCCGCGTGAAATGTCTTGTTCCCCCGACGCATCCCGTAGCATCGCATCGCCTGCTCGCGCTGTCACTACGTTTTCGTTCTTTCCGACTTATTTTCTTTTTGTTCGTCTCCTAAGGGCCATAGCGTGATGTCAAATATCCTAAAGCCTTCCTAATGATTTGAGCTATCAAATGCATTTTTTTTTCAAATCTAACCAGTAGTTCCAGATATTAGCGTCCAAACAAATTCTTCCGCATCATTATTAGAAAGTATGGATTAGTATAGATTCTAAAGTATCTCTGTCTGTATGTTACCTTTTTACGCCTAAACCACTGAACAGATCTCGATAAAATCTGGCAAGGAGATAGATGGATGGAGTTCACCTAGTTACGCTTAAGTCCACAATTTCAGACTCCGGGTTGCTACTGAGAAACGAGTCAGTTTTTTTTAAAGGTCGAATATTGAACTTACCGCGATCTGCCTGTTGAGCTCCTCCTTGGAGCAGTCGTTCTCCAGCGAGGAGATGACGAGCATCTTCTGTGTGGCGATGCGCGCGCACAGGCGCTGCATGGCACGCAGCGCCTCCACCTCCGTGACCTGGCGCCGCGCCGCGGGCTCGCCTGCGGGCGTCACGTGCTGAGCGGGCCGGGGCACTACACTGTGTCTTACGGGTGACGCGTGGGTAGCGCGGTCTAACTCAACATTTTCTTACGTTTTTTGCAGTATGCACGTCAGTGCCATGTTGTATGTTGATCAAAATATGATTTGCAACGATAAAAAATATGTATTTACAGAATTATAATCATTAGAATCATCAATACAACTCTCAAGTTAGAATTGACCTAAAATGTCAAGATAACATGAAATAGTCATTAAGTAACGTTTATAAATAAAGGCAGTTCTTTATTTATAAACGTTACTTAAAATTAAGAGACGTTTAAACGTCAAAAATTTATGGTTAAAAAGTTGGTAATCATTACTAAACTTTAATCAATGTGTATAAATAGACCACAAAAAGTTGTATTGATGTTGTTAATAATTATAATTCTGTAAATACATATTTGTCTTGTTGTAGTCGCTTTTGCCTTAAGACACAGTGTTTTGTCGAGGTATAAATGAATTCCTTGTGTGGTTAGATAGGCCGATATAGATATCAACATTTCGAAGAAAAAACAGATTATGTTTGTGAAATGTTCTTGTTGTAGTATATTCACCTGGGACCCGTCTCTTGTACTTGGCTCTCTGATGGCGCTCCTCTGGAGAACGTTCCACCGAGCTCGATGACTGACCCTCCACTATCCTTGGCTGCAAACAAAGACATTATTTTTGTTCAAATAGGTTTTGTACTTCATCCATTTTGGTTTGTTCTGACTGTACAGCGGAAGTCGGCTTCGGCCAAACCTGCGCGACCTGCGCGGCTGCGAAGCGGGAGCGTCACCAACGCGGAACTAAACGTGAACACCTGCGCGTCTGCAGCGGCCGCGTAGGTGTGCAAGGCGCCGTAAAGAATACTATAATAATAATAAGTTTATTTTATTTTCTCTCACAATGTTTTTGTAGCAGTTTTAAACTATATAAATTCACATTGTGAGAGCTGATGCCTGAAGCAGGTTTTAAGAAAAAAGCTGTATTACAGGTCACCAGCTAAACACGAGCAGGGTCCGCCGCGCGACTGACGCTACCGCTTCGCAGTCGCGCAGGTCGCGCAGGTTTGACCGAAGCTTTACTGTAATTTACGTAGTTTTAATTATTTTTGGGAACGAAAATTGCTGATATTTGACATTCGGTTGGACTCCACTGCTCTTACCTTATGATAGTCCTCAGTGCTGGACATGTCATCGCTATCATCAGCATTAGGCACGGGTCCGAGCCGGAACTGCGGCGCGGGGCCCGCGGGAGCGACGGGGCCCGCGGGGGCGGAGTCTGGCGACGTGGGCGTATCTTCTGCCGTCGCCGCCCACTCTGGAAACCGCTTGGGCGACGATGTGGCTGTGTGGAACGTCTCCTCAGTGTTCAGGGTCGAGTTTGGAGAGGCTAACGGGTCTAAACTAAGACTTAAGCTGGAAAAGAATAACTTATTTATTAATTTTGCTGATCATAGACATAGAGAATGGACGTTAGCCTCACAAAAGTCACCACTCTCTAGGAGACAAAGCGACAGTGCGATAAAGCGGGAGCAATCACAATATTTTCCGGGAGAATATTCCATGCTGTGCAACTTGGTTAGGCAAGAATTGCATCAGTCTTTCTCTTTAACGAATTTTCCCATAGCTTAAGGAATGTTCACGCAAATGTTTTTTGACATTTAGTGTGTAAAGGTCTTGAAGGCTGACACAATAATGAGATTCTACTCTTAGAGGATCATCAAAAGCTCACTTGATTCTCTTGTGCCGGTAGTCCGTGCGCTCGTCGGCCGACAGCGGCTCCAGCACGTCCTCGCGCGGCGTGCGCAGCAGCAGCTCCGACTTGCTGCGCGTGACGCGGCCCGGCGGGGACACCTCGCCCTCAGCTTCTGTGCCCGACACACTGCTCGTTTACTGGGAGATTACACGAGCCTCATGCCAACAATAACGGCTAACGCAGCTAAATTATAAAGTCACTATTATTTCTCTGATTTATTAGTTTGCTTCTACTACATTAAATTATTACTTATTTAAATAAATATAATACATTTACACCCAGTTTCTGAATTGAGAATTTGAAGTTGAGAACATCTTAATCTGTACTTAAGTATGACTTAAGTATGAAGTATGACTGTATTTGAGAATAATTAGTTGAGATTTGCTACTTTCTTCAAATCAGAAACCGGGTGTAAGACACTAAACTTTATTATCATTTTCAAATATTAACAAATTAAAAATATTGTCCGCTTGCTACTATTAACAACGCGTAATTGCTATTGACTTGTTATCAAGAAACAATACACAGGAAGATTTTTTTTTATCACCATCCAATTTTTTACAGGTTGTTCTACCCATGAATACGAACAACTTTCACTATGGGACCAACTCTGAAATCATGAAAAAAAAAAATCTGCTGTTTCATACATTTTGGTCAAGTAGGTATTGAACTTTTGTATGAAACAGCAGATTTTTTTTTCGAGATTTCAGAGTTGGTCCCATAGTGAAAGTTTTTCATTATCATGGGTAGAACACACTGTAAAAATTTGAATGGTGATTAAAAATCTCCCTGTATAGTGTTACACTAACTTTTTCTTGTCACCCACAGCATTGTAAGAAAAATATTTGCGCATCTACTACTTAGTAGTTTATTTACGAGTACCTAACGTTCTTCATAAGTTCGTGTGCCAAGTATTGTTGTATTTCTCGTGATAAGTGCATTGTGTGTGTGTATTCATTTTGAAAAATAAATGTCTTAAACCGTAAATGCTCGAGCAGTTTTTATTGATTCAGGCACGACGCGGTATGGTACGGCCTCAGACCAAATAAAAAACCAAGAGGGCTGTCAACAGTAAAGTGAAGCCGATTTCGTAAACATGCGTGCACTTAGTGAGGTGTAGTTTGATTGTAAATGGTTGTAAATGTGTGCGTGTATGCACAGAGCGGAGGTGTAGTTTTGGCATGCTTCACTGTATCGTTCTCAGCGCTCTGTCTTTTATTTGGTCTGAGGGTACGGCAAAGCATTTAAATGTGTATGCCGAAGCCAACTGCAGCACACCGCAGCTTACCCACTATAGTCGTATGCTCAAGTTTCCTTCAGATGATATTAACGAAACGTGAGTGCTAAAGATATTGATAAAAGATTCAAAATCATTTTCGCTTACGAAAACCATGTCATGCGTTGCAGCGCCATGAGGGGTGTCACAACTAAAATAGATTTAAAAAATTGCATACGCGGTTTCAGTATTTTTTTAGTACCGTAAGTATGTTCAGTAGGCGTGGTGAAGACAGGAATACCTTCAGCAGTGTGTGGCTGTACTCCAGCGCGCACTTATTTTACAAGATTTACATATAACAACGAACTGGACCAACTTTGTTGCCTACACTCTAGATCTCTTTTTTAGGCTTGCGTGGGAGGGTCATAATAGAAAAAACCATGTAAATGGGGTGGGGTGTAACGGGGTGGCTGGGGGAACAAGAAATTTTACGCGGACGTGGTCGCGAGCAGAAGCTACTACTTTATATACCTATTTTAGTTTTTGAAGTATATGTCTATGGGTCATTGGAGCCTAAAAAAATTATTATTATTTTGAATATCGACTAATAGTCACCGCGGGCAGCGTGCGGCGCGAGGTCGGACGCGAGCGCATGCTTGAGGCCGAGCTCCTGCGTGCCCAGCAACGCGAGCTCCGCCTGTAGCCTCTCGATCTTCACGCGATGCGTCGCCACAGACGCCACGCGGCTTTGTAGCTCTTCTTCTAATTCTACCAGCTCTTTTTTCTGTGAATATTAAAAAGGGATTTAAGATTTTTATATGAAGCCTGGCCATATTTACCTACTGTCGTGCCATTTTGATTTTATTTTTTTTCAAAATGGCGGTCACGCATGAAGCTTAGATAAATCGATAGCAAACAGAAAATATTACAGGATCAAACCCAGTAAAGCGTCACGTTTCCGGGATAATAACGTTCAAAGTTGATCACGTGACATCCATATTTGTTTTGAACTTGCTTACGTCTTGTCGCATAGATGTTTGAAAGAATCACTCAAATGTTTAAAAAAATTTCATCTAGGTGGGTATATTTTTTTAATAAGCTTAAATTACAAAAAAATGGATGGCGCGACAGTGGGTATGCTACGGACCTTCAAAGCCCATTATGATATAGATACAAGACGTAAAAAATGCGAATTCATTTGGTATTTACAAAACAAAATAAAAAATCATATTCCAAATGCTCAAACATTGCTACCATAAGATAGACTTGCCCTACTGTGCGTTGCTTAATGTTATTAGCGTACGAAATGAAACGTTATAATTTATTAAAAATAATAAAAATACTATAAATAATAATAAAACTTAGTTTGTAAAATGAAATGGCTCGCCAGCTGGTCAACACTTCACGTGACCAGAGGGCTGGGTCTTTCTTTGGCCAAAGAATTAGCATTGCCATTCAACGTGGCGTGGCGTGGGGTGACTGTTATTATTGTTTCATGATAAAAAAAACTAAAATAAATGTGTGGAAGACGAAGATATGCCTCGCCGACCCAGAATAAATAAAAAAGAGGAGGCAGGACGATGTAGGTGGTGGACTCACATGTCTCTCAACAGTTTCCTTAATGCTGGAGGCGACCTGGGGCTCGCACTGCTGCAGCAAATGCATCAGGCTTTCAGTGCTGGTCTCCGAGGCGGGGCTGTCCGGACTTGGGGTCGAGCTCTGAGGTCATGCATACATTATAAATTATTTTCTTTCTGTAAGGTTTGTACAAAAACTAAACACGTCAATAATATTTTTTTAAACTTTCGAGTTGTCTATGTTTCGTAGACGACTACTCGAAGAAGACATATCGCTCACCTAGTAATATATTGGCACATCTACGTTTTTCACATTTTACAGAAACGAGGATCAAAGATTTTATAAAATGTTAAAAATTGATTTATGGGTTTATATTACGTTTTTTTACTGATTTTATGGGTTTGATTACTAGTATAGCGTTGTGCCGTTTTACCACTTTATAAATTATGCATTTTTATACACTTATACGGCAAAAACTCAATTTCACATTTTTTGTAGATGTGCCGATATATTACTAGGTGCGCGACATCTAAACGAATTCAGAGGTCTGTCTCTTTTAAAGTCCAGAGATAACCTTGGTCAGTCGATCATATTTTCTTTTTTTAATTATAAAGTATCACGGTAGGTGGTACTTTATTCACATTACAATCTAGCCTATTAGCTAATAAGTAATTTAAATATAACTTAAACTGTTAAGTAACTATAATATATATAGAGTTACATAGCAAAAATTATAGTTAAAATAAAGTCGATCATATGAGGACTATTTAGTTTAGTGTCGGAACTCGTATTTTGATGAAAGAACCACATATTTGAGTGAACCTGTCCAGTCACTGCACATATACAAGGTACAATTTAATTAGCTAGCGAAACTCCGCTGACGTGATGGGTGACGATACCTAAACACGATAAAATTAAGTAAAAAAAGATTTGATGTTTTTTTTAGGGGTCAACGACGGCTGGTAATATTGTTACTTAAAGTTGAGAAAATCTGTTTTCTTTTTGTTTTATCATGTTTTGATATTGACACCCATCACTTCTGCGGAGTATCGCTAGCTAATTTAATTTGACCCTGTATAGATTTAGTAGTGTTTAGTAGTGTGTGTTTTGTTTGCAAAATAGTTTCCGGTTGCGACTGTAAGGCGTGTGGGCCATTTTACACCCGGTTTCGCGAAACCTTATTGGGCCCATCGCCCCCGTCAAAAAGGTTTTGCAGTGCGGCCTTACTCTGACATGCATTCTATCATATGGTACAACTAGCGACCCGCCCCTGGTTCTCACAGTTTTTACGACTTGACAAAACATCGACATTTCTTTGTTATATAATTTATGTAAGTTTCAGTATCAATGTATTTCATCACGAAAAGCGACTATAATTTATTAAATGTATAGAAGCAAGCATATTGTATATATCTTTGACCATAAATGTACGATCACAGACAAATACAACGACTATTTTATCTGCTAAGAAATAATCAGGCACAAAAAAGCATTAAATTATACTGTTGCATTTTACAACATCGGGAAACATTATAATTAGAACCTTATCTCAATCACACAAGATGTAAAATGCAGTAACAAATACAAGTACTTATTATTTTATTGAAAATGCATGCCATGCGAGTAGCTTTGACCAATTGGTAGCACAAATAAGATTTCTTTACTATTACTTCAACCGTGACGCCGTTGGAATTATAAAAACAATCAGATAATATTAAAATTATAATTTAAATACAATGAATTAAACAACACTCCCTGCAATCTGAAAGTTTCAGGAAACGTTAAGCCTTCCATACATAGAGAGAACAAATTGTGCAGACGAATCTGGTAGATCGGTCAGACCGATCCGGAACAATGCAGCTGTTAGCCCCTTTGCCCTTTGTACGCACACGGTTTTCTTGCGGTGTCGGTCGTCGACTATCCTGCTCTGAGCTCGTAATTATAGATAGTATATATTTTATTTATTTATTTTTCTTTATTATTAGAATTAATTTTATCTTTTTGTATGCACGTGTTTCTGTGACAAATAAACCTATTTTTCTTTCTTTCTTTTCTTGCTGTAAAAATTACGGTTTTTTTCTCAGTGTTTTTTCTACGGCGCGGTTTACATCGTACCGCAAAGAAACAGTGCCGTGTACAAAGGGCCTTAAGTTTTGACGGTTTGCTTGTGAGGGATCTCGCGACCACTGCTGGCCGTAGTCGTGGTCGCAACCTTGGTAGCAGACGTTCCGACTAAGATGCAGACGTCTGACGGCCGATTGCACGACCAGTCAGTCGTTACAGCCAAGTGACGAATCGCATTTGATTTCTGTTTAACCTGATCTGTGCGGAAACTGGCTGTGATTGCCAAGTGCGCGAGCTCCCTTATAAAATCCGAGTTCAATGAGGGCTACCGTTTTTGTGCTCACCAGTTGGCGCCACTATCGAGTAAGCTCCTGAAGTATTAGCTCTCAAAGTTTGTTATTAGAAGCGTGAAAACAAAGTTTACATTTAAATCTTAGTAAACAAACAAAAATCAAATAATGTGTTTGTAATCAGTAAACAAACTAACCTCTGAATTAGCTGTTCTCTCAGCCCGCTTAATTTTGCATCTCTTTTTCTTAGCTCCGCTTTTAAAGCACTGACATTCATTGACCGGTAACTCATATGTGCCATAATTAATCTCAGGTATTGCAAAATACTCACAACATTATTATAATTAGAATTAAACGCACATAACCCACCCACAAACAGTGACATTTGACATTTTGGAGACCTCACGCTACACTAGCGCCTCTAGCGGCGAATTCATACGAGATAGCCCTCATTGACCTTACAGCCACACGTGGTACGGGTCTTGGTCAGATCAGACGTATCTGTATGTAGAACTGACTGTGTATGGTAGACATTTTACCGTCTTATTGCAAAACGACTTCTAACTTTAATCTTTAAGTCTAAGATTAAACCTTTGAGTCAGTTTTTGTATTTCTTACTTTATTCCAATATAGTAGTAGAGTTCATAATACAAAAACTGACTCTAAAATCAATTTTGTAGTAAAAATTTCATCTTAGTCGAAATAAAATACTTCACTAAAGGCACTGCAGTTAAGAGTCGTTTTGTGGGGTTATATGGGGTCTTACCTCATCCAGACTGCAGCCGCTGGCGACGAGTTGTTTGACGCTGGTCGTGACGTAATCGTCGAGGGCCGCTCGCTTGCCGTCCACTGTCGAGCGCAGCGCGGCTATGCGACCCTCCTCGCTCTCTGCCTACACCCCATCGCAACCAAAAATTATAACAGAAGCTCTGGATTTTTTGCTGTACTATTTATTAACCTTTTAAACTTTGATTAATCAAATATCATTTGTTATGCGATCCCCGGGAGTACTGTAATGAATCAGATATTGTTTGGGCTTTTTTATGAGTGCGTGTTTTATTTCATTGTAGCAATCCAACGATTGATTATACGTTTTTATACCGCTGGTTTGCTTATGTTTACCTGACAGTCGGCGACAAGTTGACATTCATCACATCAAAGAAATCGACATCGACTTTAAACCTATACGTCATTACCGATTGGTTCAATTGATTCCACAAATCGGAGACAATAAGGCATGCCGAACGTTTAAAAAAACAACCACTTTTAGCATAAAAATCAAAAAGCCCAGAGCTCCAAAAAGAAAAGTATAAATAGCGCTGCCTACCCACAATAACATTGAAGGCACAAAAAAACTGGGTTCACACACGAGCGCCCGATACCGCGTAGCTACTAAAAGTGACAGATAGTGGGAAACATAAAAACAATAATTTCATTGTTTGTGCTAAGCTATAAGCACTACTGGTTATTCTCGATTTTGTTTCCGACCTGAGGGAGTATTTAGTGAGAATTCATTATTAGTAGTAGACCAACCCGCTCCTTTAAAAACGGTGAAGGAAACTTCGTGAGAAAACCGGACTGTCTTAGAACACATCTACCAAACCGCACTTGGCCCGCGTGGTGAATTACGGCCTTACCCCGCTCACAGAGAGTAGCCCTATGTCCCAGCAGTGGGAACATTATAGGCTGGTTATGTTTATTCTAAACACACTCATACACTCACGCCTTTTCCCATGGGGGTAGGTAGGAACTACAGGCCATTTTCAGTATTGTTCCTTAATCAACCGGGCACGGTTGATAGCAATAGGCTTGCGTTTTTTGCGGGACCGTGCAATTATACCTACAAATGCATATTTCTGTTACACTTATTAACACATAAAAATGTTACACTTTGATTCTGTAACGTTATTGTATCTGTTACGTTTAGAAGTGTTTTTCTTTTAAAAAATAGTGTTAAAAACACTTAGGTGTTACGGTTTGAGTCCCCGAGTGTACTATTCGCTTCTGTCTACCCTGTTGGAGGCTTGAAGGATACAGGCTCAATGATATTATGTTGATAAATTAATCATCAATTTCTTTGTAAATATCGATAAAACAACGAACACTCCTTTTAAAAACAAGGGTTTGGAAACTGTTTTAATCGGAATCGTTAAGTAAACAAATCGATTGTTAGTTTAAGTTCGAGCACCAGTAGTATGTGTTTTAATGTTCAATGTGCATAGGACAATGACACCGATGACAGCACATTTTGACGTAAGACTGTAGTTACAACAGATATATATATAATAGAGTTATTACTTTCACTTATATTATTTATTTAAAGTTAATTAAAATGGTACAACATCAATTACATTAATTAACATAGAGACAATTATTACGTTGACAATAATTATGTTAAATATAGTTTAATTTAAAACTAACATGGCACTGGCTACAGTTTTAGATGGCAGTTGCGCAAACATATTGTGCCGGTGGCTCTGACGGTGTTGTCAGACTTTCGGGCTTTTGACGACCCGTGAAGACAGTCGATGATCCACGAATGACAGCCGGGAACAACGGCTTAACGTGCTTTTCGAGGCACGGAGGGGGACTTGGTACGTAAAGATGGTCACCCATCCACGGGCCAACCGTGGCAAGCGTAGCTTAACCTGATCGATTGACCCGTGCGGCTGTTGTTACTTAGCCACAAGTCTATAGAATTATAACTTTTATTTCAAGTAGTAGTGGCAGTTTTTATTTTCTTAAAATCAGTCTTCATAGTTACAACACTACTATTTAATTTAATACTACAAAAAATAATTTAAAATGTTATTTTTCTAGCATAACTACTGATCCTTGAATGTTAAACAAAGTTTTCTAAGCTAAGATTTACGTAAACATGCACTTTTTCACACAGACACAAACGCAATACTAAATTGTGTGAAATCTACTGAACTGGCGAATACTAAAATGTTGTAAGTCTATGACTCACACCCAGTTTCTGAATTGAGAATTTGAAGTTGAGAACATCTTAATCTGTACTTAAGTATGACTTAAGTATGAAGTATGACTGTATTTGAGAATAATTAGTTGAGATTTGCTACTTTCTTCAAATCAGAAACCGGGTGTAAATCTACTTTTGATATACGTTCTGCGTAGGATGAGCTCAGCCAGTACTTGCACGTATGTTACGTGTAAATACTAAGCCGCCAGCTCCTTATGGCGCCAGCGCAGCGCGCGCCAGTCGCCCTGGTACAGACACGGGCAGCGGTGTACTCACGGCCGTGCGATGCGTGTCGGTGAGCGCGGCGAGTCTCAGCGAGCGCGCCGCCAGCTCCCTCTGGCGCCAGCGCAGCGCGCGCCGGCGCTGCCCCCAGCCGCGCTCCAGCGCGCGCCAGTCGCCCTGGTACAGACACGGGCAGCGGTGTACTCACGGCCGTGCGATGCGTGTCGGTGAGCGCGGCGAGTCTCAGCGAGCGCGCCGCCAGCTCCCTCTGGCGCCAGCGCAGCGCGCGCCGGCGCTGCCCCCAGCCGCGCTCCAGCGCGCGCCAGTCGCCCTGGTACAGACACGGGCAGCGGTGTACTCACGGCCGTGCGATGCGTGTCGGTGAGCGCGGCGAGTCTCAGCGAGCGCGCCGCCAGCTCCCTCTGGCGCCAGCGCAGCGCGCGCCGGCGCTGCCCCCAGCCGCGCTCCAGCGCGCGCCAGTCGCCCGACAGGCGCCGGCACGCCGCGGCGTACTCGCGTTCCATCGCCTCTCGCTCCTAAGCAACCAAACTTATGCTAGGTACACACGCAGTGACTGTAGTCGCCGATGACACATAGATTTAGACAGCCAATTTGTCGCTAGCTATGTCAATATCTGTGTGAGGACGTGAGATTTGAAATCGCCACCGAGCCGAAGGCGACTGACATTGTTGCGTGCGAATGTACAGGGTCACTATATGCTCTCGTGTTCTAAAATATTATACTTTTATTATATTGAATTGGTTACGTTTATTCTAAAGAATACTTTCAATAAAAAGAGCACGGGGGGACATGGATTTGAAACAAAGTACTTATCTGTAATAATGTAATTTCAAGGAAAACATAGAAAAATGAGGTAATCGAAAAAAAAAATGTAAAATCGACAGAAATATGGAGAACGTACAACACGCTTTCAAAGTATTTGGAAGGAATTATTAACGTCCTTATCGCGCGATACGGACAATGTATGGCGTTAGTGTGAAGTTACGTCACTTCTGTTATAATGCCGTCTTTGTCTAGCAGTTATTTTAAAACTTTTATAACAATTTTTTAAAGCTTTTACAATTCTTGGAATTTAAAATGCAAAAATTTCCCTAAATCCCTATTCGTATGGTGTAAATGTAAATACTAAAGAGTATTATTCTATGCTACATATTAATAGCGCTCACCTCATCAAGTTTCTTCTGCGCCTGTAACAACTCTTCCCTTTCGGCGTGCCAGCGACGTTGCCGCTCCTCCTGCTGCATGAGGAACTGTTGCCGCTCTCGCTCTAACTCCGCGCGCTGAGCCTCGATACGTTCACAACGGATCTCACTCTCTAGATCACTAAAGAAATATGACAATGAACGCTTAGTAAGGGATTCAACGTTTAAAAATGTAGTTATAGACACACGAGACATTTCAGATTTGTCTCAGAAACTGAATTTAAAAATATTTAATCACTAAAGTTCTTTTTGCACTATACTTAAGGAACGACTATCGGTAAATGACACCGCTACTACCGCGTGTTTCAAGGAAGACAAATCTAGGGAGTTCCCTTAGATTGTTAAGTTTGCAAAATTCAACTCTATTTGTTAAGTGATAGAATTTTATTTACTACAATATTTTCAATGTTTAATATGGGGTTTTCTTCGATTCTATTCGCGGACCAATTACGAACTCTATTTTTTATTTCGAAAACAAATGCTTGCCGATTCCACGTTTTTGAACAGTCAATGCTGTAAATTATTTTACTTTTGACTTTTAAAAATTAAAGCTTGTTAAAAATTATGCGTTGCGGTGAATATTAACTCTTTATAAATATTACGTTTATATAACCACTAGTTGCACCCCGCGGTTTCACCTGCATCAGTTTCGATCCTGTGGGAATATCGGGATAAAAACTATCCTATGTCCTTTCCCGGAACTCAAACTATCTCTATACCAAAATTAAATCGGTTCAGCGGTTTAAGCGTAAAGAGGTAACAGACAGACAGACAGACACACTTCTGCATTTATAATATTAGTATGGATTTAGAACTATTCATTTATTTTGTTATTTTTTAACCGACTTCAAAAAAAGGAGGAGGTTCTCAATTCGTCGGATTTTATTTTTTATGTATGTTCCCCTTCACTCGAAGACGCCTGGACCGATTTGGAAAAAAATTCTTTTGTTTGAAAGGGTATACTTCCCAAGTGGTCCCATGATCATCAGGTCAGGATCTGATGATAGGATCCCAGGGAAATCAAGGGAAACCCTCAAATTTTATTGGCAAACCTATAGCGATTTGGATATTTTTTAGAGTAACTTGAGCATTTGCTCTCGGAAATCATCATTTGGTAAAGTGGAGCTGATGATGAAGACCACAGACGGCCATCGGAACTACTCAATGATAAATATTTTACGGATTGCGATTCGATTACTTTAATATGGTTGCTAAGCAATTTATGCTCGTCACAATGCTTATGGTGAATGGTTGTTGAGGAGTTCTCCTGGTTCTTACCAGGAGAACTCCTCAACAATTAACGTCCCAGCATTGGGAAAAGCAATATTTTGTAAAAGGTGATGAGCAGTTGACGTTAGGCTATTGTAACTTAGATAAATCACAAACTCTCTCACTAAAAAGTGAAAAAAAAAAAAAAAAAACTTTTCGTATGCTCCACCGGTTGACCGTCAACCGGTGACGTCATTACGTCAACGCCGGCTGTCGCTGAAAACCAGCGCTGGGGCTCTGTCTCGCATAGGGTCGTAGCATTATGCTGAGCGATGACCGTTTTGCGTGGATGTTCCCCCAACTTGTTCTTTTTGGTGTTTGTGTTCTTTGTCTGCATTATGTTTACCAAAACCTTTTTCTTTCTTTCTTTTTTCTGTTATTTTGTCGTATAAACATATTTTACGAGCATACGCATAATCAGTCTATAATGTTCCCACTGCTGGGACACAGGCCTCCTCTCTGTGAGAGGGAGTCGGCCGTAATCCACCACGCGGGCCCAGTGCGGGTTGGTGGATGTCACGTGTCTTCGAATTTTTGGTTTTAGGACATGCCGGTTTCTTCACGATGTTTTTCATTCACCGTTTTGAGAGTAGTGGTGATTAAATTATTTACACTGAGTGCCTGCTTAGGTTTGAACCCCCGACCTACAACTTGTAAGTCACAGCCGTTACCACTGGGCCACCACTGCTCACTGCCCACAGCATTTTACTCGATTCATTATTTTCGGCAATACTGCGAAAACTGCTTAGAACTGTCAAGTTACTGATTGCGATAAAAAGTTTAAGTAAAGGCCACATTCAGTTATACTCGAGACAGCATGGTGGTTACCTAGGGGAGGCTCATGTCCAGCAGTGGACATCATTCTAAAGTCATACTCACGACAGCGTGGTGTTGAGGTTCTCGGTGCTGGCAGCCAGGTCGGTGGTGGACCAGGACAGCAGAGACAGCCGGGACAGGTTCATGACGGACGCACTGCCTTCCTGGCGCAGCTTGGCAGCCTCGGCCGGGTCGTTGTAGCGGAACATGTTGGTGCGGCCCAGCAGGAGGATGCAGCCTGGGGGGAGGAAACACTAAATGGTAAAAAGATGGGCTCGTGGCTAAATAATAACAGACGCACGGGTCAAGCTATGGTATATAGGTCAGTGGTGCCGATGTCGACGATTCCACCGTCAGAAAAGTAGTGGAAATCTATGTGAGAAATTAGAAAGAAAAGCTATTTCCTTGCTATAGCGCTACAGGGTTCTTATGGCGCGTGGCCAAAATAGGAACTAACGGCGCCATCTTGTTTTCCAATACATTTCACAAAACAATTGTATACATTTTTACCGACAGCACCTCCTGTGAACGTCATTCGAGCGCTAAGAGATCCTGCAGCAGTCTAGAGTGAGACAGTTGTTACCATTTCTGCAAATTAATTACAATGGAAAACATTTTTTATTTGATTTTATTTGTAGAATATTTATGCTGTGTGCCTTTTCATCATCATTGGCAACTTGTTCCATCGACTGCTGTTTTGAGCCTTCTCCCATTTGTTTCCCTGGTCTTTGCGAGCCTCATCCAGGTTTTTCCCGCGATCTTCTGCAGGTCATCCACCTACCTGGCTGTTGGTGTCAGCAACCTTTCCGTTGGAGCTCTGCCCCACCTGCCATAACTGTGTTCGTCTAGCCAGTGTCCTGCAAACTTCCACTTTGGAGTCGCTACCCGTAGTCTCGTGTGTATTTTAGTCTGTGGTAAATATATGTGTTTAGTTTGTTCCCTTACCCTGGCTGAGCTTGGCGGGCTTGTCCACGAGCACGGTGTTGAGCCAGCACAGCGCGCCGGGCGCGGGCTCCAGCGTGGCCTGTCCGGCGCGGCGCCACACGCGGCAGTGCAGCGCCAGCACGCCGGCGCCCGCCAGCACGATGTCGGGCGCCGGGGAGTGCTCCGCGCTGCCGATCACCGTTTCGCCTTCCTAACACATAATACAATTATTCATCTGATGACTGAATTACTAAACTTCTGCAGTAAGCGTAACCCCAGTGGTGTATATGTTGTAGCCAACTGGTTAAATTAACTGTGCTCGTCTCGCTTCGCTCTCTCGGCTCGCACGCGGTCGATCACAGTTCTAAACTAACCCTTTTGGTCGGGGTGCCCTGGCTTAGTTACTGCGACCAATTCGGCTCCAGCGTGATTGGTTACAGTTCCAACCTAAACCATAATTGAATATCATTCAGGCCGTTAGTTGAACGGCCGCCGTTTAGTTAGAAGGCTTGGCGGTTAAATAAACGGCTAATACTCATTATTCAAACATTGAAAATGACCATAATCCTTCTAAATATTATCGTGGTAGGGGTACTCGAGATAGAAATAATCAACGAAGAATGTTTCCAGCCCAAGTGACAGGACCCCCAAACAGAGAACGAAAATCGGTTTTTTCGTTCCTAAATCATATAACATTTTAATACGCGCATTGACGTGGAGTTGTTGACACCAGCTCGTATTACCTACCTAACGTGTAAAAAAAATGTTAGTGATCGCGACGATAGGTCATGCTGGAGCAAATCAAAGGATAGCGGACTGTATAACAAGTATAATGAATAATATATAAAATAAATGAAATAACAACGGTCGGTTAAAAGGTGTAAATAAGAGAGTGGTAAAACGCGCAAGAGCAGCCTTGAATGAAGACGAGCAACAGATGACTGAAGAACATTGTCAACACGGCGGCTTTTATCTAGTTTCTGAAACAGATGATCCACCGGACAAGTAATCATCCACATAGAAGTCGCGTGCTATCGAAACAGAGATTTCCAGTTATCTTTTTTTAAATAAGACATTTCGAAAATGTTCTTTATTATAAAATGTTGACCTTTTTATCCTGCTTATGCGTATAAAATTTCATTAAAATCGGTTTATTAATTTCGAAAAACAAGGGCAAAATTATATTTTGTTTTGTTTTGTAATTATATAGTTTTTTTTTTACTATTGTGTTTTGTTGTGTGTTTTGATATTAACATCAGCCTTACAGTTTGTAATATAAGAACTCTTCTTTTGGTAATAATTGAACAAGAATCAAGAATACAATTTTGTCAAAAAAAAAACTTCTAACTTCTAAAAATCTGACTCTGAATACGTAACTTATTGTTTACTAGCAGCGCCCCGCGGTTTCACCCGCACATGTGTCCATCCCGTGGGAACATCGGCATAAAAAGTATCCTGTTTGTTATTCTAATGTATAAGCTATATTACAGTAGTTTCATCAAATCCGTTCAGTGGATTTTATGTGAAAGACAAACATCCATCCTCACAAACTTATGCGTTTATAATATTTTTAGCAAGTAGTATAGGATTATTTATTTTAGAATCACAGTTTCGGCTTTGTACACCGGAACGCCACCGAAAGCAACGATTGGCTTGGCCGACAAGTCGGTGTTTTTGCAACCGTCTTGTCGGCCAGTCGTTAGTCGGCAAAAGTCATAGTCGGCCCATCTCTAATTATTATGTTCAAATAAAATGGCACCACGCAAATGTTTACGGCGGTGGGCGTTGCCGAAAAGGCTACCGCGCACCAGAACCAATCACGGCGCTTGCCGGAATACAACGCTTTACGCGACCGCAGCTGATTGGCTTATTTGCATGTGTGTTCTTTCTTTCGTTTGAATACTCGAGGTATTTTGTCAATGTAGTGAAGTTTGGAGCCGAATTTCTCGTTGATTTTGTTCATAGTTACGCTTCCTGATTTATTATTATTCGTAGTCAAATACTCAAACTGAGTTGAGTTTGAGATGCAGAACGTTAAAAGCGTCCGTAATAAATCGAAAAAGAAAAGAAATTAAAAAATCTATTAAAATAAAATAGCCATAAATAATCTTTCAGCTAAGTAAAATGATAAATGATTTTATTTCTGTAAGTAGGTTTGTACAAACACTTTTACATGTCAATCATATTTTTTTTTAACTAGATGGGTCGGCGTTTCCAATCCGAATATCTAAGAGATGACCAGTCCCAACTAACGGCGCCCGTTCACGAACATGACGTATGGATCAGCACCATTCAGCTCAACCATTTTGAAGGGACGACCGAGAGATTGGAGTGAGCATGACATACTCTCAGCTGCCAGGGCACATTCAAGTCAATGAAAGTCGGACCCAGTAAATGGCAGCGTTATAGTAGGTACATAGTACTCACACATGTACTTCCTTACCTTGAGATGATACAACGTCACACCAGTCGACAGCAGATTATCATCGATCCCCACTAGATGAGGCATGTCAGAATCTAGTACGACACCCAGGCCACTCTTGCGCAGCCCTAGCGCTTTTTGCTCTTGTAGTATCTGTTGCGTTTCGCGCCATTTCTCCGTCCATTTCTCTGTGAGGACCTTCTCTTGAGCTTCCTTGCGTTGGAGCGTTGCTAGCACTCCTGGTTCTGCTTCTATGGGGTCCTGGGAACGAAAATAAATACACAATAAAGCACAACTAACGACACAAAACAGTTCTGTCTGACTTAAATAATTTAAATTATTTCTTGTGGCGGTCGTGGCTTTACGGGGTCAAATTAAATTAGCTAGCGAAACTCCGCGGACGGATATCTAAATATGTAGAAAAAAAAAATTTGGTTTGAGGTTTTTTTGTAACCGATCGCAGTTATTGTAGTTACTTGAAATTGTTGAAATATCAGTTTAAAAAGCAGCTTTTTATTGTGTTAACAGACTTGATAGGTATCGATATCTCAACACGACAAAACTAAAAAAAATGCAGATTTTCTCAACTGATACTTGAAGTTACAAAACAACCAGAAGTCGTTAACCCCTAAAAAAAAACAAATGTCTTTGTTTTTATTTTATAGCGTTTAGATGTCGACACCCATCAAGTCTGCAGAGTTTCGCTAGCTAGTTTAATTTGATCCTGTATAATAACAGCCGCACGGGATCACGGATCGATTAAGGTTAAGCTACGCTTGCCGCGGTTGGTCCGTGGATGGGTGACAATCTTTACATACCAAGCCCCCCCGTGTCTCGGAAAGCACGATAACTCGTTAGTACCAGCTGTCATTCGTAGATATCTTACAGTCGTAACGGGTAGTCAGAAGCCCGAAAATCTGACAACCGGTCTTACCAAGGGGTATAGGATTACCTAGTAACTGGGTTGTGGACGTCAGATAGGCGGTCGCTCCACATAAAATACTGGTATTCAGCTGCATCCGGTTAGACTGGAACTCGACTCCAAAATATTTGGGAAAAGGCTCGGCAGAAGATGATGTTTGCTTCGCCATTTGTGGACGGAGGATGAGTGAACTTTTAAGTAAACCATTTATGACGGGGATCGAAACTGTTTCTCCTAAACACAGGTTATTTTATAACCTATCTTTGAGAGAACAGTACGGCACCACTAACTAGATTAAGAAACTTTAAGCTTGTGCTTTATATTATACTAGCTTCCACCCGCGGCTTCGCACGTGAGGTATGTCGATAAAACTATCTTATGTCCTTCCCTGGGATGCAATCTATCTCTCTGCCAAATTTTATCGAAATCCGTTCAGTGGTTTAGGCGTGAAAAGGTAACAGACAGACAGACAGACAGAGTTACTTTCGCATTTATAATATTAGTATGGATTACCTTACCATGTCATCTAGTCCTAGTTGAACAAATCTTTATTATTATTATTAACTTTACACCCTGTTCCTCATACCTCTATAAATATGTACTCACGTCATTATGCGCGATCTGCGCCCGCAGCTTCTCGATCTCCTCTCGTAACTCTCTGATGAGCTTCACGTTCGGGTCTTCGTTGATGGTCGGCTTGTTGATGATGTTCTTGGCGCGGTTCGCGTACCGGAGAGTCGATAATGTTTCCCCGTAGTTGCAGTCTGCTGGGGATATCTGGTGAAAGAAAGGAAACATTTATTTATTTATTTAAACCACAATTATATCACCTTTACAGAATCATCCAAGGCGATGTTATAAGTCACATTTATAAGGTGTACATAAAAGGTGTAACAGAATAAAAGCAAGTCAAATTATATTGAGAGCGCCTTTATTTCGCAGCAGCGAGAGAGGCTTACAGAGCTACGGTTGCGCTCAAATCATAGCAAATGTGTGACTTTTTCCGTAGGATACACCTTTTAGAAGTTTTTCGAGCACCACGCAGTCAGTACAGGTATATCGAAGCTAGAAACTTGGTTTGACACCATTGGTATCTATCCTAACCTAACGACATCCCCAAAAATAAGTACAATGCAATTTTTTGCGACCTAACGCGATTTTTGTGGCTGTGGTGACTCGCGTTAACTGACCCGCGGTTGATCCTAGAACGTCACAAGGTCACGAATAAACACACACGACAAGAGTAATGCATGATGTGCTTACCTGTAAGAAATTGGTACACTAGTCTTTTGGATGTATCTCATATCTTTGTATCAGTGTATGCAATT
The DNA here is from genome assembly GCA_963669345.1 of Gortyna flavago. Taxonomy (NCBI): domain Eukaryota; kingdom Metazoa; phylum Arthropoda; class Insecta; order Lepidoptera; family Noctuidae; genus Gortyna; species Gortyna flavago. The sequence continues at coordinate 16,546,403 of OY770142.1, forward strand.
GTTGGTGAGCCAAATAAATAAATAGAATCGATTATTTTAAAAAACTATCGATAATTCGTAGAATATAATCGTTTGAAAAAAGGTTTAATGTTACTTACAGCAGCAATCATGATGGTCTTGGAGTTGCCTCCAAGTGAGTCCTTTAGCAGCCACGTGAGCACTGAGTCGCGGTACGGAATGAACACCTTCTTCTGACCCTTCTGAAGACGCACTGAAATATAAACAATTTCATTTGTATCTCTATATACATACGCATATAGCGAAATGGCCGCCCTTTGTACCGGTAACAGAGAATAAAGTAATTATTTGTTATTGGACATTTTTCCAATGACTTATTTTATGTTGCGCTTTTTTTTTTTGCTGGAACGGAACGCAATCCGTAGGATAGTTTCAGAGATTACCCCTTATATACAAACAAATAAACAATTTTACCTCTTTATAATATTAGTATAGATTAAGTGAGATGATCATGAAAGCTGTCCCTACCTTCGAGCGGCTGGCTGGACTCTGCGAGCGCGGAGATGACGGAGCCCAGCGTGACCAGCGACTTGTTGATGTGCGCGCCCTCCACCAGGCGCTGGCCCGTCGCGCCCGTCGCGTCGGCGCGCTCGCTGTGGCACGACATTATAATAAATCATTTCACTTATTATAATAATTGTACCAGGTGAACAGATTAAACGCAAGTCCTGAAAGTAGTTTGTTCATAATTCACTACAGTAGTGCGATTCTGTAACCATCTCACCGTGAAAACTTAGGTGAAGTGAGCGTGGAGTGAGCTGTCATTAGTGTCAATCCCTATAGCATCAGATGTGACAGCTCACTCCACGCAAGTTTTCACGGTGAGATTTTTACAGAATCGACATGCTGAATCGATTTCAGTAACTTTGAACATAGGTATTTTTTCCTAAAATTATGTATTTTGCCATACTGGCCGCCGATTGAGCCAAAGGAAATTAAATCTTATTTTTAAGGCAATAAAACTCAATTTTAAATTAATAAAGTAATGCAATGGTCAACACGATTTTCTTAATAATAATAGTTAGTTTTAAAGAATTAAAGTTTTATTCATTGTATTATACTTTTAAGTCAATACTTTTATTGGGGTGTATGAGGTCATACGTTAATTATGTTACACATTGTATAATTAACTTGGATTTGTGCGAAATTACCGGCAATATGCTCGTGTTCTATAACATTGGACTTATAGGCTAGCTGGCGAAATATGGGTACGCTACACAACTCTGCCAACCCCTTGCAGAAGACAGTCGTGGTGATACTTACCTCCCAGCAAGGTCCACGAGGTGCACTTTAGATACTGTCTCACTCGGCATGTTGTTGTGTCGCAGGTAGGAGGCCTGCACGAAGGTGATGGTGAAGATAGCGTGCGAGCGAGACGACACGTCGTTCATCTGTGTCGACGCAGTCGTGCGGTGCAGGTTGCCGCGGTGCATGCACTCCTGCGCATGGATGAGAGATTTATTAGTAGGCATATAAACTGTCGATGTTCAGCAACCCATGTATCACAAATAAACGATTTGATTTGCACAAGCGAACGAAAATGACTAGAGAATTTCTCTTACTTTGATTTTAAGATAATTATACCTATCTTACGAATTAATTTTATTAATCAATATTTCTCATTACAATTAACAAATCTGACAAAAAAACTATAAACAACTGCTTCGACTAAATAAAATAAAAAAACAAACCTGTATATCATCATAATCGGACACCAAATGCTTGGACAGGTCCTGCACGTAAGGCCCCAGCTTGGGATGCTCTCGGACCCTGAGGGAGTGCCCCGCGTCAGTAGACAAGAGGTCCTTGACCCTCTCGTTGTAGATCTCCAAGTAGCTGACCTCGGTGCGGTAGGAGGCGCCTGACTCCTTGCCGGCAGCCACGCGGGAGAACAGGTGGCGACATATCCGGGGGATCAGGCCCTGGTACTCCTGGAGGTGGAGAGAAAATAGTCATCATTGTCATTCTCTTGCCCATGAAATTGTCCTAGCATGTCTTTTTCATCATCTACCAACCCGCACTGGGCCCGCGTGGTGGATTACGGCCCACTCCCTCTCACCGAGAGGAGGCCTGTGTCCCAGCAGTAGGAACATTATAGGCTGATTATGTTATGTATGTCTTTTTCTGCGGCTGTGAGCTGTCATCCCACCTGATGGTAAGGATTGACAACTCACTTCAGGCTCACTTCACCTAAGTTGTCACTGATTTTTTTTTAGAATAGATCGTCTTATCACATATCCACATGTCAATTGTAGGATATTTTATTTCAAAGTTGTACAAAAACCGAATGCCTTCGTTAGGGTTTGAGAGATGCAGCGGGATTGTCCGAAAGCAGCGGGATTGTCCGAAAGGGTTACCGCTGCTCCGGAACATAAAGGGCTAAGGAAGGAACACGGATGGGTTTTAGTTTTATATTATACAACGGCCCGACATGAATCATTGGGCAGTTGCCCGCCAGACACATCACCTGTCTGTTCGGAGGATCCTCCCTTTTCTATAGAGGATGAGTGAACTTTACACCCTGTTCCTCATACCTCTATAACACTTTAGGGATGAACTTTAAAAAAAAAACCTAAAAGGAACTCTTGTGAAAAGGAAGTCTTCTAGACCCAGCGGTTTAGGCTGGACGTTGTCTGTCAGTGAATGAATGAATGAATTTATGTAGATACGTACGTTTGAGCCCGAGCCCATCATTGTGAAAGTCTTCCCACTGCCGGTCTGTCCGTATGCGAACACGCATGCGTTGTAGCCCTCGAACGCGCTGTCTATCACGTCCAAACCCAAGTCCGCGAACACCTGGAATAGAGCGAGAAGATAAGCTTAATTAAGTACTTTGTTACACTACAATGTTGAGACAATCAATGAGAGAATTTAATGCCGGGTTCAGATTGGTGGCACGTTACATGGAATGTTATACAAGTTAGCCGTCCTTATTTATGCAATACAACATGAAATGTAACACAACAACTATGCGACTTTGTTTCAACGTGTGTTACATTTCATGTTTACGTTTCACCAATCTGTACCCGGCATAAGAACACTTATTAAAAGAAGCTCAAAGAAAGAAATTGAATGGGATATTAGAATAGCTATTCCAATTCTGTGGTACATGGGAAAAATCAAAAAGTTTCTGAAGTGCGGGTAGTGTTATTTGTTCTTTTTTTTGCGTCATGTTCACCGCGAATAAACGTTTTTTCTTTCTTCTTTCTAGTGAAAGGTGTGCTGTCTCAACACTGTAAACCCACGTTCAATATCGCGGCAGGATTTTATCAGGCACTCGATTTTCAACTCTCGATGTCGAGCCGAGCGTTGAGAATCCGACAGAGCGCATCGAAAAAACACACTGTTGGATATTCAACTCTCGGCGCACAGCAGTGCGTCGAAAACCAAATGCGCGACTAAGAAATCACCGCGGGAAAAACGCGCCCATGCCACCTGGGTTTAGTGACCTACCTGCTCCTGCGCCGCATAGTTCTTGTCATCGTGCGCGAACGACCAGTACGAGTGGTCGAACGTGAAGTCCTTGTACTTCTCGCGGCTGCCGTCATTTTGCTCTTTGCTATTCTGTAACATTAACATTGTCATACTTTCAATATTAGTGCTTTTTTAATAATTGAGCCTCTTAACTTTCTGGCCTGTGCTCAAAGTTGGTCGCTGTACCTAAGCTAGGGCACCCTGACCTAATGGTTTAGGTTTGGTAAAAACTGACAAAAACGCATCGAACGTCCAAGTTGCTCGAATTCGTATTTTAGGACAACAAAGTGGGAACTATTTGAGGCTCACAAAAAGAAGCACATTTATTATATTAGAGTGTCTTTAGGACATCAAAATCTGAATTATTTGGGGTTAGATTATCGCCGTTAAGTAATGCTTTTTTTTCCTGTTTTCGTCTGCTTATTTCGTCAGGCAGGGTTTTTCGAGTAGTTTTATTGTTTATTATAGCACCATGTGACCTAAAGCTGTGCTTATCCTTTTCTGTGACTTCAGTAGTCCATTTTACACAGAAAAGCGTGGCTTAAATGCGGGTTTAGGTCACACGACCTATAAAATAGCATACGATACTCGGCGTTTAGCACCGTGCAATAATGAACTAGGTACTTCGTATCATATCATAATGTACAATTTTTTCATTAGGAAATTCTGTGTAGCAGCCCCATCTGGATACTTTATTCGCATAATATCAGATTCTCAAAATATTCAATTCACTAAATATTATATTCTCGAAATAGCCGAAATTGTACATTTAACTCGAGAAGTGCATTTTATTTATAATGAACTTTTTGTGATATGTTCGATAAAAATATCCGGTCACAACCCGGTCAACATACCTATTTAACATGACGGCTATGAGTAATGACATAAAATCTCTTTGCTATGTGTACCTAATACTGGCAAGGTGTTAGTTTTTATTTGTTTGAGATTTTCTGTCACTGTTTGTGCTCGGCTAAACGCAATAGCCTCGCTGTGTAATAGAGGTAGGTAAAGTAGGAGGACGTACTGCGCCCCTAAGTAAAATGGGGTACACGCGCAGGAGGATTATTTATCTGTTCTCGAATTACAACTTAGACTTTAAAGCGTATATACCTACTCTTCCAAATTCTAAGCAAAAATCATAACACAATCCGAGAAATACGTCCTTGGGTGACACGGCAGCGCGACTCGGACCTGGCACCGTGATTAGCAGGGTTAAGAGCCTCTAAACGATGCGTGACGTCACTAGTTACGTCAGCAACTCAGCATCGCGATGTGTCGGAGTATAAAGGTAATTTAGACTATTTTTATTTTTAGTACGCTCAAGTCTTAACTACATGTCTTGTAACACTTGCAATTACGTATACCACCTTAAATCAATATTTTTTTATTCATTTTATTTAATAATTTATGTATTATATACTTACATCCTATCCTAATCCTAACTTCCTAACTAATATTATAATTGCTAAAGTAAGTTTGTTTGTTACCTTTTCACGCCTAAACACCTTAATTGTTCATCCTGAAATTTTGGTACGTTGTCAGGTGTACAGAAACGGGCATAAGGTACCTTTCATCCCGATAAAAAGTGCTGTTCCCGAGGAAAACAACAATGACGTTATTATATTATAATAAATGGCGCCACGTGTATTTTGTCTTGATAGCAGATGAAGTCGCGGGCAACCTGCTAGTATTTTATAAAGAGACAAGGAAAAACAGAACAGAAATACAAGTACAAAGGTGATACTTAATTATTTCTAAAAAAAACATATCTCCCTAGCGTTTTTCCCAACTATGTTGGGGTCGGCTTCGAGTCTAACCGGATGCAGCGAATACCAGTATTATGGAGCAACTGCCTATCATCTGACCTCCACAACTCGTTACTGGGTAACATGATACCCTTAGTAAGACTGGATGTCAGGTTAGCCGCAACAACTGTCCAATATCTATGAATGACAGCCGGGACCAATAATGCTTGAAGCAATACGATAATCTTAAAAATAATCTGCTTTAAAAAAATTGTGTTGGTCATTGTATTAATCTTTTAACTCAACACTCTGAGTTGTATGAGGTCTTGTGTTAATTATGTTACGTATTGTATATGGGTCCCTTTCAAACCGGAATACAGCAACGATGCTTACCGGCAGAAGTCACGAAGAAACGACCTCCGCTATGGTGAGCTCGATTTCTAGTCTACCTCAATTCGGTTAGAAATTATATAATTTCACAGAACAACTGCAATGCTATGCTATCTGACCTTCACAAGAAGACTAGTAGGCACGAAGTCCAAGGTCTTGCAAGGCTATAAAGGTGTTATTACACTGACACAATGCCTGATCAATGCACATTATCTCTAAAATTATCGCAATTATGACGCACTAGCTTCCGCCCGCGACTTCGCCCGCGAGGTATGTCGATAAAACTATCCTATGTCCTTCCCCGGGATGCAATCTATCTCTCTGCCAAATTTTATCGAAATCCGTTCAGTGGTTTAGGAGTGAAAAGGTAGGTAACATACAGACATACAGACAGACAGACAGTTACTTTCGAATTTATAATATTAGTATGGAAGTATGGATATAGTATGGATTGCATGAATCAACACACTTCATGACAGTTCAGAAAGGAATTTGTGATTTTATTGGGTTTTACTTGAGAGCAGTGGTGCCGCAATTAGGTCGTAGGTTCGAGCTCAAGCAGGCACTTTACTTTGTGCGAATTATTTCATCACCATTTCACCACTGCTCTTAAAACGGTTAAGGAAAACATCGTGAGGAAACCGGATGTCCTAGAACCGAAAATTCGAAGACATATGTGACATGTACCAACCCGCCCTAGGCCCGCGTGGTGGATTACTTTTATATTTATACACTCCATCACAGAGAGGAGGCCTGTGTCCCAGCAGTGGGAACATTATAGGCTGATTAGCCTTACGTGATGGTCTTACTGGCATTTCCATCGGAAAGAGGCTTAAAACCAGCTGAAAAATTAGGGTGTATAAACCAATACCAATTCCCCTCTTGGGGAATGCAGCCCATTTTATGTTGATTTTGATTTTATTTTCGTAAATCAGCGCAGCGATAAAGCAAATAATATCATAACAGTTAAGCTGAGTGGCATGGAGTCTCGGGCGTTTGAAATACTAACACGCATTGATATAATGAGCCAAATTGCGCGGAGACACGCGAATGACGAGGCACGCTGTCTGCAGTCTGGTATACGGATATTGGAGTTCGTAATTTATTTAAGGGACGGTAAGAACTCGACAGTTTTGTCCTTTCACTCTTCGTGTAAGGGCTCAACCGGGGACTTCTCCACAATACATCCTTAGTTTTTGTTTTCGCTCGAAAACCTTCAAAAGGCGCCCGGGTATTGATTTTTTTTTCATTTAAGGCGAGAGAGACTGGGGTCGTGGAGTCTTTGTCCGCCCACCGAGGGCCGAGTGACCTCAGGGACGACGGCGCGCAGTGGTCACGTGTCGCCTTGCACTCTTGCAGTTAGGTTCCCCTTACAGTCTCCCAGGTATGTGCCCTAACACAATACTTAGATATTTCTGCCGCCATCATTGGTAAAGATCGGATTAGATCGCGTTTACTAAACCGGCAGCCATCACTGTATGTGTCAGGGGCTAAGAATTTACTGGTCAGAGTCTAATATTTCAACTTTTTGGGCAAAACAGGCGTAAACTGTTGGGGTCTAAACAGACGGACTGCATTTGAACTTCATGCCAGCTGCAACATCACAGTTTGGATGCAGTTGACATAACTAAGTTTCGAAGCAGTTAAGTTACAGATTATTACATACCTGTGTTCAAACAGCATGATTTACTGCGTCCAACAGGTGTGCGCGCGATAATGCAACGGCTCGTGGCGATCTTATCTTGTTTATACTATGTAACGTCGTTGAGCGTGGGAAGTGTTGGTTGGATGTAACTGTATACGAGTTATTATGAAACTCGAAGAACATAACTGAAACACGCTTTACCAAAATAGCCTAGCGGTGACTATTAAAGAATGGGAATTCTTGGAATCTAAACTAACTTTTTACCAACTCAGCCTATCGCAATCCACTGCTGGACAATGCCTCCTAGATCGCGCCACATCACCTTATCCTTCGCCTTCCGCATCCAGTCTGTCCCAGCCACCTTCCTGGAGCTAATAGCGCACCACACTATACGTTTGCCGATGGCCAACTTTATGGCTAACTTATCGGTAAATCTATAGTAAAATGATAAGTTATGGTTTTTGAGTACGTGTCGTCTCCAAAGAGATTTGAACGCGAACTGGCCCTCATTTAGGTAAACAAGATTCAAAAAGCACTCAGCGAAAATGCATAATTGCTATGCATTTTCGCTGAGTGCTCTATTAAAAATATAATTGCAGATGGATGGAGAGGAAGGCCAAAGAAAAGATGGATGGTTTGTGTGAGAAATCATATGCAAGAGAAGGGAGTGACAGCGTGACGGTTGACAGGAGAGATTGGCAAAGTGTTGCGCCGACCTCAAGTAACATGGGACCAGGGCAGGTAGTTGATGCTCTATTAAAACTCGAAAAATTATTTTCATACAAAGCCAAATTAACCTGTCAATCGGGATATCCCAAAAATATTTTAAGTAATAAGTAAATTAAGCGCATACCGATACATTCATGATTCATGTTTATTCTGTTATAATAGGGAGAATGGCACGACATTGAGACTGATGCCGATAAAGGCCAACCTATTCGGTTTCATAACAATAGTTCTGAATATATTCTTTGATGCTTTTGTATAGAATAGGAACCCGTTACGTCTATGTCGACCGACCTATATATTATGTTAGCTTTGTAGTCAACAAACCAATTTCAATACAATATAAGAGCACCTTTTCACACGCTCCACTTATAACTTGTGAGCTTTCAAAGCTAGAGTGAACAGGCATCTTCTGCATGGTCGTCGGTCATTTGTCGACGGAAGAATGGACAAAATGACAGATTGTAGACAGATTTTTCAAGAAATCTGTAATTTTGTCTATTCTATCTGTCATTTTATCTATTCATTCTGTCATTTTGTCTATTTTATCTGTCATTTTGACTATTTTATCTGTCATTTTGTCTATTTTATCTGTCATTTTGTCTATTTTATCTGTCATTTTGTCTATTTTATCTGTCATTTTGTCTATTCTTCCGTCAATAAAACCCGTTTCTATGGCGGCCATGATACGTGTGCTGAGCATGGCATGCTTGCTACATAGTATTTATCATTCATATATATATATATATATAGTATATATCATATATATATAGATAATATAGTCATTCATCGCTTTTCACCAGGCGACATCGAGGTCAAGGGGGCAGTCATCTATTCCGTAAAAATCACACCGTGAGAACTTAGGTGAAATGAGCTATCAATAGTGTCAACTCCTAGCATCAGCTGGCTTCACCTAAATCTTCACGGTCAGATAGACCGGCAGACCCTAGAAGAAAAAATACAGAGTTCTACCGGGTGCAGGCAGTCTAAATTGGGCCGCTACAGGTGAAGGCTTTTATACGAAAATTTATGCTTATTTTTAAAGAAGAGTTATTTCTGAAGAACGCTGTCTTCACTTAGTAAAGTCAAAGTGAAGTCTGCGAACCTTACCTTTAGTGCCTTCTCACAACCTCCTGCTGCCGAGTAGGGGGTACTAGGGGTGGCTATCAGGTACATGTAATGGCACTAGGGCCCGCTAAACGTATGTCTCGTACGTACAGGTTCAGGACTAAAACCATTTAAGGATTTGTTGTGCAAGCGGGCTATTTCAAGAAACGGAGACAAAAAATATTTCTATTTTTGCCCTAGCGCGACTCCGCCATAACATAGTAAGTAGTAAGCCATCTACATAATCAGCCTATACTTAATGTTCCCACTGCTGGGACACAGGCCTCCTCTCTGTGAGAGGGAGTGGGCCGTAATCCACCACGCGGGACCAGTGGAGGTTGGTAGATATCACATGTTTTCTATCTTTTGGTTCTAGGACATGCCGGTTTCCTCACCACGTTTTCCTTCGCCGTTTTGAGAGCAGTGGTGATGAGATAATTTACACAAAGTAAAGCGCCTGGGTTCAAACCTACAACTCGTAAGTCACAGCTGTTACGAAGCACGAATATGGAGGAGACGGCTCGCTGGAGTCACGCTCTTCTCGCCAATGTTTACCTCCAACTCATCCGCTAAAGGTAAAAAACGGATCGCGGATAGCCAAAGAAGAAAAAAAAATGCCTCGGAAATAGTTACTAGTGTTGTACTGTTCCATTTTGGTCACTAACGACTTTGACACACATAAAATATCATTCAGTATTGCCTTTTGTGTCTGCAGCCAGTTCGAACATAAAACAATGGGAATTGGGTAAAATATAAAACAAGATTTTAGTAAAATTGGCAAAGATCGTTGCGAAGCCGCCTAGAAACTCTGTTTGCCCAATTTCAATCTGTAACGGACATTCAAATATTGAGCAATATTATTTTAAGACAATTGTCTTGAAATACAGCTTATTAAATATGTAGTAAGATTAATTTATCTAAATATATAAAAAATGAAGTTCAGTTCGTTGGTAAGCGCATCGCTTGAGAACGGCTGGACCGATTGTTTAGTTGTTCAGATTCTAGGGTTTTTAAGGAAAGAAAAATTGGAAAAATTGGGAAATTCGGTAAAAAGTGAAAGTGCTTCTTTCTATGGGATTTTGTATGAAGTTAAGCCAAGACCATAAATTGACATTACAGGACAACATCTGCCGGGCCAGCTAGTGCTTCAATAAAACTTACTTTCACCGTGAGCAATCGTGTTTTCTTGCCCTCCATCTGGACAATCAATTTCGCGCCCATGTCCTTTTCTCTGTAACAAAAAAGAAAATTTTACATAATTTTGTTGATTTTCGGTTTCCCCACACGCAATCGCAATCCGACAACCCTACTAATATTACAAATGTGAAAGTTTGGATGTTTGTTACTTAATCACGCAAAAACGGCTGAACGGATTTGGATGAAATTTGGCACACAGTTAGTTTATAACCTGGATTAACACAAAGGATAATTTTTATTTCTCGGTATAAGTAACGCTGTCGTGGGATAATATCCGACCTCCACGCGGACGAAGCATAACCCAATTTATCTGCAGCCACTATCAGGCTGCAGATGAGGAGATTCGCAGGAGAGTGAGAAGGTTTCCAAACTAACAGACAGCCGAGGAGACTAAGATGATTCACACTAGTATCCACTATAACAAGAAGGAGAATTCGAAGGCCACACAGGGTTCAGGAAACCCATATTCTTGGAATTATAATTACTTACCTACAATATTGGTATTTATTGATTAAACTAGCTGCGCCCCGCGGTTTCACTCGCATAAGTTTCGATCCCGTGGGAATATCGGGATAAAAAGTATCCTCTGTGTTAATCCTGGTTATAAACCGTCTGTGTGCCAAATTTTATCTACAAATCCGTTCACAAGTTTTTGCGTAAAGAAGTGACAAACACACTCACAAACTTTCGCCTTTATAATATTAGTGTGATGAAATATTTCATAAAGTATTTTTAATTTAAAATAGAAAAACATCCACACATGACTCCGTTCCCAAATCTTTTACGGAAAAAATTTGTGCTATTTAAGAAATTCTAGGTTCCATATGGCATAAAATGGTTTGATTATAAACCGAATATAGGTATCATTTCCCTCCAGTGCAGAACGACGCGACGTCGCCTTTGTACGACCGGAGACATCGCACTTCCCGTTTCCGGCAAAGTGACTAATGTACAGTGCAGGTACACAGTACGTATACCTTGGCAGATGTTGAAGTATGGGTCTGAATATGCCTAGATGATTTCAAGACATATTCTTCATTCTCTGCCCTTTGCAAGTAGTTCCCTATAGGTACTAGGTACAGACGCCAGCACATCAAGCTACCCGAAACTGTCAAATTTTCCCAATCAACTTTGAACCTTATGCTTTATTGTTTAGATAGGAAATGTAGGCAGTATCATGTTCTAGGAAAACTAAATTATTGCAAGGTTAACATGACGCAAAGGTTGGTAACCTTTTCAATCTCCTCAATTTCCTTTATATTGTATAATTGCATAGCACAAATGTGAGTTCTATGTACTGTAGTGCTACCATTTACCGGGTAATGATAATAATGTCTTTCATTGACTTGAATGTGCCCTTGCGGCTGATAGTATGTCATGCTCACACAAATGTCTCGCTGACGGTGGCGTGTGTGTTGGATCATTTAGCTCCCTTCAAAATGGTTGAGCTGAATGGTGCTGATCTATGCGTCATGTTCGTGAACGGGCGCCTTCAGTTGGGTCTGGTCATGACTTGGCTGCCTCGGCTTATTTTTAATTATTTTACTTTTGGATTATTGTTTTGTTAAGTACTATTTGCTGTACTCTGGACACTTTAACGCGTACGTATATTTTTTTTTACATCGTTCTCACATATAATTATAAATTCAACATTAATGATGTAACTAATATTTTTGTAAAATATAATTTAAAAGAGTGTCCATGGAGTTTCTTGCCCGTTCTTCTCCATAGGTACCTACGCTTTGGAATGGGCAACTAGCTTCATATTTTCTGACTGACCTATTGACAATTCAAAAGTGCCTGTAAATGGTTTAATTGAAATAAATGCTTTGAGTTTGAGTTTGAGTTTTCATTCCGCGATTGTACTTTGATCTGATAGAGATCAGACATTGACATAAGTAAGCATAAATGTGAGCTAGTTTTTTTTTTTCATGACGGGGTTATAGTTCATGCTCCGATGAGCTAGTCATCGTTTATGAAGTCAGTCTGTATACACAGAACAACGACAAAGGTCGAAGATACGCGGAGAGTTTACAGCTATTACACACCGTGTCCTGCTAATGAATACTTTTACGTTCGTTCGTCTAGTGAGTGGTCGCAAGCCCCACTGCTGAGCATGAAGTCGTGGTTTTGATTCCCAGCGATCTAATTGCGTAACACACTATCAATGTCAATCTGAATCATTTTGACGGATGTTGATAATCCATTGCTTCATATGTTCGAAAAAATTGTCTGTTCAACAACGTAAATAACGCAATGAATGTTGTTGAACTGTCAAATTAAAAGCCATTGGTACTGGTAGTGTGTTACGCGGTTACCCTGTTGATGAGCAAGGTGTAATGGAGTTTTTCACTCAGGAATATGTTAGTAGGCCCGGAGTCTGGATCATGTTCGGAGGATGGCAATAAGCTCGCCCCCTATTACATGGGTCTTACACATCTCATGCTTAATGGAATACAGACGATTTTTGGGAAAGCGCAAAGATCTCACTATGAGGACTTATCCTACTTGTTGACGCATAAAATTAAAACTGCTTGGATTTGATTAGATTAATTAATCATGAATGCTTGAATTTTGAACGTAAGATTAACTATTGATGAGATCTGAGTAAAAAAGAATCCTGAAATAATTCAGACCTATCTACTAATGGGTCACTGTTCCATTAAGCAAGCGACATAACTGGCGAAATTTGGGTTACCAGTAAAGTATATAATGTTTGTGCAATTTTCTTAAAAAAATACTGAACTTTCGCCTTTTGCTTTTAGTATACAAACATAAAAATCACACAAAGATAAACAAATAAACACATTACCTACCGAGAGCAACAAAATACAGGTTAGCGACACGCGACAGCAGTGACTCATACGCATACGTCGTTATCTACCTAATGAAGTTTTAATGTTTTTATTTTTATTGGTTTTGTGTTGACTGCCGGTAGCGCCTTTAAAGATATTCACCCAAAGCCACGTCACAGTTATATCTTTGTTAAAATTTCGTGTTAACAACTTTGTTCTTCTTGTTCTTAGCGTGCCGATAGCAATCTAAATGGACTCGGCCCAGAATTCGGCTACGTGTTTGGAGCCATCACCGTCGTCCATCAGTTCCTGTAACGTACAGCTGACAGGTCACGCAGGACACGATATTAAGTGTTCCATCGTTTGTGGAACAGCACCACATTTACACTCCAAGGCGGAGTAGTCTGTGAATCTCCACCTGAACAGGTTTTCTTTGCTTCGGCCAACCTACACACATCAAAAGTGTCTAGGGATCAACATATATTTTTGCAATAACTTTTCTCCTGATTGATATTAATTAAAATTTTCTTTAAGGATTCATCAAATAAAGTGTTTTCGTTTGTCACAGTAACGATAAACCAAGTCACCTTTGCATTAATAAAGAAATTTGCCATTTTCCTAATAAAGGGATTTTTGACATTTGAACCACTAACACAAAAGTTCGAAAAAAAGACTGAAATAACAGTTTTCTTTAAAATTTTATTGGGTAACTTAAACAATTAATAATCCGTGTTTCTACCGCGAACACTAACAACACAAGAACATCGGTTTGGCATACTCAAAATGAGTTCATCCAAATCACGCTGTGGAATGGCCGCCCATGTTCGTTGCAACAAAAAAAAAAGGTCTTCTTGCGACTGGATACCCTCCATATTCGGCAGAGCTCTTCTCTGTAGCATATCCCATGCATGCTCAATCGGGTTCAAGTCTGGCGACTGAGCAGGCCAGGGCAGGACATTGATGTTAGCTGCGGCGAGAGTCTGTCTTACAACTCTTGCGGTGTGCGGTCGTGCATTATCATGCATTAACTGAAATAAGGGACCGATTTGCACTTGTAGAGGAACGATGACGTCTGATACAATCGTCTCAGCATAAATTTGAGCGTTGAGGTTGCCTCTGATCCAAATCAACTCAGTTCTTCCGCCGATCCAAATACCCGCCCATACCATGATGGTTCCACCACTATAAGGATGGACTTCCTGGCAGGATTTTAATCGCTGTTGGCGTCCAGGGGTTCTCCAGTGTCGTATACGTCTTGTATCCGGTCTCATACCAAAACGAGACTCATCAGAAAAGCACACGAAACGCCATTGTTCTTCTGCCCAATTTCTGTGTTCAAGAGCCCATTGATATCGAATCCTACGATTGTGCATTGCTATAGGTGGTACCCGTAGCGGTCTTCGGGAATGAAGGTTCACTTCATGCAAGCGGTTTCTGACTGTTTGGTCGCTAATTAAGTTCCCTGAAGAGTGATGAAGCCTCACGGCTAACATCATGGCGGTTATTGTTGGAGCTCTTCGAGTTAAGATTTGAATGTATCGGTCTTGTCTCCGTGTGGTGCAGCGATACCGTCCTCCATGGCGCTCAGCCACGGTACCAGTGCTTCGGTAACGTGTCCAAAGTCGACTGATAACACTCTGACTTGTATTCAGAGCTAAAGCCACAGTACGTTGCCGGGAACCAGCTTCTATCATTCCCACGGCTCTGAGCATTTCTTCCCTGCTTAAATGACGTCGCCGCTCCATAATAACGTTGGTTTTAATCAGTAGTAGGGAAACAGTAGCACTAATAATGTCTTCAATGCGTTGTATGTTTTTATAGGGAAAATATTGACAGCTGATTTTCATCTTTTACTCGAATTTGATTCACAGTTCCTGATTCAAATTATGAAATGCACCAAAAAGGATCCATATAAATTTATAAAATCATAAATTTACTACAAAGCCACATCTCAATCTCAAGAAATCCGCATAAAAATGCTTGATCCCTAGACACTTTTGATGTGTGTATTTAAAGACTTCCAGGTTAACCAAGGTAACTGATGTCCAGGTGGGAGGTCTTCAGCGGGTGGACGTATGGTTTGGGTAAGGAAGCACTGTCTCGCCACAGCTTCAGTCTTTCTTGTGATCGTTCGCCAGTGAGAATTTTAGCCAACGAAAAATCTTGGAGGTTCTCTTTTTATTTTGTGAATAAATAATAAATAAATAAATATTTGAGAACGGCATCAAGTCTTCTTCTTCCATACTTCTCGTTTAGTCATCTTAGTAGTCACCCCCATTCTAACCATAAATATCATCTTTCACACAGTCCATCCATCGTTTCTTTGGTTTTCGCCTACTCTACTCAAAACTTTCCTCACGACATTTTTCTCGATCTTCTGCATTCCACACATCTTTTCAGTCACTGGAGTAACATGAACTTTTCGTCACGCAGTGGGTGCCAGAAGGTGGGCGTCGTCGCCGAGGCAGGCCTAGGAAACGCTGACGTGACGATCTGGATGGGTTTACGGGAGATTGGTCGAGAAGGCAACGCACAAAGAACAATGGAAAGCTAATGGTACTTGCCCAGCAGCGGGGCAATACAGATTGAAAAAAAAAGCGACTTTACTGATAGAGAACATCTATTATTCTCGTAATTTTAAAAAACGTTCACATTCTGATCTCAGTCTCAATCTGTCAAAAATACCTCTAGTATACCTACATTTTGACAAGTTTTTGTTATTTGATTGTCGCCGAGATGAGACTGCGACTAGATTTTGAACGTTAATTATTGGCCTTCAGATTACGACCAGATTTTGAACATTTTTAATTACGGGAATTGGCCTATTAACTTCTATTTATTTTACAGTAAATTACATAGAGATACGACATATAATTTCTTCTATGATTATTAAGAGATGACCGATGGAGTAAAGCTGTGACCGAATGGTGGCCAAGGTTAGGCCAAAGAAACCAGCGCCGTCCCGAAGCGAAGCGCGCTAGGTTGACGATATCGTAAAAGTCGCGGGAAACACCTGGATAATAGATGCACAGAACCGGGAAGTGTCGCAGACGAGGGGAGGCTATACCCAGCAGTGGGTGATTCAGGGCTGAAATGATGAAGATGACGATTAAAAACCGCGACTGCCCAGCACAGGATTCGCCTCAGTGTGTTCTGCTTTACTGGCTCTAAGGGGAGGCCCACACTGCACCGCATCACGCAGCAGGGCGCAGTTAACGCACCCACGCGCGTGATTTTTTACATACAAATTCAATAAAAACGCACTCACGCGCGTGGAATTTGGCTCCGTGTCCCGCAATCGCCTAAGTGGTTGCCCAAACTATCAAGAACTAACAGTTTTAAACTGACAGGTAAAATGTAGTAGGTTCAAACCCAGTCAGGCGCTTTACCACATATAGGTACAGATAGACCTAGATAACGCAAGTATCACGATCTGTAAAAAAACAAGCGTGCCATTTTTTAACTACCTACTATGACGTCACAAGCACTAGTTTAGTAATGGGAAAATCAAATCGATTCAAAGACACCGCCGCGTGCGGCACTCATCTCGCCCCACGCCCGGGGCATAGCGCCAGAGCTCACGCTCACCCAGCCAGCAGTACATAGGACTGAGCACGTAAGTGGCGGCTTACGATTTTTGTACGTAAGCTGGTGCGATTTTTGTCACGTGAAGTAGTTGCTCTTGCGTTATCTAGGTGTATCTATATCTGTGCGCTTTATTTTGTGTAAATTATATGATCACTACTGCTCTCAAAAGGGAAAACATCGTGAGAAAATCCGCATATCCTAGAACCAAAAATCAAAGACGTGACATCTACCAACCCGCACTGGCCCCGCATGGAAGATTATGGCCCACCCCCTCTCATAGAACGGAGACCTGTGTCCCAGCAGTGGGAACATTATAGGCTGAATATACATAGGTAAAATATTGATAAAAAAAACATCATTTTAGATTACTAAAGATAAGCCTTCTAATAATTAACTATCCATGTTATTTTTATTGTAAAAAAACACATAAATATATGTTGTACAGTTACATTTTATAATGAATGCACACAATGCTAATAAGTTTACATTTTCTGTTATAACTGTGATCTTCATAAAAAGTATACTTAGGTGAATATATAAATAATTAATGTTGTAATTTTTAGGTTGGTTGATGACTTCATAAATTTACTAGATTGTGCCAGGGACTTTGTCTGCATGAAATTTCTTGTTCCCCTGGCTCACCGCGTCGCATCGCATCGCCTTCCCGAGCTATTACTTTGTTAACGCTAGTTCTCTCTGACTTTATTTTTTTTGTTAGGCTCTTATGGATCCTGGCACTGACCTGGTTTATTTGTTATTGTTAGTTAGATGTAGCTACCAAAAAGCAAGAATTTTATTTTATTACTAATATATTTGACAGTTCATCCATACAAAATCTGTCAAAGGTTAATTTTATTCTACAAAAAATAAAAATTATCTGTCATTTGAAAAATCAGCATCTAAAGGGGTTTATTTATAAACGATGATTAAAGTTAAGTGACATTAAAAGATCAAAAGTGTATGGTTAGACAGTTGCTAATCACTACTTAACTTTAAGCAATCTTTATGAATAAGGGGGAAAGAAAATAACTACAGCAGACTTTAAAGTGATCAGCAACGGCACTCAAGTGTAACATAAGCAATAAAATTCATTCATCTGTCTTAGAGTGAGAAACACCAATAACAAAGTCTATTCTAAACAGGAACTCCCAACCATGCATCATTGTTTACAACGCTCGAGATGATAAACAAGCATTCCAATAAGCTAACACATACAGTTCACACTGCAATTTTATCATGTTTATTTAGGTCACTGACTTTTTTACATTTTTTCGACAGCTTTCATCTAAACGGCATACCCGAGGTACAGTTTGTGCTCCAAATGCAACTGAACCGTGAAAGTCATTGTCATTTATCATGACATCATTGCTTTTTTGCACTTTCAAATGCCATGAAAAAGTTTGATATTTTATCAACTTAAAACCCTCGACTCATTGTCGATAATCTCTCAAATCATCACAGTGAACATACAAAACAACACAATACAGAATATCATCAACACAGTACGTCATAATCAGTGAAACATCAGTATTTCATGTAATACGTAAACTCCCCCAAAACATTGGGTATAAATTGAACTTTCCTGAGCACGGTATCTACTCACCTTTGATTGAATGGGCGAACCCTTACAGCCACTTTCACCGAAGCCATTGTCACACATTATATTGTCAATAGTTACAATTTTATTTTAAAATTACATTTATCCACACAAATACGACACCACAAAGCAAGTTGTCATTTTTCTATTTGACTGACTGACAGTTGGTCGAGTGACGTTGCAATACGGAAAAATAAATGAATTCTCACTTGCTGGCTACAACAAAACCGTTTTTTTTTTGTAATATTTAATTAGTGAAAGTTGTGAAATTAATTAATGAGAATACTTCTACGATACACATACGCTACGTACGCTATTTCCAGTTGTTATTATTTAGCAGGAAAGCCCGCGAAACCGCGATGGATGTTTTTTTCTATCTTTAGAATTTTAGAGTTGCTTGATTCTTACTAATCTTCACGCGACTAATTAAGTCGCGTGAAGATTAGTAAGAACCAGTCAAATGACGGTTTTCTCGTTTCTTCAAAAAAAAAACCTAATATTTTGTCTTAAATATTTATTCATATCATGTCTAATGCGTAGACATAAATTTTTGTCTACTAACAAAATTACTTACTTACTAACATAACATAACATCACGCCTGTAATCCCCAAAGGGTTAGGCAGAGCCACAGAGGTGTACCATACCAGTACTGACCAGTAATAATAGACCAACATTTCGCACATTTCCATCTAATAGGGGTCGAATTGAAATGCAAATAGTGTTTCCCACCAACTTTTATTAATATATTTTCATAAATATTCTAGGAAACTTTTTACATAACTTAGACTCGTATTGAAAAAAAATATTTTTAGGCGAGTGCAATATTATTAAAAAGTACTCTGTGGCAATATTAAAAAAAAAAACTTGCACTACTCTACAGCTGTCGATTTCTGTGTCGATTGTCGATTTCTATCTGTCTCAGGAAAGGTTAGAATTTATTAATTTTATTTTTGCAAAAAGAATTAGTAATTATGACAGGATCTTTCGTTTATTAATCGTTATTGTAGTTAAATCCCGCTCTTATATGTGTTTTCTAACTACAGTAGCTGCCAAATAAAGATTGACATTGAAGGTAAGTTGGGGTAACATTACATAATAATGTGTGTATAATCTTCCGTCAGATAGCCAATCGTCACGATGTCTGACTCCGCGGGCCGCCCTATGAAGTTCCCCTACACGTTCAGCGCCAAGATCGCGCAATTTCCGTTGAAGTTCTACGTCCAGAACCAGTGGATCTGGAAGTACTGGATGATCGGAATCGCCGTCTCCGTCCCCGTCTTCTACAAGATCCACAAATTGGGTAAGTTATCAATTAAATTATACTATACGTTGAGGCCTATGTCCAGCAGTGGACTGCTATAGGCTGCTGCTGATGATGATGATGATATGTTAAGGGTAGGTAGTTTATTTTTAGATTCTAATAAGCTTTTCCATTCTCCTACCTGAACAGTAGGAAGTCCACTGCACCACATCATTCTGTGTCAGAATCTCTTGTATCTTTCAGTTTTTAGATATTAGCGGTGGTACTACCTACAGCTCTCATCTATTCAAACTTGTTTCAAATTGATGTTATTTCAAGTTAAACAAATATCAATTTTTTTTTAATGAAAATTAAGTTGATTTCAGAGTGACTAGCACTATTGAAAAAGTTATAAAAAAAAAATGTAGCATAAACTAAACTTTACTGTGTAGAATTAAAGATATTTTTCCATAAACTCGTATTTGTTTACATTATTGGCAAATAAGTCGCGAATGCGGTATACTGTCACTGTTACAGTAAAATAGTGGAGTTGGAATAGTATAGGGTCCATTTTTTTTTTTTATTTTTTTTTTTTTATTTTTTTTTTTTAAGGATGGGAAATCATCAAATGACCCCTCCCGCTCTGGGTGGAGCGGAAGGGAGTGTCAGACTCTTACTGACTAAAACCCATCCGTGTTCCTTCCTTAGGCCTTTATGTTCCGCGGCAGCGGTAACCCTTTTGGACAATCCCGCTGAGTGTAGGCTCCATGACAAACAACATTCATAATTGTTGTACTAATTGTATAATTTCCATCATTTGAGACCAATATACAATAAGTGAAGTCTTCCATGTAGATTCCTTTTCTTTATGACTCATTTAGGGATTTGGATTTATTTATTTATAAAAAAGTTAAGCGAAGTTTAAACATAAAAAATGTATGGATAAATAGTCAAGAGACAATTATTTATTGATTAAAACTTTATGCACTAGTAAAAAAACTGTACAATGGCGGACTTAATGCCTTGGGCATTTTCTACCAGTCTACCTTACGGTGATGCAGATGACAATTAATTTTCTATTGATATTAAGTTAAACTTAATAAGCTTGCCTAACAGGGAAGAGGTGATATTTGGATATTAATACTATGTACTTATATTGTCCTTTTCAGCTAACTCCCCCGGCAACGTCAGCAAATGGGCCGAGATCAGGAGGAAGGAGGCTGCAGAGCACCACTAAATTAAGAACAAAAACAATAGTAATGGGTTATAAGGAAACCAACTTGTGTGATTTATTTATGTTGTAAGCGAATATTAAATCATGTAATAGTTATATTGCATTTTATTTTATTTTTTTAAATGACCTGGGCCTCACTATCTGCATAATTCTTGCAGATATTGAAGGTAAAGATTTGTTTTCACTACTATAGTCAATAATTAACCTACACTTGTTAAAATAAAAAGTCGAAAATAAGTAAACCCACCCTGCCCCGCGAACTTCGACAGATGTCAATCAATCAACTCAGCCTATTGCAGTCCACTGCTGGACATCCCTTCCCGAGGCTGCGCCACAACACCCTGTGCTCCGCCTTCCGCATCCAGTCTGCCCCAGCCACCTTCCATCGTCGGTTTATTTAGCTGGGGGGCGTCCTACGAATTAGAGATGGGTAACCACCCGGGTAAAAACCCACGCATGGGTTAAAACCCAGTTACCACCCATTTCGACCCGGGTTATCACCCATTTCTGTGGGTGAAAACTTATTGACGCGTGCGCCTAACATGCAGGGATTCCCGTGCGTCCCTCTACCCCCGCGCCCTACCCCGTATCTTACCCGACGTTTATAATATTGTTCACCATTTGTTCACTCATTTTGTCGATAACTGCATCGAGTGCACGTCTTTAATTCGAGTTTCAAACCACGTTTGTGTTGACTTGTAAGTACTTACGTATCTATTTAACCTAAGTAGTCACTAATTTGATTATAATACTCTGCCTGAATATTAAAATCAAATTGTTTTAGATTTCAAAGTTTAGCTTTTTATCAATTTTTACAAGTTCCAGTAACCAGTATTCCAGTATGACTTTTCGAAGTTAAAATCACTCAAGAGTTAATATTTTATAACTGGAATTTGTTGCACAAGCGCAGGAACAATGAGGATAGTGAAGAATGTATGTCTGATACACCGCCACCATCTCGAAGGCAAAATTCTTCACTACCATCACCGACACGTACCTACCATTAGCCCAGAAGCTACAACAAGTTCAGGGATTAACAGCTTCGAATTTTTCGATTGCGACCGTATTTACGATTCAAGTTCAAGTGACGATGAGGAAACATAGTAATTGAAATTACAATGTGATTTTTTGTAAGTGAACTACTTTGTGATTTTGCAAATAAATGTTTGATTTTGAGTTTAATCTTTTTTGCAAGGTGAAATGAAAAAATTTGTTAAAAATAAAAGACCATAATATAATTCTATGTGTATGCATCCAAGTTTGTGTTCGCAGGCTTGCTAACCGCTGACCATACGGTTTGTTAAATTATATCAAATCACCCGGTTATAACCCAAATGGGAAGAATGGGTATTTACCCACTACCCATCTCTACCTACGATACGCGATCTCCACTCCAGGACTCGTCTGCTCCACCGGCTATCGGGTCCTTCGACACAAACATGGCCAGCCCAATACCACTTCAGTTTGCTTACTCTGCAAGCTATGTTGGTAACACCGGTTTTTTTTCAAGAGTTCAAAGAAACTCGAGTATGGCCAGCTCAGCGACCTTGAATTTGTGGACCAGCCCGACTGTCAGTGTCCACCTCTCGGCACCGTATGACATGACGGGCAGGACGTACTGGCTTCAAATATTGCGGGATAGGCCACAAGAAGACTTCGTTAAAAAATTTCCAAACGCATTCCAACCTAACTGGAGGCTTCTTTCTAAAAGTTGTGTCTACCGAGCTGGATGACTTGCCTTAGGTAGACGTACTCTTTCACAATTGACAGATGTGCGCGGACCGAAAGCCATCTGACCACTGACCTGTTTTATACAATTTATTAGAGGAGTTAGAGGTCAGTGCATCCGACCGTCTATCAAAAAAAAAAGTACTCTGTGATCGAGACCCATTGCCGACGAAGAAACTAGACTATAGACTACTAACTACCAACGACTATCCATGATTTTCTCGCTCAAGAAACGTACAAAAGATTGTAGGTAGGTCCCGTGTAAGTAAAAGAGATTACATATAGTTGATCGCTGACTATTTACACGGCCGCCCGGCCGGCGGCGACTGGCGACAACAACTGTCAAGTACTCGCTCAGCGACGCTCTTTTGGCGGGCAGAACACTCACTGAGAGACTCACGCTTGTCGCACAATCGCTGCTCGCCAACTTGTTTTTAGTTCCTAGCTCTATCCGTTTCTCGTTAATCGCTGAAGGTGTGTGACATTATGAGCCCATTATTCAAGGTTTTAAACGGGTCTTTCGTTGCAGGTATGAGTGCATTCTATTGCTAGGTCAGAAGTTTAGTCAAAATAAAAAAATACAGGAACTGTACGTGGGTGCTTTATTCACTACAATATAAATTAATATAAAACTTATAAATTACATAAATAAATAATCGCTGACAAAATGATCCTCATTATTATGGAAAAACAAATCACGGAGACTAATTGACATATTATTATTACCGTTATTACGTAGGAATGCACTGGTACGATTTAATTGTACAGTCAACCACTACCATCACTAACTCCCGACGGGTGAGCAGAACTTCAACCATCAGACATGCTGCGTTAATACTAGACGTAGGTATATCGACGTAGTTAAAATTTTTCAAGAATAAAAAACAAAATGTGCAATGTTACATAATTATTGTGGCTGACTGTACTATACAATAAGGTTGCGATACAGCAAAACTAATCATGTTTGTGAAAGTTTTGAGTATTAATTACAATTAAAATCACATAAAAATAGCAACCATGCCCAAGAAATACAATTCTTCGTTTTCCTAATAATATCAAATTAAAAAATCGGCTATGCCTCAGTATAAACAACCAAATGCTGTTTCAACTTAAAAAGAAAACAAATAAAATTTAGCAAAACAAAACACAACTTTGAGTTCGATTGATCGAAAACACGAGATTTAATTGTTGTATGAAATAAAAGCTATGTTAAAACTTATGCACTAAAAATTTTAAAACTATAACTAATGTCTAAAAGGCTTGTACACAATGGTGATGAATGGCCTATCAAGGTCCATCAGAACGTCGAAAATGATCACAGAAGCCATGGTGTACGGACGCCTGTAGGTGGCCACTGACTGACTGACTGATGTGCTACATGGGCTTGTAACATTATAACTTTACATAATAAAAAATCACTCAAAACGTTAAGACTGCTAATTCTGTATTCACGTGTAAATGCTTGTCACAAAATTTGTAGCACAAAAGTGTTAATAAACAATAATAACGTCGAACACAAGCCTTTACAGCCACGATATGAATAATTACAACATTCTGACATCACTAATGAGGTTTTACTAAATGCAAAATCGTCAAATCAAGGGCGGTTATACAAAACTTCAAAGTAACTGTTTTTCTTCAAGGACAGTAATGTCAAAGTTCACCAACATTCTAACCGTCGGTTAGGTATTTAAACAGTTGATTTATGTCAAATTTCCTAAGGAAATCAACTGTTTAAATACCTAACCGATGGTTAGAATGTTGGTGAACTCAGGCCTAAATGCTCCAGTAAGTTGATAATTATAAATCGGAAATGGCAAACTATTCAATTTAATGCTATCAGAACAATGCCGATTTAATTGTTAATATTTTATACAAATCATAACATGCATTAAAGGGCCGTGGCATACCTACTGTCCGCCTTTTTGTTTTTGTTTTTTCAAAATGGCGGCCATGTGTAAGGCAAAAAAAAACCGACTAGTCGGTATGCCAGGCTCCATATAAAAATCTACAATTCCTTTTTAATTGATGCCTATTATAAAACTATTATACTATTATAAAACTTGTTGTAAAACAAAGATAGGGCATTCATTATAATCGGGCGACAATTTTAAATTATTATTCAATCAATCGACTAAGTTGTCATTATCCAAAAAGTAGGTACCTACCATTTAATTTGAAAAGCCACAAAACAAGTTGTAACATAATTATCGAGAGTCGTAACAGTATAATATGACAACATTTACAAAGATGGAATGAATTCTTTTCAAATATTCAGGGCAATAATATTGTGTGTTAAGTATTGTTTTTTTTTTTTAATATTTAAATGTAGTTCCTAAGTACAATGAACCAATCAAACGCTAGCCGTATTTATGACCGGATAAATTTACCTTATCTTTTTGTGCCAGACGCGTTGATGAACCATTTATTTTAGAGCCCAGAAAACTCGTCCAAGTCCGGGCGTATACGTCCGAAATGCCTTTCTGAATTCAGCACGTGAATGAACCGGTAAATTCATAAACTCAAACCAGAACATTCAGAATTGCATAATATTTCCTACACACATACCTTGCTGATTTTTCCGGTACTGAATGATTCAGATCAATCTGACAGCTGGCGATTGGCGAGCATGGTTATTTGACCTGACAGGGAGTAGAGTTTCTATGCTTGTTATTTCAGTTCAGCTCAAGAAAATGTGGTCCACAAAATTCGATATATTGATCATTCCGGCTACTTTCAATTACAAATTTCTGGCGTCAAGGCCTACAACAATATTATTATAATATATCTCATTTTCTAAGCAGTAAAAATTATTTACACATTAACTTTAACGGAATAAGTTCTAGCGTTTGTACGTTATGAATATTATTTTATTACAATATAGAAGGCTCTTTGTATATTTAGTCCATTTATTTAGTCTTAGAAGTAGCATATTTAGAAGAACACGGTCCAACACTTCTGAACATTGATATTTATTGTAGAATGGATTAACAGTATTTAATAATTGAAAATCAACCACTTATTGAAGAAATTAACGGGCCGGCGGAGCATGCGCAGTTCATACAAATGTAATACCAAAATAATTTGTAAATCAAACATATTCTCCAGGTAGTGTGTATGTCGCAGCCAACTGGTTAAATTAGCCGTTCAGTTAACCGCCTAGCCTTTTAACTAAACGGCGGCCGTTCAACTAACGGCCTGAATGATATTTATCCATTTATACTATAAATAAATACATACAACATTATAAAAAAAAAAAAAACTAACACTAACATACACGAAGTGTCTGCGTGTGTGTGTATTCAATTACAGTTTAGGTTGGAAGTCAGTAACCAATCACGCGAGCCGATTTGGTCGCAGTAACTAAACCAGGGCACCCCGACCAAATGGGTTACGTTAGGCTAGAACTGTGATCAACCGCGTGCGAGCCGAGAGAGCGAAGCGAGGCGAGCACTACTTCTAAAGGCCAGGCGGTTAACTGAACGGCTAATTTAACCAGTTGGCTGCGACATGTATATAATCCGATTGGATTACAGAATATCTAGGTTCCCAAATATTTATTTTAAAAGGACTCGTGTTATAAAGACGAGATATGAGGAATTTCAAATTTCTATAGAAAACTTATTTTTCTCATAACTCGTCTTTAAATCAGTGTCCATTCAAAATATATATTTGGGAACATATTCTGTAATCCAATCGGAATAAATACACACTACATTACGAATATGTTTAATTTACAAATTATTTTGGTATTACGTTTGTATGAACTACGCATGTTCCGCCGGCCCCTTAATATAGAGGAAATTAAGTATAACGGATGTAAAAAGACACTTAACGAAACCGAGAGTCACTTGTACTCCTCGTTATTGCAATTTTTTTTTTTTGTACTGGACCGTACCTGGGGTCCTTCTGGTTATGGAGATATTGAAGGTAAACATTCCAACTTTTACTGACGTTTTTTTACAAAAAGAAGTTGCCAATGTTATAACTTATAACACAAATTTAAATACCCCCACGACCCCTGTACCGTTGCATGCACCCATAAGCACAATGTTTTGCGTGCGTTACATTGCGCACTACCGCATCATCTGCCTCCCTTTTCCCAACTATGTTGGGGTCGGCTTCCAGTCTAACCGGATGCAGCAGAATACCAGTAATTTACATGAAGCGACTGCCTATTTGACCTCCATTATCCAGTACTGGGTAATACGATACACCTTGGTAAGACAAGTTGTCAGACTTTCGGGCTTCTGACTACCCGTAACGACTGTCAAAGATTCACGAATGACAGCCGGGACCAACGGCTTAGCGTGCTTTCCGAGGCACGGAGGGGTCTCGGTTTGTAAAGAAGGTCACCCATCCACAGACCAACCGCGGCAACCGTAAAACTACAAATTTTCACACCAAAAATAAAAGTCCTTTCCAAGCAATTACTTTTATGCAATGTTACTTAGTTTGATGTACAGGATGCGTAGTTGACGGGTGTGATGTGCCTTTTTACACCCTGTATAGACTTTGCTGTAGATCTAATTTGAAACATTATTGGTAGAAGAACAACATTTTATACTATTTGGTCATTTGATATTCAGAACCACAACTTAACATATTCCGGAAAATTTCAACGTTTTTAATAATTTTATCAATGGCAGAAATATCCAGGCAGATTATATATTATACATTATTTTTGCTATTAATTAAAGCCTTGTAGCCTTAAAAGTAAATATCTACAGGAATATTATTCAGCAAAAGTACTGGATGTTGTATCTCTTTCTAATGCTTGGCTATCATTAATTGTTATCTCCTTCACACATTGTACACGTCGACCTTGTATAAATAATACTCCTGTATTGGTTATTTTAAATTACGCCCTAAGATTTGTCTTTAATTTAACACTACACATTACAATTGACATGAATACTTAGTTTTTTATAAAGTTATTAACATCCACCAGTCATTACAGGTAATTACCGGTAAAAGCAATGATTTAAATCGTTAGATTCGCCCATGGTCACCGTTCTGCTTTGTTGACAATGACATTTGAATAGTATTGTCTCACTCACTCATACTGAAAATCGTATCTATCGTTTCATGATGTCACTCTTCTCAGTATGGACACTTTTTCGCGCGATCCAAGTACGGTGAGTGCAAATCTAACAATTTAAATCTTTGGATCAAGAGGCAATAGTGTACTTCTTAACGTTAAGTTACCAGCACTTGACGTTTACAAATAATTTAAAAATGTTATAATTTTTTATTTTATTAAATCACGATTATATTAACAATTCTTTTCTCATTTAGTTTATTAGTAAAATAGTAAATCACATTGTTTTTATTATTTTTGTCTTTTATCATGTTTTTATCTGATGTTGAGTTCAGTAATTTAACTCATAGACAAGAGCTAGTTGGTAGACGTATTTGGGAGTCATCTTAAATACATTTTTATATACAATTGGCAGTTGTTTACATACATCATTTTGATTAAAAAATATAACACTTGGGCACCAAACCGGAATAGAAAATCAACTTGGGCAGAAAATCGAACTAAAAGTCTGTTTTCAATAAAATACATTCACTTTTGTTTTCAGATATCATAGATTTCATATTCCAGATGTATGCAACGGTGTTGTTGTTAACTCGCTGATCAATAGCCATTTTGTATTTTTGGTTAATTTCGATGGTTTCGTCAAGTTTGTGTATTTGTATTAAAATTTACAATAAGAAAGTCCGTGACAGGTTTGCTAACGTCTAAAACTTATCGCATATTTCATACGTCAGGCGGCTTCTACATCCTTTAAAAAAAACTACCAAACAATTTGCATTTCAATACTAAAAACGTACTCACTCAGTTAAGTACGTGAGACACAATACAATTAAAATGGAACCGTATGCAGTTTATAATAAAGCGGGTAATCACTAGCCTCAGTACCACACGTAGTCGGCGCGATACAGACGGGATGGTCACTTGAGCTTGGCGCGCTTGGGCGCGGGCGCGGCCTCGTCGTCGGAGGCCGAGCGAGGCTTGCTGGACGACGCGTCGTCTGACGCGCACAGCTCGATCTCGGGCAGCGCGGGCAGCTCTAGCTCTGCACAGCGCTTGTTAAAGTACCTTTCTAGGCGGTTGCCGGCTCTGGAAACCAATATGCTAGTTAAGAAAAGGAAAACGTGACGACTAAACGTTAACAGTTTCTTTGCTTGGTTCGTGTTTGATCTTTAGGAAACAGGGATGTTACTTTCAAGCTCTCAATGCTCTCAATGTTTTTTTGTTTTACAAGTATGGCTCTGTGTTATTAAGAGTGCCGATTGCATTCTACCGCAGCGTGAGTGAGTAGGAATTCCGCAAAGTGGACCGACGACCTGGTGACAGTCACAGGAGTCAGCTAGATGTTAGCACAGGACCGGTCGATTTTTGCTTGAAAGGGCCGACGTCTTTCGGCTGATTGGTGAGCTACAATGAAGCTTTAGTCACAACTGCGTTTTCCTGTGGAGAGGTGGCCTGTGTCCCAGCAGTGGGAACATTAGAGACTGATTGTGATTGTGTGTGTGTGTGTGATGTTTATGTTAAGGTATTTATCAATGGGCCTATGTCGCCATTAATAAATGAGTTATTATTATTATATACTTACTTGGCGACGGGATGAGAGTCCTTGTTGTAGGTGTAACAGTTAAGGAACACGAGCGCGGCGTCCGCTATGAGGTCCTCGTCCGTGCAGTAGTCGCCCGCCTCGAGCTTGTCGCGGATGGTCGTGAAGTCCATCGGCTGGTCGATCACTTGCAGGTAGTCGGGCACCTGGGGAGAAGGGGAACTCAGTGAAAATGCCTTTATACTATCCCGCTGGAGGTTAAAGGTCTCCGCGAATTCGGAGATTAAGGAAGAACGGACGACGACCAGGCAGAGTTTTAACGGTCTTCATGATCACCTGGTCAATACAGCAGTACATATGTTCAGGTTATCGCGACTAATAATAAATCAATCACAATTTTAGGGCAGCAGCATAATCTTGCCAGCATCCATACTAATATTATAATTTCGGAAGTAACTCTTGTCTGTCTGTATGTTACCTTTTCACGCCTAAACCACTGAACGGATTTCGATAAAATTTGGCAGAGAGATAGATTGCATTCCGGGGAAGGACATAGGGAGTTTTTATCGACATACCCCGCGCGCGGAAGCTAGTTTCCAATAAGAATGCAAACCTTGTGCATATCCTTTCCCAGAAAAAAAAAGGTGACGGTGATAAGGCATATGGAGTCTTTGACACAGACTGTCACGCTCACAGCATGTATGAGTGACAGAGACGAGGTTCTATAAAGCACTTCGTAAAATTCCGAGCAGAGCCGGGTACTGCGGCTACTCACATCTTCTAGCGACACCGGCTCGTAGAAGGGCCAGCAGTCCTTGTGCTTCATGACGTCATTCAGCAGCGCCTGCAGCGCCTCCGCGTGCAGCTGCGGAGACTGCCGGCTACTGCGCTTCTTGCTTGTGCGCTCCT
The DNA here is from genome assembly GCA_963669345.1 of Gortyna flavago. NCBI lineage: Eukaryota > Metazoa > Arthropoda > Insecta > Lepidoptera > Noctuidae > Gortyna > Gortyna flavago. The sequence goes on from OY770142.1 coordinate 16,576,378, forward strand.
CTGTAATTAACAAAACGTTTTAAAGAAATAAAGAAAATATGCGATGATTTTGTTCTACTAAAACGTGTAGGCTCGATTTTGTAACCCGCCCGATGGTATTATACATATAACAAAATGACGTACTTTCATACAAACTTTCATCCTTTTAGGGACCTTCGAAAAGGAACTCTTTTGCAAAATTTTATACTTCTAGATCCAACGGTTTAGGCTGTGCGTAGTCTGTTAGTGATTGAATGAATTTATTAAGTAGAAGATACGTACCGTGATGTCCGTTAGTGAGTGAATTCTTTGATCTCCGGCCTGTCTGCCCACTAGTGTTCATTTCTTTGTCTTTCTCGTGATTTTTTGGTCTAAAGAGAAAAAAAAACTAGTTAATGCGAAAGCGCCAGCGTCATCATCTGCCTAGCCTTTTCCCAACTATGTTGGGGTCTGCTTCCAGTCTAACCGGATGCAGCTGAATACCTTTTTACATGGAGCGACTGCCTATCTGATCAGAAAGCGCCAGCGTAGCCCGCGAAATTTAAATTGTCTTACCTTCTGACCTGAAAATTGCAAAAAAGGTAAGAAAATTTGAATTTCGCTGACTACCCTTAAACATTTAGATTTACCAAATATTATTTCGTCGTCATGTCAGTTCTGACAACACACGTCGCCATTTGCTAAGTAATGTAACGAAGTTTTCAGAATAAGTGATCAAGGGTTTCAAAGGCCAACTGTACATCTGGTTTTTTATTTAATTAGTTGGCGAAACTTCAAAGACGCTTCTATCCATACTTAAAAACATAATTGCGATAGTAACTGTCTGTCTGTTACCTTTTCACGCCTGAACGGTTGAATGGATTTGGATGAAGTTTGGCACACGGATAGACCATAACCTGGTTTAGGACATTGGATACTTTTTATTCCGGTAGTGCGATTCCGTGAGATAATTTTCGACCTCGCGCGGGTAAACTGTGAAGTTTCGCCAAATGATTAAAAAACTTCTGTGACAGACGGACTAATTTTATGACCCGTTTTACCTAATAAGGTCGGAACCCTAAAAAGGCCTTGTGCACTCACTTCCGTCCTCTCTTGGTGGTTCCGTTGTGCTGTGGCGAGGATTCCTTGCTGCTCCTGGAGCGTTTGGTCTTCAGCTTCACCAGCGCCGTGTTGTATTCACTGTCGTCTGAGTCTGTAAGTAACCGACCGTTAGTTTCACGGATAATAGTTTTGCCACAGAGCAGTCAACAAATGGAGTTTTAAATTGTTTTTTTTTTTTAGTTTCTGTTACGTATCCTTTTTTCACTCTTTTTTATTTGTTAGTCTGTTCTGTATGACTCTTTGGCAAGAGATTCTCTTTCTCCACTCCTCCGTCCTTGTCACTGCCATAGGTTTATTTTAGCGCCAAAAAGGCGAGACGAGAAAAAATTGTCTTATTGTAATTCTGGGGTGACTCTGCAAGTACCACAGTGCACTTTGCTGATTTTAGTGCCCCTTTTCTAATATATATTTTTTTTTTAATGCGGCGTGATGACAAATAAAGCACTGCTATATAGTTTCGTGATAGATTATCGCAACTGCATTTAACAAATGCCATTCGTAATAAAAACATCTTGGAACTCCATTTCTTAACTAATCTGTGTTCATTAGTATGGAAAATGATGGGGAAGCGATTCTTAATGGTCGTGTTAGTGAGCGCTTTAAGCGGTGTTAGGAAACGCTTTTAGATTTGTTACAAGAGGTTAAATGTCAGAAGAAAAAAAAGTCTTGAAGTGAAATTTCTTAGGCGGCGGCGATTCGATAATTGAACGAGAATTGAGTTTCAAGGACGCATCACGTTTAGGCACATTTTGTTACATGAGAGAGAAGAAAGATATAACTCTCTCTGTGTCTTATCACACTAAATCACTTTTATTCTTTACATTTTTAGAAGTTTCACTTCTATCACCTGTACGGTGCTGCGCATGCGCAATTTTTTTTAACTCTTTCTGCGCATAAACCATTTATTTGCCAATTTGGCGTACCACAATGCTACATTTGGGGTTGTACATGCTCTTACTAAATATCATCTTACTTTTACATTCAAATACTTTCACAAAATAAGTTCTTATTCGTATCTTTTCGCATTGACGTACTTTATTTTTACTGCAACGAGGATCAAAAGAACATAATTATATATAGGATACAAATAGGACTCGACATTGATAGTCATAAAATAAGAACGAGGAACATGCACAAAGACATATTTTTTATGCTATGTAAAAACGAAACGGAAACGCGACCATCTTTTGTCACGGTAGTGAGAATCTAAGGCTTAAAATCTTTGTCGCTATCATCATTTTTATGACAGCCGTCACTAAGCCCGTTAAGTGCGGCTAAAAACATAATAACAAAAGAAATGCCGTGCAAATGAAGATGCAAAGCTCATGAGAAGGCGGTGAGTTAGTTTAGATGACAGGACAGCCCACAGCCCGAGATGATAGACTTTATACAACGACCAGTCAGTTGGCGACGGAATTGAAGATTTAAGGTGAAAGCCAGGGCAGCCCGCGAACGTTTTTTTGCATTTTGCAGTTTAGTATCAGGTTGTATGTTGATCAAAATATGATTCGCGGCCGTAACAAATATATTTATTTATATATTTAATAACAAGTAACAAAGGACTCAAATATGTTAGTAAGTAATATTTCTTAACAAGTACGTTAGTAAACTTAACCAAACACTGCAATATAGTTCATGCGAATCTCTGTTACAAGCTCAACACCGATGTGGAAAGTTTGCAGCAGCGATATTTATTTATAGAATAATAAATCATTAAAATCATCAATACAACTCCCTCCTTCTCCCAATCATATTTTGATCAACAATTTCGTGGGCTGCCTTAGCGTATCCTTCTTAATACAGAATTGTTTTTTCTGTGAATGAGTGACATGAGTGAATCGAGGCGGCATTTCAACCGACTTCAAAAATATGGTTACGTATTACACGCGTTTGTTCGTTCACGTATGTTCTCTGTTATTTTTGGCCGATTTACCATGTTATACTTGGTACAGACGCCAGCACATCAACCTACTACAATCTGTCAAATTTCTTTGATAGATTTTCAACTTCATCGCTAAAGTATAAGGTTCAAAGTTGATTGGGAAAATTTGACAGTTTCGGGTAGGTTGATGTGCTGGCGTCTGTACACAAAGCGAGTTACGTTTCATAATTTTGGGAAAATAGTTTTTAACTAGCTTTCTTATTGGTCGGTGGTCAGAAAGTCAAACAAAAACAAAATTCGCCTTTTTAAATAGCACTTTTATAAGTCTTAATTCGGATGATTTCTTTTTATTTTTTTAAATGTTGTTTGCCTGTCTGCGATATGCATCGCTACAGCACGATACACGAAAAACACAAAGGTCAAGGCATTCTAACAAACACTTCTGAACGGCAATGCAGTTTTTTTTGTAAGTTAGTATTTTGAATTGTTTTATATTGTTTATTTATTGAAGAAGAATGTAACCATGAAATATCTGGTTTTAAAAGTCTGTCTGTGGAGTTTCTTGCCCGTTCTTCTCCATAGGGATCTACGTTTTGGAATGGGCAGCTAGTTTCAACTTTCTGACTAACTGACCGACTCCTTGACAATTTAAAAGTGCCTTATGCTTCTAGTTTGAGTCAGAAATACGTCGATTCACTCATGTTTGTATGGTGATTCCGTGACCACACCGAGCAGTACATCAGACGCACCGGTGGAATGCCTGCTGTGTAGCGCGCGCGTGTAGTGGTGGATGTTGGAGATGGCCGCGGCCGCGCAGCGCCGCCCGCTCGTCTCTTCACAACACAACGACCAGTTACTAAACCGTACTTATTATAATAATTCCAGTCTTATAATAATATTGTCCCACTGCAGGATAAATGCTTTTTCTTATACAGAGAAGGCACGAGCATTGATCACCATGCTTGCTCAAGACGGATTGGCGGTTTCAGACTCCGGATTTGAACCCACAACTTCGTGCATTTAAAGAAAGTTAAGGCGAGGTCTTAACGATTGGGTTATCACGACAGGACAACCAGTTATTATACTGTAATTATTGCTAACTTTTAACTCTATTGGGGGACACCTCACAAATTGACTAACTTCTAAATTTGGTGACTTTTTAATGCAGCTGTTCTTAAAATCCCTTTGTTCATGGGAAGCTACAGTTTGTTTTCAGTAGAGTCCGACCGAATTTCGTTTTCAGTTTTGGCATTGAAATTAATATCTCAAGGAAAGTTCATACCTACAATAATAAAAAGCACAATAACTGAGCTAATGCAGAAACATTGCATATATCAAAATTTGATTAAAAATTATTGTGTTTGACACAAGTATAAAGTTAATTTTCGTGTGAATAAGTTTAAACGTTTACATTCAATGATTAAAAGATTAACACTTTACTTCTTTACCTTTTAACGAACAAATACCTAACGACACAATATTTTTTTGTGTGTCGTATTTTGTCGTGTTTAGTAACTACCCACTCATAGGTAATTACTGTCTATCGACGAAACTAATACACTAGCGAAATGTTGCAGACTTGTACTGTAAGCGATTAGGAAGAAGTGTGGGGCGCGACTTCGTGGCTGGCGCTATCCACCCTGTGCACCAGTACATCGGAATCGCAATAGGCAGTCGAGTCTTCATCAACAAGCACAAACTCCTTAGTTTACATTTGCAAATAATATTAACTAAACTTGAATTCAGAATCTTAGATAACACAAGAATACATTAATTGGCACTTACTCAACTAACTACTATAGCGTTATGAAGTCTAAGTTGATTTTTGATTGACCATTTGTAATGAAAAGGTCCTAAATATGCTGTAATGGAATTTGAGCTCTGTCATATGTGATATTGAGTTGGTGTTCCCAAAACATGATGATGTATAAAGAGTAAACAAAAAATACCCATTACAAAGCCGTCATCTACACATTCTGTACTAGGTAACATTGTACAAAAATAATAGATGGAAAAGGATTTTTACTTTTAGTGTTAAAAACCTCTGTTTACAGTAGCGTGTAATCGAACGAACGCAAAATACTGTGCTTATGACTGCATGTTACGGTACTAGGGTCGTGGGGGTATTTAAAGATAAGTTACAGCATCATAAACATTTTCGTAAAAAAAATAAAGTTTAAACTTCTTCTTCAATAATTTTGTCAGCGACCCAAGGTTCACGAGGGCCAATTCTCGTTATTTTAAGAACGTTCACAGTCTGATCTTAGTCTCAATCTGTCAAAAATACCTTTAATTTCACTACATTTTGACAAGTTTTTAACGTTTGTTTGTTGCCGAGATGAGACTGCGACTAGATTTTGAACGTTTTAAATTACGAGAGTTGCCTCTCTGGTATTGTCCAGTACAAATGACGGGTGTTAGTAATTGTTCGCAATGACGGGAAGGATAAAAAAAGTGACTTTTGTCTTGTTTAAGCGTCTTTTTACACCCGTTATAGATAGATTCTGAATTCAAAATTAAATATAGGTAGTTACGTAAGATTGCTTTTGACACTGTCTTCGTACCTCTGCGTCCGTAAAATACGCGCTTGAACGTGGAATTGCGGACACCAGCACGTTATATAATACAATCTATACTCATATTATAGAGGCCAAATTTGTGAGTTTGTATGTAAGGGGTAGTCTTGCGGCGGTAAGGCCCCTCTTTGAGGAGTGGCTAGAGAGGCGTCACGGCGTCCTCACCTACCGCCTGACGCAGGTCCTCACCGGACACGGATGTTTCGGGAGGTTCCTGCACATCATCAGGCGGGAGGAAACGCCCGGGTGTCACCACTGCGAGGATCGCCCAGAGGACACGGTGGAGCATACGGTGGAGGTCTGTCCCGCTTGGGCAGAGCACCGCCGTGTCCTCGTAGAGGCGATCGGCAGCGGCGGCGACCTCTCGCGCCCGGCCCTGGTCCAAGCCATGATCCGGGGCGAGAGGGAGTGGGAGGCAGTCACCTCCTTCTGCGAAGCAGTCATGCTAGCGAAGGAGGTGGCGGGATGGGCGAGGGAGAGAGCCGAGAGAGCCGCCCGTCCCAGCCGCCGCGGTAGACGCCCCGGGCGTCGGGAGCCGCGTGACGACTCCCGGCCACCGTAGGCGCGGGCCTGCGGACGGCGAGTAATGGGTAGCTCGCCGTCCGATCAGGACCAGGCCCGTGCCGGACAAGCGTATGTGTTCCACGCGCGCCTCAAAGAGCTGTCAGCAGACACGGAGGGGCCCGTTAGGGCCGAAGCCTGCCGGGGCAGCGGGATTGTCCGAAAGGGTTACCGCTGCCCCGGAACATAAAGGGCTAAGGAAGGAACACGGATGGGTTTTAGTCAGTAAGAGTCTGACACTCCCTTCCGCTCCACCCAGAGCGGGAGGGGTCATTGGATGATTTCCCATCCTTAAAAAAAAAAAAAAAAAAAAAAAAAAAAAAAAAAAAAAAAAAAAAAAAAAAAAAAAAAAAAAACAAAAAAGGGGTAGTCTTGGGAACTACTGATCCGATTCCGAAAATTCTTTCACTCGCTACAGTATTGCCGAGTGTTATAGCAGCACATAATATGTTAAAATAAGGAATTAGAGGCGCACGAAGGCACGAGAAGCTAATGCAATACGTACCTCTGGTGGGAGCGAGGCAGTCGGCGCAGTGCCAGCGCTTGGCGGCGCGGGAGGGCTTGGGCGCGGCGCACTCGGCGTGGTAGCGCGCGCCGCAGCCGCAGCAGCGCGTGCGCAGCCGCCCGCCGCTGCCGCACGCGCCGCACACGCCGCCGTCCAGCGGCAGCCCCTCCGACTCGCTGAGGAACAATATCACTGAACATGGCGCCTGCATTGCCAAAAAGGTAAGCACAAGTGCGAAAACTGTTGCGATTGGCTGTTGATTAATCATACAATCAATCACAGTAGTTTGCGCGTGCTTCACAATTTGTCACATTCATTTTGAGATAATTTTCGTTCTATAACTGGCCCTTGGCCACACATGAATAAGTCCGGATTTAAGTTATGCCAAACTTAAGGCTGTGCATTCTGCAGCAGAATTGTCCGAAAGGGTTACCGCTACCCCGGAACATAAAGGGCTAAGGAAGGAACATGGATGGGTTTTAGTCAGTAAGAGTCTTACACTCCCTTCCGCTCTAACCAGAGCGGGAGGGGTCATTAGAAAAAAAAAAAAGTTTGGTACCTGTACTATACCGATACTGATTATAAATACCAATAAGACAGGTACTACGCCTGGTACCGGTATCACACCAAGACCAATGGTTCCAGTTCCCAAATACACGGGTATTTCAAGCCCTGTCGCATGCGCAGCAGTAGCGCTTGCGACCACTAAACCAACGAAGCGGTCAGTTTACAATATAATTAGAGTACCTACCTGTTGTCTAATTCTTCTTCAATATCATCGTCGGAGAATAGTTTCCTTCTCTTGCGCGGCGTCCGCTCTTTAGGCTTGCACTGCTCGCAGAACCAGTCGCCTTCTGGCACTTTCTGTTAGCATATTATTACAAACATCAGCTGGTGTCAAAAAAGCAGCAACACCGGTCCAACGAGCGATAGTCGAAGCAACTATAGGCCGACCGCTTAACTGAGACGCTGCCTGAGGTAGCAGCGCGGTGCGGGAGGGGTGTGGTGACGCGATGCGAGAGCTGTGATTCGTCAACTTGTGACAACTATCACCCCTCCCGCACCGCGCAGCTACCTCATGCAACGTCAGTTAAGCGGTCGGCTTATGCCTATCGGCTATTTTATTTTCTCGCTTAAGAAACGTACAATAGATGTAGGTCCCGTGTCAGTATACGTATATTAATAGTATTGATCGCTGACTCTTCACACTGCCGGCGAGGACTCTCTCTTTCGTAAGTTTCTTGGGCAAGAGAATAGTCGATAGCTAGTCGCTTACTCGTCGGTGGTCAGACATGCGCCTAGACTTAGCTTTTTATAGTATTACAATTAAAGTTATGAGCCTTGGCAGACATCGTCATAATATGACGAATTGCAACGGCTGGACATTGGTAGCTTATTCGCTGAAAACACGAAGATTGTCGAGGCGCATAACTTTAATCATAGTACTGAGCACTACCCACCAATACCCAGCCATAAATATGATGATGTGTCATATTGATGTCAACTTGTCAAGTTTCCAAAAAAGCACTCATCGCACGCACTTACTTCTAAAGCTCGATATGACATAATATACGGCCGGGAGCTATTAGTTTAATTGTTAAGTCCCAAGTTACAGTATGGTAGCTCGGGATCAAAGATGTGTCGATTTCTGGAGGCATTTTACCGTAAAACAATAACTTTTTGTAAAAAAAAGCAGCAATATTACCTTTCGATACCTCGACTGATGGCGTGCAATTAGAAAAAAATTGTGCATAAGACATAAAATGGGATTTATTATAAACTGCAACATAAGGTACAGGTTTCCTTGAGTAAAATGATCTTCACACCAGAGATTGCCAAAATATTGTGTCACAGTCGCTTGATGTGGAGGCTATTATATTTACTACTAAGAGTACCTACTAATTGACAATTTAATAGGCCGTAAATAAGTTTAAAAAAACATACAAAAAAACAAACTCACAGTAAGTTTAGGCTTCAAGCAGTACAAATGATGTCCCTTATTACAGCCGTCACACAGCAGCATATTATCAGGGTCAGTCTTCCGCCTGCAAAGTCTGCAGCTTGCGTTCAGTATACTGGCTGACCAGGTCACACTGGAGTCCAACGTGAACAGGTGCAGGACGATCTGCGAGAAGCTCTGACACTCCATGAGGGACACCTCCCAGCGCTGGAGAGCTTCGAGCTCTAAAGGTTTGTTTCTGGCTTCTCGGTCTTTGCGTTCTTTGTCGTCGAGGCCTGGAAGAATTTATTTATTCAAACTAAAAATACTTCATATCTTATAAACCTCCATGTGCACTAATGAAACGTCAGAAGCTCGGAGCAGGGTTCCAATTGGTTGTTTCCTATGGAGAGGAGCCGGCAAGCAACACCGTGGTTACTCTAAAAATAAATATACCTTGCCTTTAAGGTTGAAAACATGCTATTTTCTTGATGTAACAAATGTCTATTTGTCTCCACAGGTCGGTAACGACAAAACAGTTTATTCCATCGGGCCATTTTGGCCTTGTATAAGTCTTTTAGTTTGGTTTGTTTATATTTCCTGTGGTGCATCCCAAATAAAATATTTTACTTTCTTTTTTTTTTACAGTGCTTTTAGTGTCAAAAGATAAGAAACAAAAGTACATACCAAGTGGCCTCTTCAGGTATTTATGATGTATTGCCTGCGACACTTGCAGCAGCGCAGACGCGAGGCCCCGCACGACCTCGGGCTTCGCCCCCGGCTCGGGCGGCTCTCTTTTCACGCCGTTCACTTTGGGTGCTTCCAGGTAGTGTCCCGGATCTCGGTATTTGTTCACTGGTATTGATTTCATGTCTGATTCGTCTATATCTGAGAAATAAAGGGGAGATTGTGTTAGGGTTGATTTTTGAATGAGTAATTAATTTATGTTATTTTGTACCTACAAAATAACATAAATACCTATATAGGAATATATACCTATATTATAGGAAGGGAAATTACAACCTTCCACATAGACAACAGAGACAATTGCGAGCGTCGACGCGTGTCGGCCACAGCCGCAGACGGGTCGCTGACGTGTCTCGGCAGCTGCCGCCGACAACGTGTCGCTCGTTACTTGGGTATGGCGCCAAAAAAAAAACCCGTCGACGGTTGCAGTTGCCTTTGTCGTCGACGCCTGTCGCTCGTGTGAATGCATACTAACCACTGTAGTTTTTATCGGCCTATTGGGAAGTAAATATATAATATTGCATATTCATAACAGTAAAAAAATTGGCTTGCTTCCGGCCATTACTCCGCTAGGTGGCGCCTCTGCGACATGCCAAAAGCCATCTCGCGACGAAGTTTTGTTTTATTATAAAGCTGCAAGCTGCTGTCAGTGCGGATCTCTATTTGCAGCTGGATAACAGAATAAAACACGATGAGTATGTAACTCGCCTGCGGGCTGGCGCAGCTCGCCGCGCGGCAGATGGCAGTCGTCCCGGTACTGCCGCGCCGGGCCCCAGGCCAGCCGCGCCGCCTGCCGGTCGTAGCCGCGCAGCATGATGGTGCCGCGCCACGCCGAGCGGTCCTGCGGCACAACGGACAAATCCTATTGTATTTCATACTAGAAATTACCAGTCTTGCCAAGGGGAACCGTGTTACCCAGTAACTGGGTTGTGGAGTAGGCAGTCGCTCCATGTAAAATACTGGTATTCAGCTGCATCTGGTTAGAGTGCAAACCGACCCCAATATAGTTGGGACAAGGCTAGGCAGAATGATTGAGTAATTTGTGTGTGAGGTATACCTTCACTTTCAGTGCTCCTAGACAGCCGTGGAAAATCTTCTCCTCCAGCTCGAGGATGTGGTCCCGCAGGCACAGCTCCAGCGCCTCGCTCAGCGTGGAGTCGGGCGGCACGCTCAGCGACGGCTGGAACTTGCGGTGCCGCGTGTTGTGCTGCGCGGGCGCAGGCGGGGGCTGGGTATATGTACATAACGTTCATGTTATTGCACGTAAATATTAATCGGCAACGCGATGTTGTGTTAAACAGAGTCTGAAATGTGGCACCGTGGCGCACAGCATGTACCCACGACGATATGAAGCTATACATTTCCAGTTTTAGCACGCATTGGTTTTTTTTTTCGTACAACGAGAAATAAGCTTATATTGGAAATGTATAGTTTGATATGTCGTCGTGCGTACACATAAATAAATAAAAAACGTCAAAGCGGCGCCAAACATGTCTGTTTAATGCTAGATTCAGGCCTGGAGCGAGCTGCAGCGCGTGGCGCAGCTCGGCCTCGCGCAGTAGTAGGTAATGTTAGGTGTACGTACGGACGCGGCAGTCGGGTTGAGCAGGTGCAGCGGGCAGCGCGCGAGCTGCTGCAGCAGCGGCGCGCGCTCGGCCTGCAGCGCGTGGCGCAGCTCGGCCTCGCGCAGTAGTAGGTAATGTTAGGTGTACGTACGGACGCGGCAGTCGGGTTGAGCAGGTGCAGCGGGCAGCGCGCGAGCTGCTGCAGCAGCGGCGCGCGCTCGGCCTGCAGCGCGTGGCGCAGCTCGGCCTCGCGCAGTAGTAGGTAATGTTAGGTGTACGTACGGACGCGGCAGTCGGGTTGAGCAGGTGCAGCGGGCAGCGCGCGAGCTGCTGCAGCAGCGGCGCGCGCTCGGCCTGCAGCGCGTGGCGCAGCTCGGCCTCGCGCAGTAGTAGGTAATGTTAGGTGTACGTACGGACGCGGCAGTCGGGTTGAGCAGGTGCAGCGGGCAGCGCGCGAGCTGCTGCAGCAGCGGCGCGCGCTCGGCCTGCAGCGCGTGGCGCAGCTCGGCCTCGCGCAGTAGTAGGTAATGTTAGGTGTACGTACGGACGCGGCAGTCGGGTTGAGCAGGTGCAGCGGGCAGCGCGCGAGCTGCTGCAGCAGCGGCGCGCGCTCGGCCTGCAGCGCGTGGCGCAGCTCGGCCTCGCGCAGTAGTAGGTAATGTTAGGTGTACGTACGGACGCGGCAGTCGGGTTGAGCAGGTGCAGCGGGCAGCGCGCGAGCTGCTGCAGCAGCGGCGCGCGCTCGGCCTGCAGCGCGTGGCGCAGCTCGGCCTCGCGCAGTAGTAGGTAATGTTAGGTGTACGTACGGACGCGGCAGTCGGGTTGAGCAGGTGCAGCGGGCAGCGCGCGAGCTGCTGCAGCAGCGGCGCGCGCTCGGCCTGCAGCGCGTGGCGCAGCTCGGCCTCGCGCAGTAGTAGGTAATGTTAGGTGTACGTACGGACGCGGCAGTCGGGTTGAGCAGGTGCAGCGGGCAGCGCGCGAGCTGCTGCAGCAGCGGCGCGCGCTCGGCCTGCAGCGCGTGGCGCAGCTCGGCCTCGCGCAGTAGTAGGTAATGTTAGGTGTACGTACGGACGCGGCAGTCGGGTTGAGCAGGTGCAGCGGGCAGCGCGCGAGCTGCTGCAGCAGCGGCGCGCGCTCGGCCTGCAGCGCGTGGCGCAGCTCGGCCTCGCGCAGTAGTAGGTAATGTTAGGTGTACGTACGGACGCGGCAGTCGGGTTGAGCAGGTGCAGCGGGCAGCGCGCGAGCTGCTGCAGCAGCGGCGCGCGCTCGGCCTGCAGCGCGTGGCGCAGCTCGGCCTCGCGCAGTAGTAGGTAATGTTAGGTGTACGTACGGACGCGGCAGTCGGGTTGAGCAGGTGCAGCGGGCAGCGCGCGAGCTGCTGCAGCAGCGGCGCGCGCTCGGCCTGCAGCGCGTGGCGCAGCTCGGCCTCGCGCAGTAGTAGGTAATGTTAGGTGTACGTACGGACGCGGCAGTCGGGTTGAGCAGGTGCAGCGGGCAGCGCGCGAGCTGCTGCAGCAGCGGCGCGCGCTCGGCCTGCAGCGCGTGGCGCAGCTCGGCCTCGCGCAGTAGTAGGTAATGTTAGGTGTACGTACGGACGCGGCAGTCGGGTTGAGCAGGTGCAGCGGGCAGCGCGCGAGCTGCTGCAGCAGCGGCGCGCGCTCGGCCTGCAGCGCGTGGCGCAGCTCGGCCTCGCGCAGTAGTAGGTAATGTTAGGTGTACGTACGGACGCGGCAGTCGGGTTGAGCAGGTGCAGCGGGCAGCGCGCGAGCTGCTGCAGCAGCGGCGCGCGCTCGGCCTGCAGCGCGTGGCGCAGCTCGGCCTCGCGCAGTAGTAGGTAATGTTAGGTGTACGTACGGACGCGGCAGTCGGGTTGAGCAGGTGCAGCGGGCAGCGCGCGAGCTGCTGCAGCAGCGGCGCGCGCTCGGCCTGCAGCGCGTGGCGCAGCTCGGCCTCGCGCAGGCCGCGCACGTTCAGCGCCGCCGTCAGCGCGTCCAGCTGCTCCGCCGAGTGGTACACGTGCCAGCGCGGCCGCTCCGCCTGCGGGCGGCATCATATCTAAGGTTAGTGACCTTGAGGTCAAGGTCAAGTGACCTTAGAGTCAAGGACAAGTGATCCTGGCGGTCATGATACCTTGGAAGTTAAGATCGAATGACCTTGGAGGTCATAGTCAAGTGACCTTGGGAGTGTCTGGATTTCCAGTGCCCTGACACTACCAGCCCCTTGACACTGTGTGTCCTATCGTAAAATTAGAATCGAGAAAATAAACGATACGCGAAAATTTTGTCTTTTTTCCTCAGTGCCCCATTACGTACATTCCAACCGGACTTATGGCCCCTGCCATAAATATTATTATTACTGATTGTTCTAGATCGATCTTATTGTTACTTAACAGTGGAGTGTTAGCTTGAAGGATGCGTGTCATAATTATTTTTATTTTAATATGACTGTACTGCTGACATTATAAACGAAAATAACAGACTAATAAAAAAATAAAAACATTAAATGTATCGGAAAAGGAATGTATTTAAAGTAGCTTGCTCCAATCGATCCGATTCTCAATGCAAAAACAAAGGGTCAATCATAAAGACCAATATTACAAGTACCATCCACGACTGCAAAATAAACACAGCTCACCTTCCCATGCACGAGACATGTGTTAACATCCCCGGTACACATTAGCAGGTCTTTGAGCTGTTGTGTGCTCGACTCAACGCCGTTGAGCTTGTGGTTGAGCCCGTTGAGACTGGAAAGCGGTTTCTTTGGTGAGCTGCCGCGGGAGTTGGCACCTGATTCGTTTTCTTTGTCACTGCCTGATGTTAGAGTGTGATTATAAACAACGCTTTGTAGAACGAATTGGAAATAAAAAGGGAGCGTATGGCCGCGTCCTAACCAAAGCTATAGACGCGCGAACACGCGACAGTCGTGTTCATTTTGTTTGGCGAGCCTTCCGCTTTTCCGAACAAATCGGTGACATAAGAACGGGACGATCGCATTTTCGCGGACCGATCGTTTTGGTTACGACATGCGGTGTGGATTATATGGCTAAAAAAAAAAAAACGGTACACGTAATAGAGGGAACATTGTCGAGAGCCTTCTTTCTTACAAACCTCTTTTGTATGTTTTCAAGGCTCAACGCTTAGAAAGCATATTATTGTTTTGGTAGGTAGGTAGGATACCAAACGATCGAGCAGTATCCGATGTGGCTGTGCACTAATGCAAAATAGAGGGATCTTAATGCGTGCACAGAGAGTTGATTTTCGAGTGACTAGCACAAAAAAAAGTTTCAAGAACATTTTGCCTAACCTGAACATCGAAGGACCTCATGGTCAGCAGTAGCGCTTGCGACCAGCTAGACCAACGAGGCAGTCAGTAATGGCGAATTCATAATAGGTTGTCGGCAGCACTGACCTCTCTCCTTCTGCTGCTCGAACAGCTTGGCGACGTGCGCCTGCGTGTCCAGCGCGTCGTTGGCGGGCGCGACGGGCTTGTGTGCGCATGCGCCGCGCGGCTCGTTGCCCGCCTCCACGAACAGGCCGCCCAGCGCGCGCGCCACCCAGTAGCGCCGGAAGCCGCGGTCCGAGCCTGAGGGCAGTGGGCCACACGTTATGCTACAACATCAAGCTCCATCATTTACTCACTGACAGACAACGCCCAGCCATAAACGCTGAGTCTACAAGTTTGAAACGCAATTTAAGTTCCTTTTAATTTAAGTATAGCGAAAGTGAACACTAAGGAAGGATTTTTTTTAAATTCGTCTCCTAAAAGGGTTAACAGGGGATGAATCGCCATCGCCCACGGCTTTCTTAAACCGAATCTTAACTCACCGACATAAGACGTATACTCGAACAGCTCGACCTGTAATTCCTTCAACTTCTTCTCATACTCTTTCTTCTTCTCCTCTCCCTCTGCCACTAGTTTGTCTATGGCCGCTTTGGTCTCTTCGTCGACCGCCCTCGCCTTCTCGCCAGAGAGTTTGTTTTCGTCTTTTTTGGCGAAGGCTTCTTTACGTAGTTCTTGTTTTGCTGCTATTAATTGTGCTTCGCGTTTGCGTTCATTTGTCTGCGGAAGTGGATTTAGAAACTTTATTTATTTTACTAGCTTTTTCTCGTGGTTTAGCCCGTGTAGATGTCGAATAATATCCTACGGGAACGTAATATCGGGATTAAAAGTACTGTTACGGCCTCGCCACCGCCAGATAGCGCACGGCAGGACTTTCTACCGCCGTGTCTGCGGAGCCATACTGCGAGCCCGGCCGCGCAAGCGCCTCATTCAGCTGTATCCGGTCAGAATGCAGCTGAATGAGGCACGGAGGGGTCTCGATATGTAAAAATGGTCACCCATCCATAAACCAACCGCGGCAAGCGTAGCTTAACCTGATCGATCGACCTGTGCGGCTGTTATTATTTAGCCACGGGCCCCTCTGGAAGGGTTATGTGTATAAAACATTAATGTTCAACTTAGATAAGGCACAGACATCTTGTTGTTTTGGCATGTCGCCACCTCAACACATTGCATCATACACATACCTGTAGTAACCGGAGCGCTTGCTTCTTGTTCTTTAACTCGTCGAGGCGCTCCTCGATGACGTCACGCACGGTGGCGTAGCTCAGGATCTGGTTCATAAGGCACTGCAGCACCAGGAATTTGTCCTCTGTGGAATTTTCTATGGCGTTAGTTTTTTTATGGATGGGGCCTTAATGTTGTTAATAAGCATAACATTGATCATCATCATCAGCCTACAGCAGTCCATTGCTCGATTTCGCTGCGAAGATCGCCGCCCCCCCTAGCCTGAGGGCTCTCACCAGGGGGGGGAGGTCCAAATTTACCGCATATCAAAGTTGTAAAAAATGTGTGCGGTCGGGGGACCCCCTGTCAGGAACGAAGTTCCTTACGCGATACTCGTACGCATACTCGTACATAATAGAAAGACAAAGAGAGAAAATGTGAATTTAATACGCGTTTTAAATACAACGCCATCTAGTATAAGTTTTTAGAAGCTCTTATAAAGTTGTCGCCATCTTGGATTTTCATTTTGACCTCGCTATCAGATTTAGCACCCTCGAAAACCATGAAAACGGCATCCACGATGAAAGATTTGAAAATTTTCGCAGCCGCCATTTTGGATTTTTGTTTGACCTCAGTATCGGTTTTAGCACCTTCGAAAACGATGAAAACGCTGTGAGGACTATGTAACATACCGAGCGGCAGGTCGGCGACGTGGCTCGTGGCGAGGGCGCGCAGGGGGGCTGGGTGCGTGACGCGCAGGCGCAGGCCCGCGTCGTCGGCGCTGGTGTAGCCGCCGCGCGCCTGGTAGCGCCACGACGCGCAGCGCCCGCCCGGACCCGCTCCCGAGGACAGCAGGTGCAGTCTGACACAACATACTGAACCGTTACTACCAAAATAGTTACCTTCACAATACTGAAAATAAGGGCACCCCAAGACCTATTAAATAAAACAAAAAAAAAAAGAAACTGCCTCGCTCACTCGGCGCCAGACATTGGTGGAGTCTCTTTGCGTGGCCCGTAACCCCCACTTTGCGTCGATAATCATGATTTATATTTTCGGCTGGCTCTAGCACGGGCTGAGGCCGACATACTGAATTATTATAATTTTGTACACACTGGTTATTTTTTATTATAAATATTGCCCAAATTACATTTATGTGTGTGGTGATCTAACGTGTCCAACCGTCGGTAACACCGAATAAAAAGGAGCGACAGCGCCGATTTCGGTCATTGCAGTGCCATGTATTTATTATATTTCTGTGTGACTTTAAACACGTTTCACGTCAAAAACCGTAACGCAATACAATCACTAAACTAGATTGATTCATCACTTCGGCTCCATACAACAAGCGAAAACAGGCACACGCACACATAGACATGTACGTGTTGGATCGCTTTGCGCGGCACCTGTGTGTAGTATTGGTACTAAAAACTCGCGAAATACGCGCTCATCCTAGCATACCATGCAAATTAGAATAATAAAATCGCATTAGGCGCCATGACGCAGTTCACGCTAACGCTTTTGGATAAAGAATCTATTGCTGCAACTAAGTATTACATGGACCTCGTCCTTATTTCCTATCGCATACGGTATAATTCAGAATAACAAAATAAAATAAAATTTTGTGCCTCATGGCGCAGTTAACACTAATCGTTAGGGAAAAAACGAATGCGGTAACTAAGTAAATAACGAATGAAACTCATTCTTAACCTCAAAATACCAAAAGCAAATCATAAGGGTCTTATGAAGAGACAAGCTGACCCCGGCGAACTTAGTACCTACCGCATCAGAATCAATAAGAATGAATTTATGAGAAAATGAATTATTTGCATATATTTTTTTTCGTGATCCCTTGTTTTAATAGTTATTCTATTCGGGGCAGAGACAAATTCAACAAATCAAAGATCATGAAAATCGGTTCAGCTGTTCTTGACTTATAAATGGTGTAACTAACCCGACTTTGTTTTATATACGTATATTAATATTATATTATATATAGAAAAAGAGAAGAACAACATGACTTACCTCAAAACTTCACTGACTGTGGTAGGATCTAGAGGCAGTTTGCTGAGCGGCGTGCCTAGGTAAGTCTGTGACCACTTGCTGGCTTTCGTCGCTAGCTCCATTGCTTTGGTTACGCCCATTTCACTGTCGGTTTCTTGATCCTCTGTAAAAGTATAATATTTCATACAGGGTGAAATTGAAAATATGCGACAAATCGAAATGGGAGATTCTACTCATCATTATGAACAACTTTTACTATGGGACCAAACCTGAAATCGCGAAAAAAATAATCAACTGTTCCCTACATTTTGATGAGTTATGCGAACATGAATGTAGGGAACAGCTGACTTTTCATTTTATTTCAGGTTTGGTCCCATTGTGGTGACTATAACTACGCTTTATGTGTATGAGCATTGGTGGCCCAGTGGTAACGGCCCCGACTTACGAATTGTATGTCGTGGGTTCGAACCCAGGCGCTTTACTTTATGTAATTTATTTCATCACCACTGCTCTCAAACCAGTGACGGAAAACATGGTGAGGAAACCGGCATGTCCTAGAACCAAAAATTCGAAGACATGTGACATTTACCAAACTGCACTGGGCCCGCGTGGTGGATTACGGCCCACTCTCTCTCACCGAGAAGAGGCCTGTGTCCCAGCAGTGGGATGTTATAGGCTAAATGGTATGAACTATATTGAAATAACAGTAATAAATAATTCTAAAATGACAGCTAATTATGTTCTAAATCTCTTACCAGTAGACAGCTGTATCCTTCCATTTTCATTATACTCCTCAGCCTCATCCTCTTGCAGCGAGAACACCGTAGTCAAGAACATCTGTATGAGGTCGCTGAACACGCCAGCATGTTCCTTCGACGTCAGCGCTTTCCTGAAGGTCTCCAGGTCCAGCTGGTTGTGGAACACGTCTTTGACTTTCAGGATCTCGGAGTACGTGTGGACAAACTCCAGGACTGAGAGGAAATCTCCGAAGTGCTCGTGTGAAATGCCTTCTACCTCTATTGGAGTGCCTTTCGGTATTATCTGTGAACAAAGAGTGGAGATGGCAGTTTTTTTTTTGCTTTTTCTCTGGACACTTTTAAAGGCTGCAATTATTAAAAAAAAAAAAGTACAGGCTCTTTTAAATTGTCTAAAGAGTTGGTCAGAAATATGAAGCTAGTTGCCCATTCCAAAGCGTAGTAGGTTAGTTTGGAGTAGAACGGGCAAGAAACTCCACACACTCCTTTTTAAATGATATTGTAACTCACTTTTTGGTCTTCCAATTCCATATCATCTTTGACTTTCTGCCACTCCTTCATATATGCCTGGAGACGAGCAGTCTTCTCCTTCTTCCTCAGTCTCTCTTCCTCCTTGCGCTGTCGCATCAAATCTTCTGCTTTGCGCATCTTCTCTGCCATCTCTTGCGCATTCTTTTTGGCTGCTGGGTCAACAGGCTTCTTTTGTGCTGCTGAAAGATTTGAAGAGTTGGATGTACAGATGACTTATTTGCATCAATTGTTATCATTATTTTAAGGTTTTTCAATGCGTGAGAATCAATTTGAATGCAGGTGCCTGAGCATACTTCGGTAAACATAAGTAGGTATTTCTGCTACATACTTTATTTTATTAACTTTACAATATGATGCTCCCGCTAAATATAACTACAGTATGTCACCTTTTTTTAACTTTGACAGCAACAACCCAACAGCAACCTCATTGAAATGTGAATAAATTTCACTGTGATTTTGTCAGTAATGCAAATTCAGAGGTAAAGTGACTGTGCAAGGATTGTAAATAGGATCTCATATCTCCCTAGTATTTAAAATAAAATAGTGACTACCATTGCAAGATTTTGTAAGACAAATAACTGATACTAAAAACTCCACTTCGAAGTAAATCTGACTTCGAAGGCGAGTTTTTAGTATCAGTAATATTGTAAGACTGCTTTTTTTTTCAGTATTTTAAACTGAATTAATGATTAATAGTTGAACATTATGGTCAAATAATAGTATCTACCTAAAAATACGCTACAAAAACCACCACACAAACCTTCAGCTTTGTCAGTCTTCTTGACAAACTTGTCCATAGACTCCTGCCGTCCCTTCTTGTCAGGACTTGGCTTCTTGGCCGGCTTGTTCAGTTTAGAGGCCGAGCCAGGCTTGGCCTGACTCTTGGCAGCTGGAGGAGACTTCAACAGCTTCTTGGAGGAAGGGAACGCTGGCGGGACACCCGTGAATATTTGGTCGAAGCTTACTTTGCTTATACTGTATTTTTCTTGTGCAGTTTTCTGTAGAGATAATGTTAAGTTTTGTCAAAATTAACGGTATTTGGAAAGGTAGTGTTGGAAGCCTTCTGACTAAGTGGAATGATGAGATTCGTAAGGTTCAGCTGGATTGCCTGGATTGGACTTGCAAAGGTCTATGTCCAACAGTGGACTGCTGTAGGCTGGCGATGATGGTGAGAACAGTTGCTCAGATGGGCACAGTTCCTTAGAAATCATAAAGCTAGCAAATTTGCCATAAAATTTGATGCATTATGAGTTTCACAAGGCTTGAAACGCGACCAAAGGCTTAACGTGCTTGCCTCAGAAAGCATGCTAAGATATTGGTCTCGGCTGTCATTCTTGGATCTTTAATAGTTGTTACGTGTCATCAGAAGCTCGAAAGTCTGACAACCAGTCTTACCAAGGGGTATAGTATTATCCAGTAACTGGGTCGTGGACGTCAAATAGGCAGTCGCTCCCTAGAAACTGGTACTCAACTGCATCCAGTTGGACTGGAAGCTGACTCCAACTCAGTTGGGAAAAGGCTAGGCAGATGAAGATGATGATGAGGTTCACAATGCTATGCTAAGCTATGCTTGTGAAATGTCACAAGTTACTGAGCATAAAAAACTTGGGGTGAATAAAAAAATATGTTTCATGATTATACATACCTTTATACCAATGACACCTGTAGCGCTCCCTTCAACAAACTGCTTGAGGAACAGGCGGTTCTTATCGCGCGTGTACACGCCCTTGCGCCGGCGCACGCGGTCGGAGGGCGCGGTGCCGATCGTTCCCGAAGCTGTGGCATCGGCTTCGTCGTACTGTTCCACCTCGTAGCAGTAGGAGGCCGCTGGTGGGATGGCTTTGCTGTAGAGACAAGCATTGAGATGTTATTGATACAAAAGGAAAAACCCGTAACAGGATATACAGGGTGAAATTGAAAACATGCGACAAATCGAAATGGCAGATTGTACTCATCATTATGAACAACTTTTACTATAGGACCAAACCTGAAATCGAGAAAAAAAAATCAGCTGTTTCCTACATTTTGACGAGTTAATGAGAACATAAATGTAGGAAACAGCAGATTTTTTTTTCTCGATTTCAGGTTTGGTCCCATAGTAAAAGTTGTTCATAATGATGAGTACAATCTGCCATTTCGATTTGTCGCATGTTTTCAATTTCATCCTGTATAATTGATGACGTCATTTCGACGCTTTTTTCGCGACGTGACGAGCGCGGGGCATCTAGCGAGATGCATAGTTAATTCGACTGAGTAGTAGCTTTAGAAAGAGACTCGCATACGTGTGTGACAGAGAAAAGCTAAACAAAGCCGAACTTTTTAAAAACTCGATGTACTATTACTTCGTTTTCGCTTTCGTTCTGACTTATTTTTTCTCGGCTCTTTAAGCGTGATGTTAAAATAGCCTAAAGCCTTTTACAAGAATTGGCCTATCAAATACAAAGAGATTTTTTCAAATCCGACTAGTAGTTACGGAGATTAGGGCGTTTAAACAAACTCTTGAGGTTTATACATTATTAGTATATAGATCAGTAACAATGTACATATTGCTTACATACTGACTTACAGTAGCTATCAAGTAAGAGATAATGATTAGTCATCTAACTTATGTTATTAAAAAATTGCCTCTTAACAAACATTATGTACATTTTAATCTCGTTTTTGTATCCCTGATTTTTATTGTGTTGTGTTTGTGTCAGTAACTGAGTTGTGGTGGTCAGATAGGCAGTAGCTCCATAAAAAATCTGTATTATACAAGAAGCGACTGCCTGTGTACTGTGGGTCGGCTTCTGGTCTAACCGGACGCAGCTGCATGCCAGTGTCTTCATCTGCATCTGGTTAGACTGGAAGCCGAGCCTACCATAGGGGGGAAAAGGCGAAGCAGATTGAGCTTATATTGATTAAAAATATAATTCAAACATGTGTCTTTGCATTTCTTCTGTCTAATTAAATCAGTTTTTAAGTCCGAGTTTGTGTTATAACAACGCACAGCCTAAACCGCTAGTCTTAGAGACATGAAATTTGGAGGGTGTTTTCTCTATGAAGAGTAGGTATCCACTAAGTTTTTTTATTAAACAATATATTTAAATTCAAATAATTTTGGTCTACGTATATTATCTGGGTATCATATCACTGAATAATTATCTAGATAAAGACAGTGTTTCTGCGTCTATTGATAACAATACTTTTTTACTTTGATACAGTTGACCAAATATTTTTAACCGACTTCCAAAAAGGAGGAGGTTATTTGTTCGAGTTTGTGTTTTTTTATTTTTGTGTATGTTCACCGATTTCTCCGTCAGTTGTGGACCTATTTTATTATATATATAATTTTATAATTTTTTTTTTTTTTTTGAATGCATTTACTCTCGATGTGGTCCCATTGTCATCAAGTTAGAATCTGATGAGAGGACTAAGTTACTTTTTTTAAAGTAACTTGAGCATTTGCTCTCGGAAATTATCGTTTGCTAAAGTGGAGCTGATGATGAAGACCACAGATGACCATTGGAACTATGATAAATATTTCACGGGTTGCGATTCAATTACTTTAATATGGTTGGTAAGCAATTTATGCTCGACACAATGCATTTGGTGTGTGGTTGTTGAAGAGTTTTCCTGGATCTTTCCAGGAGAACTCCTCAACAGTTAACGTCCCAGCATCGGTAAAAGCAATATTTTGTAAAAGGTGATGGGCAGTTGACATTAGGCTACTGTAACTTAGATAAATTACAAACTCTCCCTCTAAAGGTGAAAAATAAAAAACTTTACAAAAAAAAAACCAACATCCAAAAACATTTAGCCAGTTATGTTTAGGTCCCATGCAGCCTATTGGTATGGGTTTTTTTTTTCAGATAAAATAAAAAATTGTCTATTTTAATACTACCTACTACTTAAGACGCACAGAACAGGGAAGTATGGCAGAAGAAAGGGGAGGCCTATAGGTACCAGCCGTGGGTGATTCTGGGCTGAAATGTTAAGTGATGAATACTTCCTGAAATCACATCTTTTATGTTAATATACCAATTGACACTTAGCAACAGTATGATTCATACATCATGATATTTAGATTAAATAAGGAAATTTTATATAAGTATAATATACAGTAGTTAGATCATCTGCTGCCAAAACATGTGACCTTCATAACAATTTAATTGTTGTAAGTTTTTTGCAAGGAGTTTTTATGAAGGTTTGTTGTACCTACCTGCTATTGATTTTTGTTGGCAAGTTTGTTAAGACAGGGTTCAAGGCCACAAGTGGGTATCTTTGGAGAAATTGAGATTGTACTATGACTGGTAGATATATAAAGTATCATTAGCAAAGTACTGACTATTTTTTTAATTTTCAGTATTTCCAAACAGATTTTCTTTTTTGTCATTATTGTGGTTTGGAAATATTAATATCAAAATTATATTACTGCTCACCTGTCTGGGTGCTGTTTCTGTGCTGCGACCGACAGTATGTGAGCCTCCTTCCAAATCTCTCCTTCTAGACAGGCCTCCACAGTCTCCCCAACAAAGTAGCGGTCCCTCACGAAGTTGAACACATCCTCAGACATCTCAGCAAATGAACACCTCTTAGTTCTCATTGCCAAAAACAATATTGGTATACGCAGCTCCATTGGGAAATCTTTCAAAGCTCTCCGTGCTGTCTTCTCACTGTGCAGGGCTTCTGAGTATGTCAAATTATTCTTCCCAGTCATCTCACATGTCCACACCATTGAATTGACGAGAATAATCCTCTCACAGTATTCCCTGTAAATAAACATTCATCAAACAACATCTAATTAGGATAAAAATTATGACGCGAATGACAGAAATAGCGAAATATTGTGTCACGCTCGCGTTGTTGCGCGACCCGCCGCGCGCTGACAATGCCAACGGTCCCCGTAAACTGATAACTACAACTTAACATAGAAATTTGCAAAAATTCGGCGAATCTAATGTTTATAGTTACACTCACTCGTAATCTTTGAATATCTCGTCGGTGATCTCGCAGTGAAAGACCTCATCGTCGTCCCGGAGGTACTCCGACGCCTTTGATTTCTCAAATGCTTTCCTTTTTAACAGAGGCATGTTGAGAGTTCGCGGGTCACTACGGTGGGAAAACGATTTTCAGTCCGTTTTAACTTATCACTTGTGTTCAATATCACTTAACTTTGTACGGCGCATCTATTCCTACATTCCATTAAATAGTACATTAGGAAATTAGTAGGTTTTGTAAAATATTTCGAGCGAAAAATGTTGCGTGGTTTCGGTTGACAAGCCAAAAAACGGCGCGCTGAGGCGCTTCTTTTTACGCCAGAAACATATGAACTGGGTTACACTATGACATTCAATTCTACTAAATTAGTAGAAAGTAATACCGTTTCAAAAATGACGTATCAGAAGAAATAAAGTTTTCAAGTTTTCTAGTTTACTTAAAAATATGTATGCTAAGTTATATAGATAGTGCCGTTGAACAATATTAAGCAGGCAGTTGAAAATCCCTTGGTTAATGTAAACTTGTATGTACTTAGCCGTTTTTTTTTTGACGTGATAACGTCTTATAAATCGATGAACGCCGGCTGCACGCACGAAAAAGGATGACTTATTGTCACGTTACGCCTGAGCTGAGCGTGCAAGCGGGAGTGCGGAGCAAGCGATAGAGAGGCACGATCGGCCAAAACGTTCGGCTTGTGACGCATCTATCTCTTGTGACGTTATTACGTAAATTATCGTCCCTAAACCGACTTTACAGACCACCAATTTTTTAACTTGAATGTTGTTCTTTTCTTTTTTGCTTCTTCTTGTACCTGTCAAAAGATTTGGTTTTTGTTTCCAATTAAAATTAAATACAAAATACAGAACCATAAAAAAAAAAAATTGGTCGGGATTAACAAGATTGTCTTGCTACCATATGGTCATGGAATCTCACAATATAGTCTGACATTGAGATTGCATTCTCTAATATCACTAACTACTAGAATTCAATAATTCTGTAAAGAGGAAACCTTTCTAAGAAGCTTCTGCTTTCTTCTTTTATAATTATTCAAATAACATGGACAGCAAAGTAAGATGTTTAGTAACTTTCAAAAACATTTCATTTAGAGTACGTTGCCAAGACTCCACACACGCTTTCACTATTAAAAAGTAATCAGGGGGCCTAAAAAGGCCGCTTTGACAGAATCTTAAAACAATTCATAACACGCAATTCATCTGTTTGACAGTTTCACACCTTTAAATCCCTGAAGGGTTAGGCAGAGGTGTACTTATGGTATTTTACGAATCTCCATACAAAACTGTCGTACAGAGATGAATTGCGTGTTATGAATTGTTTTATGATTCTGCCAAAGTGGTATTTTTAGGCCCCCAGATCTTATGTCGAGCCAAGCCCCTAACTATAAAATTTTTACATCTTGGTCAAAATGCCGCAGGCCGGTTGCTGCTTGAATGGTTTGCCATTTCGCGGACGTCGCACAGACACTTGTATGGGCCTATGGTAAGGAATGAAGTCACTGGTATTTCATGTTGTATCATGTAATGGAATTGTCAAGTCATACACAATTTTCGTTCCTGTGCCGAAGAGCGAGCAAGAAACTCGACGAACTTCATAATCCTTTCAGAACTGGGACCGGGGTAGTAGAATAGTAGAT
Source organism: Gortyna flavago (assembly GCA_963669345.1). NCBI lineage: Eukaryota > Metazoa > Arthropoda > Insecta > Lepidoptera > Noctuidae > Gortyna > Gortyna flavago. The sequence continues at coordinate 16,601,660 of OY770142.1, forward strand.
AAATAGTTTTAGGAATATTGTATTAATAATACTGGATGCGTTCAGAAATCGGAAACGTGTGTTTTGAATTAATCTTTTGACAAATTTTATTTATGAACGCAATAATAACAAATGTCAAAAAAAGCTTCCTTCATGCTCATCGTTTTATGTTTATAAAAATGATTGTGTAATATTTCATGGAATATTACAATAATAACGTAGAATTTATGTTATTGGTTTTCTTTAAACCTGATTAAGATGCCGAAGGAACAATATCGCGAGACTTATGTCGGAAGAAAAATGTAAGGTTATGTTTATTTTTTTTGAACACTCAAATATAATTATTTTAAATACAAAAATACACATTTCAGTACACCAGAATACTATTTAAGATTCTGACTACAAACTGTGTAACTTTCACGTATTTTCCTTGAGGTTTAAAGTATTTTCGTGATGTTTTTAGTTCTCACGTCACGTTCAATGTGGACAGTGCATCTGCTATCCAGCAGGCAGCTCATATCCAGGTCATCACTAAGAACTTGTACGCTCAGGATGGACAGAGGGTGCCGGCGACGTATGGGGTGCTGGACAGGCGAATGGTTTGGGCACTGATAATGTTTAGTTGTGAAAAATGAACAAAAACCTAATGTTTTCATATTTCCAAGTTGATAAGATTGCTCAAACATCAGCTAGACAGCTATGCTGTGCCTTCCTTTGTTTTAATAATAATTTATGGAACCTACACTTGGATCAAATAATAATACTAAAATAAAATAATGATTATAATAATAAAATAACGGACAGTTTTGGTACGGTCTATTTTAAATTTTAGGGTTTAGTACTAAGTTATAGAAGTAAAAGTATTACATTACCTGATAATACTAGGATATTTTAATAGAAAAATAACATGAACTAATGTTTCTTCTTTTAATGCAGGGAACTAATCAGAAAGATGCCAACTGTGAAACTTGCGGGCTGGGTCTGGCAGAGTGTGTCGGACACTACGGCTACATTGAGCTGGCCCTGCCCGTCTTCCACGTTGGTTACTTCCGGTCCATCATCAGCATACTGCAGACTATTTGTAAAGTGAGTTAAATTACCTGAATTACCAATGATTATTTTTTTCTCAATAATTATAAAATAATTTACTATGTCTACCTGCTGAAAATGCGTTTTTAATTTCGCTAGCAAAAGGACGAAACCTTTACAAATTAAAAAATATCAACCTGCTGCATAAAAATATATGTCTACTCACTTCTGGGCAAAGGCCTCATTGCACGCCGGCCATCTTCCAATTTATTTAATTTCACAAACATTCTAAATTCTAACTCATACAACTCCATTATCTGAACAGGAATGTGCAAAAGTGATGTTAGCGGAACCTCTGAAAAAGTCCTTTAGAAGAAAATTTATGAACCCTGAACTATCGTATCTACACAAGAAGAACCTGCGTGCTGCGGTCCATAAGAAAGCCAAGACCTGTACAAAGTGTCCATACTGCGAGGCTTTGAATGGCATGGTAAAGAAGAGTCCTGCTGGTATACTGAAGATCATCCATGATAAGTACAGAGCGAAGAAACCAACGGATCCTATCGTGAAGCGAGTGCTGCGTGACTTCCATGAGGCCAAGGAATCTAATAAAGAGCTAGCGACTATAATCAACAGTGGTCTTACTATTGAGATGAGTCCTTTGGAGGTAAGCCAATATTTCTTCTATACTTACTAATATTATAGTGGTAAAATTTGGAGGAGGTAAATTCTGGAACTACCCATTGGATATGAAAAATTCTATTTGCATTTTAGCCCAATTCTTGAGGAAGGCTGTAACCTCCGCAACCAGTCTTTCCAAGGGGTATCGTATTACCCAGTAATTGGGTTGTGGAGGCCAGATAGGCAGTCGAAGTGTGCGAAGGAGTGGAAGCCGACCCCAACATAGTTGGGAAAAGGCTAGGCAGATGATGTGATGATGTCTTGAGGAAGGCTGTAGGCTATTTAACATCACTTTATGACCCTGAGGAGCTGAGCAAAAAGGAAAAAAGTAAGAAGGAACAAGTCAAAAGAAGCTGTAACTTTTTCTGACAACACATTGATAAACACTTGAATAGTTCTTTTTTATTCAATCAATCTGCCTGCCTTTTCCCAACTATTTTAGAGTCAGCTTCTAGTCTAACCAGATGCAGCTGAATACCAGTATTTTACATGGAGCGATTGCCTTTTGACCTCCACAACCCAATTACTGGGCAATACAATACCCCTTGGTAAGACTGGTTGTCAGACTTTTGGGCTTCTGATCTGACCACCCATACTGACTGTCAAAGATCTTCGAACGACCAACGGCTTAACGTGCTATCCGAGGCACATATAGGTTTAGAAGTGTAATAGATGATTACCCATCCACGAACCGACCGCGGCAAGCGTAGCTTAACCTTCGGTCGACCCGTGCGGCTGTTATTATTTAGCATAGTGGTAGTCTATGCAGCCATAAGTCCAACACAGCCTATCAAATATTATTGAGTCACTCACTACTCTCTTTGACCATCACCCAGGTCCTGAACCTGTTCCGTCGCATCCCGGACGAGGACATCCCACTGCTTGGCATGAATTCCAAGCTGACGCGTCCGGAGCACCTGATCCTGACGCGCCTGCCCGTGCCGCCGCTCTGCATCCGGCCGAGCGTAGTCTCTGAAATCAAGGCGGGCACGTAAGTCATCTTAATTTTTTTTTTTGCCGTTAATGTACCACTGTTGGGCAAAGGCTTCCCTACTCTCTTTCCACCTCTCTCTGTTCAGAGCTGCCAAAGACCAATCTTTATGAAAGGAGTCCAGCTCATACCGCCATCTCCGTCTGGGCCTGCCGCGATGTCGTTTGCTATTAAGCGGGACACACTGGGTCGTAACTCGTAAGTTTGGTCCATTGTTCGTCTGACATGCGGCAGATGGGTCCAGCCCAATTCCATTTAAGCGTGGCAGCTTTCAGAGTGACATCAGTCATCTTAAAAGTAATCTTCTACAATAAAATATGTATTTAAATTCATTAATACACACAAATACACTACACTAATTCTTGAGGAACGCTATAGGCTATTTAGCATCACTCTATGACCCTTAGGAGTTTAGAAAAAAAAAACCAAGTCAGAAGAACGCTAAGCTAAAACGAAGGAATGTCGCGGGTAGGTAATCTGATGAATTCTGATGCGACGGAGTGGGTTGGAGGAGCAACTAAGGATGATGAGACTAGCGTCCCCAAAATTGAAACTTAGTCAACAGACTTGGGACGTATCTCATTTAAAAGGTCTTGGCTTACTGATTATTCTTTACTGTGGCGACGACCGTCAAAAGTATGGGGTTTTCAGGGAAAAGAAGGAATTGTAATAGTACAACTGTACAAAATATGTTTGATTATTCAAAACTAAGTGAAAATAGTAGTGGTTTTTACTTAAGGTACTTCATATTGTATTTATTTTCGATGACATAACATATTCACGCTTGTATACCCCGTGGGTGTAGGTAGAAATTGTGTATAAATGAAACTGAAAAATGTATTTTTCAGGAAACTCCATATTTAAAAGTCTTGAAACAAACGGTTTGATAATTCGTAACATAAAATATGAGACAAAAATTAAGTCTGTTGGATCAAAAAAAAATTGGGGACGGGACCTATAGTACTTTGCCCATCGTCCTTTAAAGCGGACGTAGTCGCGGGCAGAAGCTAGTGTTTGATATATTTATGAAACGAATTCAAATCTAAATGTCCTTTCTAGAAACGAGGATGACTTAACAATGAAGCAGTCAGAGATACTTTTGATAAACGACGTGATAGTTCGACACATCGCCAGCGGGGGCAAGAGCGAGCTGGTGCAGGAAGACTGGGACTACCTGCAGCTACACGCCGCGCTGTACATCAACAGCGAGATGTCCGGTATACCGCTGTCCATGCAGGTACATACAAGTGTAAAAAGACGTTTAACAATGCCGAAAGGCACTTGTTCTCCCTGCTATTATGATATTTTTTGACGTGATAACGTCTTATATATCGATGAATGCCGGCTGCACGCACGAAAAAGTATGACTCATTGTCACGTTCCGCCTGAGCCTTTCGTTCTTCGTTCTTATGATGTTATCACGTAAATATATCGTCCGTAAACCGACTTCAACGTCCTTGAGCGATGGAGCGCAGCATCCTGGCTGTAAAAAGACAGGACAAAATTCGGAACACCATGCTGCGGTCCAAAACGGGTATAGTTGACTTAGGCAAGAAGGCTGCCAGGCTCAAGTGGGATTGGGCGGGTCACATCAGCCGCGTGCAGGATGACCACTGGACTACAGTTTCCACACAATGGGTGCCTGAAGATGGACGGCGCCGCCGAGGTCGGCAAAGAAAGCGGTCCAGATGACCTGGACGCGTACCGCGGGGGCTGGTTTGAGGTGGCGCGGGGAAAGGAGTTCCTGGAAGGACTTGGGGGAGGCCTTTGCCCAGCAGTGGGACAGTAGGTACAGGATAAACAAAAAGAAAAAAAAAATGGAAATTTTTGGTTACGGAGATATTGAAGGTCGCAGTTCCAAATTTTTTCACGAAAACAAGTTTGAAATTAAACTTCACTTTAAATAAGTACCTCCACAACTTCTATACCGTATGCACCCATGAGTACAATGTTTTGCGTGTGTTAAGAGCGTTTACGCCGTATGGCATTTCATACAAACTTTCAAGCCCTTGTTTTTCGAAATGAATGAACCGATTTTAATGAAACTTCGTTCGCATAAGCAGGATACAAAGGTCTAAAAAGATAGTTAAGAACATTTTCGAAAAATAGTGTTACAGCCAAATTAGAAACAAAGATTTCCAGTTATCTTTTTTTAAATAAGACATTTCGAAAATGTTCTTAAGTAACTTTTTAGACCTTTGTATCCTGCTTATGCGTATGAAGTTTCATTAAAATCGGTTCATACATTTCGAAAAACAAGGGCTTGATAGTTTGTATGAAATGCCGAACGGCGTAAACGCTCTTAAATATTGTACGTTGCTGTAAACAGTGATTTTTCATTCCAAAAATAAAAAAATCTAAGTCGTTTCCCAGCAAGAATTTTTTGCTTTATGCAACTTAGATTGATGTACAGAATGCGTAAATAACAGCTATGATGTGATGGGTCTTTTTACAGTCTGTATTTCCATGGTTTTAGCCCAAGAAGCCGGGCCGTGGTCTAGTGCAGCGCCTCAAGGGTAAGCAGGGGCGCTTCCGCGGCAACCTGTCCGGCAAGCGAGTGGACTTCTCCAGCAGAACTGTCATCTCGCCAGACCCGAACCTGCAAATCCAGGAGGTGAGAGGGTTTGAAGACCTGATACAGGGTCAAAATAAATTAGCTAGCGAAACTTCACAGACGTGATGAGTATCGACATCTTAACACGATAAAAAATAAGAAGATTTAATGTTTTTTTTAGGGGTCAACGACCGCTGGTAGTGTTGTTACTTAATGTAGTATGTAGTAGTATGAGTTGACAAAATATGTTTTATCGTGTTTAGACATAATCATGTCTGTGTAGTTTACACAAAAAAAAAAACCAGATTGTTAAACTGATATTTCAAGTAAACACACTAACAGCGGTCGATGACCCCACAAAAAAACATCAAATTAAGCGGAGTTTCGCTAGCTAATTAAATTTGAAACTATATCGTGTGCAAGAGAACATTCCTTTTTTAAATACATCACATCATCCGCATCCTTGTTCCACCCACTGCTAAGTATAGGCCTCCTGCCTTTTGTGCCGTGCTGCTTTGGTCTGTGCGCGTCTCATCAGGTCATGTTTTTCTGAAAATGAGATATTTTCATCCAATTTTGACTTGACTAGATAATACATACATAGTTGTTACTGTCGCGACTACGGCCTGAAGGCAATTGACCTGAAAGCTGCAAATTGCAATAAACGTAAGAAAATTTTAATTTCACGGATTATCTTAGCGCATCTAGTTGCTACCTTAGCGCAGTATATTACCCCCTTACTAATAATATATACCCCCTTACTAATAATATATACCCCCTTACTAATAATATATACCCCCTTACTAATAATATATACCCCCTTACTAATAATATATACCCCCTTACTAATAATATACACCCCCTTACTAATAATATATACCCCCTTACTAATAAACGTTGTATAGTGTATGTATAGTTACACAACGGATTGTCTTCTTCTTTCGAAAGTCAAATTACTGACGACTGAAAGAGAGAAATCGGTGTGTAACTATTCGTCTGATATAATACGTTTATTAGTAAGGGGGATAGTAATTAGTTGTAAATAATCGCGTTTGAATTCCCCGAAGAGAAGTCATAAGTTTACTTTGCCCTTTTTATTATGTCTGCTTCGCAAACATTGAAAGAATAAGTACAAAAAAATAAGCGAAATTGACATGATTTCATGAAATGGTCATGCAATGGCGTAATTTGAATTAGAGTTGTGTAATGATTTTAGGCGCCTACGCCTCAACATAAAAACCGATCAATCCCTACCCTCAGGTGGGAGTACCGGTCCACGTGGCCAAGATCCTGACGTACCCGGAGCGGGTATTCCCCGCCAACCTGCAGTGGCTGCGCAAGCTGGTGTGCAACGGGCCCGACGTGCACCCCGGCGCCAACTACGTGCAGCAGCGCGGGCTCAAGCACAAGAAGTACCTCAAGTACGGCAACCGGGAGAAGATTGCGCAGGAACTTAAGGTACTGTGGGACTCCTTATGGGGGTAAGGAGCAAGGTAGCGAAATGACTTACGACGATTTTTGACAGTGACAGTACGAATTTTTTGTAAAATCACCGTCAAAAAAATATAGGGACAAACAGATTGTTCAAAATTATCAGATTCTAAGGAAACTAAAACTAGGTCTTAGGGGTGATTTTACCTCCCGGCCACCGTAGGCGCGGGCCGATCGCCGTCCGATCAGGACCAGGCCCGTGCCGGACGGCGCGTATGTGTTCCACGCGCGCCTCAAAGAGATGTCAGCATCGAAGGAGGGGCCCGTCAGGGCCGAAGCCTGCCGGGGCAGCGGGATTGTCCGAAAGGGTTACCGCTACCCCGGAACACAAAGGGCTAAGGAAGGAACACGGATGGGTTTTAGTCAGTAAGAGTCTGACACTCCCTTCCGCTCCACCCAGAGCGGGAGGAGTCATTGGATGATTTCCCATCAAGGGCTGATTTTACCAAAGTCTTTATGTGATATCAGTCACTTTTCATCCCTGAAATAAAATTGACGTTTGACAGTTTTTGTACGAAAAAACTGTAAAAAAATCTATATTTATTCGTAGCATGAGACTAATATTCTTTTTCATTAATATCACGATGAGTGTTGCAAAATGAACACAGAACACAGGAACTGTAATTTAGACAAGGATTTTCTTCATTGCTCTGATAATTTTGTACTACAGTCTGTCGCTATATTTTTAATACTGACTGTGCCAGTAGTAGCTACACTGAATGTCCTTTGATGTCTATCCGTAGTGTGGCGACATCGTGGAGCGACACTTGGTCGACGGCGACGTGGTGCTGTTCAACCGGCAGCCGTCGCTGCACAAGCTGTCCATCATGTGCCACCGCGCCCGGGTGCAGCCGCAGAGAACCTTCAGGTAAACTGTTCTACATCATTCAGAATTCATGTAAAACATAAATTGTTCAGGTCGTGCAAAAGGATGATGGAAGTTTTAGTATTCCCCCTCTCAACAGCAATAATTGTATTATAGTGTCGTTGAAAGGGTCTTTCCAATAGTATCAATATTTACTATGATGACTTTTACCAGTTTGTTGTCCGTTCAGAAATAAAATTGATTGTTTTTGTACTTCTTCAGTCCATTTTTATTAGACCAACTAAAGAAACGACCACACGACAACGTCATTTATTGTTATAAAATGTGTTTTCTTTATGTTATAATAAATAGTATGACCTAGATGGTGATGGTAGCGATGTTGATGTCCATCAAAACCCGATATTTGTTGGTGATAGTCCCTCGCAAAACCATTAATTCGGCGTTTGTGAACAATTCATAGAAAATAATCAATAAAAACATGGATTCAAAATAACTCGAAACCGATAACAAAACAAGCGCTAAAGTACCTATTATTATAGATAAAAATAACTTTCTAGTCATATTAAAATTATTGCTGTTAGAGCGGGTACCAGGTTCCAAACATTTTTGTCCACCATCCTTTGACCTGACCTGAATTTTGCATGATGTAACCGATTTTTATTTTACATATATTCAGAATTAAAATGTTGTTTCAAATAGCAGTGATATTAATTAATGTTATTATTCGAACCATTTAATAACTTACTAAACTGCGCAAGAAATAGGATTAAAATTATTTTTCTATAAACTCATATTTGTTTGCATTTTTGGTAAATAAATTGCGAATGCAGATTCTGTTGTGGAAGTACCTAGTTAGTATGACAATCAAACCGAAATTTAATTTTTATCCACAATAAACTCGATTAAGTTCTACAGATAATAATGTTTAAATTCAATTTTGCACACATAATCGTGCAATGTGTCGTGCAAGCCGCCCGATCGTGAACAGAGAGTTGTCCTGTGTGCGCAGGTTTAACGAGTGCGTGTGTACTCCATACAACGCGGACTTCGACGGCGACGAGATGAACATGCACCTGCCGCAGACCGAGGAGGCGCGGGCCGAGGCGCTCATACTCATGGGGGTGACCACATCTTATGATAATAACTAGTAGCGCCCTGCGGTTTCACCCGCATAAGTCTCCTTAAAAAGTGTTTATTCACAGAAATAATATTTTACAAGACATATTACCCCTGCCAAACTGCCAAACTGCAAAACAGTTTGTTGGCAGACGTAGCTCCTTTTTTTTACATATTAACATTTTTTTTATAATGTCACTTTTTCACATAAAGATTACATTTCTTAAATTAAAAAAACAGACATACTTACATTTTTTAGATATTTTTTTAATTAAAATAATACTAATTTTTCCTTCCAATATACGTAACTTTTAACTTAACTTGGGTTGCTTTCTGTGTGCTCCAATAACTACTTAACTATATGTATTGTGACTGCAATCATCGGCCAGAAATTGTGATGTACCGTATGTATGTTTGTTTGTATGTCTGCAATTTTCAAAAACGAATCAATAAAATTTTTCTTTTTACTCCCAGAACAAATCAAATCTAGTAACCCCTCGCAATGGCGAGCTCCTCATAGCCGCGACGCAAGACTTCATCACCGGCGGCTACCTGATCACACAGAGGGACACTTTCTTCACGCGGGACGAGGCGCAGCAGCTGGCCACCTGTCTGCTGTCAGGACCTGACACCAACATGAGGATCGATATGCCGACACCTGCGATACTCAAACCCAGGATGCTGTGGACCGGGAAGCAGATCTTCAGGTGAGTCCAGGTTTCCCCGAGATGTTTTCTTTAACCGATGTTAGTCATCTTCGACATCGGTGAAGAAAACAACTCAGAAAAAACATAGGAATTGAAATATTCACATTGGTACTTGGATTTGAAGCCCCCATTTAATTAGTCCAGTCAATAAAGGAGTTGTAGAGTGCGTGAGCAGGGATCTAACGGTCTATACAGACAGACTGCATTTTAGCTGCAACATTGCAGTTTGGATACAGTTGACTTAACTGCTTCGAAACCTAGTTATGTCAACTGCATCTTAACTGCGATGTTGCAGCTGGCATGCAGTTCAAATGCAGTCCGTCTGTTTACACCCTAAGAAATTTATTCAGGGTGCCTAGGAAGTGAACACACTAAAAGTCCTGACGACTAATAGGTGAGCCGGATTTGGTCACAAAGTTCCCATTTTTTGGGTTTTTTGCATATATCTCAAAAATGGTGCGTCATAGGGAAAGTTTTCTTATACCAAATGAAAGCTCATAAAATTCTCTACAGCTTTTATACACACACTTTTTCCGAATTTTCAACAGTTTTCGAACTACACGCTCCGGAAAAGTGAATTTTTGAAAAAAAAACTGGCTCTAGGACTCCACTCCGACGCACCTCCTAGACGTTCAGGTCCCTGCTCACGCACTCTTCACGCCCTTTCGCGCCATTCGTTGAATGAACTAAATAGTTTATTTAAATTACAGTTTGATAATGAAACCGAACAAGAAGTGTGAGGTGAAAGCGAACTTGGAGACTAAAGGCAAGAATTATACCGGCAACCAGGATATGTGTGTGCAAGATTCATGTAAGTGCTCATTCTTCTTCGTCGTATACTAATAATATAAACAGGTTAAGCTACACTTGCCGCGGTTGGTCCGTGGATGGGTGACCATCTTTACATACCAAGACTCCTCCGTGCCTCGGAAAGCACGTTAAGCCGTTGGTCGCGGCTGTTATTCGTGGATATTTGACAGTCGTTACGGGTAGTCAGAAGCCCGAAAGAGCCAACCAGTCTTATCAAAGGGTTTCGTATTACTCAGTAACTGGGTTGTGGAGTCAGATAAGCAGTCGCTCTATGCAAAATACTGGTACTCAGCTGCATCCGGTTAGACTGGAAGCCGACCGCAACGTAATTGGGAAAAGGCTAGGCAGATGATGAATTCTTAAGAAAGGTAAGTCAATGCTAACGCTGTCGACGTGACTGAATTCTAATCCGAGCTTATCGTGACTTCGCGTGAAATTTCGTCCCCCGACCCACCGGCGTCGCATCCCATCGCCCGCCCGTACTATGATCTCATTTTTGCTTAGCGTTATTTTTGAAGGAAAGGCTCCTAAGGGAGATAGCGTGGTGATAAATAGCCTAAAACCTTCCTCAAGAATTAGGCTATCAAATACAAAAATGATTTTTCAAATCCGATAAGTAGTTCTAGAGATTAGCGCGTTCAAACAAACAATAAACTATATTAACAATAAACAATAAACTATATTAACAATAAACAATAAACTATATTAACAATAAACAATAAACTATATTAACAACCCAAGCAGCAAAATTATCTCATAGTGCAGATGTTATAGGCCTCCAGCACTTATAATGTTCTCTTAACGGTTCTAGTATTTGCTGCCACACTTATAATAGCAAGCATGGAGCTAGTTGGGCCTTATAGTATATCTGATCTTATACATTAACTTATAATTACTTATAGGTCGTAATTAAGGGTGCAATATAAGCTTGGGTGACCTATAAAAGTATCGCGAGGGTGTAAATGCACTCAAGAGTAGATAAACTGGTAAGCTATACTTATAACTGCTAACAAGATGCATTATAGAACTACTATAAGTAAAGTGCGCCAATAAGAGTGATAAACAAAACTAAACGTACTGGAAAGTATTTGCATTTATTACTTGGTTTTATAAGGGTTTATAAATTCACTTTACAGAACAATTATAAGTAAAATGGAGCGGTTTTATAGTGGTGTAAACCAATATTGTTATAATCTTAACACGATTATAAAGGTTTAATATAATATACTTAGTATTCAAAACTATATCTGTGGTGTCCTGTACAAGAATACATTGATTTATAATGGTTTTGCAAATGCTGTTATAGTCGCAGTACGGACATTTTGATTTTGTTTTGTCGTATTCGTTGCCGACGTGGTGTTATATTTACTTTTCTTTCAAAAAAGGATCCATATAAATGGAAACGGCTAAAAAGAAGTGGTTATTACAAACTAAAAGTTCAGAAAACTTATAAACAAATAATTCAGGTGTCGGGTTCTAGCTTTGTATCTAGCGAAGAACGAATAGCAAAAATAGGAGAAGGTTCCGTACAAAATAGTTACTGTGAAAATTTTAGACGAAATGAGTGTGCAGAAAACGACGTTTTATCGATCGACGAATTTGAAAACAAACTTCAATATTTAAAACGTATGGTGAGACACGGAAATAAAGCACTTTGCCAAGTCGCAAGGAGAATCACTGAAAAAGATTTAGTTAGATAGAAAGTCTTACAGAAAAGAACAAGAAATACACAGTATTAAAAAAAACAAATTATTACATACGACCTATTATTATATTTAGACACGTTCATATTGTCAAGAAAACCCCAAGACAAATCAAAATCAAAATACTTTATTTCACATAAACCTACGTGGGCACTTATGAAACGTCAGAAGCTAGGTGCACGGTGGTTTGAATGATTGAATGAAATGGTTTCTTACCACAGAAAATTATGTAGTTAAGTTATTATCTGTTTATGTGAAAAATAGTCGGACACAATTGCAAGATATAGAAATACGTGGTAATGTTGTTGAACAAACTCAAGATGCATTCGATGAACCACTAAAATCATCTTATATAAACATTATATCAATGCAATTTTAATGAAATCAACAACAATAGAAAGGAAAATGTCTTTAAAATTTCAAACCTAAAGTGTAAACTTGTGAGTGTTTTGTATGGTACAAAAATATTTATTTCATACCGCTGTTGCACACATTGTGAGTTAACAGAATACTTAATATAAGTTTTTAAACAACAGTTTTGGCGTTTTATTATTTGACTGGTCGTTTGATTATCTTATTAGTTCCTATTTACTGCTAAAGTACTTACTGATCCTGTAAATGGGTTAGTGATAAATTAATTGTCAAAAATAAACAAATGAATAACTGAGAGGTAACAAGGTATAAATAAAAACAAATTATCAATACTCTAAATATGTATTTTTATTTGAGGTTATTTAGGTTGACACTTAAAATAGATTCGCTACCTATTAGTTTTACACAATAGTTGGTTTTTAGGTAATATTAGGTATAACTTAATATTAGTGACATAATCATTAGTCTTCAATTTATAATCGTAGAGGTATTTTAATCGCTTATTTTTAATAGGTAGGTAGGTACCTAACTTAGATATTATTTATAACAATTAAAAGTCTTTCAAAATAATGTTAATTTCAGTAAAACTAAACTGAACTACTTACTAGAGGTATTCCAATTAGGTAACATTTTTATTTCAGTAATCATTCATTATTGTATAACAAATTGAAACTTAATAATGTATTTATAGGAACTAGATACCTATACGTAATAAAACAGTTTTTTTTTCAAACTCTAATTTGTCATATAAAATTAACCATGTCTAAAGATTTTAACATATATGTGGCAATAATAGTGAAAAAATCAACAAAACAAATCTTACGACCTAAAAGAAACAAAATCACTGAGTATTTTTACTACCTATAGTAACTACCATGGGTAGTGGTATTAGGTAATACCTAAACGTTTCTTTGTCATATAGACGAATTTGAAACTTAGGTGCTACGGTGGACGGCATTTCATACAAACTTTCAAGCCCTTGTTTTTCGAAATGAATGAAGCGATTTTAACGAAACTTCATACGCATAAGCAGGATACATCATCAGCAGGCATCATCACACTAATTTGGTCTTGATCACGATTCTGTGAAAGAATAAACATTGTTAGCAAGGTCAATCACAAGAAGTGAAGTACCTAGAATATTTGAAACAATCAAATTTTTACGTAATTACGATTTTTTTCAAAATGTTTACGTAAAAAGCAGAAAATATCAATTGTATCATCATTAAAAGAACTTCTAATGTTATTACAAATGCTCTCTCAGCTTCCTATATCGCAAAACCATCTCTGTGTTCTTTATTCAGAACGAAGTGTGAAGTTGCAAGATTTTTTGAAACTTTACGGTTACAACTACGATATTTGTGAGACAACAAGAAGTGTGTTTCGTTCCAAGGTCATCTTAAGGTTTAAAGCTAGAAAATCCCTTTTAGTCAAGAAGCGATCGACGTCCAAAAACATTACCATTTTCAATGCTGACACCTAAGCAAAAACATTAAAATAAGACATAGGTACCTAATAGCGGTTTATTCCGGTCTGATCCCCTGAGCCCCCCCCCCCCCCTCCACCTCCCCTCCTCGATCCCCTGCTATTTCTTCTTCTGTTTTGAAATCTTTCTTATCCAATTTTATCTAGGTTTCTCTTTAAGACAGGTAAGTACAGTCAAGAGAAAATAAACGTTTCATGTTTTACAAAATAAAAAAACTGTTTTTTTTTATGTCTGGATATAAAATAACCGTCCGATTATAGAAATATTTGCGGAACTCTAATTCGCAACAATATGGCCAAACAATGGTTCTGATATTTACCATTTTTATACAAAGTACGCCTATAACGGTTTGTTAATGTATTTGGGAAAACCAACTTTGTCAAAATGGCGACTTTTCGTTGTATGTCTTACCGAAACCAACATTATTTTAAAATTCAACTTAATGAAAACGAAAATTTCAAGGGGCGTGTAAAAATTTTGATTAAAAACTTATTATACTTCACCGAAAATATACGTGCGCCAAGCACATACACATTATACATCTTGACTTATTGTTAACTAACACTCTACTCATAATTGAAATTCTAGATAATATTTATAAGAAATGGATGAATAACTTACCTTTATCAATATTAATCTTTACAAATGTGCGCAGCAACATTCACCAATTCACAACACTTTTTATGAGCTTGTAAGAGATTCACTGTGTACGTTATTGTCGTATTTGGTTCCATTAAGCGCTGATAGTTAGCTTCGCGGGAGTAAATAGTTCTACGTAGTCCAACTATAAGGTCGTTATTGGTCAAAGTGGTGATCACCAAGTCTACTATAGATATTTAATTAGGTAAAATACGACTATAAATTGGGCCCTTTTCCGTGGTTATAATTGCTTACAATTCCGTTATAGTCCTAATGAAATGGTGGTTCCAGGACAACTACTAGACCACATTTTGCTGCTTGGGAATAAACTATATTAACAATAAACAATAAACTATATTGTTTGTTTGATACACCGTGGTCCGGACGATATACATAAACTTCGACCAGATGTTCAGACCATGGAAATAAGCATTTTTCATTATGGATACATTAACGAATTCTTATTATTATTTTTTTATGAATTTTCATACAAACTAAATACCTTGACGTAAATCACTCGATATGCATGCCTCTTTGGCAATGACGTATTTTCATTCATAAGATTTGGCGGGCTGAAACTTGTTAAAACTAACTTAAGAACCTTTCATACTGCATAAATCAATAAAATTACATTATATGAAATTACAAAATATCTTTGTAACGAAGCCTTTTTAAGTACTACTTCCTTTGTTAGATTCAATTTGTAGAAGCTATAGAAGAAGCGTTTGACAAAGTTTATGCATAACGTGAAGAACACGGTATACAGATACCTATTTAGGTAATTTGAGGACCTCAGAAACCGCGCTTTCGCCAGCCCGCGGCACCACCGTTATTTTATATGAACATGTTTTTATGTCGTGTGTTCTAGATGTAATAATCAGAAACTCGGAGCTGCTCTGCGGGTCCATGGACAAGAGTACCCTGGGCTCCGGCACCAAGAGCAGCATCTTCTACATCTTGCTGCGGGACTGGGGCGAGGAGCATGCAGTTAGAGGCATGTGGAGGTAAGCATATAGAGGTATACATATATGCACCTCATTACATCACGAGTTTTATCTGCACCTATGCTATAAATCCTCTATAAAAGTTTCTGAAACAGTTAGCTTATTGCCAACATTAAAACAATCAGTGTCATAGTAACCATAATATCATCCAAGCGAGTGTTATAATGTTGTACAAAATTTCATTATGCAACTGCTTCTCGAAAAAAGAACGTTGTCATGCACGCGCGTTTCACTACCACAGCGCCGTAATTAAACAAAAAAAAAAAAACTTACAGGTTATTCGAATTCACGTCGTATCCCGCCGGCCGCCATTTTTGTTCGATATTAGTATCCCAAAAAACTGTTTCAGAACCTTTATAGAGGATTCATATCATAAAGTCTTGTATGCAACTGTACATAATTAGGTATTAAAACACTTCAGTGATAACCCTACATTCGTGTTTTAATACCCCTTATTATACAACAGTTGCATAAATAACTATAATTTCACATAAACCTACATGGGCACTTATGAAACGTCAGGAGCTGGGTGCACGTTCCAATTGGTCGTTTCCTATGGAGATGCATAAGTATCAGCTTATAATGTTCCCACTGCTGGGACACAGGCAGGAGTCCTGTATCCGACTTACGAGTTACTCGTAACTTACACTGAACTCGTTATGCAATGAGGTGGTTTGAAAACCGCTCGTACTGCTACGAAATAAAGGCGCTGCTAATGTCAGTTGTACTATGAATAATTGTGTTGTGGTCAGGTTGGCACGCATGGCGTCATATTACATGATGAACCGGGGCTTCAGCTTCGGCATCATCGACGTCACGCCTGGCAAGAAGCTCATCGAAGCCAAGAACAAGCTGCTCGAGTCGGGGTGAGTTGCATAAATATAAACTGGGTCAAATTTAATTAGCTAGCGTAACTCCGCAGACGTCATGGAGATCGACATCTAAACACGATAAAATAAAATAAAATAAAAAATGTAAGTATGGTGTTATGTTTTTTTGGGTCAACGACCGCTAGTGCTTATGATACTCGAAGTAAGATTTGAGAAACTATTTTCTTTTGTTTAATCGTGTTTAGATATCAAACAAAAACCGTTTTTTAAACTGATATTTCAAGAGACTATTCTAACTGCGGTCAATGACCCCACAAAAAAAAAACATCAAATTCATTTATTTTTAGTTTTATCGTGTTAAGATATTGATACCCATGACGTCCGTCTGCGGAGTTTTGATAGCTAATTTAATTTGACCCTATCTATAGGTATAGCACTACCCTACGACAAAAAAAGAAAGGTTAGTTATTAGGGACTTGCTTTGCGAAGGTCATATAACCGAAGTTGGTACAGTGGCCCCATAGCTATTATGATTGGTCTGCAAAGTTGTGACAAATTTGGATGTTTAGATCTCAATTAGCGTTCTTTACCTCCGAATATCTCAGCAACGTGACATCTTAGAGCACTGTATCCCGAAACAGTTTTTGTTTTTTTAAGTGTCTTCTATCCGTACCATACGGCATACATATAAGGTCCCATTGAAATAAATGGACAAACTTTTAGAAATAATTCAGACCACCAAAATAAGGACGATATTAAAAATATATATATAAGAAAAATACATTAGATACTTACAAGAAAAATAATCAGCTAATAAAAATACACTAATGTGCCGGCAATTTATTATTTTAGGTCAAAATAAAATCACTTTAATCAGTGTTTTTTTATGCTTGGATATCTTTGGTTAGACGTACTGAGCTCTGTGTTAATTTGTCCATCTGTTTTAATGGGATCCTGTACGAGTATATGCCAGTTACGTCGTGCGCCGCAACATTGAAGAAAAAGCAAAAGGCCGGGTGACCATGCCATTTCGGTTCTATGCCCATACTAAATTGTCAAGACCGCCATCTTGAATTTGGATACCGACCTCATTTTCCGTATCAGCTTCCTTCCCCGAAAACCAGGGAAATGATAGCCATCCCCACATCCTGCAGGTACTCCAAGTGTGACGGCTACATCTTGGAGATGGAGAAGGGCACGCTGCAGTGCCAGCCTGGTTGCACCATGGAGGAGACCCTCGAAGCGGTCATGCTGAGCGAGCTCAGTAGTATCAGGTAATTGATATATTTTTTTAAATTAGAAACTACTTGACCCGGTGAACTTCGTACTGCCTCTGAATTAATTTTTTCGATAGATCATAAAAATCGGTCCAGCGGTTCTTGAGTTTTTATTTATTTATTTTTTTATAACATAAATTATAAGACACGACGGCATAACTCCGGACTTTGTTTTATTTATATAGATAATTTGACTACATACATGAGTAAATACTTATTTTAAAGTTAGAATTTGCTCCCTGTTGCCATGCAAAGAATAAACATGTCTTTATCTTAATAGAAACGCGAGTCTACGGGTCGCGCGGTGCTCGGACAGAACAGATGTCGAGTTGGATAGAAAGAACTTTGTCTATTCTTGGTAGAATAGAGCTTTGTGATGTCTTCTGTTGATTTCTTTTTACATAAATATTCTCTAATTTCATAAAACCCAATTTTGATGTATTTCAGAGAGTTGGCCGCTAAAGCTTGTTTCCGAGAGCTACACCCGACGAATGCACCTCTTATAATGGCACAGAGCGGCTCTAAAGGTTTGCCATTTATACTTACGTAGCTACTATTGACACAATAGTTTACATGATTTTAATTTTTGCTGTTTTTTATTGACATATTATAAAAGCTAACATACTTAAAATAATAATAATAATATGTACAAGTATATAAAACAAGAAGGAAAAGAATCATCGAGAAAAAAATATCGAAAAATTCATCCACATCGCTGTCAACAGAAATAGTGTCCAAAAGGCTGGCAGCATTGCCACGTTGTATGGCGATGTTGATTCTTTGACCAAAACATATACCAGCCCTCTGGTCACGTGAAGCTTAGCGATGTTTAAAAAAATCAAGTGGCCACTCGGACCCCATGGCCCTAGTGTTTCAACCCTGAAAGTCTCGAACACATAACTCCCAATAAAATTTGAATATTTTCGCCGTGTGAGGTTTTCCGCAGGTTTTTTACGAAGATGGGATGGCGCAAGGGTGTCGACACTTCAAGGAAGAATACTAACAGCGGTTGTTGACCTCGCAAAAAAAACCTCAAATCTTTTTAGTTATCGACACCCATCGCGTCTGCTGAGTGTCGCTACCTAATTTAATTTGACCCTGTAGTTATCTATTAGGTAGTTTATGTGAATCTGTCCCTCAGTAAATATTCCGTGTCCTCCCAGGGTCGAACATCAACATATCGCAGATGATCGCGTGCGTGGGGCAGCAGGCGCTGAACGGCAAGCGCGTGCCCAACGGCTTCGAGGACCGCTCGCTGCCGCACTTCGAGCGGCATTGTGAGTGGCATACGCCGCCTGTTTATTTTGTTTTATTCGAAAACTTACAACTTTAAAAAATAATGGTTACAGTTTTCAGTACATTAAGGCCAATTACTAGTTTCATACTTATAATACAAATCATCATCAACTTCCTGCTCTGGTACCATGTTACTTGGGGTCGACGCAATACGTTTTCTTCTTCCATTCCCGCGTTTCAAACGTCAAGCTTCCTGTTCCATTCATACTAATGATAATGTGACGGCATCTACAACGTCATGTGAACTACGCATCAAGAACGTGAGGTCGCGGAAATCCTGCATCGTGCAAGCAAAGTTATCTGCGTGACTGACTGACTGATATAATACAACATCACGACATCAACCGCCGGCGCCAGGCAGTAGCCCGCCAGACTCCCATCTACTCGGATGATCCTCTATTTTCTAAAAAGGATGAAATTTACACCCATACCTCTATAATAATTACAGCTGCAAACTGTACTGATATCGCTCTTAAACTTTAGCCAAGATCCCGGCGGCGCGTGGGTTCGTGGAGAACAGCTTCTACTCGGGCCTGACGCCCACAGAGTTCTTCTTCCACACCATGGGCGGCCGCGAGGGGCTGGTGGATACCGCCGTCAAGACTGCCGAGACCGGGTACCTGCAGAGGAGGCTGGTCAAGGTCAGTTCCAGTAGTCGGAGATTTGGATGCCTCTATGTCGTTGAAGTTTACTTGCGTATTGGCAGTTGTTGAGATCAGGCGTTTTATTTTACAATTGTAAATTAATAACTAACACCCTGGCTAGGGAACTCTAATGTTTACGGGGATGTAAAAAGACCCTTGTACTCCCCGTCATTGTGATATTATTTTGTAGAGGACCATACCTGAGATCCTTATGGTTACGGAGATTTTGAAGGTCAAAGTTCTAACTTTATTTAACTTTTATCACTAAATCAAGTTTTTAGTGTTATAACTTAACATTAAATACCTCACAGCTCCTGAACCGTTGCATGCAGCAATAAGCATAATGTTTCGCGTGCGTTACATTGCGTGCTGCCGTAAACAGCGATTTTTCATAACAAAACAAAAGTCGTTTTGCAGCAATATTTTTTGCTTACATAACAAAAAAACGCCTTAAGCGATAGTTTCGTGGCCCACACATAAGTGAGAAACGCGATGAGCGTCCTCCTCCGTGGCTCAGGTAATGGGGTAGTTGTGGAAAGTGCCACAATACTTCTACTATCGAAAACTTAAGGCGTTCTGTGACGTGCGGAGATACGTCGCTTTGTCGTTTGACTGTTATTTGTAACCAGCTGACCGATATTTCATACAAAAATTATCCTTTGAACTATTACGAACATTTTAAAACAAAAACTTACAACCGAATTGAGAACCTCCTCCTTTTTT
Organism: Gortyna flavago; assembly: GCA_963669345.1. NCBI lineage: Eukaryota > Metazoa > Arthropoda > Insecta > Lepidoptera > Noctuidae > Gortyna > Gortyna flavago. Next base: position 16,621,818 of record OY770142.1, read on the forward strand.
GAAGTCGGTTAAAAATATAGCCAAATCGGTTCAGCTGTTCTTAATTGATACGCTTATCAACGAACAGCATTTCATTTTTATTTATTTACAATCGATGATTCAAACTATTATAACTCCTTTCTGTCATCCAGTCATTAGAAGACCTGGTACTCCACTACGACATGACGGTCCGCAACGCGATGGGAGAAGTGGTGGAGTTCCGCTACGGCAGCGACGGCCTGGACCCCAGCTACATGGAGGGCAAGGACCGACCTGTGGACCTGGCGCGGGTCATGGGAGACGTGCGCGCCAAGTATCTGTCCAGGTGAGTAGTGCACAGCTACATGGAGGGCAAGGACTGAGCTGTGGACCTGGCGCGGGTCCAGGTGAGAGTAGAGATGGTCCTACATTTGAATAAAACCAGATGGATAGGCTAGCTGACAGTAAGAAAAATATGAATGTTGTTTTGTAGAACGGTTCTGAGCTAAAAATATCAAAACTTAACTTAATTTTGTAAATGATTTTAGATTAATAAATATTTTCACGTTTTCTATGAGCCAAATATCATCCAAATCCGCTCAGCCGTTTTTGCGCCAATCCGGAACATACTAACATACGGAAAAACGAACAAAAATTTTCCGTTACATATATTGCGTTATAAAAATTAATATTTTTTTGAGGGAAATAAAGGTTTCTTATAAACTGTAAACTAGCGTATTGCGTAATTTCAGTTGCCCGCGCCAGCGCAACATTACGAAGCGCAAGGTTTAGCTGAATGGAGTAAGATCAGCTGGACGCTAGACTGATCTGAACATTTTCCTTGCAGAGACGAGGACCCCTTGGACGGCGATGGCATCGTGTTGGCAGCGGAAGAGACCCTCGCGCTAGACGACTTCAAGACGTGCACGCAGGAGTTCAAGAATGAGTTGCTGTGAGTTACATTTTACACTAAAATCGTGATTGTTCATATTTAAATCTCTGAGTTTGTTGACTAATAACCAAAATTAAAAAAAAAACAATGGCACTCCGGGAGTGCTGACAGAAGTGAAAACAAAACACAAACAATACTTTGCCATCACTCACAGACGTATACATTAAAACCGAGTACACCCCGAGGACAGCCGAACACATCCGAATGTAGCGCGGTGTCGGTAACAGTGTCGCGAGTTCAATGGTTTTCACTTCAATGATTAGCCTTGATACAATATTTTAAATCTAAGATTTATATTTAATTTTTTATATAGGTGAAGCGTTCCAATCTGTCTCAATACCTAAACCATGAGATGGACTTGTCACTATTAAAATCAGTCATATCTTTGAAAAGGTTACACAATATTGCCATGTGTTCGAAAATTTACTCACGACACCGATAAAGTTATACAATGTGTTAATGAAATAACCTAAAACCTGAAACTAGTTTATTTAGAATCGGCAGCAAAATCGAATACAATAATTTTTAATATAGGTTTTTTTTTCCAATAAATAATTATTTGTCATGCCATATCTAATACATACTGTGACACTACTGTCCAACGCGATGTAAACAAAAAGCGCGGGCGAGATTGATGGGGGGGGGGGGGGTGAGGGAGAGGGGGTGCTAGAGCTGGCGCCAAGGCCGGGAGACCCCGGCTAGCCTCCGTAGTCTCCCTAGCGCACCGGCGCGTGCGGCCGTGCGCTATGTGTCAACACGGAGTAGGAGTTAGGACGAGCATACCACTACAGACGGTGTTAGGAATTAAATGTACTGGATTTCCAGCCTCGTGTTGAGTTTTAATTTACGAAAACCGTAAATTACGACGATAATTACTAGTGACACTACAGTGATAAGTTCTTTGACAAGTATTTCACGACAACGTGCTTTAACGTGTATTCAACAAGGTAGTAGACATTTCGAGGCATTGCTGTGACAAACAATGAACGATTGTAAATAGGTAGGTTGATTTATTGAAATAATTATTGTAAATATGGTGATTCAAATGTTTTAAACACGCCAAGTTTTGTTTACCACCACCGGCTTTTTGATTTTTCTTTCAACTAGCCTTCGCTTATTTTTAAGCGTGTTAGGTTTACATGCAGCCAGTCCATAGCCTGGAAAAAGTGTGATGGAAAAATTTCATTAACACATTGTAAAGGAATAAACGGTTCATACGGTAGGCGAGTGAAAGATGCTGAGTGCCGAAATTCAACATCGTTGGATCGGTTCCCTAATGAATTTATTTTTCACTTTTGATCAAAATCAAAATCAAAAGTCATTTATTCTAACTAGGCTGAGAATCAGCACTTTTCGAACGTCAAAATTACATAAGACAGTCCCCCAAAACGCCCGCCCTTCAACACTTCCTAGTGCTTTCGCTGGGGAGAAGAAGTGGTGCAACAAACTCCCCAGCAGCACAGCTGTCTGTTCAGTTATAAAATACTCGACTGTATACAAAACTGTGTGTGCAAAGTATCTAATTAACATTACAGGACACAGAACATTCGATAAAATTATTTGCCATATGTTAGCTAGCCACGCCAATATACCAACAAATACCATAAAAATCTATACGTACTCAAGCTAAAATAAAAACACTAAATCAAAGGTAATAACTACCTAAATAAAAGCCTCCGGGCGTGACAACTTACATATTTATGCAATGCTGGGTTCTGTTCACGAAGCTGTCACTTGAAGTCACAAATGATAAACTAGGACCATCAAAGTAAAAATTAATAAACAAGTTAGGTATTACTAATAACAATAATAAAACCATGGTCAGCAAGACGACCAGTCACCACAAGCAGCACCCGTTCACGAGCATAACGCAAAGATCAGCCATTACCCCCCTCGCCATATTTGAGGGAAGGAGGCAACCCGACCCCCGACGCTACCGCAAGCTGTGACATCTAAGGGAGCATGACGAACTTGCTGCCGGTTACTCAGGCAAGAATAAAATGATCAATCATAGAGGTCGCTAGCTAACCACTTATTGCAATCAACTCATTACAAAACATTGAAATGAATTGATAAATTAAAATAAAATTAAACTGAATTTACTTATACAGTCAACAAAAAATAAAAATAAAATAAAAAACAATTCCATGAACTCATATAACCTGTCAGTAAGCTAATTCTGGAGAAAGAACATAAACATTGTCTTGGGTTAATCAGGCCGACCAACTATTCTTATCGTTTAAGTAGTCGTTGATGGAATAGTAAGCCTTTGAACAAAGGTTGGATTTTACTTGAGCTTTAAACGTATTATAAGGCAAATCTAGCAAAGAGGAAGGTAGCTTGTTATAAAAGGTTATACCAAGCCCAACAAATGAGTTATGAACCTTATGAAGCCGGTGAAAGGGAGTTCGTAGTTTATCCTTATTTCTAGTGTTAACATTGTGAATATAACTGTTTTTAGTGTACAAGTGTATATTTTGCCTAATATATAAGATGTTGGCAAAGATAAACTGTGATGCAACCGTGAGAATACCAATATCTTTAAAAAAATCCCTTAGAGAAACTCTGGCACCTAGCTGGTAAATTGCTCGAACAGCTCGTTTTTGCAGGACAAATATATTTTGTATATCAGCGGCTTTGCCCCACAGCAGAATACCATAGGACATAACGCTGTGAAAATAACTAAAATAGACTAAACGAGCTGTATCAACGTCAGTGTATTGTCTTACTTTCCTGACGGCGTAGGCAGCCGAACTGAGCCTTCCTGCTAGGCTGGATATATGTGGTCCCCACTGAAGTTTGGCATCAACTGTTATTCCCAGAAATACTGCCGAGCCCACAGTTTCAAGCACCTCTTCATCTAAGACGATGTTGGGTCCTAGATTTGTAACATTTTTTTGGTAAGGCGAACTTTACACATTTAGTTTTCTTGGCATTGAGAACTAGGTTATTTGACGTAAACCAATCCGTAACTATTGAGAGTGCACTGTTTACGTCGTCAAAATCTTGTCTATTCCTGTCTACTTTAAAAATAAGAGAGGTATCATCTGCAAACAGTACAACGTCACAGATGCCCTTTAAATGGAATGGTAAGTCATTGATATATACTAAGAACAAGAATGGACCCAGTATTGAGCCTTGCGGCACACCTAACAGAACTGGTAGCCCGGAAGATTTCACACCATTAACATCTACACATTGGAACCTATTATGTAAATAAGAATTTATTACGTTGAGAGCCTCGTTTTGGACACCGTAATGACGTAGTTTACGTAAAAGCGTGTCATGGTGCACGCAATCAAAGGCTTTGGAGAGATCACAGAAAACTCCAATAGCATTTTGCGAGTTCTCCCATGTATTAAAAATGTGTTTCAACAAAGCAACACCCGCATCTGTAGTCGAACGACCTTTTGTAAAGCCATATTGTTCATTATGAAGGAGGCTATTTAAATTAAAATGTCTTAGCAACTGCTTGAGTATTAATTTTTCAAATATTTTACTAAATGCAGGTAAGATAGAAATAGGTCTGAAATTGCCAACGTCATTTTTATTACCTGATTTAAATAATGGTATGACTTTACTACTCTTCATGAGATCAGGAAAAGTTCCTAAATCAACACATTTATTAAAAGTAACAGCTAGATAGGGAGCTACGATGTCTATTATATTACTTAAAAGTTTAATGGAGATGCCCCAGTAATCACCCGTGTTTTTAGACTTAAGTGTATTAAAGACATTAACTACATCACGCAGGGTTACATGTTCGAAGCTAAATAAGCGACTACATTTAGGTAAACTACTATGCAAAAGGTTTTCAGCTTTTGACGGGGACGAATTTAAGGAGCAAGTCGTAGTTATAGGTATATTGGCAAAAAACTCATTAAATGCCTCAGCTACATCAGCTGCTTTATTAACTAATTTGTTGTCGACCATAATCTCAAGTTGTTTATCTTGTTGAACCGATTTACCAGTTTCATTTTTAATAATTTTCCAAGTGGTTTTTACTTTATTATTAGAATTTTTAATTGTATCTCTTAAAAGTTTTGATTTAGCAAAAGCACTAATCTTTTTGAATAATTTTTTACATACTCTAGGGAAGGAGTATCAAACCTATATTTTTTCAAACCATATAACTCGTATAATCTCGCTCTACTTTTATAAATACCTGGAGTAGCCCATTGGTTAAAGCCAACGGAGGATCCATTAATGTTTATTTTTTATTTATTTATTTAGGTTAGCCTACAATTGTTTACACATTACATTTCATTTAAAAGTACACGATATACATTTATAAGTGCAACAATTACTTACAGGCTAACACAACATGCACTATTTTATTTATATTATACATTTTTGTTTTTGCAATTTATTATAATTTTTTCATGACAATAAAACAAAGTATAAATCTTGCAATTTAACAAACAAATCAAGATGATCAAATTAAATGAAATATATTAAATTGATTAGTACTCAATAATATAACAGGTAGATAAATTTAATTTGGCTAAGATTAAATAATTGATTTACATTAGATGATTATTAAAAATTAATTAACGTTAAATAAGTGTATTAATTAACAAATTGGCCATTCATAAATTATGTCTTATTTGTGCAAATAGTATTCAATTATTAATTTACGAAATTTTCCCATGCTATCGTGGTGAACGTCGGTCAGGTCACTGCAACTGTTAAGGATTTTACACATTCGCGGTATTGGCGAGTTAGCACCTAGGACAGTTCTACGCAAGGGCGGGTAGAGCGGAGTGATAGGATTTCAAGGATAACGGGTTGGGGCACGAAACTTGAGGAGACTCAGTAACTGTGGACAGTCTATTTGCTTTCTGAGGAGTTTGTATAGAAACAGGGCATCCATAACTTCTCTTCGAGTCGATAACGAGAGCATCTTGAAAGTTTGCAGACGGGATACATAGGAGGGCAGCTGCTTGCTTTTTCCTTTGGAAAAAGCAAGGTGCCATAGAAATCGCTTCTGGACCCTTTCTAAGAGAAGTTTATGAGTAGCATAATGTGGTCTCCATACGACACTACAATACTCCAGTATGCTTTGGACAAGGCTATAATAGAGCAGTACTTTGGTGCTGACCTGTTTGAAACCTTTCGTATTGCGTAGAACAAATCCTAACATTTTGGAAGCCTTTTTAATGTTAATGGTTTTGGTCTTGAAAGTAGATTGGAACTCTTTGCACAACATCAAAAAGGGCACCATAAATTTCATTAGGATTCTCGTGTTCTACTATAGATGGTGTAATTCTATGAGCTATATTATTTTTAAACATTTTGCAACGACTAGCCGTATAAGGCCTGCATTCAAGTTTTTGCGACTTTTTATTTAATGGCATGGCGAAGCTAGATAATAAACCACAGTGGTCGGACGTTAAGTCAGTTAACACTAAATTATTTTTGGCATCACAATCGCTAAATATATTATCAAGACAAGTTGAAGAAGATGCCGTGATCCTAGTAGGTTCAAAAAACAAATTAATTAAATTATAAGACCTAAACAGATTGAGAAGTCTAATACTTAATGGAGTAACATCTAAAATATTAATATTGAAATCTCCACATAAAATAATACTTTTATTACTTGATTTTAACCTATTGAGAGAATCCTCCATTACCGATTCAAAACTAATAAAATCCCCAGAGGGGGGTCGATAAACACAGATTATAACATATCGCTCAAGTCCAACACAAGACAACTCTATAGTGCGCTCAATTGAAAGATTAACTACATCTAAACGTTGTTTACATTTCAACTTGTTTGAAACAAGAACTAAAGAGCCACCGCGAATAGCACTTTTTCTCACAAATGCACTCTGTACGGTAAAGTTAACATCATTGATAAACACTACTTCATGCTCTTTCAACCAGTGTTCAGTCAAACATAACACCTGAACATTGTAGTTCTCCATAAATAAACTTAATTCTAGCTCTTTGCCGGACAGACCCTGCATATTTTGATGTACAACATTCAACATACGCGGCTGACCCGTTGTCGCACCTAATAGTTTAAACTACAAGGCGTATCAAAAGTAGTGTTAGTACCACTACTAACAGTAATCGATGGTACACTACAAGTACCAGTGTCACTGAGTATATTGTATGCTAAAAGATTAGCAATTTGTCTCTTACAACTAGGTGGAAAATACATAGTGTAATCTGTCAGTTTGTAATCAGTAATGAATTGATTACAATCAAAATATAAAATAGCATCGCTGTGGCGACAAGTCCTATTATAAATTAACATATTTAAATTATAAATATGCTTATTTTGCTCATGTGATAAATAATCGGAATAAGGCAAGGCACAAAAAATAAATTTACAATTAATGGTCTCATTAAGATGTAACATCAAATGGACACATTCAATTATGTCCTTTTTTCTTACATTTAAACTTTCCCCATATAATAATATAACAGTTGAACTAGGGTTTATTTTTGTCAATTTGATATTACTAATTAATTGGCTAATACTGGCACCGGGTAAACAATTATTAATTACATATTGTTGCGAACACTGATTAAATATCCCACCCAAACCTTGACCAAATTTATCAGAAATGATAAATTATTTAATTTTTATTTCTGTAAGTAGGTTTGCACAAACACTTCTAAACATGTTCTAAATCTACAAAAAACTTGTCAAAAATGTACGGAAAGGTATTTTTGACAGATTGAGACTGAGATCAGACTGTGAACGTTCCTCAGGTATTGACGGCACATATTTTTCCCAGATCATTCCTCAAAGTGATAGCAGACAAGGTTCGCAACCTGCGCCAGCGCTACTCGCACTGCGGCGCCATCGTGCAGCAGCTGCAGCGCGTGACGCTGACGCAGCTAGTGCAGTTCCTGCGCGTGTGCCACCACAAGTACCAGCGCAGTGTCATCGAGCCGGGGACTGCGGTCGGGGCCTTGGCGGCACAGGTAACCATTTTATACAGGATCGAGTTAATTTAGCTAGCGGAACTCCGCAGAGGTGATAAGATATTTAAATTTTAAACATGATTTGAAATTCTATAAAGCGACGCTAGCAAAGTTACGCTAAAGCAGTTTGATCAATTCTCAACTTCAAATTCTTAATTGAGAAACGGGTGTTATTCATGATAAAGATTCATCTCTTTTGCAAAAACTTTTTTTTTTTTTATTTGTATGATGTTTAATATAAGTGTTACAGGATGTATTTTTCTATTCCCCCAACAGAGTATAGGCGAGCCCGGCACCCAGATGACTCTCAAAACCTTCCACTTCGCTGGCGTGGCGTCCATGAACATCACGCAAGGGGTGCCGCGTGTCAAGGAGATCATCAACGCTTCGCGGAACATCTCCACGCCCATCATTACCGCTGAGCTCTTACATCCGAAGGACCAGGAGTTCGCCAGGAGAGTTAAGGGAAGGGTGGAGAAGACTACTCTTGGAGAGGTAGGAAATACATCGTACATACGCTGCTACGAGGATCTCTTGGCGCTCTAATGGCGTTGACAGAGGGGTGCTGTTGGTAAATAGTTGTCAAAAGTATCCAAAAAACAAGATGGCGGCATGAGTTCCGATTTAAGCCACGTGCCAAATAATCTTGCAGCGCTATAAATCGAATTCCTGGAACGACAATCTACGACTTATCAAAATTAAACCAATCACAACAGTCGACTCATTTTTGTATTGATTTTCATTCCAAAAACGGGCGTTAAACAAGACAAAACTTTCACTAATCTGCCGTATGATTCGCCCCACATCGCAGGTTTTTTGATGTGAAAACTCCTTTAGGCGCGTTGGGCATTTTTTGAGATGGAAAAAAACCGTTGAACTAGCGACACTGTTATCGACACCGCGCTACATTCGGATGTGTTCGGCTGTCCTCGGGATGTACTCGGTTTTAATGTATATCCGATATGTCAGTGAGGGATGGCAAAGTATTCTGTTTGTGTTTTGTATTCACTTCTGTCGGCACTCCCTTAGGCCGCCTTCCGAATTGGCCAATATCGCTCACAGCACTCAAATCGTCTCACATGCGTTCCATAATGGATATCACGATTATGACAGCTGAGAGCTGTCAACAATTCGGAACACTCGTTAGCGCGCTCACAGTGCTTACTCGGTGTCAAAAAGATATTACAGCAGTATTTCTTCATAAAAACACCACACGTTTCTTCCTTTTCTTTGTTTAGGTGGCGACTGTCAGCCAGAAGCACAATTTCGAAAATGCCACGTTATTAAAAAGATATGGTGCAACTCAAAACAAAACACACACTGACACATCCTCATCCTCACACACACACACACTGTCATTTTTGACAGCGCTCACGGTGATATTTGTACGAGGCATGGTCGGCGTTATCGCAAGATGACGCATGCCATGACGTCATCTATGACGATTCACGGGACATCGTTATCGCGCTCACGCCAATTCGGTACGGGTTTTAGCACGCTCAAATCGATTACATCGATTATGTCCTCAATTCGGAACGCGCCCTTAGTGTTTTTATTGCATCATCATGCATGCATTACTAAAGTGATCGCAGTGAGACGAGTATTTTTTATAGAACTCGTTGATCTCATGGAAGCTCTTTTGCATAAGACATTATAAGATTTCCGTAATATGAAACAATTTTTGCGGTAGCCAAGTGAAGCCTATTCTTTTAGGATCGGACTTTGTAGGTTTTTTTTTTAAATGCCACTGTTCTTGCTGTATTCCATAAACAATATCTGTTTGCAACAGATCACTACCTACATAGACGAGGTGTACCTGCCTAACGAGTGCTTCCTGCTGATCCGGCTGGACGCGGAGAGGATACGACTGCTGTGTCTCGAGGTCAACGTGGAGTCCATTGTGTACTCGTGAGTAACTTATTTATTTAATAACTAGCTTCTGCCCGCGACTTCGTTCGCGTGAAACTTCTTATACCCCTGACCCATTCCGTCGCATCGCATAACCTGCCGGCGCTATCACTTTGTTTTGGCGTTGCGTGTTTTCAGAATTTTTTCTATCAAAATGCACTAGCTTGCTCGATTATTATTAATATTTTATCATATCTCACATTATTTTTGCTTCGTCACCAGGATATGCACATCAAAACTGAAGATAAAGCCAGCGAACATCCACATAGTGTCAGACTGGGCCATCAAGGTGTCTGCCGAGCCCAGCAAGCACGGCGGCTGGCTCAACATGTCGCTGCAGCAGCTCGCGCGACAGCTGCCGCCCGTCGTGGTCAAGGGACTGCCGCAGGTGTCGCGCGCCGTCATAGCGTGCGACAATGACAGTGAAGTCAGGTATAGTCATTATACAGGCTGGCTCAACATGTCGCTGTGGCATACCACTGATTATTGAGGAAGATACCTTAATATTAGTCCTGGGTTCAACCCCCAGGTATGGCACAGTTTCATTTCGTCTTATTAGAAATCGAGCTCTAGCCTAAACCACAACAACAACAACAAGACAATACAACAAACAACAAATACAACAACAACAAGACAAAACACAATAGACAATTACTGTATTTTGAACTTTATTCCGACAAACGGAAAGTTCTTAATGTAAAATTGACAACTTCGACTTTGTAAGAAAATGTCTCGATGGTCCTGGTGTGGTGATGGTGGATGGTGGTGGTGATGGTGGTGGATGGTGGTGGTGGACCTGGGTCTAAATATAAACTTTATTTTGTAATAAGGCCGTATGGGGTTTTCTATCATGAAGTTAGGGGGCCTATTACATGGGACTTAAACATTACTAGGGAAATATATTACAGACTCATTTCGGCGTTTCCATACGAAGATTGCTTTTAGCGATAAGACCGCCCATTGTGTCACTCTGTGTAAAATTTCTATATTTATATTATACTAGCTTCCGCGTGAAATTTCGGCCCCCGACCCACTGCGTCGTATCATATCGCCCGCTCGCGCTATTACTCCCGTTTTTTGACTTTTATTGGGCCAAAGCGCGATGCTAAATAGCCTATTGCTTTCCTCAAGAATTGCAATGGGCTATCGAATGCAAAAATATTTTTAAAGCACTGTGTGACCTAAACTCGCACTTAAGACACGCGTTTCTGTGACTTAAGTAGTCCATATTTAAACAGAAAAGCATGACTTAAGTGCGCGTTTAGGTCACACGTGCTATAAAAAAATAGTATTCGTTACCCGTATCGTAATGTACTATTTCATGTTTCAGAGATTACCGCGTTCAAACAAACAAATACACTTATCAGTTTAGTATATAGATCTGTAGCCATCTATACGCCTACATAATTAGTGTGTATTACAGTTACAAGCTGTGCGTGGAGGGCGACGGGCTGCGTGACGTCATCGCGACCTTCGGAGTGGACGGCACCAAGACTACGTCCAACAATATACTCGAGGTAACTACTTCATGCGACTGAGCAGCACATGTCTCACCGCCGACGATTACCGAAAAACGAGTAGAGCTACGCGCGCGACTAGTAACGAGTTGGATAGTTTTGTCGCTGGGCTATGAGCGAGTGCGACGAGTAGAATGACTGCCCAGTCACTTGCTGCTTTGTATGTACCAAGCGAGAGCCTCTCAGCGAGGGCTCTGCCCTTAGCTTAACTTGGTTGGCTGAGAGGCGTGTTAAACACGAAACGTGTTAAAAACGAACCTTCATTTAATAGAGACAAACAACAAAGCTGTTCATGTCAAAACCATCATCATCTACCTCCCTTTTCCCAACTATTTTAGTTGACGGCTTCCAGTCTAACTGGATGCAGCTGAATACCAGTATTTTACGTGAAGCGACTGCCTATCTGACCTCCATAACCCAGTTACTGGGTAACACTGTACCCCTTGGCAAGACTGGTTGTTACACTTTCAGGCTTCTGACGACCCGTAACGACTGTAAAAGATCCTGAATGACAGCCGTCACCCATCTACTACCTGCTCGAGAAATCCATGCGGCTGTTATAACTTAGCCACTAGCCCCTCCTGTCCAGTACAAAACGTTGAGTTAGTCTATTGATACAAAAAGGAGAAGGATTTCAGTAACAGTGTATCAATATCTTGTTTGATCTCCAGGTATACCACACCCTAGGTATCGAAGCAGCCAAGTCTACCATCATCAGCGAGATCCAGGCAGTGATGGAGGGTCACGGCATGAGCGTGGACCGGCGCCACGTGGAGCTGCTAGCCGGCCAGATGACGGCCAGGGGCGAAGTCCTAGGCATCACCAGATACGGGCTCGCGAGGATGAAGGAGTCTGTGCTTAACTTGGCTAGTGTGAGTTCGCGAGTTCAAAGGTCTTGGGTTCTGAAGGTTCGTTAGAACCTGGGGAGCTGTACCAGGGTGGTTTGGCTCCCACGGGATGGAAATGACAAAATGTAAAGTTTTTTTGTTGACTTGGAATTTGTTGGGAATCAAGGAGGTGCCATAGTTATTTGCAGGGCAGCTGTAGGGGCAGCTTGTGCGTGCTTGGGATAAAAACACACTTTTTGTCTGCCTGTTAGAAGGGCCTGCTATGGTACTCCAGGGGGTGAAAACACTTCATGAATATAAACAAACTGTTGGGACGAACATCCTAATTAATCCGCTGTACTGAAATAACGAAAAAAAAAAACTTTATCATAGTATAACATGCAGATTTTTTATTAAATATATCCCTTATCAAAAGTTATGTATATATTCATGGAAGTTTTAGGCCCAAAAATACTACAAATGAATTCAAAGTATGTATAAAATAATAAATTTTTCAAGTAATTCCTTTTAAAATTATATTTACATTTTGTCTGCTTCGCTTATCCTTGGAAAGAAACCATAGAACTTTTTTTTTTTTTATTTGTTTGGATAACTAACTATTTACACAAGTGATATTTTTTTTTAATTCATAATGTAAATAATTCACTTGTTTGATAATAATATGGGTACACAAATATCATGATAACACTAACCCTTTGGTTTAGTGGTCGCACGCAGGACTGCTGAAAGGAGCCTGGGTTCGATACCCAGGATTGCCAAAACGGTATAGAGTTTTTTCATCAACAGCCTGTTATGTGGGTTGTCAGCAGGCTCGCACCCTATAGTTGACGCAGATTTGGGGGGCCGAACCGCTTTGCAAAAATCCTCCATCATTTTCGTATATGTTGTAAGAGCCATCGCACACTAAAAGCTACACAGCAATTTTTTGTATTTAAATGAGATGCGCGGCCTGACGTGGGTGTAATGTGCGCTTAGCTTATAACATCAAAACTTAAAGCTACATACCTCTGCATGCCTTCGGGGAATACAAACGTAATTATATAAATATACCTTATCTGCGTTCGCGGTTTATTTGCCAAAAATTTAAACAAATATGAATTAATGGAAAAATAGACTTTAATTCCTACACAATAAAGTTCAGTTTACGCTACAACTTTTTCAATAGTGCTAGTCACTCTGAAATCAAATTGAAATAAAGTTGATATATGTTTAACTTGAAATAGGGTGGGGGGGTGTGCAACACTGCGCACTTTCACTATATCTTGGTTGTTATTTCTCCACCAGTTCGAAAAGACAGCCGACCACCTGTTCGACGCGGCGTACTACGGGCAGACTGACTGTATCGAAGGAGTGTCCGAGTCCATCATCCTGGGGGTCCCGGCTGCCATCGGCACCGGCGTGCTGCAGCTCATGCATGCGCATGCGCGGCCGGAGCCCCTGCAGGAGAGGCAGCTTCTGTTCGACCGGCCGGAGTACCACACGTCCATATGGGAATGACCCTTGACTTTTGGTCGTAGACGGGCGTTGGCGACCAGAGCTTCTCCTAGGAAGTGATTTGAGGACTTGTGATGACGAAAGAATTCAGAAAGAATATGTAAGGCTTATTACCCGATTGCCAAGGAAACTGTTTTTTACACGCGTTTTTATGTGTATGAAGGATTCAGTTCAGTCCTGGATTTCAGGTCCTGAACGACTGAAACTGTTTGAACTGATGAGCTATTTGATATAGCATTTGTGAAGATACAAAGTTTTATAAATAAATATTAAGAAAATATACTTTTTAATTACACCTTTTTTGTATTTGTAAGGAAAATAATGAGGCCGGTAATGTCCCACTGCTGGGCAAAGGCCTCCCTACTCTATTTCCACCTCTTCCTGTCCAGAGCTGCCAAGAACCAATCTTTATGAAAGGAGTCCAGCTCATCCCGCCATCTCCGTCTTTACCTGCCGCGATGTCGTTTGCCATTAAGCGGGACACACTGGGTCGTAAGTTTGGCCCATTGATCGTCTGACATGCGGCAGATGTGTCCAGCCCAATTCCATTTAAATTACTTTGCCTAGCAGTGGGAACGGCTAATAATAAAAAAAAGGAAAATTATCCCCATGAAGGAGATAGCGGGACAAGCTGGATAGGTTCCGTCAAAACGAAGGAGGACGCGCGGGCTCGCGGAAGGTGGAAGGAGTGGAGGGAGGCCATTGGCCAGGAGTGGGGCAGCGTAGGCTAGTAAAACATATGAATGTAAAAGAGAATGCAAGTTATGTACTTTTACATTTTTATTAACAATAGAACTAACAACTAATTAACATTATAAATGCTTAACAAACTCATCATTCACTCAAAATACAACTTTTACACGAGGAAACTGTTATCATTATCTGAGCGAAAAACAGTTTGATAGTGATTGTTATAGGTACACATTTTGTGAAGACACATTCTTAAAACTCGCATTTTCGGTATGAACAAGTTGTGAAACCTTGTTGCAACAACATATTACATACAGTTGCAGCTCAAAAACAAGTTTCTGCAAATGATGCGCAAGTTGCGCAACGTCTTTTTACCATGTATGGGAAGGCTAGCATAAAAATTCGGTGTTGAATTTCCCCGTCTATTTTCCGAGGTCTTCAGCCCCCACTTGTAACATGTACACCAACAAAACGTCCAACATGTGAAATAGGAGTAGCAAAATGTGACGTCACACAAATATCCACTCAGAATTCTCATAGAAACTCACAATGTTTTGCTGAACAAACTTACGTGACGCGATTACCAACAGTTTTTGACAAAGCTCAATTTGAAGTCAAAGACATCCATTAACCTGTAGACAAACATCCCGGAGGCGAGGGGGGTGAAAATTTCAATATTATCGACCTAGGACGTTTAGTTTTTGATATATCAATAAATAGACAATATTAAATTAGGATTTATTTATGTGTAAGCTGCCAGAGCAGTTGTGGCCCAATGGTAACGGCCGCAACTTACGAGTTGTAGGTCGTAGGTTCGAACCCAGATTCTCAAACCGGTGAAGGAAAACATCGTGAGGACACCGTGGCATGTCCTAGAACCAAAAACTGGAAGACATGTGACATCTACCAACCCGCACTGGGCCCGTGTGGTGGATTACGGCCGACTCGCTCTCACCGAGAGAAAGCCTGTGTCCCAGCAGTGTAACATAGGATGATAATGCTTATGTGGACGATTATGCTATTGGGTGAATGGTCAAATCAGTTTTAATACTACCTTGTCTGACGGTCCACATTATGGGTGATAAGTTGGTCAATTGTTGGAAGACGTGCTGGCGTGTTGTTACAAGTGAGGATGCAGCTAAGTTCAGAATATTGCTAAATTAAACTATTCGAGCTGTTAGCGCTGAGTCACGCGGCGTTAGCTTGAGCGATGGCCGCTTTGTGCTCGTCCAACTTGGTCCACTTCTCGCTGACCTTCCACAGCCAGCCTGCGAGCTCGTAGTCTTGAGCTGTCGTTGATGGCTCCTTTAACATCATGTTACTGCGAAAATGTATATTTGTATGGAATTAGGAGTCTGAGAAGCAAGAATATCTAATATTTTCTAAGAAAAAACTGAATAATCTAGGGCTTAGACTAGATGGAGCGACGATCTACGCAGGGTTGACGAGAGTTGCCGATTCGAGGATCGAGGCGAATGGCGTGCGATTGAAAAGCGGACTGCATGATTATGACACGTGTATCGGATCCAGGACCTCAGTCTCAGTAGTCATACTTGCGACCACAAGACCAAAGAGTTTGTTTGATCGTGCTAATCTCTAAAAGCACCAGTAAGATTTCATAAAAATATTTTTGCATTTGACAGCCCAATTCTTGAGGACTCAAAAAGAAGACGCAATTATACAGCGGGCAGGTGCGATGCGACGGGGTAGGTCAGGGGAACAAGAAATTTCACGCGAAGCTAGTTGTAATTATATAGGGTGTTAAAAGACTTAACTGACGATGTCTACGTATGTATACAACATTGTTTTTAGTATATGCGAAACCCGAAACACGTGTCTAGTATTTTTATGTAAAGAATCTATGTACAAAATTTCAAAACTGTATCATGAGAAATCACAAAGTTATAAGCTTGTTATGTTACCTGGTTGTCCATTCAAAAACATGCTCACCACGCGGCGCGGCGCGGGGTGAGCATGTTTTATGCTCCTCCAGCATCGTACGCTCATTGATAATAGTTTGGCAGTAGGTACCTAACTGTACGGCGATTTTATTGTAATTAACTAGTAATTAAATATTTTTGGGACAAAACACAACATTGTGTAAAAATTATTGAAATCCATTCAGTTACTTATTCTGAACAAACCTGAATATATTCAGGTTTCGCATATACTAAAAATAATGTTGTAGAACGGAAAGGACGAATTTAAAGTTAGATTATAAGTTATGAAACAAGTTTTATATCACTTTTTTTCGGAAGAGAGATGAAAATCTGACCCTTTACTGTCTATAACCAGTCTCCAGACAGCAGTTCAGTAATAATTGGTAAGACGGGTTGAAAATGTAATTCTCGGCTTGGTGATAGGTATTTTTACACTACTTAAACTTACACATAATAGTCTCCCGAGGCACCTTCCACCGCAGGATCCAGGGCCGCATGCAGGATGACCTGTCCCCCGATCTTGGGCGACTTCATGAAGGGCCAGAAGATGGGGTAGACGAAGAATCGCGAGACGCTCTTCATCATGGACATGTGGCGCGTTATGTTGGTGTCCGTCAGGCTCGGGTCTACCGCCACTACTGATACTCCGGTACCTGGAGAATGATGACGGGTTTTAGGACATACATAACCTCACGCCTTCTTATCATGGGGGTTGGCAGAGAATGCCACCTGCTACGATCCTTACATACTCCTTTTGGATCGTTTACATTCATACATCAGAGGGGCAATTCTAGTAATTTTAAGAACGTTCACAGTCTGATCTCAGTCTCAATCTGTCAAAAGTACCTTTAATTTCCCTACATTTTGACAAGTTTTTGACATTTGCTTGTCGCTGAGATGAGTCTGCGACTAGATTTTGAACGTTTTAAATTACGAGAATTGGCCTTCAGGTGTCGTTATTATGAAGTATAAATACCACTATTATTCTATTGCAAAAAAGATGATACGATAAGAGATGGTGTGACGTGATGTATTTCCTGTAATGATGAAAAATGTTCTTTACTAACTTTTTAGACCTTTGTATCCTGCTTATGCGTATGAAGTTTCATTAAAATCGGTTTATTCATTTCGAAAAACAAAGGCTTGAACGTTTGTATGCCGTACGTCGTTAACGCTCGCGCTCTTAATGATAAGCGAAGCAGACAATATGCAAATATAATATTAAAAGGAATTGCTGGAGTGGTTATTTTATTTTATTACATTACATTTGGGAAATCCCATCAGGAACTCGGCTTGTATGTACTAAAGGACTTATCAACTCACCCAGCATTTTCCTCCCCAGCTCTCTAACAAACAGTACATTGGCGAGCTTGCTCTGCGCGTACGCAGCTGGCGCGTCGTACTTGCGGCTAAAGTTGAGGTCTTCCTTGTTGATGTCACCTCTGTAGTGCGCGCTGCCCGCTACTACCACCACGCGGCTCGGGGCTGAGGCCTACAAATGAGCTGTGTTTTATTCATTTATTTATTTGATACAACAACAGCAGTACATAAAATGAATTAATAGAGAACGATAGGAAACAGTGTTAGGCTTATATCTTATCATAACCTCACCTTGAGTGTGTCTAGCAGCAGGTTGGTGAGCAGGAAGTGTCCCAGGTGGTTGACGCCCAGCTGCATCTCGAAGCCGTCTCTGGTGACGCTTGCTGGAGGTTCCATCACTCCTGCGTTGTTCACCAGCACGTGTAATTTGGGTTCCTCAGACTTAAACCTGTGGATGGTGAGTATAACAGAACAGTCAAAGAGCTATCGGTGCCGTACTTCCACACATCATCATATCAGACGAAAGACGTTCACATAGGACTCCCACAAGTATCGCACACCTGCGGGCCTGCGGACGGCGAGTAATGGGTAGCTCGCCGTCCGATCAGGACCAGGCCCGTGCCGGACAAGCGTATGTGTTCCACGCGCGCCTCAAAGAGATGTCAGCATCGAAGGAGGGGCCCGTCAGGGCCGAAGCCTGCCGGGGCAGCGGGATTTCCGAAAGGGTTACCGCTACCCCGGAACATAAAGGGCTAAGGAAGGAACACGGATGGGTTTTAGTCAGTAAGAGTCTGAAATTCCCTTCCGCTCCACCCAGAGCGGGAGGGGTCATTTGATGATTTCACATCCTTAAAAAAAAAAGTATCGCACACCGGTCTGTGCTGTTCGTATCCAGCGGATTCCTCCTTCGCTAAAGATCATCGGAGAGCTTCCTATGCTGTTTCCGTCTATCGATGAGCAATTTTTAAGTGTTAAAACGATTGCATTTTTTCCTACAGGTTTTCATTCATGGCATGTCGTAGCATGGCCATGACATGCCAACATACTGTTTTGCAGCTCGGCAATTACTTGTTAAGCCAAGCGCACATTATAGCCGCAACTGGCCGCAGCGCAACGCATTTTCTTAGAGAAAAGTGCGGTGCGGCCTGCCAGTAGTGTGTGACGGTTCATACAAAATGTTCAAAAGTGATGTAGGCGTGTTAATTCAATGCGGTGCGTCCCGCCAAAATCAGCGTCAGCCTTGTAACCTCAGTTCGACCAACTGTTAGTTAATATCAGCGTTGGCCATAAATACTTGACTTGGCCAACAAGTCGTGGTGGCCTGGTGGTACCGGCCGCGACTTACGAGTTGTAGGTCGTAGGTTCGAACCCAGACAGGCGCTTTACTTTGTGTAAACTATTTCATCACCATAGCTCTCATAACGGTGAAGGAAAACATCGTGAGGAAACCGGCATGTCCTAGAAACAAAACATCGAAGACATGTGACATCTGACAACCAACGCACACTGGGCCCACACTTGGTAGATTCGGCCCACTTCCTCTCAACGAGAGGAGGCCTGTGTCCCAGCAGTGGGAACATTATAGGCTGATTAATATTAAAACAGTTGTATGTACAGTGGGCTGCATCAATTGGGTACCCTACTCCAGTTTGCATGCAGCCCACTGTACGTGATGTTATTGCATTTCAACACTAATCACAGTGACGTTACCTCTCAACAAACTTCCTGATGGACTCGGTGCTGGCCAGGTCGCACGGCCGGCAGTACACGAACTTGTTGTTCGACTCCAGCACGATGTTGCGACGCTCTGTCTCGCACTTCTCCATGTTACGACATGCCATGAACACCTGCAAAACGAACGAAGTTGCAAAGTTAAACGCGTGTTAATATTACAGCTGGGATTTAGGTAAACATATACAGGATGGCAGGGACATGATTCTGAACACCACCTGGGTTGAAATTTTTTTTCGGTTGTCAAAAAAAATATTTTCTTACATTGCATTTTGTCTATGGAACAGCAGATATTTTTTGATAACCTACGAATACTTCTGCTCCCTGGAATGAATTCATGGTTTCAGTTTGCGTATCGATGTCCGTGCCACCCTGATAGTTATGGTCCGTTCCAAAAGTATCCGATGAATCAGAAAACGAGGCCAAGAATCATTAATCATCTTCATCATCATCATCATTACAGCCAAAAGACGTCCACTGCTGGACATAGGCCTCCCCCAAGCTCATCCACTTCGACCGGTTCTGTGGTTCTCGCATCCAACGGGTTCCTGCGGCCTTCACAAGGTCGTCGGTCCACCTTGTGGGAGGCCTTCCATCGCTATGTCTTCCGGTACGCGGTCGCCACTCCAGAACCTTTCGGCCCCATTGGCCATCTCAGAATCATTAATACCACTCTCTAATCCACAATTGGCCTCAAAACTCATGATTACAAGAAATAGACATTTATTTATTTGAACTTACAGTTTTATTGATGATTTTAATGATTATAATACTGTAAATAGCTACGTATTTATTAGGGTCGCGAATCATATTATGACCAACAGACAACCTTATTGCAAAAAACGTAATACTGTTGATGCTTTAACTTCTTAGTGCATATATTATACAATACCTTAGCTCCTCTCCTTGCGAAGTCCCAAGCTGCCTCTCTGCCGATGCCGCTGTTGGCGCCAGTGATGATAACGACCTTATCATCGGCCCTGACATTCTTGTCGTAAGGCGAACCACCGTAGAAGTCTCTGGAAGGTCACCGGAGCCATGATTAAGTGCGTGTTTATAAATGCTTCGCCGTCGAAGCGCATTCCCTTCGCCTCAACATAATTAACGTGTTGGATTAGAGAAGCATATGCAGCAATTAAATTTATCTACCTGAAAGTCACAACCCCGCAGAAGTGTAGGCATGAAGAAATATTTGTAAACACGCATTAGCTATTGACCTTCTAAACATTGGCTCGTGAACTAAGCATTACCTACATGTGCCGTCGGGAAAAAAATAGTTCCATACGTCAACACTGGACGAACGGAATTATTTTTTCTCGATTGTCAACAGTGGTGTTACTGATCCAGATTAATCGAAAAGAACTGTGAACATTCGATTTTTTTTTTCCCGAACGTCATCAGTGTGGACGACGGCGGGATGTGAGTGATCGGGAATATTCGAGTAGAACTTACTTGAATAAGCAGACGCCGCCTGCAGTGGCCGCCACTGCTGAAATCATCACCACCGGCAGATTGGGCACCCACATGGCTGATGATCTAGAAAAGCGTTCATAAGAGAAGGAAGATAGACAGAATTATAGAGAGAGACTGTTAGCCCACGTGCACACGGACGTAAAAATGTCGTGGCGGGATTTTATCGTGCACTGGATTTTCAACTCTCGGTGTTGAGACAGAGCGCATCCCAGCGCGTCAAAAAATCATACTGTTGGATTTTCAACTCTCGGCGCTATAGAGTGCGTTGAAAATCCAGTTTCCGAAGAACGCGCCTGGGCGAACCTGGGCTAACACAGGAAACAGAGATTTTCTCTAAATCTCGATGTGCCATAAATATATTCACAATTTCATATTCAAATCTTTTTTCCACTCGTAGCAGCTACGTAGCATTGTTCTCTATTTCATACCAGTATAACGCAAAAGGTTTACGACGACATTAATTTTTATTTCAATTGTTCCCTACATACAGACACCGCGTCTGTAGAACCGTACAGGGCGTACAGAGCGTACCGTACTAAGCTATGCCAAAGAAAAAGGTATTTTTGTACCCATACCTGCAGTAATGATACTGAATTTTTCACTGGCATTCGCTACATGTAAACTACGCTGCATCTGGTTAGACTGGAAGCCAACCTCAACGTAACGACAGTGCTGAGATTGAAATTGTTTATTTTATCTCGATTTATTTTCAGATGTGAGTAGATACACGTCTTAAACCCCTATTACACTACTCGATATATAGGTGATGTGTTTTTTTTATAAGGGCTCTTCCACCATTTCTCTTATTTCACCACCCTGATTAAGGGAAATGGTCCCTGAATATCGTGTAGTGTAATAAGGCTTTTAGGGTAATTACATGCCAAAGATGCCTCACTGCGATACTCGCTCGCTACCTCGATGTCGTGTCCATGTAAAACAAATGCATGCTAATAATAATAGACACTCACGCACACGCCGAAGGATACCTCACTGCGATACATCGCGGGCTGCTTAGGGGATAAAGTTTATTATTCAATGTCATCTGATAATCGCCTGTGCTGAACCAAAGGGAGTAACATAAAAACGAAAGTATATTTCTTATTTATATATTTATCCTCTTTATATTACATCTGAGTGTAAGGCTAAGTGTGAGTCGTTTATAATACAAGTGCCGTAACTAAACTATATAGTTTATTTATAATGTAGGTACATGCCTAGGAATATGTGATGATGCTCGTTTGTAGCGTAGACGTGCTGCTGGGGATTTTTGCGCCACTTTTTCCCAGCGAAAGCACTAGGAAGTGTTGAAGGGCGTGCGTTTTGGGGGACTGTATTATGTAATTATGACGTTCGAAAAGTGCTGACCGCCTAATTTGAATAAACGAGTGCAGAGATTTCAAGGCATAAAAGTATTTTTTTTTTATTACAAGGCCAGAGGTGTACTTGCAGTACACCCACATCTCGCCAGTTATATTTAAGTCCCATGTAATAGGGGGCAAGATTATTGCTAATAACAGGGCACTAATCCAGACTCCGGGCTGATATTGAGAATGTCCAGATAGAAAAACTCAGGAACACTTTGCCCGACCTAGGAATCGAAACCAGGACTTCATGGTCAGTAGTGCTTGTGAACACTAGATCAACAAAGCAGCCAGTTTTTTAAATGAAAACTTCTTTGGACGCGTTGTCATTTTTTGAGATGGAAAAAACCATTGAACTCGCGAAACTGTTACCGTAACCGACCGCGACACCGCGCTACATTCGGATGTGTTCGGCTGTCCTCGGGATGTACTCGGTTTTAATGTATATCCGATATGTCAGTGAGTGATGGCAAAGTATTCTGTTTGTTTTGTTTTCACTTCTGTCGGCCTCCCGGGGTCACCGGAGTGCCACTGTTTTTTTTTAAGCTTCCTGAATTTGTATTACTATAAATCCTATACAGGAAGTGCTCCTACATAATTATTACTACAGAAATAAACATGAATTATGTACTGTATAAAACAAAGTACACAGCCGCACGCAAGCCCTCCCGTACACTGTACGGCAAAAGAAATGATCCCCCCCCCCCCCCCATTAAAATTAATATCACATATTCCTAGATTTGGTAAATTAGACATTTTAATTTCTATGTCAGTCTGGCTGAACGGAAGATTCATGGTGTGATGTACATACGTAACTGCAGTTTTTATAGACTGCACGCGTCAGACAAGAGAGGTCGTGATGTTAACATTTATTAATTTAGGTTTTTAGCGTCATAACAAATAGAATATTTGTTCTATGCCAAAGGTTCTCAACTTTATATTTCCCAACGTCCACTTTGAGAATATATTTTTGTCTAGAGCTCCCCCATTTTTTTTTACTTAGGTACCATCTGTCGCGAATCTGAAACAGCTATTGCTACGATTACATTTAAACGTGTAATATTATATAGTCGTAAGATAGGATCTATAATTTTTTATGTCTTCTACTATCCCCTGGAAGTCTCACACGCCCACAATGGGGCGTTATCGCCCACGTTGAGAACCTATGCTCTATGGGATCCTTGGGGTGTCGCAAGGAGCTAAAAAGGAAGGGTTCGCAAAATTTCAGTTGCTTTTTCAGGCGAATTATATATTCCATGGTAGTTAAATTCCTTCAGCGTGCAGTCTTGTCCTAATAGTTATTTACGCTCGTCTATTTAGGTTAATCTTAATACAAAAATATTACTTTTTACCACGTCGACCACATTACAATGGAGTGCAACTTATTTAGGTGTTCGTGACAAAAATATAAAAATTACATTACTTGTATACTTTACGTGCACTACAGTGTAATGTCGTCAAAGTTTATTACAGCAAGTGTATGATACATAGGTAACTTACATTTATATTTGAAATAAATCTTATTTTACATCACTGACTGGTTGGGGGTAGGCCTGTCTTTAGGGCAACATACGATTATTCCAACTACACTGTCGGGCAATTATCGACATTTTATAATTTTACTAGCTGCGCCCCGCGGTTTCACCCGCGTAAGTTTCGATTTAGGGGTATGAAAAATAGATGTTGGCCGATTCTCATAGATACCGGATAAGCACAAAAAATTTCATCAAAATCGGTCAAGCCGTTTCGGAGGAGTATGGCAACGAAAACTGTGACACGAGAATTTTATATATTAGATTACACTAACTTGTAGGTTTTCAAGGCTATCGGAGCACGTCTCCGACATTATATATTAAGTACTAGCAATTGCCCGCGGCTTCGCCTGCGTATAATCCGCCCATAGTGTTCCTACAGCTGGGACACGGGCCCTCTCTCTTCCACTGGGCTGTAATCCACCACGCGGGCCCAGTGCGGGTTTGTAAATGTCTTCTAATTTTTGGTTTTAGAACATGATTCCCTCACGATTTACACATAGTAAAGCGCCCGCGTGGATGTTCGAAATTGTCTTACGGGAACGTGCTAACGGGACAGCAATTAGTCGTCCTTTTTTAGGATGCCATCTATCTCCTTGCAAAATTTTATCGAAATCCGTTTAGTGGTTTAGGCGTGAAAAGATAACGTAGGTACAGAGTTACTTTGGAATTCATAATTATTATTATGGATTATTTCATAGCACAATTGATGAAGAGAAAACACACAAAGAGAAATCCGACTAATTTTGTGGGGATTGATTAAGGCCACTTTAGGGATAAAGGCCTCAAAAATTAAAATAATGACTGTGTCAAAGACAAAGGTTTTAAATAATTTTGAGACATACTGGCCGTCATTTTGGAGTTATCTACGTTCTAAATTTATATTCACGACCATTTAAAAAGTTATAGACCCTTTACTAAAAGTTAGCAGGTTGGCTCGGTTTTAGGAGTCCGGGGAGAATAATATGCGTTAATCAATCCCTAACAGAGAATCACAAGGTTATTTATTATCCACGAAACGGGCTACAATCCTTACACGTGGCTTCCTAATTCTACCAAACAACTATTACATAACAAACCGGTCACTTCACATTTTAAACAAGGGTTATTTTTGACCGTGATTACATTATTTCATTTTTAAAAGTGTGGGTGTTTATAATCTATGATATTGTTCAGGTTTACGAGTAGAGTACAACGATGTAGTTTTCACGTTACTTCAGTCACGCACGCCTTTGCACGTCAAATATGATACGCGTGCTATGTGGTATGGTTAGCGACAGTTTTTACAGACGACGTTTTAAACTTTTCTTGCATGTATTTCCCGAAGGATTACGCTGATTTAGGCTTTAGTACAGCCACATTTCGCAGATATGTAATGTCATTAATGATAATAAACAAACAATCTAGACAGCCTGAAACGCTCATGCTTGAGGCTTTATTTTTTCCACAAATTATTTTAATTTTCATTAGCGAAATTATTTTAGAGAATAATAAATAAAATAAATAATAGAATAAAAAATAGTGAATTAATTTAAAAAGGAATTTATAAAAATAAGTAGGTAGGTATTTATTTTAATAACCGACGATTTAAAACAGAGGGACAATTCTCGTAATTTTAAGAACGTTCACAGTCTGATCTCAGACTCAACTCAATCTCTCAAAAAAATAACTTTAAAAACGATAACCCCACTACTGAAAAGGATGAAACAAGTACCTTTACGTGGTCGCATACATAAAAGCTATGTAGCAGCTAGCATGCGACCACGGGAAGGTACTTTCTTGTTTCATCCTTTTTAGTAGTCATGTTTTAGTTTTTACACTTATTTTTTATTTAATTATTTTGGGACTTATTTCAGTAATATTTATATTTTTGAAATGTAAGCCCTTTCAATTGATACCCAACAAGGCACCGTCCTAAAATATTTATTTTTAAAATTACTTTATGTCCTCTAGAAGGCGCCATATTGAATTTAGTGTGACGTCACATAGCCTATAACCCGCGAAGGGTCAACTCAAGACGCTTCTAACGATACCTCATTTGTCAAATTATTATAAGTACTTTTGAAGTTATGAGGGAACAGATGAACCTATATACACACCGGTTAAAAACATATTTATACCATCCGGAGTCGGGTAAAAACAACTATAATTTCCCTACATTTTTGACAAGTTTAACTGTCGCTGAGATGAGATTGAGACTAGATTCGAAACGTTGTAATCACGGGAAATGGCCTTCTGATCATCGGTCCCAGAACGAATAAAATATGTTTTTATAATAAATTAATATTAACAGTATGCCAATTCGAGCGCCTACACCATATTATTTATAATGTCTGGAATGGCGATGAACGCATCACCTTAAAAATCAATACCTAATCTTTATTTATAGTTCTGTATCAAAATATCGGTATTTCAGACGCGGAATGGTTTCAGAAAACGATTCCCGCGAAGCACAAACTTCGCCGGCATGATCGTGCCTCTTAAAATAGCCACCGCCAGTTTAGATAAATCAAAATAGAAAATTGGTGTATGAAATATAGGTAATGCGGTCTGTCACGATAGCCTTGGGTAGTAGATTTTCACCTATAAATGATTATCTAAGTATAGCTATACAGGAAGATTTTTTTTATCACCATCCAAACTAGAGGGTGTTCTACCCATGATTATGAACAACTTTCACTATGGGACCAACTATGAAATCACGAAAAAGATATCTGCTGTTTAATACAAAAGTTCAATACCTAACCTACTTGACCAAAATGTATGAAACAGCTGATTTGCAGACGCAGACGTTGTAAAATAAAAAAAAAATCCTAAAAAAAATAAATTCATTCTAATATTATAAGTGCAAATGTCTGCGAAAGTGACTCTGTCTGTTACGTTTTCAAACCTTAAAAGCCTTTAGGAGTTGGGTTATGACATAGGATACTTTTTATTCCGGTAGGTAGTACGTTTCCGTAGGATAATTTCCGATCTCAACGCGGGCGAGGCCGCGGGCAAAGCTAACCTCAAAATATTAAACACAAATAAAAAGATTTCTAATCATAGACATGAATAGGTAAATAATTTAAACGAAATTAATATCAGACACGCGATGTCTTATATCTATTAATAACGCAGCGACTTGTCCGTGTGTACACAATAACATAACTTCCTCCTTTTTTGAAGTCGGTTAAAAACAGATCAGTGAGTAAAATAATTTGTTAATTAGAGATCAGTAGGCGAACAGATTGTTAAAATAAATGCAGGTTAATACTATAATTAGTTTAGAGATGAAAACAGGCTATAAATAAAGGTAATAAAAGTCTTCCATTTGACTAGTTTTGGCAAGAAGTAGGTATTGAGATTTGGTTTAAGGGGCAAGCGTCAGGCTAGCCCGCGAAATTAATTTTATATACGTTTTTTGCAATTTGCAGGTGTGTCACGTTGTATCATCATCTGCCTAGCCATTTCCCAACTATGTTGGGGTCGGCTTTCAGTCTAACCGGATGCAGCTGAGTATCAGTATTTTACATGGAGCGACTGCCTATCTGACCACCACAACCCAGTTACTGGGTAACACAATACCCTTTGGTAAAACTGCATGGTTGTCAGACTTTCGGGCTTCTGAAGACTGTCAAAGATCCACGAATGACAGCCGGGACCAACAGCTTAACGTGCTTTCCGAGGCACGGAGGTTCTTGGTGTGTAAAGATGGTCACCCATCCACGGATCAACCGCGGCAAGCGTAGTTTAACTTGATCGATCGACGGTTGTATGTTGATTAAAATGTTAATAATATAATTAAATACGACTTTAAAGAATTATAATCTTTAAACTCATACAACCCTCTAAGTTCATATAATTGTATTGGATGACTATTTCATTAAATAAAATTTGAATTTCATGGGCTAAAGTGCATCCCCATTAAATTGGAATATTTTCTGTTGTTTTCCTAAATCTTTGTTGGATGTAAGGATGACACCTTGCGGGACACTAAACGCCCCACAATAACTAGAAAAACTTCTACTGTGTCTTCTTGAGTGTCCTTTAAGCATTTAATCTCAGTTTAGTCCGTCTTCATCACAATAAAATGGAGTCACAGATTATTACACGTTTAACACTCATATCACATGTGCCCACCTAGTTTTAGTGCGTTAATATACAAACATACAGAAATGCATACTGGTAATGTATCTAAAGACATACCACAACAACAAAAAAACTTTTTGGTGGATTACATTCAAGTTATATTTACAGAAAATAAATTATAACAAAATGTACTGTAGGTGGTTTAGAACGGTATTTTTTAAATATTTTTCTATTTAAACTAGTTTGTTATGTAAATATTTTTTTCTGTATATGTCCTTAGGTACTTGCAAACTATACACAATAGGTACTTACAACATAATAGATTTTTACAAAAAATATAAAAAAGAAAGAACTCAATTCACAATCAAATCCTTATTGTTAATGTATATTTATTTAATACTATCCAATGCAGGTGTAGTGAGATTCGAATATTCGTATTTACATTTAAATTTTATTTTATATAATTGCTCCCTTAGGTAAATATCTACAAGATACGTGATATCTATAATCTAGAGTAAAAAAAGATTGTCCAATACAGGGAACAGTTTGTGTAAAATTATCATAGGTATATCTCTACTTTAAATGACTTGAATTCTTATAAAAATAGCTTTTTGAAAATTCATTAACATTTAATTCTCACGGCAAGAGTTGCAGAATATGCTAGATATATATTTATTTAAAATGTTGGTTTAAAAAATAACCATATATTTTTGATAGTGACTGTACAGCATTTTTAACATATATTTTTTCCCTGGTTTTACAAAAATTCAAGTCAATATAATGCATACATAACTTTTAAAATGTGCATTTAAAATGACATGTGTGTGTCTTATATATTATACTATTTAACTAGTAAAGCGTTAATTATTATTGTATCATACGAGTTTTGAGCTCTGTAGTGCATTCTCTGTGTAACTTATGTCTACTGACTTTCTAACATACCTTGGACGGAATCTGACATACTGATTAACACAATATTAAATTACTAGTGAAAATTATATAAAAATAATGTCTATTTTGACACATATTTGCAATTGAAAACCATATTTGAAAGCTTCTAAAGCTATGAAAGCTCATTTAAACGAATACAGCATCATTAAATATGTCAGATTCCCCCTAGTCATCACCATACTCCTCGATATGTAGACCCTGAAGCATACAGATATGACTCAAGTTGACTAGTACAGTTATCAATCACTTTTGAAGATTAACTTGGCTTTGTGTTCAGTGCTGTGGTACTTTTTGACTTAGGATCCTGCGGAGGCAGAGGCCGAGCTACTCCAACCTTCACAACACCTCGAGGAGCACCCTTCAAAGCTTGCACAGCTTGGTCCAGGGTTGCATTCTTAATACTGACTCCATTCACCGACATTACTCTATCTCCTGGTGAGATTTCTCCATGCTTCTCCGCTACACCTCCAGGCACTAAACTACGTACAACTATGACTGTACCCTGAGGATCTACAGGGTCCTGGTAGTCTAAAATGGAGAAACCCAAACCTTGATCACCTTTCAACAGTTCCACTATATCTTCTTTACTCTGCCACATGGCTAAACCTGAGACACACTCCAAAGAACGAGATTTCTTTGAATGTCCTGAATGATTTGTTAATGTAGCCGTGCTAGATGTGTTGATTGAAGTGTCTGACTGCGCTTTGAGTAGAGTAGTCAAATTATTTAAGCTGCCAGATATGATCTTCCTCGCTTCAAAACCTTCTCTGTCCGGTGCCAAGTTTATGAGTGGACGAGGTCCGCTGTCTATGCTACTTCGTGCACACACTAACCGGACTCTATTTGGAAGCTTCTTCAAGATATTCACTACTTCTGTGTGAGTCAAGCCGTGAAGCCGGTACTCGTTTGCTTCTAGCAGTTCGTCACCAGCAGAAAGACTGCCTTCTTGACCAACAGGACCTTCAGGAAGCACAGATCTAATATAGTGATGAGGTCTAACTTCCTGGCCTCCTTCAACGTCCACCGTGCCTTCAAGACTGATGCCCAAACCCTCAAGCTTGCTCACTTCAGCAACTAATATTTCTTTGTTAGGACCTACTTCTCCTTCCCACTTTTTCTTGATTTCTTCTTTACCAACTGCTAATATCTCATCAAATTTTCTGTCTAATTCTTCTTGTGTTGGTTCTTGTGCTAGTTCTTGTGTATCAACAATTTCTAAAACATTTGAGTCTATAGTAGTGTTAGACTCAGGCTCAGGTTCGATTTCTACTGTACTATATTCAGCTTGGGAAGGCACTGGGAACCAGGATAAGGTTGTTGCAGATGGTGACGGGGAAGTGGGACGCTCCTCATTAAATATAGCTAGCTGAAGATGCTCATACTTTGGACCTCTCAGATATCTCTCTAACACTAAGTGCACAGATATGCCTGTGTTTCTTAAAATCTCCACTGCCTGAGGGTTTGTCTTATCAGCTAAAGATACTCCATCAACTTCTATTATTCTATCATTAGTTCTAATTTTACCACTTTGTTCGGCACTGCTGCCTTCAATAATACTCTTCACAAATATTCCGGACAGTTCCTCCTTCTCACAAACATAGCCCGCTACAGTTATACCCAGTCCATACACATTCTTATTCAAATCCACATGAACAATCTCAATCTCCGGCTGGTTGGGGATCTCTACAGGCACAGTGATGGTGATGGTGGGTGAGATGGCGTCAGATATGATGGGGTGGTCAGGAATCTGTTGAGGATTGTCACCAATAACACTGACAGCAGCCGCCACTATGCTGGGATTCGTTACACCATTCTGAGCATTGATGTAGTCAGTGAAGCACTGAGACAGATCATACACAGCACCATATCCAGTCTCTATGAGGTGCCGGTCCAGTTGCTCTGGGTCGCCGAGGATTTTAGTTGGTACGAGAGCTGTGCCAGGGAGAGGGGCGCGTAGAGCTGCGGCGGGGTCGGCGGGGCGCGCGACCAGCAAGCGCACGGCGGGCCCGGCCTGGCGCAGCACGGCGGCCACCTGCTCGGACGTGAAGCCGCGCAGGTTCACGGAGCCCACCTGCAGCACGTGGTCCCCGCTCTGCAGGCGCCCGTCCTTGTCCGCGACGCCTCCCGGGAGCACGTACTTGATCACGACCCCTGTGCTGCGCCCGCCTACCAAGTTAAACCCCAGGCCATTTCCATCATTCGTGAGATCGACGACTTCAACCTGCGCCCACTCGGTACTCAGCACCATTGCGGTTTGTCTCACCATCAGGGCACTCCCGTCGTTACGTGATGCAGCGAGCGCGCGTCGCGCGGAGGTTATGAGCCCCCAGCGCCGACATCACTACGTTTACGTCACGGAAACCGACACAAAATACACGAGCGGTCGTAAAAAACTCAACGCGGGTCGTTGTTAGCGTAAAAATTTGTAAAATCTAATACTATGACATTTACATACTTGCTGAAATCGGAGACAGCAATGTGGCCAGCTGCGCGCAGGGGTGTCCGACGAATAAATTCAATTTCTACTATTTTGTTCTAAATGACAATGGAAATTATTATGCCCAGTTATTTTTATGAAACTCTTTGTATTTGGCCAAAATCATGCAACAGGAATTAATTTACATAATACTATCCAATTTGTATTTGTTTGTTTGTTTTGATTTCATTCATAAAATCAGCAGGAAAGAGCGAACGAATACAGATAAACAAAAGTAAAACTGACAGATCTTCATTCAAATCAGAATACCCTTCAGTAGAGTCCGTCTCACGATAAGTCCCAGGGTCTCACGCTCAGAACAATAACTCTGAGGTCTCACGAGAGAGGTCCCGCCGTCCCGTCGTCGTCGTCGGCAATAAGTGGAACTAATTAATAATAATGTAGCATTCCTTCAACATCCTCCTACCCCAGACACCATTCTTTGTTTATGATTGTGCATTTTAATAACCAAAGCCGTTGACGTTATAAAAAAAACGGAATAAAAAAAGATTTATAATTCCGTCGCATGCCTGTGGCGCCGTCACAGATAAGATATTAGTAGCAGGCGCCGCCGCCGTGTCTGCGAGACTTCTTTCGTTGACGCGGAGGAACTGTCCGTTTCCTCCGTCAACGAAAGAAGTAGTATTTTAATGACAGGATGTTTTTTCTCAAATAGGCCAATAGAGGGCACTAGAGTATCTTATTTAAAGTGGCGACAGCGCCATCATCACAATGCAACAGTGTAATCGGTGAGACGTTGGCAGAGGTGATAATTCCACTTGTCACTAGATGGCAGGATAACCGCGTTTGAAGAAAATGCGAGCCTTGTGGAACAGGGATGGGGAAATCCTAGCGACCCTTAAACACCGGCCACCTGTACTTTTGTTCAGTAGTTCCCATCGTCTACATTTTGCGAGGTAGGTACTACTACCAAGTTAGGTAAGAAGGTTCCTACCTACCTTTATAACTGAATTTAAAAAAAAGGAGGAGGTAAGTATTCAGCGAGTAAGTAAGTGTAGGTACCAGCCACGCACAACACCCTTCTGGTCGGAGGATCCGCCCTTTTCCTTATATATAGAGGATAAGTGAACTTTACACCCTGTTCCTCGTGACCCATAACATTTTCAATGAATCAATTTGTCAAGTACGAGGTAGCATTAAACAAGACATAAGAACCTAGGTAGGTAGGTACTTGACAAGACAACCCTGTTTTCCTAGAAGGGGTAGGTAGGCTGAGCGGAGCTGCAATGGTTACACCCGTATAAGATCGAGGGGCGTACCTATTTATTGCTAATAAACATGTTTTGTTCTGTAGTATTTGTTTAGGGCTCATTCTTCACAAATAATCAGAGCGACTGAGTCCCTGCGTACTTAGCTATGTTGCGTTTTTCATAAAAAGGTATTACAGGTGCTTAATAATCTGACACAAATCCAGACTCCAAGCTGCTGCTGGAAAAGGAAATCCTGACTGAAATACTTAATAACAGTTTGCCCGACACCCAGGACCCCATGTTTAGTACTTAGTTACATGTTTGCGGTCACCTTTGAGCAGGGCGAGCAGACACGCGCGACGCCACTCTAGTAGAACAATCTCTTTGCAGTTTTCATAGAAATTTTTACTAGGGTCACGTCGTGTCTGCGGGAGCTTTATGTTAGCGTTAGTATAAGTATCTACTTACCTAATGTTGACATCACATTGACTACCCAAATTATTGGCGTAGGTATAGCTTTTCTCATGCTCTCAGCTCGAGCTAGTCGAGTACCTAAACTATTAAGGATACAATACATACTTAGTCAGCCTACAATGTTCCCACTGCTGCGACACAGGCCGTAATCCATCACGCGGGCCCGTTGGTAGATGTCACATGTCTTCGAAGTTTTGGTTCTAGAACATTTCTAGAACGTTTCCTCACTATTTTTTAGGGTTCCGTACCTCAAAAGGAAAAAACGGAACCCTTATAGGATCACTCGTGTGTCTGTCTGTCCGTCTGTCACAGCCAATTTGCTCCAAATCTTATGGACCGATTAAGTTGAAATTTGGTACACATATGAATCTCTGTGACCCAAACACAGACGTGTAACGTAAATAAATGAGTTTTGAAAATGGGAGTCATTTTTGAGAGGTAAATAGACAATTAAAAAAACAAGTTTCGCAATCTGTACCGTGTGACATATCAAATGAAAGGGCTTATCGTGAGGATCTCAAATAGTTTTTTTTTCATAATTTTGAAGTAAATTGTATTAAAGTTATTTATGACAATAGACGGAAATTTACCATTAGCCCCCCCCTTATCTCGGAAACTACTGAGCCTAAAATTTTGAAAAAATACAGAAATTAGTTCTATACCTATAGATTACAGGAAAATTAATAAGAAGTCTATGATCTTGAAACAACATGGTAAATATCTCAATATTGTGCGTACAAACTTACACTTTCAGTTGGAATGTATGGGAAAACATGTTTTTCAACTACAATGTTAAGTTTGTTCTTGGGATAAATTAATTCCAACTACGGAACCCTTCATTGTGCGTGGTCCGACACGTACTTGGCCGGTTTTCTTTCACCATTTGAGAGAAGTGGTGATGAAATAATTTACACAAAGTAAAACGCCTGTCAGGGTTCGAACCTACGACCTACAAGTCGTAAGTCGCGGCCGTTACCACTGGGCCACTACTGCTCTAAAGGATATATATCAACT
Organism: Gortyna flavago; assembly: GCA_963669345.1. Taxonomy (NCBI): domain Eukaryota; kingdom Metazoa; phylum Arthropoda; class Insecta; order Lepidoptera; family Noctuidae; genus Gortyna; species Gortyna flavago. The sequence goes on from OY770142.1 coordinate 16,655,681, forward strand.
TTTTTATGTTTATTAAAACAAAGTTTACAGCAATCTTGTAAGTAGTAAAAACTACTAGTCCACTAGCTATTTTGTCTTGACTGCTGAGCGTGGGGTCCTGGGTTCGATTCCCAGGTCGGCCAAAAGTTTTATTGGGTTTGTTCAGTTAGGAATTTCTTAGTAACAACCGGAGTCCGGAGTTTGGAAGTTGGCGGTGCGGTGTGATACCCCTGTGCCTCGGAATGCACGTTAAGAGCGTTTAGGTACGAAGTACGGCATTTCATACAAACTTCAAGCCCTTGTTTTTTGAAATGAATTCGTACGCATAAAGGCCTAAAAAGTTAGTTATGAACATTTTCGAAATTAGTGTTACAGCCAAATTAGACCGATTTTCCATACCTAGAAACAGAGATTTCTAGTTTTCTTTTTTTAAATAAGACATTTCGTTAATGTTCTATACTGACTTTTTAGACGTTTTCTGCTTATGCGTATGAAGTTTCATTAAAATCGGTTCATTCATTTCGAAAAACAAGGGCTTGAACGTTTGTATGAAATGTCGTACGTCGTAAACGCTCTTAAGTCAATCAGTTCAGCCTATCGCAGCCCACTGCTGGACATAGGCTTCTCCAGGCTGCGCCACAACACCATTTTCTACGCCTTTCGCATCCGGCGGTAGCATACATGGGTGATTCCAGTCTGAACTAGCGAAGATGATACCTACATATGTACTGTAGAGGAAAAAGTACTAGAAATAAGATGACTATGTAAAGTCCCTCCTCTCAATACATATATATAAAGTTATCGCTGTTTGATTATACCGTGAGCCTCACTCCGTGGGCAGCGGGATTGTCCGAAAGGGTTACCGCTGCCCCGGAACAGAAAGGGCTAAGGAAGGAACACGGATGGGTTTTAGTCAGTAAGAGTCTGCCACTCCCTTCCGCTCCACCCAGAGCGGGAGGGGTCATTTGATGATTTCCCATCCTAAAAAAAAAAAAAAGCCTCACTCCGTACTACAGTACCTACTTATGTACATATGTTTAGTTTTTATCACCTGTTGTGATGGATTCAGTCTGTTTCTTGTTCTTTGGCCAAAGAATTAGCATTGTCATTCAACGTGGCAATGCTGTCAATCTTCTGGGCACGTTTCCGGATGACAGCGATACGGATGAGTACTTCGACGCCTAGGTGTCCTTTGTTTTTGTATTTATTTATATAATAAGTTAGTTAATATATATATTAAATAGGTGTTTGAAAACATAAATAGGTATCCTTATACCTATATCTATAATAATAAAAAAAGTATTTTTCTAAAACTGCTTAATAACGATAGGGTAGGTACTGTACCTGGGGCATTGGTACCTACCTACCATAATTCGTGTCGCTTATTGTAGGTACCTCATAGAAGACACAAAGGTAAATAAGGAAAGAAAGAAAAGAAAGAAAAAAATTGGTTTAGGTACCTATTTGTCACACATAAGTAATTAACTCTAATTAACAAAGACAAAAAAAACAAAAAACAAAATAGATCTTTAGTCACGAGCACAAGCACGTCCTGACTGTGACAAGAAGGCTTCCACTCAGCATGATGCTGTGCTATAGGGGCCCACAGCGCAGCGCTGATTGTCGTGGTTACCCGACATAACTAAGCATCGAGATTTCTTATGAAATAAGCATCACCTTTGTATCTATTTATCTGTTCTGTTTTCTTGTCTGTTTATAGTATACCTACCTATGTGTACCTGCACGCACCTACGAGGTACATAGTTATTTAATTAAATGTATGTACCTAAACAAAAGGGAAATGGTCTAAAAAAACAACAATTTTATTTCATGGTTTATTGTTATACGAGTAACATTAGTGATACTGGGTGGCTATACCGTAACTTATTAAGATATGTAGGTAGGTACCTACCAACACAAATAACATACTAGATTCATAAAAAAAAGTCCAACACAAATCTTCAGGGCCGTAATTCTCTATGATAGATACAAATGAACGAAACCGCGCGAAATCAACGCGAGATTGGCGGGATTCGTAGTTGACGCAGTTGTAACTTAATTTAAAAAAATCTAAACTCTTTTATTATTATTACTTTATTTTATCTTGTATATTTGTAAACTTACCTCATAATGCATGCCATAATTTTAACGAATCATATTCGTTATTTCGTTATAATAATATTCTCTGTAAACTGAGAGACCTGGCTCTTGTGATACAAGACCTTCTAGTACAGAGGCCAGCACATTAAGCTACCCCAATCTGTAAAATTTCTTTGATAGATTTTCAACTTTACTACAAAGGAATAAAGTTCATATTCAATTGGGAAAATTTGACAGATTGGAGTAGGTTGATGTGCTGGCTTCTGTACATGAGCTAGGGCTACACTGATGTTTGTGTCTTGAAGTGAATTAAACAAATCATTATTATTATATTATAGTTTCGACGTGGTTTCGGTAAGTGGTGATTTGACTGTGAAATCACCTACATAACATAGGGCCCTCCCTATTCACTAACTAGAATTAGGGCCCTGCCGGTTGATTCTGTTAGAATCTCACCATAAAAAGTTAGGTGAAGAGAGTTGTCATTCCATCAGTAGTGCTATTCTGTAAAAATCTCTCAGTGATAACTCAAGTGAAGTGAGCTTAAAGTGAGCTGTCATTACGTCGGCGCCGGCTGTCGCTGAAAACCAGCGCTGGGGCTCTGTCTAGCATAGGGTCGCAGCATAATGCTGAGCGATGGCCGTTTTGCGTGAATGTGACGCATGTTTCCCCCCTACCTTTTATTATTTTTTTGTATTTGTTCTTTTTTTGCGTCATGTTCACCGCGAATAAACGTTTTTTCGTTCTTCTTTCTTTCTTTCATTAGTATCAATCCCTATAGCATCAGATGGAATGACAGCTCACTTCACCTAACTTCTCACGGTGAGATTCTATCAGAATCGACCGGCTGATGCTATAGGGATTGACACTAATGACAGCTCACTTTAAGCTCACTTCACCTGAGTTATCACGGCGAGTTTTTTACAGAATAGCACTACTGATACTACAGGCATTGACACTTTTGACAACTCACTTCACCTAAGTTTTCACGGTGAAATTTTTGCAGAATAGCATTGCTGATAATGATTTCACAGTCAAATATTTGGTAGATACCTACCTACGTTATACTTACTTACAAATAGAAAAAGAGAACTTCTACCTATCTACCAGGGGTCATCATAGATATAAGAATTTACATTTCTACTAGCGGACCTGACAGACGTGGTGCTGCCCGAACAGCGCCACCTAACGGGTCCAATTGTAAATCTAAACTACTCTGGAACCCACTCAAACACACAAAAAACATCGTCAAGGATGAGGTGGAGATTTAGGATGAGTTTACCTTCTAAAATTTTTTTGATTATGCACCTTCTTCTGCATGCACACAACAACTTAACAGTTTCATCACAATCGGTCGAGCCATTTTCAAGTTTTTGCGAGACTAACGAACGGCAATTGATTTTTACATTCATATGAAGACTAGCTAATGCGCTATTCAAGATTTTCTTTATCTAGAGTCCAGGTATATACCTAATCAGGCCAGCTTGATGGTAGGTAACATGTTATTGTATTATCACCGGAATGCATACATTTGCAAATATTAAAACTTAAGACCATAGAAGTGATTAACTATATGCGAGGGTTCCGATATAAAGTCCAGGTCAGTCCTACGAAATATCGCCATAACTTTTTTCACACAGCGATTTGAAATGAGCCGCCATAGGCCATATAGCAGTTATTGTATTATAATAAAATAAAATACCTATCTAATTAAATACGTGTGGTTTTTATTGGTGTTTAATCATTAAACTATTGAGCTAAATATTCATAAAAATCTGAAATGATATAAAATTTAAGGATTAGGTACTTATTAACTCTTGGTTATTACTTACATGAAATGCTGAATAGCAGCCGAATCGTAGGTATGTCAATTAACTGATTTGAAAACCATTTGGGACTGAACACTTTCAAAATACCAGCTAAGTAGGTCCCTATAGGTAGTTCACTCAGACCAAATAAAAAAACCAAGACAGAGCGCTGAGAACGATACGATACAGTGAAGCATGCCAAAACTACACCTCCGCTCTGTGCATACACGCTCACATGCACACATTTATAACCATTTACAATCAAACTAGGTACACCTCACTAAGTGCTAAGTGCACACATGTTTACGAAACCGGCTTCACTTTACTGTCGACAGCCCTCGGTCTTGGTTTTTTATTTGGTCTGAGGTAGTTCACTGCCAGCATGAAACGCCCCAAATGTATGGTACAGCTGATTATTTTTTCACAATTACGATGGTCCCATGGAGAAAGTTATTCAGTTTGATGGTTTGCATCACATCCTTAAATATGACCACACCTTTCTGATACCTACATGCTGCTAAATTATGCTAAGCATTAGAGAGTGCTTTACGATCGAAAAATTTATTTTGCGTCCTTTCTGCAACTGTATAGGTATCTATTGTTATACTCCTGCCTAGCACAGAACCTACTTCATTTATATATACCATTGTATAGATAATGTAATGGAGATTAATTCTGTACTTTTAAATAATTATTTAATGCAGTAGAAACGAAAAATCATCAAAATATTTCAAAAATATTTCTCATCAATCAAGTGTGAAATCTGAAAACATTGTAAGAGTAGCTTGCGAAAAAATCGATTAATCGAGTCAATTTATTTTTAATAGATTAGTTTCACCCATAGGAGGAACCCTATTGAAAATAGCTCTTTTATGCAAAGTTGTTTACTTAATTATAATTAATAAAAAAACTAACTAATATAATATCTATTGTTTTTACGATCAAATGAGCGTTATGAGTCGTGCACTTTTAGATTTTGTTATTTTTGTTTGTTGTCTTTTATGGGTAGGTATTCTTTATTTCTTATTATATATTTGTTATGTAATTCACTTTGTTTCCTTTGCATAATTTTCGTGTTATGCTTTTTTATTTATTTTAATATTTTTACCTTGTCAAACTTACTGTACCTAGATTATAACATTATAGGTAAGTAAATGAAGTGATCTCTCATGATTGGAAGCGCGCACTTGTATTTGTCCCTGTCCTATGTATGCTTGCATGTAATTGTGCAGCCTCTGTTGGAGATCCAATAAATAAATAAAATGTAGATAAGAACTTTGCACGAAATACATAAATTTCTTCTGTTGCAGCAACGAAAGAGGAACGCCAATCACAAAGATGAACAATATTTGAAATGAACTAATACGAAACAATTTAAAACAATTATAACAACTACTCATCGAAACCAACCGAATGAACTCAAACACGATACTTCTGCTGTATGTTGTCGAAGAATTGGGTAGTCTGGAGACTGTCCTGGTTGAAGCATTAGGTCAAGGTCTCATTATATTTTGCCAAAAAGTCAGTCGAACGCCTAAAAGTGAAATTAATTACTTAGTATCTGCCTATAGGATAGCTGCTGAGATCACTATATTAAGGAAAAGCTGATTATCTTAAAACCAGCTTAACAGATCGCCATGAAACATATCATCACCATCCATCCTGATTAAACCAGCGTTCTACTAAAAAAAACTGCGTTGAAATCCGTCCATCCGTTTGGGAGCTGCAATGGCACAAACAAATAGAGACAGAAAAACAAATCTTGTAACTTATACCTAATAACACCCCTATTCTTGTGTCTGTGGTCAATTTATAGTTAAAAAAAAACTATTTATAGTTAAATATCTACTTAATAGTAGCAATCCACTTTATGGATAATTAATTACTCATTAATTTCATTAACTCGCAAAAAACGACACATTCCACGCACTTTCTATTAATACTTGAAAGCGTAGCAGTGTTTCGTAGCAGCCTACGAAACGCTACGAATACCAGCGTAGCGCGGTCTTCTGCGCTTTGTCTACGAGCGTCGTAGTCTATACTACGCTTTGTCTACGACCGTAGTTTGCTACGCTTTTTGTTACAAAATTAGGATCCGTCCTATATTTCTATGTCCTGCAGTGGAGGAGTTGATGATGATGAACAGTTATGCATCAGTCAATGAATCAACGAACTAAGAACGTTAGGATAGCAAAGATTAGTTCCAAATTTCAATGTTTTGTCAGTCAGAAGCTAATTATGTAGTAAGTACCTACTTTATTATATTAGGTATTTATAACTTTCACAATTTGAATTTTCCTTGTCACCCCAAATGAGTCAATTACTTTAATTCCAAGACAGTCTCTGCAGCTGAACTACTGTAGGTATACTAGCAGGTAGGTAGGTAATTAGAACTAGGTTAAACAATTTGATACACATCTCACAATAATTATCATTGAACGGAATCCCAATTAGAGATATAAATAGCCAAGTCAGAGGTGGATGACGAAAACTTTATGATGGAAGTAACTTCATAAAAGAATTTGGGTACCTACAGGTAGGCACTTACGTTGGTGTAACATTAGTAGTAGGTACCTAGATACGTAAGTAGGTACATACTGTTGCACTAAAGTAGGTATGAGGGTAGAAATAGCAATGATTTATAAAGTTGGAAATGAATCTAAGTATGTGAAAAATCCATCCTGCAGTCCGCTGTTTCAACTCAGTAGCACTAATTTCACAACAGTTGGGTACCTATCTCATTACGAATTAACATTACTGTCCATAAGAGTTACTCCTTATTCATACGTGTGTAGATAACGGAGGTGTTCATATTCACCGAGACACACAAAGGGTACACATACAAATTCCTAACAGACAACAAACATAAACAATATGGATACATAAGTTGATTGTCACATGTAGCGTGCCGGCGGCGGCCGCGCGCGCCCCCCCCTCGTGGCGACTGGCGCGCCGCGCGACGCAGACTGGCCCGGCCCGGCGCGGGCCCACCCCGCCTGGCCGCTGCGCCGTGCGCCAATCCGAGCGCGGGGCCCGCGCCATAGGAGCGCGCGCCGGCCGGGGGCGGGGCCCCTCGAGTGCCGTAACCCGCGCCGGGGGCTCCGGCCGCCACTCTCGCCCCGAGAGCCACTAGAGGCTGAGCCGTCGAGTGGCGTCGAGTGTCGGCCGGTCGGATGTCCGCGGAGGGCGGCGACTACTCGCCGTGTCCGGCGGAGGCGCTGCCGGAACTGAGCGCTGCCGAGCTGGCGATGAGCCTGTCGCCCAAGTCGGCGCTGCTGCAGCAGAACCTGTCCCAGCTGCAGCTCCAGCACTCCACTCCGTTCTCCGTCACGGATATCCTGTCGCCGATAGAGGAGTACCGCAAGCTGGAGTTGGCGAACAATCCGCCGTCGCCGTACAGGTGCGTGGATCGATCGCCGGGAGGGGGGGCGCCCTCCACCCGCTGATTTTTCGAGTGGCGAAGGTCCCGACGAGAGTGCTTGAGCGTCGTTCGTAGTCGAAGGATATAGTTCTGTGACGTTTGTTTGTGCAGGTATGTTGTGATTAGCGGTCAAGTGGTGTGTGTGCGGTCAACGATGTGCTGTAGGCGCGCGCCTCGTGCCTGAGCTCGGTCCTACTCGACTCTTGATCGATGTTACTCCACTCGGTTCTCCAAAAATAACGTCTCCATTCATGAATGATAGTGGACTCAATGTAGCACCCTGAGGGACGCCATCGTTAAGCTCTACGGTTTACAGTCATGCTGGTGGAAGACTACCATTATATGTAGGTATACATTAATAGTGTGTCCGTGGCTAATTAGATTCTAAGTAGTGTTTGTCAAATATCATCAAGAAAAGCTCTCAGTTCCTCTCGTTGACTTTATAAAAGGTTTTCCGGCAAATTATGTACTTGATTTTCGATGATGACATTTTTTTAAATGCATTATTATTTTAAAAAAAACGTAGTGATTTGAATTAAAAACAACAATAAAATAAAACAAATTTAAGACTTCTAAAGGTCATCAATCAAAAAAAATGTAGGCCTAAAATTTACCAAGCCATAATTACCTATTTAAATCAAAGATCAAGTGACATGTTCGGTTAACATGGAAATTTTAAGCTTGGTAATTTTATTAACTGTATTTAAATAAAAATAGGTAGGTCTAGCTGGCGTGGATGACTATGACATAGGTAGGACATAGTACCTACCTGAACGATTGTTTCCTAAATTTAAAATATTTTAACACACTACGGGCGATGAAGATTTTGTGAAGTGCAAATAAAATTATTATTGATCTTTATAAAAACAAATACCTACCTACATGTCATAAAAAAACAAAAAGACGCTAGCGATTAATAAAACGTCACTAACAAATAATACCTACCTAAAAACCTTTAAAAACATGATTCGTTTGACTAAAACAGTTTTTAGAAAGAAGGTGTTCTGTTCACGGAGGAATTTAAAAAAAAATTGTTAATTTGCAGAAAAATTTGACCGCAGTTTTTAAAATTCCTTTAAATTACTTTTTTGTTAAAAACAATACGGTCTAATTCTATATATTTGAAGACAAATTTCATATATATATTAAAATATAACTAAATGAAAATTCAATTCAACTTGACCTAAGTTGAATTTTTACAAAAGACTTTTACACATTTTCCGCTTCATTACTATTCTGAATAGGTAGATAGATAATAGTTAGGCATTCTTATTGCTTAGCCAAAAAGAATAAACAATTTCCGTTGAAGACAAAATGTTGTATCAAAGAAAACGTTTAGCCATCGCTAGGTACCTACTAATTTAATAAAGTCAAATTTAATCTAAAAAATAAAATCCGAACAGATAGGTAGATACCTAATGCCCAGCCTAAACCGCTGAGTCTAGAAGCATGAAATTTTACTCAAGAGTTCTTTAATATAACGAAAGTCTTTAATATAAGGAAGTATTTTTGAAAATTCACCCTCTAAATAATAGGTTAATAGGGGATGAAAGTTTAGAACCTATGGAAATTCGTCATATATGCCGAAGGGAAATCACATCGGACACTGTCTTGTTGAATGAATAATAATTTAATACACTCTAGTAGGAAATTAGCGTTTACCATCTAGTCGTTATTTTCTACACCCGTCATCTAACAATCGGATGTATCCAACGATAAATTGTTGTGTTCTTTGTCAAATATTAATATAATTTTGACGGACCGGTGACTGATTTGGACTTAAATCTTCCTGTGCGAAAGATTTGACTATGATTTTTAGTTTTTAAATTATTAGGATTAACGTTGTCAGATAGTTAGGTATCAAAAAAGACAAGCTACTAAGTACCTACCTACACCATCTTCCTTCGCTCATCTATCTATACTGTATATTATAAATTAAACTCTCTTTTAGTGTCTGTGTGTGTGACCGCATTGTCCTTCTAAATTACGCAACGGATTTTGATGCGGTTTTCACAATCATTTAGAGAATGAATGATTCTGGAAGGTTGAATGATGGTTGAAATGAATGATTCTGAAGGGTATAACACATTATTTTGTGTTATATATACAAATAATAAAGAGATCTTGATGTTTTGCCAAGTCATAAAAACAGTGTGAAGCAGGGGCGGGTCTCATTTATTCTGGCGGATTTAATTTATACTGATAAGCAGTTTGTTAATAGCGACGGCACACGGTATCAAAGTCAATTCTTATAGGATAAATATTAGTTCAGAAGGGTTCTCCTTAGATTAATTAATTTGACAGTCAAAGTTTAACGATTGTGGTTTTTTCCACGATTATTTCACGCGGACGAAGTGGCGCAGCGGGCAGAAGCTAGTCGATTTATAAAAATCTACTGTAACTGTATTTAACTTACGACGGTATCAAACCATTTTTTTTTCACGCGCAAATGAACATCCTTGTTTAGACTTGACTTTGACATCATGGCTGACGTAACTTTTATCTAACTAAACACAGAATATTAAATGTAAGTTTTTTATAGAATTTACTTACCTACTTAGTTATAGGTAAGCGTCCGTCGGATCAATGTTATCTTGCGGTTTGAATAAAAAAGAGTAAAAAATCAGTGTCTGGGCTGATTATTTTACCAGTGTAAAACTCAAACTAACGCTTTTGTTACAATTAACCGATTTACAGGCACGTTTGAATTTTCAAAGAGGCCGGTCAGTTAGTAGGAAAGTTGAAGTTAGTTGGCCATTCCAAAACGTAGATTTCTATGGAGAAGAACGGGCAAGAAACTCACAACAACTCGGGTAGGTATTTACTGTATACCTATAGGTACATCAAAAACGTCAATATATGTAAATTTTTTGTGTTATAGCCACTGTAGGTATACCTAGATATAAAACAATTGTGGTTCGTTGAATATACGAGTACCTACCTACGGACAATTTCAGTTGGTAGTGAACAATTTATTTCCCATAATCTTATACTAATTTCTTTTCGATGCTGTGACTAGTGAGTACTAGGTAGGTACCTACTTATAGGCATTACTTTTTATTTTCTCATTATTTACTAGGTATGGGTTATCACTAACTTCATTTTCCTCAATTTATTTTTGGTCGACGCAACATGACTTTTTCTTACATACTTCTCTATTAGTAGTCATCTCGGTAGTCACCCCTTCATAGCCATATCATCTTCCACACAGTCCATTCATCAGTTCTTCAATTTCATCAGCAACTTTATCCTCTTTTAGGTAATTATTTTTAAATTAGAGATAGGTTTTATACCTACCTATAGTATCTAATACTACCAACATACAAATCTTTATTTAAATCAAATGTTAACGTTTACGGTTTCATCGAAAGCCTACCGTGAATGAACTTATGGCCGATTCCTATAATTTACGGACCGTTATTGGTTAAAATTAAAACTCTTGTATCTTTACTAATAATGAAGCAATGGCCACATAGCTTTGCATAGTAGACCCTCCCATTTGGAAGTAGCTATCACAGGTAAAATTTGTTTGCAAATCTATTTATATTCCCAGTTTGGCAATCAAAAATGCTACCATTGGTAAGCAAAACGATTCGTTTTTGCTTATAGGAACCCAGCATTAGTGATTGATATGTAGTTTGTAAACATTTTTTACTGCAATATTAATCACAGTAATCCTTAATCATAGGTACCAATATTATAAATTCGAAAGTAGGTAACTCTGCCTGTATGTTACCTTTTCACTCCTAAACCACGGATTTAGATAAAATTTGGCAGAGAGATAGATTGCATCCCGGGGAAGGACATAGAATAATTTTTATCGACATACCTCGCGGGCGAAGCCGCGGGCGGAAACTAGTATTGTAAAGGCGAAAGTTTGTGTGTGTGATTGTATGTTTGTTACTTCTTCACGCAAAAAATACTGAACGGATTTGGATGAAATTTGGTACACAGATATTTTCTAACCAGGATTAACATATCTATAGGATACTTTTTATCCCGATATTCCCACGGGAAACTTATGCGGGTGAAACCGCGGGGTGCTGCTAGTATACTAATATAGTAGGTATTTAATATACTGCCATACTAATTTTATGTCGTCTAACACACAAACAAGTGAGTTTGTTTGTTTTCTACTATTGCTTGTAATAAAAATAACTGATGCTTCTCCGTCGGCAAAAGGATCCGCTTTTTTGTCAGTTGCTTTACAAACTAGCAGTACCTACCTATCTACCTATACAACACTTGCATCATTATACTTACATACATAACTACACAAACTCCTGTCTTCTTCTCATGGGGGTAAGCAGTAACGACGCCACCTGCTGCGATCCATAGACATAGGTACCTACGCCTTTTGCCTCGTTTACATTCACACATCTGTGTTTATTAAACAGTTATTTTATCTAATAATTAAATCTCTACCTGTTGCCCGTGATCCAGGATGAAAGCAATCTATTCTCCAGGTCAGGGTCTACCTATGTGCCTAATGTCATCCAATTCCGTTCAGCCGTTTTAGCGAGAAAGAGTAACAAGCAAACGTGGTACAAGAAATGAAATATTTTCTCTTTATAATATTAGTTTAGAGTTTCGATCCCGTGGGAATATCGGGATAAAAATCTATCCTATGTCCTTAACGGGACTCAAACTATCTCTATACCAAATTTCATCTAAATCTGTTCAGCGGTTTAAGCATGAAGAGGTAACAGACAGACAGACACACTTTCGCATTTACAATAAGTACCTACTTATTAGTATGGATAATATATTATAATATTAATATAGATATATAGAAGATAGATAAGTAGGCATTCTTACAGCATTATCTTTATGATTTATTATTGCACTAGCTGCGCCCCGCGGTTTTACCCGCGTAAATGCCGATCCCGTGGGAATATTGGGATAAAAAGTAACCTATACCTATGTTAATCCAGGGTGTCAGCTACCTCCATACAAAATTTTATAAAAATTGATCCAACAGTTTAAAAAGCGTGAAGAATTAACAGACATATAAACACACAGACACACTCACAAACTTTCGCCTTTAGGTATAATATTAGTGTGATTTACAGACTTTCAAAATCAACAATCTGTTACGTAAGACAAACTTCACATAGCAGAACTCGCACTGGAAACCAAACAGACAGCTTTTCTTCCATTTCCAAGCGTAATATTCAACACTAGACATTCCAAAATTAAAAAGTAGGTGACTATACAATTTAACAGGCAGTTTACGATGAGACAACCATTGGAGTTAGCCGTTTATAAACTAAACATTGCATGAGCAAGTGTTTGCTCTGCCTATGAGTGGTTCACACCTACCTACAGATTTTTCCGCTACTGATGAATAAACAGTAAACACCGCTTTATATGACAAATAAGTAGTCGGCCATTATGTTATTTTATGGCGTGGTAAAGTTTGGGAAGTGGGAAAGTGATCGTGATTATGAAGTTTGACATTAGACGTGTTGTGATTGGTGAAGTGATTTAAAACTGCATTCGAAAAATAATTGAAAGTCATCTTTGTAAAAAATCAGTTTGTAAATGCTTTGGAGTTAGAAAACAGTACCTACCTAAGTGCATAGGTAGCTTAATCAACATATTAAAGCCCACAAGTAATAAATGATGGTTCAATAACTTTAGTCTTCAGGGGTGTTTTACTGATAAATCGATAGAAATACCTAGGTACTTATCTACTAACTTTTAAGTATTTATAAAAGATTTCATTTTATTTCAATTCATTTTGATTTATTAAAAAGCTTGACTTACTTACCCATAGGTGCGTGATGGCGTGGATACCAAAATTGTTTTAACTTAAAAGTTTATTTCTATCCTCCCAATTTCACAGGTAGGCCCAAAGTACCTACTAATCAAATTACCGCGAAACCAATTAAAACTTACATAACACGCTAAATTGAAAGATAACAATCTTAAAATCAAATTAAAATTAACTCCAATTACGGTAGCTACCAACTAAAACGGTTCGCGCCATAATTTCCCGCCCTGTCAAAACTCAATTTGTCAAACCAAACATCGTAATGGCGGCCCTGGGGGTGTACCATAGACAAGGATATTATTTACCGATTAGAATAACCGATTTAATCGTTATTTTATGAAAGTTAAGGTTTAAAATTGCTTGTAAATTGTTTTTCTTGATGCAGGGATGGTTCGATAGGGAGATTAAATTGTGTAAATAGGGATTAGGCAGATAAGCCCGTATTGTTTGAGTGACGTGTTGGCGCCTGGTCGGGTAACGGTTTAGAGACCTGCGTGTGGCAGATTTGGGTCAAATCTGTTTTGTTTGAATTTAATCTTTAGATAATTTTGCAGATAAAAAATAGGAAGACCCTAATGCCGGAAGAAAGGGATGTTCAAAATACTTTTTGTTTTTATAGTTTGGTCAGATTTTTTCTTTAGCGCTGCCTTTTCTTGACGAACGAGAAAATCTCTACTTTTAAATGGTCCAATTTCAAAGATTTTATTTGTATTTAATGTGTTGTGTCAATGTACCTATCGTATTTGACACAGTTGCTGCGTTGGTTAACTACATGAAACTTGCGAGCTTTTATATCTACTTTATTAAATTTTCCAACGTAGAAACAGCTCTCATATTTATTTTTACTTTAGGTATTGATAGATCTTCATGAACATAACTAAATGTCATTTATTCGGTTACGCAAGAGCCCATGAGTGTGATAGAATAATGAGGCAGAGTATAGTGCCTAGGTGCTCATCTTTCTTCATATTCACTTCTACAAGTTATACCATTGTTGTATCGTACTAACAGTCTTCCTCGAAGTCACACTCCTGTGCTGTTGCAAACCATGCACTCCATGCAGGGTACCTACTTATTAAATTATTTAGCTGATTGACATCCTACATCATTTTGCCGTGTTGTACTTAGCCATTTCACACGAATGTCAAAACATTACAGTTGTGATTTGAATTTACAGACAACTTAAGTTGATAGTCAATTTCCTAGTTTCATTTTCCCCAACTTCATATTCATATTCATTTATTTGATTTAACTTTACATGTCTTAGGTATTCCTTAGTGTAACATCTCCTTTCCTTTCAGATCGAACTCATCAGGCAGCAGCATTAATTCCCCACTGGGGCCTTCCTGCGGGATGGCGGCGAACCCGTACGGTGTGCCGCTGTACGGCGGTGCCCCGGTCCAGGGGTACGGCTGTGCCCCATCCGACCTGCCCCACTATGGAGACATGAGAGGCGCCGGCTGGTACCCCGCGTCTAACGACCCCAGGTTTGCCAGTGAGTCGGCGATATTCTTTATAACAACGTTTTTAGTGTGTGTGGATGTATTTAGGATATTTTTAGGAGGATTTTGCATTTAGTTGGAGTTTGACCAAAAAACCTTCATTGGTTAGGATTGACCAATTAAGACCCATTGATAGACAAATACCTATATCCAAACATGTTGGTTGTTTCAAGACAGGACTTTCTTTTTTTTTGATCGTGGGATATCATCAAATGACTCCTCCAGCTCTGGGTGGAGCGGAAGGGAGTGTCAGACTCTTACTGAATAAAACCCATCCATGTTCCTTCCTTAACCCTTTATGTTCCGGGGTAGCGGTAATCCTTTCGGACAGTCCCGCTGACCCGGCAGGCTTCGGCCCTAACGGGCCCCTTCACTGCTGCTGACATCTATTTGAGGCGCGAGTGGAACACGTACGCGCCGGCCGGCACGAACCTGATCCTGATCGGACGGTGAGCTACCCATTACTCTCCGTCCGCAGGCCCGAGCCTACGGTGGTCGGGAGTCGTCACGCGGCTCCCGACGCCCGGAGCATCTCCCGCGGCGGCTGGGACGTTAGGCTCTGTCCCTCAACCATCCCGCCACCTCCTTCGCTAGCATGACTGCTTCGCAGAAGGAGGTGACTGCCTCCCACTGCCTCTCGCTCCGGACCGTGGCTAAAACCAGGGCCCAACGCGAGAGGTTGCCGCTGCTACCGATCGCCTCTACGAGGACACGGCGGTGCTCTGCCCAAGCGGGGCAGACCTCCACCGTATGCTCCACCGTGTCCTCTGGGCGATCCTCGCAATGGTGACACCCGGGTGACCCCAGGATGCACCGGCCCGAACACTGGTCTTCCCCCTGGACGTTTCCAGAAGGGAACTCCAGCCCCCGGGCACACGTGGAGGTTTTTTGCTCAAGCACCCCCAAGATAGGAATTAACTTAATCTTAAAAAAATCTGGAGAACAGTAACGTTAAGTGACACAGGTATAGGATCTGCTTCAAAGCACCTACTTCCAGCCATAGACAACTCTGAAGCTATACTATAGTCACAGATTATCTAATAGTACAATGCAAGTTGTCCCAAAGTGCGGAAGTAGTAGGTAGGTACCTAGGTATTTATCGCTATCATAATCATCTCTACCGAATTAATTTTTTATCAAACCTAACACAACTAGTTATATCATCAACATAAATAAAAATAGTAACAAATCACAAACTAAACCAAGGCCTGTGCCAACCAAGGCACAAGTACTCATTACAATAAATTGACGTTGGTAGGTAATTCAAGATGGCGATGGCGGGTGGGTTTGGCGCATGCGCGTAGCGAACAGCGAACACCGCCTGACACGTGAGCGGTGAGCGCGTCGGGTAACAAACGGCAATTTGATGTAACCCGATGCGTTTAACTAATTCGTATTTATCGGAGAACTGATACCTATGGATGGTGTTTCACTGTTCAAGTGGGATGGGGGGGGGGGGGCTGTTTAGAAATATGATATTGTGATTTGCTGACCAGTAGAGTACCTAAGTGTATCTAATGGCGGCTTTAGACGAATTTTTAGGCCTATTCTATTGCCAAAAAAACGTGTCATAACGCTTACTTTCAGGGAATCTAAATGATTATTGATGTTTTGATTACGATGATTATAACTTACACCGATGTTTCCAAGATTGCATCATCTACAATTTTGCGTTCTCCATTTATTTAATTAATTAATTTATAGACTAATGTAATCTAAAAATAATAACAGCCACACAGGTCGATCGATCAGGTTAAGCTATGCTTACCGCGATTGGTCTATTGATGGGTGACAATATTTACATACCGAGACCCCTCCGTGACTCGGAAAGCACGTTATGTCGTTGGTCCCGGCTGTCATTTGTGGATCTTTGACAGTCGATACGGGTATGTCAGAAGCCCGAAAGTCTCACAGACAGACTGACAAGACTGAAAGTTTGACTGTCTGTCAGTCAGACTTTCGGGCTGACAGACAGAGCAGGACTCCTGTCCTCCAGACAGGCAGTCGCTCCATGTAAAATTCTGGTATTCAGCTGTATCCGGTTAGACTGGAAGCCGACCCCAACGTAGTTGGAAAAAGGCTAGGCAGATGATGATTTATCTAATGTAATACCTATCTACTTTAAATAGGATTAGCTATAACCTTTTTTGTTTTCGTTTTTGGTAAGTTTATATTCAATTCTGAACTGGAAACTAGTTTAGACCCTGAATTAGTTTATTTACAATACCATCAGTTTTTCGTATCCAATAGCTAAATCAACGATTTCTAATTTCCAACTCCTTAGCTTCTTGAATACCAAAATAAAACTGTCTCAGATTGCGAGTTGGCGGAGCAAACACCATTAACCGACGGTGAAAAAAAAACCGAGCTACGTGCTCGGCTACCGAGCCACCATCTTAGCCCTAGATCAGCCATAATTTGTGACAGAGGCGTCAATGCATTGAAATACGTTTTTTACCACACGTTGTTGGTGAAGTATGATTATTTTGTCTTGTTGACAGACTGGTAGAGTCGTGGCCTGTCTCTTTTTAATATTATGACTTTTGGAAACACAAATTGTGATATTAATATATGTATCCGTCCACCAGCATTTTTTTTTTTTAAGAATTTATTTTCACTTTTTCGATAATGACGATCCAACGAGAATAGTAATTGCATTGAAGTGTTTTGATAGACCAATACTTACGTACATTACCTATACTATTTAGATACTTCTTAATATCCATTGTAGAATGTTATAAGTAGTTCAAGGAACAAAAAGAGAAAATCCTAAATACTTACTTCGTTTCAAGCCGCGTGCTAAGTCCAAGAACTAAACAGATAATCACATCGCCTCTATAGTCTATGGCTCAATGGTAATTCGATATAGCAACGGGAGCGCTTATTACCATGGCGCAGGTGCATAGAGTATCCCCTGATGATGTACACAGACTCTTATTTGTATTACCTACTACCATTTTGTTTACTACCTCATCGTCAGAATCTCACTGTTTCTCGGTATCGTGGCCCGTGGCGTGTTTGTTAACGGTTAATGTAGATTATAAAATCGTATTTTATTTATTTTAATGTTTTTCTAAGAATCAGGTACTTGGTTATGATTTGTTTTAGGTACCTATCATAAGAGGCGGCTTGCGTAAGTGCTGCCAGTGATTGTTTTGATGCTATTGCGATTTGAACGTGTCTTTTTTTAAATCAACTTGAATTTGAACCATATCAGTCACCGTAACCATAATAGCTTCCAACGTAGGTACCTACCTATCTGAGAGCTTGAAGTCAAATAATTACATTAGAAAAATATTTATTAAATAAATCAATGTTAACGTTGACAGAGTCATGTCGAGGCTATATAAATTAACACAATCGCTCTATGTACTTGGTACATAAGTACGTCTTGTTTGTTTTATTGGTAATTAGGTACTGCAACTCGGTGGTTTGCAAGGCAATTTTAATGAAACGCATAGTATTTATTTTTAGATTCAACAGACAGATTGTTGCAATGATTGAAATTTAATAATGTTTTCAATAATATAAATACGTACTTAGATGTTGATTTTATGTTTTGTATCTGCTGCCAAATTCCTGCTGCGCCTGTGATTGATTGATCAAAATTGTAGCAATGAATCTTATGCAACATCTCATCATCTTAAGACATGCGATTTAACAATAGCATAAAATTCTTATATATGTAAATATTAATTACCTTTAAATTTCTTTCTTATTCTTTAATAGATTGGAGATATATCGAGTAGAGAGAACTGGGCTTCATATGTAAACTAATTCTAAAACTGTCGAAGTCACTCTAAGTTGACGCTTGACGGTGATCGCAATGATCGCAACGAGACACCACTTGAAGTCGAACGGTAGACAATACGGAGCAAAGGCAATCGGTAATTTAATCTAAACTCTGTAGAAAAGCCGAGTTGACGAGAGAAAGTATAAATAGTACCTACAGACTTACTGTTTGTTGTAGAGGAACGTGAAGATAGGGAAGGAAAAGAGACCGATATTGAATGCTTTGTCAGAATTGATGTTCAAAAATAAATAACAGATGAAATATTTCGATTAGACCGCTCAGACTAACTTTTTTCAATTCTGAATGTTTTTGAAGGATATTGTTAATCCATTGCTTCGAAAAATTGTCTGCTTAACAACGTGAATAACGCAATGACTGTTGTTGAACTATTAAAATGAAAGCCGTTGCTACTGTTACTGTGTTACGCAACTAGACTTTGGACCGAAATGCGATCAGTCATCGTTAAAACAGATAGTCTTGCACCCATAATTTACCAATAACCAAAAAAAAACACTGGTGAAGCCGTGACAAAGTGGTAGAAGTTCATGCTCGAGTAGGTAGCTAATGATCATAACACATGTTCTTATGTTAAACTTTAACCTACCCCTGATATTGATATTTGCTTTATAAATAGGTACATACCTAAGTAGCTGAAGATAAAAAGCGCAAAATACTTCGACGGTCCTTCGCAACGTACAGACGCCAGCACATCAACCTACCCGAAACTGTCAAATTTTGCCAATCAACTTTGAACCTTATACTTTAGGGATAAAGTTGAAAATCTATCAAATAAATTTGACAGATTGTAGTAGGTTGATGTGCTGGCGTCTGTACACTTACACTGAAATAATTGACCGTAGGTCGTAGATAGTCCTAAACAATAGAAAACTGTTGTTATAAAATTGTTCATTAGTAAAGTTATATGAATTGTATATGCTGTGGATAACGGTGTGAGTTTCACATTTATATAATATCTTTGTTCATATTGTTTGCGCAGATATAATGTGTTAGGTACTGTTTGTTTGTCCCAAATAAATAAATAAATAAAACAAAGATGGCGCAGATATATTTGCAAAACGCGGAAAACGAACCGCTCAATAAACTATAAGTCTAACAATAATTATTATTTGCCATTGATTAATATTAAATTTATTTTTAGTTTCATTATTTTGCTGGTATAGGGCAATTTATTATCAGGTAATAATTTGATACTTTGACATTTTTTTGAGCTCTGGCTTCATAAATTGAATATCTACATATATTATGTAGATCACGCAATAATTAGCATTTTTACTCGTTTGTATATTTAAGTCTATTTAAATGGTTGCAGTTGTGTAATTTTGACATCAAAGGGTGGCACTTAATCACAAGTGTGCCTTCCTAGGCCGTGCAATAACTACTATACAAAGCTCTGAATACAATAAAGCTTATTATCTCTCATAACAGAAAACAAACAATACAATCGAAACAAAACCAACAACTCGTTAAACAAAATTTACAAATAATTTAACACAATCACATCACGCTTCCGCACATACGAGTATCTCTGAGCAGAGATTAAAACGGTAAACTGTCGAGTGATGTCCAACGTCCATCTCGAATACCCACCGAATTATTGTAAAAAAAGATTACTAAAGTGGTCCGAGGACCGAGCCCTGAGGCACGCCTGTCGCCCGCCTGTACCTGTTGTACTAGGGAGCTGTGTAGACAGACAAAATAAGCAATTCCATTTGATCGGGCCCATATTTGCCCACCACTAGAGTCTTGACTGAGTAAACATGAGGCCTCACGTCCGCAAATAGCGTGATGTCGGTGCATTCGAAGGCTCCATCCGAGTCAGGAGAAATTATTTTAGTATAATATGGTAATGAATATGGTAATTGGTGTTCGATACTTGTGTTCTTGCTTAGTGTGAAAGGTAGTTTGTAAATGTCGGATAAATACAGTAACTTGCGTATTTACATAATACCGAGTACGTCAAATACTTTGTAGGTACTAAAAATATTTACACAACGTGCAGAGTAGGTAGAGGTGAAGTATTTTGTTAAAATTTCGGAAAGATTTTGTTTTCTATGTCCTTGCTAAATTATAACATAAATATTATTAATACATACCTAGTTATTTACTTTGATCTTGTATTACTATTCTCCAAAATAATAGAATATTTAGAAAAAGTCAGCTCTCCATTTAAATAGGTCATGCAGTCAATGGATTTTTTTTCTGTAGGTACGAACTAACAATATTTCTCTCTGTCGCTCTATCAAACGATAGTGCTATAGTGGAACAAAAAATATTCGCACAATTTTCAACCGCTCGATCCGAAGCCTTTTTCAAGTGTTGCGACACATCAAACGTACCAAGTACCCACGGTCAGCGGTAAATTAAAATTGCCGCGGGGAAAAAATAAGTGTGTGACACACTTAGTTTCCATGCAGGCGCGCCTAATGCGGGCCGAGTGGCCGCGTCACCGCCAGCCGGCCGCAGTTTATCTTCCTTAGTGTGGCAACACTGAGGGATATAGCCGCGGAAATGTTTGCTATTTCATTTCCCGCCATCTTTGTTGGTTTGTTTACTTTTAGAAATGGCGACGGTTCCGTTTTTACTAGACAAGAGATACGATGGTAATATTGTTGGGTCACTCTGTGAATTTACTTGCGGATTCGTTAGACCCACTACTTTATTATTGTTAAGTACTTATAGTTTACAAGAGATTACTCAAGTAGCAGTTTAATAATAATAATAACACATCTGTCGTTTTCATTTATTTAATAAGCTCTCGTCAGATTTGATTTTCGTAATTACTTCTAATAAATTATAAACGCGAACATAAACATGCTTAAAATGAACCACAATGATTAGCGATCCATTGCCACTCTGCTCAATTGGGCGTAACGATAAGCAAGCATCAAACCGGATCACTAACCGAGCAGACTCAATAATCTACCAAACTACCATGTTTTTTCCTCAAGCAATAAATTAAATCTTTACCCAACTAAAAAGTATCTAGGTAATACCAATCTGCCTCATTTTCCGATCGGCCGCCCGCGATTAGATCTCCTCTATTTTGACAGCACACCCGGTTGGGGTTGCAACAATGCGCCTATTATTGTCAATGTTTATCCACGCACAATTTGCTCGCGTTTATACAGCGTTGATAACATTTTCTGTAAGGGGTCGATCAGATGCGTACGTATGGCGAATTTTAATGCGATTATTATGAACTGTTAAAGACAGTACTTGGGGATTATGAGCGTTTTAATGATGGATTATTTTTGTTATATCTAGATGATTTTGTTGTGCTTTAATCCCTTCATCATGTGTGAAATTACAGATAGCTTTTTAATAAATTCATAGATTTACTATTAAATTACAATGCTAGGCCAAAGATTGTGTTTGAGGTGATTTAAAGTTCACTAAAAGTTCATTGGGGGTCACGTACCTACTAGTACCTAGATTATTTTAATTATCATAGAAGCATTATTTAAATAACCAATTCCTAGAATCGGCACCAAAAACAAATCCAACGTATAACACACATCTCTCAATTTTACTTTCAAATTCACACACACGACCCCTCGCTCGCAAAATCCATTAGTTGTCAGCAAATATTGACCCGACCGTGACGCGGGCGCACGGGCCGAACGTTGTCGACGGTAGCCGAAGTGGCCCGAGCACGTCCGAACTCATTATGTACGCACTGTACGCCGATTTGAATTCTTAGTGCCTCAGCAAACATCATGATTATTGTGATTCATCTAATCAATATTGAGATTCCTTGTTTTTACGTTTAATTTACTTATTTGTATTGTCAGGCTTAAATGTTTGTTAAAAGCAAGGAGGATCCTTAGTTTTCTTAACAATGATTGATTTTTTAGAGATTACTCAAGAACAAGATTGCATTCGTATGTTTATCAGCACTTTTATCATCTCATTCAGGTTTGTCATTCAGTTATGCAATCTTACTTCTGATTTGAACAACATGCAAGAAATTTTCAATTATAAAAAACATCACCAACAAATTGTTAAATAATTCATTTTCTACTGATCACAGATCTATATTTTTTTATTTTATTTTAGCCTGTACTGTGTCCCACTGCTTCGTAAAGGCCTCCTCTTTTCCTTTCAAACCTCCCTGTCTTGTGCGATGTCTGGCCATGTTGACCCTGCAAACCTTATCACTCTTATCAGATCTTAAATTAAATTCATCATTTTCCAAATCAGTGTGATAAAATCAACTTCTGTTGCTTGTCACACACACTTGATAGGTATATAGGTACTCGAGTTTGAAGGTAGCTTGAAGACAAACATTTAAGATAAACAAACAAAAATGTCATAGTTATGTACTAATAGCAAGGTGTTACCTAATGTATTCAAAGACGAAAAGGTCAATTTGTCACGGCTGGTAGAAAAGTAAACTGTAATGTTTATGTAATTCATGCTGCCTCACCTGATGAAGCGGATGTGCAGACAATGTTGAGTAGGTACCTACAGCAGTGCTAGTCTGTAAATTTTTGTAATCTTCCGTGAAAACTTAGGTGAAGTGAGGTTGAAGTGAGCTACCAATAGTAGAATGATAGCTCACTTCACCACAGTTTTCATGGTGAGGTTTTTACAGAATAGCGCTACTGATATATGGAATAGAACGATTTGCCCATCCATCCTTCTAAAACTATATTGGGCATTTATCAGGGTCCATTTCTACATCTATCTTATAGGTACTTATGTCTCTAGGTATATATTTTGCTTTTTCCATTAGTTGTTCAATGCGCATTCTTGTCGCTAATTCTCTTTGCCTCCGTTTTCTCTTCTAAAATCGTAAAATTTGAAACGATTTTTAATGTTTCATTAATTTTTACGTTGATCTTTGTAAAACACTTTAGCGATGGCAAGAAACGTTTATGAAAAGGGTATCAATAAGGCATTATAAAACGGGAATTATATCTAATAATCATGACGATCAAAATTGTCTCCTTGTGCAATAATTAAAACAATTAACCCCTGGAAAACGAGGACAATGTTTTAATAATTCTTTCAAAGAAGCATGTTAAAGACGAAATTCAGGAAACGGTGGCAATGTAGACGCAGATGACAAGCAACAACAAATATGATTGTGACATTATAAATTAGTAATATCTAATACCTATTTACGAATAAACCCAAGAAACTATTCAAATTCAATAAACTAACGATAGACTACAAAACAACGACGTATTCACCGAAACCACCTCTGAAATAATCACAGGCTCAAAAGCAATAATAACTTCACCTAAAGCGGGTGGCCATTAAAACTTTGGTGAATTTTCAACTAGCATTGTCTAGTTGGTAATTACTTGCGGTCAGCGGCCGTCAGACGCACGCCTGCTTGCCCCTCGAGCCGGACCCCAGTGCCCAGCCCCCAGCTCCCAGTTCGGGCCAATTTCACGCCAATCGTGTCATCAAATGCACGCGTTAAAGCCAAGTGTCCGTTTCGTGCAACTATTTATTTTTCTTCTGACTTTCTGTGCGGGTAGAATGATTATTGGGGGAAATGGGAGCGTGATGGTTTAGGTTCGTTTGGTAGGTGTTTGATGTAACTATGTATTGGAACAATTTTCATAAAATTTACCGGTTTCCTTAAAACAGCGTTTGACGGCAGTCTATCTACCGTCAAAAGCTGTTTTCAGGAAACCGGTAAAAACTTAAGTTGCGGCTAAAATAAAGCTTTAGACATAATTAGCTAACTGGGTTTCCTGAATGTTATATAAAAAAGCTAAACTATAATTCCTTCTTCGAAATTACCATTTCAATAGGATGCTGCACCTATTTGCAAAGATCCAGGTTCAGCAAACTCATCAAAGAATTTCTAACAAACACTTTCTACCATAAAAAATATATTTTAATAGCAACATCGACACCGCTCGGCCGTGAAAATAGTTCCGTTTACGACGACATATTTTGATGCCCCAGCGTCCCTCGTCGTGGCCAGCCCCCGGTTCAATTACCGACGTATTTGTTGTCAAAATATATGCACATCTCTGTCCGACCCCTGTCACACACGGGAACATGAGTGTGAATGTATTTTTAGGAAATTTTAAGGTCTGCGTCGCACCTTGGTAGTAATTCTCGCTCGCATTCGCTGTCCGACGAAATTCTGAAGATCTCTACATTTATTCAAACATGAAAGATGTAGGTTGGAGGAGCAAATAGGTAGGTATGCCAAAGAGACACAAAACGAATTCAAGAATTGAGTAGGTATTAAAACGAAGAAGAATATCCATTGTTACAAAAACAATACTTACTATTATTTAATAACCCCAGTTTCTATCTTCACTGCAAAAAACAAAAAAAAAACCCAACAGATTGCATCAATTAAAATAAAACCAAGATCTCATCAGAAATGTTTGTAAACATCCCCTCACGTGTCATTTAACGATTCAATTGGAATCTAAAAACGCGCCCATTCATCCGCCATGGAAACTGCGCTACGTTTCAATTAAACCCTGAGATCCACAGATAACAAAATGTCCGGTGGTCTATTGACAACACAAAGGAGGTTCGAACTGAGTGAGTTCAGGTTTTTGGGGTACCGTAGAAAAACTGGAACAACTTTTCCAGTATCTATCTGTGCAAAAAAAAAAACACCATATTTTCTAGTTAAAATTGGCTAGAGCTAGAGGCAGTTAAGTACATAAATAAAGTGACTCATACATATACTCACGCCTTCTCTCCATGAGGGTTGGCAGCAACTACAGAACGCCACCTGCTATGATAAGAAACTGACACATTTTTTATTTCAATCCAACAGATTCAAACTAACTAGTTATTGGGAGTTTTCTGAACTTAGTTTTGTGAGTGTTTAAGTGATGTTAGTCAGCTGTCGTGGCTAGCATTTTTACGAAATTCTACCAGTTTTCAGAAAAAAGAATGTCATCTTTAACATTGTAATAGGTACTTTATTAACATGACGAACAGAACCCACAAACTCCCAGCTCGCACCAATTTCATCGATGAGGCAAAGATATCGCACAATACAGCCACACACGCACAATAGAGTAAGACAGAATGGGGAGCAATATTTTATTGAAAGACCCTTTTCGTGGAGTGTTGTGTAAATACGCGGCGGATTTAGCGTGTGTAATGTGCGGGGTATTGCTGTCGAAATGCTGATGTGCCGACCTTAGCGAATGCTGTCTACGAGCCTTTGTTGGTGAAAGAATTGTAATTACTGTACCTCTACTCGTCAACCGAAGAGTTAGGTACACAGGCACTATTGCACGTCAAAAATTATGTTTTAAAACTGGATGAGTTTAGTGTTTTCTAAGTGACTACTCTGAGAAGATAGGTCGAAACAAACTCAGCGGTCACATATTAATTTTCATTATGTGTTTTAAGCTACACTCTTACAAGAGCTCTGTTAAAGACGACTAATCAGCACTGTCACAACATTGCTTACAATGCCTACGACATCCCTTTCGATAGTACGCTCTACAAATCCTAAATTTTCCAAAAATCTTAAAGTTAGGCTTAGTCCGCGTCCGCGTCGTTTCGATTCTTCAAACCTGTGACAGTTTCTTTATAAAACTCGATGTACTAGCTCCCGAGCCGGGCAGTTCTAGAAGTTTTAAGTGTTTTGTACTATCTTGTCATTATGTTATTGAATACAGTTACATGTTTTAAAGGTCGTTGGCCTACCCGATTAGGTAGGTAGCCAATTGTCATGATGGCGGATGGCCCCAATCATTTGTTTTGGTCACTGTTCCTTTGTAGGCTTGTGGTTACATTGTTTATTTAGACTAGAATATTACGGTGTAGTTGTGTATTCAAGTAGTATATGAGACGTGCCGATTCAGTATTAACAACCATGACCATACCCGCTGTTAAATTTAATAGTTTTGAGCTTCAATCTACTAAAAAAAATTTTTCTTGGTAAGCTAGCCGATAAATGTCACACGCAATGAAGTGACAGTAAACAAAGGTGATCACAGGGTTACATTAAGAATCTTGAGTGTAACTATCTCAATATTATTTTTTTTACAAAATATTCGCCTTATATTAACCCACTTGCACGTTTTAGTAGCTTTATTATGCAAAACTGAAACATAGGACATTTTTCTTGAAATAAAATAAAATATTAAAATAAAAGCTTGTAATAAATGATAAACACATAAACATAATAAAATTGTACGTTCTCAAAGTGACTAAAATACGTTGCAAAGCTAGTAGCGCGGGAAACCACGTCTAGTGTCATTAGGAAAATGGCGGGCGCCAGCTTAAATGTTGCCAGCGCTAAGAGATTAATTTCTACCGCGAGAAAGTATTAATTTTCATTTTCCCGCTACTCCCCTTTTATAATTTGCAAGGATGGATAAAAAAATGTGATTAAAGTGATGCAGTTGTTTCGTTATAAGTATTGCGAACATGTTTTAAATTATGAACTGAATATTACTCGTGAAACAGTACCTACACTTAACTGCTACTGAAATTGCTAAATTTTAATATTGCGACCGATTGTAATGTAGGTACCTACAGTTAGGTTTGTTTTTAATGTTGGTATTCTACATGGCTGCAGCAACAAGGAGGAACAAACTAATACTGAAAGGCTCCCGATTACCTTAGGCGCGGGACAAATACAAGAGGTGTGGCGCGGGCGCGGCGCTGGTGCGGCGCCGTTTCTTTGATTTTTCATGCAAAATATATACTTACCCGTCTCGCGCCTCACCTCTTCTATATAAATTTTGTGTGAAATATCAGAAGTGGCGCCGCGCCCGCGCCACACCTCTTGTATTTGTCCCGCGCCTTAGAACTTTACGCTCTAACTCAGACTTTATAAGTTATTCGAAATAAGTTTTCTTTATCACAAAACTTAGTAAAAATAATAGGTACCTACACAAAATAGAAAACCTTTTTAATCTAACCTCGGCAGAGCTAATCAACTAATTAATGCCAAGCTAATGACAAACGCCTTCAGTTCGAAAAGCGACCTCCTTTATGAAAATCTGGTGAAAATTCATTGCAAGTCAACTTAGCTTTTAACGCTGAGAACCTAATAGCGTTTAACGCTGAGAAATAATTCTTGTTAGTTGCTCGCTAATCTTATAAAAGAATAATTAGAAATTAATGATGAAATAAAAAGTGCTTAATGCCTATAAAATACTACTGCTAATAAAAATCTACCAACAGAATAGTTGAACTTAGCTTGTCAGGTCCAAGACATCAAAAATGTCCTTAGTTGTTACAACACAACACATCGTAACATTTTAGACTTGTTACTTGATTCAGGGGGCCGATAATCTGTTTAGGACATACTTTATTCTTATAAGTATTCATTCAATGACAGACAACGCACATCTAAAATGCTGGGTCTAGAACTACGAATAATACTCGTAGGTATTACTTATTCGTAGGTCTAAGCATGCTAAGCAAGCAGGCTAAGCATGACTTTTTGCACAATGCGGGGGTGGTCGTTTCTCCATAGAAACGCTCTCGCCTGTTTTGACCACAAAGCAATGATTTTATACAGAATAATTAATATTAACTAGTTTCTTCTGTGTCCCTATATTCTCCTTTTTGATGATATTACATTATTTTTATAAGCACTAGAACCCTCAAAAAATGCTGATTTAAACCGCTGTCAACAGAGGCCTAGTGTACAAATTTGACAACTATTAATGAAAAAAGAAAAACAGGGACACAGTGTTTATCATTCTTATTCAGTTTATGAAATATTTCTTTCAAATTGGTTCAATATTAGAGGAGGTGAGAGCCAAACCTCGAATTACGACTTTTTAGGTACTTAGGCTTTTTCAAAAGTCTCTCCGACCGCATTTTCGCTTAATAAACCGAAAAAGAGCATTAGGTAAGGATTTTTGAAAATGCACGCTCTAAAGAGGTTAAATAGGCGATGAAAGTTTGCATGGAAGTTTGTCATTGTTTTATTTTAGATATATTTAGACTTTTGTTTTCAAGTTAAAGTTGTATCATCGTTTTTTGGTAACTCATCCCCCCGTAAGGTTCCTTCCCTTCGCGCACACAGCTTGTACTCTACAATTTAGCTTAGTAGATCCAAGTGTGCGTATCTGAGCGGCTGCTTTAGTTTCCAGGCTAATGACGTCGACGGGCGGCGGGATGGGCCACGTCAACAATATGGGGGGCCTGGCCGCCTGCGCCGGACCTGACTCCAAGCCCATGCAGTTCCCCCTCGCGCAGAGGCGAAAGAGAAGAGTCCTGTTTACTCAGGCACAGGTGAGGCACCCTGACTCTTATCTAAATATTACTTAGATTCGTACGAGTTGATCGAAGACGCGTGCCAAGGTCGGTCCGTGGGTAACTGATTATCCACTTTAGTTTGTAGATTTTCGACGAGTTACGGGTAGTCAGAAGCCAGAAAGTCTGGCAACTAGGCTTACCAAGAGACCATCGTGTTACCCAGTAACTAGATTGAGGTCGTTGTGGACGTCAGATAGGCAGTCTCTCCCTGTAAAAAGCTACTTATAAATTCAAGCAATTTACTTACAACATAGATACGTCTATTTATAGGTACCTAGTTAGATATGGCTTCTGTGACTCAGGGACTCTTAATCTTCCAAAATCCACACAAAATTAGGTACCTATAGCTTATTAACAATCCGATTAAAATCTTTAGCAAATGCGTTTTAATTGTTAATTTAACATCTCTTCCTTCGTCTTTCACTATCGGATATTTTATTAGAATTTCTTGCCAAAAATTGGGCATGTTACTCGCCGGTACCTGAGTACCTCCGGTTATTCTGCAAAGCCTCCGTATTTGAATCTTCGAACCCTCGCAGGGGGAGCTTTATTTGCCGATCATTTTACAAGTAAATACGAACTGGGGGACTTTACCTGCCTAAATTCGCGATGTAAGGAAGGACATTCACTGTGCGATGCGATCGACAATTCGGTAAAACTAGAAAAATATTGCTGAATAATGAATTTATAAAGAATGTGAAGTTTCAGTAAAATTAAAAGATAATAATGATAAATAAAATGCCATAATAGAATTATTTTTCTTCTTAAATGTCTTGTGGGCTGTCAATTAGCAGATCTAGCAACTTATAGGGCTTTACTAGTTACAAATGTTACCTACTCTGGACGCTTTTAACGTGCAAGTCTTCCTCTATCGTTCTCACATAAATTTCATCATGTAGTTATTATATATTTTGTACCTATATTTTTATTTTAAAGTGTGTCCGTGGAGTGTCTTGCACGTTCTTCTCCATGGGAACCTTACTACACTTAGGAATGTGCAACTAGCTTCATCTTTCTGATTGGCTAACTCCTTGACAATAACTCAAAAGTGGCTGTAATTTTTTTAATTAAAATGTAAGTACCTATTGTAAATGTTTTGAGATGAAGTACCTATAGTTTATAGAGTAAGCTCCAAAACTACAACCTACATATATTTCTTATCATAAAAGTATCATACTTAAATTATAGATACCTACCTACTGAACACAAGTGCGCCAGGAATTAAAATCGCAGTCACACGCACAGTGAACAGTCCGCTTTACGAGGGTGAATTGTACCATGAAGCATGACCGGTTTCATAGCGGGGCGGTGCCATGGTGACCGCGACTGTGTCGGGTCAACTGTCGACACGAAATCGCACTCGCTACGATTGTTAACAAAAGATCCGTGGCCTTTTATAATCGAGCTGTGATTTTGCAACGCTGCGACCTCATATATTATAAACTAGCGTCTGCCCGTGACTTCGTCCGCGTGGAATTTCTTGTTCCTCTGACCCACCGCGTCGCATCGCATCACCTGCCCGCGCTATTTCTTCGTTTTCGTTTAGCGTTCTTTCTAACTTTTTTCTATTTGCTTGGCTCCTAGGGTGACGTTAATAGCCTGTAGACTTCTTCAAGAATTGGGCTTTCAAATACAAATCCGACCGGTAGTTCCAGAGATTAGTGCATTCACACATACAAACTCTTCAGCTTTATTATTAGATTTAATTATTAGGTAGCTTTTCGTGTCTGTCTGTGTGACCGCGTTATTATTCCAATTTACGCAACGGATTTAGATTAATTATTTGTAGAACTTATTCCGGAAAGCTTATTTATTAGTTATCTATACCTAATTATAAGTATTAAACTAACATAAACCACGTGACTATTGCACCTACCTAATAATGAAATCTCGATGTTTTGTCCGTCAAGTCTTAAAAATCGTACGAAGCAGGGGCGGGTTGCTAGTCTTGCATAAAAGGGAGATTGTAATGTTGTACAAATAACTACCTAAGTATAAAAACAAAAGAGTGGGAGTTGCTTAGAAATGGAATCCTTTGCTTTTGAATGAAAATTGAAAACCCTGGTGTTCAGGGTACGAGACAATGTGCCTTTGAAATATTTGCCGTCAAATTGGGTCAAAGGTTCGAGACAGATCCTGAAATATTCTTTGCAAATAGGTACTCCTCAGCATTATTGATCTGTGTTCTTGTTGCCGTCCGTTTCGTCTGCACCGGTGTAGAGCAAGCGTGGTGATCAACGCTCATACCTGCTCCGTATGAAAAGAGGTCTTTGGCCGCAGTGGGGTAACAATAAGCTGGAATATTTTAATTCTGGTTTGGGCATAGACAGACTTCGATTGCAAAATCATGCTCGTTAATTTGATATAATCTTTCAGAACAACAATATACATAGAGTAAAGACCCCAAAACCCCGCTAATGCATTAATCTGTAATAAATTTATATGTTTAAACATTTCACCGAAAATCTTATTAAATCAAACGAGCAACACAACATTCAAAAGCTAACTAAAGTCTAAAGCCAAAATTGCGTTAGCGTGTAAGGGCGGCGCCCATCCCGCCCGCCCACGCAGCCGCCGCCCGCCCCGCCCCGCCCTCGTAACATACCACCAACTATCAACCATGTAATTAATTCTATTTCCACGGAATTTTCCGGTTGCAGTTTGATTTCAATGTTGCTGTGTGTGTAAATGTGGGGGTGTTTCAGTGTTCATATATTTATGTACATGGGTGTATGTATGTGTGGGGGGGGGGGGGGGGGTAATGTTAGGCTGGCTAAAAGTTGGATTTGATTAAGGTTAAAGGGATTGTGAATGTGTGTGTTTGATCTAACTAAAGGATCGTTTTAGATAGTTGAGAACTAATTTCAAAGTGGTTACATACAGGCTTCAAGGTTGAGCAGTTTCATGAGATTTGAGCAAAATTTTGTGATTCCCGACGGCTCATCTTTTTTGTAATTACACTTACGATAGAACCTGTTCTACAAACGTATGTAGGTTATATAGAAGTTCAGAAGGCCAATTCCCCTAATTAAAGACGTTCAAAATCTAGTCGCAATCTCATATCATCGACAATCAATGTCAAAAACTTTTCAAAAATGTGTGATTATTTGACCTAAATATGGGTCATATTTAGGTAAAATAATCAGCATTCCATCCAACGTACCAGCACTGCCAGCCTATTGGGCACTTTTATCACTGACGTTTTTTTTTTGATACCCAATGAGCTCTTCTTTTTTTTTCCTTTATAGGTATACTTGTACATGTACATAATCCATACTAATATTATTTTGAAAGTAACTCTGTCTGTCTCTCTGTATGTTACCTTTTCACGCCTAAACCACTGAACGGATTTGGATAAAATTTGGCAGAGAGATAGATTGCATCCCGGGGAAGGACATAGAATAGTTTTTATCGATATACCTCACGGGCAAAGCCACGGGCGGAAGCTAGTATAATATATATTTCGGTGTTAGACTGTTGAATTCAAGATTAAAAAAAAATACATGTAAATAATTACAGCAATCTTATAACACAATATCCTATTGGTATTGCGTTGGGGCTTGTGTGTACTTGTTAAGTTATAACAGCCGAGCCGTTGGTTCCGGCTGTCATTCGTGGATCTTTGGCAGTCGTTACCTACGGGTCGTCAGAAGCCCGAAAATCTGACAACCAGTCTTACCAAGGGGTATCGTATTACTCAGTAGCTGGGTTGTGGAGGTCAGATAGGCAGTCCATATAAAATACTGGTATTCAGCTGCATTCGGTTAGACTGGAAGCTGACCTCGACATATTTGGGAAAAGAAGCTAAGCAGATGAATACCGTATTGGTACCATTGGTATTAAACACTATCAGCCGTTTGTGTCCCACTGCAGGGCAAAGGCCTACCTTCTGTCCCTCCTTATCAGTGCCAGTCTGCTGTTTGTGGTCAAGCCTTGTACAGTACCGTAATCTTTTCTTTTGGAACCTGTATGAAGGCAAGACTATAACCATGGCTTATTTGTGCAGGTATACGAACTGGAGAGGCGGTTCAAGCAGCAGAAGTATCTGTCGGCGCCGGAGAGGGAACACCTGGCTTCACTCATACACCTAACACCAACGCAGGTAAGTCAAATACCACAAAAAGCCCACAGTTATGGTGACACAGCACGGTTGCAATTTCTAGATAGGTACTGAATTTCTAAGTATACATTCAGCCTATAGGTAGTGTTCCCGCTGCTGGAACACAGGCCTCCTCTCTGTGAAAGGGAGTGGGCCGTAATCTACCACACGGACCCAGTGCAGGTTGGATAGATGTCACATGTCGTCGAATTTTTTTGGTTCTAAGACATGCCGGTTTCCTCACGATGTTTTCCTTCACCGTTTTGAAAGCAGTGTTGATGAAATATTTACACAATGTAAATAAGCACCTACCTAATTTATTTATCCAAACGACAGATTTCGTACTAATCTCAACTGTTTAACTTATATTTTCTGTATGCACGTCTGTCTGTGACATTGAAAGCAATTTTTCTTTCTTTAAAAATCTTAACTAGATTAAAATGGTTTAAATACGAAGTTCATGACTGAGCATTGGGTAGGTACACAGACACGTTTATCAAGCAAAAGTGCCTAAGAGGCAATCTTTGTGTCAACAGACAAAAGTGAGCATGAGTTAGGTACATTTTGGTGGCTTAAGTACAGGTTAAAACTGTGTGAATGTGCTTTTGTGGCGCTTTCTAGTATCGATATTGAATTGCAGGTAAATTCGTGATTTAAATTACCTTCATAAGTACCGTCGGTACTACGTTTACCTGGTTTAATTATTGTTGATGATCATGCCTAGTTTTTATCGTCCTATTCCTCCAAGCGTTGAGAGAAAAAATAGAATAGCAAAAGAGACAATTTTCAAGATCATTATTTCGCCTTTAGAGACTTGAAGCATCTCGTTTTTGATTGGACACAAAAATATGAAAATAAGCAGCAACAAAATAAAAACAGTCGTCCCCTACCGGTACCTACCACATGTACCAACCCCTAATTCAAAGACGGCACAAACAAGGAAAAATTCGTACCGTAGCACTTGTGAATCAAAGCATTTGAAGCACAAGTGCGGTCGCCTGTGACGACATGACTTAACGAGCTGTCTTAGCTTGCCAGATGAAAAAAAATTTATGCGTGTGGTAGATAATTTTACATTTTTTTTAACTACAATAAAACGGACCGATCGATCAGGTTAAGCCAGGCTGGTTGGTCCGTGGACCCATCCACGGACCCAATCACATCTTTGCATACCAAAACCCCTACGTGCCTCGCAAAGCACGATAAGCCGTTGGTCCCGGCTGTCATTCGTGATCTTTGACAGTTGTTACTGGTCGCCAGAAGCCCGAAATTCTGACAACCAGTCTTACCGTATTCTCTAGTAACTGGGACGCGAAGGTCAGATAAGCTAGTCGCTCCTTGTAAAATACTGTAACTTTTTCAGTTGCTTCCGGTTAGATTGCAAGCCAACCCGAACATGGTTGGGAAAGGGCTAGGCAGATGATGATGCATTCCCACCTACTTATTGTGGTTTCAATAGCATATAAAGTCAAAATGCACAACACAAATGGTTAGTTATTTTTCGTTGCACAAAGGGAAGTAGCACTTGCAGTATCAAAGAGTTTTGATACTTTGGTTAGATCGGCCTTTGTAGCGTCAGTTTGAGCGAGTTAACTGTCCAGTGTTTTTAAAAATTGTTATGTTCTGTTTTCTGTTTCGATTTTATCTATATGTCATGGCTAATAGCCGAAGTGCGGCTACACCTGGTTTTAGACGGATAAAACTAGGTGCAGCCGGCCACATGCGGTTCATGTTTACTTCGGGTGACATTGCATGGTTGCGGTCGGTCGATAAGCGACGTAGGATGCAAGAGCGAGCGAAGGGCACCTACGATGCTAGACCTAGTTGTACTCGGCTAAAACTAGGTGTAGCCGTACTTCAGCTATTAGCCGTAACTTAGATAGGTATCTAATGTAATAAAGCTGAAGAGTTTGTTTGTTTGAACGTGCTTATCTCTGGAACTCCAGTCGGATTTGGTAAATTTCTTGCATTTGATAGCCCAATTCTTGAGGATGATTACCTATAGGCTATAAATTATCATCACGCTGCCACCCTTAGAAGCCGAGCAAAAAGAAAAAAGTCAGGAAGAACGCTAAGCGAAAACGAAGTACCTAGGTAATAGCGGGGCGGGCGATGCGATGCGACGCGGCGGGTTGGGGGAACAAGAAATTTCACGCGGAAAAAGTCGCGGGCAGAAGCTAGTAAAATAATTTATAAGTATTATCTTAGTCATTAAAGAGAGATTCTGAGTTTACTAAGTTTAGTTAGGTAGGTGTCTAGGTAATAATAATATCAGGATCGTCGCGTCGTTTTGACAATTAGTCTTGAATTATATAGATACGTATTTACATATACTTGCTCCTGACCCCTTTTCCGTCTTCATATCTTCTCATAAAAACACATGAATAATTCAATTCACCCACACCCAATAACCAGATCTCCTAACCCTTCAACTTTCCCATGAAAACTAGACATTCCTTTTGATTTTTTCCATAACACTTCAAAAAAGACTAACTTATAAAAACTAGACGCTCCATGAATTTATCTCAGAGCCAAACCAACCCTAAAAAAAATCACGCCCAAATCTCATAATTTCCCGTGACCACAAGCAGACATAACTTACAAGCTCTACGTATCAATAGCGTTCTGCATGGGCGTCACGCTGTGCCAGCGACAAGCGGTCGTAAATCACGCTATAACCGCTCAGAAACGCCTCCGGCGATGACCGACGGAGTCACTTACAGAAAACGCCTACAAAACGCGTGTTGTCCTGCGGCTGGTGTCGGTTTGAGAGTTAACTGTCGTTTGAGCGGTGGTTTAGGGGTTGTAGTTATCAATTGAAGCTGATAGTATTACGTAATGGGTGTTTTGTAGAGGTAATTTGTCTTTGGGTCATGTGTAAGGGCTTAAAGCTTGTCTCTGTAAGGGGTGGCAAGTTCCTTACCAAGCTTTGAAGGTCGAGCTGAAGTCCACGTCGAGCTGAAGTCTGAAGAAGTTTTGAGTTTTCGCCAATGTCCATTTATGACTCAGGCCGCTAGACAATATTTTGTATCTTCGGGCAAAAGAATTTTGACAATAAATTACCTATTTGTCTTTCAGTTCATCTACAGCTTGTGTTATTGTTATGATGGCCTATCCTATAGCATCTCCAAATGCTTCCACCGTAATCCAAATTCACGCACAATCGTGCAAGTAGCTGCAATCAATAACGTAATTAACCTGCACGCTCTAACAATACGAACTAACAGCCCAATTATAATAACAACGCATTATCTTCAGCTTAACGCGCGGCGCCATTGTGCCCGGTTGACGTTTGTTTTGGCGCCAAACGACTGCTGCTGACACCGTCAAAATGGAGATTATTCATGGACCTATACCATTGTTGGGGTCGCGTTCGTCGAGTTTATGAAATTTATATCGACACAGCCAGAGATTATCGACGCATTGTTGTAAAGGATTTGAATTTTGTAAACGAATGTGGGAAATAGGGCGCGTGCCGCTGACAGTTATATTAATAATGGCGATGACGTTTTTTTAATGTAAATAGTGGGTCAAATATAATATTTAGCGGATTGTTAGTGTGTCCATTT
This sequence comes from Gortyna flavago, assembly GCA_963669345.1. Classification (NCBI taxonomy): domain Eukaryota; kingdom Metazoa; phylum Arthropoda; class Insecta; order Lepidoptera; family Noctuidae; genus Gortyna; species Gortyna flavago. Next base: position 16,691,973 of record OY770142.1, read on the forward strand.
TGTAGATAACATTTATTTTTAAACTAGCTTATGCCCACTATTTCGTCCACGTCAAATTTCTTGTTTTAATTTTTTGTTTCGGAATCTGGCAAAGCTGTTTTTTTTTTTCGTGATTTCAGAGTTTGTCCCAGTGAAAGTCGTTCAGTTCGATGGTCGAATAAGCACCTCGTTAAAGTCTGTTGGGTCAATTTTGAAACACCTTAAGTATATAGTGTATCATTTAGGAATTATAACCTATAGCCATTTAGACATATCTCCACATTGAAATCTCAGACCAAATAAAAAACCAAGACAGAACGCTAAGAACGATGCAGTGAGGCATGCCAAATTACGTCTCCGCTCTGTGCATACACGCCCACACGCACACATTTACAACTATTTACAATCAAACTACATCTCACTAAGTGCACACATATTTACGAAACCGGCCTCACTTTACTGTTGACAGCCCTCTGTCTTGGTTTTTTATTTGGTCTGAGATTGAAATATATATTACTCTTTTGAAATCATTGTATCTCCATGTATTGTGGTTGGTAGTATACTAGCTATGGTAGCTACTAAAATAACTTGAGATCCACATGATTATCTTGCGATCGACTCATAAAGAATGGGAGAATCAGCAATACCTAATAACGATATTATTATATTATTATAATTAAATAATACACTATTTCACGAGGTGGGGGGGCGGCGGTCGGAGGGGGGTCTCAGGGGATCAGACCGTAATAAATCGTAATTATTATCTCTAGTGTCTCTAGCAACTTTTGTTTTAATTTCCTTTGTTTCAACTCTTGTTTCTCCTCTCTTCCAATATTTATTTTTACTTGTCATTTAGCCTTGTCATTGTCGTTCAAATCATTTTCCCTCTTAAAACGTTCTGTATTTTAATTGATTCTTTTCGGTTGGTTTAAGTGTATTTAATTTGAAGTTAAATCCTCTGCTACCGGCCTACCGGTCCGGTCAGCCGGGCCGCCCCCGGCCACTGTCAGACGCACGCTTGGCGCGTGCATCCATCGCTAAACGTTGTATTATCTGTATTGAGTTCGGACACTTTTCTGATAATCTTTATGGACTTATATTGTTTCGTGACATAAGTGTTTTGCAGATTTTTTGTTTTAGTCGGTAAGTATGTGTAGTATATTGTGACGAAAGAAAACAATAAGTTACTGGCAACACCATTTTAATAAAGGGAATAAAGAAAAGTAGGGCTAGCAACCCGACACACTCCATTTTTTCCTTCCGCTTCAATATACAACTCATAAATTCATTAAAACCTATTTTGGTATTCAAGTGTTTCATTTTGGGCAATATTGTTATACAAGGCGTATACACACCAAATGGCGACGAGGATGAACAATTTCGAAGCTTAAAAGGTACATTTTACGGCTGAAACATGGCCAACGATTTTCGCATAGACGCGTTCAAACAAGATGGCGATATCTTGTGTTTTTTGGAAAGGATAGAGCAGTATTTTGAAGCGAATGAGACTAAAACTGAAAAAAGATGCTCAATATTATTAATAAGTCTTCACGAGGATGTATACAAAATTGTAAAAAGCATGTGTCATCCGAAGATGCCCAAGGAGTTGTCGTATGAGGAGCTGCAGAATTTGTTAAAACTAAGGTTCGAGAAAAGAATTTCGCATTTTAGAAAAAGGATTCAATTCGAAAAATTACAGCAATTGGAAGGGGAGAGTATAGCCAAATGGTATGCTCGTGTTAGAGAATTTGCCGCGGGATGCAATTTTACGAATACATTAGAAGAACGTGTTAAGGATAAATTCGTTACGAGTCTGCGTCCAGGACCAATCCAGGAAAAATTATGCGAACAAGATGTTTCCAAGACGGTGACATTTTTAGTAGATACAGCACTGAATAAGGAAATGGCTTTGAAGGAGGTGCAGGGAGTGCATCAAGTAGATCAGAACGGACGTGCCAAGACGAATAAAAGTTCCCACAACACATTTAAAAAGACAGAAAAGAAACAGGATGGTGAGTCATCGTTATTAAAATGCATTCATTGTGGTAAACCAAACCATAGTTTTTCAAAATGTAAATTTAAGTCATTTAAATGTAAAATATGTAACAAAATTGGACACCTAGCTATTGTATGTAAGAGTAAGGGTCAAACTCATAATGTAGAGGTAAATGAAGATACTTTCAATAATAATTCTATTGATATCTTTGCAATAGAGAAAAATGTTAACTATGTTTTACCAATATCAATTAAATGTTGTATTGATAACAAACCGGTCCAAATGGAACTGGACACCGGTGCTGCAATTTCATGTTTACCTGAAAACATTTATTTATCAAAATTTTCTCACATTAAATTAGAAAATTCAGATATTGAATTAAAAACATATAATGGTCATATTTTAAAACCAGTTGGAGAAATAAACTGTAGAATTAAGGTAAAAGATAAAGAGGTGAATTGTAGTATGGTTATTGTTAAAAATGGTTGTAAAATTTTATTTGGTAGAGATTTAATTCAGAAATTCAATTTAGACATTTCAAATGTTTTAAAAATTAACTATGTGCAAAATACAGAAGAGAAATTGCAATTATTGTTACAGGAATTTGAAATAGTATTTAAAAATGAGTTAGGCATTATTAAAGGTGAGGAAATTACATTAGAGTTAATTGATAAAAATGTAAAGCCTATTTTTCACAAACCGAGGCCAGTACCTTATGCTTTTAAAGAACAGGTTGAATCTGAATTAACTAGATTAGAGAAAGAAGGTGTTATTACAAAAGCAGAAACTTCCCAATGGGGGACACCTTTAGTTCCAGTGTTGAAGGAAAATAATAAAATAAGATTATGTGCAAATTACAAAATTACTGTGAATAAACATATTAAAGATGTTAACCATCCTTTACCTAGAATTGAGGACATTTTTACTGCATTACAAGGTGGTACATCATTTTCAAAATTAGATTTAAGAAATGCATTTAATCATTTGTGTTTAAGTAAGGAGAGTAGTGAACTCTTAGCTTGGTCAACACCAAAAGGAATATACCGAGTAAATAGATTGCCATATGGTACAAAGCCAGCTAGTGCTATTTTTCAAAACAAACTTGAGAAAGTATTGTTAGGGGCCCGGGGTGTTGTAAATTTCATTGATGACGTCCTAGTCACAGGTACTAATGATGTTGAACATTTAGAAAATCTAAAGGAAGTTTTAAGAAGATTCCAGGAGGCAGGTATTCGTTTAAATAAAAGTAAATGTGAATTTATGCAACCTAAAATAAAATATTTAGGACATTTTATTTCAAAGAGTGGATTATCCAAAGACATGTCAAAAGTTGACTCGGTTGTTAATGCACCAGCGCCTAAAAATGTTTCAGAGGTTCGTTCATGGCTAGGAATGGTAAATTATTATGGTAAATTCATTTACAACTTATCTATAAAACTAAAGCCTTTATATGATTTATTACAAAAAAATTACAAATTTTATTGGAATAGAGAATGTCAAAAGAGTTTCAATACAATTAAGAAGGATATCATTTCTGATAATGTTTTAATCCATTACAGTAGAGATATGCCTTTACGTTTAGCTTGTGATGCTTCACAAAATGGAATAGGGGCAGTTTTAAGCCACATTTTGCCAGATGGGTCAGACAGGCCAATTAGTTTCATTTCTAGAGTTTTCTCAAAGGCTGAGAAGAGTTATTCTATGATTCATAAAGAAGCGCTTGCAATTTATTGGGCAGTGCAAAAATTCTATCAATATTTAATTGGTAGAAAGTTTGAGTTATTATCAGATCACAAACCGTTATTAGCATTATTTGGTGAGCACAAGAGTTTACCACAAATGGCAGCAGGTCGTCTGCAAAGATGGTCATTATATTTGTCAAGTTTTGATTATACATTCAAACATGTTAAAGGTATAGAAAATGTTAAAGCAGATTGTATGTCAAGATTGCCATTACCATCAACCATTTCAGATAATAACAAGAAGGAATGTGATTACATAAATTTTATTGAAGATCAGAATGTTATAGATTTAAATTTAGTACGTTCAGAAACTAGAAAGGATCCAGTTTTGAGTAGTGTTTATAACATGATCAGGTATGGATTTCCAAAACATGTGAATAGTGAAGTCTTGAAACCATTCTTAAACAGAAAAAGTGAACTTTATATTGAAAACGGGATTATCATGTGGGGTTATAGAGTAGTAATACCTAATAAATTACAAAAAAGTATGTTACATGAACTTCATGTTTCACATGAAGGCATTGTTAAAATGAAGAATAATGCTAGATCCTATTTTTGGTTTCCTAATTTAGACAGTACTATTGAAAATTTTGTTAAATCCTGTCAAGTCTGTATGTCTGCTAGACCAGAACCACAAAAATCTAAAGTTATAACATGGCCAAAAGCTAATTTTCCATATGAAAGAGTACATGCTGATTTTTTAGGACCTATAAATGGTAAAATGATATTAATAATAATAGATTGTTACACTAAGTGGCCAGAAGCATTTATAGTAAAGAATTTAGAATCTAATACAACAGTAGAAAAATTCAGAGAATGTTTTAGTAGATTTGGTTTGCCTAAAGTAGTGGTTACAGATAATGCTGCTACATTTTGTTCTACAGAATTTTCTGAATTTCTATCTAAAAATGGTATTCAACATGAAACTTCTCCACCATTCCATCCTGCAACAAATGGGTTTGCAGAAAATGCTGTAAAAAGTTTTAAAAATGCTATGTACAAGTCTTTAAATGATGTTAGTAATAGAAATGTGTCATTTGTAACTTTAATGAACAGATATTTATTTCATTACAGAAATTCAATTCATTGCATTACAAATATTTCACCATCGGAAGCTATGTTTAATAGAAAACTAAGATCTAGATTAGATTTGTTGTCCACTAAAAAAGATAAAAAACAGTGTAATGTAGGAAAAAGAGAAGAAAAATTTAGAGAGGGAGAGTATGCTTACTGTAGGGACTACAGAAATCCTAATAAAAAGAAATTTGTTAAATGTGTAATTGATGAGGTATTGGGACAAAGAACTTATTTATGTAGAGTTCTAGAAGAGAACTTAATTTGGAAACGTCATTTAGACCAGATTATAAGTTCTTGGACTCAAGACCAAAAGGAAGAATTAAATGAAACCAGTGTTGTAGTAGATGATAGTTTATTGCAGGATTCTGGGGATTTAAGAGATAATCATTGTGATAAGCAAATAGTTCCTAATGATGAATCTAATGTTATTGTAGATGAGCCAATTTCAGAGATATTGCAAGAAGCAAATGATAATGTTAATGTTATACCTGAAGGTTTTAATAAAATCTCTGAAGTTAGCCCACATACTTCAAATACTTACCAGGATACAAAAACTTGTAACAGTACATACAAAAACTTACCTGTAAATCAACCCATTGTTTCTTGTAGTAATGAGAATCAAACTTTGAGGCGTTCTGATAGACAGAGGAAAGCACCTCAACGTTTAAATTTGTAAAGGGGGAGTATTGTAGTATATTGTGACGAAAGAAAACAATAAGTTACTGGCAACACCATTTTAATAAAGGGAATAAAGAAAAGTAGGGCTAGCAACCCGACACACTCCATTTTTTCCTTCCGCTTCAATATACAACTCATAAATTCATTAAAACCTATTTTGGTATTCAAGTGTTTCATTTTGGGCAATATTGTTATACAAGGCGTATACACACCATATGGTATGATAGAAGGATTTTTTGTTTCATTCAAGTTTTCTATGACCAAGTGGGAATTGGTAGGTATATATAGGTACCTAACTAACGAGTCAGAAGGCATCGCTGCTAGTCATGAAGAACATTAAGTTTCTGGCAAATTATCGAATGACCGAATGTATTAGGTACCAAGTAGTAAGATTTGACTAAGTATTGAATTAGCATCTCGAAATCTACACTAGGAATTCGAAAATTGAACATATTACTTAGGAGCCAGCAGCCGGCAGGTAAGTCCAGCCCACTCATTCAGTCTGACTTAACAAAGCCATCAGCAATAGGAACCAAAACGCTAAAACCGTGCATATTCATGCAATTTAAATAGCCCAGCAATAAAGACGGACTCGGCCACAATTTCCCGACTGTTTGACGTTCGCGATAAGCAAACAGAGGGCGCATTCATTCAACTTAAGTAAATTTCGATGTTCGCGCGCACAGCCACCGGGGCACCGGGGCCTCGCTCCTCTCAAATAAACTTTGATTTAATAATGCTAATGGCTATTTTAATGACTGCTGTTTTATGTGTATTTTTCGAAATTGCTGTGGTTTGATTCTGTTTCAAAAGTCGGTTCAGGCGCATTTTATCATTCATCTTTACCAAATCCGGTTTTATCATTCATCTTTACCAAATCCGGTTTTATCATTAATCTTTACCAAATCCGGTTTTATCATTCATCTTTACCAAATCCGGTTTTACCAAGTCCGGTCGGACTAGGAATCAATTCAATCATGGAAAACGTACAAATCGTGCTTCATTATTTCATTCTTCTAATCACATTCTAATCAAACGCCCCTAATAAACTTGTTATAGGCAAATTAGAATGTTACAAAAAAAAAATGTCTAAATTTCAACACCACCATCAAAACCGTGAGAGCTGCCAAAAAAAGTTGGAAACAAAAGCTTCAGCTCATTGTCTATGGTCACGAAGTCTATGGTCTTGTCTCCGGCGGATGCGCGCATGCGGGCGCCCGACACGTTTAATGAGAGGAATGAGATAATGGTGCTTCATGAAACAATAGCCTGTCGGCGATGTTCGTTCGGCCGATGTCAAGTAGCCCCCGGAAAAATTATCATGTTTGTGTCAGACAACTGTTGATGGGACCACAGAAGTTGTTCCTAATGTTTTTGTTGACTGGCCCGTTGGTCTCGTGGTTTCAAGCGCAACTTCTGAGCGTGGGGTCCTGGGTTCGATTCCCAGGTTGGGCAAAGTATTAATGGATTTTCCATTAGGATGTTCTTAGTAACCGCTTGGAGTTTGGAAGTTGGCGGTTTAATACCTACCCCCGTGCCTCGGAAAGCACGTAGGTAAAGCTGTTGGCCCTGCGCCTGATCTCTCTTCGGTCGTGTCGGATTGCCGTCCCATCGGAATAAGAGAGTAAAGGAACAGAGAGTGCACCTGTATCTGCGTACACACTTGCACTATAATATCTCCTGCGTACCTGGCTAATCTCCGTTGAGATTGCCACCGTGTCCGAACAAACCTCAGCACCTTTTTAAAATGTATTATACAAATAAATTATTTGATTTGATTTGATTTGACCCCACCCTTGACTGATCTTTGAGAAAACTCTGCGAAGAAGACCATTTTCATCACTAGTTAATATCCTTTCGCAATATCAGATTCAAGGCAAACCAAATATGTTGCAGTCAAAACTCTTAACCAGTCAAAAGTACTATTGACTGGCAAAATCAGTCAAAAGTACTTTTGACCGTATGCTTTAGTCAATAATACTTTTGACTGAAAATTATTGGTTATTAGTACTTTTGACTGCAAATTTGCGGTTAAAAGTACTTTTGACTGACGCTCTTCGTCAAAAGTAGTTTTAACTGCAATAAAGCATCAGTCAAAAGCACTATTAACTCGTTAGATGTGAATAAAAAAGATATATATTAAATGTGAAATCGTTTATTACGAAAAATTTGGCATTACAATCAATACAATGAAAACATACACTTATAAATTATCATTAAAATAGGTAATCAGAAAATTCACAGGTTATAAAAACACAGTACCTATATTACGTTAATTCAATGATGTTAAAGCGTTTTAGTCTACTGTGTGTGTTCTTTCTTTTCGTAGTCACTCATTTTTGTTCTAATAGCTGATATTAGAACAAAAATGAGTGACTAATAAGACGTTCTCAACTAATAATGAGTAATATAAAAAATTATAAGTGCGTTTGTCGTTATTTTTATCGACCACCTTAACTTTTTAAGAGTTTTGACTGATACAACCAGTCAAAACCATTTTTGACGGAATCACTTAGACAAAAGTACTTTTAACCAGCTCCATTGGGCAAAAGTACTATTAACTGTTATTTCAGTCAAAAGTATTATTGACTAAAGCACACGGTCAAAAGTACTTTTGACTGATTTTGCCAGTCAATAGTACTTTTGACTGGTTAAGAGTTTTGACTGCAACATATACATCAATAAAATCTACGTAAAAAAGTAACAAAACCCATTTTCACCAGATTGTGGTTTTACCAAAAGGTTTTTTTCCCCAAAACCCCGAAGTACCTATCATCAATGAAATAATATTTACATTCTCATCATAATTATTTAACGTAACCAGATTGAAAGCCGTCGGCGAATCCCTCTGAGCTTATAATGTACCAGTAATCCCACTCGAGGTTTTTTTAAATCCATAATCGGCGTGGGATTTCAATAAGCTTCCTGTCACGGGCCCGAAATCATCTGCCTTATTTCGGTTATTAAAAATTTATCTGGTTTTATAAATGCAGCGGTTTTCATTTTACAGGTTTCGAATTCCGTAGGTATATGTTCATGAGTGCATTTTTTTGGGTAAAATAAAAAAAACGATTTGACGTTGCTAATGAAACAGGGATATGTAGGATTGTGGTGGTTTTACGTTTGTTTCGAGCTGGAACTACAATATTGTTCAGCCGATCGTTTCTCCGAACCATTAGATATCATTGATTCGCTAAGAAAACAGGCTGTTTATGAAATTCTGGCCTGAAAACATTTGCTGCCTTGTAATATTATTCACAACTAGCCCTGGAGGCCTACCATGATCTATTTAAAAACGATTCAAAAGCAAGACATTTCAATTTAGGTTCTTAAACTGCATCGCTCACAGTCGTACCATGACGTCCTATACGCTCAGCGGCATTTGGATCGTTGAAAGTGAATGAGCGTTAAGAGCTCGTGGTAGGTATCTTGATGGCACAGCCTAAATTGAATCGTTAAACTGACGTCATGGTACGAATTAGAAGAACCTGTTCAGTTTAGGTCCTAAAGTGGATCGCGTTAAGAGCTCGTGGTATCCTGATCGCTGTATTTCTAAATGTCTTGTATCCAGCAGACCTTAGATGATTACTTCCTCAACTGTAATAAAGGAACTCTAAAATCATGCATCACCATTATCTTCGCTATCATTATACTTCTAAAATTATACCAAAAGACCGCGGCCTCAATGCGGCCAACATGTCAAAACAAATTTGAAAAAAAGTTTTGATTCGTTTCCCGCGTTTAATAACCGCGAAAATTATTGCCTGGCCTTTCGCTCGAGTTGCCAGCACAAAGCAATATATTTGAGATTAAATTTTATGAATGGCAAGGTTTTTGCAAGGCATTGTGAAGGATTAATAGTACCTATCTTAAGCGGATGATACACCTGACACAGCCCTTTGTGGCACAGGTAAGGGGCATTATTTGAATTGTAATGTTCCATTGTTAATATTGCGGTGTTTGCGTAGGATCTTAAGGGATTTTTTTGTGATTATTTCGCAAATTATAGATACCTACCAATTCGGACAGAAGCGTTTTTTGTCATATTGGGTAGATTCTTGCTTGCATTTTGAGTCTAAACTTAAACTAGGTCTGTATTCAAACGATTTATAGGACGTATAGGTTATCTATTCTAAGTTCTTGCCTAGTTTTTCTAAGTACATAAATTGTGTAAGTACTTAATACGAAATGTTTATCAAATCTCAACATCAAAGTATATTTGTCTAAACGCACAGTCGTCAAAACTCGACAAGCAACATTTTAAACCAACTTTAATAAGCATACAACTTACAAATATTAATTTGGTGGATTGATGTGTAAATATTAGCGGTACGAGTCACGGTCGACGGGCAGGGGTCGGAGTTACATTAAACGATACTTAAAGCTTATGTACAGTTCATGTAATTGCTTAGATTTGACGTTTTATATAAGTAGACGATATGATCTATGTCGTGGGTGGATTACCTAAACGAACTTAGAATTCCCTCGATCAGTGAGCAAACTTCAGGTAAATATATTGCCCTGAATGGTAAAGCTGAATTGTAATATTAAAGCTTAGCAGAATTATCAGCAAAATACATAATCCGATTTTTAAATTAAACATAAGGTGACGTAGACTACAGCAAAGATAAGAATACAATATACGTAGAAATCAAAAGATTCACTATCACCTGAAAAAACACTGTCTACTTATAAGGATTTATTTGTAACCAACATTCACTCACGTAGGTACCCCTACTTTTCGCCATCTTCATTTTGCATTTGTCAAATCAGTTTTTGCCCTTGAATTTGAAATTCTTCTTCGGAATAAGATCGAAAATCGTTAGTTAAAAAGTTTTGTGATTGCACGTAGAAGTCTTTTTGGTCAATATTTTTATAAGTTACTAAATAAATGAAGCTCATTGATGCGCTGTCATAGCGCAGAGCCGTGTTTACTCAGCGCGCCGTCGGATGCAGAGGTTTCGATACAATAATGTGCGACAATCAGCCATTGTGAAAGCTGCGGAGACTGACAAATCAGTGACACGCCGTACGTTTTTAAATGAATCGACGACGGGACCGTTTATTTAATAATTCTAACGGTATTTTAGTTATCAGATAGGTATTCATTATTGATGCCGTTTATAAATAAGCCAAGCAGCATTTTGTTTTTTCAATCCATTCTTATTCAGCCAAGTTTCTCCATCAGTAAGCTTGTGGCTACTGTAATTTTCTGGGAATAGGTACAAATATGGTGTAGTTCAAAACAAAAATTAAAATCCTCATAAAAATTATAGAAACGTGAATACACACACACTTACCTCCTTCTAAACTGGTCATATATTTGAGCTACTGCTCTGCTCCCTGTAAAATCCTAAGAATTGATTTACCAACACTCTTAATGTACACTCAAGCACGCAACTGAGCCCAAATACGGGCCATTGTCAGTAAACGTTTCAAATATTAAAACGTCAAACTCATCGCTGGAAAAAATGACTGCAGCAAATGAAGAGCTAAACAAACACGAGTGCATCTTTATTTATAATAATTGTCGCTCGATATTCCGAGTCATGGTTCAGAGAAACGGAACACCTACGCGGGATCCATGTACCATACTATTTCTAATGACATAAAACGCCATTTCAAACCTTGTGGCGTGAGGGTTAGGTTTTAATTCGGACACCCATGTATTTCTGACGAAGGAAAGACATCGGCGCCAAAATTGACTTGTATTGTAACGATGACAGCTGACTGGGTGGCCGCTTTTTCGTTTTAATGAACGTATTTTTTTTTATGTATACATAATCAAATTATAAGTTAAAAAGTCCGTGTGAATGTTCCCTATAATTACCGAATAAATAAATAATTAAGAAAATACCGACGGAATCCAGTAGCGGGTCCACAGTTAGCATAGCATAATAGAAAAACATCACGCTTGGCAGCTAAGTGGGTGTAAACTCAAGCACGAAAGTCCTCGGACACACCCGAAATGTCTCATCACTCGACGAGTAACAACAGTCGTTTAGATGTAAAACAAATAAGTGAATGGCGCACTCGGGCGTAGAGTGCGTGCGAGCCAACACCGAGCATTATGCACAAGAAGATTGAAAGAAAGTACTCCACACGAGAGCGTCCAAGCCTCGCCGGAGTGCAATAAGCGACGCCCGCCGTTGGGGCCCGTTCATTAACTCTCACCTCCTACATATTATAACCTAGCGAGCATCATTCCTGAACGCAGCACAAAAGCGCGCGTCACTGCTGCCAACGTTCCCACAACGAAGCACCACAGAGTAAACAGAAAAAAACGACCAATAAACAGTCTAGTGGCTAGTATTTAGTAACTATGTAACGATTTTGTTTTTTTAACGGATGTATGTATCAACAATAAGTTGGCGCGCTGAACTTAATGTTTGGTATCGTAACGGGAGGAGATCTTGGTACGGGGGAGCACACATCCATTTCAAAGAATAAACACGAGGAAACGCTCTCGATGTATAAATAATAAATAAAGTGTATATTTCGCTGCGTCGTCGGGAGCGTGCGTAGACAAAGGCTGGCCGCTCGGTGGGGCAAACAGCGAATGTTTATTCTTTCGTCATTAAGGTGGAGTGTTGACCGGGCTCGGCCTAGCGCTAATTTCAGGGAGGCACTGACTTCGCTTGTTGACTCGTCACGCGTTTGGGATGGGATTAGCGCGTTAATTGCTATCGTTCCCTGAATCATAGCAATGTTTGAATGGATTAAAAAGCTGGAAGTCATTGGGACCGCTCTGAACTCAACCAGTCAGAATTTGATGTGAAATTGTGAAAGTGTTAATGATGATACATTTGATAAGCGTAGGTAGCTAGGTACATAAATATTTAAGTGTGCCTTACTATAAGTAGGTAACTGTACTTATAATTATTTCAAATGCAATTGTATGTACAGACGCCAGCACATCAAGCTAGGTACCCGAAACAGTAAAATTTTCCCAATCAACTTTGAAACTTATGCTTTAGCGATAAAGTTGAAAATCTATTACAGAAATTTGACAGATTGTAGTAGCTTGATGTGCTGGCGTCTGTACAGTCTAAAACATTAAGTTGTAGGGCTTAATTTACTACCTACTCCTTATTCTCTCAATGGGGTTCCCAAGCAGTTAGGTAGTAGTTAATTATATAGATACCTACGTTTTTATCATTGTTGAAAGACCATTGTCAGAGGGAAAATGGTTTTAGCAATAGCTTTTACGACTTCTTCATACTACTAACTTGTCATTAAACGCAAACGCTTGCAACGAATGTGACGCCGTTTTTATTTTCCGTAATGTTGGTAGTTAGGTATTCGATGATTCGAATACGGAAGTGTTGCAATTTTCCTAAGAAAACTTCAACGTGGTAGAATCTCATTGGGAATTAAAAACCATCATAGGCGAAACCAAAAGGGTTATTTATTACTGTATTCTTTAGCTAAATTATTTGTTGCAGGTCAAAATATGGTTTCAAAATCATCGCTACAAATGTAAGAGACAAGCGAAGGAGAAAGCGATGGCGGAGCAGAACCAACACAATCAGGTGAGTCCAGTTAAATAAATTTTGATAAACATCTGTGCATACTTTAATAAAATTAGTACAAGCTTCAGCATGGAAATCATTAATAGAAGTTGAATCTGGTAAGTTAGCATTAGAAACGAAGAGAACGAAGATTGGTACTCTCTACCTTTTTTTTTTTAAGTATGGGAAATCATCAAATGACCCCTCCCGCTCTGGGTGGAGCAGAAGGGAGTGTCATACTCTTACTGACTAAAACCCATCCGTGTTCCTTCCTTAGCCCTTTATGTTCCGGGGTAGCGGTAATTAACCCTTTCGGACAATCCCGCTGCCCCAGCAGGCTTCGGCCCTAATGAGCCCCTCCTTCGATGCTGACATCTCTTTGAGGCGCGCGTGGAACACATACGCGCCGTCCAGCACGGGCCTGGTCCTGATCGGACGGCGAGCTACCCATTACTCGCCATCCGCAGGCCCGCGCCTACGGTGGCCGGGAGTCGTCACGCAGCTCCCGACGCCCGGGGCGTCTCTCGTCGGACGGCTCTCGAGGCTCTCTCCCTCGCCCATCCCGCCACCTCCTTCGCTAGCATGACTGCTTCGCAGAAGGAGGTGACTGCCTCCCACTCCCTCTCGCCCCGGACCATAGCTTGAACCAGGGCCGGACGCGAGAGGTCGCCGCCGCTGCCGATCGCCTCTACGAGGACATGGCGGTGCTCTGCCCAAGCGGGACAGACCTCCACCGTATGCTCCACCGTGTCCTCTGGGCGATCGTCGCAATGGTGACACCCGGGCGTTTCCTCCCGCCTGATGATGAGCAGGAACCTCCCGAAATATCCGTGTCCGGTGAGGACCTGCGTCAGGCGGCCCTGGAACTCTCTACCTGCGTCTGTGTTTCCAAGCGCATACAACCCGAATCTCTTCAAAGTGAGAGTGAATAGGCTTCTTCTGGATAAACTCACTCCATCGTCGACTTTGTCTCTGTCACCTCTGACCTAGACTAGAATAAAGAGCAAACCCATCTCAAATAAAATAAATAAAAAAAGTATTATTATTTCGTAATACTACGATAAAAACATATTATTTATGGACTTTCTGGTGAACTATGGGAAAAAAGATTTCCCATAGTCCACCTAGGTGGACTAGCCGGGTGGACCATGGGCAATACACGTATTATGATGTACCTACATGAAACGGAGCCTTCTATCTAACTATCTTAAACTTGGAACTTATGTAAAATGCCTAGCGAACGTGGGTTGTTTGCGAAAATGACATATGTAATTACACCGAAATCCGTTTTGATTAGTAACATAAAATGATTTAAGTATTCAAAAGCATGTTGCTTTGTTTGGTATTTGTTCCTTGCAATTTTATTTTGGTCTTTCAAAAATTCATTTCCGACCCCTTACAATTTTTTATCACAAAAATTCGCAGTTTGATCTTCCGACGTGACATTATTAATTCATAAAACTTTACACAATGCTAATGAATAATGAATATTAACGTGTAAGCGATAATAATCGTCCGCTGACGTGACGCCAAGGGTCGCCCTGTTTGCAAAGGCGATAGACTTGCCCACTTGATAGCAATCTCCTGCTGCGCTCCTCAATGGGTAACAAAATACGGGACCCGCACTTTCCAAATCTGGCAACCCCGTGACAATTAGAATTAGCTATATTTCGCGGGAACATAGGACTGCCGTGCGAAATGGTTGCCTTGAGAAATGTTATCTTTGCCTTTTTAAACTGACGATTGAAGAAACAATATGATCCAATATGATGATAATATTTTGATAGAACCAACAAACAAATTTTTCCATATCAAGGTAGACGCGAGTCACAAAAATTGCACAATGATGCGACATTTTGTCGGTTGGAAGCCTGAAAGGTCAAGACTTTAAGAGTAGGCACTTCTTTTATAACTCAAACTCAAAACTCAAACTCAAAGCATTTATTACAATTATACCATGTAAATGATAAATGATAAATTTTCTGAAGTAGGTTTGTACAAACACTTTTACACGTCAATCATATTTTTTTTATCTAGATGAGGTCGGCCTGCACCTAACGCACTTTTGAATTGTCAAAATTAAATAGTCGGTCAGTTAGAACAAGCTAGGTACTTGCCTATTCCAAAACGAATTGATTCTTTTAGACGTTATATTTACTACGCTAACTCACACAGTAGTGCAGTAATCCTGTCGTGTGTTATGTAGAACATTGGCTCAATTTTCGCGACGGGGGCGGGCGGACCGACGACCTTCTGATTGTTCGCTGGGCGCCGCCCGCCCTACTAATCACTTGCTCGTTTCCATGTGATTTCCATTATTGTGTGTTGTATTTATTTCATTCATTTTAATGTAGTTAGTTTTGTAAGAGGGATTCTCCAAACGTGTCTTTTATCAACAAAATCTTGTAAACAACTTGTGTCTGAGAACGTACAGCCCAAAATTGAAAAAATTGTGAAATGTAGGTATGTTTCCAATAGAGTAGGTATAATGAAACATTTTTAAAACTGCTCCTCTAAACGGGTCAAGTGGAGATTCGCATTATGTAGGTAGGTACGCACGACGACATATCAAGTTATATAATTTCCAGTAGAAGCTGACTTGCATTGTACGAAAAGCCTATACCTACAATGCGAGGTCAGCTAAAAGTGGAATTTAAAGATTTTTTACGTTTTTAATTACGGGAATTGGCCATCAATTTTTGCAAAGTTTGTGCAAATTTCCACTGACTTTTCTACCACTAATATTATTTACTCCTACAGTCATCTTCATCGCCCCGACGAGTAGCAGTTCCCGTCCTGGTGAAGGACGGGAAACCTTGCGGCTCCGGGGAGTCTTCGTCTCCAGCGCACAGCCACTGCGCCACCCCCACGTCGGGTTACTCCGCCCCGCAGCCGTCGCAGGCCGCGTGCAGCAACCCGCTCGTGTCCTCGTACCGCCAGCCCGCGGCCTACCAGCAGCAGTGCTCAGGCTACCTGCCGCTACAGGGCCGCGCTTGGTAGAAGTTCCCACAGCTTTATCACGAGACAATGTTCAAGGAAGAGATGTATTTCGATTAAGTCGAATGAATGTGGGTTTTTTTGTGTCCTTTCAGTTAGGCTGAATTATTTTAAGTATGCTGAATGTATTTTTCTGTGCTGTTTTTATTTTTTTTATTCATTAGTGTTGTAATTTAAAAATGATTTCCCAGAATTCGTGTTTAATTCAAATAAATGAGTTTGTGATTTTAGTTATAATTTTTTTAAATAGCAACTCATCAATGTTAAGTAAATTTTTATAAAAAGAGAAAAACAGCTTTATACTCATTTTACAATTTTCCTTGCTTCTTTTCGATTTCTATGTAGATACCTATTAGGTATTTGCAAGCAAATTATTTGAATGTTAGTTTGTATGTATGATAAAAGTCTAGAAACCACAAGTCTCCTCTAAGAACACTGTCTCTGGTGAAGCGTCGCTGGCTGCAGCTTCCAAAATGAACATTGATTAGAAAAATAGTGAAATTTCTAAAGTGTTGATGTGAAATGTGGACAAAGTCGGTAATAACCGCAGAACGGGAGGAGGGTAATGTGTAAATAATTAGAAATAGCTTTAGTTAAGCACACGTGAGGATTTGAATTGATTCTTTGTGATATTTTTTTTTACTGACATTACGACCTGAAGATAAAAATATTTTTTCAAATTTTTTTCAGTAGAATTATTGTATCTAGTTATAACTTTTGCGTGTTTTAAAAGTTAATATAAAAATGTTTTACTTTTGTAGATGTCACAGATTTTAAGTAAGTAAGTGTAGGTTTAAATATTTTTCTGTTCAGGTTGCAAATAAGAGTGCCAAACTTTCAATTTCATGATTGATGTCTCCGTTTTATACGATAAAAGCACAGTTGTTTTGCTTATTATATGTAATGAGTTTGATGGAGTGTTTCACCACCTACATTGATATTAACTTTCGTTCTCATCGGTACTTAGAAATAGCTGCGCCCCGTGGTTTCGCCCAATCGCTCGCATAAGTCTCGTTCCCGTGGTCATGTCGGGATAAAAAGTATCCTGTGTCCTAATCCAGGTCATGGTCTAGGTACCCATACAGCGTCAAATTTCATTCAAATCCGCAAAAGCGTTACAAATAAAAATACAAAAAATCATTTTTTTTCTCTATAGAATAGTTTAGATATACCTACCTAAATAACAAAATAAATATTTGCATTATTTTAATTATTTATTTATTTTTTCGGAAGTTGACGGGAAATTATTTTTTCCTAAAAAATACTGTAATTGCAATAATTACTATAATAAACGTTCTATAATCAGTATTTCATTTCAACACGGTGGTGAAAAACTCTGCGTCGGCTGTAGGTTACATTACTGTAAATAACTGATAAAGAAGTAGCAAATTGTTGTGTGAATAGAAAATAATTTAAAAAGAGTCAGTGTTTGCGTGTGTAGATAAATGTAAATAGTTGTGATCGCTCGTAGAATGATGAGCGGGTACGGGAGATATCCCTTGTGCAATCTCAGTCTATGGTATTAACTTGGTTGATGGAATAATCATTTTACAAAAAATAATGAACACTTGTAGTAGTACAAAAAAGTAAAAATCCACATAATTATTCTTAAATATCTTGAAATCGTGATTTTAAAATCAAAATCAACCAAGTTAAACATTTTAAAAATTATGTTACAAATGGTTTTTCTTACTTTAATTACAAGAATAAAAGTATCAAACAACGAATTTATAGTAATAATATCTACACAGGAGATTTCCATTTCAGTTTGATTTCTCTACATAAAGTTTTCATTTCAGTACCTATCTTTTTAATTTTATTCAATAATTTATTTTTTCATAAATAGCAGCAAATAAGATGATACCTAATAACTTTTAGACTTTTCATGAAATAGGTATTTTCGATCACTACTTACAATCGTATTGTGTACTTAAGTCAATTTTTATTTTTTTACTAACTAAAACCTGCGAATTGCTGCAATGTAAATATTAATTAAAACTAGTGGAGACTTTTTATTGTAAATGTCGGCAACATCGCGACAAGATGGCGGATTTTCCCGCGCAGTTCGACAAGGAAAATAATAGCAATAAGAATTTAATAAAAATTAGAGTAATTCGTCAGTTGTAACAAAATGGAGTTGTAATTAACGTTTTCAACTTAATTTATATGTTCTGAGAAATTAGGTCGATGTATAATTTGTAGGTTTAGGGGGAGTTAATAATTATTATTATGATAATTATAAATAATAGTATTAATGAGAAGGAATTTGTAACTATAATGAGGAAGGAGGTGTAATGAATTTCGATTTATAAAATTAATAAAATTAATGAGTTTTATTTGGACTTTCATTCGAGAACTTTCTTGAGCCCCTTTGATTCTCAAGTGGACCTCAAAGTGATGGGGTCAAGTCTTACGAGATCAGACATTTATATCTAGGTAGATCACTCGTAACTCAAGTACCTGTTCGCTTCAAAGAGAAAATGCTTACATCGAGTATGAGAAATTTGCATATTTTGATAGTAATTTTTGTCTATCTAAGTACTTTTTATTTTGAAAATATGGGCAAATAAAAATGGAAAGAATTTCCTGAAGAAAAATACCTGCTTTAGGTTTCAGATTTTTTTTTTATAAATGTAGGTACCTACCTACCTAAATAAAATAAGAAAATAAGTCATTGTTATATTAGAAGGGTGGGTAAGAGTTAATTCGGTGCAACAAAAAGCACTACACCATGTTCAACACATGACCAGCTATATACGGCACAATTGAAATGAAATGCCAAAAAAAAACTTGTACTTACTTAACTAAAAGAAGGATTAGGTAAGATATCATTATCATCCACAACCCGACTCATAATCTGCTTTATAAGCCTCTCTTTTCTTGGGCCAATCACCAGGCGCCTGTGCCAGCCTCATCCAGGTTGTGCCCGCGATGACAACAATGTCGTCTGACAACCTCGCCGCCAGACGACCGACATTTCGTCTTCCAGTCCTTGGACGTCACTTAAAACTTCTCGTAATTTAAAACGTTCAAAATCTAGTCGCAGTCTCATCTCAGCGACAAACAAATGTCAAAAACTTGTCAAAATGTACTGAAATTTGAGGCATTTTTGACAGATTGAGACTGAGATCAGACTGTGAACGTTCTTAAAATTACCAGAATTGCCCCTCTGGTGTTTTGCCCAACTCCATTTGAGTTCCATAATCTTCGTATCTCGACGCTTGGACTCGGTCTATTAGCCTGGTAAGATATTTAGAGCGTTTACGCCGTACGGCATTTCATACAAACTTTCAAGCCGTTGTTTTTCGAAACTTCATATATACGCATAAGCAGGATACAAAGGTCTAAAAACTTAGCAGAGAACATTTTCTTAAATCTCTTTGGATATAATTATAGAATCTAAGTTCTTCAACACAACTTGCTTAGGAAAAAGAGAGAATTTTTGAACAAAATTGAGATTATGACAAAAGTGAAATCACGTCTGTTCTTTTTGAATGGCAACCAAATTTCTTCTCTAGATTCACTGTTGGTCCGACATGGTGGTTGTAATTTTGAGTGAAAAATTGTTTGCGCTATGACGCGTGACGGTCCGGTAGCAAGTAGCTTAACACACTATAAGTAGCAATGATGGCTTTAATTTTGACAGTTCAACAACATTCATTGTATTATTTACTTTGTTGAGCAGACAACATTTTTCGAACATATTATGAAGCAATGGAATAAAAATTTCCTTCAAAATTATTTAGATTTTAGTAGATAGTTGTCACACAATTATGATGCTGTATTATACGTCTATGTCCTAAGTATTATTTGCCGTCATATACCTACGCTGTAGGTAAGTGTAAGAGGCTCGTGGGCCACAAGGGTCGTGTGAAGGTTAAGCTATGCATGCCGAGGTCGGTCCGTGGATGAGTGACCATCGATTACATTTATCGACACCCCTTCATGCCTTGAAAAGTAGGTACTAAAGTTTAACGTGTTAAACTTTGTAGATCATTGACTGTCGTTAGGTAGGTACCTGTAGTAGTCAGAATTTCGAAGGTCCAATCAGTCTTACCCTGGGTTGTGGAGTTCAGATATTAGGGTCGTCTCCATGTTAAACGCAGCTGATATTAAGCTGCATCCGGTTAAACCGGAATCCAACCCCAACATAGTTGGAAAAAGGCTAGGCAGATGATGAGGTAAGTACAGCCGGTCGATTCTGTTAGAATCTCACCGTGAGAAGTTAGGTGAAGTGAGCTGTCATTCCATCTGATGCTATAGGGATTGATACTAATGACAGCTCACTTTAAGCTCACTTCACCTGAGTTATCACGGTGAGATTTTTACAGAATAGCACTACTGCATGATCCTGTAGGTCACTTGCACTTTAAACACTTAATTTCAGCGATTAACAATACAAAAATATCGCAATCTGAGTCAATCACTCCCCTCGAACAATAAAAGTAACAAACGCTAACATCACCCCTATTCTAAACGTAAGCTCATTCTTATTGTCTTCAATATTCCCAGATTACGCCATAATCTTTCATAACTCGTATTACAGTTTATTTCGCATGGCAACACCGACTTTGAACGTCAGTCACGGCCCGCCAAAACGAAATAATAACATGGCCGCTCGCACCATTGAAAAAGCTTAAGCGAAATTTCACTTCTCTAAAATTTAAACCCTTGCTGTATTCACATAGAGAACATTTTCGCATAAACTACACATGGGGTTACATCGTTTGCATGTCGAGCAGTTATTTTGATAGAACAAAGGCGGCGTAGGGTAGGTACACGTGCGACTCGTTACGGGTCTCGCTAATAAAACGCTGGATTAAGTGAAACATACAGGTGAGGGTCGAAATTGAAAACTATTGGCCTCTCGAACAGATTATACGAGTATATTGCTAGGATTTGTGTCTCAGGTGACGGATAGGATGAACATTCTTTTAGGATTCACACACGAGGGTTTTTCTGAGGCGGGAGTAAGTAGGTATGTTTTGTTTTTTCAAAACAACACTTAGATTTTTAGGTAGTTAGGTACATACTTTTTGGTAGCGGGGCTGGGGGCTGACTACCCACATGTAGGTACGTCTAGAAGGTAAGCCCCGTTAGCAAAGTGGTAGACCTTGCTAATTAGCTATTGCCGCTATTCCTATTCCCGTATCAAAAAGCTAGAGACCAGTCACTAAAACCGAGTCAAGGGCAGCCGAATTGTTTTTATATTTATAACGGATGTTTTTAACGTGCACGTCTTTCTGCATCGTTCTCACATGTTTATTTTCAACATGAATGATGTAACCAACCCTTTTTTAACAATTTTATGATTTAAAAGAGTCCGTGGAGTTTCTTGCCCGATCTTCTCCTACTACCTACTACCGCCATAAAATGGGCAACTAGCCTAGCTTCATCTTTCTGACCCCTTAACAAATTGAAAAGTGCCTGTACCTAATTATTTAATTTGAAATAAATGCTTTGTGTTTTGTAAGTTAACCTGTAGAAGATAAGCAACGATGCGTAGGACCTTAGCCAAAAAATACTCCCAAAAAACATGCTTAACTTTTGCTTAGTAATACACATGTACCTATTACTCGTCTACTAAGTGTATTTCCCTTCCGGATAGAACAGACGATGATAAAAGATGGCGGGAGCAGCGATTGTGAGAAGCTCCATCGATCGTCAGATAGGGCACGTGTGTGTCGTGGGTTATTGTCCAAACTGCGGGAAAGGGTAGATTTTGATAAAAATGCGAAGTTTTTTAAATCGGAAGCAGTTGGTGTGAAAGGTGTAGGTAGTGGAGTTTTAGGTGTCTCACACGATATTTTATTTGGTAAAAGATATTCAGGATCAGATTATATCAGTCGAAAAAGAAGGTGAGGACGGCAGCACGAGCTTTGACTTCTACCGGAAGGACTGACCGAGATTAGGAGCGGTCAGAAGAGTGTGGAAAAGGGAGGAAAGGCATGAAATAAAATGTTGTAGATGGATGTGAGAAGGTAGTCTAAAACTAACGTGACTTACGTTTGCTCAGAATATTTTGAATGGTTCAATGAACTCATGATAGGAGCTATGTCGGGCGACTTTGTATCGAGGATGTCACAGATTGTCACAGGGATATTAATTATAAATAGTGTATCGTTATGAGCTTCGTTCTCTTGCAATACCGGGATCAATATAAGACAGCTCTTAACTGAAATATTTATTTTAGACTAGCTGCTGCCCGCGACTTCGTCCGCATGAAATCCTAACTAATCCTAACTTCCTAACTAATATTATAAAGATACAATATCGCTCGCCATACAAATTCATCTTAAGATACGAAAATATGAAATATTATTTATTATCTTCGTCATGTGTGATAGTCAATTGAATTGTATGGCGAGCGCCATACAATTCAATTGACTATCATGTGCCATTTATTTTTTTGATATTTTCAATGTACAGAATTTTTACTTCTACAGATTTATTATAAGTAGGTATAGATTATGATTTCTATCATAAAACTAGGTACCTATAGGTACTTATTTTACATTATGACGGCCTCTGTCAGCTTTCCGAGCTGACTCTCTATTCTTTGCTGAAAATCTAAAACAAAAACAATGGTTTGTTATTTTAACAAGTAAACCTTAACCTCCTTTTAAGCAGATAAGCCCGTGTTAGAAGACTCCGCTAAACATGACGTCATCAGCTAGAATATACGGGACGGTTACACGGGAAAGTCATGCCGGCCATGCAAGGTTTACACTACCTACATACCTACTTACCTAATTTGAAGATATCTACAAATAAATCTTTCGTATCGCCCACATAAAGCTCCAGTCAGATCGTTCTATGTCTACAACTCATCAAAATCGCTTTAAAAAAGTATATTCATGCAAAAAGTCCCCAATGAAAACAAGCCAAGGTTTCCCCCATTTCCCCCTCGCTGAAATACCGCGTATTGTGCGTGGGTACGCGATCTGTAAACAAATTTGTGAATATTATTCGTATTTATAGTACCCCATGAATACGGAAAGGGGTGAGATACCATTACGCCTTAAGATTTTCCATTCATGGGGCTAAGGAGGCCGTCTTACTTGAAATACATGGGGAGGGTTCCTGTAATTGCTGTAATTACTTATTGTGTTCAGGTATTTTATTGAGGTAGGTAGTTGTGTTTTCAATGAAGGGAAATGATACTATAGGAAGTTAGGAATCTAATAATGCATGACCAGAGGGCTGGGTCGTTCTTTTTTAACGTGTCAATGCAGCCCTCTTCTTGGCACGTTTCCGGATGACAGCGATGCGGACGAATAGGTACTTCGACGCCTAATAAGTATCCTTTGTTTTTGTATTTATTTGTTTGTTTTTTATTTTTATTTTGTATGTATCTAGTGTAAATAGTTAAATTTTCTCAAAAAAAAAAATGCATTACATACCTATAAAAAAAAAGCATCACATTTGTCATTTTGTTTCGTTTTTCTGAAGACAAGGTGGGGGGTTCAAACGTCAAAAATGTATGGTAAAACGTCGCTAATCACTAGGTACTTAACTTTAAGCAACGTTTAAGAATAAATGGGGTTTTTGTTTAGGCTTGGGCGAAAAATCTATGAAATACCTTTAACTAACTCTCCGCCCTAATTTACAAGTGCAGTAAGAAGGTTACTCGTAGTTTCGAGCGAGGATTCAGAATCTATGTATAAGTAGGTAACATAGGAAGGTAACTCAATCTTCCAAAAATCCTTCCTTACTGCGTTTCTAATTAGCGCGGCAGAACTGTAGCCTACACTACATTGTATTTTGTATCTAAGCCAAGGCAAAATTCATTCGTTACGCGAAATTAACCTCTTTCAAAACCCTCTTCTACAGTAGGTACCTAGGTCGTAGGTAGGTAGGTATCTAGGTACCTATAGATTATAGTCTGCCGACCTGTAGATAACAGTCTGCAGTCATGTCTAGCGCAATAAGCAAAGTATTGATAAATTATTGTGTTCTAAGATTTTAAATATCTTCCTAATGCTCAAATTGTCGAAAGACAGTCACTTTAATTTATAGTCAGCATAAGTATCTAGGATAATAGTCTGATTTACATTTTGATAGAGCTAAAGTAGCTACCTACAAGGTTATAATTTTCCGAATCTCAATGAAGCGAGGCACGTAAACTTTTTGTAATATCTTCTCGGGTTTCGTTGGTGGCAGGAGCGCGCGGAGGTCGAGAGCGGGCCTGACTAATTAGAACAAAAAACGCGGGAAAACACAAGTACGCTTGACAGTGAGTCAGAGACAAAGAGCGCGCAGTTTTCCAACAAAAAGGTTTTATACCCCTCACTTGAACATTGTGCAAATACCAACTCTTTGGATGAGGTCGTAAAGTTGAATTTGGAAATAGGGTCTTAACATTGACCGGAACATTTATTTTTCGGAAACTTTGAATTTGCAACGCCCTTTCTCGTTTCTCTCTCAAAGAAAACCAGACTCTATATCACTGCTATAAACCTTTATTTGGCTTGGAACATTGCAGTTTCTATGTCATTTATAGCTGTCTACGGTTGCGTAGAGAAGCGCCATCGCGTCGATTGTCTCTGGCACGTTCGGGCAAAGAGGCCACAATCGATAGAGCACGGGCGTGCGTTGTAATGAATTTATTAGAGAACCTAGTATTTTGACGAGGTTATTCCGTTGTTTTATTTTTATGCGACTGCTGAAGTAGGATACGTCGAGAGCACTGTTTGATTCAGAACCGAGTTTATAAGTTAGTAGGTAGATACTGTAGGTATCAATTTAGGACGATGCTAGATGTTCTTTAAATTATTTGATTTATGTTTCTGACTAGACATTTAGTCAGTAATTTCTGCCCTAAATAAAATTAGTATCATGTTCTGCTTTAGGTAAATATACGTTAGTAGATATTTATGTTGAGGTCAGATTTTGTAACGAACGTACCTAGTAGGTACCTATAGGTAATTGAGGGCTGAAGAACTAATTGATACATGCTTAGGTGGTTGTTGAGTCCTCCCTCCTTTCTACACCCCTGAGGGCCTTTGAAATATATAACATATCGACGGCGAAGTGCCATTCTATTTAGGTACCTCCTGCCTTATCTACTTCGCTATCGATAGTACCTACCTAACTCGGTTATTATAGTAGCTAGCAAATAAAAAAAAAAAAACAAAAGTGAGGTAGGCTTACAATATTTCACGAAAGTTTCTGTAGCTGTTATCATAGGCATTCCCAGAAACACATTTTTTTCTTGATGAACCGCCCTTTTTTAGCCAGTAGGAAATTTACACACGGTGTCACGGAAGCTTGAAAATGCGAAAGGTGAAATTTAAATAAGGAATTTATGATCCCGGAACACGGAGTCCCCTTCACACGGACAGTCTGGTACATAACAACAGCACATAATACACAGTGTGAACAGTTCACACATTCACAGGTCGTGGCTGGTGTGCCTCGGTGGCGCGCACCTCGTTATCTCGCCCGCCTGTCTGTCACGAGTTCACGACCACCGCTGCGATCAGACTTCGGTTACTGGTTCCGCAGGGTCGGAAGAAATTGTTGGTGTGAACTTATTGGGGATTAGGTATTATACGGGGAAAATTGGCCCAAATAGTTCCTTAAATCAAGTAGGTAAGTAGGTCTCTAGGTGCTCAAATCCAAAGCGTTTGTTTTAAATAATCTTACTAAGTAGATATATATATATACCTACAGGCATTTTTAAATTGTCAAGGGGTCGGTCAGTCAGTAAGATGAAGTTAGTTGTCTATTCCAAAGCGTAGTTGGTTTCTATGGAGAAGAACCGACAGGAAAGTCCATGGACTCTCTTACGGTATACATAGATGAGTATTTATATACATATTTCTTGCTGGTGTTCAGATATGAGGCATTTTAATTGTTATGCCGCTATTAGGCTGTTTATTGCCTCGAAAAATTGGCAGTTGTACCTACAACGGAAATGTTTAAAAATTTTGTTTGATTGTAATGAAAATAAGTACCTACTTAGTTGAAGATTTCTCTCCTATTTGTCTCAAGGTATAAGCACTAGAAAAGACCAAAGTAGGAAGAGAAGAAGGTGAAGGGTGTTAGAATGGTAGTATTCTGAAGTTTCTGCCCACCCCCATGGGCCGACGGCGTAAAGAAGAATGGCAGGACTCATTCTCACTCACAGGACAAAGATACCTATTGATTTGTTGAATGCGTCTGAAATTAAGCGACACTAGCACAGCAACATTCACAACCACTCCGTACCGTATCGAACATACAAGTCCTCTAAGCGCTGTTCACAAGTCCAAAATCCGAGAATTTTGTCAGTTTAAATCAAATAAACGATCGCTATTCTTCCGACAGCTGTTTGCTGTCGGGGTCAAGGCAAATCAGATTATCCAAATGTGTCATTTTCGATACGATAGCCTATCGGATGGTTGTGAATAGCTATGTAGAACTGCCATTCTTCTTAATGTGACGAATGTGTAGGTAAGCCATTGCTTACCATCATCACCCACAGCCCGACTTCTCCCACTGCTGGGCATAGGCCTTTCTTTACTTGTGCCAATCCCTACGCTCCTGTGCCAGCCATCTCATCCAGGTTTTGTCCGAGATGGCAACAATATCGTTTAGGTGGGCAAACGATATTGTTGCCATCTCGGACGCCGCCGGACGACCGACATCTAGTCTTCCAGTCCTTCGACGCCACTCTGACACAGCCTTAGAGCGGTTTCGCACTACATCCGATCCGAATCCGAATTAAAGATCCGACTTCAATCCGAACTGGAAATGTTCTAAATTCGGACTGATAGAGTTCGGATAAGTGCGCAATGGGTCATACAAAACAAATAGGACTATGGTCACTTCGGAGTTCGGACCGGCATTACTCGGATTCGGATCGGACGTAGTGCGAAACCGCCTTTAGGTACTCCACCTATTATCACTGCGCTTTGCCAAATGTCCATTTGAGTTCCATAATACGCTGTCCAATATCGGAGACCTTCGTACATCTTCGTGTCTCGACAATGACTAATATTGTGAAATGGTTTTTCGAATTGCCACACGCATCTCCACTTCGCCGTCGACCCGTCGATCGCACAGCGATGACTCGGCAAATTGTTCGAATGTTCAATAATTCTTCTTTTATTTTAGTCCATTCTGTATCGAACGTATTTTGACAACCCTCCAAGCGATGACAGGTGGCGTCAATATACTTGATAAAGGTGCATTCATATTTGTTGGAAATATTAATTAGGAGACTGTTCATGTGATTACAGTGAAGATGAGCAGATTTAGAAGGAACCATAGATACAAGAAAGATAATATAGGTAGGTACCTATCTAAAGAAGGAGCAATCATAAAACGTGAGTTGAAAGTCCTTCGCTTATGAGCAGTTATGAGGTCAGAAAAGCACATAGGTAGGTAATCAGCAGTTACAGTAGGTTAGGCTTTCCAGCAAAAAGTTAAGTAAGTAGGTAGGGTGCGGTCAGTCGAACTAAAATCGATTAACACTGATACTGTAACATCATATAGACACAAAATAATAAAAATTGGTTCCTACTCACTGCTTTCCAGCATTTATGAAATATAAATTAAAGTAAAAAATAAACATAACATAACATAACATAATCAGCCTTTATTGTTCCCACTGCTGGGACACAGGCCTCCTCTCAGTAAAAAATAAAAACCATAATAATTTGAACTGGTGTTTTAAAATAAATGAGGAGGTTATGATGAGGTATAAAATGAGTAAAGATTTAGCAATATCTAATACGAACACACCTTAACATTTTTTAGAGCACTCATTCATTATAACAATTCATATCATTATGTTTTAATGAATTTAGTAACGAAATTAAATGTAGCAATGTTTGTTTTGATTTTATATCAAGAACTACGGACCTATGTCTATGATTTACAGTGTCTGTAATTTTTTATTGAATTCTATTGTTACTGCAGCCTAAAAAAATATTTTGCAAGTAGTTTTAATTAAAGGTCAATATTGTGGCTTCTCTTTTGATTTTTTCCATTACCTACCTAAGTATAACGGCTTTAACCTAAAATATTGCGATGGCTGTTCAATCAATTTATGTTGTGTGTGTTGTCTATTACCTGACCGCATTCTGAAATCAAAATGTTCAAATAGGCCAGTTTTTTTTTCATCTCTATCTATAGGTAGATACATTTTTAACCGACTACCAAAAAGGAGGAGGTTATATGTTCGACTTTATGTATGTTTTTTTTTTTTTTTGTATGTTCACCGATTTCTCCGTCATTTGTGGATCGATTTCGAAAATTATTTTTTTGTTTGAAAGGGTATACTCCCAAGGTGGTCCCATTGTCAACAAGTTGGAATCTGATGAGAGGATCCCATGGAAATCGAGGGAAACCCTCAACTTTTTTTGGCAAACATATAGCGATTTGGATATTTTTTAGAGTAACTTGAAGGGTATACTCCCAAGGTGGTCCCATTGTCAGCAAGTTGGAATCTGATGAGAGGATCCCATGGAAATCGAGGGAAACCCTCAAATTTTATTGGCAAACCGACGATGGCGATTGGCGATTTGGATATTTTTTAGAGTAACTTGAGCATTTGCTCTCGGAAATCATCATTTGGTAAAGTGGAGCTGATGATGAAGACTACAGACGGCCATCGGAACTAATCAATGATAAATATTTCACGGGTTGCGATTCGATTACTTTAATATGGTTGCTAAGCAATTTATGCTCGTCACAATGCGTGTGGTGGTGGAGTGGAGTTCTTCAGGTTCTTACCAGGAGAACTCCTCAAAAATTAACGTCCCAGCATCGGGAAAAGCAATATTTTGTAAAAGGTGATGAGCAGTTGACGTTAGGCTATTGTAACTTAGATAAATTACAAACTCTCTCACTAAAAAGTGAAAAATAAAAACTTTTTTACAAAAAAAAAAACAACTGACTTCCAAAAAAAACTACAAAGTGATAAATAACTTTTATTTCGGAAGTCGGTGTCAATAAACGAAAATGCAGAACCAACGACACCGACTTCCGAAATAAAAGTTATTTATCACTTTGTAGTTTTTTTTGGAAGTCAGTTGTTTTTTATAAATTAAACTCACTTTTCGAGTCTGTGTGTGTCACCGTGTTGTTCTCCTAAACTAGATACGCAACGGATTTTAATGCGATTTTTACCATCACTTTAAGAATTTTATTCCGGAAGGTTTGTGTTGTACCTATGTTTTTATACGTAATATTTAACTAACACTTTTGTTATATACAAAGAAATATCGTTATTTTGTCAAGTTGTAAAAACCGTGCGAATCAGGGGTGGGTGGCTAGTTAGGAAAGAAATTTAGTTTAGATAAGCTTAGCATAGACATCTACCAATTATCAATTAGGGTAGGTTATCTCCCTAATTATTAATGATTAAGTAGATAAGATCACGGCAGAGAAACATACATAATAGGTATATACGAGGGTCATTCAATAAATAAGTACTTAGCCTACAAAAAGTAAACGAAAATTTTGGAAAAGTGGCAATTTATTTTTCAACATAGTCTCCTTTTAGTTCGATACACTTAGCCCAGCGATGCTCCAACTTTTTTAACCCGTCCGAAAAATAGTTTTTGTCAAACTCTGCAAAATAGGCCTCCATGGCGGCGATGACCTCCTCATTTGATCCATATCTATTCCCGGCGAGTGATTTTTTCAGATTAGGAAACAGAAAGAAGTCACAAGGGGCCAAATCTGGAGAATACGGTGGATGGGGCAGCAATTCGTAGCGTAATTAGACCAATTTGGCCATGGCAACGGCAGACGTGTGAACCGGTGCGTTGTCGTGGTGAAACAGCACTTTTTTCTTCGCCAGATGGGGTCGTTTTTTCTTTAATTCGGCGTCGAATCGGCCCAATAAATCGGCATAGTAAAGCCCTGTAATTGTTTTACCCTTCTCGAGGTAATCGATGTAGATCACACCTTGTGAATCCCAGAAAACGGTAGCCATAACTTTTCCGGCCGATTTTACAGTTTTCGCCTTCTTTGGAGCCCGTTCCCCGGTCTGGATCCATTGTTTTGATTGCTCCTTGGTCTCTGGTGTGTACCAGTGGATCCAGGTTTCATCGACGGTCACAAAACGACGCAAAAACTCCGCTGGATTCCGCTTAAACAGCGCCAAACACGTCTCCGATGTGGTCTCACGGTTGCGCTTGTTTTCTGGTGTGAGTAAACGCGGCACCCATCGCGCCAACAGCTTTCTCATGCTGAGTTCCTCGTGAAGAATATGATGCACTGTTCCTTCTGAAATGCCTACAGTCTCAGCTAGCTCGCGAACCTTCAATCGGCGATCTGCCAATACGAGATCATGGATTTTTTTAATGTTTTCCTCCGTAGCAGCTGTTTTCGGTGCACCTGGACGTGGTTCATCAAAAACCGACGTACGGCCACGTGCAAACTCGTTGAACCAATTCTTGACGGTGGCCATCGATGGAGAAGAGTCACCGTACACAGCATCCAAGCGCTCTTTTATTTCGATGCGCGTTTTTCCTTCCAAAAATAGGAATCGAATCACCGAACGATGTTGCTCTTTTTCCATTTTTGTAAAACCGATCGACACGTTCGCTTCCATAAGTTGTCAAATTAAAACAAATGAAGGGATTGGTATGAAAATTTGAAAAAAGAATTAAAAAAGAATGTGCTACACTGTGTTAAAACTCGTTTGAAACTACAGAGCCCTCTGGCGATGAGGCTAGGTACTTATTGAATATACCTCGTAAGTAGGTCTTCTTAATATTTACTTAAGCAGGCTGGTACCTACGTATTTTCTTATAGCATAAGCTATTTACAAAGGTCTCTAAAATTGTGTAGCGTCCTCGACGCCGTTAGGTATTTTACGTACGGCTCTTGATACCTAGGTACTCCAGTTAACAACAAAGAGAACGGACTTAAAGGATTACTTTTAAAGGCAAAGGCATGTCGACTTTCATCCTCTCGAGGGAAAATGGCGCGCGATCTGACAGCTGAGAGGTTTTGGCGCGCTTTCATTTGCACGATTGTTGCCCGCTAATGGCGCGCACCGAAACAATGGGGAAATATCGCGATCTTTGCACACAAAGGACATTTACGTTTGATGTCGAACGCCATTGTGGTTATATGTATGAATCGGGTTAACGGTCTCCATTGGCGCTTTATTTTTTATTTTGAAATGCTTTTCCGATAAGAGAATTGTATAGGTCGGTAACTGCTTGTGTGTTACAGTGCCTCTAAGTAGGTTATGAATGAGTTAAAATCTCAAGTATGCGGAGACCGATTTATCAAGACTGAAAGTTAAAAAGCCATTTTAAACCAAATACGGAGCTAATGGGCTAGAAAAACTGCACAGACATGATGGGTGTCGATATCTCATTAAGATGATACGAAAAGAAAAACGAATTTTCAGATTAGTTTTCGAGTTTCTTCTAGTTTCAAGCTTCTTCTTTCTAGTTTTTGCTTTCAATAAATCATAAAAACTTGCTGAATGCTTTGTTGATCTTGTGGTCACAAACAAGCGTGAACGCTGAGTATAGGCAATGTTGTTTTGGGGCTTCCATTTGGGTAATCTCGGTAGCAGTCTGAAGTCAGTAGGTACCTAAACATTAAACTTCATATAATAGGTACTCCCATATTTCGCGAGCCAATTGCCACGAACTGGGCACCAATCCAGACTCTTCAGGCGAAATCACCAGGGTAGCCCGCGAAGTTCAAATTTTCTTAGGTTTTTTTTGCAGGTTGTTTTTTTATTTAGATATGATTTGCTACATTTACAAATACTATGACAACTCTCTTAGTTCATATTATCATGTTGAATGACTATTTCATAAAATCATGACATTTGACGCCAATTCTAACTTAGGGAGTTGTATTGCATTGTATTTCGCGGGCTATCTTAGCACATCACACATAAGGACACATAATAAATCATAGCAACCCTGAGACAAACAAAACCTCATAAACAACTTAATTTCTTTTTAACATCTCTAAATAATTACCTACCGACGTTTTATTTAGCACAATGTAACTACACACACATATAATCAACAAACACATAGCTAGAGCTGTTATTGAAAAACGCAACGGTGTTCATTGTAGCTCATTACATGAGTAGGTACATGCGTTGGCACCTCAGCACATGCCATAATTGTCGTCCTGCAACAGCCGGGTGAATGGGCTCTTGAGACGAGGACTGGGGGAGATTACGAAACAATGGATTTTTCCAAAATA
The DNA here is from genome assembly GCA_963669345.1 of Gortyna flavago. Classification (NCBI taxonomy): domain Eukaryota; kingdom Metazoa; phylum Arthropoda; class Insecta; order Lepidoptera; family Noctuidae; genus Gortyna; species Gortyna flavago. The sequence goes on from OY770142.1 coordinate 16,724,135, forward strand.
CATAATAATTCACAGCGTCAAATGAGGCAGCTTTTTGTGTGAGCTTAGAGATCCTTGGTGATGTGTGTGGGGTTTGAAACGTTTTTTTTTATTAGGACGTGCATGCAGTTTTCATGACTATCTAAGTTTTTTTGTCGTTTTAGAGGAAGCTATTTTGGTAAGCCGTTTTCTCAGTTTGTACCTAATGAAAAGCGGCATTCATAAGTAAGGTCTACGAGTAGGTATACCTATAGGTTATAGGAAAACGTATCAACTTTTTTAATAACTAATAGGTAGGATAGGTTAAACAAATGCAATGATCAAACAATCGATGCCTGCTTTTCAACTTTATAATTCTGTAAGGAGATTGGCTTAAAAATACTGTTTATTCAAATACTTCTTATATTTTGCAAAATATCAAATCAGGACACATCTCTGTAACGGAACCTCGATCAATTTTGTCAAAACTACAGCAACACATGGGTGGTTTTTGAGATTTTTTTGGGTCCGTGCTCAAGTGGAGTACTTGAGCCTCGACCGCTGCGCCGCGCGAATTATTAAAAAGTAAAAAAATAAAAATATATGACCCTTGAAAGTGAGGTCGCCTGTGAAATATAACATGCCAGCTTACTCGTGGACAAATGATTAGGAATTTTAAGAATATACATTGATAATCCTGAATATAGTAAAAATTTACTCATTGGGCTGAATTGATTGGGTAGGCAAAAATTTGTGAGGGTGTGTGTGTGTGCGTGTGTGTGTTTAGGTATATAATGTTTGTTATTCCTTGACGCTCAAACGGCTGGACCAATTTTGATAAAATTTTGTATGGAGGTAGCTGACACCCTGGATTAACATACCTATAGGCTACTTTTTACTCCGATATTCCCACGGGATCGACACTTATGCGGGTGAAACCGCGGAGCGCAGCTAGTACATACCCACATAAACTCACATCTTCTTCCCATGGGGTAGGCAGAAACTGCGCCACCTGCTATTAGGTATCCTTACACACCTTCAAACTCCGTTTGTCTCTCTTTTGCCAGTGTTTAATTTTAATCCCATATAAAATATAGGTTCCTGCAGAAACTGAATGCACGAAAATACCTGCTGAATAAAAAGTATGTAGGTAGGTATATTTTAATAGGGTGCAACCCTACGCTTCTTAAAGTGCAGGCGTCAAGCTGTTTTATAGGTTCCTTCATTCATACAAACTTCTTATTTGCAATAAAATAAAACAAAAGTTCTGTTCAGCTGTGATGTAAGTCCTAACAGCAAAATCAGAAACTCTTAATCAAACCATAATGCACCATGTTTAGAGACACCTAAATATTTTTTCAAGAACCATTAACTTAAATCCAAATACTCGAAAAACTTAAAAAACATACCTATCAGATCATTAATCATGATATCTTTTACTAAAATAACTTTTAAAAACCGGTAGTCGCGAACAAAAGCGCAAAATGAGTTATATCTCCCCTCCATGTCTAACCAACCGCACAACAAATGAATTAGGCGAAATAATACAAAAAAAAATAATTACACAATAGCTTTTTCAAACCGGTTGTGGGCGAATTTGTTACTAAAATGTAGCAACATCTGTCTAGAGGGGAGCCGATGACATCCTTATTTCAAAACTGTGTCTACTACGTTTACCAATATACCACTCTAACGATTCAGAATAAGATCCAAAATCAAACGACCAAATGCAAGTTTTATAACATTTTGAAACAAGAAGGTTCGAGTTAACGCCATTACTGTCAAATTGTAAGCCAATCACCGACGAATAGCTCCGACCAATCAGAGAGACGCACAGCGCGTGTTCCGAATGTAAAATTTGGGGGAACTGTGCCGTTAGTGAGTTTTTGTGTTGACTCGGCGAGAATTAATTTGTTTTGGGTGAATGAATATGGGTTAGATGTTAAATACCTACCCACATCTGCTATCTATCTACTGTGATGAACTTTAGATACGGTTTCATGTATTTACATTAGTCTGCCCAGGATGGTTTGTTGGTACCTATTTTGAATTTGGTACCTAAGTACAGTAGCTACCGTAGCTATGATACCTATTAAGTATAAGTAGCAGTTAAGCTCCTACATAGGGCTGGGCAGGCCATGTCTGCCGCATGACATCCTGTGCCCTAAGAGAAAGGCGGGGTCGCGGAAGACCACGTAGGTAGAAGATGGCGGGACGAGCTGGATAGGTTCCGTCAAAACTGGAAGGAGGACGCGCCGGCTCGCGATAGTTTGAAGGAGTGGAGGGAGGCCTTTGGCCAAGAGCGGGGCAGCGTAGGCTAGTAAAAAAAAATAGAGCTAGCGAAAAGGTTACTGACATGTTAATTTTTGCCAGCAAGCACCACTGCTGATTTCTGGTTTGAAGGAGCGATGAAAAAAAGGGCAACCTAAAGATCAGCCGATCTTTTCTGTAAAATTTTCACGTTAAATTTCACGAGTTTGAAGTGAACTGTCAATGTTGCAATCCCATTGCACACATCAGGTGCAATGTCAGTTTAATTCAGCTCATTTCTCCTAAGTTTTCAAGGTGAGATTTTTGCAGAACAGACTTGCTGTAGTAAGTACCTAGTTAGATTAGATAAGGACTTAAAAGTAGTCTGACACTGACTTTTTATTTAAATAGACCGTACCTACCTAATCTAATGTCATTGAAAATTCTTCACGTGCAAGTTTTCTCTTCATCTCCAAAAAATTATGCAACCTTTCAGTAACCTATTAAAAGATAAGTATGACTCCCAAAAGATAGAAAGCAGGATGGTCTCAATTGAAATCCTTGCAGGACACCTAAGTCTCGTTGCTACTGAAACGATGTAAAAACTGCTAAAAGTCAACCCAATCTTAAAAGCGTTTGGAAATTTCCTTGCACGATTTCCTACATTATTATAGTAGGTAGCTATTGCCTCGTGTGAAGTCGTGACTCTTATATCTACCAAGGTACATACCTATACTATACCTACTAGGTAATAATAAAGCTGAAGAGTTTGTTTGAACGCGCTAATCTATCTTTTTGCATTTGGTAGCCCAATTAAGGCTACTTAACATCACGCTAGGGTCAAACGGAGCCGAGCAAAAACAAAGAAAAAAGTCAGAACGCTGAGCGAAAACGAAGTAGGTAATAGCGCGGGCAGGCGATGCGATGCGACGCGACGGGTTGGGTCGGGGGAAAAGTAATTTCACGCGGACGAAGTCGCGGGCAGAAGCGAGTCTTGAATAATTGCTGATGTTACAAACATGAACTGTAACTTCCTAGGTAGGTACCTGTATGAGGGACCTTTACCTACTGCTAATACTCGACTAGAATTTTAAAACAAAGCAGTTAGTTACCTACCTACATGCTGGTTTACCTGTAACTACCTCGTAAAATGTTTCTACCTGTAGTTTCTATAAAAGGTAGGTCAGTGGTAGCATTTATAAATTATAATAGGTACCTAGGTAGGTATGTGTTTTCATAAGGACAAAATGCTTTCTCTATTCGTATCAAAGTTACTATTATAGGGGCAGACACCTGACTGACATATCTCAAAGAACAAAACTTTTATTTCGCATGCAATTTTTACCCCAACCATCGGAATGTAACAAATCAGTCCACAGACCGACCGCCCATATGTCCACATTCTCACACACATCACATATGAACCGGAAACCTTATACCTCTGCTCATTTCCCATAAACTCGCCAAGATCTAGAATGTTCACTTTACCATGAACTAATGTGTCAAAGGTTTGTCTTTTGTCGTTCGTACTAATGACGCGGGGGGATCGGCATGGCCAGCGTGACGCCGCGCGACCCGCGGCGCTCGCGTGACTCTGAAACGCGTCACGCTGCGCAGACGCAGCATGCTTTCGAATTCAAAATTCAAATTCCGTTTGACAGATGACTTTTGATTTCCAAGTCTTGAGAATTTGAGTGGCGTTTCTAAGTCGGCGGAGTGTGAATGAGCAATTCCCGTTTTGATGGGAATTTGACGGATCGCATTGTTATGTGAGAGAGAAGGTCAAGTGGCCGCGATTCGCTTGACTTTGACTCGGCTGATTGTTGCGCGCCTGTGTGAACGTGACTCTTGAGTGTGCAGATCCTGTCAAAAACCATTAGTTGAGTAGTTCACAGTTCAATAATTTTTTGGTTTCTTATGACATGGGACTTTTGCTTTCTTTTCTACATCAGTAGGCCCTTTTATAGCAAAAATCCGCCCCTGAGACGACACTCTGACCCAAATCACAGAAGGAAGGTACCTACCTATTGACCAATTTAACATTGATAGATACCCAATTAAGCATGGGGCAGATAAAGATTTTATGGAACAAAATTAAGATCCGACTCACTGATATTTTGTATCTTGCAAATGGCAATGTAGGTATGCCAATGTTAGCTGGAGAACATGAACCCTTATGCAGTGATCTCGTAGTGTGGGACGCATCCCAGCCCCACGCAGTAGGTATGTACCTACCATTTTCAATGTAGGGTAGGTACCTACTTAGATGGCCCGATGTGATTGTTGATCACCTACCTATTAGAAATTAGAGATACCTAGGTACATTTTATTTCATACCTATACCTACAATGAACCTACCTTGAATTACTAAATTTTTAAAATTAATACTTTCCTTTTAGTTATAAGCGTCCTGCTATAACATGCTCTTGAAAGAGTAGGTACCTAATAGCATTTTCCGTGCACCTTTTTCTTTACCTACCCTCAAAAAATGCCCAATGAAAAAACTAATAACTTCAAACATAATAAAACCAGTATTAGCGAACTAAACGCAATGAATTATTTACAGTCCATTACATGCTCCCTGGACAAAAAAAAATCTTAAAAAATCGCCGTTAACTTCATTCATACTTCAAGAGGCTCCTTTCATTGCCTACCTTCGATTGAAAGAATAAAAAAAAAATCTATTGATCGCACACAAACGTGCGCCACTTGAAAATCTTTTGTCCGCCATATTGGAAAACGTTTTGACATGTGCACTAACGTGTTTTAATTTAGTTATGCGTTTATTTTCTAGATCTCAGAAGTAAATAGTTTCCGTGAAAACGTGTCGCAAGGCTGATCTCATTACTCGCAGGCTCACTATCTATCAATCAAAAGTCATTTATTCAAAGGCTGAGAATCAGCACTTTTCGAACGTTTTCCCGCCACTCGTAGTGACTGACAGTTGGCATTGGCATTAGTGACGGTTACCTCACTACTTGTGTGTGTGTTTATGGTTTACTTAAATATAATTATAGATCATCGATCAATAATTATTGATCGAAGTTATAGATTCACTACATACCCTGCACATAGATTTTTTTTGTGGGTACATGTTTGTTTGGTATATTCTCTCGGAAACCCTAGAAAGTCAACTCTCGTAAAAAAATTACCAATCTGTGGAGGCCTGTATTTGTCTTGTCTAACTGTGTATTATTATTATTAGTCTGTAAGCCTTCTTATGGAAAAAAATAATAAAATCCTTAAACTATAATCTTTTCCGATGTGAAAAAAAGTATTTTCCGGAATAGAGAGGCTACTTTTTAACCGACTTCATCATAGTTAAGGTAGGATTGACAGAAAAACTACAAAATAGAGGTGTCGATATTTTTATTTCTTTTTGACATTGGCGCCGAAATTTTGTATAAAATTAATCTTAACTATTACATCGCATTATTGCGGCCATCGTGACACGGGAAATATTTGACAATTATTATTATTATTATTATTAATCCTTACAATCAAATTGTCAAGTTCATGTACTTGCACACACAAATTAGTATTATGATAGTCACATCACATGCAATAAATATGGGTGCACGGCAGTGCACCGCCAAGTTCGAAAATCGGTTTTAATTGTAGCAGTTCTACAATGTTATATAAAAGTTTTATTATGTATTTCTACTAATTGCTCATGTCCTATAATTAGTAAAGAAATATTTTATATATATAATATTTCTTATTTAAGGGTTGATTTTTCAATAGTCAGATAACTTATTATAAATGAAGAATAAATATGACAGTTTGACATTCTACTAATCACACTAATATTATAAAGGCGAAAGTTTGTGAGTGTGTTTGTATGTTTGTTACTTCATCACGCAAAAACTACTGAGTCGTCTTTTTATCCCGATATTCCCACAGGGTCGAGACTTATGCGGGTGAAACCGCGGGGCGCTGCCAGTATTTTTAATACAAAAGCTGTCAAAACGCAATATTTATTCATTAGATAAAAAATATCTGACTATTTAAAAATCAGGCCTAAGTCATACAATTTGGAGGTTATACAGGGTTATTGTAAAAACACCAACAACCTCTTATGGGGTCATTGTACTCATCATTATGAACAACTTTTACTACAGGACCAAACCAGAAATCGCGAAAAAAAAAAACTGCTGTTCCCTACATTTATGTTCGTATAATTCGTCAAAATGCAGGAAACAGCTGATTTTCTCGATTTCATGTTTTGTCCCATAGTAAAAGTTGGTCATAATGATGAGTACAATGACCTCTTAAGAGGTTGTTTGTGATTTTCCAATAACCCTGTATATTTAATGAAAAATAGTTCATATATATCATCATTTAACATGACATGCAAACCACAAGATACAATATAATTTTCGTGAATGTAAAAGCAGTCTTGAGATAGAGTGTGGTGCCTACAGCTCCTATACTTAGAAGGTACTATTGCAGTTATTATAAACTTTAGTCCTAATCCAACAATACGTCAATTTCTCCAGAGATCGGACACGCAGTCTTGAATTAAATACTATTCTCACATAACTTATTCATATTACATTTTGATAACTGGTAATTAGAAGAAAACTGTTTTTTATAGACCAAGACTGGCCTGAATGGCAAAAGCAGTGTTTATGATCTCAGACATACTCCATCGCCACTTAATCAGTATGAATTAAAATTAAAATGTTTCTCTATAAATGGTTGATAAAAGTCTCACCATAGTAATTTTTTTTTGGACAAAAATATACAACATAATATACAAACAACCACTTTTCAAGTAAAAGAATCTAATAATGTATTTAATACAATATAGAACATCATTATTAATATGTTTATTATTTTCGTTGAAAACTTGTCCAGTATTTGAGAATATTTTTTTGTTATGTGAAATGCTTGTAAATTACACATGAATGTGGGCACCTATAATCACCCATTTCATATTTTTATTACTGCCACCCTGACAGCTTTCCTTTAAAGATATGCACATCCAATAAACTACGATTTTTTCTGTCAAATCATCATTTTTATTACAAAAATATATCTTAACTTAATGCCAGGATCCGCCTCCACCCTGACTTGAGCTTTGGTACCTTCTATTGGATCCTGACTGTGGTTGGTCAGCGTTATGTTTATTCCTGGAATCCCGTGGTCCTTGGGAGCTGTACCCCTGGCTTTGTGAGCCGTACTTGGACGTAGTGGAATAACCCTGACTGCTCTGATGGCCGCCATATTTATTCTGGTGGCTACCTTGTGACTCGTAGCCTTGACTATGAGTCCTGTTTTGGTTGTACCCTGAGCCACCTGATCCACCTGAGTTTCCGAACCTGTTCTGGTTGCCGTAACCGTACCCTGACCGGCTTCCTTGGTTGGATTGGTTGTACCCTTGGTTCTGGTTGTAACCGCGACTGCTTTGATTGTGGTCTTGGTTGCCTTGGTTGTAACTGCGTGAGCCCTGGCTGTGGTCCCGGTTGTATCCTCGGCCATGTTCCTGGCCACCTGAGCTGTAACTGCGCCCATGCTCTTGATTGTTCTGGTACGGTACGTAGCCGCCGGGCCGTGGGCCGTATGACTGTGAGCGATCTGTAACAAAAAAGAAGGTGTTTAATAGAAATCAAATAAATCTAAAATAATACGTTTAGCTCTTCGTATGGTATGTTGTGTTGGCTGTATAGTTGGATATGCATTTATAAAACCTTTTATAATATGTCAAGTTTTAAAAATCTAAACTAGTATTACAAAGAGGTAAAATTGTTTGTAAAAAGTAAAATCTGGAAGTACTGAACTACTGATCCCATTATAAAAAAATTAAATTGATACAAAGCTACACACTACTGAAGAGTGCCATATGATATGTTTTATATTAAAACATGCACACGAAGTCGCGGGCAAAAGTTAGTTGGCAATATAATTGAATAACATGGGATGAAGTAAATGACTCGTTCCTAACCCGCCAGTCAAATGAGGATTTCCAAATCACCCAGTAACAGAAGCGTTCTTTATTTTAGAGCTTAAGTGCGGAAATCAAACGCCATCTTTTATCCCGACACTTGCGCGAATATAAACGTTCCCTTTGAGCACAAAACTCGCGTATTGCGACACTCTGCTAAAAGTCGCAGCGACGCGCCCCGCGCGAATCGCACCTCGAGTGTTTAATCGCTCGCTTTGTCAAGATGTAATGCCGACTGTGATTATGTAGGCCTGGAAGAGATCTCGGGAATGTAGCAGAAAACTCAACTGTAGCATATCCATGCAGCCAAAACTGCTTAGTCGTTTTTAATCCCTTTCGAAGTTCAAATAGTTTTAGATAATGCCAATTGTCGATCCATTAAAAATAATGAGTTACCTACTAAAGTACCAAATACAAGGTAAAATGAATTATCATTTACAGTGAAATTTAAACAAAAAAGCTGACATCAGAGTTTCATTATTTTTCCTAGTCACATCCAGCAAGCAAAGCTCGTAGCAAACTACACGACCATAATCCTTGCAGGTCTAAGTAACTGTGAGCTGTTTCGTACATCAAAAATTTGGCGCGTAAAGAGATTGCGAGGCGCAAGAGTGGCTCAGTGCGGCTCCAGTAGCTTAGTATCATTGCAAATAGATTATGAATATTTACATTTTGTATTCAGTGCCTTTGATTTTTCGAGTGAGAATAGGTATTTGAGGACTTTAAGCCTTTTTGTGGCATAAACTGGAGAGTATGCAAGAAGTGGTGGCGATATTCTATTGTCAATAGTTTGGAGAACGATTTTTATGATAAAGCATGCGAAGTACTTGTGTTTTATATTAAGGAGCAGGGACCTATATCATAATACTACAAGTTTACAATTTTATTAAATTGTAGAAAAAGTTGCGTAAAACCGAAATTACAAATATGTATAAGTTGCAATATTGTACACACAATTGGATTCTCCGTTACAATGTTGCAGTTTAGAGTTTTGTGGTACACGCACTTGTGTAAATGGTCCTAATTGTACAGTTTTGTGGTGGTAGCTTCAAAAAACATTTATTTGTAAGTTTAATTTAAGATTTTTAACAACTTTTCAGCATCTTACTAAAGATCACAGATTCTCAAAGCAATAACCAAGGACTGAATCAAAGGATTTCATTTCACCGAATATTCCCTACACCCAATCTAAACACACAGCAATTGAACACACCCGCGTATAACCGTAATTTGCAAGAGAATAGTCTATTTGTACCTGTCACACGTACAGCGAAGGCATTAATAATGCCGGGAGATGTCGAGTGCGTAACGACGCGTCGCCATTAGCCCGCCATTGTTGGGCCCAGTTGGCGCCCAACGCGGGGCACGTACAACGCTCTATTCATGCTAAGTTTATGATTGTGGGTGTACGTGTAGCGGCTCAAATTGGTGGTAGGTTATTGTTTAGGCATTAGAGAAAGCTAGGGTGCAAGAAACAGAATTTTAAAGTGAACAAAAACTGTGTGTGTATGTGCGCTTTTATAATTTCTAACGTGACAATATTATCGTGGACGTCCCCGTCCATAAAATGTACGGGAATACGTGCACGTTATAACATTATCGTGGATGGAGATTTAAAAGCGTCTTTATAAATTTGTATAAGTACATTATAGTCACGTAAGAAATTATCAAAGCGCCCATTGAGTAAGATAATTCAAATATTTTAAGTTGTTATACCAAAAATACGAAATTACTGCCGCAAGAATTTTAAATTTAAATTAAACGTGCTTCCAAAAAACTGTGTTCATAAAACTCGTGAAAATGTAGGCTATAGTGCTTATTTGGCTATTCCTATATTTTAATTAAAAGAAGCACAAAGCCGTCTGCCGAAATCACAGTTGTCTAAAAGACGCTAACCCGCTGAAGGCGGCGTGAGTGTCAAAAAATCCTCTTTCAGGACTTTCGCCACAAGATCTTTTCATGCAAACTTGAATCTTCGCGTTAAGGTATCGCATCACTATGTCGTAACAAGTAAGAATATTTTGTAATACCGAACTTATTGAGAAAAGAAAAATATTTTGTTTGAGAGACGCTTAGGAAATACAAACAATATTAAACGTGTTATAAAAGGAACACTATGAAGTAACAAAATAATGAAAAAAAAACAACTAATGTAAGGTTTAAGATTATTTATAGGCCTACGGTAAGAAAAGCAGTGGTGGCCCAGTGGCAACGGCCCCGACTTAAAAGTTGTACGTCGTAGGTTCGTACCCGCGCATGTGCTCAGTAAATTCAAATGATCATAATGCCAATTTGACAAAACGGAAACGGTTTCCTACAAATGTTACGCTGTAGTAGAAACCAACGTTTACCAGGAGCAGTGGTAAAAACGAAAAAATATAAAACCGCGGTGGCAGGCAGACATAATAAGCAACTAATGGTCGTGCGGCGGCACATTCACGTGAAAGCGGCGAGCGACGCCGCGCGTCCAAATTATAGCACGTTCACTGATTATCTGTAGTGGCTAGCTGTTTTGAGAACATGTTTTTGGTAGATGTTGAACTAGTTTTTTATGAAGGTATTTATTTTTAGTCATAATCTGAATAAATATCACAAAATCCATCATAGATCTCATCCATCACTTTCCATCAGGCGTGATCGAGACCAAACAGCAATAAAAAAAAAAACTACCAATTTAGAATGTGCTAACTTCTGCCAGCGAAAATTCCCACGGGAACGTACTAAAGGAATTAATAGTATCCTATATTTTAATCCATGTTTTAAACTACCAGTGTGCCATAGTTCTCTCAAAAAAATACTATTGTTGAAAGAACTTCTAAATGACAGCACAAATTAAGGCGCAGATATACGACTTCTAATGATTTTAAATTCAACATCACGTCTAATCGACCGGACTGATTTCTTTGAAAAAAATAAATGTTATACTAGACCATTTGCTTCGTAATTTGATATGTGAATATTTGCAATTATATTTTTTTAACATAGTGTAATTAATTTGTAAAGTATTGTCTACCGCGGACATAAAAACGATAATTACGCAAACACTATCGGGTGTATTTTCATAAAACTTTCACCATATAAAAGACAATTTAATTCCCCAAATTTTAGTATACGGTTTTTATTTGTTTTTTGTTTGATAAATCAACGTGGGTTCTTTTTTCGAATAAACTTGGTGCGCGTTGAAGCGGGGGCTCTTGCGGGCGACGGGCGGCAGTGCATCGCTGACCACTGTCACGGGTAGACGCTAACGCTCGGAGCAATCAGAACATAATTTTAATCGCTTTTGATTTTCGTGCTGAAAATGGCTGCTAATTCCAAATTACTAAAAAAGAAACGCCTTATATTGGTAAAAAATAGATTATTGAGGTAAGTAACGTATTTTAATCGAAATAAAATTATCAGTTATCTCTATCGAAAGATTAAATTAGTGTACCTAAATAAAAAAAAATAAAAAAAATATTCAATTGTAGTAAATATACTTTTATTTTACTAAATAATAATTGTTTTATTTCTGTTTCCGGAGAATACAAAATAACGAAGATTCTCAAGTCGTAAATGCAGATACGAGGTAATTATTGTAATGTAGTATAACCATACCGCATCCTTGTAGGGACAGTCCGGATCAGAGTTTCAAAAAATACTTGAATGCTATTATTGACATAGTTGTGGGGTAATTATTCTTGGTATGTAAATTTAGTACGACTTCGACTGCACTTTTGCGTCTGTTGTAGACTTACAGTACCTATGTCGTGCACAACTATCTTCCTACTTTCACCCATGCCTATACTTCCATGCCGATGCCTATATTAACCTATATTTTAATCCATTTATTTTGTAGCTCTGGCTGTATAGAACAGGAGAAAAAGGCAACTCCGCATATTGAAAATGAAAATGAGGACATTATTGCTGACAAGTAAATGCATATACCTAATTTATTATTCTTATTTTCACAGTAGCTCACATACAGGGGGATCTGGTACATTTGCGCGAAAGAAACTTACCCGGCTCCTTTTGCGCGACTAGACATATCCGCGAATTGACTTTTGCGAGACTAAACACGTGCGCGACTGGACGTATCCACGACTAGTTTTCGGGGGCGCTAATGACGAAAATGAAGTCAAAGTCAAAATCCAAGATGGCGGCTGCGAAATTTTACAAAATATGCGTCATGGGTGTCGTTTTCATGGTTTTCGGGGGCGCTAATGACGAAAATGAGGTCAAAGTCAAAATCCAAGATGGCGGCTGCGAAATTTTACAAAATATGCGTCATGGGTGTCGTTTTCATGGTTTTCGGGGGCGCTAATGACGAAAATGAGGTCAAAGTCAAAATCCAAGATGGCGGCTGCGAAATTTTACAAAATATGCGTCATGGGTGTCGTTTTCATGGTTTTCGGGGGCGCTAATGACGAAAATGAGGTCAAAGTCAAAATCCAAAATGGCGGCTGCGAAATTTTACAAAATATGCGTCATGGGTGTCGTTTTCATGGTTTTCGGGGGCGCTAATGACGAAAATGAGGTCAAAGTCAAAATCCAAGATGGCGGCTGCGAAATTTTACAAAAATGCGTCATGGGTGTCGTTTTCATGGTTTTCGGGGGCGCTAATGACGAAAATGAGGTCAAAGTCAAAATCCAAGATGGCGGCTGCGAAATTTTACAAAATATGCGTCATGGGTGTCGTTTTCATGGTTTTCGGGGGCGCTAATGACGAAAATGAGGTCAAAGTCAAAATCCAAGATGGCGGCTGCGAAATTTTACAAAATATGCGTCATGGGTGTCGTTTTCATGGTTTTCGGGGGCGCTAATGACGAAAATGAGGTCAAAGTCAAAATCCAAGATGGCGGCTGCGAAATTTTACAAAAATGCGTCATGGGTGTCGTTTTCATGGTTTTCGGGGGCGCTAATGACGAAAATGAGGTCAAAGTCAAAATCCAAGATGGCGGCTGCGAAATTTTACAAAATATGCGTCATGGGTGTCGATTTCATGGTTTTAGGGGCGCTAATGACGAAAATGAAGTCAAAGTCAAAATCCAAGATGGAGTCACACAAATTCCTTTCACTGTTTTTGCAACGAATAAATAAAAAATCACTTCTAGGCTTTTTTGTTTTATTTATCACTAGCTTCTGCCCGCGACTTCGTCCGCGTGAAATTTCACCCTCCCCCCATTCACCCTCTTAGGAGTGGAATTTCGAAAAACCCTTTCTTAGTGGATACCTTCATATACTTCACACAGAACACACTCCAAATTTAATGTCTCTATGACCAGCGGTTTAGGCTGTGCATTGATATAATAAGTCAGACAGGATCACAGGACTTTGAATTTTATATTAGATTATAAAAGTAAACCTAATAAAGTACCTACCTAATAAAAAAAACTCAATAACAGAAAATAAAATACCTAAATAAACCTATTTCTGATGATAACTAATCTAAACTCAATAAATAAGCAAAATCCCTAAAAACTAATATCTATACGAATGACTAATCCTACCTAACAGTTTTATAAAATAACCTACGGTCACTACGTACACTATCAAATATACTACCCATACTTTAAAATTAAAATCTATACCTACGACTTATAAAAATAAACCTAAATGACTCTACCTTAAACTGTACTTAGTAAAAACTAAAAGGAATAAAAAGGTCGCACTGAAAAGCAAGTTTTGGAATTGCAAGTAGCAGTTAAAACATACAATTTATAGAATGCTAATATGAACGAACGCTCGCCTATTATTCTTATCTTCGTCGTGTACTACGACAAACTTATTATTTGCGGTTGGTACAGTAATCGGGTCTAGGGATCGAACCGCAAAATTAAGTTTGTTTTTTATTGTATATTTTTTTCCGGGATAAAAAGTACCCAGTGGTGTGGTGCCCAGGATATTAAAGAATAATTATACCAAGTGTCATCGTAATCGAACCGGTCGTTTTTGCCTGATGCCTGAACAAACATAGAGACAAAAAAAAATTTAATCACATTTTTGGGTTCTGTGTCGGTCTAATAACACCCCCTGTCATTTATTTTTTTGATAATTTCAATGTACAGAATTTTCACTTTACAGATTTATTATAAGTATATGTAAAGAAGGGGATGTGTGAGGCTATCAGTAGTGTGTTCTGCTGAGGATGGGCGTAGGTGCAGTGTAGAAATAACACGGAGGTACAAAATATCTGTAGTGTAATCGGCGTTCCACAGCGAACAGGGGCTTACATGACGGTTACAACGTATTTTATAAGCGCGTACAATCAAAGTTGCTAACTTAAAAAAAAAAAAAATACAACTCGATACAATTAAAAAATTAAACATAATAAATATGAGCAGTATTAAAATCAATAAGTAATTATTAATTGACTAGAAATCAATCCGAGGAAATAGAAAATACATGGCGGTGACATCACTGCTTCCGCTGATGCGTAGTCTCCTGGGAAGCTCCCTGCGTTTGTAACATATAGATTTGTAATTTGAACGAATATTTAAACACTACCAAAACAACTAATACCTATTTTATAAAATAACAACAAAAGAAATTCAAATAAACTATTTAAAGACTAAAAGTCGCGCTGATAAGCACGGTTTGTTAATATCAATTTTTGTCTGTCAATAAGGTCGAACGCTCTGAACGTTGATGCGTTCAGAGCGTTCGACCTTATTGTCCAGCCAAATATTGAATGAAGCTCGCGCTCGGACCTCCCGCCTTTTTATACCCTACCGCCACGACCCGCGTCGAGCGCGGCAACCGTTACACAAAAATAATCCTTATGGCATGATTCAGTATTCACGCGCGACGGCGCGATGGCTTATTAGCGTATTTCATGTATAAGTTTGGTGTTTCTATACCGATTACTATGATTCTTTTTTTATTGAATAGGTAATAATATTAACTTCTTTTAATTAGGGATGAGTGAGAGTATTATAAACGTAAAAGTAAACAAATATAATCAGAAAGCTCCGAACTGCTAAGCTATCGGGAGTTACACATGTTATTGTGAGTCAACCATAAAAGATAGACATATGCTGTTGTGGGATATTTTTTAGATAATTTTATGTAGAACATTTCCGTCGTAAATGATTTCTATGTAGCTTTAACCATTAAGGCTGCACACGCGACGGAAGCTTAAAAAATGGAGCAAATTCTCCCGTTTTCCCAACATTTCCTTTCACTGCTCTGCTCCTATTCATTGTAGCGTGATGAAAAGTATACTATAACCTCCCCCAGGAGTATGAAGAATAATTGTACCAAGTTTCATAAATCCGTCGAGTAGTTTGTTTCTATAAGGAACATAGAGACAGACAGACAGACAGACAGACAGACAGACAGACAGGCAAAAATTTTACTGATTGCATTTTTGGCATCAGTATCGATCACTAATTACCCCCTGATAGTTATTTTGAAAATATATATCATGTACAGAGTTGACCTCTCTACAGATTTATTATTATAAGTATAGATTATAATTATGTTTCAGTTCTGAAGTGATTGGATCATTTACAAAAGAGTTTTTAGGTTTTTGTCATCTTGTTATTATTTTAAGTAGGTATGTCTATATTTAATTAGTATTTCCTATTTATGTATGGACACCTTTATTAGGTAAGTACTTACGTAAATATATGTAGATACCCGGTCTATCTATTCATACACGAAACAACTTTACACAAACAACTTTTAGCACAGAACATGAAAACGTGAAAAAAAAATCTGCTGTTCCCTGCATTTATGTTCGCATAACTCGTCAAAATGTAGGGAACAGCTGATTTTTTTTTCGAGGTTTTAAAGTTTGATCATTGAATTTATTATCAAAATATTACCTTATTTATTAACACTACATTGAAATAAAAATGGATGGTGATCAAATATCAGTCAGGATTATCCTCACCATCTGAAACGTATTGGTTACCCTACGAAATTACGTGCATGCAGTTGCGGGGTCGCGGGGCGTGACGCTCGCTCCTCCCATTCGCTCAAGGTCGCTGTCACTTAATGTCGCCTTAAGGAAAGGCTGAATCTAGAATCAATTGAAAAAGAGATCATCTTCATCAGACATCGATAGAGTAGGTGTGGTAACACCCTAAGATTCTCAAAGCATGTAAAATATTTCGTTCACAAATATATTTGGAGAAATAAAATCTTGTGTATTTTTTTCTTTATTTTGTACAAAGATGAAGATTGCCACCGGGTTCGAAAGTCTTTGAGGAAACATCTCAAATGTCAAGCGGCTATGGCCGGGTAGCACACCGCAAAGACATCACCCCTGGAAATATCAAGTGGGGTTGAATAGGAAGGATTCCGTATGTAATTCTGAAGACAGTAGGCATAATAATAAGTAACCGTGAAGTTTCTTGCCGGCTCTTCGATTGTAGAGGTCAGATAGGCAGTCAATCTATGTAAAATACTGGTATTCAGCAGCATCCGGTTAGACTGTAGGCCGACGCCAAAGTTGGGAAAGGCTAGGCAGATTAATTTACAGGACAAAGAAAGACGAACAAAGGTGGGTTACAATATTGTACATACCTTCACTAGGTACTATAC
Source organism: Gortyna flavago (assembly GCA_963669345.1). Classification (NCBI taxonomy): domain Eukaryota; kingdom Metazoa; phylum Arthropoda; class Insecta; order Lepidoptera; family Noctuidae; genus Gortyna; species Gortyna flavago. The sequence continues at coordinate 16,740,819 of OY770142.1, forward strand.
AAGTACGGCGACATCATATTGTTTTACGGCGCTAATTGCAAGTAACCATAGAAATGTACTGCTTTCTTATATCTATGCAAGTAACGAAACAAACATTTTACATTTAAAACTTCTAGCTTTGTTGAAAATAAACCTAACAATTGTAACCAACTTTATAATGATTGTGACAACAAAACAAAAATCGGTATTACGAAAATAAAAAACGGCAAAGAGCGTGTCGGCTCTCATTTATAGGGCTCCGCAGATTTTGCTAAGACGTATACTGAAATTAAAGTGACTTGGATTGCTGGATTGCTTTAAATGGATTAATTTAAATGAAATACACACCAACCAATTTGACAGAGCAATCCATACTAATATTATAAATGCGAAAGTGTGTCTGTCTGTCTATTACCTCTTCACGCTTAAATTGCTGAACCGATTTAGATGAAATTTGGTATAGGAATAGTTTGAGTCCCGGGAAAGGACATAGGATACTTTTTATCCCGATATTCCCATGGGATCGAGACTTATGCGGGTAAAACCGCGGGGCGCTGCTAGTATCAAACAAAACGAAACCTCACGCCTAAGCCCCGAAGGGTCAGGCAGAGGTGTACCTATAGTACTCCCACATCACAAGCTACGTTTAAGACCCATGTAAGGCTGCGTTTCCACCAGAGATTTGCAAGGATGCGTAGCGATGGATGAGTGTGAAACAAACCAATAGCATCGCTTCATTTTCATAGCTTGAACCTCAGACCAAATAAAAACCAAGACAAAGGGCTGTCAGCAGTAAAGTGAAGCCGGTTTCGTAAACATGTGAGCACTTAGTGAGGTGTAGTTTGATTGTAAATGGTTGTAAATGTGAGCGTGTGAGTGTGTATGGACATTAATTATCATTAGCTTTAAATTTTTCTTTACCAATCCTACTGTATTGATTCTCTGTGGTCTGAAAACAATGATCTAAGTATTTACTCATTATTATAAGCTCATTTCACCAGTATATAAGGTGGAGACGACAAATGACAATAAATTAAACTGCGTATATCTAAGGACGCGGGACGTTACCAGTCGAAAATTCAATCAAATACATCCAATGGCTTAGTAGTTATAAGGCAGTAGACTGATCGACACAATCACTTTTTAAATTTCGATGTTAAGATTTAAAAAAAAGGATAGGCTAGGATGAATGGGTAATAGGTTCAAAAAAAACCTATGAATTTAGTATTGTCTGGGTTTTTATTTCGTCGTGTCCAAATTGTATATAATCAGCCTGTAATGTTCCCATTGCTGAGACACAAGCCTCCTCTCTTTGAGTAGAGCGGGCTATATCCACCACGCGGGTCCGGTGCCGGTTGGTAGATGTCACATGTCTTCGAATTTTTGGTTCTAGGACATGCTGGTTTCCTCTCGATGTTTCCCTTCACCGTTTTGAGAGCAGTGGTGATAAAATTATTTACACAAACTGGGTTCGAACCCACAACTCGATAAATCGGGGTCGTTGCCACTGGGCCACCATTGCTCCTAAGTTGTATAATAATATTCTATGGCGAAATCAGGCGTGTATTTTATATTGTAAATTCTATAAAAAATTCGTCCCTCATACCCTGTGGAACTCCGAACGGTGAACTGGCGCGTCTCGCAGGTCGCCCCCTTGAGCACGCGCGGGCGGTGCCTCTAATTACCGCGCGACCGGCGACAGTGTGGAGTGGCGCAGACGACTCGTTTATTTCTATCTACCCCCGGATATTGTTGAGGGCTTCGTTATGCGTGACGCGTGTTATCTTACGTGGATGCTCTCTGGTTTTTGCAATGGTTGAGATTCTTTTCGGTTCGAAAATGTCGCTGGACAAGTAAATTAATTCGTACTACAGGGTGTAAATGTGGGGCTCTGTCGCAAACTAAATTCCATCTCTTGCCCTTTGTGCCACAAAAAATGCAGATAAAGTGACCTCTGCGCTGCCACCGACGACGCCGTGGAAGTGGCGAAGTTATGGCCCAACAAGAGTGAATAATCTATCGTGCCATCGCCATGAAGAAGAACAATGATTCTGACTTTCTGGAGTGCTAAAAGCAATATCTTTTATCATTATGTATTGTAGGTATTTCATCTCAGTTCGTTGTGAGTGCAAAAATAGCTACTTTGCAGCAGCAGTGTTTTCTATCTGCTAATAACAAATTGTGAATTCAAGCGTGTCGATTATGGCGCCAACCATGACAGGTACCGACCTAATTGTTGCTTGCGGATACTAAGGACTCTGCGGGGACTGTTTAGAGTAGCAGAGTATCCATGTGCCTAGCTTATCCACAAGATTTGAGTTACCTCTTGACAGGTTGTCTTAAATTAAAAGCCAACCTGCCAACAATTAATTAATTAATTGGTTAATAATGTATCAGGAGACCCTTAGCACAGGTTTTACTTAGTATGGGCTTCTGTCTTCCATCTTTAAGTCACTGTATTATAAAGTATAATCTTTTAACCGCTTACGCCGGATTAATCCGAAAAATACTTCCGTGTCCATTTCGCTAGGGTCGTATATTTAGGACCAAATACCACAGCTCGTTTAATCTGCTTTTTTTATTAAACTACGCTGTATTCTAACAGGTATTTATTTTTGGTGCTGGGTCGTTACAGCTGTTATGAAGTCAGGCGGTTAAAAGGTTAATAAATATTTCAGTAAGAGAGAGAAATTTATATTTCAGATTGTATGGCAATATTGATTGCAACTTTTAACAACCGACGGAAGTTCATCGGAAGCCTACAATTCTGCCTACCCAACAACATCAAGACAACATACACTATTTATAAACACGTCAATCTTGAAATAAAATAAGCGTGTTCAATTAAAGCCTTCCCCGGCTTGGGGGTAGAAAACTCATAATTGGGCCGCGTGCACTCCACCCCTTGTTTCAACCTCCGTAATCATGCGAAAACCACCCCTATACAATTGTAATACGAATTACAATTACTGGTTTTTTCTTTTAAATTAATTGAATTATAATTGGAAGTCTTTTAGAGTGACTTTTGATGGGTTGTCAGCGTTTGAACTGCGAATTCATTGCTTATTTGATGTATTTCGATGCAGGAGGGCAGAGTTACAAATAACTTGTTAACTGGGCTTGAAATCCACTTTGAGGTTACGCTGTGGTGCGATGGCATTTTGTATTTTTCTCGTATAATAATAATATCAGCCTATTATGGTTACAAAGAAGGCATTGATCACCATGCTTGCTCAAGACATGTTGGCGATTTTTTCCACTTTCCATCAGATGAGCTGTGGATTCTTAAAAAGGTTGCAGGGTATTTTTATTTTTCACCGACTGCGCGAGAACAGACAGGGTTATGTTTTTCATGTATCTAGGTTTATAGGGTGGCGGGGACATCGACGCGCAAATTATAACCATGAATACAGCACATGAGTACTGTACCGTTACCGTAGAAATTTTTCGTCAGTTTAAAAAAAAATCGCCAGTTTCAGTGAAAAGTGAAAAGAGCGTGAATCGTTGTAGAAAAAAAAACCGCTCAAACGGCAAAAAAAAACCTGTCTGTTGTATGGGAGCCCCCCTTAAATATTTGTTTTATTTTAATTTCATTATTTATTTCTAAAGTGAATAAATAACTAAATATCGGTCAAAAACTACCAAAAAAATCACGTTTGTTGTATGGGAGCCCTTATAAATATTTTCTGGTTTTTTGTATTTTTTGTTATAGCGGCAACAGAAATACATCATCTGTGAACAATTTCAACTGTCTAACTATCACGGTTCATGAGATACAGCCTGGTGACAGACGGACGGACGGACAGCGGAGTCTTAGTAATAGGGTCCCGTTTTACCGCATTAACTAATACCACCAACGCACTAACTAGCGGTCGTTCGTAACCGATACGTCAGCAATAAGTGGGCGTATTTGTACTGATATTGAAACCCGATATTAAGACATCGAACCCGCTTGAAGTGGTGCGAACTCGATCAGTTTGCGGGGGCGTTAAATGCAAGCTTTTTAAGCTTATTTTAGATAGTGTAAAAACGGAACAATTAATAAAAAAATTAAAAAAACTAGTGACCGATTTGAATCGATCAGATTTTTTTCCACTCCTGGGCAAGGGCCTCCCTCCACTCCGTCCATCTCATTCCAGTTTTGGCGGAACCTATCCAGCTCGTCCCTCTATCTCCTAAGTAAGGTCAGGTTGCGGTTCTGTGCTATTTGGTCCTACAGTTGTCCGCTCTGATTGCTTATGAAAAACTAGCTTCCGCCCGCGGCTTCGCCCGCTAGGTATGTCGATAAAAACTATCCCATGTCCTTCCCCGGGATGCAATATATCTCTCAGCCAAATTTTATCGAAATCCGTTCAGTGGTTTAGGCGTGAAAAGGTAACATACAGACAGACAGACAGAGTTACTTTCGAATTTATAATATTAGTATGGATGCAAACTATGTGACTGTCAGCCATTTACAAGTCTTCACTTATAAACAAACTATAAGAGAATAATGAGAAAAAGCTCGTAGTGTGATATATAGTTAATTAATTACTCTAATTACGTAATACACTTCCAATCACAATCAAAGTGTTTTAAAGGGAATTTCTAATCCATTGCTTCGTAGGTTTGAAAAATTCGTCTGCCCAATAAGGTTAATAACGCAATGAAAGTGGCTGAACTGTCAAAATAACTGTCAAACCGAAAGACATCTCATTAAATTGTCATTTTATGTGCGTTTCGCAATTACTCGAAAGGTTTTTTATATTTGTTTGCTATAGACTAACAATGCAACATATTTCTTTTTTTCTATAAACGGGTAAATAATTCCATCCGCCACAATATCAGGTTAGGCAATATACGAATTCAATATCCTTTAAAAACTCATTTTAACAAAAAAGAAACTCAAGCTTCCACTCTTTTATAGAAGATGAAAAGCGTAACACTTAACACTGCAAAATAACCCACATTTAAAGATCACAAGGTATCTTCATCCGATTATTAAAAAAAAAACCTAAACCTGGCATTAAAACACCTGGTTAAAGGTTATAAAAAGAAAAAAGTGAAAAAAGAACCGACATTGTATCGGTAATCCTCTATAGGAAGCACTTGAGCTTCGATATTTAAAAAAAACCAGTGCCTATTGTTGGCAACCCTCTATAATTATTATTTTCGTAGCTGGCGACACGGCGGCACACAATGGCGTCCCTACGCACTTCCTGTTTGCCCTCGCGCGCTATTTAACGTGAATGCGAGCGATTGGCCAATTTGAATTTCGGATGTCGTATAATGGAATACATTTGGCGGCTATTGGTGTGTAATTTAGTTTTTTTTTATAGTGATGGGTAGTTATTAACTGTTTAGTGGACTGGGCGAGCTGTTGTAGTCCTTGTAAAGATTTTAGTTTGTATTGTTTGATAATTGAGGAAGTAAACATACTTTTTGTGTCTTTTTATGCAGTACTAAACACAAACATGAAGATAAAGGTGTAAGTAATGCATATAAGTGCTAAAGGTGCAGATTATTTTCTTTTACTCAGACAAAAACTGTCGAGATCTTGGAAGAGTTTAATAATCACGATCACCTGACTAGTTTCGAACTCATTCGGACGCTACAATCATGAAATGGTTACGTGGCATGCATCATCATCATCATCTGCCTGCCTTTTCCCAATTATGTTGGGGTCGGCTTCCAGTCTAACCAGATGCAGCTGAACACCAGTATTTAATATGGAGCGACTGCCTATCTGACCTCCACAACCCAGTTACTGGGTAATACGATAGCCCTTGGTAAGACTGGTTGTCAGACTTTCAGGCTTCTGACGACCCGTAACGACTGTCAAAGACCCACGAATGACAGCCGGGACCAACGGCATTAAGTCCGCCTCTGTACATTTTTGTGCTTGAAGTATTAAATAAATAAATAAATAACATGCTTTCCCAGACACGAAGGGGTCTTGGTATGTAAAGATGGTCACCCATCCACGCACCAACCGCGGTAAGCGTAGCTTAAGCTGACCGATCGACCCATGCGGCTGCTATTATTCAGCCACAACTAAAGTTAAAACGAAGCCCAAAGCATGAAGTCAATATCAATATTACTTATTTCTACGTAACATCAGAACAGATGGACGTTACTGAAGGTGCCAAATACGTAGCCAAATTCCTGATAGTAAAACCTAATAACACTTTTCCCGACCCGGGAATGGAACCCAGGACATCATGCTATTTCTGTGCTCAGCTGCAATTTGTGCAACACATCTCTGATTAGGATTTACTGAGCCCAACTCATTCAACAAAATACATGTACTTATCATTGACTCGAAAAGAATAAGAATTTGACAATAACATCTACAACCCACCAACAGCGGAAGGTGGCATGTTGAACAACACTCAACAACCGGTAGCAATCTCTATAACAGTAGCCTCAGGGCTACGGCGGCAGGGGAGTCCAATTAGAGAGAGGACGACTGTGAGGCGATCATGTTCACAATATGGGACAACTCTGGCTTGAGGCGATGAGGGTTACTGCTTACACCTTGTGGGTGTGAAGCGTGATGCTTATTTTGAGAGGGAATTTAGATTTGTAATTAGAGGTCAGGCAATAACAAATACGCTTCGTTTGTGTGTGAAGCGTGATGTATTTGTGGGACTTACAAAATCAAAGCATTTATTTCAATTAAACCATGTACAAGGCACTTTTGAATTGTCAAAATAAATAGTCGGTCAGTTAGTCAGAAAGTTGAAGCTAGTTGCCCATTTCAAAACGTAGATCTCTATGGAGAAGAACGGGCAAGAAATTCCAAGGAGAATCTTTTGTCACAGTATTGTAACTCCAGTAGCTGATCAAATAACATAACATCACGCCTGAAATACCTGAAGGGTTAGACAGGAGTACAGTACAGTACAACCACATTTCGTCAGTTATGTTTAACTTGATTAAATAATGAACACAGCATTTTTGGGCTCGCATTTAAAAAATAAAGTTAATTGGAAATCGAACATGACTTTCTGGTGAACAAAAATATTTATTCGATAAAATTAAATCACTCCTTTCTCGATAGTCGTCGTCACTATAGAAAGAAAATACGTTTATTCCATCGTTTTTACTATCATTCTCCTGCCTTTATCCCAATTTATTTGTAGTCGACGCAACATGTCTTTTTCTACCATACTTCTCTATTAGTCGTCATCGCGGTAGTCAGCCCCTTTCTCGATAGTAAATCATCATCAAACTCAAATAAATATAACCCGTCAATCAACAGCGCATTAACCTCCTGCAGCTCACGTGCGATCCCTCCGCCGGCCAATTAACGAGTGACGCGGTATGCGCGGGGAGGGGTGCGCAGTGAGCGGGGACGGAGGCACGTGACGCAATTAAATCGCACGCCCGCGCCATTGTGGGCGGCAGTGACGTGCGGCCGAATTAATTTTTAATAAATTATGATGTTTGTTATGTTGATGGTTATTAGTTTGTGTTTAGGATTATATTTTATTTGCATTTACATGTTGTTTTAAATGTGAAATTTAATTGGAAATTGTTATTCTGTAAATTCCTTCGGAATAACTTTTACACGTAATATTATTATAAAAAATAAGCTAGATGAGGCGGCGTTTCCTAGCTGACTACTCTGAGAAGGCCGAAACAAACTCAGGCTGGCCTTACACGGGCGGGCTGCTCCAGCAGTACGCCAGTGATCAACATACACGGATTGCTGGGGCAGTCAAATTCAACCGCTTGAAGCTGCCATTGATACCTGCCTGCTTGCAGCTGCAGCAGTCGGTATCAACTGCTCTGCGGTTTTTACTGCCGGCCTTAACACAAGCGTCGTGGAATGAACAGAGCAAGCGGAGGTAACTGCGCGGGAGCAGTCGACAATTCGGGCAGTCAGTGTATACTTGGCGACTGCTTGATCGCACGATGAAATTTCACCGCGCTGCCGACCGCCCGAAGCAGCCGCAACTGCTCGAGCGGTTCCACCCACCGGGTCGTAAGTTTGGTACATTGGTCGTCTACAACCGTCGTACAACCCAATTCCATTTTAGCGTTAAAAGTTCAAGTTGTTGATTTTTGTAATTGAAACTCACACGAAAGGAACTACCACTTTCCCTGAAGTTTATTGTGTTATTAGAATTGTTTATTAGTAGTACAGAGTACAAGACAAAGACAAGTAAAGGACTATAAACTGAAGCGAATCCCGCGCGGGATGCGATTGTGCGCGCCAATTGGAACACTTCCATACAAGTTAATTGCCAAAATCGGGGCGAGCGAATTTCGTCCCGCATCCTACTGTAGATTCGCTGCTTGACCTTACCTTCAATAATTTGGCAGATGAATCGGAATGAACTTCAGGAAAAGAAGACGATGCGTTTGCCGCCTTCGATCACTTCGAAAACTCTCGGATATTCAGTGAAGCGCTCGTGGACGGTTGTCACGAGTGCAGGCTAACCACATTTCATAGATACAACAAACTCACTGTGGTGTCCGTGCTGCTGCGGCGGTGGCACCGAGCTGTAGGGGCTGTGCCGCGGCAGCGTGTGCGCCAGCATGCGCCGCCCGGCTGCCTCCATGCTCGCTATCGTGTTGGAGCGCACCATGCCTGCGGGAGCAGATCGGCTTAGTGCAAGGGGTCTGCTGTTTTCAATGATTGGTTTAAGACAACGCCATGACCATTGTGTTAAAAGTTCGTAATCTCCTAAATTCATCCTCGTCGCTTGATAGTATTGTGTTGGAGAAAGTAATCTTCGAAAACCTACTATAAAAAATAAGCCATGACTGCACAATGGCGCGTCAGTGATCTTAAGAAATGTCAAAATAATACGAGATACCGACCATTCATACTCATTCTACAGGGTGTAAGGAGAACGCTTCCGAAGCCAGAACGTAGATTATATACAACCTAAATACAAACGGATACTAATAACCTTTCGCTTTAAATTGGTTATTTTCAAGACTTCATATTTCGTAAACGCGCAATGGAAACCGTACAAAACGTGAGGTCACTGGCACACGCAAGCAACGTCGCGCTACCACGTGACCGCGCGCCCGCGCTTCGTCGCGGGCGCCGAGCGCTCCGTACGGCCGAGTCACGGGATTTATACGGGATTTACAAACACCATTTTCAAAATGCCTTCCCCTACAACACTTCACAAAATTATGAATTACTAGCTGTGCCCGCGACTTCGTTCGCGTGGATGTCGGAAAACAATAGGTAATGTGTGTAATTGCCACCCCTTCATTGAACCTGCCTAGTAACGCTTCCCTTCTCTTCTTCTTCGGTTCTCTACTACGGCCCTTTCGACTGCAGTCACTGCGTCTTCATGGTTCATAATGACAATGCGACGAAGTGTCACTTTGATTTTTGAGAATAAATTAAAATGAAAGCGCCTGCTCGAGGCTGATTATCTAACCAAACAGATATATTATTATGTCCATTTTATTTTGCGTCTGTTTTAGAATAATAACTTGTAAAATCATATCAGCATTTTATCTAAAGTATATCTGAGATTAGTAGATGAAGTTTGAAGTTAGTTTTTCTCAGTCTTAGTTTCTTCTCTGCGGTAAATTTAGAATTTCTTACCTACTCAATAAATCAACTGCCCGTCTGGCGGGGTGTGCTGAAGCGTTATCATGGTAAATTAAAGTTAAAAAATTTCGACAAAAAGGCAAAAAACTTGAAAGTAGTCATGATTTAAACCTTATGTAAATAAAAAATCCTTCTCTTTAAACGATTTTAGAAAGGTTGCTTGCCCCTCGAAAGAGCTTTACATAAAGTTGCCCGTGTAAAAAGCAAGCCGTTTACTTTGGTTATATTTGACACCGGCCGCCCTTGAAAACTACGAAGATGAAACCCATGACGAAAACTTTAGACATGATTTTGATTTAGACCTTATACTGCCGAAAACCAGAAAAAAAAATTGTAAAGCTAATTACAAAAAAATATAACCGACTTCCATAAAAAACCCTACAAAGTGCAAAATAACCTTAGTTTGGGCAGACGGCAAGAAATACAGACTTCTGAAACCAAAGGTCTATTGCACTTTGAAGTGTGTTTTTATGTCGGTTGTATTTTATTTTATTTCACACAAAGTCGTGTAAGTTTATTTTGAAAACCATGAAAACGAAACAAATATTTAAAAAAAAATTGCAGCCGCCATCTTCGATTTTCATTTTGACGTCACTATCGGCTTCAGTACCCTCGAAAACCATTAAAACGACACACACGACGAATTTTTTTATTTTCAATTTGCAGCCGCCATCTTGGTCTTTCATTTTAACCAGTACTGAAACGGTTTACCAACAGTCGATTGGTCCATGAACCGTTGGTCAACACTAATAACTTTTCATTCAAAGGACTTTTGACCCACGAACGTTTCCCCAACAGAACTCGACGTCAGTGAATGCTTAACCAACAGAATGTTTTGACCAATAACTTTTCATCCAAAGGACTTGTGACCCACGAACGTTTCCTCAACAGAAATCTACGTCAGTGAATGCTTAACCAACAGAATGTTTTGACCAATAACTTTTCACCCAAAGAACATTTGACCCATGTTAAATAGAAGTAAGGATGCAAGGGCGAGCGAAGCGAGCTCGGGACTTGGGGCACCCCGACTCGACAGGTAAGGTTCGAGGGGATGATGGCGGCTCAAGTGAGCGAGCAAAGCGAGCGAAGGGCACCCCAAGGTTAGGCTTGGTTAGGTTACATTAAACCCTTTTCACAGAAATAAAGGACTACGTCTTTTACTATTTTACTTTCACCTTTCCCGGTGTCTGTTGGCCTTCTTCTTTGGGTGAAAAGTTATTGGTCAAAACATTCTATTGGTTAAGCATTCACTGACGTAGAGTTATGTTGGCAAAACGTTCGTGGGTGAAAAGTCCTTTTGAAAAAAGTTAATGGTTTAAAGATAACGTTGACCAACGGTTCATGGGCCAATCGACGGTTGGTAATCCGTTACAGTTTCATTTTAACCTCACTATTGTCTTCAGCACTCTCGAAAACCATTAAAATGAAACCCATTTTTTATTTTTTATTTTGCAATCGAAATCTTGGATTTTCATTTTGACCTGCCTTTCGGATTCAGCACCTTTGAAATGTATGAAAAAGACAACCAACAAAAAAAAAAAAAATTGCAGCCGCCGTCTTGGATTTTTATTTTGACCTGACTATCGACTTCAGCACCTTCGAAAACCATCAAAAAGACACACATGCCAAAAAAAAATTGTAGCCGCTATCTTGGATCTTCATTTTGACCTGACTGTCGGCTTCAGCACCTTCGAAAACCATGAAAACGACACCCATGACGAAAAAATTAAAAATTCAGGCAACCGCCATCTTGGATTTTCATTTTGACCTGACTATTGGCTTCAGCACCTTCAAAAACAATGAAAACGATACCCATGACAAAAAAAAATTGCAGCCGCCATCTTGGATTTTCATTTTGACCTGCCTGTCGGCTTCAGCACCTTCGAAAATAATGAAAAGTACACCCATGACAAATAAAAAATTGCAGCCGGATCTTGGATTTTCATTTTGACCTGACTATCGGCTTCAGCACAACGACACCCATGACGAAAAAATTTATGCAACCGCCATCTTGGATTTTCATTTTGACCTGCCTATCGGCTTCAGTACCCTCGAAAACCATGAAAAAAAATTAAAACAAAATTGCAGCCACCATCTTGGATTTTCATTTTGACCTGACTATCGACTTCAGCACCCTCAAAAACCATGAAAACGACACCTATGACCAAAAAAAATTGCAGCCGCCATCTTGGATTTTCATTTTGACCTGACTATCGACTTCAGCACCCTCGAAAACCATGAAAACGACACCTATGACCAAAAAAAATTGCAGCCGCCATCTTGGATTTTCATTTTGACCTGACTATCGACTTCAGCACCCTCGAAAACCATGAAAACGACACCTATGACCAAAAAAAATTGCAGCCGCCATCTTGGATTTTCATTTTGACCTGACTATCGACTTCAGCACCCTCGAAAACCATGAAAACGACACCTATGACCAAAAAAAATTGCAGCCGCCATCTTGGATTTTCATTTTGACCTGACTATCGACTTCAGCACCCTCGAAAACCATGAAAACGACACCTATGACCAAAAAAAATTGCAGCCGCCATCTTGGATTTTCATTTTGACCTGACTATCGACTTCAGCACCCTCGAAAACCATGAAAACGACACCCATTACGAAAAAGTTAAAAATTTAGGCAACCGCCATCTTTGATTTTCTTTTTGACCTCACTTACCGGGGTCAGGATCCTCGGAAACCATGAAAAATAGCTCTCTCTCTGTGTGTCTCTATCTATCTATTACTATGAAAAGTGAGGCATAACGCTTTTTCGTTATGTGACGATTTCTCCCCTATAACTCCCACCGCAAGCTCCATATAAGAACTTCGTTAAAAAACGCTCTGCGTTACTCAACTTTACTATATCAATAATTATCTAACTTCTTTATCGCTCAGAACACCACATTAATTATTATTATATTACATTATCCTCACTTTTTGTTTACTATATAAACCATCGAAAGCGATTTTTATAATATTAATATAATCATTATCATTACTTTTTAAAATAACACAGACTTATGTATGTGTTATTTCGTCATATATGTAAGCTTAAACTAATAGGACGTGATTATTCACATCACAACAACAATATGTTTTCGTTAGTAGGTACTATATCGCGCCAATAGATGTCGTTACGTGTTACTAAAAAAAGTAAAGTTGTTCTTGAATACTAAATAACTAATAAACTTTAAATTGATTATATCTTTTGGTAGAGTGAACCGATTGCGATGAAACAAAAACTAATCACTGCTCCGAGTACTACACCATATTTTAGTATAAAAAGTAACCGTATTGATTTGGTACTTTTTACGTTGACCCTGTTCAAATCAATAATCTGTCACATCCAAACAGACAAACAGACAAAAATTCCAAAAATTTATGAAATGGTATCTGTTGGTTATCCTTTAACACCCCAACCATTTTTTTTGGAAATATTTTCAATGTACAGAAACGCCTCGTCTACAGATTTATTATATGTATAGAGGACAGAGCCATTTTACGTAAGTACCTGTCTAAATCCTTTGCGACCTTATGATGTATGGCTCGAAGTCTCAAACTGCGCTCCATCCATTTCAATACAAAGTCGGGCCGCTGTGTCGACCCGTGAACACGAAGCATTAGTGTAGGATCCTCAACACATTCTGCACGTAGTTTATTAGAAATGCTCAGTATTCTGATCCGCATTTCATCAGCACTGTCACATTCTCGAGCATCATGTTGCCGTATTCACGAGCAGTGTACACGTATGACTCAGAAAATAAATAACTAAAACACAATAAAACAGCACTAAAAACGTAACAATAACACAAATTAAGCCTGCCTAAGGCATTAAGTCCGCCTTTGTACCTTTTTGTGTGAAAAGTTTAAATAAATTTAATTGAAAACTAACAAAACAGTATTAAATACGATTCAATAGCTATCGATCGATTAAACGTAACGCACATTCGCTCACGAACCGAGTCGGAAAGGAACTAATTAAGTACTAACTAGATTACTGAAGAAGTACTAAGTAGATCAAACATGCCGCGGATGCCGCCTGCGTGCGGTGTCGGCTGACAAACGTTGCCGCCGCGCGGACGCCGCCATAGCAGTGTCTTTTGATGTGCTTTTGATCAACAAATTACAGAGGAGAAAATGTTAAAGAATAATTATGAAATCAGAAACCAATTAATTTTAATTGTTAGGAAATTGTACATAAGCTTTGCTAAACTTACTAAACTGTTTTCATTATCAAACTTTTTTTAATAAGATTTAACTAATTTAATTATCCACTTTAAATTGATTGGGTTTACTTACTAAATTAAGGATACTTTTATTGCAATAAACTAGCGCGTGTCGTGTGACTAATTACATTGACATAAAGTTCAAATTCAATTGATTCACGCGCACTAGTTGCTTCAAACTGTACCTACACGCGATGAAAATGTTTTAGTCAATCACGGCTAAAGTTGAGGTCGCGACTTTATTTTATTTACTATCGATTATCGACTTACATACAAAACAGTAATTGCACGACACAGTGCATCAATTTAAAACTGTTGACGCCTCTGTAATGTTTCTTCTTATTTATTTTGGCGGCGCTTTACAACCACCGGCACCGCCACGCGCCGCATAGGAGCCGTGGACGCCTCTCTCTCAAACTAGGTGATTCGGTGACCGGGTTCAAACCTCGGTATGGGTCTCAAGGTTAAGAAAAGTAAACTTGATTTTTCTGATTTGTAAGCAAAATTTGCGAACATTCGGATCAAAATAAAATTGTAACCCTGTTCAAGGGGAAAATCATTACGATCCTTGCATGAATTGACTTGGAATCCGAAACCAGATATCCCACAACTAGGTAGAAGTGTGAACTGAAAAGACGAGTAAAGGTTAGGAGGATAGGATCACATGGCACCCCGCCCGCCGCTGCCAGCTGTCGTCGCGTCGCGCGTCGCGTGGATTTGGGGTCGTCGGCCGCTCGTCTGCGGCGAGCGCGCGCGCACTTTGAACTCTAGGTCATGCGCGAGCGTCAGATGATTTTATTTACGAATACATTGCTTGTTAGAGTTGTAAAGAAAAAAAAAAGTGTTTAATCGCAAATAATGGTATAATTTAACTGTTCTCGCAGCAGTGTACGAAAAATGCAAAAAAAAATTGGTAATATTGTTCATTTTTTTTTTCACATTTTTTGATGGTAGGTATCGTATCGAGAATCACTAGCCCTATCACCTGTCTTCATTTTCGGAAGCGTTTCCCTTACAGCCTGTATAATATTATGTATGTATTTACAAAAAAAAATGTATATAAGTAGTTAATCAGCCATTTCGTTACCATAACACAAGCATTATTTATTTATTTATCCATTTATTTCAGGCATCAAGGCCCATATAAACACATACAATACTATATTAATATAAGTAACTTAAAAATACTATAAATACATAGAACATTATACTAAAAAACTAACACTAACATACACGAAGTGTCTGCGTTGTGTTTCGCTGACTGGTGTCATGTAGCCGGCCACGAAACCGGCGGTACACAACACCCTTCGGCCAGAACTCTTCCTTGAGGAACTTCTCGAGATGATGTGTCGGAACACGCACCACGAACGACTTGAAGTTCGTGTTGTGACGCGACTCCAACTTCTCGACCCTCAAAGTCCAGTTGGTCTTCACACGCATGTACTCCACGACCTCCTCAACCTTCGTGGAGTGGTGCAGTCTGGACACGTACAGCTGTTTTTTTTTTTTAAGGATGGGAAGTCATCAAATGACCCCTCCCGCTCTGGGTGGAGCGGAAGGGAGTGTCAGACTCTTACTGACTAAAACCCATCCGTGTTCCTTCCTTAGCCCTGTATGTTCCGGGGCAGCGGTAACCCTTTCGGACAATCCCGCTGCCCGCGGGAAACACCTGGATCAAAGACGCACGGAACAGGGAAGTGTGGCAGAAGAAAGGGCAGACCTATATCCAGCTGTGGGTGACTCCGGGCTGAAATAATGAAGATAACTCACCAATCTGAGGCCTCCAGTTTCTATTCTCCTCGTGTCCGAGGTTGCCAGGCTTCAGCACTCGCACCGGCTGCACAGCACCGTCCAGACGTCGCGCCGGGAACTCCTTGTCGTAGGCGGGGTCCAGGAACCGCACACACACCACGTAGTTACCGATCACCGGCGGGAGACCGATCACGGGCGACGGGAGTTGGCTGTGTGGGGAAATTATTATGGTTACAGATATTTATTTCTCAAAAGAATTACATATTCACTTATAGAGGACACATAAGTAGGTCTAAAAATCATTATGTGTCACTAAACATATCTAAAAATAAAATATTGCTACACGTAGTACGTATCTATCACACTAATTTTAAAGGCAAAAGTTTGTAAGTGTATATTTGTTACTTCTTGAAATTTCACGCGGATGAAGTCGCGAGAGCTTAATATTGCTATATTACATAATCTGCATTCACGATTTATTTGCCAAAAATTTAAACAAATATGAGCTTATGGAAAAATAACTTTAAATCCTACACAATAAAGTTCAGTTTACGCTACAACTTCAAACATTTTTATAACTTTTACTGCTAGTGCTAGTCACTCTGAAGTCAACTTAATTTTCATTGAAATAAAGTTGATATTTGTTTAAATTGAAATAGGCTAGGGGTGCACTGCACACTTTTACTATAGCCAACTATGTCTTTAATATAACTAACTCACCCTCCAATAACGACACAGTCTTTACTGAGCATCACCTCGCCCGTGACCCCGTCACTCCTGTAGGGGTACTTCTGCTGCTTCTCAATGAGGACCCGTAGCTTTCCACCTGCCTCCGTGTACAGTCCCAGCAGGTAGTCGTAGCTCTTGTTGCCGGTGCCCACGTACAGACGGTCGTGACCGCGGATGTTTCGCAGTTCTGGGAGAAGAGATGATGAAGTTGTTAAAAAAAAAGGTATTAGCAAAAAAATAACAGTACACTACTCTTTATTTATAAACGTTACTTACAAGTTAAGTAATGAAATCTCATCATGTGTCATTAACATAGCTAAAAATAAATTATTGCTGCATGTAGTATGTATCTATCACACTAATATCTTAGAGGCGAAAGTTTGTGAGTGTGTTTGTATGTTTGTTACTTCTTTACGCACAAACAGCTGAACGGATTTGGATAAAATTTGACACACAGATAGTTTATAACCAGGATTAACACATAGGCTTTTTGTCCAGATATTCCCACGGGATCGAAACTTACGCGGGTGAAACCGCGGGGCGCTGCTAGTTGTATTATAAAATATAATAGTTTGTAATGGAAGTTTAATAACTTACTCTCAGCCTCGGTGAGCTCCTCATAGAAAGGCTCCAGAGCCTTGAACAGCCTCTCCTCATCCACAAAAGGTAGCAACGCAACTCCCTGCCACGCGAACTTCTTGCCGTTCAAGTCGATCTTGAAGTCCGTGGGGTAGAAGTCGATTATCGGCGAGAACTGGGGGACATAAGATAAAATGTAATGAAAAACAAAATCAGGGCTAAGTACTGAGGACCAGTTTCATCATTCATGTTTCAACCAATTTTTCATTAATCAATCAATCGCAGCAGTTTTCGCGCGCTTGACAAATAGTCACATTAATCTAAACAAATAAATAAAATTAAAGTGTCAATTTGCAATGATAACAGCTTTTTACTAAATGCATGTGAAAGTATATACGGTAAATATAACAAAAAATACTGACAATTCATAATATTAGGTATCTGTGTACAATTCATATCACGCAATTCATCTGTATGACAGGTTTGTATGGAGATTCGCAAAATGTTCCACAAATTATGAATTACTGGAAATTCAGGAAATGAATCGCTTTTAGATGAATTGCTGTTTTTAGACCCCCAACAATGAGTACGTATTAAGAAGGTACTTACAGGTTCGCTCATGAGCTGAGCCCAAGGTTTGGGCACGTGTGAGGAACTGGCGGCAGGGAACACACCCATCAGCTGCTCCAGCGGACGGAACTGTAAGTAAAATGTACCTTATTGTTAAAGAGATAAAATTTAATATTCTATACGAGGATGTAAGCAGATAGAAGTGAGAAAAATAAACCTTATTATAATGGCGCTAAAGTTCAACATTAAAAGATTTAATTAAATTCTTTATTTTTGTAAATAGGTTATAGGAATCAAATGTGCATAGCTTTATGATGCTTTTAGTGCCATTGCTAGTAATGAACGTCAACGACGGTTATTTTTTCAGACAGATTTCCTCCTCTGTACAATTACTTTTATTGCAATCACGACGTTTTCATTGCACGGCGACGATATGTTATGCAAAACATCTTAGAAATAACAGTATAATTTATTTTTTAACAAAAAATAATCTCACCGGCAGGGTTCCCTCCTCAAACTTGGTGGACAGACCGCAGATATTGACGAAGTCTGAGGCGAAGGGCGCGTAGTGGTACGGGAAGTACCACTTCCAGCTGGCGCAGCCCTGGTAGTAGTAGCGGAGCACCCAGCACAGCCCGCGCACGTACTGCAGGGCCACGCGGTACCTGCAAGAGTGGGGCAAGTTTGACTTATTCTATAATTTAAAGGTATTCGAACAAGACATTCTACAGACAAAGAATATGAAGATCGTAAAACCTAGGCCTCTGTTCCCTGCATGCGCATGAGAGGTTTCGACAATGGTCCATGATGACCGTTTACCATGGCCTATGATGGCATCCCACTGTTGTCAATGATGGCCCTAAATATTGACCCTACACAATGGTCCATAATGGCGGGCTCCCACAGTGAGCTACATATCATCATCACTGACCTGAACTCGAGGTTGTCCCTCGCCACTTCGAACTTGCTCTCGTAGTATCGCTCCTTGAAGCCCTGCTCCCACAGCCGCACTTCATCATTCTTGTCATCATCATCTTCTTCGTCCAATCCAGCTTGATGGGCAGATCGCTTGCGACCGCGGCCCTCTTGCCCTTCTTGCTGGAAAGAATGTTTATTTTCGTAAGGTTTCTGGATGAAAATAAATGACTAATAACGGCAAGTACGGATTTTGCTATACTAAAATCATTGCAGCTAAATACCAGTTTCTGCATTGTGTCTCCACCGTCTAGATTAGTAAACACTTTAAGACTTTCCATCATTATACCATTAAAAGCAGTAAAAGGCGATGTATGTATGTTTTGTAATGCTTAATTATTTTTTTTATGTATTTTTCTGGTGTACAATAAAATATATAGTTTAATAATCTGGCTACAATGTTCCCACTGCTGGGACACAGACCTCTCTTCGAGAGAACTGTAATCTACCACGTGCGCCCAGTGCGGGTTGGTAGATGTCACATGTGTTCGAATTTTTGGTTCGAAGACATGCCGGTTTCCTCACGATGTTTTCCTTCACCGTTTGGGAGCTATAGTAATGAAATTATCTACACAACAAAGTAAAACGCCTGTCTGAGTTCGAACCCCCGACCTACAACTCGTAAGTCGGGGCCGTTACCACTGGGACAGCACTGCTCTATAAAATACTGAATGTTTTTTTTTATAGTCTAAATTTTTACAGGGTGTTCTACCCAGGAATATGAACAACTGCCATTATAGGACCAACTATGAAATCACGAAAAAAAAAATCTGCTGTTTCATGGTCAAACAGCAGATTATTTTTTTCGTGATTTTAGAGTTGTTCCCATAGTGAAAGTTGTTTCCGAGACGGTAAAAAAAATCCCCCGGTCTAAATAAATAAGTTATGTAGTATTGAATACTTACAGCGGCTTCGTGCTGCATACCAGCTAGTCGCATATTCGCGGCCTCCTTTCGAACGTTCTCCAGCGGCTTTGCCGGGTTCTGATTCTGACCCACGGCCTGAAAAGAGAATGAAATAACAAATTAGTATCTTACTACAAAATAATTACTTATCAGTTAATCCAAGTGAGAAAATTTAATAAGTTTGAAGAATAAAGTTATTTGTTTATTTTTTATCCATTATCTGGACCTGTCTCTTCCGTTCAGACAGGCATAAGGCGCATGCGCATCATGTGACTTTTACATTAGTAAGGTCAGAAAGATCAGGGGCGTAGTACTCGCTACCGGCGTGCGAGTATGACCAGAGGGGCAATTCTCATAATTTTAATAACGTTCAGTCTGATCTGTATCAATCTGTCAAAAATACCTCTAATTTCCCTAAATTTGAGACAAGTTTATGACATTGATTGTCACTGAGATGAGATTGCGACTAGATTTTGAATGTTTTAATTACGGGAATTGGCCTTCAGATGCATGAACATAAACGAAGCGAAAGGAGTTTGTAAGGAACAAAGCAGGAGGTGATCTGAAAATGGCGTGATTTTATGTATGTATGCATTAGTATAAGGTTTACATTACTATGACACTCTCGTAAACTCGTGAAATGCAAGAACTACCAGTTTTGGTCTACAAATGTATTTGTATTTCACTCACCACAGGCGCAAACTGCGTCCTCTCCAGCATCTCAAAGTTGATCCTCTGCTGCTGCCTCTTGCGAGCCTTATCCTTGGCCTTGAAGTTGATCTCGTTCTGGTGGCGTCGCTTGAAGATCTCGTCTTCCATGTGTCCCAGCTCCGTCATGATGACCTGGACTCGCTCTAGGTTCACGTCACCGGAGTCTGTGATCCAGCCCTGAGGAAATAAAGAATAATGATGAGAAGATAGCCTTCCTGTTACCTTTCGTTGATAACCAGATGTACAAATTCAAAGAATGATGGGCGTTTTGGTCGGTATATCAAATAAAAACCACATATATATCAAATGAAAGTTTATATCTTAAGCATCAATTTTCATTATGAGCAAAAGGCCGTGAAATACCCGGTTAAAGAGATATCAGACCTGCAAGTACCATGTAAATGTAATGTTTATGATGCTAATGTTCACCGCAGTTCTCAAAAATATTAGTTATTGATTCATAACATTGAGGGGGCTTATGGCTAAGTAATATCAGCCGCAAGATCGATCGATCAGGTTAAGCTGTACTTGCCGCGGTTAGTCCCTGGATGGGTGAACATTTTTACATACCAAGACCCCTCCGTGCCTCGGAAAGCACGTTAAGCCGTTGGTCCCGGCTGTCATTCGTGAATCTCATTAGAACTCCATTGGTCATCAGGCCAGGCTCCATACAAAAATGCATATCATTCTTTATTTATTTGTTACCGAGACGATTTAAAAACCAGCTTCTCAGACATTGGAATGTTTTTCAAAACCATCATGTTTCACAGTTTATCGTCGCAGAATGTTGCCTTGCAACGAATTATTACACATTCATGTCCAAGAATTATTACACATTCATGTCCAAAACAAGGGCATAGGTTCCGTCCGCCCTTTACGAGTACATGTATAGTGTACATTTTTTATTGTTATTTTCTTACATTTTGATTAGTAAAATGGAGTTTCGTTTCCACAGTTTACAAATAGGTATCAAGATAGCTTTGGCTTACCTTAGTCTTATAAACACACTTCTTATACAAATTCACGAGCCTATCAACAGCTCCCTCTCTGATCTCTAAGCTGGGTAGATGCGGCAGGAAGTCATTCCCCACAAAGAAGCACATGAACACCCAGTCATCCAACGCCCTCTCGAAGTCATAAGGAAACGGAAGGTCCGGCATCTGCAGTTCCTTCTCTAGGTACTCTCGGAGGACCGACAGACGGACGAAGATAAAGTTGTCCTGGTTTCCGAAGGCAGGGTCTGATCTGACGAGGGCTGCGTCAGGGTTGCTGCCCGTACATTCTTTCATTTCGTGGCCTGGAAACGGAAGGTAAATCAAAATTAGTTTTGTTGTATATAATATTGCTTTAGGATATATTTTTCTCATCGTGGCGGCGGCAGGTATCAACAGTGCAAAGCAACGCTAAGAATCACACCAATAAAACTTGTTTTTACTTTTTTTTTACGAAAACAAGTTTTAAATATACCATTGCATGCACCCATAAGCACACAATGTTTTGCGTGCGTACATTGCGTTTTTTTCACATAAAAAATATTAGTTGTTTCCAAGCAAACATTTTGGCTCAATGTTACATAACAGTTATGTGAAGGATCTTTTTACACCCTGTATTTAAAGAACTAATCATCATCATCATTTCAGCCGAAAGACGTCCACTACTGGACATAGACCTCCCCCAAGCACCTCCGCTTCGACCGGTTCTGTGCTTCTCGCATCTAACGGGTTCCTGCGGCCTTCACGAGGTCGTCGGTCCACCTTGTGGCCATCCAACGCCCCGTCACGCTAAAAAAAAATCACTATCCAGCCAGTAAGATGTGGGCTGACTGGCCAACGTACGTTAGGCGCACATTCTCTGCTAGATGTATAAGATCCATAAAACTCACCCAGCTGTCCGCACACGTCACAGGGGCGCGGCTTGTTAGGCTTGAACTCTTCCCTGATGATAGTGAAGTTGGGCTCGTGAGTGGCCAGCCCCAACATGATGAGATCGGCGTCGGCTCCGCAGAGCACGTGCTGCGTGTTCGGGTCGTGGTCTGGCTGCACTGGAATCATAGAATTTATTTTTAACAGCTTTTCAACGTATTGCCCAGAAACTGGGTTATGGAGGTCAGATAAGCAGTCGCTCCGTGTAAAATACTGGTATTCAGCTGCATCGGGTTAGACTGGAAGCCGATCCCAACACAGTTGGAAAATCTCTAGGCCGATGATGAAGATCTCAAGTTAAAAGTTTGCAGGAATGCGCAAAACTGTTCGTCGACAAAAATGCAGTGATTTTAATGTTCAGATACAATCCACACCCACAAAAAAAATTACAAGGGTGACAATACATATTTAGCATATTTAAGAATATAATGTTACCACCTCTCTTCGAGAGAGAGTGAGCTGTAATCCACCACGCGGGCACAGTGAGGGTTGGTAGATGCCACATGTGTTCGAATTTTTGGTTCTAGGACACGCCGGTTTCCTCACGATGTTTTCCTTCACCATTTTG
The DNA here is from genome assembly GCA_963669345.1 of Gortyna flavago. NCBI lineage: Eukaryota > Metazoa > Arthropoda > Insecta > Lepidoptera > Noctuidae > Gortyna > Gortyna flavago. The sequence goes on from OY770142.1 coordinate 16,763,306, forward strand.
AGAGCAGTGGTGATGAAATTATTTGCACATAGTAAAGCGCTTGCTTGGTTCGAACCCATGACCTACAAACTTGTATGTTGGGGCTGTTACCACAGCCACTGCTGCTCTTTTTTGACAATAATAATTTAATATTATATATTTAAAAAAATTAAGTAAAGTGTTTGTCTTACCTCTCTGCTTCCTAATATAGTCCATAATCTTATGTTCGCCTTCGCCGGGCACGTTGGCGTCCGACAGAATCACTTTGATTCCCTTCCAGCCCGGATCATTGTTTAATCTAGTTGAGAAAGAAATATGGTAAAAATTGTAAAAATCTTTATGTAATAATGTAGTTGTTATAAAAATCTACATTCTTACATAGAATGGACTGAAATTAAATGACGATGAACGCGATGAGCTATGAGCTATCACCACTTAAAACTTCTCCTATAAAAGTCGGTTAAAAATAGAAAATGGTCTACAAATAAGTTACAAAACCCACAAACCTGTCATGTATATAATAATGCAGGCACTTGCTGAGCCGGTCCATGAAGGGGGTTCCCGGGGTGATGCAGTTGGAGTCGAAGTGCGCCTCCTTGGGCCTCTCGGGCGGCAGGTAGGCGCCCTTAGCCAGCAGCTCGTCGCGAATGCGCGCGATTTCGTCTATCTTCTCCTGGGTTTCCTTGGAGGCACGGAAACGACGGGAGCGCTGCTGGTTCATCTTCGCTCTGGGTGCCTGGTAGAAGAAATAGGGGAAGATGAGTTTTATGTTGTCACAAAACATGGATGGGATTTCTAAAACCCTTAGTACTCTGTCGTTTATGCTTCCAGTCCCAGAAGTTTAGGCTAAGTGTTGTCTGTCAGTGAATGAATGAATTTACGATTCTTATAAAGCACTTGAAACAAAGACCACTTGTAAAACTTGAGAGTAGTGTCGAAAAACAACCTTATTATACTAAGTCTATTCTAGGTACTTAAACCATGATCACTCTACTGAAATTACAGAATTTTCCTGGTTTTTAATTACTTGAATTTGCTATACCTACCTACTATAAAACTACATTCTAATAAATACTTTGGTTTTTATGTCATATTTAATTTGATGAGGATTATATGAACATTATTTAATTAATAATCTGTACCTAACTTAAAATCTCCATTCATAGCAACAGAGCATTAAAAAAGAAAGTGAATAAACTTTTTTTCATTCAATAATCTATTTTTGTATTTCTCGACTTACACATAGTTAATACAAGTCTGGACCTGCCAACCCATCTTGAGCAAGCATGGTGATCAATGCTCATGCATTCACTGCATGAGAACGAAGTGTTTTCCCAGCAGTGAGATAATAATAGGCTGGTATTATTATATTTTTGTACTAAATTATAAAATACATTGTACATATTTTATAAATTCTTTATTTATTTAGGGGCTTTTATGGCCACAATCAAAATCAAAAGTCAGTTATTTATTCAAACTAGGCAGAGAATCAGCACTTTTCGAACATCAAAATTACAAAAGACAGTCCCAAAAAACACACCCACCACCACCACTTCCTAGTGCTTTCGCTGGGGAGAAGTGGCACAACAAACTCCCCTGTGCGTATAACAGTCCCATCGTGTCCTAAGTAGAAGTACATACTACTATGGATTACATTTAGGCCATGAACCTGAACAGATTCTTCGCATCATTACCATTTGGTTGAGACAGAATTATATATGCCCATATCATGTCAGTTCAACCTCAAGACCCCAATCAAATCATTTCTATGAGACTCCTATCAAACACAGTCCATCGTAAGTGATGTATGTCGTCCACAACACCACTAAATATTTTAACAGTTCAGACTCACCACTCCATCAATAGCCATGTACAAGAGCTTCCTGGGCCGCACAATGCGGAACAGGCGGTCGATGCACTCGAAGATAGCCACCATCATCTCATCCTCATCCTTTGGGGGCGGCTTGTCCTCTGGATGCGTGCACGGGTGGATGATGCCGTTCATGTCCAGGTACAGGTTGTCAAACTCCACCCCATTGGGGTTTGGGAGCGAAGAGTCTACATAGATGAGTGTGCCATCAACATCCGTAGGCTGAAAATATAAGGATAAGGTTTTATTATGAAATGATTACAATTTTTTTTTTATTTTAGCAGTAGGTAACTATAACTTAAAATCATCTTCCCGACTGCAACATAAAACTGACCATAATTTTTTTTGCACCCCTATAGGCTTTCAATGTGCAAGTTACAGGCTATGTCTCAAAACAGCCAAATTGGCAGAATAGCTTTTTCCTAACATTTTTTATGGTTCAATGTGGGAGACCCAAGTTGAGATTAACTAAAACAAGCAAGTAATTTCTTATAAACAGTATAATAAAATTATGCTTCTTTATCAACTTGCCAAAGTTGGCTACAGAACTTAGCAATGGTAAGTTAAAAACCTCAAAGATGTCTTTATAAAAAAAGCAAGGATGTTTGGCAATCATTCTTACTGCACATGTGGCTTCCCTGGTAAGGGCCTTAAAAAACCTGTTCACATCATTATTTATGTGAACAGTTTTTCTGTAAATCTTATTTTTGACATACCTATGACATTAATCTTAAATCAACTCTTCATTACAGGCTTTTCTGGACATGATATCCTTTGTTACAGTTGTAATGACAATCATATCATTTGGTTTAAATAGGTTAAATTATTTTTTTTATGTTATTATTATTTTATTTCTATTTTGAGAATATGTGAACATTGTAGACCTATGTAGACTCATAGCTGTTTCGATTAGTTCAGTATTTTCAAGTCAAAACAGACAGACACACTTTCGCATTTTTTAATATTAGTATGGATAGTATGGATTTAGACTTTTTAACTCCTTCATTCTGTTCCTTTGGTTTTTTCAAACTATCAACATCTGAGTAAGTACTTATTGGTGCATCCTAGACATGTAATCCCAAAATACCATTGTTGATGAAATTAATCCAATTCTATTTTGCTTTCCAACTATAATTAATTTATTTTTGTTGATGTCACCAAAATAATAATGAAGATGGAAACCTTATGGATATGTGACAAGATTTTTTTTAAAGAAATTAGGCCTTTATATGTCTTTTCCATGTACGGGGGTGAAGATGAGTTGATCCTACAGTCTGTTCTATCTCTATTTTTAAGATAAGTGTGTAGGTTCCAGATTCGAGTTGGAACTGCCACTATGGAGTGAGAAGTAAAATTTGTCCAAAACTTAGAATCACTGAAGTCCTTCTTAACAAAGCCAAAAATCACAATACGCGCGCACTAGCATTTCATTCAAATAACGAACCAAAATAAGCAAATCCATTGGAATCGGTGAAACTAACATATTTATAGGTTATGTTTTACCTTCTGTTCGACACATTCCACAATGACGCTAGGGTACTTTCTACTCAGCCAGCGGAAGAATGCTGGTACTCCCATCTTGAGGTTTCACTTTGAAGATCTGGTCTGATTTAACACTTCGTTTATATTTTGTTACGTATTCATTCAACACAAACAAATCGACGCAGATGCCATTTCGAAATGAGAGAGATAGACAATGACATAGAAGAAGAAAGAGATGGACTAAAGGATTTCGCCACAGATTAAGTATGACTTCGTTCTAAAATCGCGCAGTGCGCAGTATGCGTTGAGCTTCAGAATTAATAAAGTATTGGTGCCGTATTAATTACTTGACACCACCTCTATTAAACAAGTGGCAGACACTGTTAAAATTCTATGTAGGTATTTCACAGTTGTCATTGTCTTTCAAGCATATTTTCATTCCTTGGAGCACTTCGTGTTTATTGAATCCATTAGTGCATCTTCGGCCTTCGGCCTTCGCCAGGTGCAATCGCAGCATGACCGCAGCCTGTTTTCATTTCTTTATGTTTTTTAATATGTCCACAGGCTATCACCATGTATGTACAATTTATTTAATAAGTAAATCATGCAGTTTCTGAGAGTCTCTGAGAACATCTGGAATGATTTCGGTTGGGAGGATCATGACCGTCGTGACGATCCCCCCGCATTTGTGACCGTGCCATCTCCAAAGTTGCGAACCATCAACCATATTTAGGCGTTAGGCTTAGGCCGAGTGAGCTTTAGATCCATGTCGGACTGTTATACTTTCGAAACGAGAAGGAAGAAAATTGTGCCTTTGGACATTCAAGCAACAATTTTAAAATTTATGATGGCAACTTCATAGTGTCAAATAAACGAATGAAATTGATTGATTGGTTGAATGAATAGTGAGTGCTTAAATTTTTTCCTCTATGAAATTTTCCTCTATGCTCTATGGTGAGTGCACTAAGCCGATCGCAGGTCGCAGCTCTGACTTGTATATAGTTATCTGTGATTTTTTTTCCTCTATGGGTCGCAGTCAGCTGTTTGGTTAAGGGATTTTATTTATTTTCTTTATTTATGTGATAAAAGAGCGATTTACAACATGAGTCGTTACTGGAGATTGTTTAAAGTTTCCTGGTCTAGAAGATACTGCTCTAGCAGTAGAAGAGATAGAAGCAGTGTTGAAAATATTCGCAACATTGGTATCTTGGCTCACATCGATGCAGGTTAGTTAAAATACTCAATTCTACTATAGTTATGTAAACTCGTAATTTAAAATTACTGAAATATGCTAATAAAAATAAAGTATTAAGAATTCTATTAGTTAGAAGGTATTGATCCCAATCACTACTTCAGATAAATAGACCGAGCTCTCAAGGAAATCTTAAATATTATTTTTTATGTAAGATATCTTGTGTTTTAGGTAAAACGACGACAACGGAGCGGATGCTGTTCTTCTCTGGGACCATCAGGTCCATGGGGGAGGTGCACCATGGCAACACAGTCACAGATTATATGGAGCAAGAGAGGCAGCGGGGAATCACCATTACATGTAGGCTTTAACTATAAAATATAATTGTAATCATAAATCTTGATTTATCTCAACATTCTAACAGAGACTGGTTAGTAAATTGCACCATTTTAAATAGAGATGGGTGTCTGAGGTGGAGGGTCTTGAGTTACAGATCGCGTGGCTCTCTTAGATAGGATGTGATGTTAATTTACAAAATGGTTAAAGTCGAGATATAAAAAATTGTAAGTAGGTGTAAGCAGTACCATTCCTTAAAGTAATTAAACATATACTTAAGAGAACAAATTGGAAAAATTATATTGCATCAGCCATAATTTTCCCACTGCTTGGGGCACAGTCCACTTCTCTTCGAGAGGGAGTGGGCTATAATCCACCACGCAGGCCTAGTTCGGGTTGGTAGATGTCACATGTTTTCGAATTTTTGATTTTTCACCATTTTGATGAAATAATTTAAGTACACAAAGTAAAGCGCTTCTCTGGGTTCGAACCTACGACCTACAACTCGTAAGTCGCGGCCGTTGCTATTGGGCCACCACTTTAACCTCCCACCCACAGCTGCTGCTGTATCATTCCCGTGGCGCGACAGTCAGATCAACCTGATCGACACTCCGGGCCACATCGACTTCACCATGGAGGTGGAGCAGAGCTTGGCTGTGTTAGACGGAGCTGTCATAGTGCTGGACGCGTCTGCTGGTGAGTTTACTGAGAAAAGAGTATTCTTATTATTTATTCATCACCATCATTCACCTACCCTTATCCCAATTTATTTGTGGTTGCGGCAACATGTCTTTTTCTTCCATTCTTCTCTATTAGTCGTCATCTCGGCAGTCACCCCTTTTGTGCCCTTTCTAGCCATATCAATCATATCATCATTCAGTTCATTCACACAGGCGATCCTTTGTTTCTTTAATCTTTGGTCTTCTCTTACTCTTATAGCCATCGAAATTCAAACTCAAAACTTTCCTCACGACATTTGTCTCATTCTGCCGCACCATGCCCATACTATGACAAGTTGACAACCGATTTCCGAATTCTTATTCTATATTGTACCCATAAAAAAAAAACAGCTAAAGTAAAGGAGAATTATCTCGCAATGGAAAATAAGCTTCTCGATAGTAACTGGGCCAAGTTTTCAGTCCAGATATTTTATACCACTATCATAAGATAGCGTAAGATGCTAATACACGGGTGAAAATGCGCAATTTATGGTCAACCGTCATTGTCAATATTACGTCTTGGCAACACTGAGCAATTTACTACAGTTCCATTTTTTACACAAAATTTTAGTTAATACTTGTGTTGGCGACGCCGTCTGCGAAGCCCCAACGTCCAGCAAATAAGTGTGTTGTGTGTGGACAATGTGGACATTCAGTGCTAAAAGGACTAAAAAGTGCAATAAGTGAAAGACTCTTATTAGAGACATTACATAGTTAAGTGGTACCAAACGACAGGTCCTTATGTAAAGTCATAACTGTGATATAAGAGATATGGATAAACGTAAGTAGAGTGAAATATAAACAGTATTTTGGTAGACCTGTAGTTACGATTGTATGGGAGCTTTATGCGTCCAATCCGTGTCAATTTGAAGGGAATGTGATTCCCTAATTAGTTATGACTCTTATTAGAATATAATGTATTAAATGATATGTGTTTTGTGGATTTACCGTAGCGAGGTACCATAAGTAAATAAGAAATAGTTGAACGGTCCTCGTTACGGTAAAGTTTCGTCCTAAGATAATTTAATGTTACATTTATATGCTCGCCTCTGATTGGTCAACGTAAAAACTGCGTCATGTGGGCGTAACCGACAGAGGGCGTTAGTTGATAAGGTAAAATTGTATATAAAGAGGGCCATTGTACGCGATGAGGCAATCGGCACCCATCTTTTGAAGAAACAACAATAAAGAAGCAAAGTGATTCCTCGATCAAATAAGTGTTTTAATGAAGATCCCCTACAAATGGTCCTTCGAGAGCCGGATTCAAGACTGAAACCAGAAGAAATGCAGTTTCACCGCCAATAAGAAGAACTCCGCCGTTGAATCCTCAAGAAAGTGCTATAATCTGGGAAGAAAGACGTGTAGTCTCGGGTTAGGTAGCAGCATCGCGATACGTGTGGTCCGTTCTTTACACAGAGTTGTCAAAACGTACAGAATAGTCAAAACGTACAGAATAGTCAAAACGTACAGCACACACGTATCGCTCGCATCACGAACCACAACCGCACGTAACCAGGAAACTTCGCTGCGTCCGTCATTCCACGGAACCCGCGTCGAATCTACACTCAAGCATTACATACGGGTGAGGGGTCAAAGCTTGGAATAAGAAGATTCCCTATTGAAGATTCGTCGGGATTTGCTGGGAAAATACAAGAAGTTACTTCTCGAAGCCAGGAATGATGACGCGAAGCCGCAAAGGAAATAGCACGAAGTCAACTACGGAGGAAGAAGCCAGCGGCGGGGACACAACGGCAACAGAAACTACGTCGGGTGCCACGTCGGAAACAGTGACCGACAGCGCCACAACGACCGAAGACACGACCATGGTCGAGGATGCCGACGCCACCATAGTAGAAAAACAGAAGAAACGGAGGCAGCCCAAGTCAGTTTCTAAGAAGAATCCCAGCAAGAAAAAGGAATTAGAACTACGCTTGGAACTCGAAAAGCTGCAGCTAGAAGAAATAAGAATAAAAACTAAACTTGCTAGTACCAAGATGGAACTGGCGCGCGCCGACGATGACACTGACCTGAGTGACCAAGATGATGAGGAAGAAGCTAAAGCCGAAGCCGCCGCAGCCGAGGCAACCGCGGTATGGGTGTCGAAGACGAAGAGTGTGGAGCGCAACGAGGGGGAGCCGCCAAGTGGGTTGCCCGCCCCGGAAACCGCGATCGCCGCACCAAGTCACACCAACCAGCTGGCCGAAGCAATTCTTCAAGCAGTCAAGTCCGCGTCAGAGAATAAGACACCGTTCGTGCAACGCGCGCCGAAGTACGTGAGCGAACTACATCAATTTGAAGGCGACGCCTGCGATTGGATGGCCTTCAAAGCAACATACGAAGATACTCGCGGGCTCTTCTCAGACATAGAGAACATGGGAAGATTAAGAAGAGCCATCAAAAGCAAAGCAAAAGAAGCCGTGAAATCGCTATTATTCACACAAACCGATCCGCAGGAGGTGATGACAGCATTAGAACGCCGCTTCGGACGTCCGACTTATCTCATTAGAAGCGAGATAGAAAACATAGAGAAGCTTCCACCCATGTCAGAAGACGCAAGAGAGTTGGTGCGCTACGCCGGAGCAGTAGCCAACACAGTTAGCGTCGTAAAGCTAATGAAGAGACAAAGTTACCTACATTCAAGCGATATCTCAAATAGAATCATCGAGAAAATGTGTACACTGGTGCGTTTCAAGTGGTACGAGTACCGAGCGAAGAAAGAAGAAGAAGACGAGCCCATACTCCTGAGCCTCATGCAATTCTTCAACAACATGGTGGACCAATTCGAGATGCACGAGTGCACGGGAACCAGAGTGAAGAAAGAAAACACGAAGCTCCGAACGCGGACTGGAGGCTCTCGCAGCGTGCACGCCACTCGTGCCGCAAAGAAACAAACAGACTGCACATCAGAAGACGACTCTGAAGGCGAACGCGAATGCAAAACTAAGTCTGCCACGGTGTGTTCCTGCAAAGAAGATAACAAAAAGAGTACCTGCCCACTATGCAAAAGCGAACACACTCTAGCGAAGTGCAAAAGGTTCAACGAAGCATCGGTCAAAGAAAAATGGGATCAAGCAAAGAAAGCTGGACTGTGCTACAAGTGTCTGCAGGGAGGACATCGAGGCTTCAGCTGCAAAGCGAAGCCGTGCGGAAAATGCAAGAAGGGTCATAATACGATACTGCACTACGAAGAAACCGAGAAGCAGCAGACGCCGGAAACGTCTGCTCAGATAAGCTCCGCGGTCAACGCAGCACGCACAGTATCAAGAGCCTATTTGAAGATCGTTCCTGTGGAATTGATGGGGCCAGAAGGGAACGCCTGCGTCTACGCTCTCATGGACGAAGGCTCCACGGTCACGTTAATTGAAGACTCCGTCGTAGAACAGATAGGGGCACAAGGACCAGAAGAAGAGCTGCGAATAGAAGGAGTGGGCGGCCACCGTATGCATCAAAATTCTAAGAAGATCGAGATCAAGATTCGCGGTATGTTCAGCCGCAACATCGAGAAGATAAGCGGGTACACCATGAAGAACCTGCACCTGTCGCCTCAAGAAATCAACGAAAAGGACCTGGAAGGCTGCGAGCATCTAGAAGGGATACAACACCAGCTGGCATACCCCTACGCCAAGCCGTCAGTACTCGTCGGGCAAGATAACTGGAATTTAATCGTTTCTCAAGAAGTCAAGCATGGTCACCGCAGCAAGCCAGTCGCTTCGAGAACGCAGCTGGGATGGGTGCTACATGGAGTACGGTCCAGCAGCAGCACTCCAGTCAGAGCCGTGAATCATCTCGTCACCCGACCCGGCGCCAAAGACGATCACTTAGAGAAGCTAATAAGGGATCACTTCAACATCGAAGCGTTGGGGATCGCCAACAAGAAACCGGCGAACGACATTGACCAACGAGCGCTACAAGTCTTGGACGCCACCACGAAGAGGCTGGGCGACGGGAGATTCAGCACGGGGCTCATCTGGAAGACGAAAGACGAGCAACTACCCGAAAGCAAAGTGACCGCTGCGCGCCGCCTGAAAGGATTACAGAGGAGATTCGCTAAAGATGAAGAGTTTCAGAAAAAATATGAAGAACAAATCAACAACTTGATCACCAACGAGTACGCCGAGGAGGCCGCAGAAGAACCTACCTCCGCAAGAACGTGGTACTTGCCACACTTCGCAGTCGTCCACCCACAAAAGAAGAAAATGAGATTGGTCTTCGACGCCGCGGCTAAGTCGAATGGAAGATCGCTCAACGACGCGCTACTAGCCGGACCCGACCTGCTACAATCATTGTTCGGAGTGTTACTACGGTTTCGTCAAAGTGCAGTAGCAGTGGTGGCGGACATTAAAGAGATGTTCCTGCGCGTGAAAATCAACGAAGAAGACCGAGACAGTCTTCGATTTCTATGGAAAGACAAGGAATACAGGATGACGTCACTAATATTCGGCGCTGCGTCATCCCCGTGTACAGCAATATACGTCAAGAACAAGAACGCCAGCGAGTTCGAGGAACAACACCCAGAGGCGACAAAGGCGATCACACGCAACCATTACATGGACGACTACTTGGCAAGCTATCCAGACGTGGCGACAGCGAGAAGAATAGCCAGCGAAGTCGACTCGATACACAAGAAAGGAGGGTTCTTCCTACGAGGCTGGGCAAGCAACCATCCAGAAGTCACGGAAGGGCTTCTATCCGAGGACACTACGGGCACGATTCGACTAGGCGAGCAAAAGGACCGAGTAGAAAAGACCCTCGGGCTGAATTGGAACGTGAAAGAAGACAGCCTACACTTCACACTGACGTTGAGAAACACTCCAGAAGAGGCCATAGTCGGCAAGCGCGCTCCCACGAAAAGAGAAGCAACGAGCGCCGTCATGACAGTATTCGACCCGCTCGGCTTGGCCGCTCCCATCACGATCGAAGGCAAGATCATGCTACAGAACCTCTGGAGAAGCGGCGTGGAATGGGACGAGAAAGTACCACCTGCAAGGGAAGAAGAATGGTCCAAATGGCTGCAAGATCTCGAGAAGTTAGCGAACTTGAACATCCCGCGCTGTTTTACAAGAAACACAGACGAAGGGGAGCTCCACACATTCTGCGACGCTAGCGAGAAGGCCTACGCATGCGCGGTGTATTGGCGCGCGCAGCATCCCGACGGTCAAGTGGAAGTAAAGCTACTGGCGGCGAAAGCAAGAGTGACACCGCTGCAACCCACTTCGATTCCCAGGCTCGAGTTACAGGCCTGTCTCCTAGGGAGTCGTCTCGCCACGAACACACAACAAGAAATGGACCTGCACGTCATGAGAAGATATTTCTGGTCAGACTCAAGAACGGCGTTAGCATGGATCAAGTCCGACCCCAGAAGATACAAACCATTCGTCGCGCATCGACTCGCCGAGATCGAAGAACTAACCCGACACAAAGAATGGCGATGGGTGCCTACCAAACACAACGTCGCGGACGACGCCACGAGAGACGCACCCAAGGACTTCAGTGAAAATCATCGGTGGTTCACTGGGCCGTCATTCCTCTATAAGGATCAAGAAGAGTGGCCACAAGAAGATAAAGCACCCCTCGAGAACACTGGAGAAGAAAAGCCGAACGCCGCCACGCTGAGCGTAAGAAAAATCGTGCCCACCATCATTCCAGAGCCAGAGAGGTTCTCGCGATGGACTAGACTGCTGCACGCGACGGCAAGGTTCCTGCAAGTGGTGGACACTTTCAAACGAAGCATTGCCCACAGAACACTCAGCACCAGAAGAATCACCAGGAAAGAAAGCGATCCAACCTGGAAGAAAGTCAAGAAGTCGCTCGTCACGAAGAAAAGAAGCGAAGAATTGAACCTCCGCCAGAAATCTGCGTTGTACGTGGAAAAGGCCGAGCGACTTTTAATCCGACGAGTCCAAGAAGACAGCTACACGGAAGAGTTAGTCGCCCTGAAAAGACAGAGCGACCAAGTCTGCAAACTCAAGAACTTCGCCATTAAGTTTGAAGACGGCATGATAAGGTTGTCGACCCGCGTAGGCGCGGCTAGGTACCTAACAGCCGCCTACAAAAATCCTATCGTGTTGGACGGACGTCACAAGATCACGCGACTACTGGTGAAACACGTACACGAATGCCTACACCACGGAAATCATCAAACTGTTATGAACGAGCTGCGGCAACGGTACTGGATCCCTGGGCTGAGAAACATCGTCAAAGCGACGGCGAGAGACTGCGGGTGGTGCAGGCTAAGGAAGAAAGCACCCCAACTAGCACCCCAGGGCGACCTACCACAAGAAAGATTGTCAAAAACAAGCCCTCCCTTCACATGTGTGGGCGTGGACTATTTCGGCCCACTACTGATCACCATAGGACGACGCGTCGAGAAGAGATGGGGCGTTCTATTTACGTGCCTGACAACGCGTGCGGTCCACTTGGAGTTGGCCGCATCCTTAACGACCGACTCCATGATATTGGCTTTAAGGCGAATGATCGCCAGAAGAGGCACCCCCAAAGTCATCATGAGCGACAACGGCACCAACTTCATAGGTGCAAGTCGCGAACTTCAAGCAGCCATCCAAGCGGCTACCAACGAGATCGGCATAGTATGGAGGTTCATCCCCCCGGGGGCCCCGAACATGGGCGGTTCCTGGGAGCGGCTAGTGCGCACTGTTAAGACCGCACTAACAGCGACGCTCCACGAAAGAAGACCGAAAGAAGAGGTCCTGCACACCCTACTGCTCGAGGCAGAACATGTGGTCAATTCACGGCCACTATTCACCGTGGACACTGACCCCAACGAAGAAGAGGCACTCACACCCAACCACTTCCTTATCGGGAGGTCCAGCGGAGCTCATATGTTTGGCTCATTCGACGACACCGAGCTCATCGGTTCTCCTTCGTGGAGGACGTCCCAGCGCCTGGCCGACCACTTTTGGGCCAGATGGGTGCGAGAGTACCTACCTACGCTCTCGCCCCGCTACTTCCAGGGTCCACATTATCGGGATCCCACCGTCGGCGACATCGTCCTGCTGGTGGACCACACTCTGCCACGCTGCTCGTGGCCACGCGGCGAGATCAGCGCGACCTACCCCGGCCCAGATGGAAGAACTCGGATCGTCGACGTCCGCACCTCTGCGGGCGTACTGCGGCGGCCAGCATCCCGCCTGGTCGTGATAGTGCCAGCGACGTCACCCCTACAAGATGAGGTGCAAGGCACCGAGGGGGAGACTGTTGGCGACGCCGTCTGCGAAGCCCCAACGTCCAGCAAATAAGTGTGTTGTGTGTGGACAATGTGGACATTCAGTGCTAAAAGGACTAAAAAGTGCAATAAGTGAAAGACTCTTATTAGAGACATTACATAGTTAAGTGGTACCAAACGACAGGTCCTTATGTAAAGTCATAACTGTGATATAAGAGATATGGATAAACGTAAGTAGAGTGAAATATAAACAGTATTTTGGTAGACCTGTAGTTACGATTGTATGGGAGCTTTATGCGTCCAATCCGTGTCAATTTGAAGGGAATGTGATTCCCTAATTAGTTATGACTCTTATTAGAATATAATGTATTAAATGATATGTGTTTTGTGGATTTACCGTAGCGAGGTACCATAAGTAAATAAGAAATAGTTGAACGGTCCTCGTTACGGTAAAGTTTCGTCCTAAGATAATTTAATGTTACATTTATATGCTCGCCTCTGATTGGTCAACGTAAAAACTGCGTCATGTGGGCGTAACCGACAGAGGGCGTTAGTTGATAAGGTAAAATTGTATATAAAGAGGGCCATTGTACGCGATGAGGCAATCGGCACCCATCTTTTGAAGAAACAACAATAAAGAAGCAAAGTGATTCCTCGATCAAATAAGTGTTTTAATGAAGATCCCCTACAACTTGCTTGTGTAAGTGCAAACCCTCTGCCTTCGAAGCAAAAGTGAACAGGCATCTTCTGGGCATGCTCGTTCCATAGACCTCGTATATCGCTTTCAGGCGAGATATAGGTCAAGAGCAGGCCCATACATAATTAGCCTATAATGTTCCCACTGCTGGGACACAGGCCTCCTCTCGGTGAGAGGGAGTGGCCCATAATCCACCACGCTGGCCCAGTGCGGGTTTCCTCACGATGTTTTCCATCGCAGTTTTGAAAGCAGTGGTAATGAAAATAAATACACCCTGCCTGGGTTTGAACTCACGATCTACAGCTCGTAAGTCGGGGCCGCTACCGCTGCCAATCCAAGAGCACGCCCATTTCGCAATGAAAAAATTAAAAAAGCTTCTCGAACAGAGAAGTCGAGAATTCAAGGACACAACAGTCGCTTAACTTCGCCAATCGGTTAACCGAGATCCCTCTTATCATTTTGATCCACATAATCAGCATATAAGTAATGTTGACACAGGCCTCCTCTCTGTGAGAGAGAGTGGGCCGTAATCTACCACGCGGGCCCAGTGCGGGTTGGTAGATGTCACATGCCTTCGAATATTTGGTTCTAGAATGTACCGGCAAATATCGATAATGTTGATAATCGAACACATTCTCTCCTCAGGCGTAGAAGCTCAAACCCTAACGGTCTGGAAACAAGCGAACGGCTACCGCGTGCCGCGGATCCTGTACCTCAACAAGATGGACCGCGGCGACGCCAGCGCGGAGGCGTGCGCGCGCTCCGTCGCGGAGAAGTTGCATGCGCAGCCGCTGTTACTGCACACTGACGTGCGGCTTGACGGGAGGCTTATAGGTGAGTGATTGTGAGAACCAAATGAAAAACTTCCGCTACTCCGAGAGGCAGGTGCTCTCCATATCATGCATTAATATCTTGTAGAAGAGGCACCTTAACGTGATTTCTAGAACCCTTTGAAGCTTCGTTTCTTCCTCTGACTTAAAATCCCACAAAATGGTGTCATTTACATATTTTTCATCAATAAATCAGGCTTGGAAACGTAGTTATACCCAACTAAATAATTGCAATTCAAAACTTAATTTATTAAGTTTTGGGGTTTAACACAAGAACAAATATGCATGTAAGTAGCTCATACACGAGGAGAATTAATTGCGCAATGTGGCAATTGCGGTCAATATGATGTGTCGGCAACACTGAGCAATTTACGACAGTTCCAAGATTGTATTGTATGACAAGAATTAAGCGTCAACCCGTCAGCAAGCAACCAAGAGTGAACAAATAACCTATCAACATTTCTCTACCAGGCTTAATAGACCTGATAACACTCGAAGAGGTGATATGGACACAGGGGCGTGGTCAGACCCTGGTGCGCCGGAAACTGACGGAGCAGGTCGACGGCTCCAAGTGGGAGACCGCCATGTCAGACCACAAGGAGCTGGTGGATACACTGTCTAGCCTGGATGACGAGTTGGCCGAGAATATTATACAGCAGGTAGGTGTCTTGTGCGGGCGTTCAGTAGTGAGCAAGACAGTACGTACACTGCGTTCGCGATATAGCTTCCGAACATGTAAACAAATATATGTTTTGGAAAAACAACTTTAACTCCTACTCATAAAGTTCAGTTTGCATTACAACTTCAAAAATTTTTATGACTATTTTAATAGTAGTAGTCATTCTGAAATCAATTTAATTTACACTGATATAAAGTTGATGTTCGTTTAAGCGTATTTGAAGTACAAGAAAAAAAAATGCTTTTCCATATGTTGACCGCGTAGGTACTGATTGCACTTTTGTGGAAACTGTTTTTATCATGTACTGGATCCATGTTAACAGGATTTGCGATGATGTCCATCATTTATAACCTGCTGGAATGGGCAAAAAAGAATCCTCTCCAACTAAGCTTTAATATTATGACTGTGCTAAGTGTGTGTTCACATCTATACCAACGATTAAGTTCACAACATTAGACCGCGCCTCTTACGTTAGAGTAATGTATGAAACCCTAATTTTCTTCTCTGACATGTTTTATAAAAAAAAGCCTTTGTTTTAGTATTACTAGAGGCCTTTTTTTAAGAGCAGTGGTGGCTAGTGGTATGTCGAGTCATGGGTTCGAAGCCACGCAGGCGCTTTACTTTGTTTATATAATTTTATCACCACTGCTCTCAAAACGGTAAACGTTTTCGTTTATCGTGAGGAAACCGGAATGTCGTAGAACAAAAAAAAAAACCGAAGAAGACATGAAGACATGTGACATCTACCAAACCACTCTGGGCCCGCGTGGTAGATTACAGCCCACTCCCACTCACTGAAAGAAGACCTGTGTCCCAGCAGTGGGAACATTATAGGCTGATTATGCTAGCGAACTTTTTTATTTGTTCTCAAACCAGTTTTTTTTTTGTCCAAATTTTCCACAGGAAACACTAGACATTAGCAGCAAAGAGATCGAGGAAGCCATCCGGCGCTGCACGCTCGCCATGAAAGGGTTCCCCATCCTGTGCGGCAGCTCGTACAAGAACATTGGGGTGCAGACGCTGATGGATGCCATCATATCCTACCTGCCTAGCCCGGCTGAGGGACACAAGTATGTTGTTTAAATATATACACTAGCTGTGCCCGCAACTTTCTTTGCGAGCATATCGTAAAACAAATTGGATTTCATAGGTTTTTTTTTTTGCGCGGAATCCTAATTCTTTTTCTAAAATAAAGCTGGCCTAAGCTACACCTTATAACATCAGCTGTCTGCAAGTGAAAGTGGGTCAAAATCGGTCCAGTCGTTTCGGAGATTAGCCGGAATAAACAGACTGACAGAAAGACAAAAATAATTAAATAGATTTTTTGTTATAAGTACTTTCATAGGCATTTAGTAAAATGCTGTTATTTTGACATTACAAATAAACACTACAATTTTATTTATTTGCATTTGTTTAAATAGATTTTTAAAACTGTTGGAAATAATTTATTTTGTGTTATATAAATGGCTTTTGCCCTTTTTTTGGCTTTGATTGTATTTCATCCTTCCATTTTTTACATCTAGTCGGGCGCTGTCGGCTATCCGACTGACTCTGTACTATTTTCTATTCTTATAAAAACGAAATACCGTTTATCTCTTAAGCTACGTACGCACTGGCAGGTGCGAGTAGCGAAGTGAAACGAACGCTCTACTAGAATCTTCGCAACTGGCCACGGCGTGCTTGGCACCTTCACTAATCGCCTAGCGTGTATTGAAGGATGTTAAGTTACTAGGCTCTAGGTCAGTGCGTACGAAGCCTGAATATTATGCCGTTGACTTAAAACCTTCGGGGGGGTTGGTCGGAAAAGCCATGCAAACGAAACCTCTACAGTAGCATAGTATTTGCTACATAAACATGATTTATTTTTAGGTTGTACCACAGCTTTGGATCCGAACTAGCTGCCAGAGCCTTCAAGGTGCAGCACGATGACCAGCGAGGAGTGCTGACCTTCCTGAGACTGTACAGCGGAGAGATCTGCAAGGGACAGAAGATATATAATCTGGCTAGGGATAAGAATGAGCAGGTAAGCTATTTTTATGAGAAGAGTTTAAACTTGTTAGTAACCGTCACTGCGCTCAGCAGTCGCACTTGCAACCATGAGACCAACGGGGCAGTGGGGGCCTGGGTTCGATTCCCTGATCGGGCAAAAGTGTTATTGGGTGTTTCCTTTGGAAATTTCTGAGTAACAGCCCGGTGTTTCGAAGTTGGCGGTGCGATACCCCCGTGATTCGTGTCGCCTGCTCCTGCATCCTCCTCCTCCTTTTTCGTGCGTGCAGCCGGTATTCATTTATTTTTATAAGACGTTATCACGTCAAAAGAAAAGTATTGAATTTTTATTTGAACCAATACCTTATATAAAAAGAAGTAAAAAAAGTGACATAGAGAAAAGAGTATAAAACCACAAATTCTTGTAACACACTTAATTAAGTATGAATATAAAACATTGTTGCATAGATGTTTGAAATAATCACTCTGAATGTTTCAAGCAAAACGGAGAGTAGGTATGCCAGGCTTCATTTTATCGTCATCATCATCATCAGCCTTCAGCAGTCCACTGCTGCTGGACGCCTCTCCAATTGCACGCCATTCAGCTCGATGAAAAAATCTTCAATGCCCTTTGCTCGTCGCCAAAAAACACTGCATTGTGATGACAAGCTTGTGTACACCATTATGATTGCACTAATATTATTGATCGCGTAGGTAAATGTGACAGCTAATGGATAAAATTCTCAGACAGGAGCTTTGTACGTGGCGCTAGCTGATGAGTACCGTTCCGTCGAGAAGGTCACCGCCGGCAATATTGCCGTCGTCAGCTCGCTAAAGGTAACTATTTATTTTATTTTATGTCTTCTTTGACAGGTCCGCTCAACCTGTGTGGTTTTTTCTTCAAAAGACCATTTCAGACACCAATCTACATAGTCTTCACATGATCTGACCAAGATTTTCTCTGGACTTTAAAAGATACTGGGAACTGTTTCGGCCTTTCTTCTCAGAATAGTCAGATAGGAAACGCCGGCCTCATCTAGTTTAAAAAAAAATATGATTGACCCCCGACCTACCGCGTCGCGTCCCATCGCTCGGCTGTGCTACTGCTTCGTTTCCCTTAGCGTCTTTCTAACTTATGTTCCTTTGGCTCGGCTCCTAATGGTCGTAGCGTGATGTTAAATAGCCTGCCTCAAGAATTGGGCTATCAAATGCAAATTTATTTTTTCAAATACGACTGTAGTTCCGGAGATTATACCCTCTACATACAAACTTACAAACAAACGTTACCCTGTATAATATTAAAACAAAAAACCCAGACCTGCAGATCTATTTTGTTGGAAGTCAATAGTGCCATTCCCTAGCATTAGGAGTAATGACAGCTCACTTCACCTAAGATTTCACCATGAGATTTTTACAGAAAAGGCCGGCTGGAACAAAGTTCTGTAAACCATACAAAAATATTAATTTGTGCAATTATCAAACATGTGATCAATCAATAGCAGCAGAGCCAACCGCTCTGCCCCAGTGGCAATCAAACTGCCATAATAATATAACGTAGTGCTGCGCAGGCCACAATGACTGGGGACCTCGTAACCTCGACCCAAGCGGCCGCCACTCGCGCCAAGGGGCAGCTGGCCCAGCTGCTGCAAGACCCTGGCAAAGTGCAGGAACTGGTGCTGCCCAGCGCTCGCCAGCGACTCCAGACCATGGATGCACAGCCCAGCAATGAGGAACTGGCTGAACTGTTGCTGGGAATTGGTAAGGATCTTGAGGTGCATCCACACCGGAGTTACATTTTGTGGAGCAACATTTGCGTGTGTCACAGTAGGGCAACAACGGATAACAAAATACCTGTTGTAAAAGCCACAAAAGTTATAGAGAGTGACTTAATGTTATCATGTTGCAAAATGTAATAGTAACTTCTGTTTGGCAGTTTCAAGAATACTGCTATGTGCCTTGATCTCCTAGTTGAACCTTTCCACTTCGTTAGACCTATTTTCATCCACGCAAACTTGTTGACCAGGGCTTGAAAAGTATTCCATTGGCCTTGTGTGATAACGGTACCAGACGTAGTTCCATGGTATGCAAAAATGATAGTTAATAAGCATTTAACTTCAAAATTGCCAACCGAACGAGGTTCCTCGTACTAATATGTAATAGATATGTGGTACACCCGGGGTACCTGAATTTGGTACCGGGGTTATTAGGTGGAGTACCGGTACCCATCTGGAACCTGTACCCGGGTACTGAAATGGTAAGAACCGCTAAGTACCGATACAGAACCTGCACTGCTGCTGCCGGTTCCAAGCCCTGCCAGAAGCTGATTATTTTCCAAACAATACCTTTAAAAGCGACAACTATACTCTTATATGATGAATAAGAACCTCATTCTATCGCAGTCCATCGCTGGTCTGAGTCACCTATATTATGAGGTTTTTGAACTTGTTTTTTTTTTCCGTACCACCAAAAGTTTGTTAAATTGAAGGTAAATCTAATACAAGAGAACTTTGTTAATACTTTTCGAACCCATTTTTTAGGGTGGGAATGGATTCCGACGGGGAAACATTGTTGTTGTCTGCTTTTGATAGTACTCCATCGGCGCCATCGATGTGTATCGTGCGCTTGCAACACTAGCTCAGCGCCGACTGAGCGCACGTGCGCAGCACTTCTGTTTATAATATGAAATTCTGACTGGGCGACGGTCGCGCGTCTGTTGCGCGACTGTCGCGCTGCTAAAGTCGCCTTAATGTCTTAAAATTGTTCCCGTCATCAGGCAACACAGTCCCAGAGCCAGTATTCTTGTGCTCCATCGAGCCTCCGAGCGTGGCGCAGCAAGGAGCCCTAGAGGTTGCGCTGACAGAGCTCCAGCGAGAGGACCCCAGCCTCAGGGTCACCACAGACGCCGACAGCGGACAGACCGTGCTGGCGGGTGCGTATGCTCTATCATCAGCAGCTGTTTCTGTAATCTTCCTGGAGAAATGACTAGCAACTGAACAGTTATCTTCTAGATAAATATCAGACTTATCCCGAAGTCGAGTCTTCAAACAGATCACTAGACTGTAACTTTTTTTGTAGTAGCACCGTTTTGCATTCCATGCTTTGGCAACTTGCTTTAGTATTGCGTTTATGCCTATTTTCACTGCGAAATAAACGAATAAATGAATGACATAATTACTTGATTTCGGAATATGCAGTTTACTTCCTCCGATTTAGTCAAACAAAACTACAAATTAATAGACACGCACACGGTATCTTAAAACCTAGATAAAACAGTTAAGTGCGAGTCGGACTGGCACACCGAAGTTTCCGTACAAATTGTAGGTATGGTTACGATTTTCGGATCCTGTACTTGTGCTACATGACATTGCTTCTTGTCAAATTTTATGATTCTAGGTCAACGGGAAGTGTAGGCGGACCTTTGGGGTCGCCGGCGCACAGAGTGGGGCCTCTGTCCGCCCACCGAGTGACCCCAGGGAAGACGGTGGCACAGTGGTCCCGTGCTGCCGTGCATAGCGAGGCTCAGGGGAGGCCCCTTTACAGTCTCCCCAGGGATGTGCCTTACAGGCGTTGCACGGGGGGGTTCCGGAATTGGTCTTTTAAGAGGAACCGGGACCACCCCTATGTGCTGATGGTGATCACCGGGGTGGTTTTATTTTTTTTCACTGTTTCAAGGGATTGCAGCCCCGAGTAATTGACATTAATTTAAACTTGATAACTCCACGCGCTCCTGAGAAAAAGGGTCTTGACAAACGAACAATGAAGTGGTCTTATAAGGGTTCCGTTTTTCCTTTTCGAGACGGAACCCTAAAAATTTCCTAAAATATACTACATACTACATCATCGTCTAAACCTCAAATTTTCTCCAAAACCAGGCATGGGCGAACTCCACCTCGACATAATAAAAGAGCGCATAGTCCGCGAGTACAAGATCGACGTGGAGCTGGGGCCCCTGCAGATCGCCTACCGCGAGACGCTGGCAGGGGCCGCGCGGCACGAGCTGGTCGCGGACCGCAAGATCGGAGGGGCCCGCCAGCTCTGCAAGGTCACCATGTCCGCTAAGGGGGTGAAGGGAATCGCGCAGGAGAAGATTTTGAAGTAACTTATTCATTTTACTTTTCTTTGTTCTGTAAAAACCTGCTCTTGAAACAGAAAAAAAGACAGCTAGATACAAACGTACATACACTCCTTGTAAATCATCCATACTAATATTATAAATGCGAAAGTGTGTCTGTCTGTTACCTCTTCACGATTAAACCGCTGAGCCGATTTAGATAAAATTTAGTATAGAGATAGTTTGAGTCTCGGGAAAGGAGATATTAGGATCGTTTTTATCCCGATATTCCCACGGGATCGACATTTATGCGGGTGAAACCGTGGGGTACTGCTAGTTTAAAATAAATGTAAACTTTATTAGTACGAAGTTCCTTAGAAGTCAATGGGTTATCATGGATTAATATTATTACCCCGCAACCTGTCAAGGTTGCGCGTCAATGTCCCTGTATTAGTGCTTTCAGAAGTAATATTACTATCAGACTCAACTGATCCAACAAACTATTGGTATTTTGAATGCGTGGCTATAATATAGTACGTTAATAGCTTGGTAAATGTGAAAATCAGGATCCTAAGCTTACTTCTAAAAAATCAGTTAGAGAAAGAGACATTCAAGAGAGCTTTATCAACATTAATTCCTTCTTCCAGGCTGGACAAGAGCGGCGACAGTGCTGCCAACCTGTCACACTTGCACCCTCGCCAGCTGCACGCCATCAGGCAAGGAGTCGCCACCGCGCTCATGCACGGAGCGAAGCTCGGCTGTCCGGTACGTGACGTCATATCTATTCATAAACTACACACATCAAAAGTGTCTAGGGATCAAGCATTTTTATGCGGATTTCTTGAGATTGAGATGTGGCTTTGTAATAAATTTATGATTTTATAAATTTATATGGATCCTTTTTGGTGCATTTCATAATTTGAATCAGGAACTGTGAATCAAATTCGAGTAAAAGATGAAAATCAGCTGTCAATATTTTCCCTATAAAAACATACAACGCATTGAAGACATTATTAGTGCTACTGTTTCCCTGCTACTGATTAAAACCAACGTTATTATGGAGCGGCGACGTCATTTAAGCAGGGAAGAAATGCTCAGAGCCGTGGGAATGATAGAAGCTGGTTCCCGGCAACGTACTGTGGCTTTAGCTCTGAATACAAGTCAGAGTGTTATCAGTCGACTTTGGACACGTTACCGAAGCACTGGTACCGTGGCTGAGCGCCATGGAGGACGGTATCGCTGCACCACACGGAGACAAGACCGATACATTCAAATCTTAACTCGAAGAGCTCCAACAATAACCGCCATAATGTTAGCCGTGAGGCTTCATCACTCTTCAGGGAACTTAATTAGCGACCAAACAGTCAGAAACCGCTTGCATGAAGTGAACCTTCATTCCCGAAGACCGCTACGGGTACCACCTATAGCAATGCACAATCGAAATCAATGGGCTCTTGAACACAGAAATTGGGCAGAAGAACAATGGCGTTTCGTGTGCTTTTCTGATGAGTCTCGTTTTGGTATGAGACCGGATACAAGACGTATACGACACTGGAGAACCCCTGGACGCCAACAGCGATTAAAATCCTGCCAGGAAGTCCATCCTTATAGTGGTGGAACCATCATGGTATGGGCGGGTATTTGGATCGGCGGAAGAACTGAGTTGATTTGGATCAGAGGCAACCTCAACGCTCAAATTTATGCTGAGACGATTGTATCAGACGTCATCGTTCCTCTACAAGTGCAAATCGGTCCCTTATTTCAGTTAATGCATGATAATGCACGACCGCACACCGCAAGAGTTGTAAGACAGACTCTCGCCGCAGCTAACATCAATGTCCTGCCCTGGCCTGCTCAGTCGCCAGACTTGAACCCGATTGAGCATGCATGGGATATGCTACAGAGAAGAGCTCTGCCGAATATGGAGGGTATCCAGTCGCAAGAAGACCTTTTTTTGTTGTTGCAACGAACATGGGCGGCCATTCCACAGCGTGATTTGGATGAACTCATTTTGAGTATGCCAAACCGATGTTCTTGTGTTGTTAGTGTTCGCGGTAGAAACACGGATTATTAATTGTTTAAGTTACCCAATAAAATTTTAAAGAAAACTGTTATTTCAGTCTTTTTTTCGAACTTTTGTGTTAGTGGTTCAAATGTCAAAAATCCCTTTATTAGGAAAATGGCAAATTTCTTTATTAATGCAAAGGTGACTTGGTTTATCGTTACTGTGACAAACGAAAACACTTTATTTGATGAATCCTTAAAGAAAATTTTAATTAATATCAATCAGGAGAAAAGTTATTGCAAAAATATATGTTGATCCCTAGACACTTTTGATGTGTGTAGCTGTGCCTGCGACTTCGTTCGCGTGCATGTCGGAAAACAAATTGGATTTCATGGGTTTTAATTTTTTTGTACGGAACCCTAATTCTTTTTCTAAAAAGTAGCCCTTATAACATCAGTTATCTGCCAGTGAAAGTACAAACATGGTTATATGCAACATAATGTTGTATTTAAAAGCTGCCGTATCACAACAATATGAAGTAAAATAACGTACAGTTCAACATCGTGTAAACGTAGGTTGTCAGCAGTTTTTCGTGTTGCAAAAGCAAGTCTGTGTCTGTGTTCCCTTCCTCATTTAACCTGTCTGCGTACAAAGCAAGAGTGAACAGGCATCTTCTAGGCTTTTCATAAGGCATGATCGAGGTTAAAAGCATGCCCATTCAGCAATATTTTTTTTTTTATGAAAAAACCGTGTTAACAGGTAGTCGATGTGCAAGTGACGCTGCACTGGTTCGAGCTGGGTCGCGGTACGTCGGACTCTGTGGTCACTGCCACCGTCGCGCAGTGCCTCAGGAAGGTGAGATCCCTTAATCGGTTGAATGCCGTAATTACAGAAACAACTAAAAAGCCATTGTGTCTCGCGTGGATCCACGTTGCAGCCGATACGAAGGGTTAATGGCCCGTTTCAGCATCTCCAAATAGGTTTTGGTTAACATCTACTAGAAAGGGCTTTGCAGGTCCGTGGCATACACACCTGCAACCTGTTTTATTGATGTCAGCTATCGAATAGAATTGAATATTCCTTTATTTCGCCTATAGCTTATCGATTTTTATAGGATACACGAGTGGCCGCCATTTTGAAAAAAAAATGGCGGACAGGTCAAATCTTAAATCTTCTTTCATATAAATTCTGTTTTACTTTTTAATTTATCTAACTGGTACAGTACACAGTAAAACAAGCTCTAGGCTTTCTCATATTTTAGCAGCACAGTCGACCTCATAATTTTGTTATCACTTTTGATAACGATTCCCTGTAAATTGGAACGTCACTTAGGTTGAAACTATCTAACTGCTACATAGATAAATATACCTTGAAGTATCACAACCTTAGGGTGGCAAAGCATTTACGCGGTCGACTATACTTACTTGTCCTTTTTTTTAAAGATTTGTTACGCAAAGAAAAGTAATATGAAGTTAAACATAGGTAAATAAAATCACGAATTATTCCAGCACGCGTGACATGACTACGAGTACCATAAGAACGGGTTTTGTCGACGAAAGAATAGACAAAATAACAGATTATAGAAAGATTTCTACCGTCTTAAGCATGGAGATGAAGGGAAGATTTTTTATATTATTCAGTCGACGAAAGTCGACAAAGTAAAGCATTAACGACCAATTTTTATCTACTTTTGGTACTTGGGGGTAGAAACATCATTTCTTCTCAACAGTTGTCAAATAGTCTACATCATATTGAACTTGGACAAGAAACTATATTGATTTTAAAATTTGCTCCCCGTTGCTATGACGCCAATCTAGGGGTCGCCCCGTGCTCGGACAGAAGAGATGTCGAGTCGGATAGAAAGAACTTTGTCTATTCTTGGTAGAATAGAGATAGAATTGGTCATGCTACGCGAGCTGTAAACCTCTTGCTCTAGAAAAGAATACTCCTTAACAAATACACTCCTTCCAGGCGTTCGAAGAAGCAGACTCGATCCTCCTTGAGCCCCTCATGTCGTTGGAGGTGGTGTGTCCCGAGAGCCACTCCGGACGAGTCCTCGCAGACCTGGCCCGCAGGCGCACGCAGATACAGCATATACACATCCGGCATCAGAACAAGGTTTGTAAGATTATCACCCACTGATTTGTTACCCCCTTTTCTTTAATGACGCTAATACATAAAACAACGTCAATAAGTTGTTTTAAACATGTTGTGTTGTAAATTATTTTGTTCACATTTTCGACAAGCTTTTTACAATGTTTGTTTTTACATATCGCCAGTGTAGAAGTCCCATGTAATAGTGGGCGAGCCTATTGTCATCAACCAAGCACAATATACTGACTCCGGACTGTTACTGAAAAAATTCTCACATCCTCAGGTTATAGAATGCCTAGCCCCGCTGTCAGAGCTGCTCGGCTACTCGTCTACGCTCCGCTCGCTCAGCTCCGGCCTGGCCACCTTCACCATGGAGTTCCACTCGTACCATCAGATGTCGCCACTCGACGAAGAGAAGGCCATCAGGAGCGTCACCGGTTTTTAAACGATACTAAATGAACCTATCGCCACTTATTATAAAGTATTAGGCACATGTACTACCGCCGGCGATTAATGAGTAAGTAGAACTTGCAACTAACAACTAGTTGGCGAGCAACGAGCGGCGAGTGCGCTACGGCGACGACTGATTACCTACTGGTATACGTTTGTACCAAGCATGAGTCTCTCAGCGAGTGTTCTACCCGCCAAGCGAGCGTCGCTGAGCGAGTACTCTCTTCGATAGATTGTCGCTGCGACAAACGAGTACTCGCCGGCGCGTTGTGAACACTCACAGATCAACTCATATGCATCTTTTTTACTTACACAGGCCCTACAACATTTTGTACGGTTCTTGAGCGAGAAAATCATTGATAGCTAGTTGCTTCCTCGTCGGCGGTGCGGCAGGTGCCTTAATGTCTCATTTTTCCGCTGCGAGAGAGACATGACTGATAGCACCATCCGTATTTCGCAGCAGAATCACGATGGTATTAATATTTCGTAATGAGACCCCAGTTAGCTCACGTTCTCGCTGACATGAAAATATCGCGGTGGGATTTTGTCGCTCCCTGGATTTTCAACTCTCGGTGATAAGCCGAGCGTTGAAAATAGAACAGAGCGCATTACAGCGCGTCAATAAAACACACTGTTGGGTTTTCAACTCTCGGCGCTAAGCAGTCCGTTAAAAATACAGTGCGTGAAAACAATCGCCGCGGGAAAAAACGCGCACGTACTACCTGGGCTTATGCTATAACGAACCAACACATAACA
This sequence comes from Gortyna flavago, assembly GCA_963669345.1. Taxonomy (NCBI): domain Eukaryota; kingdom Metazoa; phylum Arthropoda; class Insecta; order Lepidoptera; family Noctuidae; genus Gortyna; species Gortyna flavago. The sequence goes on from OY770142.1 coordinate 16,789,615, forward strand.
AAACTTCAATTATCCGAAATGTTAGAGTTATCGTTATTAACTGAATTATTGAAAGATTGTGGGTTGGTTTGCTTAGACATAACTTATTGCCCTTCGCAGTCACTTAATAAAAAATAACCTTTTTATTTAAAAAAATGATCTATTTTATTTAAAAAAAATCTCGCTGCTCATTTCGAGTTGGCGATTTCACTGTGACCCCTGTGGGGTCTGGCTTTAAATAAGAACAAAAAAAAATATAATTATTTCAAACTGCATGCATTCATTCTATTCTTGATGTATAAATAAGTATTTTAAATATCAATGTGAAATATGTTATATTTCCTCGCCCAAAAAATGGTTGTTGCTAGAGTTAAAAATAAACATCTTTGCACTGCGCTGGCAACACTAATTATTGCGTGCGTAGAAACTACCAAACCTTAACCATTTTTATATCCTTTTGGATAATAAATATTTTTATAAATGTTATCAATATCTTGTTGTGAATATGTGCATGTTAATAGCAATATGTGTTTTTAAAATTAATAATGTCATTAGTCTTTTTGTCTATGCCTCGGCCTGTCTACCAAAAATAATTAAATGCCTAATGAGAGATACCAAATAAGTTTAATATTAAGGATGCACCATATAGGGTTAAGGAGTAGTTATAGTATTCTGCCTATATACTTATCGATATTAATGACTATCTATAAAGTCACAACTCTAACCGATACAAAAACTGTATGACAGAAGTTAGGGGTAGTCATTAAATACAGGTACTTATAATCTAATTTTATTCTGGAAAATTAAGCACCATGATATTGTCCAGAAGCTTGTTCTGACTGGCATAAAAATAATAAATGAACAGTTTATTCAGTTCAGAAATCTCGTGTTCAACGAAAAAATTAATACACGTGATATCTCACTAAATGCCTCCTCCCCGCTTGTGATGTCGTGATTTTTTCCGAACCCCCCTCCTCCCCCCCATTTCGAGCATCACGTGACTCAAATCTTCAAACACAATCACTTCTCCACTGGGTGATAATTGCAGGAATTGACCGAGCCCTGACCAATTAAAGTAAGACTGCAGGCGTTTAACTAATTTACAACGCTGCAAGGTTCTTTTGGGGCGTGTCCAAAATCGGAACTAATGCCGCCATCTTGTTTTGTTATTTCATAAATGTTCACCGACAACGCCCCCTGTCAATGTCATTCAGGCGCCAATAGATCCGTGTATGTAGCGCTCTAGCACTCAAGTTTGACTAAATTGAATCGTAACGCGAGCGTTAAAGCACAAATTCCACTGGCAAGACTATAATATACTTTGGACATTGTAGGGTAAATAGATATATCACGCCCGTTTTCCCAGATGGGTAAGGCAGGGTCAGGGATTATAAATATATTTTAAATAAACCGTATCATAAATTATCGTTGATGTATTTTTTTTTATTTTGTTCTATATACAGTGATTAATATGTATAAAGTGCCGCGATTGCTTATTTAAATAAATGCTTACACAGACAGTACCTAAAGTTGTTTTTTTTTTTTTTTTTGAAGTAGTTCGTTTCATATTTCCCCTTTTACATAATTGGTGCCTGAAAAAAAAAGAGCTAGTATTAAAACAGTTTGGTTAAAAAGAGTACTAACCTTTAGTCTACCGTCATACTTGTAGGATACAAGATGGCTGTTATTTTACCAAATAAAACTATGCTGTTGGATTTTCAAGACTCCACTCAGCACCGAAAGTTGAAAATCCAACAGATCGCTTTTGTTGCTGTGTGTTTGCTGCCTGGGCTCTATTTTGACCACCACCATGCCACTTTCACTACCAGGCGAGGTGGAACGATCGCCTTCGCTGTGTGGCTGGTAGCAACCAGCCACACAGCGAAAATCGAAAATCGTTGAGTGAAAGGCGCGCCTTTCACTAGCAGTAGAAAGCTATTGGCTCATGATGATGAGCTATACTGTTATGTAGTTCGTGCATATAAGAGAGAAGGTTCGTGGCTAAATAATAACAGCCTTAAGGGTCGACTGAAGGTTACGCTAGCCGAAGTTGATCCTTGGATCCGCCCCCCTAAGAAACAAATTAAGCTGTTGGTCCTGGCTGTCATTTATAGATCTTTGATAGTCGTTACAGGTAGTCAGAAGCCAAAGTCTGACAACCAGTTTTATAAAGGGATATCGTATCACCCAGTAACTGAGTTGTGGAGGTCAGATAGGCAGTCGCTCCATGTAAAATACTGGTATTCAGCTGCATCCGGGTAGAGTGGAAGCCGACCCCAACATAGTTGGGAAAAGGCTATGCAGATGACGTGCATATAAAAGTAAAGAATAATACCCGGCAAAAAACGACGTGAAGAAATAAGCGATGGGTGAACTGGGTGAAAGATGATATGGCTAGAAAGGGGCTGACCACCGAGATGGCGACCAATAGAGAAGTGTGGAAGAAAAAGACATGTGCCGACCCACATAAAATTGGTACATACAAGGGCAAGAGAATGATGAAACATACCCGGAACAGATTCTCGAGCTCATCCATGAGGGTCTCATGCCGGAAGGAGATCCTGACATCCGGCACGTTAGTGTGGGTAATGTCGTTGCCGTCCGGACCCTCGCGCAGGTACTCCGTGCCTAGCCACTGCTGCTTCATCTGAAGGAAAGAGAAACTGTGGGTCAAGAAACACGATAGGTGACAGCATTACAGGCGCTTTACTCTGTGTAAATATTTCATCACTACTACCTACTCTCAAAACGGTGAAAGAAAACATCGTGAGGAAACCGGCATGTCCTAGAACTAAACATTCGAAGACATGTGACATTTACCAACCCGCACTGGGCCCGCTTGGTGGATTATGGCCTCTCACCGAGAGGAGGCCTGTGTCCCAGCAGTGGGAACATTATAGGCTGATTATGCTTCTGCAAATACAACAAGATTAACACACCTAAGACATTTTAGCTTTGTCTTTGGGATTGAAACGCGTCTGGGGCTGTGATACCTCTGCTTTTACAAATGTTCTTAAACGGCGCAGACTACTAATCATCAGCTGAATCACATTTTGTAAGAAGCGGTTAAACATTTAAAAAAGTAAAGCCCCGTTTTCATGGTAAACATTTGTTTATAAAAGAAGTTTAATCAACATGTTGCCGAGTTGCTGGCAACAGAAAATTTTTATTGGTGGAATAAAATTGACGTCTGACAGTTTTTCTATGGAATAACTGTCAAAAATTCAAAATTATTCCGATAAAATTATCCGGGCGTTGGAAAAATCTGCTCCTAGAGAATTCATTTCGGAAAGTTAATGTGTACCTATGAATAGTCAATACAATAATAAAGAAATCTCGTATGTTTTGTCAAGTCGCAAAAACCGTGCGAAGCAGGAGCGGGTTGCAGTAGTCAGATATACAGTATGCCAAAAGTAGTGATACTTACCAAAAAGTGAATGGAACCTACCTCATGAGGGAATCCAGACATGATGACAGAATTCCTCGCGAGCTCGCACATGTCACACGCACTGAGTTTCCACGCCTGCGCCGCGATGCTGTACTCCTCCATCAGCGGTTCCTGAGAAATACACCATACAGACAAACCAATCATATATTATTATCATTTTCAGTATAGGTATAGCAGCCTAATCCACTGCTGGACATTACCCTCTCCAGTCGTAAGTCATTCAATCATTTTGCTATTATCAGCCGCTTTCAAAAATCATGATATCCGCTCACCATCGCGTCAAAACAATGTAATGGATACTTTATGGGGCTTGTTGCACCTTGTGAAGGACTTCTTACCTATGTTTACCGCCAAATAGCATCGTTTTTGACCAATCTGTCATCATCACAAGAACACGCCAAGTCTAGTCTTCACACTAAGTATACCTTAGTATAATGAAACTGCAGCGGGTCGTCCGTGCTGAGCGTGACCCTCAGCCCTCTGTAGAAGTACTCGGGCAGAGGGTTGCGGTGGTACCTCAGGAACAGCGAGTTGTTGCTCAGCGGCGACATGGCTATGAAGATCTGCGCTAAGTAGTACATATACTGAAGAACTGGCACCTGTAACGTGACCACTTATAGCAAGTAGGTACCCCTCGACAATGTTTACAATCCATTGCTTCATACCTATGTTTGAAAAATTCGTTTGCTCAACAACGTAAGTTATAACGCAATGACAAATTGTTGAATTGCCAAAATTAAAGGCCATTGTAGTGTGTTACGCAAGCAGGATATCTTCAATGTTGTTAAATTGAGCTCCCGATGTAGAACGCTTCCACAGCAAACATAGTGGAGTGCCTACATTGCATCAGTAGGTACCCCGTACCGGGTGAAATATAAAATACGTGCGACCAACGACGTTGCTTCTCAGGCGACCCAAATGCCTTGCCAATCGTTATCTCCCTGTAGTAGGATCTATGTACTTTCTCATATGATGTTATGTTTAGTTCTGTCATGCCATTGATTTGCGCTGTTAAGTAATATGTATCTTTTGGATTAATTAGGTAATGTTACGCGATATCCAGTCAATAATGTAGCACCTACCTTCCTCAGCATGAGGCCGTGCGAAATGTTCTCAGCGAGCAAGAAGCCGACGCTCAGGTGCATGGGCGGGCCTGCCTCGCCGCAATGGGGGCGAAGCACAAACGTGTTCAGGCCTTGTTCTCTGTAAAAGTTATGAAGTCTTACCAAATTCTATTGCCTGTATTTTGGAGGGACCATGGGCTTTGAGACTTTTTAGAGCAACCACATTAATTTTGTGATTTGTCAAGTCATTCGAACCACGTTCAGGTTCAGAGGGACCGATTGAATAAACTACTCGTCTCATAATAGCATAACCGCCAGTCAACAAACTGCTGCAAATGATCTGCTACGGGAAGTTGGCAGATCATTTTGCCAATTGTTTTTTTTTTAGGTAAAAACGCCAGAACTATTTCTAAAAGAACTCAGCTGCATGCGAAAAGAACTCATTTTTATTTTTGATCTGCTGGACAATGATCTGCTAAGTTCACACACATTAGCGAGGCCGACTCTACAGAGCGCGCCTGACGATGACGAACATATTTAAGTAACATTTTTTTTTTTAAGTAGGTAGTTAGGTACTTATAAATGGAGTGCTTTAATTTGATTACTTATTATAAACATAAATACCTATTTTCACAATCTCTTAACTAACTATTTACTCTAGGTACTAAATTAAAAGACTAATTAACTAACTATATAAATAAATAGAAATACAAAAGGATATTTAAGCAGGCGTCGAAGTACCTACTCGTCCGCTTCGCTGTCATCCGGAAACGTGTGCAGAAGACTGGCAGCATTGCCACGTTGAATGGCAATGCTAATTCTTTGGCCAAAGAATGACCCAGCCCTCTGGTCACGTGAAGTGTCGACCAGCCGGGGAGCGCACTTGAGCCCCATGACCCGAGCGTTTCGACCCCAAACGGCTCAAAGCTGTAGTTACTCATAAGGTTACAGTATTTGCGCCGCTTGTTGTATTACTTGAATACTTAACCCCGAAATTCTTAAAACCACTGATGATTTTCATTTGATTTGGCGCCATCACTTCCTGTAAAGTGCAGTTGACAGGACACGCAGGATATGCTGCCACTGATCTTGAACTTCTCTCGACAGACAGGTTATTATTATTAAAAGCCTGTGATGTCGCACTGCAGGGCAAAGGCCTCCCTACTCTCTTTCCACTTCTCTCTGTTTGAAACTGCTAAGGATCAGTTCTTGTTGCAAGAGACCAGCTCATCCCGACAGACAGGCACTATTAGGCTTTAATATCTGGACTGATACTAACTTCCTGATATGGTTAAGCACGGTCATGTTGGCGTACATGTAATACAGATAGTAGGCATAAGGCGGGTTCTCCTCGTGGTCCCAGTGCTCCGGGGTCTTCGTGTTCTCGAACAGTGTGGACTCCTCAGGCTTGGACTCGTCATCCACGCTGTCGAAGCCAATCACGTGCTGCAAGATATCATGACCCACCTTAGAGGACCGCAGGCTTAGATTCTTGCTTTAGAAAATAATGTTAGTCAGACGTACCTAGCCTTGCAAGAGTGACTGTCTCCAAGTAGGTAATGAATAGGTTCTTTTGGACAGGTGTCAAAACAACATCGTCAAAAATTCATACACTGCGTCCTTTTACTTTTTTTTAATGACACTACGCCTATTTTCCTTGAGAAGACTATGAGAAGTCATAGTCTATGACTTCTGGCAGAGAAGTACTTGATTGTGACCTCATATTTCGTCTAAACTACTAACTTAAGGAGAAAAGATTTGATTTTTTGTACTTATGTTTGTTTGTTACGCTTTCACGCTAAAACACAACAGACACTTTGTATATTTTTAGTATCCTACTGTTTTTTCCCTATAAAAATTAAAAAACGGATGAACGGATTTGGATGAAATTTGGTACACGGGTAGACCATGATCTGGATTAGGACATACGATACTTTTTGTTCGGATATTCCCACCGGATCGAGTTTATGCGGCTGAAACCGCAGCGCGCAGCTAGTCACTTCCTTATATTTAAATACCCATCGCTCTTGTACAGACGCCAGCACATCAACCTACTACAATCTGTCAAATTTTCCCAATCAACTTTGAACCTTATACTTTAGCGATAAAGTTGAAAATCTATTAAAGAAATTTGACAGATTGTAGTAGGTTGATGTGCTGGCGTCTGTACATATTTAAAAGTTAGCCTTTTGCAATCATAGGGGAGTTTTATAGAGTAACGCAGTCAACTAATAGGTACTACATTAATGATAAAATACAGTGTAGGTACATTGAGGAACTTGTGCAGGTCCGGGTTGGAGCTAGGGTTTATGGAGACGAGGAACAGCGGCTCGAACAGGTTCGTGAGGAACTCCTGGAAGTTCTTCAGTAGCTTCTTGAACCGGTAGATGTCACTGAGAATAGAATGAGAACATGCTTTCATCAAGATACGGTTTCCCCCGTAAAGAGAGATTTAGATCTGCATTCACAGATGTTTTTATAGAATCAGTAAGAAAATGGTAAATTTTCTCAAAAACTTTTTTTGATGTTCATTCGAACCTGTATAAATTATATTATAAGGCTCAAAACAATCTATCAGACTCACTGAGAAGTCTAGAAAAGTCAGAAATAGGAAAAAGGATTTCCTTATCTACGAAGTCTAAACGTCCTTAGGTATTTGAGGACTTTTTTCCCAGAATTACAGAAATCACAAGCAACAATTTATTTAAATTCGGTTCTCAAAGTAACTAAATAATATTATAACGCGTATTCGTTCGAAATACGAATGATAAATTGTTTTGTTCATTTTCTGTGCGTTACAACTCACCTCGCGACACTACAGTGTGTGATCCGCCTTAGACTGAAAGCGGGCCCCAACATACTTGGGTAGTACAAAAGGCTCGGCAGATGATAATGATGGTGATACTCACTACAGCCTGGGCACCTGTATCAGCCACCGTACGTGCGGCGAATGGACGTCGTTCTTCAATGCCCACGAGGCCAGCTTGTTCCACTCGTTCCGTCGCTTGCAGTAGATCGAGATCCGAGGCTCCGTGTAAGTGTATCTGCTTTCCTGAAGGTCCGACATCACCTCCTACGAATTAAATAGGTTTAAGATGATGTTCAAACAGGCATGCAGACATTTCGTAGAACCAACAATTCGAAGACATGTGACATCTACCAACCCGCACATGGGCCCGCGTGGTAGATTACGGTCCACTCCCTGAACTACCTCTCACTACTTATACAGAATTATATTATTAAAATCATCAAGACAACCCTCTAAGTTCACAATAATCCTATTGATTGATATTTCATGAAATAGTCATTCTGGCATTCAAGGCTTTCTTGGCACTTCCCCCTTAAAGCTGACAAAGGCGCCGCGCCATGGCGCAAGGTCAAAGTCCCAATTCAAAAATGGGAGTTCTGCATTTCATCATCCGCCTGCACTTATCCCTATTTATTTGTGGTCGGCGCAACATGTCTTTTCCTTCCATACTTCTTTAATAGTCGTCATCTCGGTAGTCAGCCCCTTTCTAACCATATCGTTCACTCGATCAGTCCCTCCATCGACACTTTGGTTTTCTTTCATTGTAAAATGGGAGTTCTGCATATCTGGCACAAAAAGTATTTAGAGACGTACCTCCAGATGTAAATGGTCTGCGATTGATTCTGCTCAACATACCTTAAGCATGCTCGCGAAATACTTCCCGTTCATGTAGTTGTCAGTCTTGAGGAATACATTCCGCAGAGAACTCGCTCCAACGGGGTTGTACTTCGCGTTGAACTTGTCGAAACGGAGAAACGTGTTGCGATCCTGTTCACAATCAGTTTAGAATATATTTCTACAGATCCAGGCTAAAGTCGTGAGGGTGGGAGGGATGTATATATTATGTGTTGGTATAAGATGTCCTCGTAACATAGGGTCCAGTTGAAAACCAGCGTCAGGCATTATTTTACTGACATTTAAGTTGAACTGGGCCTATTTGGCGCTGCCGTGAGGCACACAATAGTATTTTAAGTTTTTTTATGTTTTTCTTTTTGTTTTTGTGTGAATATTGTGTACCTTACTTATCCTGGATCAAATAAACTTTTTTTTTTTGTAATATCTTCTCTCGTGTTTAAGAGCTGTACCTACTGCTCATGTCATGGCTCTCAATAAGATCAGTAGCAGTCTCACTGCCAATGTGTGTGTTTTTATAATTTGTAACGTGATAATACGAGTATTATCGTGGACGGTCCATGAAATGTATGGAAATGCTTGCACGTTATAACGATATCTAGGACGGAAATTTAAAAGCATCTTCATAATATATTTCCATACATTTTACTTCCCTGTGTTATCGTGTGTTCCCCCTGTAGTCGTTAGAAAATTTCGTCTGCCAAGAGCTAAGCGTGGTGAACTTGTAGTTATGGAATAAGATCACCAAAACTTGAAAGAAACTCCGTGTGCACTGACACAGACAGAAACGCATCTCTTTTCCACAGAACCGATCATTGTGGCAATACTTGGGGACGCCTAAGTCCAGCAGCAGACGTCTTTCAGCCGATAAGTCCAGCAGTGGACGTCCTTCATCCGATAAGTCCAGCAGTGGACGTCCTTCAGCCGATAAGTCCAGCAGTGGACGTCCTTCAGCCGATAAGTCCAGCAGTGGACGACCTTCAGCCGAATTTTTAAGACATTAACCAACAAATATTAAAACACTCGTACCGCATGCACATCCAATATATCCACATTGAGATCGTACGCGTCCAGCTTCATTTCTTCGAACACCATCCTGAGGGTGACGGGCACACCGTCGTGGAGCTCCACCACCTCATCCGCCTGCGTCCTCAGGGTCTTCTTGATGAAGCGCAGGAGATGCTTCTGGTTCATGCATGATGCCGCGTGGATGTGAGTATCCACTTTCCTGATGATTTATACGTAGCTGGTGAATAGTCGTGAATTTGGCGGGAGAAATCGATTGTATATTTTGGTGTCTCTGTCTTAGAGGAGCAGTAAATATGCTTGTAAAATATATTCTGCTACGCCAGAATCCGCCAGATATCATTGCCTATCTTCGTTCTGGCAGTGTCATGAAGAGAGTCGTCTTTATGAACGAGTTGCAAATGGTATATTTAAACCATTTTCGAGACGCTAGAACAGCCCGCAACTACTGGACTTCTAAAAATAAAAGTCCTAAGCGTGATAGAATTCTTACTTGACGTTATAGAAGTCTCGATGTGGCACGGCTTTCTGCAGCGCCAGCTCGTGCAGCTCGTTCAGAAGCTGGTGCATCTTGAACTTCGATGACAGATACGACAGACGACGGTAGCAGAACGATTTGCTGTAAACAAAGTAAGTACCTACCAATGTGACTTTTCCTATTTATACCTAACGGGTGTAAAAATCCCAGGTTACATAATAAAAGGTATGTATTTCTTGTGGTTGTATCATTTCATTGGCAAAATTCTTAGACTGCTTCTTCAAATAATGCTATGTGTTTTTCCTAACATAATAACTGTTTTGTTTTAATGCAAAACAGCTCTATTATTTTTTTTTTCTATGAAACAAATATAAACAAAATCTAGCAGTTCAAGAGCTCGCAACGGCCGGCCGGGGAGTGAGGAAACGTTATCATTCCTACACACCGCACTACAAGAGGGCCTTAGGTCAAAAACTCACAGCGGTCCATCACAGATCATGTTCTGCATTTGCTGCAGGTCTGCCACGTACTTGCTGAAGGACATGAACTCGTAGGGTATAGGACGGTTGGACTCCAGTTCCGTGTGGTTGCGGAAGACCTTCATTACGCCGTTTTCGAAATGACAGGTATAGTGCAGATCCGCTGGCTGGGAGCACGCCCATGGGTCCAGTGCCATCTCTGTAGGTGACAGACGTCACATTATGTCAAAAATAAAAGGTACCTGGCCAAATTTGTATGGGAAGTGGTCTCTGGACCAATAGCGTTACGGTTCTGATATTTGTGTGACCTCAGTTGCCTATACCCTTGTGCCTGAAATTCTGTTGTAGCTACAGAACAACTTTCGTAAGGCCGCGTGTCCACGGCAATAAATTTGTCGTGTCGGCTACAGACAAAATGAAAATATTCATGTATGCATGTACTCGTACATTAGAAGAATTTTGTAGGGTCTGTCTGGCACGAAAGAATGTGTAAATACCTAAGTAATAAATGAACTGTAAAGTCTTAAAATCTAAAACCAGACCGACAAAGCTCAGTTATCGAAGAATTCTATTAACTTTATTTACAATTGATTTATGCAGTGGTTTTTTCATAAAACTCGATTTTCCAAAGCACTTTTCGAGATTTTTACGCGCCTTGCAGTTCAGAGCGGTGTTTCTGTGCGTGAGAACTAGACTTTGTGCATTTAGACTAGCGTCTAACTGCTCATCACTGATACTAGCTCTGTCAGACACGAAGCTAGGTGAGACAGCGTGCTTTTTAGCCATGACCACCAGTGAGTTCGAGCTCGCGAGGCAATAGGCAATGCAATGCAAACAGAAGACATAATAAGACCAAGCCCCGTAAAGTGTCACGTTTCCGAGATATTAACGTTCAAAGTAGATCACCTGACATCCATTTTTTTTTCAACTTGCTTACCTCTTGTTGCATAGACGTTTGATTACTTTAAACCATAGTGATTATTTCAAAGCAAAGTACCGTCGACACAAATCAAAAAGAAGAAGAAGATATAAAAACGAACTATGTTCAGACTGCAGGTCTTCATAGCTCTCGGTGACGCCTCTCATCGCATCTAGATTCTTGCTCTTGGGCCTGTCCACACTCGACACTGCAATAAAAATAAAATAATAATTGAAAACAAAAATGCATTTTATGAGGGATTATCGTAGGGAAGGAAACCAACTTTTCAGTAGAAAATGTATTCGAAATGTAAAAAATAAAGTTAACAGTTAAACACAGTCATAAAAAAAACATTGCGAACGAAAACACACATAATAATAATTATTTCGCGTAACCAAACGAGGGAAAAAGACAAGGCGTATTCCAAATATCGTGGCACCACGTGACCACGGGACGCTCGCATTGGAAGAAATTAACTGTGGGTTTGCTACAATTGGAGCATATAGTACCTATATAATACTATACATATAGTATTTCAAAACACAATAATAAGTTAATTTATTATTCTGTTTTGAAATAACTGGGTAGTACTGGTACACTTCTTTTATGTTTTAACCTTTTGACCGCCACAGTCATGTAAGATGACAAACCAAAATGTTCCCGCCGCCGCCCCGCCTCGGTTCGACTACCTACATGACAGACTTAGCGCTCCTGTACACGACGCCGCTACCGCGCCGACACCGCACCGCCGCCGCACCTCCGCGCTGTGTGTACGAGAAGCGACCGCGCCGTCTCCGCGCCGCCACCGCGCCGCCGACGCGGCCCCCGCCGTTTCGGCGCGGTAGCGGCGTCGTGTACAGGAGCGCTTAGACGCCGGCGCCGAGGGCACGTTTTTGATTTATTGATGTGTGGCGCCCAAAAGGTTAAAAAGCTGTTTTACTCTCTTATTTGAAAGATAGTGCCACGTTCATCATCAGCATCATTGATGGTTTGTTTTGTAGCATGCTATGCTTCCCCAGCACCCTCATTGCGTAAACACACTATATCAATCGGAATCTGAATCATTTTGAAGCATATCGTTAATCCATTGCTTCATAAGTTCGAAAAATTTGTCTGTTCAACAACGTAAATAACGCAATGAATGTTGTTAAACTGTCAAAATGAAATCGATTCCGATTGACAATGTGTTACTCAATTGCTGCTGATGAGTAGAAGATTAAGGAATACGTGCTTACGTTTGGCCTCGGAGCGTTGCGGACTCAGCATATGCATCGGTCGCACCAGCTCATCGGAAGAACACGTCGTCAACCGCATGTATTGTTCAGCAAATGCACCTGGAATATTGTAAGCACATCGATGTTTAGTAACAGACACAGGCGTAAGTGGGCATGGATTTCCATGGACTTTATGCCGTGATGGTCAATTCCTCTTAGACGGACCAAAAACGCAACGCGCCACGCGACGGGGCGCTGAAAACGTCACGACGTCAGTTACGTCATGACGTCAGTATGACGCGTTGTAGATACCGCTACACATAACATTAAGGCGACTACATGACCTAAAGCGCGGTCACTATCGGACTGCATAGAAAAGAAAGAGAAGCGCGATGACACAACGCTGGTAATTATTGCAAAATATGAAACAATCAACTATTTACAAACTACTTAATAATAAATAATCCATCACTGAATGCACTTTGGCATTAACAATTTAATGGTATATTTTTAATTATAATTAAAATTGTTAATGAAGGGATAAACTGCTTTTAAAGAAATGTCAGAGGTGTATTTGAAGATTTTTTTGATGCATTAATGTAAGTTTAATTGTGATTTGAGTTCCATCACTGTTTTAGAATAAGACTTGAAAATATTTTTTTTTTGTGGTCAAAATTATTTACGGTTTAAGAGATACACTGCTTTAAAAACCAACTTTTTGACAATTTTCAAGAAACCTGCGCCTTAAATACCATGTTACACCGACGACAAGACGGCATGACATGAAGCTCTTTGTAAATACGGCACGGTTTCTTTACGGTACGGCACATAACCCGCGCCATAGAAAAAAAACGTGTCTGTCAACAAGCTTCCTTAGTGATCCATACAACACTGACGACCGTGCCTACTTATGGCGAATAAGCCGTTGTTTTTCACGGCAAGAAAAACGTGTGTGTACAAAAGGCCCAAAGCTACGATCTCCTACAAGTGCGGTGACCTAGCGATGACTGTATAGCGTCTGCAATTTACCGGTGAATCACTGAAACGTTGTTTATGAAAATAAGTTGGTGTGTTTTTCTAGAGAGCGTTTTCGACACCGTAAAGTCAAACCCCGCTGCCCAAAGAAACGGGACTATCTTTTGTCGCGGTATCTAGAACGATTTAAATCTTTGCCCCTGTCATAATTTTCATGACAGCCCTTACTGCGGCCATAATGTGCGGCCATTACGTGCGGCCACCGCTTTTCTAGGAAGGTAAGACGGACTCGTCGATGTGAAGTAGGTACTTCACATCAATAATAGATCTACTCACTATCCAAGTTGATGTTGCTTAGATCATAGTCCTTGAATGATATCTTCATGGTAGAGAACTTCTCCCGCTGCTTCTGATTGCGCAGGTATCTTTCTAGCATCGGGGAGAAATATTGGTGCGACGTGGCCATGTAGTCCAGTCGGGTCGTCAGCACCTCCAGCAGCAGCTGCGCTGAACGGATCAGATCCTCGAGAGGAACCTGTTCATGAAAATTGTCACTGAGGCAACATTTGTTTTCTACTTAATATGAAACTCACGCCTTTTCTCATGAGGGTAGGCAGATCCTACAGAATTCCAACTGCTACGATCCTTACATACCTACTCCTATACAGTGTTACCAAGGGGTATCGTGTTACCCGGTAACTGGGTTGGGGATCAGATACCTAGACAGGCGTTCCATGTAAAATACTGGTATTCAGACATATTTAGTTAGACTGACAGCCGATCCTAACATATAGTTTCACTGGACACTTTGTTGTATCCATCTAAAGCCTTCCTGTCACACATGACCGACAGTGTTGACCGACAGATTCAACCAAGTCATGTTATTGTGCTCGAGAGTTTGTGAAAAACATTGTGTATGAGTAATTAATAATAATTAATATTATTATTTATTTTTATTTTAATAATTTAATTGTAATTTTAATTTAACGTTTTCTTTTTAATATTAACGCTGTACGCCTATCCAGACGAAATTTAAATTTTTAGACTTAATACATTAGAAATTAATTTATTACTGTTACTGGTGTACAACCGTTGTAATTATAAAAATAAATAAATAAATCACCAGTACATCGCAGCACGACGCCGACGTTCTGTCGCGAAAAATGAGGTTTCTTCCAATAATTGTAATAGACAGAAGAACAGCAAGTATACCTGCTAGGTAGGTACTTTTTGTTCTTCTATGTTTTCTTCGTGTGCCTTCTTAATAGCAGGAGCAGAATACACAAAAGTCTACCGGTCCAGATGTCCAGAGAGAAACTGCTACTAACTAGTCATAGGATACCTAATGTGTGATGGCCCTTCTTGTGTTTATCTCGTGTTGACTATTGCTGTACAGGGTTCTTTTGGCGCGTGGAAGATCGTAACTATTGCCGCCATCTTACTCTCTTATCTCACCGATACCTAAATAGGTATCTATAAGTTTACCAACAGCGCTACCCTGTCAACGTTATTCGATTGCCAATAGCACCTTGTAGCAGCATATAGGTGAAGGTGTACGCACCCCGGTGACGTGTATCCCGCTGACGGAGACGCGCTGGAAGCGCACGTCATCCGCGCCTTCACTGTCGCCCGGGACGCGGATGTGCGTGCGGTTGTGGTCGCGGGTTGACGTGCGACTCATCTCCTCCAAGTTCTGCGTGGAAGTCATGTCCCTGCATAAACGTTGATGGCATATCACATACAAGAACCATTTTATAGAACTCATAGTGTCATTAATGCTAATCTGCTGCTCACAAAGGACAGAGAGTGATCGAAGTCTATCCTTATTAATCAAATACTTAAATCATTGAGGAACGAAATAACTCATAAAAACTTAAAATAATTAAAGAAAAGATAAAGAGTATTCTATATATTCTATTCTAAAGCAACATTTCTTCTAAAATCAACCACAAATGGTGTTATTTGCTAAATAATAGCACAAAAATTGTAGCAAGTCTATTTACCTACTTTATTTTTAAAATGATTAAAAACTGTTTAAGAAATCTGTTATCTTTTATTGTGTACCTAATAGAAATATCACTTTTCTACACAATACATTAATTTTTAAATGACAAAACTTTTAATTCATTATTTCTGTTTGTGTAATTAATTCGTTATAATACTAGTTTTGATGATTTATATTTTGTATGTTATGATGTACTGTATCGGTGCTAATAGGTATTATAAAAAATACATCTTATATTACAAGCAAATAAATTTCTATTTCTGCAGTTAAGGCTGACGCAGACTTGGGCGAACCGCACCGCATTGCAAAAATCCTTCTACATCACTTTCGTTAGTTTTCTTTAAAGCAACGCACACTACAGGCGGGCCACGCCGCAATTTTTGCTCGTTGCGTCTGTAATGTGCACTTGGTTTAAAAAACCAGATTATAATTTTAGTTGATACCGTTACCCCGGCTCACGTTTGGTCCATTTCTTGTATTCTTTGTTTGGCCCCTGATTTTTGGGTGTATAAACTTTGGATGTACTTGGTTTGGTGACTAGCTTAAAAGCAGATCTTTTCTTCATTTTCATTAACTTAGTATTTATGTTTTTGTACACGAAAGATTTATCCCATTTTCGCGGCACTCGTCAGAAAGACAGCGTACGCCACGGCGACGTAAGTTTGAATGCGTATTGAACATAGAGGAAAAATTGGTATTGAATCTCTATGTTTATACGTAAGTTTTTATGTTATGAACGAATGAGGTTTCTCTCTTGATGGTTAATTTCTACGTTCTTCTAAGGTTCATTCAGTTTACGGAAAAAGTTAAAGGATAAAAGTTGGCAGAATGTAGGATAAGCAGCCTCGGATCTATGGCAAACCGGGGCCAGTGGTGATAGATCGACGAGAGCGCCGTGCAATGACAGTTGATTTCGCTGTCCCTTATGACGTAAATCTCGTGAAAACTGAGAAAGATATCTAAAAAAATCAAGTATCTTGACTTAGCACACGAGGTTGTTGACATATGTGGGACGTGGACTCTGCAGCCATTGTGTCGATACTTAATCGTTACAGTTAATTTCTTAATAGCGGAGAGCCTCAACCAACGCCTCAGCAGGAGGCTCTCATTGTGCGGCTGGGTCAAGGGCTTGATTCGTAGGGCAGACACGGCACGCATAGTGAGGACAAAAACAAACAACAAAAATCAAAACAGAAAAAAAAATCTCCTAAAACAGGGCTTCCTCTCTCCTACCCTTTTTGCTGTGCCCTACAGGGTCCATAATGATCTAAATTATATAGTTACCACATAAGTACCTACACATTATAGTAAAGCAATAAAGATGTTGAGTATTGGAGGTTCCCCTCTCTAGAGCCGTCAGGGCTCTCACCGGCAGCTAGTTTATTTATTTATTTACTAGCTTCTGCCCGCGACTTCGTCCGCGTGAAATTTCACCCTCTTAGGAGTGGAATTTCAAAAAACCCTTTCTTAGTGGATACCTCTTCACAAAGAACACACTCCAAATTTTATGTCTCTATGACCAGCGGTTTAGGCTGTGCATTGATATAATCAGTCAGACAGGATCACAGGACTTTGAATTTTATATTAGATTATAAAAGTAAACCTAAGTACCTACCTAATAAAAAAAAAACTCAATAACAGAAAATAAAATACCTACCTACCTAAATAAACCTATTTCTGATGATACGTGGCTAAATAATAACAGCCGCACAGGTCGATCGATCAGGTTAAGCTACGCTTGCCGCGGTTGGTCTGTGGATGGGTGACCATCTTTACATATGGAGACCCCTCCGTGCCTCGGTAAGCACGTTAAGCCGTTGGTCCCGGCTGTCATTCGTGGATCTTTGACAGTCGTTACGGGTAGTCAGAAGCCCGAAAGTCTGACAACCAGTCTTACCAAGGGGTATCGTATTACCCAGTAACTGGGTTGTGGAGGTCAGATAGGCAGTCGCTCCATGTAAAATACTGGTATTCAGCTGCATCCGGTTAGACTGGAAGCCAACCCCAACATAGTTGGGAAAAGGCTAGGCAGATGAGGCAGATGATGAACTAATCTAAACTCAATAAATAAGCAAAATCCCTAAAAACTAATATCTATACGAATGACTAATCCTACCTAACAGTTTTATAAAATAACCTACGGTCACTACGTACACTATCAAATATACTACCCATACTTTAAAATTAAAATCTATACTTACTTATAAAAACGACTTATAAAAATAAACCTAAATAAGTCTACCTTAAACTGTACTTAGTAAAAACTAAAAGGAATAAAAAGGTCGCACTGAAAAGCACGTTTTGGAATTGCAAGTAGCAGTTAAAACATACAATTTATAGAATGCTAATATGAACGAACGCTCGCCTATTATTATTATCTTCGTCGTGTACTACGACAAACTTATTATTTGCGGTTGGTACAGTAATCGGGTCTAGGGATCGAACCGCAAAATTAAGTTTGTTTTTTATTGTATATTTTTTTCCAGGATAAAAAGTACCCAGTGTGGTGCACAGGATATTAAAGAATAATTATACCAAGTGTCATCGTAATCGAACCGGTAGTTTTTGCGTGATGCCTGAACAAACAGACAGACAGACAGATTTTTTTTTTAATCACATTTTTGGGATCTGTGTCGGTCTAATAACACAACAACTAATACCTATTTTATAAAAAACAACAAAATAAATTCAAATAAACTATTTAAAGACTAAAAGTCGCGCTGATAAGCACGGTTTGTTAATATCAATTATCGTCTGTCAATAAGGTCGAACGCTCTGAACGCATCAACAGCCAAATATTGAATGAAGCTCGCGCTCGGACCTCCCTTACCCTACCGCCGCGACCCGCGTCGAGCGCGGCAACCGTTACACAAAAATAATCCTTATGGCATGATTCAGTATTCACGCGCGACGGCGCGATGGCTTATTAGCGTATATTTTCATGTATAAGTTTGGTGTTTCTATACCGATTACTATGATTCTTTTTTTATTGAATAGGTAATAATATTAACTTCTTTTAATTAGGGATGAGTGAGAGTATTATAAACGTAAGAGTAAACAAATATAATCAGAAAGCTCCGAACTGCTAAGGTATCGGGAGTTACACGTGTTATTGTGAGTCAACCATAAAAGATAGACATATGCTGTAGTAGGATATTTTTTTGATAATTTTATGTAGAACATTTCCGTCATAAATGATTTCTATGTAGCTTTAACCATTAAGGCTGCACACGCGACGGAAGCTTAAAAAATGGAGCAACTTCTCCCGTTTTCCCAACATTTCCTTTCACTGCTCTGCTCCTATTCATTGTAGCGTGATGAAAAGTATACTATAACCTCCCCAGGAGTATGAAGAATAATTGTACCAAGTTTCGTTAAAATCCGTCGAGTAGTTTTTGTTTCTATAAGGAACATACAGACAGACAGACAGACAGACAGACAGACAGACAGACAGACAGACAGACAGACAGACAGACAAAAATTTTACTGATTGCATTTTTGGCATCAGTATCGATCACTTATTACCCCCTGATAGTTATTTTGAAAATATATATCATGTACAGAATTGACCTCTCTACAGATTTATTATAAGTATAGATATGTAAAAATATAATTTTAATAAAGGAATAATAGTAGATGGAAATAACTTACTTTGACTGCTGAAAAATTTCACCTCATCGTCTGAAGCGTCCGCGTCGAGGCACACTCGCGGGAGACTGACGGTTTGTCAGCACGCGTTCAGCCTTCTAGGAGCCCCTCGCGGGTTCGGGAATATGCGGAGCGTAATTAGAGAGATATTCTCGATGGTACTACCGTACCCTGGTACAATTGTACCCGGTCTACC
Source organism: Gortyna flavago (assembly GCA_963669345.1). NCBI lineage: Eukaryota > Metazoa > Arthropoda > Insecta > Lepidoptera > Noctuidae > Gortyna > Gortyna flavago. The sequence goes on from OY770142.1 coordinate 16,808,707, forward strand.
CTACGTTACATTAGAGTGCATATACACGAGAGCAGCACGCGTCAGCGGCATCCGCATCGTATAATTTGAGTAGGTAAGGTTCTCAAATACACCAGTGGCATTTTTTCGACACATTACATTACATTTTGTGATACTAAAGTAGTAGATAAGGAAACATAAAATAATAGTCCTGATCCGGGTTGCAGAGTTTTATTGGTCTGTATGCTTAGTATATAAATTATACATTTTCTAAAAGTAAAACATCCAGTGCTTATCATCACTGTTATTTGTTCACAGTTCTGAATAATTTATGTAAAGTCAGGGAAATTAACTGTTCATCAGGTCGACCTAATAGGTACGCCAATTTCAATTTCAATATACATACACTTTAAATTGGTAGTCAATTTGATAAAGAATAAAATTCCCTGACTTTACGTAGGTAGTTTAGGTACCTACCTGTATTTTTATTTCTATACTTAGACGATTTGGACATCACATACCTACCTAAATTATAATACGAATAAATAATATATTTATCAAAAATGTAGTGTTAAACCCTGTAAGTATATTTTTGTATTTTTTAGATAAAATCTTTGATTATTTAAAACTTTGAAAAAGAAAACAATAATTTCTCTTAAACTCAAATAATGGATAAATGATTGCCTTAAATACTAAAACAAACAATACTTTTCAATAAAAATGCAGCTTACGGCATTAAAATTCTTGAAGACAAAACTTAGTACCTAAATAGGTACAAACAAAAAAAATATCACGATTTTAATCATTTAAAATTGGTAGCTTTATTTCAATGAATACTAAAGGCGCTATTTTGTAACACTGTATGAATGTTCGGATAGCTCGAAGTCGAAACTGTATAAAAATATATTTTACAACTCACGTGACTTAACTTAAACCCGCATCTAAGTCACGCTTTTCTGTGACTTCAGTAGTCAATTTTTACACAGAAAAGCGTGGCTTAAGTGCGGGTTTAAGTCACACTACGAGCCGTGTGACTAAAGTATTCCATAAATGCACGGCGTTAAGCTTAAAATTCTCTTCTTTCTTTCTAAATTCACGCCTTGCAATAATGGACTCTTAAGTCATACGTATCGTAATGTACTATTTGTTGCTTTTTTCATCTTTTTTTATTATTTAGTAAAAGACACTTTTTTTCGACTGTAGAATTACATTCTTGTGTTTAACTTTCTTATACTGTAGGATTATATTCATGTAGCTCACTTTCAAATTCTGTAGGATTATAGTTGCGTAGTTTATGTGCTGTCTTATACTGTAGGTTTACATTCCTGTTATTAACTATACTGTAGGATTACATTCCTGTGGTTAATTTCCAAACTGTAGGATTACATAAACTAGTATCTACCTGTTGTTAACTTCCTAGGATACAGTAGGATTACATTCGTTGTTAACCTACTGTAGAATTAATTCCGCTTGTTAACTTTCGTATACCTATCTACTGTAAGATTATATTTCCGTCGTTTACTTTCTTATACTGTAGAATTACATTCCTATTGTTGACTTCCTTATACTGTAGGATTATATTTCTGTAGAAAACCTATATAAGCGATGGTCGTTTCAGGCTGACGATGGGAGCCGCAAAGTTGGAGATTGCGCGGGATGCTCCGCAATTGGTACCGCTGAACGTCATGGGGGATTCAGCCTGGGCGAAACGGCACTGTGGATAGTAACGTTGAAGAAAACTAATATTAGTAGTTGAAGATGGTTTAGGAGACAAGCACGCTAAGAGCATTCTTTTTGGTGTTCCTGCTATGAATAATTGCTCTCAAAATTGCAAATTCTATCACTAATTTAAATACTTAATACCGTTTGTCTTCTAAACCATAGGTTTGAACCGGGACAAATCACAACTGAAACTTATTGGGAAATTGTGATTTCCCAATACTTACCAAATTTTATAAAAGCCTCTAAAAATTTACAAATTAGTGGGTAGTAGGTATAAGAGTCTATTATCATTCAATCATAATACATGTCAAACTCAAAACATACTACAGTAGGTAATGAGAATTAAGCTGTTCCACTCATTCTTATAGAAAGAACATAAATCAGTATCCTTAGAGCGTAATTTATCTGTTCTGTGGGTAACACACTATCAATCACAATCCGAATTTTTTTTAGGGATATTGCTAAATCATTGCTTCACATGTTCGAAAAATTTGTCTGCTCAACAACCTAAATAAGTAATAACGCAATGAATGTTGTTCAACTGTCGAAAGAAAACCATTGAAACTGATAGTGTGTTACGCAAAAAATTACCATGCTAATCATAAAATACTTCACGTAACTCAGATGATATCCTACTGAACTAGTAAGTAGGCAGTAGTACGGAAAAGATACAACAAACAAAAATAAACCAGCAAATTGTTATGATACAGGTAATCTAAAATCAACAACGTTCCGTCCCAAGGAAACGCTAGATGTGGCTGATAAAGATGATGAAGTAGAGAGAGGTAACTTGACACTCACACACAAACACACTCGTGTACCTTAGGAGGAGACAGGTGTGGCACACAGCTTTAGCTACAGACAAACAGTTGAAGTTAGAACAAAATTAAACTATTGTTCACGTATTTTATAAGTTTTAGTTACTATGGGTACATGAGCTATGGGGCTCGTGGGTGGCTAAGTAATAACAGCGGCAGGGGTCGATGAAATCGATCCGTGGGTGGGTGACCACTGACCATCCATTTTTTCCGAGACTCGGAAAACACGTGAAGCCGTTGCGGCCGGCCAGATAGATCTTTGACAATCGTCACGGGTAGTCAGGATGCCCGAAACTGGTCTTACTAAGGGGTATCGTGTTAATTAGTAAGGAATGCAGAGGTCAGATAGGCGGTAGATAACGGTCCATGTAAAATAGATACGTGGTATTCGCTGCATCCGGTTAGACTGGAAGCCGACCCCACTGAATTGGGAAAAAAGGATAGGCAGATGATGAGTTACTATGCCGCTGCAAAGCCCTACATCTACTATTTATGATCCTCCCTTCGATAAATATTGTTCTCAATGTAGAGGAACGTAATCATGAGACGCAAGGAAGAGGAGAAACTCAAGGTAGCATGCTTTGAAACATAATACCAGAACTACCTACCCATTTATCCCTTGGCCACGATCTACACGGTCAAGCTATAGGCGTTTAGTGACAGCGACTGCTGAGAAAACAAAATTGAAAAAATTTGTACAGAGCATATGCCACGAGTCATCGCGACGCGACTTGCAGGGCGACGATTTGGCGCGTAGGTATCACTCGCGCGACGAAAACAGATGACCAGCGACTTGGCGCGCGAGTGATTCAAAATACAGGGTCAAATTAAATTAGCTAGCGAAACTACGCATCGTGGTGGGTATAAACACGATAAATAAAAATGAAAAAATATTGAAGTATTTTTAGGCGTCAACGACCGCTGTTAGTAATTTTTTACTTGAAGTATAAAGGTCATGGCACATTATACCGGCACCACAACAGCACAGCTGCAGCACGTAGTCGCCTCAAATTTAGGCTACGGCTAGCCGCCAGCGCGCTAACTGCGAGTCGTCTGCGAGGTGCAAGCTCGCAGTCCGCGCGCTGGCCGTGGGGTGCAAGCTTGTTGTCATCGCGAACACAATTATTATATGGCATTTGTGTGTTTGAAGTTGTTTCACTGGTGACTCGGAGTCGGCGCGCAGTAAGCACGCGGTCCGCGTGCGGGCTGCGAGTCGAGTTGCATGATAGCGGCAAACGCGCTGACTGCCCGCCGTTGGCGTTTTCATATTGACATTATGAAATATATTATACGACACACGATTTAATGCTCTAATTTGAATTTACAAGTTAATTGCTGGGTTGGAGCGGTGCCGTTGCGGTGCCGATATAGTGTGCCATGACCTTTACGCTGAGAGAATCTGTTTTCTTTTGTTTTTATTGTAATTAGATATAGATATAAATCACGTCTGTGAAGTTTACACAAAGAAAACTGATTTTTACAACTGATATTTCAAGTGACTACACAAACTGCGAACGACGACATAACAAAAAAAAAATCATCAAATTTATTTTGTTTTATCATGTTTAGATATAGATAGGTACCCATCACGTCTTCGGTGTTTCGCTTGCTAATTTTAACCCTGTGTACTAGGTAGATAACAACGCAGCAGCCACGACTTCAGGGCGCGTGCGACCGGCGAGCGCAGTGTGACAGGGTTGCCATCGCCATTGATGGGTCGTGGTATGGCAAGTCTTGAGTACGTGTCGGTTGACGCAAATACCGTTGCAAGTCGCATTGCGTTAAGATCGTGGACGGGAACTTGTACTGTAGGACCCTTGGACGTCTTGTGCTCCACTTCGAAGACTCTCAGTACATTAGCCAGTTTTGTAGTATCCTTCAGCTGGTGCAATTTCAAGCGGAACCCTTCCAATAAGTGTTAGAATAAAAATAGCTTCTGTAACTCTCCCGGTTGTTTATTTAGTCATCCCCAACATTTTGGACTTGCCATCATGTGTGAGGAATTGGTTTTTCACGAATCGAATATGGGTTCATATGGACAGTTGTTCAGTAAGTCGGGTAGAACCCCAGCCCCTAAATAAATGTAGGGTACTAAATCAACAACCTGTTTAAGCAAAAATTTATTAACATTATTAGATACAATTACCAGTTACTTTGCAAGTAGTACTCGTTTACCTAGTAGGAGTTAGTTTGTCAGAGTGTACCTCAGTATTGTATTAATTTTTATCAATGATCAAGTAGTATTTGGTTATCTTCACATTAGCAGTTCCTACATAACTCAGCGGCTCGTTATGTTTACTAGTAACGATGTGTTTAATTGCAGTTTCAATTATTTCATTAAGTTACTTGATTATTGAGTTTATTAAAATTTCGTAAGGGTAGGTAATAATCAGAAAACAGTTTCGGTATGATTTTTTTTATTTTCAACAATGATGGGTAACATTTATATTATTTTATATGGTTTATTATTTAGAAATATAAATATCGGTATAAACTTAATTCACAGGTTGTGTTTTATGGTTAAGTACGACATAAAGACAAAGGTAGATTGCTCCATGCAAATGTTATGTGGATTATGAATTCTTTGGGACATTCGTTAATGAGGAAGAATGGAAAGTTACGATTAAGTACAATGAAATGTCTGTCAAAAATATTATTCAGGAGGTGTTAAGAAAATACGCGATTTTATTTCTTTTAATTTATATAGTTAAATGTGGTTGATATCATTTTGGTTCTTTCGTGTTTTTAATAAAGCCACTCAGAATTTGAAGAACACCACACTCCATAAGATGAAGAAATAAAATAGAAATCACAATCCCATACCATTTAGCAGAAGCACAAAATGCATTATTACTGAAACTATACTCAAATCCTTTCTCAAAAGTTGTAAATAATGAATAATTATGATTAAAATATCAAATCATATCGTCTTAAGTGTGCTAGAATTAGAAAATTCACCCAAATGTGAAGACTCAAGTATGGTTTCAGTTATGTTAAATGTATAATTAGATAATTATATTAACATAATTAATATATAGATAGTTACGATAACACAAGATTAACAATCACAATAGTTAGAACGATACAACCAGTAAAGCTTGCGCCAGCAGCTCACTTAAGGTAAGCTAATTAATGAAAATAGATATTTCTAATACGGCAAAACAGACGAAGACTGCTGAAAACGACGCATTATATAAATCGTTTTCAATATAATGGTTAAAAATAAAGATTAATTCGAGATAAATTCGTTAAAATACTATGATATTGGGAATGATGCAGTAATCAAAGAATATTGACAATGTAATTTAGTTTAATTTCATCGAAAATTTAATGAAAAAGTACTATTTATTTAAGAATTTTTATTTTGAAGCTTCATTTTATTATTTGAAAAATCTAGTTTGTCTTACAAAAGTATGCTGGTAAACAGAAATTTCATGATTACGATTTTAATAATAATATTTTTATTAAAATACGTACCGTATTGTAGCTTGTATGATAGAGTATATAAAAAAACTACAAATGAAAAGCTTCATAATAAATTCTACTTAGTAAGATAAGATTTTTGAAAATGAAAATGAACTATGAATGTGCATGTTAATTTATAAGGTAAATCTCTCTCAGTGTATTAACGATATTAATATGCTTATTAGAAAAGATAGAGTTTAATATTAGTAATATTCTTTTAGTTTAAATACAACAACAATTTAAATTATAATGGAAAGTCTCATGGCAGTACATACACAATTTTACATATTTTAGAGTAATTGCAGAATCTTCTGTCTCTTTTCTTTCATGCTAAACAGTCTTGAGTAATTGGGGTTTTTACTAGGATGAAAAATATTATTAACTAAGTGATCATCATAACCATCCAACAAGGAATTGTCAACATCATCCACATTCACAGTTCATAATATCTATTCTAATTCTATATATTCAAGATCAGGACCAGCAAACTTCATTAATTTTCATAATGAAATGGCACTGTCAAAAGTTTCAATCTTTCATTTTCGCCAAATTATCACAAGGGGATATAGGACCTATAGGACCTATTCTTAATATATTAAACTTTTTTTTATTTTGAGGCACTGTAGCCCTGGATTTATGTATGTTATATTAAAAAAAAACAATTATTGATTAATATAACAGTCTAACCTGATTTTTAGTAAATTTTAAAAATTAGTAAATGTCATATTAATTAATGTTTGTCGCCAACACCACTGTCTTGTCTGTGGATGTAGGTTTATCTTCGAGCTGACATACCTTCCTGAAATTGTAGTTTTTTTGTTTTATTATTCACGATGGTTATTTTGTTATCTTTAATACCAGAATACACGACTGGAGAGAATTTGTATTTTTTGAATACGTATTCATCTGTAGAAACTTTGATCTAAGTGTTAATTTTTAATTAATTTCCGAAACTACATTGTACTCTGTTATCAAAGATGTAAAGTTAACGACAGTTATAATTTAGTATATTTTAGAGATTAGCCTACACAATTAAGAGCGCATGATTAACATTTAGGAAATGATGACACACATGCAACAGGTAAACACGTAACACAAAACATGATTTTTATTATAATTAAGTATTATCAATTATAATAAGAGTAATAATCCAAATTGCATTTTGTAATCAAATAATTTTAGTACTGCAAATCTACCAGCAAATCATCTAGGTAAACCAACTAATATATTTTTTTTTGTGTGTATGTGAGTAGTAAGTCAGTATTTATTGTACTTGGTGTGTGATTTCAATAAGGTTAAATACATAGCACTGTCTTTTTACTTTTAGGTAGACGTTTATTTGACGTTAAAGGCTTAAAATTGTGGTGTTTGTAAGCATTGCCAATATTGGAATGTAACAGTATCTTTGGGAACTGAGGAGCGTGATAAGTTTTTGGTCTTTTTTTTACTCAAAATATAAAACGTTGTGCTACTCAGTTCCAAAACTATCAAAACTTAGTGGCAACCCCAGATGTATTGCAAGGGTAAGGTATAAAAATGTGCAGGTACTTGAGTGTGGAGAAATCAAAATAACCAAAAAGGTGACCCCGGAAAAGTGCAACTTCCATATTTGTGTGTTCAATTGTTAAAGTGTTTGCTGGAAAAATTAATATACCTTAAATATGTTGGTAAGTTCGTCAAGCAGAGTCTCGTGTCGGAAGGAGATGCGGATGTCCGGTACGTTGGTGCGGGTGATATCGTTGCCGGCGACGCCTTCCTTCGTGTAGTTGGGGCCTAGCCAGTACTGCTTCATCTGTTCGATAAAATGGGAGGTTAGGCAAGGGCCGACCAGCCCAAGGTGTCATTGGAGTCTGAAATCCTCATTATCATAAGTAATTAATGAGGATCTGGAAAGTGCTGATGGAGTCATCAATCAATTAATAAATTATGAGGTCAAGGCAAGTCCATGGAGACCAGAAAACAGTTAGTCTGAAAGACGAACTCTGGCAGAAGTAGAGCGTATCACGACAGAAAGAAAACTCTTGATTACCTCGTGCGGGAAGCCGGACATGAGCACAGAGTTTCTGGCGAGCTCACACATATCGCATGAGCTGAGCTTCCACACCTGAGCAGCAATACTGTACTCTTCCATCAGCGGCTCCTGTAGGGGGAAAGATGGTTTCATGTTATTAGAAAAATGTATGTAGTACATGACATATTTGATATCGAAAATGTGGAACACAGACGACGCGAAGAACATATAAATTTGTATATTCATTCAAGAACTCCTTACCTTGGTGAAGTGGAACTGCAGCGGGTCGTCAGTGCTGAGCGTGATGCAGAGTCCTCGCGCAAGGAACTCGGGCAGAGGGTTGCGGTGGTAGTTGAGGAACAGCGAGTTGTTGCTCAGCGGAGACATGGCGATGGAGATCTGGGCCAAGTAGTACAGATATTGGAGGACCGGCACCTGAGAAAAATAACACGTTTAAGTCCAATGAAGAAGTAATATTTTAACAACCGTCGTAAAACGTTGTCGATTGTTTCATGATGTGATGATTTTCTGTAGGAATAAATTCAGTGCGATATATATCGACAATAATGGTAGTCTTACCAAGGGGTATCGTATTACCCAGTACCTGGGTTGTGGAGGTCAGATAGGCAGTCGCTCCATGTAAAACACTGATATTCAGCTGCATCCGGTTAGGCTAGGCAGATGATAATCGACAATAATGGTAAAATCTTTGCCGGTATCCAACTACTTATATAGTCCTCCAGACGATATTTCAGCTAAGGCGGCCAATCTCAACAGAGACTAGCCTTCGGCGCGGGAGATATTATAGTGCAGGCGTGTGCGCAGACACAGGTGCACTCTCTCTTCCCTCACTCTCATAGTCCGATGGGACTGCAATCCAACTACTTAATAGGAGCACATTAATTAATAATGAACCGAGACTGACACAATCAGGGAGCAGCCAGTGCAGTCGGGCTGTAAATGATTTGTATTCTTTTCTTGGAGCCTCTCTACTAGCTAATGGTTGGTCATCAACTCCGAATGTTTATCTTTGACAGCTGTGGATGATGACGGAGAGGATACGCTTACCTTCCTCAGCAGCAGTCCGTGCGAGATGTTCTCAGCGAGCAGGAAGCCGCACACGAGGTGCTGCACGGGGCCTGCCTCGCCGCAGTGAGGTCGCAGCACGAATGTATTCAACCCTTGTTCCCTGGGGACAAACAGAGGTAAGCAAATATACTAAACTTTTGAGATTTATGGTAGTAGCGACCCCTGTTACGTACGGCTTTTACGACTTGACAAGTTCGAGCTCCAGATTTTTTTACTATACAGGCTGGCAGGAATATCGACGCCCATGCAGAAACCATGAATACGGCCCATGATTCTGGAACCCCTAGCGTAGACATTTTTTCGGTTATCAAAACAAAAATCAGCTGTGTCATAGAAAAGTGCAATACCTACGCGGTCAAAATGTATGGAACAGCATATTTTTTTTAGTAACTGATGATAAATTTCGCCCCATGGGGGTTCTGAATCATGTACTGTATCCATGGTAAGGTTGCGCTTTGATGTCCCTGCCACCCTGCATGTAAGTTTAATATAAATATAGGTATTATGCACATCAACCCACAGACAGACGCGAAAAACGAGTTTAATTAAAATTCATAATATACATAGTTATATAGATTTAGATTAAGTCGTCACTTAGATCCTTTTTCAAGAGCCGACAATCTGGATCAGACAGACAGACAGACAAAAAATGACAGAAAAAAATTTGTTTATGTGACTTTTGCCGCCAAATGTTAACCTAAAGTTTGAACTAGAAGACTGACGCATCATGGCTAAAGCTTGAACTCAGCAGTAGTCAATAAATTCAGCCCGAAATATTGAGAAACATAACCATAAAGGGGTTTCGACATCTATTTAAATGGCAAACTTATGACTTGTAAAGAATATCGTGTACACGGTGTAGGTTATAGTCGTTCTACTTACTTCCTGAAGTGGTTCAGCACGGTCATGTTGGCATACATGTAGTAGAGGTAGTACGCGTAGGGCGGGTTCTCCTCATCATCATACTCCTCGGGATTTTTTACGTCCGGGTCCAGCATCGGGTTCTCTGGCTTAGACTCGTCGTCCACGCTGTCGAACCCAACTACGTGCTGCGAGATAAGAAGGTTCAAGTTATTATTTTGTGAGAAGGGGATAGGACTGACAGATGAATAGCTGTAGGCATTAGGAGAATCACACACTACAACGTGCCACGCGATGAGGCGCGGGAAACGGAGTCAAATTCCCCGCCAATTTTTTTAATGTAAAAATCAAGCATGTTATCTATGCGCCGTCGCGTGGTGCGTTGTTGTGTGATCCGCCTTAGGAACATAACAATACTGTAAAAAGACTGCCTCTGAAAAATTGTTAGCAGCGTTACAGTAGCTACTACGGTTGGAAGACTTTTAATATTGAACGTAATAGGAACGTAATAGATCATACGGTGAGAAGAAGACGTTACTAAGAAAAAGATTATTATTATCACATCTAGCTTTAGAAAAAGATTGTCACACAGGTGTGAGTGAAAAAGCCGAACTTTGTCATAAAGTCGCTGCTCCATATTAACCGGTCAAGCTCCGCGCGTACCATAAGTAAGAAAATCAATTGTGTCTCATTAGCGGAGCTTGATAGTTCATCGGCCGAGAACTATAAGTATATAGAGGTATGAGGAACAGACAGTATAGTTCACTCATCCTCCGGAGACAAATGGCAATACCAATGCTGCATAAGAGTATTTTGGAACTATCAAATAAATCCTAACATCGAAATTAAAAAGTGATTTTTTCAAACAAACTGAATTGTAGTTATGGGCCGACAATATATCGATGACGATATATTTGATTGAATTTTCATTTGTAGATTGGGAAGGGCATTGGATATATACTATGTTTCATTTATTATGTATTGTCATCTCCATCTTGTATTTACAGGGTGACAAACTGTGACCAAGAATTGAGTACATGCGTCGACGTGCCTGCCACCCAGTATGCTAGTTATGCGTAGTTCGCATGTGGCGATGTAGGTGTCGCCACAAGTATGAAGGTACTTACAGTAAGAAACTTGTGCAGTTCGTCGTTGGTCTTGGGGTCCCGAGTGACCTCGAACAGTGGCAAGAAGATGTTGCTCAGGAACTCCTGGAACTTGTTCATGATCTTGTTCGACTTGAAAATGTCGCTGTAAGAGAAGGCTTTGTTAGAATTTTCTAGAAGTTAGAAGTTCAGTTTGGAAGTAATGATGTAGCTGTAGGTTGCAAGATACTGATAGAAATAGACTTGAATGAAGTTAGAAGAGCGAACTCTGAGACACACACGGTGTAAGGTGAAGCTGAACACCATCACTGGCAACAGCTGATTTTAACAACTCCAAAACGGAATATCCTATTGACGACGACTGGCAGGGTCTATAAAGCTAGAAAGTAGTTACGTTTGGGGAGAACAGCACACAGATAAATAAATTGTATCTGAAAGGTGATAATAATGAACTCACTATAATCGAGGTATCTGTATGAGCCAGCGCACGTTGTCCGAGTACACGTTGTACTGCACGGCCCACTTGCTGAGCTTGGCCCACTCGCTGGGGCTCTTGCCGTAGATCGACAGTCGAAGCTCAGCGTTCTGGTACTTGCTCTCTTCGAGATCTGCTGCTACTTCCTGGGGAAGAAAAAATAAAACGTGGGTTTTTGAAACCAAGAAATTATATCGCTTTGAGTCGAAGTCATCGAGTTTTCCAATGGTTTGTCAGTGTTGTGTTCAAAATTTTGTATCGTTTTGAACACAACTCTGATAAACCATCGGAAAACTAAACTACTACTATTAAATCAGTATTTCATACCATTTGAATAGGAAAACTGTTCATCATAGGCGCGGGTCGTTCGATCAGATTAAGCTACTCTTGCCGCGATTGGTCCGAGTAAGGGTGACCATCTTTACATACCTAGACCCTCCGTGCCTCGGAAAGCCCATTGAGCAGTTGGACCCGGCTCATTCGTGGATCTTTGACAGTCGTTACGGGTCGTCAGAAGCTCGACAATCAGTGCCAAGGGGTTTCGAATTACCCAGTAGCTTGATTGTGAAGGTCACATAGGCAGTCGGTCCAAGTAAAATACTGGTATTCAGCTGCATTCAGTTAGACTGGAAGCCGACCCTAACATATTTGGGAAAAGGCCAGGCAGTTCTCGAACTTGAATAGGAAAACTCATGACTATCTCGAAAGTGATGATAATAATGTTGGAGAACACATCATTAATAGTAATGGTAAGTAGGTAATAGCAAATTGGGCCACAAGTAGGATCAGTAGATTCAGTAGATAAGTACATACATTGATGATCCTGGCGAAGTACTTCCCGTTCATGTGGTTGTCAGTCTTGAGGAACACCTCACGCAGCCTGCTCTCGCCGATGGGGTTGTACTTCGCGTTGAACTTGTCGAAACGGTGGAACGTGTTGCGATCCTGAGAAACATAAAAACAAGGTTCAACGTAAAAGAAAATATATTATCTCTAAATTCATCATCATCCGCAATCACAAAAGTCAAAATTGTCCGCTGTGCGCTTTATAATTCTACACGTCACTTTATCGTGGACGAAGACGCTTTCTAACGTTATCGTGGACAGAAATTTAAAAGAGTCTTCATATATTCCATACATTATCCTTCCCTGTGGTATCGTGATGCCGTGGTCGTCCTCGATAATATTACATATAAAAACGCCCAGAACCATTCATCCTTGCAATTCAGCATACTTCCTTGGTGAAAATGAATTAGGACGGACGGGACGAAGGATTTTTGTTATGATCAACGCTGTGTTACTTACCGCGTGTACATCGAGCATGTCGACGGTGAGGTCGTAGGTGCTGAGGTTCATAGACTGGAATACCGACTTCAGCGTCATCGGAGTGCCTTTGTGCAGGGTCACCACCTACACAACATCATTTCATTATTGGTTTGGTTCAACTACATACATTTTCAGAGGAAGGAAAGATTAGAAAACATAACAAAATATGCACGACAAACTAGACATTACAAAATATGCAACAGATTTGATTGATTGATTTGAGAGAAGATTTGTGTTCCAATTATTAACTAACCGCGTCGCGTCGCTAAGTTTACATGAGCAATATAAACCGCTTGCCCGTTTATGGCCAAAAAATTTAAGAAAAAAATACTATATTTTTGCCATCCACACGCTAAGAAGAAGTTACAAACCTCGTCGGCATGGTTCTTCAGGGTCTTCTTGATGAAGCGCAGGAGATGCTTCTGGTTCATGCACGACGCCGCGTGGATGTGAGTGTCTACTTTCCTGATGAATAAACAAATTCAATACATGGATCTTTAACAACACTTTTTTATGTCTAGCTAGCCATCATAGCTCAGAAATACTTTACCACGAAGACTGTGCTTTTTATTTGGCTGTCCCAGTTTCGATGGTTAAAAGACTTTGAAAAACAAACCAGACAAACGAATTTTCTTTGTATAAGAATCCCACAGAAATTGTGAAGGTTCCTTTCCTTCACAATCTACACACAAAGTTCTTGGTGGCTTGTGAAGTGTTTGATAGGCTGAACTAACCTGATGTTATAGAAGTCCCGGTGTGGCACGGCCTTCTGCGAGGCGAGCTCTCGCAGTTCGTTGAGCAGCACGTGCAGCTGGAACTTGGACGACAAGTACGACAGGCGGCGGTAACAGAATGATTTGCTAGAACAGTGCAAGGGTGGTTAAGAAGCACCAATGAGTGATAGTCGATGAGGCAAAGTAACGTTGGCTTGTTTGCTGCCATATGCCGTAAGGTATCATTACTTTGTCAAGTTCATTTTTGTTTTATTCTACGTTCACATGACACCGACAAAAGTTAAGCCGCTCCTCTCATTTCATTTTATTCTGTAGGCGAGTGGAAGATGCTCAGTGCCGAAATGCAACATCGTTGGATCGGTTCACTGACACGAGTTTCATTTTTCACTTTTGATTAATTTTGTGTTCAAACGCTTCGCGTCGGATTGGTAGAGAAAGATATCGAATGAAAGACAAAAATGAACAGACAGTGCAGAGTCTGATATTGGCTTTAATGATATACATTGAAAAAGTAACGGAGTTACGATAACGATGGCCCGAATATCCTAAGAGTTTTTCAATGGCTACTTATCTAAGACCTGGCTTAACAGGTCAAAGACCACTGGGGACATGGTCGATATGAGTAAGTAGAACATGTAATTGATAAGAAAAACAATAGATAAAGATTTTTTTAAGAATCAAATTTTGGATCAACTACAAAAGAGCCTCAATTCTCCGGACAAGATTTGTAAAGAACTTTTACTCGATTGCCACCAAAACCATCAAGTCAAAAACTCACAGCGGTCCATCAGACATCATGTTGCACATAGTATTCTTGTCCTGCATGAACTGTTGCATGGTGATGTATTCATACGGCAGCCTGGTCTCCTTCCCATCCTCTCCCTTCTTGTACAGGTTGTAGACGCCTTTATATGGCTTGATGATGTAGTCCTTCGGCTCAGGGTTGTGGCACTCCCACGGATCCTTGCCTGCCCTGAACGGAGGGTGGACGATGTGGTCTGGAGATAACGAGTTACATCAGTTTAACTTGATTCCGTATTGGGAATAGACTGTTATTATTTACTTGGATTGATCTTTTGACTTATGGATGAAAAGAAGGATCTCATTTAAATCCTAAGACCAATGGATCGCAGGACCAATCAAATCTTGTTGTTGTATATTAGTTTATAATATTATGTTTCTTTCAGTACGCTGTACTGGTATAGTATCTTATTAATTGTTTGCTGCACCGGGTGACGTCATTACGTCGGCGCCAGCTGTCGCTGAAAACCAGCGCTGGGGCTCTGTCTAGCATAGGGTCGCAGCATAATGCTGAGCGATGGCCGTTTTGCGTGAATGTGACGCATGTTTCCCCTACCTTTTATTATTTTTTGTGTTTGTTCTTTTTTTTGCGTCATGTTCACCGCGAATAAAAGTTTTTCTTTCTTTTTCTTTCTTTCTTTAAATCCTCAATCAGCCAGTCATGACCATTTTATCTTTTAAACATATGATGGTAATATTTTTAGCAGTGGACAATTTACGACCCGCTCTTTGAATGCACAAATAGGAAATCTGTTGTTGCCTGTTCAGTGCTGTTTTATTCCAGCAGTTGAACATACAATTAAAATCTGGAGAGAAATGTAAGTTCTATCCTCGTTAGGTTTTCCCATGCTATCTCCTTTTTCAGTATTCCTTAAAAATCAGAGTTGTCTACGAGTAAACGCACCGGCAATGTGTTTCTGCACGTGCACGCTGGGCACGTAAGCAGGCGCGTTGGCGTCAGTGCTGCGCACGAAACGCGCCGTGATGGTCGCGTAGCTCTGCTGCGACATCTCCATGTAGCGCTTGCGCAGCTCCAGCGCCTGCACCAAGTACGAGGACGCTAGCTGGAGGTCTTCTAGCGGGACCTGCGAGAAACACAAAACGACATTAAAGATAGCATAATCAGCCTATAACGTTCCCACTGCTGGGACACAGGCCTCCTCACTATGAGAAGGAATGGGCCGTAATCCACCACGTTGGCCCAGTACGGGTTGGTAGATGTCACATGTCTTCGAATTATTGGTTATCCATGCCTCACAATGTTTTCCTTCACCGTTTTAGAGAGCAATGTTGATGAAATAATTTACATAAATTAAAGCGCCTGTCTGGGTTCGAACCTACGAACTACAACTTGTAAGTCGCGGCCGTTACCATTGGACCACCACTGCTCCATTATTAAAGATAGACTTAATTGTGCTCAAACAGACCCTATTGGAAGCTGGTTATGCTTCTAATAGGGTCACCGTTTTATAAAACGATGGCGTTGGTCTAGAGCCGAGTAAACGAGTAACATTCATCACTCAAATATTATTATGATCCTACCGAACTGATAAAGGTTGTGGCAATCCATTAGATAAGGAGAGTCCATCGAGCTCATAATCAGTCGTGGTGGTCCCTATTGTTGTTACCTCTTAACACCAATTACCCTCTAACTACTTTATTGTCATTGAACTCAAAGCGCCATCACCAAGTATTTATGTTCATCCACTCACCCCAGACGTATCCTCCCCGCTGATGGCCACTCTCTGGAAGTGTGGCAGCACGAAGTCGGTCTCGTCATCATCAGCCACCCGCATACGTTCGTCGAAGACTGCACCCGCGCCGCCCGCCTCGCTGCCGCCGAACGAACGCACGGACTGACCGCATTCTGCTGCCCTAGAGATGGAAAGGAGAATATGAATTAAAAACAATGAAATTTAAAATGGCTTACAGACCTAAAAGACTGAAAACTAAAAACTAACAAACGTTGTGGCGGTTTCCGAATGTGCAGCAATCAAATTTTTTTGCTAGCTCAATTCCAACATAAATTAAGCGCACAGCCACATAAGGCCCCTGTGCATCGCAGTTCAGTATCTACAACAAACTAAATAAAAGCTTGTAAAAAGCGCGGTGCGTCCCGCCTGTAGTGCTGTTTCATGAAGATAATTATTTGCGTTGCGGTGCGGCCCGCGCCAATCAATGTGTGTCAGCTTTTAATTGACACCTAGCTTTAATGCAATAAATAGCCTTTTTCTTGTTAAAACGAGATCACTAAATACCGTACCATAAAAAGTTAACAGTACCTAAGTATGGGCGAAATTAAAACATACCTACCTAGAACAGTTCCTGAACTGAGCTCCTTGCAGAAACCCGATAAAACCTTAAAACAAACCACATGACTGACAACCACACTTCCTAATTGCCACAAGACTAATGAGCCAATTCGCCATTTTGTAAATAATTGGCCATTTGTTTTACCACCGAAAGTCAATTAACAATAATAAATGAACCCTCAAAAAATGATTAATTGCAAAGAGATGGGACAATATAGCCCGTCGCAGCCATTTCCCGCGCAATATTGTTCAAATGCTCAAATATTCGCACAGCCATTACATTGGGGTGTTCTGCTAATTACAATTGTGTTTAATGCTGTACATTACAGTTCTGTTTGGAGGACAGTAATTAGGTTGTGGAGGTCAGGGGGCCTAAAAAGGCCACTTTGGCAGAATCATAAAACAATTCATATCACGCAATTTCATCTCTATGACAGTTTTGTATGGAGATTCGTAAAATGCTATAGGTACACCTCTGCCTAACCCTTCAGGGATATTTATGTGTGAAACTGTCAAACAGATGAATTGCGTGATATGAATTGTTGTATGATTCTGCCAAAGTTTCCTTTCTAGGCCCCCAGGCAGCAATCGGTTTGTTTACGTACCTATTAAATACGTATTCAGAATTTCAGACCCAATTTATAGAAGCAGTAGCTAAGTGCATTTTCGTGGTTGCGAGTTCGATTCCGTAATTATTTGTACGTTTAAACGGCGCGTCTATAAATAAACCCTTAAATGTTTATGTACTAAACTAATACTTGTTCGTGACTACTCAAGTCAGGAACTTTTACACTCAAAGCATTTATTTCCATTAAACCATAATTACAGACACTTGAATTGTCAAGGAGTCGGTCAGTCAGAAATATGAAGCTAGTAGCACATTCCTAAGCGAAGTACGTAAACCTATAGACGAAAAACTTGAAACCGAAACCAAACAGTGCTAAGTTCAGAAGATCGTGAAGTCATTGATCATAATAGGTAGGTACCTATTTTGAAATAATAAAGAACCGCCCTAAGAATATGAAATAAGAATAGAGTATTCTTTATTATTATGTAGGTACACCATAAATATTACAGAATATAATTAGGTCTGTATAGAAATTTTAAAAGCGATCTTTTTAAGACAACCTTTGGATGGGTTTAGAGAGAAAGGAGATGTAATACTGCAGGTAGGCTGAGGTATTGCATTTATATTAAGGTGCGGGCCCACCGCGGCGCATTTTAGCTGCGTGTATTAATTTGTTTGACAACTTGGGTCTACGTTTCCACACGAAGACCCACGACTATATATAGCGTGACACGGCGCACGGAGAGGCTACGCACGTGCCACTGCAATACACGGACACGGGCTTCACTGCGGGAGGTGGAACGGGCGGGGAAACTGCGCTGCGATACCTAAGCGAGCTGTACAAAGTCGTGGGTCATATTCGTGTACTCCAGTGGAAACTTAGACCCATGTCGACAGCGTTGAGCTATGTAACCACCTATTCGAGCAAGCCACGCATGTATCAATGACGTCAATTCATGCATAGCCTCTCCGTGGGTTGCAGTGGACACAACCACATACATTTTCTTACAAAACACGTGCGTAGCCTCTACGTGCGCCGCGGTGGGCCTATACTCAGGATATTTGCGAATAAGCGTTTTCTTGGAAACTAAATTCGTCGTGTAATACACATTGGTAACGTTGCTAATGTTATGAAAGTTCCTACTAATTATTATGAATTACATACGATTCCTTTCAATATTGACAATTGTATCATTTTCGTGTAGGTTTTGGTGACGGAAAATTTTGCACATTGGAGTAGACACCTACCTTTCAATAATCAAAATTGTAGCTACAAGAGATTATACCTTTGAAAATACAATATACTTGGAGCTACTGCAAAGTAAGTACGTAGTGGGCGTTTCAGATGACATTCCATCGATAATAGTGTTGTTTACTATTAGAGATGCGCCACTCGCTTATTATACCTACTCGGTATACTCGGCCATTTTGGTAGTACTCGTTATCGGCCGAATAACTCGGTTTGACCTACTCGAAAAGTACTCACAAACCAAACTTGACCTCTTTACAACATTAATGCAGATTATTGTCGGAAAAATCCCGTGAAAAAAAACGAACATAAGTAAGGTATCTACCTAATTAAATAATCAATCGCTCGTGGTTATAAATTTACGCTCTTAGATATTGGTCTAAGAGATGTCACTTATCGGATCTTCTGGCTGTTGCAATGCCAAAAACTTGCATGGCATTCTTCTTTATTATGTGAACCGTTTCATACGTTCCTATGCGACAACTAAACCGAGTTACTCTGCAGAGCACTAATACCGAGCCATCCTCGGTAACCTGCTCGGTAAAACTTGTACTCGGTGCAACTCTACTTAATATGCAATATTTGATAACGGTTAATCAGGCACCTTAATTAAATATCGTACAGTAGGTGGAATTTGATACATCGGATTATGTTATGTCTAAAGATAATAGGTATTAATGGGCTTTGGAATCTGACACCACTGCCACGTGAGTTGTCATTTCGCATTCGGCTAATTTCTGTTTAATGTGTTTCTATTAAAGACGTAGCAATGGAAGGCCTCCCTTGTAATGGCCGCAGGAATCCGCTGGATGCGGGGACCACAGAAGTGACGGCCGGTCGAAGTGGCAGCGTTTGGGTGAGGACTATGTCCATCAATGGACGCCTTTCGGCTTAAATGATGATGATGTGTTTCAAATTTTCTGTCGACTGGCGATTGACCTCGATTACGGGTGCACTTTCGGGGACAATCTAGTTAGAAAGTCCATCAAAGAAAATTGTATAAGCCACCCCAGAACAGTTAAGTACCTTTAACAACTACGGGCCTTGCTCGCATGACTTCCGGTTTTTAGTTCAAATAATTGCAAGCAAATTATCGAGCTTATAAGCCTAACTTTACCAACATAAACTCACTCGTCTACAAATTAATGAGCCTGCATCAGGCCTCGTACATCATGTTTAGTAAATATTTTAACATAGTATAGTAGTACAATTGAATAGGCAGTTAGTAAGCATTTACAAAATCAAAGCATGTTCCGTTCATTTTCAAATCCGTCGAGGCCTTCCAACATCGGATGTTTTATAACAACAGTCGTAGTAGGTAAGTACGCATAGGAATCTGTACAAATACAAAACTTCGGATATCCGCTTCCCGCTCGGGCTTATTCGTAAAACACTTCTCACGTTATTCAAGTATCCCCTATTTTACAAACAATTTAAAATTCAAATCACCATGAGTTCCTCGTCGACGTCCATCTCTGACAATCTATTTTGCTTCCAAACATAATAAAGTTGCCACTACAGCACAGACAAAAGAAACTGTCACATATTCACATCTCCCGCCAAAACGACACAAGTTTTTGAATAACCCAAACGGCGGCAAAGGAACGGCCGCGTTCTGCCGGCGACACGCGTTGCAATGCAATCAAATTACAAATGGCGAGGCATCCCTTGCGGTAAGGGTTACTGTCGCTCCAAGGTTAATCCAATTACTCCCCACTAATAATATCGAGTCTCAGCGGCGTATCGCATGCTCGTGTAAACGTGGCGACCGCAAAAAGAGGTTTATCGATGGCTCTAGAGGAGCTTAGGCCCCGGGAATATTTATAGACTGGAGGTGGCATAAGACTTGCCTCTAATGCCTCTTGAACACAATGGCGGCAGTTAACACCGCGCTTATACGGCCAACGTAACATTTATGACGTAAAAGGCGAAGACCTATATATCAGATAGAATTATGACTCAGGATTGACTTGAAGGAATACGTCGTCGACCAAGCACAGAATAGCCACACATCACGATTTCTCTGGTCATTCATTAATTACTTATCGTCTAACCCCCTTATTAATAAACGTTGCTCAAAGTTAAGAAGTTATGAGCAACAGCTGCGTAATAGTGAAACACACTAACACTAGTGCAGCAATGGCTTCCATTTGACAGTTCAACAACATTCATTGCGTTATTTACGTTGCTGCACAGACAAATTATTCGAACATATGAAGCAAATGATTAGCAACATCATTCAAAATAATTCAGATTGTGATTGACAGTGTATTACGCAATAGGGTTTTTGACGTTTGAATGTTACAGTGTCTGATAAAATAAAAGTTATATTGAAAATGGAGATACATAATATGAAATTTCTGCTGGGAATTTCTGCTGGGGAGTTTGTTGCGCCACTTCTTCTCCCCAGCGAAAGCACTGGAAGTGGTGAAGGGCGGGCGTTTTGTCTGTCTGTCTGTCTTTTGTAATTTTGACGTTCGAAAAGTGCTGATTCTCAGCCTAATTTGAATAAATGACTTTTGATTTTGATTTTTTTATTTTGGAAGTCTGAAGGAGTCTACATCTAGTTCTAGATGGTAACAGGCTGCACATGGCAATAACATCACGCGTGTCTTCTGCAAAGCCTCCTTATGGTGGAAAGAGGAGTAGTAAGTCCACCTAGGTATACAGCGTGCATCACAAAGGTGTGGTCATATTTAAAAGGGAACCAAAAAGGAAAAGAAGGGGAAGGGTTCAGACCATCACACTGAACAACTTTCTCCATGGATCCAACATCGTTATCGTGAATCAATTATCAGCTGTCCCATACATTTTAGTCAAGTAGGTTTTGAAGTTTTGTAGGCTTCTACTTCGTTCACCTTTTATAACCTGTTTTTGTCCAGACGGTCCAAACTCGAGAAATACCAGCATCAAACTCTCGCCTGAACGCACCTATAGGTTTTATTAGCTCTATTATAAGCTAGAGCAGACGAAATAGCTCATAAAAGTTATGTGTGCGAAGGCGAGGCGATATTTACGACTCGATGTCAATCGACTCGTGAGTCGTGCTCGTGTCGTGGCACAATGCTCATCGATTTACATAACTGCTTATTGTAACCGAGATTATCAGTTTAAGATGGAGAATCAAAATAATCTTTGGACCAATAAAATTATTGTCGACCTAATATCAAGTAGTGAAGTGCAAAAATGATCGAGCCTGCTTCGTTGAGCTGAAGATGATCGAGCCTGCTTCGTTGTGCTGAAGATGATCGAGCCTGCTTCGTTGAGCTGAAGATGATCGAGCCTGCTTCGTTGAGCTGAAGATAATCGAGCCTGCTTCGTTGAGCTAAAGATGCACCCCCCTGAAAATAAACTTGCCGGTGCCCATCATGCTTACTAATATAAGCAAGCTATACCCCGTGGGTTGCAACAGCGACTGCGGAGAAAACAAATGAAATAAGTTTTTTAGAGCCTCGAGCAATGCGACCTACGGTGCGACTTGGTTAAAGATTTCAAATGTAAATGAAATACCCACGTAAAGAAAAATAATACCACATAATTATTATAACTGCAAAATAAAGTAATAACGCTAAGCGCAGACAGAATACCTACTTAACTTCATGCAGTCGCTAGTACTCAAGCCGGTGGGCAGTAAATTCAGAAGTGAATAAATAATTCCCCAGAGAACACGTGACTAGCATACTGATCCGTATTCCCGTGCAGTATAACTGATTCAAGGGCAATGGAGATATAAACCATGTCAGTTGCTACACTAGCTAGGTAGCATCTGGTCGTCGCCCTACTTTAGCAATCAGCTGCGGAATATTGAGCAGCTACAGAAGTATTGGCCGACCGCTTAACTGAGACGTTGCCCGAGATAGCTGCGCGGTACGGGAGGGGTGATAGTTGTCACAAGTTGACGAATCACTGTGCTCTCGCATCACGTCACCACACCCCTCCCGCACCGCGCAGCTAGGCAGCGTCTCTCAGTTAAGCGGTCGGACAATAGTTTCTGAACTAGGTTGTATTACATTACTATTTAATGAACTACTCATACCTACCCGAGACCGAACTCCGGCAATGGCGGCCAATCTCAGCGGAGACCAGCCTTCAGCGCGGGAGATACTTGTTATAATGCACAGGTGTGTGCGCAGACACAGGTGCACTGTGTCTTCCCTCACTCTCATCATATTCCGATGGGACGGTAATCCGACACGACCGCAGAGAGATCAAGCACAGGGTCAACGGCTTAATGTACTTTCCGAGGCACGGGGGTATCACACCGCCAACTTCCAAACTCCGGGATGTTACTAAGAAATTCCCAATAGAAAAACCAAATAACACTGTCCGACCCGGGAATCTAACCCAGAACCCCACGCTCCGCAGTCGCGCTTGCGACCACAAGACCGACGGGGCGGTCAAAGGTAGGACGTACTAATCCAACAAAATCCAATCCACAATCTGTATCAATACTAAGAGTGAGAGTTTCCACGATCTTAATTACCAATTTTCCATGCAAGAAGACAACACTGATTTAGCCGGAATTCAAGAAGATATATTAAAATATGTACAGAAGAGTTGCCAGTTTATCATATAAAACTGACCTAATTCCGGAAAACCGACGGAGTAATAAAAAGAAATCAGTCGACAGCAGATTGCAATGCGGAACGAAACGGGGGACAGATAAGAGCTGTGTGCATTTACAGACAGTGGCCTCCAAAAGTTAGTTGACATTAATTTTTCCACTTCAGCTGTGACGCCTCAATATGATTTAAAATAAAAAAAACAGGTACTCCTCAGGTATTAGGTACTTACTTGTTTATTGTTTATGATAAGTCAAAAGTATGACCTCCGCTATTCTTCCGACAGCTGTTTGTTACCGGGGGCGGGCAAGGCAAATCAGGTTTTCGAATTGTGACATTTTCGGTACGATAGCCTGTCGGATGGTTGTGAATAGCTATGCAGGATAACAAATCAAAAAGAATGAAACAGTTTAAGTAATGGCAGTATTTATGTACAAGCTGGCATCGACGCGCAACCTGTGGCTATGGATTCAGTACATGATTCTAAAACCCCCTGCGTTGAAATCTTTCGGCGGTTATCAAAAACAAAAGTAATGTTACATAAAAAGTGCAATAGGAAGGAGGGAAGGGGGGTCCTTCCCAGCTACGTAACCTTTTGGGACATCCTGTATATCAATATTAATCACGTCTGTGAAGAAAAAAAACTGTTTTTTAAACAGTGAATACAGTCGATAACCCCCCTAAAAAAATCATCAAATTAATTTATTTTTGTTGTATTATGTTTAGATATCGATGTTCGCTATCCATCACGTATGCGAAGTTTCGCTAGCTAATTAAATTTGACCCTGAATATAATATGGCATCCAATGGCAGGTTTGGAATGATATGACTGGTGTAGAGGGTATAGGTAATCATTATCTTTTGTTGGAAGACTCGATGTGCATAAAAACTGCCATATCAAGTTTTTTATTCATATCTAACATTTATTTATTCATATTGATTAAGAACTCAATCAATAATAATGACGACTTGATAAAACCTACTAACAATACCATTTATTTCTTCTTTTTTTGCTCTATTTCCCTTATATTATTCTCAATTTCCTCTTCAGGACGTTCGTTAATCAACCTCATCGTTAACTTCGTCATTTACAAAGAAACTGTGACCTCTGAGTTTATTTCGGTTGTTTCTTCTCAGAGTACCCAGTCGATTAGGAAACGCTGAATTCTTCTTGTTTTATAATACTTATAACTAGCGGCCCGCCCGGCGGCGGCGCCCCAGTTTCGCAGGGGTGCAATTTGGTGCAGTCATTCAGAAGTTATGCTCTTACACATATTTCGGCGACTTTGTTTATACTATGTAAAAACTAGTCCTTCCCCGGGATGCAATCTCTCTGCTAAATTTTATCGAAATCCGTTCAGTGGTTTAGGCGTGAAAAGGTAACATACAGACAGACAGAGTTACTTTCGAATTTTTATATTAGTAAGTATAGTAAGTAAGTAAGTATCGTATGGATTTGTAGTTATACTCGTAGGTACCTACATAACCCCAAACCTTCCGGAATAAATTCTCTAAATGATGGTGAAATATTGTTACAAAATCCGTTGTGTAGTTTTGAAGATCAACGCAACGCGGTCAAGCAGACAAATACGAATAGTGAAATTAACTTATAACTTATAATATACAGGGTTATTGGAGAAACACCAACAACCTCTTAAGAGGTTATTGTACTCATCATTATGAACAACTTTTACTACGGGACCAAACCTGAAATCGCGAATAAAAAATCATCTGTTCCCTACATTTATGTTCGTTTATAACTCGTCAAAATGTAGGGAACAGCAGATTTTTTTTTCGAATGTTGTTCACAATGATGTATTTAATGACTTAAGAGGTTGTTGGGTTTTTCCAATAACCCTGTATAAGTATAGAGTTACTATTCTTTTCCAATGGTTAAAATTATCGATTTCTTATCTAAAATGTTTATTTTTTTCCTTCCGAACACTCCTTGTTCTAAGTAGCTACGTGGCAACGAGCTTGGGATGCAACAGCGTGCCACTTCCACAGCTAAAGTAAACTAAAAGTTACTCGACACTAAGCTGCCTCGCTGTGAACACTTCTATTTCCTCTCGAGACGGAGCTACTCCTTGCGAGGTACTGACTGCTAATGGAACGTCAGTCACGTGTTGCAATGGTATTGAAATAAAGCGGGCAGTACAGTTTGGTTATTTATTTGACCAATTCCATACATTTCAAGCAATGTTTAGAATAGTAAGTACCTAGTAGGTACTATATATTCCTCTGAACTTATGGCTAGGGGTTATCTCATTGCATAAATATGCAAATTCTTGTCCAATCAATATTGATGTTATAGCCTCACTCTTATAGTTTGATATATTGGCTTCCTTTGGTATGTTGTGCTGTACCTAATCTACATTTAAGGGCCTATTCCACCACGCGTTTCAAGCAGTCTGTTAACTAGCGTAGTGTATAATAAGAGTAAGCCTTTGATCCATTATCAATTCTAGACCCTTTATTGCTCCTATTTTATTACAAAATCTAACTTAACAGTTTTCTTTGAAATCAACTTTCTTCGAAAGCCTTATTAGTCAATGCTAAGTTCTATTATGATCTTAAACTCACTTAACATTGAGCTGCCTCTGTATGAGCAGCTTCTTCTCAATCTGTTCTATGGGGAACTGCGGCACCTCATATGGGGCTGACAGCTCGTTGGGCAGCTCCCGGGGCGCTTCAGCTCCTACGGCACTGGTGGGGCTCTCACTCCCTGTGAACAAAATGAAGGTGTTATAGTTACGACTTATTTTAACAGTACTTAGAACATAGTAAAAAAGGCTGGACGTGTGTAGCGGAGGACCGCTCTTAGTGACGATATTTGCATGGTGCCTAATGTCCAGCAAACAAGGGTTTCGACTGACATAATGATGATGAAGTGATAATAGTGCTGTCAGATTAAATAACATTTCGTCATAGGTATTATAATGTATTCTTAGTGTTTTCATCTCAGCCATAGATGATTTTAAATTTGTAAACCATAATAAAGAAGCCCCTGTTATAAGATATGAAGAAACAGTACTCGATAAACTAGTTCATTCTACATCAATTTTAATTTAATCAATGCAGTCTGAATATTGTAAAAACTGCGCGAAGTGATGAGAGAGAAGTCAATTAAAAAGCACTTTAGCAACAACCGTATTACTCAGAGAGGAGAAAATAATACAACAATACAAAAGTTATAGATGGCATTATAATGAATGATGATACACATACAACTAGTAACTGTGCCAAAATCAGCATAGCTAAGAAAGAATTTCATTGAGCCAATAAGCGCACCTACCTACATATAGTTACCAATACTAATGGCGGTTTATGTTTCTAGCATATTGATCGAAGTTTCTAGCCCATCGTTTTTAGACAAATTAATATTATTCAGTAGCAATTAGAACTTGTGTTGTTTATTTATTTTATTTCTTATTTTGTATCTCATTGTATGCTGCACCGGTTGATTTTATCAAGTCAACGCCGGTTGACACTGAAAACCAGCGCTCTTGGCTCTGTCTCGCATATACATATAGGGTCACAGAATTATACTGAGCGATGGCAGTTTTGAGTGGATGTGACACGGTATATTTTCCCTCAACTTGTTCTTTTTTGGGTTTGTGTATTTTCTTTGCGTTATGTTTTACCACAAATATAGATACGTATTTTTTTCTTTTTTTTTCTTTCAATTCGAGAAGATACGACAAAGCGTCGGTGACGTGGAATCTGACACTATCATTGGCCGTGGAATAGCTTACTTGTAGGGATATCTACAGCTGGTGACGCTAGTTTCACATTACCTACAGATTATAATTTAAACAAGCCTACGGGTACTTCTACCTAATTTCATTCCTATAGTGTTATAGGTTGAATCAGAACTATTAGAAAGTCACCGCATTTCAGACCCATTTCAGGCCGAATCAAAAATGATGCTCAATGACTTCCGAAAATTTCCAAATCAATCATCATCTGCCTAGCCTTTTCCCAACTATGTTGGGGTTGGCTCTAGTCTAACCGGATGCAGCTGAATACCTGTATTCTACATGGAGCGACTGCCTATCTGACCTCCAAAACCCAGTGGATAATACGATACCCCTTGGTAAGACTGGTTGTCAGACAAGATTTCTAAATCAATGTCAACACGAATTAGTCTAACATTATACGCGAGCGCGGCGGTAGCAAGCAGCTTCCACATGGTATTAATAATCTCGGTAAAGCAAGTGTCAATCTAGCTTGAAAGTAATCTACCGGAACTAATGGATCAGGACGTAAGCCAGATAAGATTATTATATTTAATGACATTTCCTGAAGACAACTTATTCAGATAAATAACTCGCGTTATATTTCTGACAGAGTTTCTTACCTGAAAAGCAAAAGGTATACCTTATACCTATGCGCATATTTCTGTTGGTACTTATGCTAATAGTTTCGTCAATTTGTATCTCAACTCCAATCATCGCAACGCTACCTATCCACTATTAGACATAGCTCTCCCTAAAGTTGCAATTGAACTTACACTCTGCGAATGCTAGGTGCGCTGTTCCAGCATTCTTTGAGCCAAGATACAAAGCGGTGAAACTATTCTCATACAGTACAAGTAACACAGTAGGGACCATAATATAAGACATAGACCCCTTCTGCATTTCATGTATGAGATGCTATCAGAAATATACAAACGTGCTCATACATATCCTTACGCCACTTCTCGTGAGGATAGGCCGAAACTAAAGAACATCACGTCACGATCATTCTTTACTCTCTTACATTTTTAGTTGAAAAACGACCTTTAAAACCATAGTTCCTATCGGTGAAGGAACGTGATGGATTACGGCCCACTCCCTCTTAGAGAGAGGAGGCCTGTGTCCCAGCGGTGGGAACGTTATTATACGCTGACAATACTTGACTAAGCTAAAACGACCATACTCAAACAGTTATAAGACCCACATAAGCATGTAAAAATAAACTTGTATCCTCTATAAATTTTCTTTATAGGTTCTTGCCAAGACAGCCTATTTCCTATTTAAAAGATGAGAGTTTTCCTAAGAACCCTCGGTACCAAGGAGCTTACCAGTAATTACTTTATGGAAGTCAAAGCAATCATATTAGTGGCGGACGACGGTGCATCGGAGAGCTCGTCATCGTGTTACGGTAGAGTACAATATTAGATAGACATATGATGTTGTTTACTGAACCGTGCGGGTGGGTTGGAAGTGGAACATAGGTCATGTGGCACCACCACTCTATTCACTGTTAAAACTGCCACTTTAGATAAAATAGTGCTTGTTCCATTCTTATTCTTCTTAACGTGTCGATATAGAATAGGCCAGGAATTTGGCTACGAGATCTTCAGTTAGTAGCATCCATCAGTCCCTTAACGTGCAGGTAACAGGACACTGGACACGGTAGTAGTGCCCTAGTGATCCATTTATTATTGGCTCCAAGTAAAGAATTTTTTGGCACCCAGTGTATTACTTAATATTATTTTGTGATCTTCAGTAGATACGTGTGACTACAACATTGGTCTTGTATAGAAGATACCTATAATAGGGTAGTTCTTAAAAAATGTTATTTTGAAGAGTTTCTTGTGTTTTTGCAAAACCTCTGATAATTGTTTTTGTTTTACAGCTTGCTAAATTTTAAACAATATTCTCAACAAAATTGGTGTACAAAAAGCGCTCTTATATTTAAGGAGATTTATTATTAAGTAGATACCTCAAATAAGTACCTGTTGTTACAGGAACATCGACGCACAACCGGTCACCATGGATTCGGTACTTGATTCTTATCTGTTCCGTGATTCTGGACCCCCGAAGTCCAGAATCATACAGATTGCGCCAAGTTCCTGCCACCCTGTACACCTATTTGTTTGGCATTAGCATTTTTCAATGGCTTCTCAGTCTGGATTTGTACCCAGCTGATGGCAATAGGCTCGTCCTGTATTAGATACCATCATCATCATTTGCCTAGACTTTTCCCAACCATATTGGGGTCGGCTTCCAGTCTAACCGGATACAGCTGAATACCGGTATTTTACATACCGACTGCCTATCTGACCACCACAACCCAGTTACTGGGTAATACGATACCCCTTCGTAAGACTGGTTGTCAGACTTTCGGTCTTCTGAATACCCGTAATGACTGTAATGACTGCGTTAAAGATCCACGAATGACAGGCGGGACCAACGGCTTCACGTGCTTTCCGAGACACGGAGGGGTCTTGGTATGTAAAGATGGTCACCCATACACAGGCCAACCGCGGCAAGCGTAGCTTAACCTGATCGATTGACCTGTGCGGTTGTTATTATTTAGCCACGAGCCCCATATAAAAGATCTGGTGAAACTTATACTCACCGTTGCTTTAGTACTTTTAAGTTGTTTTCCTTTTGGCAGTATTGAAACATAATACCCTCTTCAAGAAACTTTAAACAATTCACTTTTATGTTTGAAAGGCAGCAAGTTGACACGTCTGGCTCCATGTTTACGAGGCAGGCAAGGTCACGAACCCCGCTCCGATCGATTGGAGGCGCTAATTGACTAACTGTTATTTTAGTTGAGCACAACAATAGGCTTGTTTCCGCGTAAATACAGTTGTGATACTCCGAAATTTTGCATAATCAGCCCATAAGATCAGCTTGCCGCGGTTGGGCTCTGGATGGGTGACCATCTTTATATACCGAGACCCCTAAGCTCCATGTCTCGGATAGCACGTTATGTCGTTGATCCCGGCTGTCATTCGCGGATATTTAACAGTCATTTCGGGTATTCAGAAGACCGAAAGTCTGACAACCAGTCTTACCAGGGTGTACCGTATTACGCAGTAACTGGGTTGTGGAGGTCAGGTAGGCAGTCGCTCCATGTAAAATAATGGTATTAAGCTGCATTCGGTTAGACTGGAAGCCGACCCCAACATACTTTAGAAAACTCCTATACTCACTCCTATAATATTACTCTTAAACAGTGTCGCAACGACCAGTGTCGCGATAAGGTTATCTATCACATTCATTGAAAAACGTATTCTACATAACGTATGTTAAACATACACAATACAATAAACATTTTAGCCGTGGGACCTTTTTTATTTGAGTATTTAGTAGTATTTACCAACTATAAACTTAACTAGCTGTGCCCGCGACTTCGTTCGCGTGCATGATGAAAAACGTTTTAATTTTTTTGCGCGGAACTCTAATTCTTTTTCTAAAATAAAAGTAGCCTAAGTTACTCCTTATTACATCAGCTATCTGCCAGTGAATGTCCCGTCAAAATCGGTCCAGCCGTTTCAGAGATTAGTCGTAACAAACTAAACTAGTTATGGGGGAATGGTTAATTTTCAACTAGAACTAATTTCTTTTTCTATTTTTAACATATTTATGTCTTTTTTTCAAAATGTTTGGCTTAGAGAGAATACAATTTTGAATATAATACAATACAGAAATTAGTTCTTTGTTTACAGAACACAGGCCGAGTTTTTTAAGCTAGGTATTTATTTTGTTAGAAAAAATCTGATTTATATTTTTAGTAGAATTTATTGTTTATTTCATTATTTTAACAGAGTGATGATAACAACTATAATAACCGCTATACTGTTTTTAATTAATGAGATAACCTAGTCGCTGTATAGATATCTACCAACCTACTTTTAAATAGTTATTTACGAGGTTTTCAAAATAAAGATAGATACTGTTTATAAGAATGATCTACAATCCAAATATCTTGGCTAAATCGTGCTACCAACACTTCTAACATAAAATAACTGTTACGAAGCGCTTTCAACATACGAATTCACTGCCACGTATATCCCCGTGGGGACCATGGGCCTTGTGAGACTTGAGATCATTTCCAGCGGATTGACTTAGCATCGAAGATGATAACGTTATACAAACCACTATTCCCTAGAGCTGGTGAGGATCTGCTGGTAATAATTAAACAACAGCAACGCTCACTGTCTGCCGTCTACAAATTAGGATCCGTTTGTCTCGCTGGTGTAATTGTCGCAAGCGCTACTGTTAACCTTGAGGTCCCGGGTTCGTTTCCCAGGTCAGGCAAAGTGTTACTGGGTTTTTAATCAGGAATTTCTCAGTAGCTGCCCGGAGTCTGGATTTGTGCCCGATTGATGGCAATACACCTCCGCCTGAAAGTCACATTGGCACTTGCAAGATTTGAACCCACAATCTCGTGTGTGAAAGGCAAGGCTTTAGCCACTGGGCAATCACGGCATTATTTAATTATTATTTCATAATAATTTTAGAAGGATAAATTGATACTAAAGAACAAAAACAAGAAGCCGCTAAAACGCTACGTGCAAGAAGTTTGCCAGGATGACCAAGCGTCTCGCTTCTGTGAGATATTTCCAAATAAATGTCGATTTATAACGCGAGAGCCGCGCTTGAAATATTGAATGGTGATTAATTTTGATCATGCCCATAATTAACAATACAAAACATGTAATATCGAATACATAATTAGATTCCTTTGCAGGTACAACGTACGTACAAATTCTATAGGTACCTACTTTCTTCAATTCTATATAATGATTTTGTGTATTTATTTATTTTAATTTGATATTGATTTGACCTATGTAACTACAAATCCATATACAAGATACATTTTTAACCGTTTAACGATGAATTCAGCACATGATTCTTCCCTTAGCGTAGAAATTGTCCGTGTTTTATAAAAAAAATCGGCTCTCATAAAAAACATACGCGGTCAAAATGTATGGCAGTTTTTTTTTTTAACAAACAAAAAAATTCAACGTAGGGTTGTTCAAAATCATAATTATTGAATTCATGGATACAGTTTGCGCACTGATTAAACATTTACCCTATAAGATATTTCGCTGTCTAATCCATATCCAAAACTATAAATACGGGGTGGTAAATAATAATAACATATGTAGCTTTAGTACGCAGTTTGTGTGTGGCAGTTTGAGTAATTTATGTGGCCTACCCAAATGTCCTTTCTTTGGTATTGTTCGTCGAATCGTTGAGCTCCTTAAGTTTTGAGTTGAGCTACACGATTTCTGACAAATGCGTGCACTGACTGGACAGGTCCTCTCAATCTGTGTGGTTCTTTCCTCAAAAGGCCATCTCAGACATCGATCTACATGGTCTTCATATAACCTGACCAAGATTATGATGTCTGGACTTTAAAAGAGACTGTGACGTCTGAGTTTGTTTCGGCCTTTCTTCTCAGAGTAGTTAGATAGGAAACGCCGACCTCATCTAGTTTTATAAAAAATATGATTGACGTGTAAAAGTGTTTGTACAAACCTACTTACAAAATAAAATCATTTATCATTTATGCGGCATATTTAATTTATTTTTTCATTTTTTTTAGCGGCTTCCCTACTGCAACGTTTGCGTAGCACTCGGAACGGCATCCTGAAAATGATTGTTAGCAGAGTGGACTGCCCCATCCAAAGGCACTGGGTAGAATTAGGTATAGGTTTATGTTAAATAGAATTAAGTACTAACAACAATAACATAGCATGTAAGCACAGTTTGTTTTAACCACTAACTACGTATGGACTGCTTAGGTCTGAAATAAAGATATTTTTTTTTTATCATTTATTACGGCCTGCCAGCACGCGATTAAGCTGGTGCGCAATGCGTAAGACTATATATTTTATTTATTTTTTACTCTGCCAGGCCAGGATGCGGGGAAGCCAATTTTACGATTCAGACGTGATTTGTGTAGTATTTCTCTAATTTAATGTTGTATCTCCCGACCGTTACAGCCTATTTCATTTCATTTGCTGTAAAACCTCGTGTGAGTTTATGATATAATAAGTAATAATTTTATTGTGTTGTTACTTTGTTCGTCCTTCGACTAACCAACCAATTACTAACTTAACATAATAAGGAAAAATGTTTATTCTGCAAAAACAAAAAGCACATAACAAAAAAAAAAAGTTTCGATTGCAGATTAACTGATCACAAACTTGTGCCAGCATCTGCCAGCTTTCTGAAATCATCTTTCTACGGGAATTATAGCTGAACTTCCTTCTATGCATGTAAAAATATTTCCAAATGGAATAGAATGGAATGGAATGGAATCGTCGATGGTGATTGTTAATTTATTATACATCAACATTAGAGGGGCCCGTAACTAAATAATAACAGCCGTACAGTACAGGTCGATCGATCAGGTTAAGCTACGCTTGCCGAGGTTGGTCTGTGGAAGTGTGACCATCTTTACATACCGAGACCCCTCCGTGCCTCGGAAAGCACGTTAGTCCCGAATGTAGTTCGAGGATCTTTGACAGTCGTTACGGGTAGTCAGAAGAGAAGCCCGAAAGTCTGACAACCAGTCTTACCAAGGGGTATCATGTAACTAGGTAGTGGAGATCAGATAGGCAGTCGCACCATGTAAAATACTGGTATTCAGCTGCATCCGATTAGACTGGAAGAGAACATAGAGAACATAGTTGGGAAAGGCTAAGCAGATGACGATAATTATAACTGCATTCACTCACGCACAAAAACCCATTTTCAGTCGTGGATTTTATTTACAAAAACTAGATATTTATTGTTTTAAAATATAAGTTTAATAAACACGAGAAGTTCTCGAATATTTTTCATAAAAAAAACTGAGTACGGATATAACTTCGAACCAATTCCCGGAATGTCGGCTTTTAACGTAGCACATAAATATCAAACCTCTCGGTTCCTAGAACGCTAATCATGAAGCAAAGCACTACGTTGGCTTGCCGGTAACAACAACGACCTAGCATTCCATTTACAAAATAGCAACTTTTATTTTCTTTCTTTGGAGCTTTCATTATAAAGGCTTCTGTGGTTTAATTTTTATGTTGTCCTCATTTCTTCTGCTGTTCTAAGTTTAATTAAAAATATCACATAAGTGAACATCTCGCATTTATTCCCAGAAGAGTCCGGCAGAGATGTAATATTTAATTTAACCCTCTCATTTCGCCATTAATTTGTACTTAAGTGCCATGCAGTGGAGGACGAGCCTGTTACTAGCCACGAATAGGTACTTACTGATAGTTTCGTACTGGAAAACCTCAATTACACTTTGTCCGACCGACCCGGAAATCAAAACCATGACCTTAAAATTCTATTGGAAGACACTTTTGCGGCCAATAGAGAGATGAGCGATGAGACAAACCTAAATTTTAAATAAATAAACAGTAAAAATATTTACGCTGTCTCTCAGGAGTACTGCTTCTATTCGGAGTCGCCTGGGAGTCCTGAGATTCCGAAGGTCTCCTGACATGCCACAAATCCTTATCGAAGCTATACATCGTCACAAGGCACTTGTATCACTCTGTTCTTACTATTAATATTACTTAACACGCACAACTTTTAAGTTAACTCATTATCACTAAAGGAAAGGTTATCGGTAAGTTGAGAAGATAATGACACTGTATGAGACGACCGCCTGCGTTGAAGTGTTGTTGTTGAATGAACTCAAGTATTCCAAATATGCATGTTAAGCGGTACGAAGTAGACTGGCCGGAAGTCTTGGTGATAAATGGTAATATAGCCAGGCCAGTAATATAAAGCTGCTTCATAAACGGAAGTGGAGAAATGTGGTTGTTTTATGGTTCACCTGCACTAGTAATACCATTGTTTGAAATTGCTGCTAGTTATGAAATTATATCTATTTTATATTTTAAAATTGTAGCATAAGCGCAAGCACATCAATATATGTTAAGTATAATTTATCACTGTACCATTAAACATAGGGGACCGAGACTGATTCTCCTTAACACAGGTTACTTTGTAACCTAGCTAGGGGAACAGTGCTTCACCCACTCGATTGTAGACTACCTAACATATTCTATAAGATCTTTACTATAATCATGTATACCTACTACAATCTTTCTGTTTGAGTAAATAAATTTATTATTATTATTATATCAGAAATTGTATTATTTGGGGACGTTTATTGAATACATTTTTAGACTATAACTCTGTTCTATTACTGCCTCGATGTATTGACCATAATTTCGGTAACTTGCAAGACACCTCAAATACAAAATTTAAAACCTCGTAAATTACCATAATATTCCTTTATCATACAAAGATAAAAAATGTAATAAGTTTATAAACATTTGAAATAAGAACGCAAAAAATCGGGCTATTGCGTCACAGAGATCGAAAGGAGCGTAGCAACAGATTATAATGTTCGACCCAAATACGACCCCTGTGCCCGCAATGGCGACGAGCGAACAGCTGAGTGGCGACGTCATCGTGCCCTGTTGATCTACTCACGGATGACTATGACCTTCTAAATATACCGACAGAGCTACAAATAACTGCAGCTTAAAGTAGAAAATTGGTATTGCTACTTTCAAATGTATCGATTTTATGTATGAAGGGATATTGGATCATAAATGCCCTTTGAATTTGTGATAGACTGTCATGTATTATATCGTATTGACATGATCCAAGACCAAGAGAAGAGACAGATAATCTAATGAATTAGTAATACAGCATTAAGTGTTACTCTAAACTGTTAGAATACTTAAGTTTATAATATAGTCGTTGTCAATACATAACACAAGTAATCAGCTAAAAGCTGTTTAACGCCATTATTTGAATTTTTTAGCATTCATTTCGATTGGTTTGTGTGTTCTTTAACACCTAGCGCATGGAATGTTTCTAATGTCGCATTATGTATGTTTTAGTATTACGTCATTCGTCTGGCCCTTGTTTGGATACCTATTTCGCCAGTAATGCCACAACTAACACACCAGAGTAAATTCAGGATCTTTTGTAACATCATGGCTTTCCAGATCACTCATCATTCATGTTGTCAACGGCTAATTTATCTGTTATGTTTACAAGCAGTTTTTCATCAAAATCATACTCGCATTTAAACATTTCCATAAAAAATATTGCTAAAACGCTTCTAATGCTGTGAGAGCGCGATGATAACCCTAACAAATTCTACGTAGTAGTTTCCAGAGAATATTTGTTTGAAGAACTTAATATCAGTCATCATAACCTCCTCGTTTGATTTTTAATTTAGCTCTGGAACTAATATTAAGAAATGAGTCATGAAAATCAAATAAACATCTTTTCTTCCTGTTCAAAACGTAATAAATGTAAATATTTTATGTATTTTGTCACCTAGAATTAGCACTGTTCTTGAAAACAACTCCCTAAGTATTTTGCCTCAACTCCATCTAGACTAAATGGGGGGAGTAGAAGAAGTCCTTGCGTCTAATACCTGATAACTAAAACTACAGGCCTTGGTGCATATTCGAAAAACTTTCATGTGTTTCACTCTTTCTGTATTTCATGGAAACGTAGATTAAAAAACTTGAATTGTGTTAAATTACCCCGCCTTTGAAATTACGGTTACATTGACTACTGGATAGACTGACTATCGAAATGAATATTAAAGTTTTCCAAAGATTTGAAAACCAATAAAAAACAGTATCAGAACATAAGACATTCAATCTTATCACTCATAACTACACAAGAGGCGAGTCAAGACCCATTAGGTACGTATTTTTATTGAGCCGTCACAGTCCTAAGGCGAGGCGTCCTAACAACCCACTTATAGCTAATTTATGAGTCTAACACTATCCAAGCAACGTCTGCACGACATAATGATAAAACATGCCGGAGGAATTTTTCCATTAGGTGTGGAAGAATATCAAAGTCACTGATCATGATCACTTATGTGATCAACAGTTCCCATTAAAATTTGTTAAGAAATATAGCTTTGATTCAGTCCTGATTGTGAATTTTATTTATCATATTTCAGAGTTGGTTCCATAGTTAAAGTTGTTCATTTTCATCAGTACTGACTCCTATAAAGTACCTAGTACGTATGTCATGTCGCTTCTTTTACCTGGCATCCATACTTCCATACAAGTAACTCTGTCTGTATGTTACCTTTTCACGCCTTAACCAGTGAAAGGATTTCGATATTTGCCAAGGAGATAGATGGCACCGACTGAGCAAGGACATAGGCTACTTTTTGTCCCGGTAACACGTTCTCTTTGGATAATTTCCGACATCCACACCAGTGAAGCCGCGGGCAGAAGCCAGTGCTGTACTGTAGGTGACAGTAGATCGGAAGGAAATTTGGAAATAAAATATTTTGGAGTGTACTAACAATTTCAGTTTATAAAATAGATGCCAACTACAATATTGTTATCCATTCAAAGGTTGTTCATAGCTTTCCTGGACGAGCAGAAACAAATTATACGATGGACATAGAATTGAATGCAAACAAAGCCATAATATTTAGTATGAAACACATTATAATAATGCATAATTCATGAATGAAATAATGCGGACAAGTGTTGAAGTTGGCTTGGAAAGATAAATCGTTCTACTCGACTATTTTAGAATATTAAAGTGGTAAAGATCTTTTAGTGATTTCTGAAAGTAGAGCAGAAGAAAGTAGAGTAGCTCTAATTGGTGACGAACATGTGGTGCAATGGAGTAGTTAAAGTTAGAGGTAGGTAATAATATTATAATTAAGTAAGTTAAGAATTTTCATTTATTTCATAGTAAGTCGCAAATAACACTAGAGTATAATGAAATTACGGTTTCTTTTTGTTTCCATTTTAAATTAGAGATCAAAATCAAATCAGGGTGCCTACCACGAGCTCTTAACGCGATCCACTTTAGGACCTAAACTGAACTGTTTTGCAAATTCGTACCATGACGTCAGTTTAACGATTCAATTTAGGCCGTGCCATCTGGATACCTACCACGAGCTCTTAACGCTCATTCACTTTCAACGATCCAAATGCCGCTGAGCGTATTGGACGTCATGGTACGACTGTGAACGATGCAGTTTAAGAACCTAAACTGAAATGTCTTGCTTTTGAATCGTTTTTAAATAGATCATGGTAGGCCTCCAGATACACACAAACCTACATGGGCACTTAAGAAACGTCAGAAGCTAGGTGCAAGAAGATCCACAGTACCACGATCATCATAATTATATGTAGTGAATGTAGGTCTAGCTGTTTTATAATTTAAGTCAAACGGATGGCTCTTAAATTTTTAACGTGCCCATCTTACGCTATTTCAATGCTTGTAAATGTACAAATTTTATTAGATCTCGGTTTATGTTTCCAATATTCTCATGAAATAACATCCAATAGAGACTTATAATGGAATTACGTGCGAACGACTTCGAACAGAAGAATTTTATAACTTTCACTGCTCCTTTACTTTTGATTTCCTCTCGTGTTGGCTAATTGGAACACGCAAATATTAAAGTAGCCCAAAACTGTGATGCAACTTCGTTAAATTCTCCACGAATTGTCGCCTGAACTTACGCTAATTACGCCAGATTTATTATCGCAGCGAGAACAATAAAATACTAATTTTGCAAGAAATTTGCATATTATTATCAGTAACACGTCATAGTATTTGTGAGCGAGTTAGTTCTATTAGCCTACATTTGTTAGCATACAAATTATGTGAACCGTACCTACTATTTTGCAGTCCGGCACTAAATTGTAAAATTAAAGAACAGACAACAAAGAGTTCTAAGTCGATGCAGCTGTAAATGCTAACTACGCTCCAAACAGTGCAAATAATTCAAGTTGGGTAGAAACTTGTACAGTTGTACGTTTTGAGACGCATTATGATGGAAAATTCAACAATAAGCTTGAACTTTCTAAAATAATAGGAATACAAACATGCCGTCTTATCACAGTGTCATTAATTCATTAAAAAATAAAATGCGTTGTCAAAATTTCAATATGGAATGCCACGCGCCACGATAAACTGTGCGAATGCGACCGCAGCGCCAGTGCGTCCTCGGTCCTCGGTAGCGGCCGGCGACGGTGCCGACGAACGCGGACTGATAGACGGACTCACGATCACGGAGTCACGGACCCCACGGCCGAGCGAGCGGGGCTTCACACACTCGCCTCACACACACGACCCGACATTGTAAACAAAAGATAGGATTTGAGGTGACTTTATTGCGTTGCCTTGATCGGCTTTTGTTTAACTATTAATTTATTCGTGTAACATAAACAACATATTGCTACATTTGAGATAGACGGAAGAAAAAAAATTGTTGTGATATAAAAATGGTGTGTTAAGAGCGTTAGTAACCCCGACATAAATAAATACACTATAACGGAATAGAACATGGATTCATTGATTTGTACGATGAATTTGAATTTTGATTTTTTTATATACTTGTACATATTATTATTTTAAGACTGTTACTGTTACTGTTAGCCTGCATCATCCCACTGCTGGGCAAAGGCCTCTCCCCATGACTTCCAGTTCTTTCGATCCAGGGCTAAAGTGGGCCACTGGTCGTTTGTTTTGTCCAGCTCGTCCCGCCATTTTTTACGGGGACTGTTAGCTTTTAAATTATGTAAATATTAGCATCTCTAATAAAATAATACAAGTTTGTACGATGAGGAAAAATAACAGAAATAATAATGTTCAAGCTATGATAATTCTAGAATACTTACCTAAAAAAACAACAATATTTAAATATTGAACGCGAAAATAATAATAATCGTAGGTACTGAGGGCTGATTTTTCAATTGACAGGTAATTTTTATTCGTGGAATAAATTTGTCGTCTGACAGTTATTTTATGGAAATGAAAATTATTCCTCCGATAAAATTATCTCACGTTGGAAAAATAGAACAGTATCAACTGACTAAAACATCATCGTCACCCTAGTGTAACTTCAATTTATTGGCTGCATCCGTATAAGAACGGGGTTAACAATTTCGCGCAATCTCACAACCCTTCGATAGCTCAGTTGGTAGAGCGGTGGACTGTAGCGTATCAAAACATTGTTATCCATAGGTCGCTGGTTCAAATCCGGCTCGAAGGAACCTTTTTGAATTTACAAAAATTTTTTCAGCTTCTTTATTTATGACTTTTTCTTTTTTAAATTTAAAATATCAATTAGTTTATTTCGAATAAACTTTTTAATGTGCTTTTTAAGAGTTCTATTTTTAACTACCTAATTGGTCTAATAATTAATGTCACTATAAAATCAACTGGGATTTTATTATACCCACATAATTATTCTATCAAGAGCTATGCTCGGTCTCGATATGTGGAGAATTTGAGTAAAAGGCCATAGGGTCGCCCTCTATTACATGGGACCTAACACAACTGGTGAAATGTGGGTCTACAATAGGGTACATCTCTGCTCAAGCCTTCGGAAATTACAGGCGTGCAGTTATGTTAGTAAAGTTTTTAAAGACAAGACCGTGTACACACGGCTACACATCAAGCTATACATTTCCAGTTTTAGCTGACCTCGCATTGTATAGGTTTTTCTTACAACCAGAAGTCAGCTTATACTGGTTTTGTATAGCTTGATGTGTAGCCGTGTGTACAAGTTTCTTTGCTATAGGCCGACGTTGCCTGAGGTAGCTGCGCGGTGCGGGAGGGGTGATAGTTGTCACAAGTTGACGAATCACAGCTCTCGCATCACGTCACCACACCCCTCCCGCACCGCGCTGCTACCTCAGGCAATGGCCTATAGTAAAATGTATAAACGTTAAATTATAACTTATCAAAAGCGATATGAAATGAAATTGTTTATTTTTTAAATAGGAAATCGGAATCACTTACACGTCATATAAGTAAAAAAATAAGCTAAATGGAGTCGACAAAGACCCTTTTAAAGACTAGAAATAAAATTGATCAGATCATAAGAGGACCATGTAGATTGAATATTGATGTCTGAAATGGTAAATATTTTGAGGAAAGAACCACATAGATTTGAGTGGACCTGCCACACAAATCTGTGTTGTTCTTTCCTCCAGTCAGTGCACGCATTTGTCAGTAATATATCTTACCCTCATCATCGAAGAACGAGTCGGTGACGATCATTGGAGATCTGGAGCCATCTTGAACGCCTCTTATAGACATTGCACTCGATTTCAAAGTCACTTACATTACACTACACTTTATTGAAAACTGTAAACCACGACTTAAGCGATAAAAGGCATTCTCAATAAGGTGAAAGTGCAACACAAATGGTATGCTTTGGTCAAATTTATACCTAGTTAGTTGAAAACCGAAGAAAATTTTACATTAAGTTCTAAAATTCCAAATAAATTGGGAACAAAGTGTTGTTGTTCAATTCAAGTGTCTTGTGACCGTTACGAGTTTTATAACAATCTTCTTGTTATCAAAACTCTCCTTTACAATTGAGTAATCAGATAACGTACTTTTAAATCTGCAAAACATGCCACAGGTGCATTCGTGTGTTTGTTTGTCATAGAAAACAATGCATTATGACATTGAACAGCGGAAATGAAATTGTGTTTATTTCTTATTTACAGGTAAATTTTTTGCTCAATATTTTAAACTACTTAGATGGCGTCTCCTTCTCCAACCTGACTATTGGGGACGAATTTCTTTAAAAAACTGATTTTGAAAACTTTTGGATAAAATTTTGTGTGTAGTGAGAAGGTAGTATTATTAAGATTTTATCTGCGTCTAACAATGCAGGGCTATGTCTAGAAGGGTCTTTTGAAGAAAGATCTACTGCAACTTTGAGTTGACCTGCCCCAACAGACGCGACATTAGTCATGGTGTTGCTCAATCCTATTTTTTCGCTCATGCCTTACATTTTGGATGAATCAACTAAATTGAATTCTGTAAACATAAAAATAAGTTCAATGTTGGCCATAACATGCATTTCAGCCTGTCTATTCTTATATAAAGTTGGTATGGAATATTTCCCTAAAATACCTACTCGAAATTTTGTTAAAGTACTAAAATAAATTAATTAGTAAACTTCCACGAATGCTTATCTGTTTTATGAATCAATAGATAGATAATCAAAACCGAGATTTTATTATTACTAAGTACCTACCTCCTATATATAGGTATGTAATACGATTATAAATACCTACATAAGTAATATTTTTTATTAAGATTTGGATTCTGATAAAGAGAGAGGGAGAGGAAGGGTAAAGAAAAGATGGATGGATTGTGTGAGGATTGATATGCAAGAGAAGGGAGTGAATGATAGTTGCCAGAGGAGAATGGAGAAAAAAACGTGTTGCGCCGACCTCAAGTAACACATGATGATGGTGGAAGATGATAATGATTCTGATAAAGAAAACTCCAAGCATCTAAGGAAAACTGTAGCTGAAGATGTGCGTGCGCCTGTGTTGAGGCATTTCGTTCGTCTGGTGATCTTTTAGGGAGGTATCTCCCTGTTGGTTATCTTGACGGGGCTGGGTGCCTCAGCACAGGGGCATTTGTGTTGTGATGTCAATGATGAGTGTTGTCTTTTGTTATTGTATTTAAGTACTAACAATAGTTTTTCTTAAGTTTTTGTATACTAACCGATGGATCTAGTTGTCCCAAAATAAATAATTTTGAATTTGAATTTGAATTTGAAAAGGTGCCGCAGTCACATAAAAGAGTTTTAAATTGATGTAGTATATCTGTCGCAGCCAACTGGTTAAATTAGCCGTTCAGTTAACCGCCTAGCCTTTTAACTAAACGGCGGCCGTTCAACTAACGGCCTGAATGATATTCAATTACAGTTTAGGTTGGAAGTCTGTAACCAATCATGCGCCAGCCGAATTGGTTGCAGTAACTAAGCCAGGGCGACCCGACCAAATGGGTTAGGTTAGGTTAGACCTGTGATTAACCGCGTGCGAGCCGAGAGAGCGAAGCGAAGCGAGCATTACTTCCAAAGGCCAGGCAGTTAACTAAACGGCTAATTTAACCAGTTGGCTGCGACATATCTATTACCTAAAAATAACTAGAGAGATTCGTGAAATACTGTAAGGAGTGAGCTTGCCAAGCAATGAGACGGTAGGTATCTACTCTACAGCATAGGTATCAGAAAGGTGTGCTCATATTTAAGGGTGAAACTAAACCACTTTCTCCATGGGACCAACATCATAATCGTGAAAAATTTATCAGCCGTCCCATACATTTGGGTCGAGTAGGTATTGAAGTTAACAATTTTATTAACAACGGTTTAAAGTTAACAATTTTTTTTTGCGAGTACGCTGTTTCTCCCATGGAGAAAGTTGTTCAGCTTGGTGTTCTGTACAACACCCTTCAATATGACGACACCTGTCCTTTCTGATATGTACCTACATGCTCTATAGAACGATTAAAAGGAGATTCAAGGAGAGTCAGGTAAAATAGTAGACCGAGAAGACCACAGGACATCACTATTATAGGTTCTCATAAGATATTATGTATGACGGATAGTGATTGATCAGTATTGCTTATCGCATGTTGTGGCTATTTGCGGCTAATGTCGATAACCGGAAAATTGCGCGTGCAGATACGTATCGAAAACAATGTGTGATAACTTCATATAAGTACCTATATTTGTATTTTATGGCTCTATTCAAAGTACCTAGAGATCAAATGTTGTGGGAGAGGCTGAAATGATTTGAAATTTACGCAGAATATGACTGAATTATCGGTGGTGGCCCGTAGAGCAATAGTAGCCCAGTGGTACCCGGTCGCGACTTACGATTTGTACTTTGTAGGTCGTAGGCTCGAACCTTGACAGATCAGTAATTAGATTAGACAAA
Organism: Gortyna flavago; assembly: GCA_963669345.1. Taxonomy (NCBI): domain Eukaryota; kingdom Metazoa; phylum Arthropoda; class Insecta; order Lepidoptera; family Noctuidae; genus Gortyna; species Gortyna flavago. The sequence continues at coordinate 16,852,270 of OY770142.1, forward strand.
ATAATTTTAAGAGCAGTGTTCTGCTCTCAAAACGGTGAAGGAAAACGCCGTGAGTTTCCTCACGACGTTTTCCTTCACCAATTCACCGAAAACGTCGTGAGGAAACCGACATGTACTAGACCCAAAAAATCGAAGACGTGAGTAACACCTACCTATCCGCACTGTAGTCACACATTAGATATAGGCTGATTATGCTTATGACTGAAAGTTGTTGTATGAAAGAAACAAACTTAATAGGCTTGCCCCATATTACATGGGACTTAAACTTAACCAGCGAAACCTACACCTCTACCTTATCCTGCGAGGGAATATAGGCGTGATGTTATGTGTATGTGAGGGTGTGTGTGTGTGATCAGCTTGAAATTGCATTGCATGGCAAAGGTTTCTGATTGAATGAACATTGATTAAGCAAACAGATCTAATCGAAACTGATGAATTTATCACTATTTTGATCCTATTTATCAAATCGCAACCCTGTGGAATCCAATAAAAAAATGTGATTGTTTACCTACTGCTCATCAAAGGCTTTTCCACGAAGTAACGTACTGATGGCCGATTGCAACTACATATACTCGTAAATAGTGAGAGGTTCCACGAACCAATTTAATTTGAGGAAAATCAATAAACACAGCCCACGCTTTAGGTGAAAATAGAGCGTCCTACATACCAGCCAGCTATGTAATCAAACGACACTGAAGTAAAAGCTTGCAGACGTTTTTATTTATACATACATATTTAACATGAACTCATGCCTTCTTCATATGGGGGTATGCAGGAACTACAGAACGCCACCTACTACGACCCTTACACACTTATTTTTTGCTGCGTTCACGTTCACCCCTGTTGCGAGTAAGTACTATGCACCTTTCTGAAGAACTTCTGGCAATATGTCCTTCTAGGGAGTTCCTTCGCGGCGTTTCCACTCGCATCTGCCTTGTAACTACCTACCTAAAAACCGTTTGTTAGTCGTCTTTCATTTACCCTTTCAACTTTATTTAGATTGGATTGGAACCATCGATGTAAAATGGTGATTATTATCAACGTGACATTCCTGTCCGTTTCAGAAAATAATCTTTGGCGTTTGATTGAAAAGCGATAATGCTATGTGTGTTCTGGGAAATCTCTGATTAATGATAAATAAACAATCCGGTAGAAGAAGTTCCTGATTCTGATAGGAATAGGTATAGGTTATGGTTACACAACTATTACCAGCAACGGAGGTCTCGACTGAAATACTGATGACGATCATGAAACCTTCAGAAGCAATCAGTAGGGCCGTCTTTTCCATTAGCCACTCTCGGCAAGTGCCCAGGGCCCCGCGATGCAGGGGCCCCCATGAGTTCCTGCCAGTATCGTAGCTATAGTGGCAGTCAAAAGAAAATTTAAGTAAATCCCAGACGAGGTGCTAAAATTCACGAGCACCATCCTCCATCCTCTATTATCCTAGTTCTCAAACTGCGTAAGTCGATAGTGACCTATTACCGTATGGTCAAACAGAAAACCTAACCTATCCGAGGCGTAGTGCGGTAAACGAGCTCGCTGTATTGTCCCCCATTATCCTAAAGCACCAAGGGGCCTCCAATCCTAAACCACCAAGGGGCCTCCAATCCTAAAGCACCAAGGAGCCCCATTATCCTAAACCACCAAGGGGCCTCCAATCCTAAAGCACCAAGGAGCCCCATTATCCTAAAACACCAAGGGGCCTCCAATGGCTCCAATAGCCCTGTCAATCACAATACCAGTAACTGTAGCCTTTCTAAGTTTATCTAAGACAGAGAGAGAGAGAGACAGATTCTTGTTCTTATGGAAGAATCGCATTTAAATAACTCATGACACGACAAAAACTATTAGAAAACTATTAATCAAGCTGAGCTTCATAAACTGCACCCTCATTGCATAACACGCTATCAATCACAATCTGAAGCATTTTGAAGGATATTGTTAATCCATTATTTCATATGTTCGAAAAATGTATCTGCTCAATAACGTTAACAGCGCAATGAATATTGTTGATTTGTCAACATGGAAGCCATTGTTACGTTAGTGTGTTACACAGTTACCCCGCTGATCCCTATAATTCTTTATAAATAATCGTTGCCTCATAATTTAGTCTTATAGATGAACAGTCTTCTTAAATTATGAGTATACCAAATTGCCAACGTATAATAATAAACTAATATAATAAACGATGTGCATACACGACATTAGCAAAGACAATCAATCTTGTGTTGTTGTGGTCATCATTGTTTGGTTTGTGGTCGCCAGCCAGCTGGACCAGCTAGACAGACGGTAAAAATGAAACAGTGGAACAACGTCTTACGCATAAGCATTATGATAGCATAATGTTCCCAGTGCTGGAACATAGGCCTCCTCTCTTCAAGAGGGAGTGGACTTCAGAAGGAGTTGGACGCGACATTCAGTCTACGCTAATAGAATTGAGAATGTCATGATGAGCTTTGATCGATGGGAGATGGTGAGATATATCTAAAATGCTTTTGGTCTCAGGCTTGCTTTAGCCACTTATGCTCCATTGTGGCAAGGATCTGCCCTAAGTCTTGTTTTAGGCATGATATATTTATGACTCCACAACCATGATCTGAAATCTTAGACTATACCACTCTATCATTCAAATCTACTCAAAGTTCTCGGTGTTTTATTTTAGATCAGCTTTGCTTTTCCAGTGGATTTAAATCAATATGATCATCAATCAGTTTTCGAGTGAAGCTTAATTACCGTCTCCACTCCACACCGCACGCCCGTACGCTAACAAACGACATTTTGCATTTGGCGCCATCTTAAATTATCCCGCTAAACCAGGTAGCATTCAGCTGAGTTTCTTGACAACAAAGTGGAAGCTATTTTTGGTGGGACATTTGCCAAACACCCACTGAATCGGATCGTGAGCACTGGAAGTCAAAGACCTATCAGAATTCGGACGCGATTTGTTAGTTTTGAAAGAAAACAGACGATTCTTTGTGATCGAAATAAATTCTAGATTAGATTTTAAATCGAGAAGTCGAATGTTTTGGAATTGATGATGGGAAAATAAATAAAGCATTTTTGAACTATCAAGTGAGCTCTAGAATGTCGATGATATATAAGTTGTAAACTTACTAATAAGAAGAACAGTTTATTATGTTATTGTCTAGGTAGGTACCTAATACTGTATAGCAACCTCATGTCACATCGTTAGGAGAATACCCTTGAAACGCGTTCATTTGTGTACAAACTTCCAGAACATTCATGACTTGACAAAAAATATTTGGAGCAAAACATTGTATTCACTATATCTCATTGCTCATTCTGAAACTGTCCCGTCATTGCACGAGCTGCAACTCATGTGGAACCTCACGTACAGCGGTCACTTTTGTTATCAGCAAATCGATCAAATCAACTCTATCAGAAAATTACGTATTTGCTATGATATCCAACATTATTTCTATGGCTTTCACCAGCTTTATTAAGTGTCACATAAAAACTACTTTTATTGAGCAAAAGCTCAATCGATCATGCCAAGGACAGTGTTAAAAGTGTTACCTTAGCTGTTTATTGTCGGTTTCAGAAGTAGGGCAACACTATAAAATACCTTATCAAAGGACGCCAGATGACTTATTAATTCTAATTGACCGAGATACTACGTTTTCGTCCCGGCAACCGCACGAATGGCACGATCATGCGCAACACTTGCAACAGGCACTGACGTCAGATCATTTGGAAAATGGAACACTATGCACCTGTGACACTGTGTGTGATTTCGAACTGGAAAATTCCGGTACTCAAGACACTTGATTAGATTCAGTTTTCCACTATTGACTACACACTAACACTATGTTATTGTGGCAATGTTTGGCCCAAGACTGAGCTTGGCACGGTGCTCGTTTCGACTCTTTTGTTCGTTCAGTTTTCAGTGAGGCGTCACGCGCGATCTATTATGCGTTGTCGCTCGAAGATTACTGTGTAAATTACTCTAGAGTGGAAGGTTGTTAGATAAAGTATTTTGTGTTTAATGCTGTTGGTTTAAAGTTTCGAATGCTGTGCAGCTGCAGTTTTATGAGTGATATTTACACAGTTTAGTATCTGTGAGAAACGTTATTATCACGAGCAATTTGTCACTACCTGGGATCGTTTCAACTAGACATTATTTACAGTCATATAGTTTAATACGAGTTTTTTAGAAACTGTGGTCTCCTAGTATATTGGTAGAGCGTACACTCGAACCACACGAGATGGTGGTGCAAGGTTCAATTAACATCGTGAGGGGCTTAGCAACCAGCAACCGACTTGACCTATACGTCTCCATAGTCCTCAACCTTGGTTGGAACGTTCCAAATCCGATGGAAGACGTACATGGATGTTATTTTTATAACTACTCAGGACTCGGGGTTACTCGGCCGGGTGAAAATTCGTTTTTAGAACATTCTAAAAACAGTCATCAAGAAGAAGTACGAGACAAGCTTTTTTCTTTACAGCAATTTCTACTTTTCTCTAAAATATGGCATCACTAAGTAAGTTCATCTTGATCTGTTAAACTAAACATACTAAAAACAGTTGACTGACAGTCAAAACAGGACAGAACAATGAACCCTGAGGGACTCCACATAGAAAGCTAGAGTACCTATTCTTCTTTTTAATTTCGAAGCAAGAGAATTAGTTACATTCTGTCAGTTTTCTTAAAAAAATTCTCAGAAACGCTGTAGGTACGCTACAGTTTTAGAAAAACAATATAGTCCTCCACATACGTGTACGAGCGACACGCATCAATGTCGACGGCTGTCGTCAACGCGTGTCGTCGATAATAATATTGCACACATGTATTTGAGCAGCGTACTCAAATACACGAGCGGCACGTTGTTGACCGCTGACGTCGATACTCGTCGACGGCTGCAGTTAACTCGGCCGTTGGCGCGTGTCGCTCGTGTGTATGTACACATACTGGTAAAATTCCTCAAAAATAATTTATACAAGTTCTGATAAGTCTATTCAAAAAAGAAAACATTCCTTTTAAATATATACAAAAAAAAAACAAAGGACACAGCGTCGAAGTACTCGTCCACATCGCTTTCATCCGGAAGCGTGCCCAGAAGACTATCAGCATTGCCACGTTGAATTTAAATGCTAATTCTTTTTTCCAAAGAACGTCCCAACCGTCTGTCACACGAGTTTCTACTAGCCGGCGAGAAATTTCCTTAAAAAGGAGTCGCGCACTCGGAATTATTATTTAAATTCCAAAGCTTCTTTGCCAAATATTTCTTCACGAAACAGACCAACAGTCTCTTTTCGCCGCTTCTTCGCCTTCGTCAGCGATGACAAACTGACTCGACGTTTAGCGAGCTTATGACGCATAGCTAGAAGATCTGACATGTCATCTTCAGTTGGCACGTCAAGATCTGCTATTTATACCTGAATGGTACATATTTTATCTTCTTGAGGATTTGTCTGTGCGAATATATTGTTTTGACAGGTAGTAAGATTGTTTATGATTGATGGTCGTGTTGTTACAAACTGTTATTGGGGACTTGGCTCCTTCGGACCTACCAACTGAAGTCCGACACTACTGTACTCCGACAAAGCGTTTCTTCGACATGATTTAGCTAGGAAACGATGCGACTTCGACGACATGCTTCTTCGACAACAATGGTAGTCCGACATGAGTCAATTTCGACGTACTAAGTTTTATCTAAGAGTCTAGTTTTCTTACGTTTTTTCCTTTTTTTATATGTATATATGTGTATCTTCGTAGATCTTTCTAGCTACAACAAGTAGGATTGCCTGTATCGTGGTATCCATTCTAATAACAAGATTTGCATTTAGATTTCGTAAAAACTTAGTATAAAATTATTCAACAGCGTCATAGACCGATCCCGATCTGTCTTTTTATTTGCAACATCGTTCGCGTAGCGTGCATATCGGATAACAAAGTGCTTAACGGGTGACAAATATGGGTTTTAATTTTTTTGCGCGGATCCCTCATTATTTTTCTAAAACAAAATAGTTACTCCATATAAAATCAGCTATCTGCCAGTGAAAGTCCCGTCAAAATCAGTCCAGCCATTTCGAAGATTAGCCGGAACAAACAGACAGACGGACAGACTGACAATTTAAAAATTGTTTTTTTTTTTTTGTTATAAGTAGGTACAGTCGCCAGCACATCAAGCTACTACAATCTGTCAAATTTCTTTAATAGAGTTGATTGGGAAAATTTGACAGTTTCGGGTAGCTTGATGTGCTGGCGTCTGTACCATACCTACATAATTTAATTTATGAAAACGCATTATTTTGACATTACAAACAGACACTTACTTCAACTTTTTTTTTTTTTTTCAAATACCGGATATGTGCAGCCTTCTTCAGCCTTCATCCACCCGATACTGAAGTTAAAGGAACGATGGATGGACTGTGTTATGATCATATGGTTAGAAAGGGGGTGACCATCGCCGAGATGACGACTAATAGAGAAGTGTGGAAGAAAAAGTCATGTTGCGCCAACACCAAATAAATTGGGACAACGGCAGGAGAATGATGACTGAGGTTTAGGTGTCCTTTTCCTCCATTCATTACACGCCATTTATTCTGGTCTATAATATAAACCATTGTCATCTCTATCCGCTTCCAATCTAACCTAGATACCTCCTTCAGTTCCCTATCTCTGCTTATCTTTAAACTACTTTATTTCGAACCACGATTCACGAATAACTGTTAAGTTATGTTAAATATTCTGTCTGATAAGGATTAACAAACCGTCTGGTCGTTTTGAGTATATTGTATGTAGGTATATGGCCTACCTACGCAAATGTCCTGCAGATCTAACAGCGTCGTGTGACGGGTCGTTGAGCTCCATAAATAGGGTTGAGCTACACGATGACTAATGCATGCATGCCGTCTGTTGGGACAGATAAACTCAAAACTGTAATGGCTCTTTCTTCAAAACGCCCTTACAGACATGGCTGTGCATTATCAGACTTACATAAAATCCTAATAATAACTATACCTAATTTCTGGACTTTAAAATAAACCATGACCTTGTCTCGGCATTTCTTCTCAGGGATCATTCAGCCAGGAAATGCCGGCGCCATCTAGTTTTTAGAATATTGAAAAACAAAATATAACGTTGACGGATTTTACGATCTCATAAATAAACATTTCATTTCATTTTATTTCACCATATCAAGCAAACGGGTCATTCTGAACATCAATATTGACTCATGTGTACAATCTAGTCGCGTGTTCGCGTCGGTGTCAAAATTTCTGGCAACCAGTCTTACCACGGGGATCGCGCCACCCAGAAAGTGAGAAGTGAGTGAAGTGAGTTGTGGAGCTCAGATAGTCAGTCGTTCCATGTAAAATACTCTATTCGGACGTTAGACTGGAAGCCGATCCCTAAATGGTTAGGATAAGGCTAGGTAGATGACGAATGACTCATGTATGTTTTCAGAATATTCCAGATTCGATAGTTCTTCATGTTATTGTACATGTTGGGGTACATAATTTACATAAGGACCTAAGTATACAGACTTGCTCATCGTCGATTCATTAACGTTGCATTTGGAACTTCAACGAGCTGCATTCCCCTGTCAGATGTAATCAGATGGCCAAGCAACAAATGGCAAGAAATTCTCATACAGGTACTGTGTCCAGTCTGGTACCTATTATTATTTTTTGAATATGATTTCCATATTTTTAGATCAACTAAGCAAATAACTAAAAATACTTGTAGAAATAGTCATTATAAAATGTTTTTGTAAAAATAAAACTGTTATTTAGCTTTGTCAAATTTGAACGTGCATGTCGTTTGATGGGGTAGGTATCTGTAGGTTATTCCGTTTATCCACACCAAAAAATCGTAACATCGATAGCTTCAAAGTTAAAAATTCGTTAGTACCGCATCATTAAACCATACACCGCTAGTTCGAGCGGCCATTGTTGTTTACATCTCTGACAAATTTTGAATCTTCGGACCTTATATTATAAACATCAGTGATCGATGATCATAAATCGAAGTAAAGCTCATAAGTTTTTAATACCTACATTATGTTCCCTTGCTGATAATAAACAGTTCCCTTAGGTGATCACCATTACTATATTATCTAATCAGTAGATATCAGTTCGGCTGGCTGAAAGCCGATAGACATGTCAATGGGCACATGTCAAATTGTCATTGTTATTTAGAGGCCTGGCGGATATTGAATGGCGACTAGGTAGGTACATGCATAGATAAAATACTAAAGGGTACATGACAAGTAGCGCTGCCATCAAGATCCTTTGTTTAAACTATCTAAACCTAAACTTATAATATTATCCTAATCCTAACTGTTCTAACTAATATTTTAAATGAGATAGTAAGGTTGTTTGTTTGTTACGCTTTCACGCTAAAACGCCTGAACGAATTTGGATGAAATTTGGCACACAGATATACCTTAACCTAAGTAAGGACATATGCTACTTTTCATCCTGAATCGCAGACGAAGTCACGGGCAGCAAGCAGCAACCAGTAATAAAACAAAGATAAAACATTTAATTTTTTGTTTGTTTGTTACGCTTTCACGCCAAAACGGCTGAACTGATTTGGATTGAATTTGGCACATGTATTCCATGACCTGGATTAGGACAGAGGATACTTTTTATCCCGATATTCCTACGGCATCGAGACTTAGGTTGGTGAAACGGTGGGGTGCAGCTAGTAATAATTTGTTAGACATAACTAGTGGCGAAACTAGTCTTATAGAATAAAGCTACTGTGGTTAGGTTCGTACCTTCTTTAACTAGATCTTAACCTCATCATCCTCCTGCCCTGTCCTTAGCATATTATGTTCCCACTCCTGGGACACAGGCTTCCCCTTTCTGTGAGAGGGAGTCGGCCATAATCCACCACGCGGGCCCAGTGGTTATTGCAGTTGGTGGATGGCACATGTCTTCGAAATTTTGGTTCTAGGACATGCCGGTTTCTTCACGATCTGAGAGCAGTGGTAATGAAATAATTTATACAAAGTAAAGTGCCTGCTATGCTTGGGTTTGAATTCGAACCTGCAACGCATACTCGTAAGTCGCAGCCGTTACCACTGGGCCACCAGCGCTCTGCCGCTGCCCTGTCCTTACTTACTTGAAGTCAAGCAGTGCACGTCTTTAACTTCCTTACATTTCTATTAGCAGTCATCAGCTCGACAGTGCCCTTCTTCCTACTTATTGTCTAGTCGTTACCAAGAGAGTCCACTGTTCCATGTTAGTTTTAAATTAAATTATAATACAACATAATTACTGTCAACGTAATATTTATCTTTATTTAATGTAAATGGTGTTATATCGTTTTAATAAACTATAAATAAATAAAAAACACAATCAATCCATCTCTTCTATATCATTTAAAGTCTGCTGTTCTTTTTAACCGACGAAAAAAGGAGGAGGTTCTCAAAGTCGAGGCGTTATATATTCTTCATTGCAGCCACATAAATAACTTATTACATAGTGAGGGACATGTGACTAGAGTAGAGATACTAAAAATAGACTAGAATAACCTATATGGAAAAAGTTTCTCGATATGCAGCACCAGTTCCGTGGCCCCATTGATTTAATCTCTGAGGTCACGCTACGCTACTCTAGTAAGTAAGTAGGTACCTACGTCACTTTCATCCGATAATTCATTCTAATCAAAAGGATTCCCTGTTGTGTCAGTTCCTCTTTTCTACATTCATAATAGTAGGTTACGCCAGAAGCCTATGTGTATGACAAATGGTTGGAGTTGATGTAACCTACACTAACATTTTCAAATCAAATCAAATAGTTTATTTGTGATACACAGGTATATACAACATAGGTCTTACAATATAAAACGAGTTCATGCTGTGATCAGCCCATGGGCATAAAAATTTATAATAAAAAAAAAAATGAATACGTCCAATGGTCTTCCTGAACGGTCACTCTGAAGCCCACTCACTAACTAACAGCCACTAACAGGTACCTTAGCAACGTCATAGACTAACGCGACGATACGAAAACATTTATAGAACAAGACTCTCATCTAAATGGGAAAGCATAATCCTGTAAATTGGCTGGCTCGCGGCCCCAATATAAATTAGATTAACTACCAACTTCGTTCTTCAAGTTCGATATCGCTAATTTGCGACAGTTTTAGCTCTTTTATGAATATTTTTCAATCTACCACCACACGCAAATGTAGGAACGTGGTAGGAACGTTATACCGACTTACAGTTTTGTAGACATACCAAACTAAATGTCCTGTGCAGACATATATGGGTAGTTATGTGGTCCGCAACACGAGTCAGCTGAGCGACTATCGATCGGATAATCCGAGAAAAGTGAGGAGCTCCCAGTTTCTAGGTCATGTAGCTTGGTCGGGACGTATTCGCACTCGGTCGGGTAACGTCAACAAAACAAGCGACTGCCGCATTGAAGTGTTCCGGAGACCGGAGGAATATTATGTCTGTCATGCAAATTGAGACAGACCAAGTATGATATTTCAACCGGCTATTTGCTACACTGATGTTCTGGACACGGTATGCTTTAATGCCACTGTTAGTCACCAACGAGCGAGATAAGTTTGCTGTCACAAAGAATACCTACGGTAAAATTACTGTCGAAAATGTTATGTTTGTTTTAATTACCAAACAAAAGAATTGAACTTGACAGGTTATTGATTCAGTTTTGTTTTTGTTCTAAGCCATATGGTGCCTACGCCTTATGCCTTGAACACCTTAATGTCTCGTTCCAAAATCAAATTCCAGTTCAAATAAAAAATGTATCAAGCCATAAAGTACACTAGCCGTGCAATTAAACCTCTAGCGTGAACATAAACATTATTTTGAGGCCGATAATGAAACACGTGGGAAGTACTCACCGACGCGCTTGTTGAGCCTCGGCGTCACTCGGCCCTGCTCCTCTTCCTCCACATCAGTGTCGAAGGAGAACGGAAAACTCTTCGTAGACCCAACAAAACCGGTCGCCATAACGACAAAATTCACTTAAAACACGCGTCATGCGTCGACAACCCTCCGGTTCTCCGATATGACTGGCTGGAAAGAGCGTCGCGCAAAACCAGCGGGAAAATTTCAAGCGCTGGACGGAAATTTAGCCAACCACTGTTTAGTTTACCACGCACATCTAGCGCCCGATTGGTAGATTTTGTCCGCTTTGTCAGCGTATTTTGTATTATAATTTATTTTTTATAAGCTTGCTGAGTCAACATCAAAAGAAAATTCGACGCGAATGAACAGGCGCGTATTTGTTCAATGTTCACCTTCAAAATAATGATTAACTGTCGCCTCGATGAAACTTAAAGGTCCGAGCAGTAAAATGGTATGCCTAATGATGTAAATAATACAGGTAGGTATTAAATGTGGTCATAAAAAGGCAATTAGAATAAAGTATATTATAATTATGGTAATAAACATAGTCCACGACGGAAAATTTATAAGGAAATTCATGCTACTGACAAATCATTCTCAGTAGATATCTAACATTGAAAGATAAGAAGGCATTCTTAAAAGTCAAGTGTTTTGTTAACTGGTGAGTCTATCATGTGTAATAAGATCAGTATTAGGACTTCGATGTCAAGATTATCCATGAAATACCTACGTTCTATCAACTGATTACAGATAGAGATTTTTAGGAACCTAAAAGTACCTATTACTACCTAAGTATTAGTAAGTAGTTACTACCCACATGTACTAGTACTTCCGCAGTTTTTAGCAGGTGGTCAATAGAGTCCACTCGCGCACTCAGCAGCGATAAATCAATAGGTACATTTATATTTTACGTTATGTTTGCATTTATATTTTACCTACGTTATGTTTTCAGTAGACCGTTTAAATCATCAACCAGGATCATACCAGTACCTACCTACACCTATAAACACATATCAAGGCGTGATGCTATAATCACGCCTTGATTTCCCGAAGGGTTGGGCAGAGGTGTTTCTACAGACTTTACACTTTACTCTACAGTCGTTTCCAAACTTTTTTAACTCTGAGAATGTCGGTGAATTTTTTTACGGTTTAAAAGTTATGACCAATTGTTTGATTTTTTCAATCACTTCGCATAGTGCTCAAAGAAAAAAATAGGTAATTTAAAAAAAAAACTTTCAGGGCTGTCAATTTACTTTTTTTAGATAGCCCTGATAGGTTTTTTTTAACGATTTTTTTCTTAGAGCATTATGCGAAGTGATTGAATAAAACAAACTTCGAGGGGCATCCTGTATAGTTACACCCATATTTCGCCAGTTATGGTTCCATGTACCTAATAGGGGGCGAATTTGCGTGAAAGAAGATGGGCAGCATTGCACTGTACCAGCGTTCACCTATCCACTATTATCAAAGCCTTCATTAAGCATTTAAAAAAGTCATATCTAATTTTCTCATATTAGCATACTAAAACTTCATTATTAATTTCTAATTAATTTAATTCGTTACAAAGCGGAAAAAGAACCGACTAGCGACTCCTGGAGATCACTCTGATCTGACTGCAGTAAACTGAAGATATTGCTATAATTATTTTCTTAGGCGTCTAGGCAGCTGGGTGATGCGGTTATTCTACGCTTGCCGCGATTGGTCCGTTGAATGGGTGACCATCTTTACATACAAAGACCGTGCCCCTCCATGCTTTGGAAAGCATGATAAGCCGTTGGACCCGGCTGTCATTCGTGGTTCGTAAACAGTCGTTACGGGTCAGAAGCCCGAAGGTCTACAACCAGTTTTACCCAGTAACTGAGTTGTTGACGTCAGATAGGCAGTCGCTCCATGTAAAATACTGGTATTCAGCTGCATCCAGTAAGACTAGAAGCCGACCTCAACATAGTTGGGAAAAGGTTAGGCAGATGATGGTGAGTCTCATGATTATTATTTTTATCCTGCTAATCTCGACGACAGGCCCTACCCATTACTTTACTTACCTAACTAATTTTAGCATTACTAATTATACCTACTCTGACGACCCTTCCAAGCAATGCAGACATAATGTCTATTTTCTAATGAGCCTTTTATGTGTTGGAAAACTATTATTTTTTAACCTGTCGGTCGTAAGCCGGCAACGCCTTACACAGGGGTGTGGGGGGAATGGCAGTTGAAGGGAGAGGCCTATGCTCATTTTGCTCAACAATGGGTGAAGTCGGGCTTCGGATGATTATGATGATGAAGCCGGCAACGCTCCAAAATAAGTTACAGTAGGCTACCTGAGCGTAGGTATATCTACGCGTTATTATTGCAATCGCGTGCGTGCTTACCATATTCCGCGGCAGACAGCGCTGTGTGTATGCGGTGTGTGAGTTGTGACTTAGGCATACGAATTGGTCAAAATGAGGAGAATCCCGCGCGGGATATGCGCTGAGAACCCAATTACCTATCTATCACCAGTTTTGGCATGCTGGAGGTAGAAAAACCTATCTCTGGTTTTATTATTCCAATAATCTATATCAGTAGCGATCTGTATGATTATATAATACTGGTATTTAGGATTATACTAGCTACCACCAGTAGCGAGCGATCTGTCTATAACTGAAAATAGGTTCGGCCATAAGTTCTTCAAATTGGCACGTAAAATAAAAAGTCTCATCCATGAACAATAGTGAGTTTACATTCAGAATGCTCCTTTTATGAAGGTAAACAAGAGAGAGAAAGAGAGAATGTTGAGACCACCTAATTACAAATTGCAGCTATATTAAAGCCAGGAATTTGAGATAATTTTCAAATTATGGAATAAAAAACTGAAATGTCATACTCAACAAAGTTCAAATTCTATTGCAACCAAAACTTATCAGGACCTTTTTGTTACAAATGGTCACTCAAAAATCAACTTAGAATTCATTTCACTAAAGTGGATAACTGATTAAGTGGCTATGGAACATAATCTTCTTATATATAAAAATGAATTGCTAAATGTATTGCTAAGTGCAATTCTCGAGAGCAGCTGAACCAATTTCGCTAATTCTTTTTTTTTTCTGTGTTCGGTATTGTCAGGACAAGGTTTGTTTGAAAGAAAATTTAAGAAATTAAAAAAAAAATTGCACCCGTGCGAAGCAGGGGCGGGCCCCTAAAAGGAAATAATACAAACACAGACTGTCTAATCCGATGACTTTATTATACACTTATAAATATACCATAACAAGGCATTCACAGGGAGGTTTACTTGGCAAGCGGCTGTTCGTTGATGGGGTCCAACTTGGGCTCCTCAAACTTGAGTGTGGGGAATGAGGTCATGTCCACACCGGAACCACCACCGTACTGCTTCTCAAGCTTCTCCATTTCAGCTTTCATTTCCTTGGCAATTGCGGGGCTGACTTCCAGCTTGCCACCACTGAAAATTTTGAATTTCTGTTCTAAATACCTACTAAGTTTTCCTAGATGTAGGCATTATTTATAAGTAATTTGTATTGTTCCGTAGTGTTTGGATACACCCATGGGAAAAATGCGTGAGTTTATACATGTATGTATTTTTGTACTGTCTTAGAACTCTGGAATACATAATAATTTTCTTAATTTGTTTCTTCCACCCTCCTTTAATAAGTAAGTAGTGGTTTAGTTGTATCTTGAGTTAAACCAATTGGATAAATAACATCATGTAGTGGAACCTTAATTTAGATTAAATATTACATTCTCTTTAAATCAAGAATAAGATGTTATCATATCTTCATGGTTTATTCACCACGGTTATGGTATGCCAACCAAGAAAACTATAATGTCATGACAATAATGCAAATTTTATACGAAAATAGGTACAAGAATCTTATCAGAAAATCTTCAAGAATACTTAGATGATTTAACTAAGCAAACTGTCCAGCAAGGTCAGAATATTTAAACTTACGAGCTCTTCTGTTTGTACTCGCGGATTTTGTCGAGGAACAGCTGCTGGATGGGGTCGGTGGCCTTCTGCGCGGCCGCCAGGTTCCTGGTGACCATTACAGAGGTCTGCGCCACCTTCAAACCGCCCATAAGCCTGGAAGTGAGCATCTGAAACCAACATAACCTCTTACAACAGTTACATAACTTTGTTGATAAAATTTAGTAGACATCATTACTGTTGTGGTTTCTAGATCCTTAATCGATAGATTAATAGTGAATTGCATCTAAAATCAGTAATAAAAACAGAAAAAATTACCTTTCTGTGTTTTCGCTTGTCTAGGACCTTTTGACAATTTTGACAGTTAGTTTTTTTTTATTGTTCAGTCAGCATCAGCACCACCTATTTTTTAAGGCACTGGTAACTCATTAAGTTCACTAAATCTCTTGAGCAAATATTTAAAAATACTTTTAAATCAAACCATATTGTAATAGCACTAATTGACTTTTTTGGTATCAGAATTTCAATAATTAAATCATCTAAATGTTGGTGAGAAAACTGAAATCAATGTGATTTCAGTTTCTCACCAACGATTCCGAATGGTGTTGTGGCTGTCATTTTATCATGTCAAACTGTCAAAGTCAAACTAATGTCACTGTTTATTTGTGTTGTCAATTCGATGTTAGTTTGGTTTGGCCTAACCGCAGTATTTTGCAAATGAAACTGTGATTATAACAGAAATCTGCTAACACATGCGATGATCTTCAAATACTACAGCAACCAGAATTCAAACATATGATATATTGAAGAATGGAACGAGGAAAAATGCCGTCGGCGGGTCGAGGAGCTAAGAGCAAGGCTCCGCAGCACCCCCAGGATATCTTCGCTCTGGGCAGCAAGTCCACTGTGGTGGTCTCCAGAGACCCTGAGAAGAGGAACATCCATAAACCTTCTACAAGTAGTAAGTACGACCGTCGCGTTAGAGAATTGTTCTAACCTCTGAGGGTGTGAGAGCTGTGTATCTCTTTTAAATTGTTATACGGGGATTGAGTGAGAACTAAAAGATTAAAGCAAGAATTAAGGACTTTATTATGTGCTTTTGCATGAGTTAAACCCTTATTAAGGTGGTGGTGAAGGTGGTGTGACAATCTGATGACATTTGCAGGGCCAACATGGCCAAAGATCGCACAAGACAGGGAGGTTTTTAAGAAAAAAAGGGAAGCCTTTGCCCAGCAGTGGGACACAAAATGGCGGTTGGAGTGTAGCCTTAGGGGCGCTATGGAGCAAGGACTTTGAAAATTTTTCGTGTTTTTTTTTTTTGGAAATTTTCCGATTTTGTTGCAGTATCGGGTTTACCTTGTTTGTAGCAACCATTTAGGTTCTGAGAAGTATGGCCCTACGACGCACCGTTTCCGAGTTATGAGCCTTTTTTTTTTTTTAAACGATATATATTTTCGAAATGTTAGCTTGGATGAGATTGTTTTCGGGAAAGAAATTGTTGCTCTACTCAAAAGCCATGAGGTCATGTAAAAAAATTAGCAAACACTTCGAAAAAAAATACATCTAAAATTTTCTAAGTCTTGGTTGTCGTCTTTCAGCTAGAGTATTCTTAGGGGCAGAGGGACTTAGTCAAATTAAATTATTAGTCGCTCAAGTGAGCGAGCAAAGCGAGCGAAGGGCACCCCGAGGTAAGGTTAGGTTAGGTTACTTTACACCCTTTTCACAGAAATAGGGGCCCCGCGAAGCGGGGCTCCGTCGACTACGTCTTATTATTATTTTACTTTTTTTTTTTCGTTTTCTGCACGGCTTATGGTGCCTATAAGCGTATGGCATCAACTTCCAAAAAAAACTTTTTTTGAAAAATTTTCTGTTTGCCCCTAACCATACTCAAAGTGAAAAGGAAGGAGAAATTTTCTAAGTCCCAAAAAATTTTTTTAACCTAAAATTTTTTGTTTTTTGTTTTCTGCACTGCTCATGGTGCCAATAAGCGTATGGTACCAATTCGAAAAAAAAAATTTTTTTTTCTAAAAATTTTTTAAGTCCCAAAAATTTAAGGATATACTCCAACTCCTAAAAATCCGCCCCTAAGGCTACCCACTGACAAAAATGGCTAACAGTAAAAAAAAAACCTTTTGCAATTGCTGTCTGCTGCTATTACATTATTGTAATAAGGTAGAGTTACAAACTTGACAAAAAAAATTTACGCAATGTTTTAGGTGTAGAACGCAAAAGAGAAACCTCAGGTTTTGGGAGTCAGCCACCTAGCAAGAGGGCTAGGATTGGCTCTCCAGCGGAGGCAGTTGGAGGGACATCCTTGGAAGTTGACCCTGTAGATCTAGTCCCTAATGTGCTGCAAGCATTGGACACACATAATTCGGATAAGCTGGTTTGTATTATTGATATCCTTGTGATAAGGAACACATTTGCTATAGTTAATTTGTTGATAGTTAAATAAATGAGTTTTTTTTTTCTAAATATCAGTATGACAGTCTTAATATTAAAAAAGTTTCTATTAGTGCAATGCAATATACGGGGTCAAATTAAATTAGCTAGTGAAACTCTGCAGATGTGATGAGTATCAATAGGGGGGCCAACAACTGCTGATAGTGTTGATACTGAGATGAGAAAATCTGTTTTCTTTTGTTTTATCATGTGACCAATGACTTACGTGAAGTTTACACAAAAAAAAAACTGATTTCTGATATTGGAAGTGCCTACACTAACTGCGGTCATTGACCCCACAAAATCATCAAATTAATAACTTTTTTGTTTTACTAAGTTGAGATATCTAATTCGATACCCATCATGCCTGCTTAGTTTCGCTAGCTAATTTAATTTGAAACAATAATATGTAAGTACCTACAAGTATAAAAAAGAGGGAAGCAATGATAGAGCAAGAAAATGTTTAACTTTTTGTTTCTTGTTAGAATTATAATACTTATAAGAAATAAAATTATCTGTTTTTTCTTACAGTTAGGCCTCCTCACAGGCTCAATACGCCTCCTCAAGTCCCAGCGTTCAAAACCAGACCCTATACTATGTATGAGTCTACTCTACTTGACAAAGATACGCCCCAACATGTTCGCTCATGAGACGGTTACACAGAGCCTCTGTACGTTGCTGAAGAGAGAACAAGGTGCCGCATTCAAGAACAAAGGGAACCCGCTGGTGTACATATTGGCGTGTAACATGCTCTATGCTGGACATAGGGAGAGTAATAACTGGCCGGATATATTTATTAAGGTGTCTATATTCCCTTCATTACCAAGTTGAAAGTATAATTACCAAATATCCAATTGGCTTCGCCTTGCCAGATGCCCCGTATTTTACGGGTATTTTTTTTAAATAATTTACGGGGTAAACAAAGCTGTAACTTTAAGTTAAAATGTAAAGATTTTTATACATTTTCTTCACATAATGAAGAATTTTTGAAAGCTTTTTCTTCAAACAGCAAATACTGAAGTTTTTGCAATCATGTTTTAAATTAACTCTCATTGCTCTATCACCAGGTCTACATCGAGGATGCTCTGAATGAGCGGTGCTGGGTGGAGTGTTCATGGTGCAAGTGCTTCGTAGAGAACGTGGTGACGGCCTTCAGCACCAAGCAGCCGCCATCACATCTTATACCCACTGACAACACATTAGGTAGGTAAAACACCTCTTCCCATTTTTTAATAGGTGGCTGGTAAACACATCGTCTTTCTGCCCTTGTACCACATTCGTTGGGATTGGTGAAACACCCTCTCATTTCTTTCAATATCTCCCCTCACACAATCCATCCATCTTTTCTTTGGTCTTCCTCTCCATCTTCACCCAAAATGGTTTATATTCATCATTTTTTTAGTTCATGTGTTTTATCCCTTTTCATTGTATGCCCATACCAAGACAAACAATTCCCTTCAACTATTTTGTATTTGGCCCCATTTCTGACTTCTTCTAATATACTAATTTCTTACTTTCTCCAGTTAGCTGGCAAACTGGGGGCCTAAAAAGGCCACTTTGGCAGAATCATAAAATCTCCATAAAAAACTGTCAAACAGATGAATTGCGTGATATGAATTGTTTTATGATTCCGCCAAAGTAGCCTTTTTAAACCCCTCCCCATAATTATGCCATTTTCACTTACAACATAATACAACTTCTTGCAGATGTAAATAATGGTCTTTCTTTACAGGTACAATGTCTCCATCAGGGTCTGGCTCCCCACTGATGGGCAGCACGGAAGAAGACCCTGACAATATGGAGCTAGAGTACTCAGTTTATCCAAGGTAAAAAGAAAGAAGTATTTTCCGTTAATAATTAATATTGATGCCCACACCTCGAAAATTCTGTTAATAGCCACGATTTTCGCCTAAAGAAATTATTATTGAAATTATACTGTTTTATGAAAACCTCCACACACATACTTATGAATTCTCTATTTACTTCTACTACATAAAAACCCGTTTTTCATACAGAGATTGGAGAATCAACATCATTCTCCATTTCTCCTGACCTTATCCCAATTTATTTGGGGTGGGTGCAACATGTCTTGTTCTTCCATACTTCTCTATTAGTCGAAATCTCAGTAGTCACATAGTAGTCGGCGAAAGCTTGCTCAATATTTGTATGTTTATTTTTCATAGATATTCAAGCAGCTATGAAGCTGTAGAAGCTTTAGTACTGGAAGCTATCAAGGAGCAAATTCAGAGGAGGTCTGCAGCACCCGATGCTATAGGCAAAGGGTTTCTCAAACTGCTGTCTGCTACGTGCGGGTTCCCTGAGGTAAGGTCACCACCATCAGCAATTAACGAAATAAACTTTCGAATGAGTAATGAAATAATTAAAAAAAAACCGGCCAGGTATGTGTCGGACCACGCACAATGAAGGGTTCCGTAATTGGAATGAATTTATCCCAAGAACAAACTTAACATTGTAGTTGAAAAACATGTTCTCCCATACATTACAACTGAAAATGTATGTTTGTACGCACAATATTGAGAGATTTACCATGTTGTTTCAAGATCATAGACTTCTTATTAATTTTCCTGTAATCTATAGGTATAGAACTATTTTCTGTATTTTTTTCAAAATTTTTGGCTCAGTAATTTCGGAGATAATCGGCGGGGGGAATGGTAAATTTCCGTCTATTGTCTTAAATAAGTTTAATACAATTTATTTTAAAATTATGAAAAAAAATATATTTGAGATCCTCACGGTAAGCCCTTTCATTTGATATGTCACACGGTACAGATTGCGAAACTTTTTTTTTTAATTGTCTATTTACCCCTCAAAAATGACTCCCATTTTCAAAACTCATTTATTTACGTTACACGTCTATGTTTGGATTATTCAGAGATTCATATGTGTACCAAATTTCAACTTAATCGGTCCATAAGATTCGGAGCAAATTGGCTATGACAGACGGACAGACAGACACACGAGTGATCCTATAAGGGTTCCGTTTTTTCCTTTTGAGGTACGGAACCCTAAAAATGGATGCAACCCAGAAATAGGGTTAGTTTAGACTTTTACCCTCTCATTACAAAATGAGTTCTAACTTAATTACAACCTTAAAACTTTGAGCCAGTTATTATATTTCTAGGTCAAAACGTTTATTGCTAACTAAGCCCTCGTTCCCACGAGTGATTTTTCCCGCGACGTTCTATTAGCGCGCACTGGATTTTCAACTCTCGTTGTTGCGCTGAGCATAGAGAATCCAACAGTACTTACGGTCCAGCGCGATAAAAAAATACGCTGTTGTACTTTCAACTCTCGGCGCTAAGCAGGGCGTTGAAAATCCAGTGCGCGATAAAAAATTCGCCCGTAATGGGTATGAGGGCTAAGTATACAAATAATCAGTAAGTAATAGTTTTATGTAATTTTTTAGCGTGCATTACACAGTATTTTGAACTTTATTCCGATAAATGTAAAGTATACAATTGACAGGGTTAAGCATCGGCTTTTATAACAACCTTTAATTTTGTTCAATAATAGCTCAATGGTTTCAACCTGGCTGTTCTATAAACCTTGTTTTGTAACAAGGCCGTTTAAGAGACAGATCATAATCTCAGATGTTTTTCTCAGATCCGAATGATATCCGCCTCCCGTCTCGAAGCCTGGCTGCACTCCGGCAAACTATGGCGATGTGCGCAGGAGTTGCTAGCCTACGTTTGCTGCAACTGTGACGCATGCGGGCCCACGGCCGCAAGAGACCATGAAGTTCTAGCACAGCTGGCTCGCATGCGGCTCAAGACCAAGCCGCTGCAGGCCGCATACCAAGCCTGTTTAAGGTAAGAGGTCATTGAGTGTTAAGCAAGCTAGGTTCGTATCATGGTTTGTATTTGTAGGGTAGTTTAAACGCCGGGAAGGTCGACAGTAATAGTTGCATCGCGCATGGTTCAAAATCGATTGGCACTTCACTTGATATCCGACTTTTTGTACAATATTAGGCAGTCCTGATAAGAGCGCATTTGTAATCTGAAATGATTCATCCTGATGGCTGAGTCCATCATCAGGGCATTTTATTCCAACCACTTTTCATCAATATCCATACAAACTTCCGTTTCTTCTTCCAGAGAGATGGTATCAGACAGCCCGCCACTCCTGCGCAGCGTGGTGACGCACACGATCTATAACGAGCTGTCCAACGTGCGCTCGCCCAACAACATGGCCGTCTTGGCCGCACTCATACAGGCTCAGCCACAGCAAGTCCCGGCTGCCATGGCAGACACGTATCAGGTATACTGAGTACTCATCATCAATATTTAATCGAAGTACATCCTCCATCTTCCCAAAGCATCGCTATAACGACTGAAAAAACACGGTCTTCTTACAGCACAAGTAAAGGAAAAATCCTAAAATAACGATTTTCGTTCTCTCGGTGTCTGGTACTCGGTGATGGAGTGTCGCGAATGTGAAACACTCGATGGGAGTGACAGACGCTCGGTGTCGTAATGTACGTTCTCGTTGCTTACCCTATCTAGTTTGTTTTAAATAAGCTCAAGAACTCTCGTGATAATTCGTGTTTCGCATTTATGTCCTCCCAAATGCGGCTACCACTAATACAATGTGTGACAGGAGCTGGTACTCCGGCCGGAGGACTACCTGCGGCCCCTGCGCGCCCTGACGCGCGAGGTGCTGCGCGCGGCGCGGGCCGATGCGCAGGCGCTGCTGCCGCTGGCGCGTGCGCTGGCGCAGCCGCCGCCGCACGAGCCGCCGCAAGAGGTGACACTCCATTTATTATGCTATTTCAAATATTTTGCGGCCGCCGAGGCGTCTCTGTGCTCTTTGCATTTAATGTGCAAAACTATTAATCCTTACTCACACAGTTTTTTTTTTATCCTTTTATGCCAGCATTGGCACAGAAAAGCCGTAATTTAAACACCTAGGCCCCATAATTTGACTCCTCTATCTTTGTCCAGGTCCGAGAGCGCGCCTTCTCATCCCTAGCAGACCTGTTCTGCTGCTGCTGCCTCGTGACAGCGTCGCACAGCAAGCACCTGCCGGAGTACAAGCAGCAGGTGTGCGTCATCCAGGCGGCGGCGCTGGGCTGGCTGTTGGACACGGCCATGCCCATCTACAGGCCCAGTCGGCACGACTACCTGCTGGCGCTCAACAAGGTACGGAAGAAAGAAGAAGAAGAAACCCGTAACAAAATAACGTACAGACGCCAGCACATCAACCTACCCGAAACTGTCAAATTTTCCCAATCAACGTTGGACCTGGACCTTATGCTTTAGCGATAAAGTTGAAAATCTATCAAAGAAATTTGACAGATTGTAGTAACTTGATGTGCTGGCGTCTGTACAAGAAAAAAAGAAGTGACATTTTCATCATAATCCACCCAAAGGACGTCCACTCCTTCTAGGTCACAACGTTCGGACATAATATGCTTCCCACATCTAACTGCGTCCCAAAATGAGCCACGAATTTTTCTGGTTTAGATCAGTAGGAAATTCTCAAAATAATAAAAAACATAAGCTTTGCTGTCAAAATACTTGCGGATCACCAACCTAAGCTATACGCCAGATTTCATATCAAATTCCATTATATCATTTTCGAGGTAGATATACTGTTTCTTAATACTTCAATGTCTTTTCAGCCCCCAAAAAGCACAATTGCAACAGCTCCGTTTAATTCCATGTTCCGTACAGGTGATGTTCGTGGAACCGGCAGAGTCCTACAGCAAGGCTGACAATTGGCCGCCGGAGTCTGAACGCGCGGTCACCTACCGTCTGTGCTGCGAAGCTCCCTTACCCCAGAACACGCTACTAAGGGTCATCTTCATAGGCCTCTCGAAGGTAAGCCAAGTGAGTGAAGAACAAAGATATATGCCTGTCTCTGTCACTCTGCAATGTTATAACTAAGGCACACTTTTTCTTCACTGGTCTTTCTGGTATGTTAATTTCCTTTTTCAAACTGATGTGTTAACTTTTCAATAATTACTAATGACGGGTTGTGGGTCATACAGGAGAAATCCTAGAATCTTATTCTAGGATTTTTTTCGCGACTTGATCGCGAGTTCTACTGAATAATATCGGTAAAGCCGATATCAGACGGTTCACTTTTGCTTTCATTCGGCATCTTTTACTCTATGTGAAACGACAGAATACATATTGAATCAAAAGTGAAAAATTAATTTATCAGTGAACCAATCCAACGATGTTGGATTGCTGCACTCGGCATCTTTCACTCGCCTACAGAATAACGAAAAATTAAATGCAAGGAGCAGATGAACCATTGTCGGTGTCGTGTCCGTGGAATGAAACAAAAATAAACCTTCACTCAAGTAAAGCGTCTGATATCGGCCATAAGGATACATTATGTTTTCGGCATAAATATCCATTTTTTTTTTTTATTGGCGTTTTCGGCCGTGCCGAAAAAGTTCTGAAATCGGAAATTAATGCTTACGATCAATTTTTGCATAGAAAACTGTTTTTTTTTTTTTCGCATAAAATATCTGGTTATTGAAATGAATAATTATATGTCTTTGAGAAAATGTTCTTGTTTAAGTTTAAATGGTTAATTTAGATGATAAAAAGATTGAAGACCCTTTTTTTTTTTTTTTTAAGGATGGGAAATCATCCAATGACCCCTCCCGCTCTGGGTGGAGCGGAAGGGAGTGTCAGACTCTTACTGACTAAAACCCATCCGTGTTCCTTCCTTAGCCCTTTATGTTCCGGGGCAGCGGTAACCCTTTCGGACAATCCCGCTGCCCCGGCAGGCTTCGGCCCTAACGGGCCCCTCCGTGTCTGCTGACAGCTCTTTGAGGCGCGCGTGGAACACATACGCGCCGTCCGGCACGGGCCTGGTCCTGATCGGACGGCGAGCTACCCATTACTCGCCGTCCGCAGGCCCGCGCCTACGGTGGCCGGGAGTCGTCACGCGGCTCCCGACGCCCGGGGCGTCTACCGCGGCGGCTGGGACGGGCGGCCCTCTCGGCTCTCTCCCTCGCCCATCCCGCCACCTCCTTCGCTAGCATGACTGCTTCGCAGAAGGAGGTGACTGCCTCCCACTCCCTCTCGCTCCGGACCATGGTTTGAACCAGGGCCGGGCGCGAGAGGTCGCCGCTGCTGCCGATCGCCTCTACGAGGACACGGCGGTGCTCTGCCCAAGCGGGGCAGGCCTCCACCGTATGCTCCACCGTGTCCTCTGGGCGATCCTCGCAGTGGTGACACCCGGGCGTTTCCTCCCGCCTGATGATGTGCAGGAACCTCCCGAAACATTCGTGTCCGGTGAGGACCTGCGTCAGGCGGTAGGTGAGGAAGATTGAAGACCCTGCATCTGTTTTACGTTACACCAAACAAAAACCTATCGATATTCGTTTTCGGCCAAAAATATCCTTTTTTGGTCGGTTTATGCTAACAATACACTTGATTGGTGTCTGATATGTTGCTCAACAGATAAAATGAGATTTGACAAAAAAAACACGGATCAGAAGCTAAAACTATTCTACTTTTTGAACACACTAGGGCCTTTCTTAACCAGCACTCCTTACACACTTCATCACATTCCTCACAGGACATCCCAGTCTCGCCAGCGGAAGTGTTCGAGCTGGTAGAACAGCTGGTCCGCCGCGCATGCGCTCTGCCCGCTGAAGACAATCCCCTGCAGGTGGATAAGCTGGAGATTGCTGACTACATCTTTCAGCTGTGTCAGTTTAACCCGCCTGATAATATTACCCTGCCGGCTGGGTAAGTAAAAAAATTATTACTCCAAAATCTAAATATGGCTAAATTCACGGTTCGTGCTGCAGTCGCAATTTTTTTTTTCTTACTTATTTTTCTTACTGTCAACTGGCCCATTGCAGTGTAGAAACTAGTTTTCTCCAGATATAAAAAAACGTTCTTTTAAGGCCTGATTTTCCAATCGACATATTATAATTTTTATTTGTGGAATGAAATTGTCATCTGACAGATTTTGCATGGAGGAACTGTCAAAAATTCAAAATTATTCCTCGGTTAAAATTATCTGCTGTTGGAAAAATCAGGACTTAATCTGTTTAAATTATAATTGTTGTTAATATTGCTACCTCAGGTACAGCCCGCCCGCGCTGGCCATCACGTCGCTGTACTGGCGCGGCTGGCTGCTGCTGACCATGCTGGCAGCTCACAACCCGCAGCAGTTCGCCGAGCGCGCCGCCGCCATGTACCCCACGCTCAGGGCGCTCATTGAGATGTGTATCACCAAGTAAGTAGTCATTACCCGCAGAAAAAGGCCTTTGCAGATTGCAAAGACCTTTTTCTGCGGGCTGTTTCAAAAATCTGCAAAACACAACAAACATCGGTTAATCATTACTTATTTTAATTTTGAACCCAAGAAATATTCGTTTATTAAAATAAGTGTTATTTGAATCTTTTCAGTGGAACAATCCCTAGATTTTTTTATTGTACACGTACCGCCCGGTTCATTTATTAAATCTTCTAATTAATAAAAATATTAAATTACTTCACTGTCAGACAACGCACATCCTAAACCGCTAGGTCTATATGGATGAAATTTTGCAAAAATATTCCTGGCTAGAGAAGGATTTTTGAAAATTCATCCCCTTAAGGAGTTAAATAAATAAATAGGGGATGAAAGTTTGTATGGAAGGTCATTATTTAGGCCAATGGCAAATCCCATCGGCCACACGCTTTGTTTTATAATAAGTCTGATATTTGTTTCCCTAGCAAGCCGAGCATAGAATGGACGAACAGCTCATCCGCAGTTGAGGCCGAACGAGCGGAGACCGAGCGAGCTACCATCTTACAGCTGGAGACGCACCTCGCAGCTGCCAGCAACGCCAAGCTGCCCATCAGCGAACACTCCTCGAGGCTGCTCAGTCAGGTACACCAGTGCTAAGAAATAAAATACTAACTTCATGCACCTGCCATGTTATCTGTGCACTCTTGGTTGACTGGTAGAGAACGCCTAAGGCATTAAGTCCACTTTTGTACCTTTCTTGTGCACAAAGTTTAATAAATAAATAAAAAAAACTTTATAGCTTACAAGTATCCAAAAAAATATATTGTGCCATACTATCATCACCACTCTCTCTTTCAGCTAACAACCCTGGAACCTCTGGGTCCTGCTAGGAAACCGCCTCAAGCGATCATCGAGACTCTCCAAGCGATGAGCTCTCAGATGCGCTTGGGCAAGCTACTATGCCGCCAGCCTGCCTTACTGCTGGACCTGGTGGAGAGACACGGCACCAGGAGGGCCATGCCCTGGCTGCATCAGCTGCTAAGACATGACCAGTTAGAGCTCAGGTAGGAATAGATACAGTTAGCGTCCATATTTTATGGTGGGTGCACATATTAAGTGAAACGTAACATGAAACACAACAACAAGGCGAATTTGTCGTGAACATTGCAAATTGTTGGGATCATACTTTAACTATTCATAATATTTAAAACAAATGCTGTATAAAAAAAATAACTTGTGCTCCCAACACGAAAGCTGCACTAATAAACCGTTGGATTGGAGGTCGCGTACCGGGAACGGGAGGGGACGCGTACCGGGCACGCCCGTCTGGTCGGCCAGCAGTGGGCGTGCCACGCGCCGGTCGCACGTTAGTTCGGTACTGTGAGGTAGCGAAGCTCAGAGGAACCTCACATTATAATTTAAACAGCGATATCTTTTAATTTGAATGTATTGAGAGGAGGAACTTTTATATTGTCATCTTATTTCTAGCACTTTTCCTACTAAATAAAAATACCCAATAAAAATATTTGACGTCTACTTGAACTTTCAAATAGAACATGGTGTCAATTATGACCAGCCTGTACTATTAAAGGTAAGGCTATACAGATAGCCTCTACCTGTATATCCTCTCATGCGCATGTCCGTTCGTCGCTTAATAAAGTGAAGGCAAAATCTTATTGCATCGTATTCGGCTGCTTAAATACTAACCAGGATCTGAACCTCACGTTTTTCTCACACTTCCAAAGGACATCGAAAGGTAAGACATGCACGTCTACATGTACCTAATTAGTAATTAGGTAGGTAACTACCTACCTTATGTTTACATTTGTTATTCTTATTTATGTAACCCAAATGTACGTAGTTAGAATATTATTTATCTTTTTCATATCTCGGGACCATTGAGTCCCGATCCTTTGGAAGGCGTACGAGGGGCCGAAGCCAACTTGCAGAGGCCCCTTAGGAAATTTTAATAAAATGTGACACCAACCGACGATTATCCCTCTTCGCACTATGCAATTGCACCCAAGGATAACCCCTGGTTGGTGTAGGACTATTGCAGGATATGGAAAAATAAAAAGTTGGACTATGGGTTTGGGTGGCTAAAGTGGACTGGTTGCCAAGAACTATGGAAGAACTATGACCCCTGCCTGATCAATGTTTAATATATACACGAATAAAATGGCAGGGGGTGACTTGAACACTCAATAATGGGCCCCCGGAAACGGTCGCTAGCACATAGTGACGTAGCGACAAGGGGGCAACATGTCCTGAGGTGCTTATGAGGAGTGGAGAGGTATTCCACGGCTATCAGGACAATCCCGGAAGTACGGTCAAGATCCCTACCAGCATCTTACTGGAATACTTCCTTCTTTTGGTCTTGCGAATCTCCACTCAAGCCAGCCAATAAAGGCAAGAATGAGGTGGGAGCTCTGTTCCTCGTCATTGTTTACTCCAGCCGGCCAATAAATTCAAGCCAGTGGTGAGGTACAAGACTTCTCCCGGGAGATAGGGTCCGTGGGGTCGCTACTGCCCAACAGCTCGCCACATGCTGCCCTGCGGATTTCTGTATCTCTCTTGGTCTGGCTCCTCACCTTAGACCCGTTCCGACAAAGTAAACTCTTCCGGCACGAGCCTAGTTTGGAGCGCGCAAGCCCCACCACG
This sequence comes from Gortyna flavago, assembly GCA_963669345.1. Lineage (NCBI taxonomy): Eukaryota > Metazoa > Arthropoda > Insecta > Lepidoptera > Noctuidae > Gortyna > Gortyna flavago. Next base: position 16,880,380 of record OY770142.1, read on the forward strand.
ACGTCAACGTAGAGATACGGCTTATTTATTATTATTATAGTATAGTTAGGTATACTTACTTACGTAGGTCTTAGGTTTAGCTTTGATAATATACATACTTATCAGGTAGGTAGGAAAGTACCTATTTAAATTTGCAAGTAGTCATTAGCAAGTATTTTTGTTTTGGTGGGTAGGTACCTACCATGGATTAACTTTAACTAAATATTTTGATTATGTAGACAACACTTACGCGTTGGAATGGGCAACTATCTTCATATTTTTCTGACCGACCGACTTCTTGACAATTGAAAAGTGCATATAAATGGTGTAATTGAAATAAATGCTTTGAGTTTGAATTTGACAGGGACTCAGTTTTTTATTTGCTAATTACGTAGGTACTTTAAAGTAGTAAATAGATCAAGAGCTGAAGCAATATTTTTGTAAGGTTTTCGTTTCGTTCGATTTGCAGGGTGACATTATATGAAAGTGAAAAAACTGTCGATAGACTACTCATAAGTACAATAAAAGTATACAAAGGTATGTACTGTATTTTATTTTTCTTTGCGGACAGCCCTAGTACTCGGTTAAGCGGCGTAGGTATGTTGCGGACGAGAAAGGACACAGTAACAACTCTCAAACGCGGCTATTAAGTGCAATTTTTTGATTAGCTTACTCGTTGGCGGGAAGTGATTTTGCAGGCTATTATAAAAGCGGCTTTCTTCAAGATCAAAGGAGTCTGCCTTCTGTACTAAGTACTATTATTAGTTATTCTGTGGCACAGGGCAGATCAACTTATTATTATTATTTGGTTAGACACACTAGCAGATAATAATAGCTGATGCGTGTGTAACAAATAGCTTTGAGATATTTAATCTGTCCAGTCGATTCTTGAAGCAGTTCAGTGTGGGAGCCGTCACAATATTTTCCGGGACAACTAGACAACTCGGTTAGACAAGATTGTTTTAAAGTGAAAACTTCTTTAGGCGCGTTGAGCATATTTTGTGATGGGAAAAAACCATTGAACTCGCGGCACTGTTACCGTAACCGACACCGCTTCGGATGTGTTCGGCTCTCCTCGGGATGTACTCGGTTTTAATGTATATCCGATATGTCAGTGAGTGATGGCAAAGTATTCTGTTTGTGTTTTGTTTTTACTTCTATCGGCACTCCCGGAGTGCCACTGTTTTTAGGGTTCCGTACCAAGATGGTAAAACGGAACCCTTATGGTGAGACTGTCTGTCTGTCACAGCTGGATATCTCAAGAACTACTAATGCTATCAACTCGACATTTGGAATAGTTTTAGATGACGTTTGCCCAACTATTTTGCAAATAAGGAAGAAAAAAAATGTATATTTTTTGCAACAGGGACTGAAAACCGGGGTCTGAAAATTTTTAAGTGGGGCTACTAGGGCATGTTGCGTATCATATGAAAGAGCGCAGTTTGCACATTCTTAAACATTTTTTTCTTTTTTTTACTCCGCATAGTTTAAAAAAAAATCTTTAAAAAAATACCGTCGTCGCCCCCCCCCCCCCCCTTATCTCCGAAGTTTGCAAAGAGAAAAATCTGAAAATACTCTATGTGATAGAAGTTTATGTAAAGATTACAGGAAAAATGAAACGAAGTCTCTAAATAGCACACTTTTCCAGAAATCATCAACAAATGTTACATTACTTCCACTATCGGTCAAGAGATGGCGCTGACATAAAACTGAAATATTCTACACCGCAGTGCACAGTGCTAAGATTCTCTGGCGAATATAGCCCTCGCTGATGAAAAATTAAAAACATGATGGTACGAAACCCTCGGTGCGCGAGTCCGTCGCGCTCTTGACCGGTTTTTATTTTAATGAATTTACCCATAGCTTTAGGGAACTTTAACTTGATAGTAAAAGTTGCAAAAAATCACTTCACACTATAGATTTCAGACTAGTCGAGATTAGTCCGGAACTAGTCGGGAATAGTCGGAAAACTAGTCAGCAACTAGCTGAGTCTAGTTCGAAACTCTAAAGTCCAAAAGTTAAATATGTGATAAAAGTTTGTCATCTTTGTCGATGGGAAACCCCTTCGACGGGGCTTGTAAATAATCTTCTATTTTGTCGTAGCGTGCTCCCCGTGCAGTGCCTGTGCGAGTTCCTGTCGGCGGGCTGCGCGGGCGGCGCGGGCGGCGCGGGCGGCGCGGGCGGCGAGGTGGGCAAGGCGGGCGAGCTGTGCGCGCACCTGCGCCGCACCGTGGCGGAGTCGCCGGAGGGCGCGCGCGCGGTGCTGCACTACTACATGCAGCGCCTGGCGCACACCCACGCGCCCACCAGGGCTAGTGCCAGCAGGGTAAGTGATTGGTGAATGTAAGCCCTCGTAGCCACACCCGCCCGATTTTATCGCGCACTGGATTTTTGACGCACTGCTTAGCCCCGAGAGTTGAAAATGCAACCGTGTGTATTTTTGACGCGCTGGGATGCGCTCTGATGGATTGTCAATGATCGGCTCAACACCGAAAGTTGAAAATCCATTGCGCGATAACATAATCGCCCATGCGTAACTGGGCTAACTCCTTGCTCTGTGTTTTCTGATAGCTTCATAGTTCTTTCCCAGGACCCTTACACCCGGTTTCTAAAAGGCTAATCAACACAAACTCATGTCAAGTGATTTGATTGGCTGTGGTTATCTGAGCTAGCCAATCACAGTTAGGAAATCAGTTAGTCATAGAGTCATAAAATGATTTGAAAATCTGTCAGCAAAAGAAAAAAAAAAAAACAACCGACTTCCAAAAAAAACTACAAAGTGATAAATAACTTTTATTTCGGAAGTCGGTGTCGTTGGTTCTGCATTTTCGTTTATTGACACCGACTTCCGAAATAAAAGTTATTTATCACTTTGTAGTTTTTTTTGGAAGTCGGTTGTTTTTTTTTTTTTTAAAGTTTTTATTTTTCACTTTTTAGTGAGAGAGTTTGTAATTTATCTAAGTTACAATAGCCTAACGTCAACTGCTCATCACCTTTTACAAAATATTGCTTTTCCCGATGCTGGGACGTTAATTTTTGAGGAGTTCTCCTGGTAAGAACCTGAAGAACTCCACTCCACCACCACACGCATTGTGACGAGCATAAATTGCTTAGCAACCATATTAAAGTAATCGAATCGCAACCCGTGAAATATTTATCATTGATTAGTTCCGATGGCCGTCTGTTTTCTTCATCATCAGCTCCACTTTACCAAATGATGATTTCCGAGAGCAAATGCCCAGGTACTCTAAAAAATATCCAAATCGCTATAGGTTTGCCAATAAAATTTGAGGGTTTCCCTCGATTTCCATGGGATCCTCTCATCAGATTCCAACTTGCTGACAATGGGACCACCTTGGGAGTATACCCTTCAAGTTACTCTAAAAAATATCCAAATCGCTATATGTTTGCCAAAAAAAGTTGAGGGTTTCCCTCGATTTCCATGGGATCCTCTCATCAGATTCCAACTTGCTGACAATGGGACCACCTTGGGAGTATACCCTTTCAAACAAAAAAATAATTTTCGAAATCGATCCACAAATGACGGAGAAATCGGTGAACATAAAAAAAAAAAAAAAAAAAAAAAAAACATACATAAAGTCGAACATATAACCTCCTCCTTTTTGGAAGTCGGTTAAAAATACACTTTTTTTTTTTTTGCATATTTTTGTTTCACTACTATCTTTATTGGTAAATAAATATACCTTTTTAGTCTTTCGGTCTTTCTGATGTTAGAGGTTATCCTTTGAAGCAGCAAGTAAAAAGTGAGTAACTTCCAAACGAGTGTTCACCTTCGTCAACCGCATCTTCATTTATTGGTGAGATAGTGTTCAAACGCTTCGCTTACACTATAAAGCTATGGTTTCCTAAGATTGCTGTGGCCGCCACATAGCGTCCGTAATTCACTGTCCCATGTAGTCACTGAAACATTGTTTATGAAAGTATTATATTCTACTAACAGCACCCCGCGGTTTCACCCGCATAAGTTTCGATCCTGTGGGAATATCGGCATAAAAACTATCCTACGTCCTTTCCCGGGACTCAAACTATCTCTATACCAAATTTCATCTAAATCAGTTCAGCGGTTTAAGCGTGAAGAGGTAACAGACAGATACACTTTCGCATTTACAATATTAGTATGGATTTTTCTCTATGGCTTTGGTGACTTGTGAAAGTAAATTGGTGTGTTTCGCTAGAAAGCGTTTTTTGACACCGCAAAGGCAAACCCCGCTGGCCTCATTTTGACAGCTGTCACTGCGGCCGTTATGTGGCGGCCGCCGCTATAGTGGACAAGCCGTAGCTGCGCAGTATATGTGGACAAAGACGCACACTGTACAGAGTAAAACGGCGGTTGTAGTGAATTATTTAGGCTTCTCTAGAGCTTTCTTCCTTGGTGTTATTATGATTTTCATTTTACAGGGTCTGAAACTGGTACTGCAACCGGAGGATACAACTGAGACCGATTACAACGCTGAAGTGAGCCCCGAGTGAGTGTTCAACATTATTTTATTCATCGTCACCATGCGTGGCATCCTTTTCGTTACTCACATGTCCATCTAGTTTTCCTAGGAATCAGGCTAGATGAGAAATTAAATCGATGTAAATTACAACGGGGGCCTCATATTTCATCTCTTGCGGGGTGGCTAAGCTCAGCGCCAACAGCATTCTGTATATGAGAGCAAGCAGGCTTGATTGTGCGTTTGTGAACCACTTCTGCAAGGTTTCGGCTGGGCCTGTCACCTTGCTGCAGTGATATCACAATCTGTTTTCTGTTTTTGGTTTTGTTTTTGTCATTGTAAGTTTATTAACATAGTTTGTAAGTATATTGTTACTAACACTATGAGTCTTGTTGCTCGAAATAAATGATTATTATTATTAAGCTCTACAGCTTATGCTGTTACCAAGATAAATTAACAGATGTAGAAACCGCGCTTGTGGTCTATTTTAGGCACTTTCAAAGAGTGTTGGCATATTGAAGGGTGTAGTACAGACTACCGACCATCAAACTGAATAACTTTCTCCATGAGACAACATCGTTAACGTGAAAAAATAATCAGCCGTCCCCATACATTCGGGTCGAGAAGGTATTAAAGTTTTGTATGGGACAGTTGAGATGAAACAGTTTTAAATAGGAATGAGTAATAAGAGACGCAGAAGACTAGAAAGAGAGGGAAGATAACGACTTATTAAACGTTGTCTAATACCCAATTCATAAGTCCTAGGCCTAAAAACGCGCCTTTTACTCTATCTTTAAGATGGTTCGTAGTTCGTAAGCTGTATATCTCAAGCTGGTCCTCGGTGAATCTTGTGTAGGATTCTTTTAGACAGAATGTAAAAGATATTTTGTGCTAGTATAAATTGACTTAAAACTAATATTTTAAGAAATATTCGCAAAATACTTTTTTTATGGACCTTTGACAGCATTGCTTTTTTTTGTCACAAATCGCTATGTACTTTACACACAGTATTTATCATGCCTGAATAAAGATAATCCTGGTAAAAATTCTTCATTGATTTTTTTTCGCGAAAACAAGAATATATCTGCACATCTTAACACATATTTCTCTTGTAGGGAGTGGCTGGGCCTCCTGTGGGACCTGCCGCACTGGGAGACAGTCCGCGAGGAGGTGGTGTTGCGCATCCGCGGCGCCTGCATGGTGGAGTGTGTGCCGAGCCACTTGGCCGCCTACATCGCCTTCCTGCACAAGTACACCGAGCTCACGCCGCTCAGCGACCACACCGAGCTGACGCTGGTGAGTCTGACGGCTCTGTCGTTCCGAGTACCTGTGTGTCTGTCTGTGGCATCGGAGCTCCCAAGCGGGTGCTCCCGTTTCAATGCGTTTTTTTTTTTTATTAGACGGTTAGTTTAATCGGTGTGGTTCTTAGCTGTTTTATGAAAATCTGTTCAGCAATTTTGAACATAATCAGGTCTTTTCTGATTGGTGTAGAAATCTCGGCCACACAATATAGTCATTTATTTCTCTAACTCGTCCGTCGACTTGTTTGGTATAGTATAGTATTTTGTTAACACTGCTAACTCTGATCTGATGCTGCAGCCCGGAATGAACAACTCCTCAACAACTTACAGCAGACGTGTCGTGTTTAGGCTCAATCAATCGCAACCGGCGTCCGTGTATGACCAGAGAGGCAATTCTCGTAATTTTAAGAACGTTCACAGTCTGGTCTCAGTCTCAATCTTTTCAAAAATAACTATAATATCCCTACATTTTGAAGGTTTTTGACATTTGTTTGTCACCGAGATGAGACTGCGATTAGATTTTGAACGTTTTAAATTACGAGAATAATATTAAGCCTTTTGATGTATGAACCTAAACGGGCAAAAAGAGTATGTAAGGATCGTAGCAGCTGGCCCATTGGTACCAGCCGCGACCTACGAGTTGCAGGTCGTGGCGACGAACCCAGGCAGTCGCTTTACTTTGTCAATAATTTTATCACAACTACTCTCAAAACAGTGAAGGAATACATCGTGAGGAAACCGGCATGTCCTAGAACCAAAAAATCTAAAACATGTGACATCTACCAAACCCCACTTGGCTCGCGTGGTAGATTATATATAGCCCACTCCCTCTCAAAGAGAAAAGGCCTGTGTCCCAGCAGTGGGAACATTATACGCTGATTATGCTTAGTACTTTTTATAATAACGTTTCATTTCTATTCCCAGGATATGTGTCAAGTGATAATGGAGCGGTCGCTAATGATGGGCAACGTGGTGGGCACGGGCGACCGCTCGGACGAGCTGCACGAGCCGCAGCGCGCGCAGCACCGCGCGCTCTACGCGCTCACCAAGATACTGTACGACCATATGCAGAAGGTCAGGCTTCTCTCAATGCTACATATTATACTAACAATTATTTATTTATTTGCTTAGACAACAATGATCCATGGGCTGGCTAGTTAGGTACAAAAAACTTATAAGCTATGTTAATGTCTTACAATGTCTCAATGAAAACTACAGTGCGACCGACGAGAGAATTCAATCTTGATACCTGTCAGTTTCATACTAACGACGCATGCGTTAGTCAGGAACGCATTTGTTCCTCACGAACGGCTGGACTGTAACAATGTTAATAGTAGTGTAGCGTTGATAAAAAAAACACAAATGTGTGACAGATGACAATTTACGCACGAACGCGGAACGTGAACATCTTTTGAAGCGGTAGCATAACTTTCGATTTAAATAATGTGTGACTTTTACGCAATTACCCCACTGGTTTGCTGTTACAACAAAGCTAGCGTAGCGCTGTCAGCTACTACGGCGTTGTACTTGTCAGCCACGGCGTAGCTCTGATATAAGCTACGACGTAGCACTTACTTCAACTATGCTACGACGTAGTACTTACTTCAGCTACGACGTAGCACTTACTTCAGCTATGCTACGACGTAGTACTTACTTCAGCTACGACGTAGTACTTACTTCAGCTATGCTACTACGTAGTACTTACTTCAGCTACGACGTAGTACTTACCTCAGCTATGCTACGACGCAGTACTTACTTCAGCTACGACGTAGTACTTGCTTCAGCTACGACGTAGTACTTACTTCAGCTATGCTACGACGTAGTACTTACTTCAGCTACGACGTAGTACTTACTTCAGCTACGACGTAGTACTTACTTCAGCTACGACGTAGCACTTACTTCAGCTATGCTACGACGTAGTACTTACTTCAGCTATGACGTAGTACTTACTTCAGCTACGACGTAGTACTTACTTCAGCTACGACGTAGTACTTACTTCAGCTACGACGTAGCACTTAATTCAGCTATGCTACGACGTAGTACTTACTTCAGCTACGACGTAGTACTTACTTCAGCTACGACGTAGTACTTACTTCAGCTATGCTACGACGTTGTACTTACTTCAGCTACGACGTAGTACTTATTTCAGCTACAGCTTGTCACATACGTCAGCTAGCGTCGGCGTAGCGCTGACATCAGCTGCGTTAAGTCAGCTACGGCGTAGCTCTTACGCCACCTACGACTTAGGATCGACACCAGCTCCGCTCGGTTGTTGCACCACTTTTTCTTCCCAGCTAAAGCACTAAGAAGTGGCGACATGGGCTGGCGTTTTTAGGGGATTGACGTAATTCAGATGTTCAAAAAGTGCTGACTTTCACTCTAATTTGTTTATATGACTTTTGATTTTGCTTATATCGAGTCGGTAGCCATAGGCCTCCGTGTTGTTAGAACTTAAACTCAAAGTATTTATTTCAATTAAACCATTTACAGGCACTTTAGAATTGTCAAGGAGTCGGTCAGTCAGAAATATGGAGCTAGTTGCACATTACAAAGCGTAGTAGGTTCCTGTGGAGAAACACACACATGTTACAAAATATTAGTTGGATTATGATGACTCACCGCCCGCAGGTCCGCTCGCGGCCGCCCGGCGAGCTGGAGGCTGCGCTGAGCAGCGCGTGGGGCTTCGGCGAGCGCGTGCAGCTGCAGTGGCCCAGCGGCCGCTCCGCGCGCCTGCACCTCATGCTGGCGCACGCCTACATCAAGCTGCTGTGTGTCGGACCTTCCATCTGTGAGTACTAACATTACTTCGGCGAGCGCGTGCAGCTGCAGTGGCCCAGCGGCCGCTCCGCGCGCCTGCACCTCATGCTGGCGCACGCCTACATCAAGCTGCTGTGTGTCGGACCTTCCATCTGTGAGTACTAACATTACTTCGGCGAGCGCGTGCAGCTGCAGTGGCCCAGCGGCCGCTCCGCGCGCCTGCACCTCATGCTGGCGCACGCCTACATCAAGCTGCTGTGTGTCGGACCTTCCATCTGTGAGTACTAACATTACTTCGGCGAGCGCGTGCAGCTGCAGTGGCCCAGCGGCCGCTCCGCGCGCCTGCACCTCATGCTGGCGCACGCCTACATCAAGCTGCTGTGTGTCGGACCTTCCATCTGTGAGTACTAACATTACTTCGGCGAGCGCGTGCAGCTGCAGTGGCCCAGCGGCCGCTCCGCGCGCCTGCACCTCATGCTGGCGCACGCCTACATCAAGCTGCTGTGTGTCGGACCTTCCATCTGTGAGTACTAACATTACTTCGGCGAGCGCGTGCAGCTGCAGTGGCCCAGCGGCCGCTCCGCGCGCCTGCACCTCATGCTGGCGCACGCCTACATCAAGCTGCTGTGTGTCGGACCTTCCATCTGTGAGTACTAACATTACTTCGGCGAGCGCGTGCAGCTGCAGTGGCCCAGCGGCCGCTCCGCGCGCCTGCACCTCATGCTGGCGCACGCCTACATCAAGCTGCTGTGTGTCGGACCTTCCATCTGTGAGTACTAACATTACTTCGGCGAGCGCGTGCAGCTGCAGTGGCCCAGCGGCCGCTCCGCGCGCCTGCACCTCATGCTGGCGCACGCCTACATCAAGCTTTTGATTGCGTTGACTTAGAAGTTTGGTTTTTTGCTTCAAGGGATTGCAACCCTGAGTATTTGATATTAATTTCAACTTGATAAATCCACTCGTTCCTGAGAAAAAAGGTCTTGACAGACGAAAAAGGTTCCGTTTTTCCTTTTGAGGTACGGAACTCTTAATATTGAAAACATGTGACACTGGGCTCACGTCATAGATTACAGCCCACTCCCTCTCACAGAGAGCGAGGCCTGTGTCCCAGCAGTGGGAACATTATAGGCTGATTATGGTTATGCATTTCACAGACGACACAAACCAAGAGATGTACTCCTGGCTGACGTCAGTGTGGGTAGGCAGCGATGCTCCACAAGCGTACCACTTAGAGACAGAAGAGGAGATATGTCTGCTGCCCGACTGGCTGCGCCTGAACATGGTGCGCTGTGCCCGCTCGCCACTGCTGGAGGCGGGCATGAGGGGCATGCCCGCGCCCAAGCTGGCCATCTTTATTCAGACGTTTGGGATGCCTGTAAACGCTATGAGGTGAGTGAGGAGGCAAGACAGTAGTGTATCTTCGTTTAGTGTCTACAAGTAATTGGTGTAAGGCTGATTCAATCATGCATAGACTGCGCCTGCACATGGTGCGATCTGCCCGCTCGCCACCGCTTGAAGTGGGCTTGACAGGCCCAAGCTAGCCATCTTTGTACAGACATTCGGGATGCCTGTGCCCGCTAGCAGGTGACTGACGCACAGAAGAGGGTGTGGCGCAGTCTCGTAGGTAGTGTCTACAAGTAATTGCTGTGAGGCTGATTTGCTTTAGCATAATAATTTCTTGTAATAAGTTGGTGATAGTTTTCTACAGGAAAACAGAGAATGTGTTTTATTTAATTTAGCATACAGATTTGTGTCAGTAAATGGTACGGTTTGGACACAGGCGTCTCACAAACTTCAAACTGTCCGCAGTTGGTGTAAATAGTTTAGATTGTTCCAGCTGTGGATCGCATTAGCATCCAGCATTGGGGTGTATTTTTTACTTTGTATGTGTTGTGACCACGTATTCATACAGGACAGCAGTGTCTTGTGAGGATAAGAATTTTGAGCCACAAAAGGCATGAATGAAAGGTAATTGTATAAAGTTGAGATGAGAATGCTAAGAGGACGAGTGATGTTATGCAAGTGCATAGAGTAAAAACTGAAAAGTTGTATGGAAATCGGTTGCCATGGCATTGGTATGTGATGCGGAGGAACGAGGAAAATGTCGTGGGGCGAAAGTTTAGAGTATGAATGTGGATGAATATTAGAGTAGGGGAAAAGCAAAGAAACGATGGATGGACTGTCTGAACGATGATATGGCTAGAAAGAGAATTATCGATATGGTTAGAAAGGGGACTACTGAGATGACGACTAATAGAGAGGTAGGGGATTAGGGTAGGAGACTGTGATGTATGACCACACATAACTCGTTACAGAGTCTTCTTTGGCTTTTTAGTGGCGAAAGCATATTATAATATTAAGGAGTTCCTAATAGAGAAAGTGTTTTTAAGCTAGTGCATAATTAAGTATAATTAATAATAATATTTTGAAATTGTATTTAGTTATAAGCTGTTATATTTTTATTTAAATCTTTTGCATGCCTACGTGGTAAAATATGGCTGTACTGTTATATGTTATTTGTCATCGTTTGAGGTACTTAGGTACCCATATTTGCAAAATAAAGTGATCTTTATCTTTATCTTCATATACCGAATGATTTTTTTTACCGTTTCGAAATTTTTAGAGGTGTTCTACACATGAATATGAACAACTTTCATTATGGGACCAACTCTGAAATGATGATTTGTTTTTTGTGATTTCAAAGTTGGTCCAGTTCGTATCGGCACGCGTGCGAATCAGACGTGTTTTTAATAAACTAATTGCTTGTAATTTCAATTTCGAGAATTCGTGTTGTTTACGCGCTAAGCTACGCAGGTGGCCAACTGCCGGCGCGAGCGCGGGTGAGTGGGGCGCGTGCGCCAGATGTTGTTTACTTGCAATGAAGCAAAATGAATTAAACGATATTACATTGGAGAATGATAACCAAAACTTGATTGAGATGAATGAAACTGAAGATTTACCGATTACTGGTCAAAAAAGAAGTATTATAGAAGAAGAATCTGATGAAGAATGGAATGTAGTAAATAATAAAGGAAAAGGTAAAAAATCTCGTTTGAATAGTCCGGATAAGGAAATACCGAAACTAGAAGTTACGATATCTTGCAGTGATAAACTTCCGAAATCTTTTGCCTTGGCTAAATTGTTAAAAGCAAATGAAATTAATAATATAGTCCACGTTAAATATATGAGTCCGTTTAGAGTTCGAATACAATTTCAGGATGAATCGAATATGGATAAGCTATGTTTATGTGAAGACTTTATTGCCAAGAGGTGGAGATTTAACAAAGCTATGGAAGTAAGTTATTCTTACGGCGTTATAAAGGATGTTGAGTTAGAACTGGAAGAAAAAGAGATACTGAGTAGTTTATTTTGTCAAGAAAATATTGAGATTATATCTGTGAAGCGATTAGATCGTCGTAATAGGGAAGGAGACTGGTCGCCTTGTGAAGTAGTGAAAATATGTTTTAAAGGAAATTCTTTGCCTCCATACGTTTATACCGATGGTTTGAGGATAAAAGTCGAACCTTATATATATCCGGTTTCACAGTGTTCACGGTGCTGGAAACTGGGTCACAGATTTAGGACTTGTCCTTCCAATAAAATAATATGTCCTAAGTGTGGCGGAGATCATGCAAACTGTGAAACTAAAATTTTTAAATGCATAAACTGCTCAGGCAACCATATGGCCCTCTCTAAAACGTGTCCTTTGTACTTAAAAGAACGTAGAATACGTGAAATCATGGCTGAATTCAATTGTTCATACAAGAGGGCTTTAACCGCTTACGTCCCACCTTCTCCTCATGTGGATGGTCAAGCTAAACAGATAGAAGTAAATAATCCAACTGTGTATGTTTCTTCACTTGAGAATACTCCCACATTTGCAGAAGTCGTTAGGGTTGAGGCAGAGGTTCATGTCGAAGAAGCATCTAGCTCTCCTAACCTATACAATAAAACACCATTGAACAAGAAGAAGTCCTTAAAAAAGAAGCAAAATCTATCCGAGTTTCTATTAGAATGGCAGTCAAGTTTGGCAGAGGAACCGCGAACCGACGAAGATTACGTGTACGAACAAAGTGATAGCAAAAAAACAAAAGGTAACACTGAACACAACACAACCTGCAACGAATTACTATTGCGAATAAAAGAAGTTATTTACCTTAAAAACTGTTCATGGTATAGTAAAATTAAAAACATTCTTAAACTTTGTATCGAGTGGTTTATACTATTGGTGGTTGACAAAATATCGGAATCTAGGTTGTTGCAAATGGTTATTCATTTCTTTAATGGATAACACTGAAAATATAAAATTGAATATAATACAGTGGAATGCCCGGAGTCTTAAACCTAAGTTAGCAGCTTTTTCTCAGTTACTTAACCAAAATAAAATACATATAGCTGCTATTTCGGAAACGTGGCTAGATCCGGACAGTCATCTTAAAATAAATAATTATAATATATTTCGGAAAGACAGGGATGACTCTTATGGGGGTGTGGCTATTGTCACTCATAAATCTATAAAAACTCAGGTAGGAAACTTTCAGATGTTTATGGGATTCGAAGTCCTTCATGTTAAAATTTTTAATTATTCTCTTTTAGAAAATGTAATAATTGTATACTGCCCACCCTCTGTTCGGACTAACCAAACGGATTGGAATAATTTGTTTTCATCATTTAATAGGAAGTCAATCATAATCGGTGATTTTAACGCTCATCATACGAATTGGTCCAATAAAACAGACCTGAGAGGTGTTCAAATTGTAGACTCACTCGTAGATAATAGTTATGTTGTAATAAATAATGGCAGTGTAACTCGCTTTGAATTAGTTAACGGCACCTTACAGGAATCTTCTCCTGATTTGTCCTTGGTTACATCTGATATTGCGCTTAATTTTAATTGGTCAGTGTTAAATGAGACTTTGGGAAGTGACCATTTGGTTATCAAATTGTCGTCTGAATGTTCTATGAATAAAAACGTTGTAGTTAAAAGAAATTATAAAAATGCCGACTGGGATTCTTATAAAAATTGTCTTGAAGATATGTTTTCAAATTTAATACTTCCTGTGGATCCTCAAAAAGCTTATGATATTTTTATTGAGTATATGAATTTTGCAGCAGACCTACATATCCCTCTTACTAAAATACCGCAAAATCCAACCTCAAAATTTTCTCCTAAAACATATTGGAATACAGAAGTTTCTAAATCAGTGGCAATCCGGAGATTAGCTTTATCCGATTTTCGAAAAAATCCAAATCCCGCAAACTTAGATATTCTACAAAATAAAATTGCAATTGCACAAAAGTTAATACGAAAAGCAAGGCTTAGTGATTGGATTAAATTTTGTTCAACAATAGATAATAATATATCAGTTTCTGAAATGTGGCGCAAGATGAAATGGATAAAGGGTTATCGGGCTCCTAGAACTATTATAGATGTCTCCAAAGCAAATGACTTAATCCGCAGTCTTACACCAGATTATGTTTTATCGAATCAACCAAAATTTACATTGCCTAATTTGATTCTAGAGACTAATATCTCCATGCAGTAGTTAATTAAATGTATTAAAGCGAAGGATACATCTCCTGGGTGCGATGGTATTTCATACTCCATGATTAAAAATCTCCCCAATAATGGTAAAGTCATTCTCCTATTGTTATTTAATCAGTTCTTTTCACGCAGTTTTACTCCCAGTCAGTGGCGTGATATTGAAATAATTGCAATTCCAAAACCTGGAAGGGAACCTAATCAGATTTCATCTTTGAGGCCCATATCCTTATTATCATGTATGTGCAAAATTTTTCATCAAATAATTAATAGGAGGCTCGAATGGTTTTTAGAAAAACATAGTATGTTTTCACCTAATATGGTAGGTTTTAGGAAAACTAAGGGTTGTTTCGATAGTTTAAGTTGCTTAGTCTCTCGTATTCAAAAGGGGTTCTCTGAAAGGTTGCACACTATCAGCTGTTTTATTGACATAGACAGTGCCTATAACAATATTGATATATCGTCCTTATTAACAATTTTACATAAAATTAATGCAGGGTCGAAAATATGTCAATACCTTTGGAATTTTTTGAAATATAGGAATATTAAAATTAAAACTGAAAACGGATATATTACTAGAACTGCTTGTAGAGGTCTGGCCCAGGGTGACCCACTATCACCACTACTCTTTAATGTGGCAACATTATATATATGTAAAACTCTTGAAAGAGATATTTTTATATCCCAATATGCGGACGACTTTGTTTTATATGTCACTTCTCAATCTATATATGACGGTACTAGAATATTACAAAATTCTATTAACACCTTATGTGAACTTCTTCGGAACCTAGGATTAACAATTTCTCCGAATAAAAGTAAGGTGTGTATTTTTAAAAATAATTACTATAATGAAAGGGTGACTTTAATGGTAGATGAAACAGCATTAGAAAATGTACATTGTGTTAAATATTTAGGCATGTGGATTGATCAAAAATTAAGATGGACAAAACATATTAATGAGATTAGAGAAAAGGCTATGAAATTTATAAGTATATTTAAAGTATTGACAGGATCTAATTGGGGTATGCATCCATACTATTTGAGAATGCTATACGTTTCTATCATTCGAAGTAGATTAGACTACGCAAGTTTTCTTTATGATACTAGCGCCATGAGTAATTGTGCCAAGTTGGATAAAGTCCAGAATCAGTACATGCGCATTATAGGGGGTTTTATAAGAAGTACTCCTATCCATGTCATGGAGTCAGAATTACAATTGCAGCCTTTATTTGTGCGTCGTTCCTTCCTTGCTGGTAAATTCTGGCTTAAGACAAAGTCACTCGGCAATAATCCTACAATTCCGTTGTTAGAAGATTTAAAAAACCGTACTCAAAATGTATACTGGAGATGCAAGAAAATACCATTGTTAGTGACGATTCACATGCATTTAAAATCAATACCTGTACACTCAAGCAAGCAACTTGAGATGTTTGCCTTAGATACCTGGATTAATAATTTAGATACAGGTAGTTTTATAAGTTTTGGAATTAATAACGTGGATAAACCTAAACGTCAATTTAAAATGCAAAATTTATTGCTCATTTGTAATAAATTCTTACATGAAAGATATTCAGGCTTTTACAAAATATATTCAGATGCCTCCAAGGACAAACAAGGGATAGGCGCTGCTTTTCTAGATTCACAAACAAAGGCGTTCATAAAGCTTAATGTAAATAATCTTCAAATATCCATTATGCACGCTGAGCTCATCGGTATTGCAGAAGCACTGTCATACATTAAATCAATTAATAAAGATATTAATTTTGTAATATTTACTGATGCTAAGAGTGCACTTCATCATTTGGTGCGATGCACTCAAATGATCAGGGGTATTCCCTTGGCCTATTGCATATTAAGTACCTTATCCGAACTTAATACTATCAATAGGAAAGTAATATTGCAGTGGATACCTTCCCATATTGGTCTAATTGGTAATGAAACTGTGGATAAATTGGCCAGAGAAGCTGCGGTTGATGGTATTAATTTCGATTGCTTGCCTTACTACACGAATTTAATCGGTACTGTTAAAGAGTTTTCTATCAAATTGTGGTCTGAATATTTTGACAAAAGATCACTTACCAAGGGAATTTGGTACAGAACTTTGCAACCAGCTTTGCCTCGAGTTCTTTGGTTTGAAAAATGCAGTATGGGAAGGTATGACATTGTGACGAGTTTTAGACTTCGCTCAGGACACATTCCATTAAATAAGTTTGGTTTTCTGATGGGAAAAGTCAACTCCTCGAATTGCACTGAATGTGATGTTATAGAGGACGTATATCACATCTTGATGGAGTGTGTTCGTAACGAAGCATTTAGATATGTGGTACTTCAAAACTTGGAGGCCCCTTTCAATGTTGGATGGTGTAATAGCATTTTGTCCTTTCCTCTTTCGGAGGAAGCTAAATTACTTTATAGACTTACACATATAGGTATTAAGAATAGATCACCTTAAGTTTATATACTGTATGATTTGTATATGTAGTTAATTTTTGTATTATTTTTATGTATATTCTTACGGGGGTGACATGTTCAAATGTGAACAAACCTCCATTAATAAATAAAGATTTAAAAAAAAAAAAGTTGGTCCCATAGTGAAAGTTGTTCATATTCATGGGTAAAATTTCGAAACGGTAAAAAAATCATTCGGTATTTTGACGATTCACAAAAGGGTATAAAAAGTGGGGATGGTTGTTTTAGCTCTTCTGTGTTGTAAATGTCATAATTTCCCCAGCGCCCTGCTAACAGCGCTGGACGCGTGTCCCGCGGGCGCAGTGAACCGCCTGGGCGTGGAGCGCAACTACATGTGCTCGCTGCTGGGCGTGGCGCGCGCGCGGGGGGCCGCCGGGGGCCACGCCTTCGCCTCCACGCTGCGCCTGGCGCCCCTCAGCTACCCGCCGGGTGAGTACAGGAGCCAGTGTGTATGTGTGTATGTGTATACAGCTACATGTGCTCGCTGCTGGGCGTGGCGCGCGCGCGGGGGGCCGCCGGGGGCCACGCCTTCGCCTCCACGCTGCGCCTGGCGCCCCTCAGCTACCCGCCGGGTGAGTACAGGAGCCAGTGTGTATGTGTGTATGTGTATACAGCTACATGTGCTCGCTGCTGGGCGTGGCGCGCGCGCGGGGGGCCGCCGGGGGCCACGCCTTCGCCTCCACGCTGCGCCTGGCGCCCCTCAGCTACCCGCCGGGTGAGTACAGGAGCCAGTGTGTATGTGTGTATGTGTATACAGCTACATGTGCTCGCTGCTGGGCGTGGCGCGCGCGCGGGGGGCCGCCGGGGGCCACGCCTTCGCCTCCACGCTGCGCCTGGCGCCCCTCAGCTACCCGCCGGGTGAGTACAGGAGCCAGTATGTATGTGTGTATGTGTATACAGCTACATGTGCTCGCTGCTGAGCGTGGCGCGCGCGCGGGGGGCCGCCGGGGGCCACGCCTTCGCCTCCACGCTGCGCCTGGCGCCCCTCAGCTACCCGCCGGGTGAGTACAGGAGCCAGTGTGTATGTGTGTATGTGTATACAGCTACATGTGCTCGCTGCTGGGCGTGGCGCGCGCGCGGGGGGCCGCCGGGGGCCACGCCTTCGCCTCCACGCTGCGCCTGGCGCCCCTCAGCTACCCGCCGGGTGAGTACAGGAGCCAGTGTGTATGTGTATACAGCTACATGTGCTCGCTGCTGGGCGTGGCGCGCGCGCGGGGGGCCGCCGGGGGCCACGCCTTCGCCTCCACGCTGCGCCTGGCGCCCCTCAGCTACCCGCCGGGTGAGTACAGGAGCCAGTGTGTATGTGTGTATGTGTATACAGCTACATGTGCTCGCTGCTGGGCGTGGCGCGCGCGCGGGGGGCCGCCGGGGGCCACGCCTTCGCCTCCACGCTGCGCCTGGCGCCCCTCAGCTACCCGCCGGGTGAGTACAGGAGCCAGTGTGTATGTGTGTATGTGTATACAGCTACATGTGCTCGCTGCTGGGCGTGGCGCGCGCGCGGGGGGCCGCCGGGGGCCACGCCTTCGCCTCCACGCTGCGCCTGGCGCCCCTCAGCTACCCGCCGGGTGAGTACAGGAGCCAGTGTGTATATGTGTATACAGCTACATGTGCTCGCTGCTGGGCGTGGCGCGCGCGCGGGGGGCCGCCGGGGGCCACGCCTTCGCCTCCACGCTGCGCCTGGCGCCCCTCAGCTACCCGCCGGGTGAGTACAGGAGCCAGTGTGTATGTGTGTATGTGTATACAGCTACATGTGCTCGCTGCTGGGCGTGGCGCGCGCGCGGGGGGCCGCCGGGGGCCACGCCTTCGCCTCCACGCTGCGCCTGGCGCCCCTCAGCTACCCGCCGGGTGAGTACAGGAGCCAGTGTGTATGTGTGTATGTGTATACAG
This sequence comes from Gortyna flavago, assembly GCA_963669345.1. Classification (NCBI taxonomy): domain Eukaryota; kingdom Metazoa; phylum Arthropoda; class Insecta; order Lepidoptera; family Noctuidae; genus Gortyna; species Gortyna flavago. The sequence continues at coordinate 16,898,775 of OY770142.1, forward strand.
CTACATGTGCTCGCTGCTGGGCGTGGCGCGCGCGCGGGGGGCCGCCGGGGGCCACGCCTTCGCCTCCACGCTGCGCCTGGCGCCCCTCAGCTACCCGCCGGGTGAGTACAGGAGCCAGTGTGTATGTGTGTATGTGTATACAGCTACATGTGCTCGCTGCTGGGCGTGGCGCGCGCGCGGGGGGCCGCCGGGGGCCACGCCTTCGCCTCCACGCTGCGCCTGGCGCCCCTCAGCTACCCGCCGGGTGAGTACAGGAGCCAGTGTGTATGTGTGTATGTGTATACAGCTACATGTGCTCGCTGCTGGGCGTGGCGCGCGCGCGGGGGGCCGCCGGGGGCCACGCCTTCGCCTCCACGCTGCGCCTGGCGCCCCTCAGCTACCCGCCGGGTGAGTACAGGAGCCAGTGTGTATGTGTGTATGTGTATACAGCTACATGTGCTCGCTGCTGGGCGTGGCGCGCGCGCGGGGGGCCGCCGGGGACCACGCCTTCGCCTCCACGCTGCGCCTGGCGCCCCTCAGCTACCCGCCGGGTGAGTACAGGAGCCAGTGTGTATATGTGTATACAGCTACATGTGCTCGCTGCTGGGCGTGGCGCGCGCGCGGGGGGCCGCCGGGGGCCACGCCTTCGCCTCCACGCTGCGCCTGGCGCCCCTCAGCTACCCGCCGGGTGAGTACAGGAGCCAGTGTGTATGTGTGTATGTGTATACAGCTACATGTGCTCGCTGCTGGGCGTGGCGCGCGCGCGGGGGGCCGCCGGGGGCCACGCCTTCGCCTCCACGCTGCGCCTGGCGCCCCTCAGCTACCCGCCGGGTGAGTACAGGAGCCAGTGTGTATGTGTGTATGTGTATACAGCTACATGTGCTCGCTGCTGGGCGTGGCGCGCGCGCGGGGGGCCGCCGGGGGCCACGCCTTCGCCTCCACGCTGCGCCTGGCGCCCCTCAGCTACCCGCCGGGTGAGTACAGGAGCCAGTGTGTATGTGTGTATGTGTATACAGCTACATGTGCTCGCTGCTGGGCGTGGCGCGCGCGCGGGGGGCCGCCGGGGGCCACGCCTTCGCCTCCACGCTGCGCCTGGCGCCCCTCAGCTACCCGCCGGGTGAGTACAGGAGCCAGTGTGTATGTGTGTATGTGTATACAGCTACATGTGCTCGCTGCTGGGCGTGGCGCGCGCGCGGGGGGCCGCCGGGGGCCACGCCTTCGCCTCCACGCTGCGCCTGGCGCCCCTCAGCTACCCGCCGGGTGAGTACAGGAGCCAGTGTGTATGTGTGTATGTGTATACAGCTACATGTGCTCGCTGCTGGGCGTGGCGCGCGCGCGGGGGGCCGCCGGGGGCCACGCCTTCGCCTCCACGCTGCGCCTGGCGCCCCTCAGCTACCCGCCGGGTGAGTACAGGAGCCAGTGTGTATGTGTGTATGTGTATACAGCTACATGTGCTCGCTGCTGGGCGTGGCGCGCGCGCGGGGGGCCGCCGGGGGCCACGCCTTCGCCTCCACGCTGCGCCTGGCGCCCCTCAGCTACCCGCCGGGTGAGTACAGGAGCCAGTGTGTATGTGTGTATGTGTATACAGCTACATGTGCTCGCTGCTGGGCGTGGCGCGCGCGCGGGGGGCCGCCGGGGGCCACGCCTTCGCCTCCACGCTGCGCCTGGCGCCCCTCAGCTACCCGCCGGGTGAGTACAGGAGCCAGTGTGTATGTGTGTATGTGTATACAGCTACATGTGCTCGCTGCTGGGCGTGGCGCGCGCGCGGGGGGCCGCCGGGGGCCACGCCTTCGCCTCCACGCTGCGCCTGGCGCCCCTCAGCTACCCGCCGGGTGAGTACAGGAGCCAGTGTGTATGTGTGTATGTGTATACAGCTACATGTGCTCGCTGCTGGGCGTGGCGCGCGCGCGGGGGGCCGCCGGGGGCCACGCCTTCGCCTCCACGCTGCGCCTGGCGCCCCTCAGCTACCCGCCGGGTGAGTACAGGAGCCAGTGTGTATGTGTGTATGTGTATACAGCTACATGTGCTCGCTGCTGGGCGTGGCGCGCGCGCGGGGGGCCGCCGGGGGCCACGCCTTCGCCTCCACGCTGCGCCTGGCGCCCCTCAGCTACCCGCCGGGTGAGTACAGGAGCCAGTGTGTATGTGTGTATGTGTATACAGCTACATGTGCTCGCTGCTGGGCGTGGCGCGCGCGCGGGGGGCCGCCGGGGGCCACGCCTTCGCCTCCACGCTGCGCCTGGCGCCCCTCAGCTACCCGCCGGGTGAGTACAGGAGCCAGTGTGTATATGTGTATACAGCTACATGTGCTCGCTGCTGGGCGTGGCGCGCGCGCGGGGGGCCGCCGGGGGCCACGCCTTCGCCTCCACGCTGCGCCTGGCGCCCCTCAGCTACCCGCCGGGTGAGTACAGGAGCCAGTGTGTATGTGTGTATGTGTATACAGCTACATGTGCTCGCTGCTGGGCGTGGCGCGCGCGCGGGGGGCCGCCGGGGGCCACGCCTTCGCCTCCACGCTGCGCCTGGCGCCCCTCAGCTACCCGCCGGGTGAGTACAGGAGCCAGTGTGTATGTGTATACAGCTACATGTGCTCGCTGCTGGGCGTGGCGCGCGCGCGGGGGGCCGCCGGGGGCCACGCCTTCGCCTCCACGCTGCGCCTGGCGCCCCTCAGCTACCCGCCGGGTGAGTACAGGAGCCAGTGTGTATGTGTGTATGTGTATACAGCTACATGTGCTCGCTGCTGGGCGTGGCGCGCGCGCGGGGGGCCGCCGGGGGCCACGCCTTCGCCTCCACTCAATATTTTAGGAGAAAGTCGCTTTTTAAACTTGAGTAAATGTGAGATATTTAAGCTCCTGACTGTACTTGTCCAGGCACAACATGTTTTGTTCTAAAGCGTACGTTTACCGTCTTATTATGTCGTACTTTTATGCAATAAATATTATCACTATTTTTTTCCCCTTTCACCCTCCACCAGACGACATGCTATTCGTGAAGGAGGAGCTCCCCATGGAGCCAGAAGACGACTGGGGCAGTTCCACGGTACCCTCCCCGCTGCAGCCTGAGCTGGTCTCCTTGCTGCTCAACACCGTATTCCTATGCGCCAACAGCTTCCCCGGAGACGTGGATACGGCCTTCACGCAGCTGTTATCGGTGGGTTTTTTTTTTTTTTATTGGAACGAAGTTCTGTATCGCGGCTTGCGGTAGGAGTACACTGGTAGTAATCGTCACGTAACTAAAAAGCGCCATGCGACATTTACTCTTTCTCTTTTTGTTTTTGTAAGAGAGACAGAGAGATTTCATTGTTTTCGAGAGTGCTAAAGTCGATAATGAGGTCTAAATGAAAATACAAGATGGCAGCTTCGAAAATTTTCAAATGTTTCATCATGGTTGTTGTTTTCATGGTTGACTAAGTTACTCATGACGGTCTTTAAAGAAAACCCTTATCTGTAATTCTCTCTCTCTCGCACGTTTTTTTTTGTTTTAGATGAGCTTCAAGTCATGTCCAGTGAGACAATAGAAGTTTACCTCAGTAGTCAAAATCAATGTTCAGAACGTATTGTTACATTTTTATAACCTCTATGTTTTCTAGTTTATCAATTAATAACTTTTAGGAATCAGAAACTTGTCAAAACTGTTCAAAATAATGGTTTATACTCGTTTTTGTTTGCTATAACGTCATCTGTGACTGAACTCAGGTGGTATTAATTAAATGGTACTGTGTTAGTGAAGCATTTTATATTTTGTTGGCTTGATCAGATTTTGCTGTTTTTTATTGTGTCACAAAGCACTTATTCCTAGTGCCAATAGTTTGATCTGTGCGGCTGATACTTCAGTCATTCGGTTAGTCGGTTTCCCTTTTATAATACGATATATTATACTGCGAATAATCTCAACATTACCATAACTGCCATCTTGGTTTCAAGGATAAACATACCCGAAGCCAGCATGGATGCATGAGATTGCAATGACGATAGCAGTAATTAGATAAAACAGTTTCTGTCATAGTATGGACACAGAAAGCGTATTGATCGCCACCCAAATTAATTTATTGTGCGAGAGGCTTATGGTATCTGCATGCAAATGTTTTGTTAAGCGTTCTGATGTGGCTGAGACGAGCTGAACAAAGGTGAAAGTCTGGTCACTGGTGGATATTGTAAAACAATTTTTTTTCAAGAATAACTTTGACAAGTCTTGCCCTATTTTTCTCATAATTTTTGTCATTCAAAAGTGCCTTTTTATGGTCTAATTGAAATAAACGATTTGACTTTGGTCCGTGCTGAGGCGCGGGCATGGCTCGCTGCTCGATGTGCAGGAGCGGCGGAGGATTTTTCATTGAGCATGTTTTCCTGCCCCAGCTGATAACAAACGAGATCTCCCACGGAGCCTTCGGCCCGTACGTGTCGCTCACCGTGGGCTGGCTGCGCGCGCTGGCGGGCAGCGCGGGCGGCGCGGCCGGCCTCGTGCGTGCGCCTGCGCATGCCGCGCCGCTGCTGCGCGCGCTCAGCGCCACGCACAGCCACGACGTGCAGCAGGTAACTCGGCCGGCCTGCACGCAGCTGTGTGTGCATGTCAACAAGAAAGGAGAGAGCTCAATAGCTAATTCTTTTTCCAAAATATTTCTAAACCCATCTCAATAGGTAACCAATTGAGCCATCTCAACAGTCAGTCAGCTCTATTCGGCCGTTCATAATGGTTCACATGTTCATGTCTCACGCACGAACGTGCTAGTTTCAACTTCGTACACTTTGTTTTAGTTTACAACCAACTGCAAAAGGCTGACTCTTAATTTCAGAGCAAAAATATTATGAACCGTAAGTTCAAGTTATACTGATTGTCATATCAACTTCACAGGCGTCATTGCTGATGATTTTGTACTTCCAAGCCACATGTAAACCATTTAATTTTATCCCCTAGATCGCAGACACCCTCCTCATGCAATGCAAGCTGCTAACTGGCCCGGTAGTGGACATACTGCGAGCTATGATGCAGAGGAACAGCACCAGCACGATCAAGCGCGAGCTGGACATCCACGTGCCGCCTACAGCCACCAAGCAACAGCTTATTGCAGGTCAGTATACACCAGAAGACATCGATACAGCACTTTTAGTACCCGGGCGTTAATATAACAGATCGAGCTTTAGAAAGAGAAATAAACAATCGTGAATGACAGAGAGGACGCTCTATAAAGCGGAAAAATTTCTAAAATTCTAATTATCATTTATTAACTACTGTGTAATGTACTATGTAAATAATATTAAAATCTCCCAAGTTTCGCCATTGAGATGAGTCAATGGCGAAACTTGGGGTATTTTCGTAACATTTGACAACGCAACAAATCTTTCTGGTCTCGTCTCTTTCACAACAAGATCAACGCAATTTAAACCATCGAATTGTCAAAATAACACCGATTTTCATTTAGGGTTCTGAACTTAATAACTAGGTTTTCTATTCGTTGTTAGCCCTGGAGTCTTCAACGCCCAGCACACTAGAAGCTCTGGGCAACCGCATCATCGCCAACCAGGACACGCGCATCATCGTCGACGTCATCACGCACATTCTGGAGAAGAACCAGGAGGGGCACTACGAGTCCAAGGTTTGTTATTTACATGGACTGGCAAAAGGTTGCCTGCCATACTGTTAAAAACAGTATAAGTATTTTATTTTACCATTTTATTGATTACCCAAATTGAGAATCACTCCATGTGCCGAGGCTCTGTTTTTTAAATGTTTCGAAACATTAAAAAGCAATGCGAAACTATCAAGTTTCTTAGTTTTTTAAGGTACAAAGTCGCGAAGCGTCGTGTTATTATCGTATATCTCAGCCCATTTAAGACTATCCTGGTTATATTGTATCTTTTGTAAAAAGCTGTTAATATACCAATTGTACGTTCTGTATTTCCCTTGAAATGCAAAGTTAAATAATTTATTTCAATTAGACACGTAAAAGGCACTTTATTAGTAATTTACAAGCAAATGATATTGATTCTAGTTGCCCCTTCCAAAATTTCGTTTCTTGTGGCGAAGAATGGGCAAGAAGCTTGCAAGTTACTCTTTTAAAATTGTATCGACGCGAGTGACTAACTTAACTTTATTATTTCTTTCTTTTATTGAAACTGCGAGCAACCGCTGTTTATAAATAAGTCCCTTCTATTCTCAGATAAAGCACGAGGATGGCACCTCGGGTCCGGTCCATGTGTTCTCTCGCGGAGGACTGGGCGTCGGTCTCCTGCTGGACTGGATGTCAGAACTACAGCGCGAAGCCCTGGGCCCCAGCGACCAGAGACAACGACAGGTAACCTCGTCCCCTTCATGTTGACTGCTTTAGGTTACCTTGGAGATGGAAACTGTTTATGTAGATGGTCCTCTTACTCCGAGTTTTTTTCGCTAAAAATCCAACATCTATATAGTGTAAGTGATGTACCACACAGATGCAGCTAATGTTCCGCTCGGGCTGCGCCCCCTGGCGGCCGCTGCTGGTGACCCTGCTGGCGCACCGCGCTTCCTGGAGGACCCTGCACTATTGCCTGACCACGCTTCTGCAGCCTGAAGGGTAATGATAGCAGCAAATTACTTGAAATATCACGTATGCTGCAAGAGCTATGCCTCTCTTTAGCATCGCCACAATGACCCGACTTGCGCTGCTTTCATCCAGCGGATTCCCTAACCTCTACCACATCGTTGATCCACTTGTCGAGGGCCTACCCACAATACACACCACATTGAAGTCTTATAAATGGAAGTTACGCCTATCTTGTTAACAGCTATAATAATAAAAAACTTTGTTTTAGAAAAATTTACAGAACTTTTACATTGGGTACCAAAATTTATCTATAAACAGTAGATTTACCCAGCAGTTGTTGTCCTCAGTGGCTGGTCACCGAGTGCAGTGCTGGACTTTGCAGAAACTCTCATAGAGAGTCCGCGAGTGTGGCAGGGACGAGACAAGACCACGCCCAAGCATTACGTGCCCGATGACACGCTGCGGCTCGATCATCAGCAAGTAAGAAGTCATTTTATTATCGGGATATTTGGACTTAGTTCTGCGAAAATGAGTTAACCCACAATATCTCACTTATTAGTTAATTACGTCAAACTAATCAGAAAGAAAGATCAGGGCCCCGATTCTGTATGGTAATTATTATTCCCCGTGTAATCTGACTCAGTCACGCGTGCTATTTTGATGGCTCAAATTGCGCCAACTTCGAGTTTTTACGGGTGGCTTCGTTCATTGTGTCATAAAGAATACAATAGCAGTCAGCAGATGTCGTGATTAACTAAGGAATTGACGTGGTTTCGAAGTAAGGAATCATTAAGTAGTCATAGTGAATTAGGGTGCATAGTACACTACACTCGTGTCTGGCATGTCCTCGCAACACATGAAAGCCAGGCGCTAGCTGGTTAGCCCGGCGGGCCTTGTGTGTAGACACCCTTACGTTCATATATCACGCACGCGCACCACTCGCATGATGTGTGTGCGGATAATAAAGTAAAAATCGACTCTGTATTTCACGACAACCGTATAAAATTGTTAGTGAATAAATTGAATCACTTTGTCTACAGCTGGGAGTACTAGTTCGCTACGTAGCTGAAGAAGCTCGCATCCTAGAAGCTGCGGACGGTGCCGAGGCAGCTCGCCGACGAGCCGACGCGCGCCTGGCGCTGCTGCTGCGCTGCGCGCCGCACCTGCGCGGCCTGCTGGCCGTGGCCAGCGCGGCCGAGCAGCACGACCCGCTGCTGCTGCTGCTGCTCTACATGAAGGTAAGCTGCGGACGTGAGGCAGCGAGCCGTCAAGCCAGCGCGGCTCCTTGTAATAATATTCGTCCGGAGAAAATACAACATAAACTATGCTATCAGAAAACTGTGTTTTTCAAGGTTAAACGACTGTCAAATACTACATAAATATGTATAGTGTTTGACATAAGACTGACATTAGACACGCGTTGAACAAGTGTCTTAAGTTTTTGAAGTAAGACCAACCGATTAAATTTTTAAAATTCTTCATGTGTTTATCGCTTAGGTGCCAAAGATCCTGCCGCTCCTGAACCAGTCGGGCGCGCGCAGCAGGCCGCCCAGCACGCCGCGCGCGGCACCCGCGCTGTGCGAGGCAGCCGCGCGCGCCACCAGCGCCACGGACCGCGTGTCGCACGCGCTGCTCACGGCCATCGCCGCGCCGCACCCGCACAGCAAGGAGCTGGAGCACAAGTGAGCTAAATCAAACACTTGAAATTGTCAAGAAGTCGGTCGGTCAGAAAGATGGAATTGCTAACTCCTTGCAGCAAGTGCTAGAAACAGGCCACGGTACAGTTCCACCTGATTGCTACAAGAACTTTAAATTTTTCAGGATACAAAGGACCCTACGTAACGTGTCTTGCTGATGTTTAAACTTTTTTAAATTTCGTTTAAACAATTTCTTGTATAAGTAATTGTTCAGTGTATTTCTTTTTCCTTTTTGTAAAAAGTTTTTTATTTTTGTTATGTCTGTCAGTGATTAATTTAAGATTTGTATGAAGTAGTCGTATGAGTGTGTCCCTCCGGCAGACTGTGGCGCATGGAAGCAGACGTGCGCGGCGTGTGGGCGCGCATGCGCGGCGCGGGTGCGCGTGCGCTGGCGCTGGCGGCGGCGCTGCTGCGCGGGGCCACGCCCCCCGCCACGCGCCAGCACACGCACGTGCTGGCCGCGCTGGAAGTGCTGCCCGACCACGAGCTGTTCGCACCCGCTAATACGTATGTATTTATTTAACTATTCCAGATTCCGTAAAAGTTTACTTTAAAATGCGTAATAAAATAAATTTGACGACACGGTCAGCGCAGTGGTTGAGCGATTGACTGCTGCGCAGCATGTCCCGGGTTCGATTCCCGCACGGAACAAATATTTTTACGACCTACAAGTATTTTTTCCGGGTCTGGATGTTTTATCTATAATATGTATAACGGAGAACCGGGACCATTCGGATTTTTAGAAATCGTGACATCAGCTGAGCTGACGTCACCATCCCTAGCACTAGGCTCACTCATTGCAAAAATGAACACACCCAATTTATCTACTCACGTTTTTATTCTTATCACACAATTAAGAAAACCTTAAAATCAAAATAATAATTAAAATCGTACTCACAAGAACAAAAACACCACTTGTCTTCACAAAATTCTCCTTGATAATGTGACCTCGCAGTGGCTCGCCATTTTTTAAATACCGAAGATGGCGTCGTCATTGCGAAGTCATTACACTTATTATTTTACAAATTGCAGGTAACGTTGATTATAGTAGCAAACTATGATTTGTTAATTTGTTTTACTATTTTTGGCACTCGATTTTAACATTGAATTAATTATTAATTGCTTAAAACATTTTTTAAACACACGCTATGTTGTTTCGCTTGACCTTGAGTAGTTCAATCAACTGTTTCCGTTAAACCAAAAATTAACCAAAAATCATTAATAAATAACGCATATCGCTTATTAATCAAGAAATGAATTTAGCAATAGATTATTTGTTTTTAAACCTAACTTTGAATAAACCTGCAGTTATGGTTTGCTATTATGGTAATCGCAAATTATAACACGGCTTTTTACATTGAAAAGTAGCAAACTAACTACAAAAATCAAATCTTAACAAATTTTAACCTATCCAGTTATATTTAACTGTTAAGTTTGAACTTAAAATTAATATTTTTAATGTTTAAGTTAGTCTTGCGTCGACATGTATGTATTTACAAAAAAATAAAAAAAAATAAGTAGTTTATCAGCCATCTCGTTACCATACAAAAAGGCTTGGGATTGAGCTGCTCCAATAGGTTTAGACTGTAATTGTTACTTTTATTTTTTCATTTTGCTATTTTACATTTTATTTTTTCAAAATATTTATTTTCTTTAACAATGACATGTACATTTACTGTATAAAGTATTATATTATTTTAATTATTGTGAATGTGAGGACTATGTGGGTCATTGTTTCAGTTTTAATCATGGTCTGGCAGTTTGAGTAGTTTATGCGGCCTACCCAAATGTCCTGTTTGTGGTATTGTTCGTCGAATCGTTGAGCTCCTTATGTTCTAAGTTGAGCTGCACGGTTACTGACAAATGCGTGCACTGACTGGACAGGTCCATTCAATCTGTGTGGTTATTTCCTCAAAATACCATTTCAGACACCAATCTACATGGTCCTCAAAGATTATGGCCGGATTTTTATATACACTTTGACATTGATGATTTTTATATATGTATACAATGACATGAATATTTACTTTGTAAAGTATTTTTTATTTTTAGGGTTCCGTACCTCAAAAGGAAAAAACGGAACCCTTATAGGATCACTCGTGTGTCTGTCTGTCTGTCTGTCTGTCTGTCCGTCCGTCTGTCACAGCCAATTTGCTCCGAATCTTATGGACCGATTAAGTTGAAATTTGGTACACATATGAATCTCTCAAAAAAAAAAAAACGCAATCTGTACCGTGTGACATATCAAATGAAAGGGCTTATCGTGAGGATCTCAAATATGTTTTTTTCATAATTTTAAAATAAATTGTATTAAAGTTATTTAAGACAACAGACGGAAATTTACCATTCCCCCCCCTTATCTCCGAAACTACTGAGCCTAAAATTTTTTAAAAAAATACAGAAAATAGTTCTATATCTATAGATTACAGGAAAATTAATAAGAAGTCTATGATCTTGAAACAACATGGTAAATCTCTCAATATTGTGCGTACAAACTTACATTTTCAGTTGGAATGTATGGGAGAACATGTTTTTCAACTACAATGTTAAGTTTGTTCTTGGGATAAATTCATTCCAACTACGGAACCCTTCATTGTGCGTGGTCCGACACGTACTTGACCGGTTTTTTTATTTAATTGTTGTGAATGTGAGGACTATGTGGGTCATTTCTTTTTTTACTGTTTTCCTTCTTAGTTAGTTTTAATCATTATCTGGCAGTTTGAGTAAATTACGCGGCATACCCAAATGTCCTTTCTTTGGTATTGTTCGTCGAATCGTTGAGCTCCTCAACTTCTGAGTTGAGCTGCACGATTTTTGACAAATGCGTGCACTGACTGGACAGGTCCGCTCAATCTGTGTGGTTCTTTCCTCAAAAGACCATTTCAGACACCAATCTACATGGTCTTCACATGAACTGACCAAGATTATGTCTGGACTTTAAAAGAGACTGTGACCTCTGAGTTTGTGTCGACCTTTCTTCTCAGAATAGTCAGATAGGACGCCGACCTCATCTAGTTTAAAAAAGTATGATTGACGTGTAAAAGTGTTTGTACAAACCTACTTACAAAAAATAAATCATTTATCATAACACAAGCATTAAGTTGCTTAGCTTGGGACTATATGGCGTTGTGTGAAATGTCCAAGGATTTATTTTATATATTTTATAATTTAATAATAATAATAATTTATTATTATTAAATTGTATAAACTGCCTAATCATATTGAAACATGTTGTTTATGACTTCTTACAGACCCGAAAAGAGGGGCCCGTGGCTAAATAATAACAGCCGCACAGGTCAATCGATCAGGTTAAGCTACGCTTGCCGCGGTTGGTCTGTGGATGGGTGAGCATCTTTACATATCGAGACCCCTCCGTGCCTCGGAAAGCACGTTAAGCCGTTGGTCCCGGCTGTCACTCGTGGATCTTTGACAGTCGTTACGGGTAGTCAGAAGCCCGAAAGTCTGACAACCAGTCTTACCAAGGGGTATCGTATTACCCAGTAACTGGGTTGTGGAGGTCAGATAAGCAGTCGCTCCATGTAAAATACAGGTATTCAGCTGCATATCTTTTTTTTTTAAATGGAGTATACGTCGTTTTATTCCGAGCGCACGCACATTATAGCTATCTGTCTTCTTTTGCGTTTCAAAAGTAATTGTATCACTTTCGCTCGCTTAGAAGGTTTTCAAGGATTTTAGATTTTCGAGGTAGGGCGTTAACTAAAAGGCTCGGGTGGATATAAACGTCTCGGAGTAACAAGGCTTCTTTTATGCACTAGTTTTACAATCTACTATTTTTTTTTTTTGTCAAAACTGATACTCGTACGGTATTATGTCTGTAAGAAGTCATCATCATCTGCCTAGCCTTTTCCCAACTATGTTGGGGTCGGCTTCCAGTCTAACCGGATGCAGCTGAATACCAGTATTTACATGGAGCGACTGCCTTTCTGACCTCCACAACCCAGTAACTGTACCAGTTACGGTAATACGATACCCCTTGGTAAGACTGGTTGTCAGATTTTCGGGCTTCTGACGACCCGTAACGACCGTCAAAGATCCACGAATGACGGCTTAACGTGCTTTCCGAGGCACGGAGGGATCTTGGTATGTAAGATGGTCACCCATCCACGGACCAACCGCGGCAAGCGTAGCTTACCTGATCGATCGACCCGTGCGGCTGATATTACTTAGCCACAAATAAGGTACGATGGGGTTGGCGTATCCGTGTGGATAAAAACCCCCATTTTCTTAACAAAGAATTAAAAAAAAAAGACTTAGCCACAAGCCCCTCAAAAAATAATAATTGTTATGCGTATAAAATTAAATTCTATCGTATTAGGCGATGGGATCGAATGTAGTCGCTTCAAATGAATAAATCAAGAATGATCATTTTATATTATAAGTAAATTAGTATAGAAAAACCTTGCATCCATTTAAATATCAATAAAATATATAAATTATTTGCCAGGATACGGATTTGCTACTATAAAAGATATTAATGTTTTATATCGATTTTAAAACTTTCATAAAATGTTATGAATCAAAAACAATTGATGCGGCAAACCAGTGCATACTTTATTTTTCCACTGATTTCCGCTATAAAACCTGCACAATGAAATAAAAGTAAACAAAGCGGCTTAACTATATTGTTTTGTCTTTTTAATAATAATAAACACAGGCATAGAAACCGCACCATTTTTTATTCGACAGCAAAAAATTTATAATTGATACTACATACAAATTAAAGTTAAATTATCGAAATCTGTGTTATATAATAACGTTGCTGCAATCACTAGTTCCATTACCGTAGTCGACAGAGTGTAATGCAGTGATGTTTTACCGCGGTGGTAGGACACGCGCCACTTGTCTTAAGGTCGTCGTGGCACATGTCGCCTATGCGGTCAGGTTGACCGCATGGAGGCGACATGTGCCACGGCCTCCAAGCCATATCCCTCGATATCCGTGGTTTAAACCTTAATTTAAAATTCGAGAATATCGCTGCTTGACCATACTGTACGTTACAGTTTTAGAAAAAATTCAACCTGCCTTAGTAATGTCGGGGTATTATACTTTACTTACATCTTTTATAATTTCAACGTTTTTTTTATTCTTACAGAGCAGAAGTACACAGCATCCTAGAGTGTTTCCTGACGATGGCGCGCACGCAGCAGGGCAGCGGCGTGTGCTCGCTGCTGCACCGCGTGGGCGCGCTGCTGCGTCGCTACCTGGCGTGCCGGCCGCAGCGAGCCAGCGCGCTGCTGCACGCGCATAAGGAGACTATTGCGTAAGTATACAGCGGCGTGTGCTGCTGCGTCGCTACCTGGCGTGCCGGCCGCAGCGAGCCAGCGCGCTGCTGCACGCGCATAAGGAGACTATTGCGTAAGTATACAGCGGCGTGTGCTGCTGCGTCGCTACCTGGCGTGCCGGCCGCAGCGAGCCAGCGCGCTGCTGCACGCGCATAAGGAGACTATTGCGTAAGTATACAGCGGCGTGTGCTGCTGCGTCGCTACCTGGCGTGCCGGCCGCAGCGAGCCAGCGCGCTGCTGCACGCGCATAAGGAGACTATTGCGTAAGTATACAGCGGCGTGTGCTGCTGCGTCGCTACCTGGCGTGCCGGCCGCAGCGAGCCAGCGCGCTGCTGCACGCGCATAAGGAGACTATTGCGTAAGTATACAGCGGCGTGTGCTGCTGCGTCGCTACCTGGCGTGCCGGCCGCAGCGAGCCAGCGCGCTGCTGCACGCGCATAAGGAGACTATTGCGTAAGTATACAGCGGCGTGTGCTGCTGCGTCGCTACCTGGCGTGCCGGCCGCAGCGAGCCAGCGCGCTGCTGCACGCGCATAAGGAGACTATTGCGTAAGTATACAGCGGCGTGTGCTGCTGCGTCGCTACCTGGCGTGCCGGCCGCAGCGAGCCAGCGCGCTGCTGCACGCGCATAAGGAGACTATTGCGTAAGTATACAGCGGCGTGTGCTGCTGCGTCGCTACCTGGCGTGCCGGCCGCAGCGAGCCAGCGCGCTGCTGCACGCGCATAAGGAGACTATTGCGTAAGTATACAGCGGCGTGTGCTGCTGCGTCGCTACCTGGCGTGCCGGCCGCAGCGAGCCAGCGCGCTGCTGCACGCGCATAAGGAGACTATTGCGTAAGTATACAGCGGCGTGTGCTGCTGCGTCGCTACCTGGCGTGCCGGCCGCAGCGAGCCAGCGCGCTGCTGCACGCGCATAAGGAGACTATTGCGTAAGTATACAGCGGCGTGTGCTGCTGCGTCGCTACCTGGCGTGCCGGCCGCAGCGAGCCAGCGCGCTGCTGCACGCGCATAAGGAGACTATTGCGTAAGTATACAGCGGCGTGTGCTGCTGCGTCGCTACCTGGCGTGCCGGCCGCAGCGAGCCAGCGCGCTGCTGCACGCGCATAAGGAGACTATTGCGTAAGTATACAGCGGCGTGTGCTGCTGCGTCGCTACCTGGCGTGCCGGCCGCAGCGAGCCAGCGCGCTGCTGCACGCGCATAAGGAGACTATTGCGTAAGTATACAGCGGCGTGTGCTGCTGCGTCGCTACCTGGCGTGCCGGCCGCAGCGAGCCAGCGCGCTGCTGCACGCGCATAAGGAGACTATTGCGTAAGTATACAGCGGCGTGTGCTGCTGCGTCGCTACCTGGCGTGCCGGCCGCAGCGAGCCAGCGCGCTGCTGCACGCGCATAAGGAGACTATTGCGTAAGTATACAGCGGCGTGTGCTGCTGCGTCGCTACCTGGCGTGCCGGCCGCAGCGAGCCAGCGCGCTGCTGCACGCGCATAAGGAGACTATTGCGTAAGTATACAGCGGCGTGTGCTGCTGCGTCGCTACCTGGCGTGCCGGCCGCAGCGAGCCAGCGCGCTGCTGCACGCGCATAAGGAGACTATTGCGTAAGTATACAGCGGCGTGTGCTGCTGCGTCGCTACCTGGCGTGCCGGCCGCAGCGAGCCAGCGCGCTGCTGCACGCGCATAAGGAGACTATTGCGTAAGTATACAGCGGCGTGTGCTGCTGCGTCGCTACCTGGCGTGCCGGCCGCAGCGAGCCAGCGCGCTGCTGCACGCGCATAAGGAGACTATTGCGTAAGTATACAGCGGCGTGTGCTGCTGCGTCGCTACCTGGCGTGCCGGCCGCAGCGAGCCAGCGCGCTGCTGCACGCGCATAAGGAGACTATTGCGTAAGTATACAGCGGCGTGTGCTGCTGCGTCGCTACCTGGCGTGCCGGCCGCAGCGAGCCAGCGCGCTGCTGCACGCGCATAAGGAGACTATTGCGTAAGTATACAGCGGCGTGTGCTGCTGCGTCGCTACCTGGCGTGCCGGCCGCAGCGAGCCAGCGCGCTGCTGCACGCGCATAAGGAGACTATTGCGTAAGTATACAGCGGCGTGTGCTGCTGCGTCGCTACCTGGCGTGCCGGCCGCAGCGAGCCAGCGCGCTGCTGCACGCGCATAAGGAGACTATTGCGTAAGTATACAGCGGCGTGTGCTGCTGCGTCGCTACCTGGCGTGCCGGCCGCAGCGAGCCAGCGCGCTGCTGCACGCGCATAAGGAGACTATTGCGTAAGTATACAGCGGCGTGTGCTGCTGCGTCGCTACCTGGCGTGCCGGCCGCAGCGAGCCAGCGCGCTGCTGCACGCGCATAAGGAGACTATTGCGTAAGTATACAGCGGCGTGTGCTGCTGCGTCGCTACCTGGCGTGCCGGCCGCAGCGAGCCAGCGCGCTGCTGCACGCGCATAAGGAGACTATTGCGTAAGTATACAGCGGCGTGTGCTGCTGCGTCGCTACCTGGCGTGCCGGCCGCAGCGAGCCAGCGCGCTGCTGCACGCGCATAAGGAGACTATTGCGTAAGTATACAGCGGCGTGTGCTGCTGCGTCGCTACCTGGCGTGCCGGCCGCAGCGAGCCAGCGCGCTGCTGCACGCGCATAAGGAGACTATTGCGTAAGTATACAGCGGCGTGTGCTGCTGCGTCGCTACCTGGCGTGCCGGCCGCAGCGAGCCAGCGCGCTGCTGCACGCGCATAAGGAGACTATTGCGTAAGTATACAGCGGCGTGTGCTGCTGCGTCGCTACCTGGCGTGCCGGCCGCAGCGAGCCAGCGCGCTGCTGCACGCGCATAAGGAGACTATTGCGTAAGTATACAGCGGCGTGTGCTGCTGCGTCGCTACCTGGCGTGCCGGCCGCAGCGAGCCAGCGCGCTGCTGCACGCGCATAAGGAGACTATTGCGTAAGTATACAGCGGCGTGTGCTGCTGCGTCGCTACCTGGCGTGCCGGCCGCAGCGAGCCAGCGCGCTGCTGCACGCGCATAAGGAGACTATTGCGTAAGTATACAGCGGCGTGTGCTGCTGCGTCGCTACCTGGCGTGCCGGCCGCAGCGAGCCAGCGCGCTGCTGCACGCGCATAAGGAGACTATTGCGTAAGTATACAGCGGCGTGTGCTGCTGCGTCGCTACCTGGCGTGCCGGCCGCAGCGAGCCAGCGCGCTGCTGCACGCGCATAAGGAGACTATTGCGTAAGTATACAGCGGCGTGTGCTGCTGCGTCGCTACCTGGCGTGCCGGCCGCAGCGAGCCAGCGCGCTGCTGCACGCGCATAAGGAGACTATTGCGTAAGTATACAGCGGCGTGTGCTGCTGCGTCGCTACCTGGCGTGCCGGCCGCAGCGAGCCAGCGCGCTGCTGCACGCGCATAAGGAGACTATTGCGTAAGTATACAGCGGCGTGTGCTGCTGCGTCGCTACCTGGCGTGCCGGCCGCAGCGAGCCAGCGCGCTGCTGCACGCGCATAAGGAGACTATTGCGTAAGTATACAGCGGCGTGTGCTGCTGCGTCGCTACCTGGCGTGCCGGCCGCAGCGAGCCAGCGCGCTGCTGCACGCGCATAAGGAGACTATTGCGTAAGTATACAGCGGCGTGTGCTGCTGCGTCGCTACCTGGCGTGCCGGCCGCAGCGAGCCAGCGCGCTGCTGCACGCGCATAAGGAGACTATTGCGTAAGTATACAGCGGCGTGTGCTGCTGCGTCGCTACCTGGCGTGCCGGCCGCAGCGAGCCAGCGCGCTGCTGCACGCGCATAAGGAGACTATTGCGTAAGTATACAGCGGCGTGTGCTGCTGCGTCGCTACCTGGCGTGCCGGCCGCAGCGAGCCAGCGCGCTGCTGCACGCGCATAAGGAGACTATTGCGTAAGTATACAGCGGCGTGTGCTGCTGCGTCGCTACCTGGCGTGCCGGCCGCAGCGAGCCAGCGCGCTGCTGCACGCGCATAAGGAGACTATTGCGTAAGTATACAGCGGCGTGTGCTGCTGCGTCGCTACCTGGCGTGCCGGCCGCAGCGAGCCAGCGCGCTGCTGCACGCGCATAAGGAGACTATTGCGTAAGTATACAGCGGCGTGTGCTGCTGCGTCGCTACCTGGCGTGCCGGCCGCAGCGAGCCAGCGCGCTGCTGCACGCGCATAAGGAGACTATTGCGTAAGTATACAGCATAATAATTATGTGTAAGATCTATCATGATGCTCTGAGTGATGGAGCTCGCCATGAAAGTACTACAACCGTACCTAGTTCTACCACGTAGCTGTTGTATACCAGTTTGAAAGATATGGGTGTCGACGTTGAGCCCATGACACATTCAGCTTTGTCTTTGGGATAGCAAGAAATGCATGAATGTCGCTTCCAGTCTGACGTAAATGAAAAAAATGGCTTAGCAAACGTACCTGTGGATGCCAATTTCTGGTGCCACTTACAATTGCCGGCTGTCCAAAATTTTTAGGTATATCTATGGAAGCTGTAAAAGTTGGATATTGGTGTAACTTAGAATGTTACTTCATGAATTACCATTTTCATTTGCTTATCGTCTTTATTATCGTTTTGCATTTGCATAGACTGTATTTTTATTCATGGCTATTATGTGTACAGGAACACGCCAGCGCTGTCGTCGCTGCAGGCAGCGGACGTGCAGGCGCCCGCGTCTGCCGCGCCGCCGCCGCTCGCGCTGCAAGCGCTGCAGCGGCGCTACGACTCGCCGGAGAACCTGCATTGGTTGCTGCAGGTCAGTTAACTGTAAAGTTTTACGATATTTTATCGAGATCGCTAAGAGCTGTATGTAAAATACTAAATATTTTCCTGCTCTTTTTCATCGAGTTCTACACAGGGACTGCATACCGGTAAAATTTTGGTATCGATATCAAAATATCGATATAAATACTGATATTTGGATATTTCTTTATCGATATTGATACCGATATTTTTATTCAGTACACTTATCTTTACTTTAATATGCCTTTATCAGTATCGATACTGATACCAAAATACCGATATTTTACCAACAAAACACTACGCACCCACGGGCCACGACAGCGGCACGCGCTACGTTTGATCAAATACTCGCTGCTTACTGCACGGTTGCCGTTCCGTTTCGCGTCAAGACCGCGCGCCGCCGCCCGCTACCGCGCCGTTGCACGGTGGCGTGAGGTGACGTGCGATCTCGCAACGTCGCATTGGAGCCTGATATCAGTACTGAGTATCGATAATTTTATACCGATACTTAAGTAACTGATACAAAATTCGATATTTATTCCAGTTATCGATTCTGATATTGGTATTTTCTTTAAAATATCGATATATTTCGAGTATCGATATCAGTCGCTGGTTCTACACTAAATCAAAGCCACGTAAAGACCAGTCTAAATGTGGTCCTGCATTTTTTGTCATCTAATGCCCGGCAGCCGTTGCAACAATTTTTTTTTTGTTAGGAACTTTTGGCGCGCACACAAGAACTTACCAAAGTTTCATCACATTCGGTCGAGCCATAAGACTAGCTACTCGCCCCTGCTTGAAAATAAATCGACATTTCAAAAATAGGAGTCGTTTCCCAGCAATTATTTTTGCACAAAGTTACGTACATAGTTTGATGTACAGACTGCGTAGATGACGCTTCGTGATGGTTCTGTTTACACCCTCTAAAGTAAGACAATGTCTGTCCCCCAGGAGATAGAGTCGTGGGGCTCCCGGCGCGGCGGCGCGTGGGGCGGCGCGGCGTGGGCGGCCGCAGTGCTGCGCGGCGCGGCGCCGCACGCGGCGGCTGCGCACGCGCCGCTCCGGCACACCGCGCTGTCGCTGTTGTCCAAGCTGCTGCCTGCTGTCACCGATACTACGCCTGGTAACATATTTAACTTTATCTACACCCATGCTATAAATCCACTATAAAAGTGTCTGAAACAGCTTATTGCCAACATTAAAACAGCCAGTGTCATAGTAACCATAAATATCATCCAAACGAGTGTAATAATGTTGTACTAAATTTCATTAGGCAACTCCTTTTCAAAAAAAGAACATTGTCATGCACGCGCGTTTCACCACCACAGCGCCGTAATTTAAAAAATAACTTATACGTTATTCGAATTCACGTCGTCGTATCCCCGCCATTTTTCTTCGATATTAGTATTGCAAAAAAACTGTTTCAGAACCTTTATAGAGGATATATCATGGATGTAGATAAAGTCTTGTATGCAACTGTACATAATTAGGTATTAAAACACTCTTGTGATAATATTATCACGTGTTTTAATACCCCTTATTATTCAACAGTTGCATAAATAACTATTACGTCATTGTTTTCAGGTCTCCAAGCAGTCCTAGAATGTCTAGACTCCCACCAGCCGGAAGTAACGCAATCCCTGCTAGACAAGCTACCGGAACTGGTGGTAGGCATGCAAGAACACGCAGCCAAGGTCCTGATGAGGGTGTTCGACCTGGGGCTCAAGTCGCGCCACCCCGTGGAGCCCTGCATCGCCAAGTGCGTCGCCACCATCAACTTGCATCGAGGATGTTAGACAAAGAAAGCCGACCATGTTATATACAACTATTTAATATAAATACATATGTATAGTGAAAGTGCGCCGTGCCTAACTTAACCCCCACCCTATTTCAAGTTAAACAAATATCAACTTTATTTCAATGATAATTAAGTTGATTTCAGAGTGACTAGCACTATTGAAAAAGTTATAAAAATGTTTGAAGTTGTAGCGTAAACTGAACTTTATTGTGTAGGAATTAAAGTTATTTTTCCATTAATTCAATTTGTTTACATTTTTGGCAAATAAATAGCGAACGCAGATTACGTATGTCAGTGACGTCATGCTCTAGTAGACGAATTTTATGGAGGATCATACGATCTGCTCTTGGCCATTTTCCCGCTAGATGGCGCTGAAGTCAACATTTTTAGTTTATTTTGTTAATCCTTTTCTGCCATTGAATACAGGTCGTTTACACACACAGACGTAAAGCCAGTACGTTACAAGAATTGACCACTAGGTGGCGTGTATTAAAAAAACTGCGCCGCCTGCTACGGTAGGAAAAAAATGAAATGCGTTCCTTGCGAAGCATGTGTGGTGTGAATATACTGTGCGTGCGAGTATTTACACCAGAGCACGCCTTCTTCCCACGGGGATGGGCAGAAACTACAGAACGTCACCTGCTACGATCCTTACATACTCCTATTGTCTCGTTTACGTTCATAAATCTGGTCATACACGCACGGCGGTTGTCAAAGTCAAAGCATTTATTTCAAATAGGCACATAAAAGGCACTTTTGAACGTCAAAAATTACAATGAAATAGAATTGATTCTAGTCGCCCCTTCCAAAAGGTAGTTTTCGTATGGAGAAGAATGGGCAAGAAACTCCACCGTTACTCTTTTAAAATGTTTTACAATATTTTGCATACATTAATTATATAATAAAATAATGTGTGAAGACGATGCACCTAAAATAAAATTACTATACCACAATAGGTAAAAGAATTAAAAATGAAACTATGACATATAAATTAATAATGATAGATACATGGTGCTCACATATTTACAAAAATGGAAAAGTAAACGAATTACATTAAAATAAAAAAAACAATTTTAACAAGTAAGGGTGTGAGTTAAGAGTAATTACAGAATGTAAACACAGTAAAAAAAAAAAAGAATAAATTTACAATTAAATAACCAGTTTGATTTTGTCTAGACTCTAGATTGTCCTATGGAGCAGGACCAGCATGTTTCCAAGCGTTCTTATCCTGGATATAATCTTCTAATTTATAGTATGCTTGTTTACTAATTTATTGTTGCGAGTTATTATTCAATAAAAGTTATATTTATATAAAACCATGTCATTTATTCAAACTAGGCTGAGAATCAGCACTTTTCGAATGTCTAAATTACAATAAGACATTAATTCCGCCTCTGTACATTTTTGTGCTTGAAGTATTAAATAAATAAATAAATAAGACAGTCCCCCAAAACGCCCGCCCTTCAACACTTCCTATTGCTCTAGCTGGAGAGAAGTGGCGCAACTAACTCCCCAGCAGCACAGCTGTCTTTTCAGTTACAAAAACTTGAGTCTATACAGTTTATAAAGATACGTTTTATTGTATTACCTAATACTAATTAATTATCAAATAAAAGTATTTGAAATTACACAAATGATGCCTGATACATGATTAAATTTATAGCATAACCAATCATTACAGACATTACACATAACAGACACAAGAATAAAAAAACAAAAAATAACAACAAATAAAAAATATACAATTTAGTATGTGATTATAACCAGGTAGGTGAAAAAATATTTTATAATGTCAACAAAGTTTTTAGAAAAATAAAAATCTAAAGACCAGCTTAATGAGTTCACCAGGTGGTTATACTTACATAATAAAGTATTATTTCACCTTTTCATTTTATAGTAAATACTTACAAATAAAAAAGTTATAATATACAATAATAATGTCGATTCTAAACATACTACTACAAAAATACAATTACTTATAACAAATAACAAAAATCGTTTGACGCGTTGATTTCACCATCTGCCGTGAGTCTTCTTGTCCACTGCTACAAGGCTGCTGCAAAGAAAAATAACTTTACTTAGTATATTTGGACGAATATTATTTCCCATTCATTTCAAAATGTCATTTACCATCAATCTCCAAAATCTGCTCTAAAATGATACTTTACTAGGTGCTCGAATTTCCATCTGATGTTGATGGATGATTTTTCACTAAAATAACAACATTATTTTAGACATTGAAATTAATACAATTAATGAAGTAAAAAAAATTGCCTTATACTGGTAGACACGGCTGCATAAATATCCAGCTATACATTTCCCGTATTTCCGTACAATGAGAGGTCAGCTTATACTGGAAATGTATATCTTGATATCTAGCCGTGTATACACCACCAAACCACCAAACAAACCACACCACACCACCACACCATTCAAATCTATACATTTAGCATTTTTTTTGAAAATGTCTCAATATGATTTCTGGCAGAATACAGTTTTAAGAAAAGTCTTATAGTTTCGGTATCATATCCATACTAATAATATTATAAATTCAAAAGTAACTCTGTCTGTATGTTACCTTTTCACACCTAAACCACTGAACGGATTTCGATATTTGGCAGAGAGATAGATTGCATCCCGGGGAAGGACATAGAATAGTTTTTAGCGATAATCCTGAAAATAGAATATTTTTTACTAGAAAATATCAATAAAATATATAGATGATTATCTACACTAATATTATAAAGAGGAAAAGTTTGTTTGTTTGTAATGAATAGGCTCAAAAACTACTGGACCGATTTAAAAAATTCTTTCACCATTCGAAAGCTACATTATCCACAAGTAACATAGGCTATATTTTATTTTGGAAAAAATAGGGTTCCGTAAGATATTCGGGTTTTTCGGACACAAGGTGTAAAAAATCAACCAGAAAAGTTACTTATTTTGCGTACGCTGCCTAAACTATAAAAGATAGAACCATAAAATGTTCTAATTAATTGTAGATCTTATAAATATCTACAAAAAAGTCCGCGACACACTATACCTATCTAGGTCGAGTGAGGCACAACAACCAATTTTTTATTTAAAAATCTTGAATTTTTTTTGTACTACATTTAGACGCGTTTATTTTACTCATGCTATTAATCCTCATCAAAATAAATTATTTCATCACTAAGTACAGTTTATGTAGATAATATTTGGTCTTTGAATGATTAAAATTGGACGTTTGGTTTTGAAGTTATGGCGAAATTTAACTTCTCCCGTTCGTACCCAGAATAATACTATTGATACAATGGTACAACAGTATAACAGAAATGATCTAACAGCGTTTGTTAGTGACAATGTGCCAAAATTAGTACCAGATCAAAGACATGCTTATGAGACTATTGTGGACAGCGTGAACAATAACATGGGGAGATTATTTTTTTTGGACGCACCAGGAGGCACCGGAAAGACTTTTCTCGCAAATTTGATACTTGCTAAGATACGACAATCAGGGAAGATAGCGATTGCAGTTGCTTCGTCAGGAATTGCTGCAACTCTCTTGAACGAAGGAAAAACTGCTCACTCTACGTTTAAACTCCCGCTATCCGTATCTTTAGATCAACGGTCTAAGTGCTCTATTCGGAAAAATGGGCCTCTTGGTATGTTGCTGCAAGACGCGTCGTTGGTAATATGGGATGAATGCACCATGAGTCATATGAGCTCATGTGGAGGCCGTGGACCGTACTTTAAAAGACCTCCGAAGCTCTGCTAATGTCATGGGTGGTATAACTTTTGTATTTGCTGGAGATTTCCGACAAACGCTTCCAGTCGTCAACAGAGGTACGCGAGCAGATATTATGAAGGCATGTTTAAAATCGTCTCACCTTTGGACATCTGTTCAACATTTGAATTTGCGCACCAATATGAGAGCTCTTCTACATGGAAATACGCATAGCAATTTTCCACAACAGATTTGCCTATACCCTTCAAAAGGCTCCAATTTCCAGTAAAAATTTCTTTCGCACTAACGATAAACAAATCCCAGGGCCAAACATTCAAATTAGTAGGAATTGATTTACGAAAATAATGTTTTACGCATGGGCAACTTTACGTTGCGCTATCACGGGTCGGGGCTCCCGACCATCAGTAAATTTTGTTACCTGAAAATAATTTAACGTCAAATGTTGTTTATAGAGAAGCTCTACAATAATCGCTTTAGTTCTCTATCCTAAAACAACGGGTTGCGCTCCGGGACTGCCGGCAGAAGTGAAAACTTTAACATACACAGAAAGACAATCTGTGCAGCCTGCGGATAATGACTGTGTCGTCGATGTTACTGTCGGTGTCTGTGAATTGACCTGGGAATCATTTTGCTGACCGTGTCTTTCCTGGGTAGGCTTTTTGCAGCGGTAACCGACATCCACGCGGGCGGAGCCGCGGGCGACCGCTAGTGTAACATACAAAGAAACAATACTGTACCATGATAATCAAAGCATTTCTTACTGGTACTGACAATTGCTGACTGTTTATATTTACCTGCCACATGAACACGTCGCTGGTATGTACCCTCTCTTCCTAAACTAATTCGTTTTCTACAGTTGAATTTATTTATTACACTCACAAAGTTTTCTGCCACATTTATTGCCTCATTTGACAAACAACCTGCTTTTAAAGCAATTTTTTCATTAGTTGCATAATTTGAGCCCACACCTCTGGAGCAGTATTTTTCAGACTTTCTATGAAGTTTTCTTCCTTGTTTTCACTTCCATTTGCAGCTGTTTTATTGACATTGCAGTAATAATCCTTGCAGTTTTCATGTACTCCAAATACATGAAGCGGGCCATTTCTCAAATCTGCTGCCATAGCAGCACTCTCACTGCTACACATTATAATTTTCCGTGGCACTAGAGTAAGCTTCATCACCTTTGGCTTCAAAATATTTCGCCCATAAAGTGGGAGCTTAGTGTTGGCCAAGATCTAAAACAAGTACAAATAGATATGAATACAGATTATGCTTCACTGATCTTGAGATTTCTATACAAATTTGATTTATTTATTTACCTTGTATAGTGCACTGGTATAGTTTTTGATTACATGATTCTTGCATTAATTTTTTTTTATTATGTTCCCATATGACACTTTCTCTTTCAAGTTTGCAAACACAGGATATATGGAGTTTATTTTCTTTTCTTATATATTCGGGTAACATGTAGTAAATTTTCATGGACATAACTAGAGGGCTTGTTGAGTGTATTTTTAAACGGGGTAGAGGTATGTTGAGTGGTGTTTTGTATCGGAGTGTGTATCTTGTTTCTATATCTTCTCGTTTAGTGTAAAAGTCTTTGTGTTTGTGAGCGAACTTGCATATTTCAAGTATATTTAAACAAAGCAGAGTTAAAATATTCAGATTTACGAAATGGGGTTTACAGCTATCTAATTGTTGTATATTTACTAAGATACGGATTGATATGGAACACACATGACCTTTTTGAATAGTAATTGACCTTTCTTGTTCACCAACAGTTTTAATTTCCTCTGTCAAATGTTCAAATCACACACTGAGTAACTTTTTTTCAACACTACGAAATTTATTAGCCGACATTGTTGGAATATCCATGAGACTTGTTATGTGTGCTGATTGATTGTAGTTGCTACCAGCAGTCACAATTGCCTGCACAAATGCAGTATTTATTTTATCACTGCTCTCTGTACCGTGCTTCCACTCTTTACCACACATACTGCACTTGAAAATTAATTCACTTCGTAATCCATCAAGTCTCTCACTAACAAATTCAATTTGTGAAGATTCACACTTATTTCGGTGTCTTTCCAATTGGAATGCCCACTCAATTACATGCTTCAGGTCCACAATGCGATACCCAGATATCGCAGATAAACTTTTCTTTGGAACAGATTCCACTGTCAATTTAAATGAATCAGTTTCAGAATCAGCTTCCGGCCAATTAATCTCTAAAGGATCAAGCACAGGTTTAGCTGTCACTGTGCTAGTACTAGGAGTACTGTAGATGGCCTCTAAGCTTAATTTTGGTTTTACAAGGGTATATGTTTTTGGCTGTGTACTGAAAGAAACAAATCAAAATGTAGTGACCATACTAAACTTACAGCACATACAATGTAGTGTCTCTTTTACGAGCAGCATTCAGCAAGTACAATAAATCATTCTTATTTGATACTTACACTAAATTATCTATGAGGATTTCTTCATTCACTGACTTCTCCGTTTCTTTAGAACGCCAAACTTTCAAACGGCTGTAAGTGTAATACGATTTACCAATGTAAACTTTTGTCAACACACAATGTATTTTATGAAATCCTACATCCAAACTTGGCTGTTTTACAAAGAAACCTGACAAATAATTAATATATCAGGGGTATAGAAACAAATCCGTATAATTTGTATTCCCAATGCTTGGGAATAATTTTTTTTTATTTAGCCTATGCTGTCCCACTGCTGGGCAAAGACCTCCCCAAAGTCCTTCCAGGAACTCCTTTCCCGCGCCACCTCAAACCAGCCCTCGCGGTACGCGTCCAGGTCATCTCGCCACCGCTTTCAGGGCCGACCTCGGCGGCGCCATCCATCTTCAGGCACCCATAGTGAGGAAACTTTTGCCCAGCGGTCATCCTGGATGCCACCTGCATGCGGCTGATGTTAAATTTGACCAGTTTTGTTTCCTCATACCCCTGATATTATGCATGTTTATTTACCTCTCAACACCGTGAAATTGTCGTAATCCACCTCGAACACGTTTTAAAGATTTGCGCGGCCCCGAATATGCGTGTCGTTTATACGCCTTCTTGTTTGTTTCAACAGACATTGTAGATGTAATTTAGATCTGAAATATAGAAAAACCAAAGAATAATCAATCTATCTATATTATAAAAATGGATCACTAAATGTGTTGATAAGCACAAATTAATCTCGAGAACAGCTGGCTGAACCGATTTCGAATTTTATTTTCGATAGAGAATTTCGTAGTCGTATTCGGTTAGAAGGTACGCGGTACGTTCCGAATTGGGTCTCACTCTATCAAAAAGTACTCTGTGGAATTGGGAATTTATTTGATGTAATAGATTTGAGCGTGCGCGATAGCGACATCCCGTGAATCGTCATAATAGATGATGTCATGCATGACACGCGCTATCTTGCGATAACGCCGACAATGCCTTCTTTTTTAGGGCGCGTTCCGAATTGAGGACATAATCGATGTAATCGATTTGAGCGCGCTAAAACCCGTACCGAATTGGCGTGAGCGCGATAACGATGTCCCGTGAATCGTCATAGATGACGTCATGGCATGCGCCATCTTGCGATAACGCCGACCATGCCTCGTACGAATATCACCGTGAGCGCTGTCAAAAATGACAGTGTGTGTGTGTGTGATGATGATGATGTGTCAGTGTGTGTTTTGTTTTGAGCTGCATCATATCTTTTTAATAACGTGGCGTTTACGAAATTGTGCTTCTGACTGACAGTCGCCACCTAAACAAAGAAAAGGAAGAAGCGTGTGGTGTTTTTATGAAGAAATACTGCTGTAATATCTTTTTGACACCGAGTAAGCACTGTGAGCGCGCTAACGAGTGTTCCGAATTGTTGACAGCTCTCAGCTGTCATAATCGTGATATCCATTATGGAACGCATGTGAGACGATTTGAGTGCTGTGAGCGATATTGGCCAATTCGGAAGGCGGCCTTAATATTATCACCGTGAGCGCTGTCAAAAATGACAGTGTCAGTGTGTGTTTATGAGGATGAGGACGTGTCAGTGTGTGTTTTGTTTTGAGTTGCATCACATTTCCTTCTCAGTTCTTCTTCTTTGGTTAGGTGTCGACTGTCAGCCAGAAGCACAATTTCGAAAATGCCACGTTAATATAAAGATATGATGCAACTCAAAACAAAACACACACGGACACATCCTCATTCTCACGACACACACACACGCACTGTCATTTTTGACAGCACTCACGGTGATATTATTTCAAGGCATGGTCGGCGTCTCCCGTATTATTATTATACTCTTTGGTCGGCGTTATCGCAAGGTGGCGCATGTCATTTAAGGTTGCCAGATGTCCGGGATAGTCCCGGAAGTTTACGCCTTGTCCCGTGTCCAGTAATTCGATCTATTGTCCCGGATTCTGAAAAATAAATGACACGGCTAAGCGGCAGCGGCAGGCAGCGAATGGGTTTGCTTCACTCGCCCCGACTCCCACCGAGTCCTGTCATCCCTCTCTCTCTCTCTCTCGCTGGCTTCCCTATCTCGCACGCGACAGTGGCGCCCGCTCGCTAGCCGCTAGGTCACTTGTGCAGTCGTGTGTTGTTTAGGGTTACACCGCGACGTGATGCGGTGCGGCGTGCAGTTTTCATGATAGCAAGTATAGACAACAAAAAGGCACACAATTCAGTGAGGTGGGCCGCGGGGCGCCGCGCGGCGTTTCTCGACGTAGTAGACACCACCTCACTGAATTGTATACTTTTTTGAGTAGTAGGGTCTATAAATGTATTGCTGTTTTGAAAACTGCGCGCCGCCTTGTGTCGTAGTGTGAACTGACCCTTATGTCGTCGTATCATTATTTAAATTCAACTGTGATCAATTTTATATGCTGATTTTCTACCAAACCTAATGTCATTACGTCATCTCATCATCATGGCGATTCACGGGACATGCTAATACGGTACGGGTTTGAGCGCGCTCTAGCTTGCGCGATAGCATCGATTATATTACCAATTCGGAACGCACCCTTAAATGAGGAGTTCATTTCAAATCCCGCCAAAGCACTATTTGTGGCACTATCACTATTCTTTCAAAAATCTTTGTTGTCGGGGGCAAGGCAAATCAAGTAGAACATTTTTGACACGGCAACCTCTCTAATGGATTGGTTATGAATAGCTATGCAGAGTCGCTAACTCTCTAGAGTAATTATGTTCCTTGGTCGCTAATAACTATGTTCCATGGTCGCTAAGCGGTCCCAGGCCGGCTAGTAATAGATTTATGACGATAGAAGAATCTTTTTACACTACCTTCACTTTAGAAGAATCTGTCATGTATGAATAAGTTGCCTCATATTACATGAGACCAAAGAGATTTAAGATAGGTACAGAGGCCATCAACCTACCCCAATCTGTCAAATTTCTTTGATAGATTTTCAACTTTATAACAAAGGTATAAGGTTCATATTCAATTGGAACAATTTGGCAGATTGGAGTAGCTTGATGTGCTGGCCTCTGTCTAATAATTTAATATCTGCATGAGACCAATAAACATTACTGGCGAAATGTATACACCCCTTCAGGGAAGATTAGCGTGATGGGACTTGACGTTGTTCAAAGGACTTCCAAAACATGTATTATTTCAAGAAACTTAAGTATAAAATGAATTTCTCGATTATTCCGTTTATCCACCCTAAGCCATGCTAGCCAATTCCGTGTATTCGACTAGGCCTCGGGTAGGTTGTCGGACATGAGTTTCCGCGTATCCACCTTAGGGTGGTTATGAACAACCCGAATTTAATAAGCAATTAGATCTACTTATAAGTATTTCCTATAAATGATGATAATAAAAACAAATTATTTTATAAACATATTATATTATTATACATTGTAATAAACGCTCAACATACAAAAAATGCTGTCCTAATTAATTTTGGTTCAATAAAATAAGTAATTACTCTCCTAAATTATTACATAAAATACTTTCTTTACATAATACTTAACAAAAAAATAAATAATTTGCAAGTAAAGCACATAAACCCGCACCGCACAAGCTGACAGTTCACACCGGTGATATCACCATTCATCACCAGTCGTTGGACCCGAGGTCGGTGAACATTTTGTCCTTAATCTTAGGTCTGGGGTCATCTTTTATTTTCGAGTCCACTGCTCCCACTTGTCCAAGAATGTATTCAAATTCTGGAAAAAGCATACATTTTAATTTTATTTTAATAAGGAGGATTTTCAAGAGAGACCCATATTTTTGAAGATTTCCTAAACCTTTATAGAAAACTAGCTTCTGATCGCGACTTCACCCGGGTGGATGCCGGAAATTATTCTATGAAAATAACATCAAAATACTAAAAGTAGCCTATGTCATTCCACATCTATTTCCTTGCCAAATTTTGTCGAAATCCATTCCGTGGTTTAGCCGTAACATACAGACGTTACTTTAGAATTTATAATATTAGTTTGGATTCTTTATAGTAAACTCAATTCATGCTTTCACTAT
Organism: Gortyna flavago; assembly: GCA_963669345.1. NCBI lineage: Eukaryota > Metazoa > Arthropoda > Insecta > Lepidoptera > Noctuidae > Gortyna > Gortyna flavago. The sequence continues at coordinate 16,929,010 of OY770142.1, forward strand.
GCGCTTAATTTTTACCATGGGCCTGTTTCTCAGTCTCCAGGTAGGCACTATCCGTAAGACAAATGGAACAGAATTTGTTTGACATTATCTGGCAGACAATTTAACTGAAACCTATCTAGAAGTGTTGGAATAGGCTTTTTAATACATAAGGCTACTTTTAATCTGCATCCCCAGGAAGAAAAATTACCTGCTGGTAATTTTTTTAAATTACAGACCATTTTATCCTACCTTCAAGAGTCAGTGACGTTCCTCTCAACTCAGTGGCTCCTATGAACTGCTTCTTCATGTCTCCCTCGAAGTACACAAACACGCTAGGCAGGTTCCTCTCAGGGAAGTTAGGGATGCACGTCTGAGCAATAGCTTTAATGAACTTGGTGTACGGGAACTTTGCTGCCAGCTGGCGCATGTACTGGTTGATTAGGGCGCACTGCTGAATGCTGCAGGAAGAATAAACATAGTACATATAACATACTCTTATTGATGAGAGGAAGTAGGCCATCATGCACAATGCAAGCCCAAGGCGGGTTGGTAGATGTCACAAATGTCTGCGAATTTTTGGTTTCAGGACATGCCTGTTTCCTGACAATGTTTTCCTTTATGGTTTCGAGAGCAGTGGTGATGAAATAATTTACACAAAGTAAAGCACCTCTCTGGGATCAAATCTACGACCTATAACTCGTAAGTCGCGGCCCACCACTAGGCTAAAACTGCTCTCTATTATCAAGACAATTTATCCCGACAATGGAACATTTTATGGAAATCCCAGCAGTCTATTTGTCCTTTGTATGATGCATTCAGCGGTCGGCAAGCGGGCCTCCTCTTTGCGGGCCGCAACTGTTTTGTAAATAAGGTCTTATCATTTGGAATTATTTTAATTTCGAACTACTCCGCGGGAGTGAACATAATGACTCGAACCTTTCCCTAATTATAAATAAAATTATGTAAAAGTAAATATTTGTGGATGCTTTTTTGCATTTTTTACATAATCGAGATAGGTACACAAAATTATGAACAAGTGCGGCCAGCCTTTATTTAATTTTGTCACTATGTGGTCCGTGCCATCAAAAAGGTTGCCGACCGCTAATGCATACATTTCTATAAATTCTATTGTCATGGACAAATTGTCCGTTGTCTGCTTAGCATCCTAGATTTATATTTCTATCTAATATGGGAGTAACATAAACTCACCCCTGTTTATATAAATGTATAACCACCCAGATCCCCTCGCCAGCCTTGTTGACTTCCTGCACATAGTCCTGTCCGGACACCTCCCGGACGTCTCCAAACCGAGGTCTCTCTGCTAGTCTCTTCAGCTCAGCGATGCGCCTCTGTCTGTACTGTTCTATCACAGCGTCGTCTTCTGAGTCTTCTAGTTCATCAAGACCATCTAGATCTAATTCTGATAGTTGCTTATCCTCTGAAAATTCATTTTTTAATAATAAGATTGAAGAAACTATGATCTTGAAAGTGTTATTTGTAGGTGTGCTGGTTATGAGCTTTAGCTTGAGACACATTTTAGGAGTTTACAGTTAGTTGAGTTTGTGTTTATTGTCGCTCAAGTGGAACAGCCACAAAATTATAAGAACCATTACTTTTAGGCTGTTAAAAGTTATGCTATCTTATTAATATGGAAACATTATTTTGAGTTTTGAGTGAAATTGAGGTAATATTCCTCATTTTAATAGGTTTTTTTAGCAGTTAGTGCAACAGGTGTCACCATAACCTCTTATGTCTTGTTTATACTAACTTTCAGCCTGCTTCTGCTGAATGGTCTGCTCTATCATATTAACTATTTGGTCCTCTGATATCTCCGTCTCCTTGGGAGGTATGATGCCTTTGGCGCGGAGGACATCGTTCCATTCTGTATCCTCATTTGGATTCTAAAAATAAAACACCATGTTTAACACTAAAATGAACAACACACGTATGTTTTTAATATTTTGTTTTACACCAGTTGTAGTAATTTACCTGCATCTTATGTTAGAATTATTTGTTTCTGTTAATTTTATGAAATTATAGGCTTTGGCTTTATTTTCCGGAAATTTGACACCATGAAGTGACAGATGATTCACTTTTTTTTTTTTTTTCTAACAAATGTTGACCGTGCTCTGGCTTAATTAAGAAATAATTATATGATTTCAACAACAAACAATGTTGATCATTCTTTCCAGAAGATAACATGACAGAATAAGTAATTATAAATTAATTACTAATATTGAGAGCCGCGTCTACATATTTCCGTATTCATATTTAACTTTCAGTATATTATAGTGTTCTCTGTGGTATTTAATGTATTTGTGCATACATTTGGTAATATTATTTATGTTCTGTGCAATTGCTAATCCGTGACATGTTTACACTTTCGTTTCGTGATTTTCTTCATTGAATTTTTAGTTTCCATGATATTAAACTTAAACTACGACTCGAATAAGTTTCATTTCAGTTAATAAATATCGTTAACAACCACCATGAACCGAGAGAAGAGGGAACCGGACTACCCAACCGAGTTGGAGTCCCAATTCGTAATGCGTCTGCCCGAGGAGCCTGCTAAAGTGTTGAGAGACGTGCTGAAGTCTGGCGAGAACCTGAAGAACAGACTGACGATACAGATCGAGAACGACATGCGCCAGGGCGAGGTGAGGTTCGATCACTGGCTGATGCATGCCAAGATTTTCGACCTGCCTACCGTCATAGAATCAATGAAAACGATTGACAATAAGAGCTTCTACAAAACAGCAGACATATGCCAGATGATGATATGTAAAGAGGAACCTGACCAACCATCGCTAGAAGAAGAGTCTCCTGCTAAAAATAAGAAGAAAGATCCTTATAAAGTCGACAAAAAGTTTCTCTGGCCGCACGGTATCACGCCGCCTACTAAAAACGTGCGTAAGCGGCGATTCAGAAAAACTCTGAAAAAGAAGTATGTGGAAGCACCAGAAATTGAAAAAGAGGTGAAGAGGTTGTTAAGGGCTGACAATGAAGCTGTCAGTGTCACCTGGGAGGTTATCAAAGAGGAAGATGACCATCCCAAACAGGATCAGGGCACTCCTTCTCATTCTAAGCCAGAGAAGAAGACTAAGGCTGAGCGCAATCCTAAACGAGAATCTGTCTCTGTTGATGTATCTAACCATGAATCCTCCAATGTTGTGGACATATTCGGTGGAGCAGTCAGCGATTCTGACTTGGAGGATGATAACATTAATGTGGAGATGGAAGATAGTCGGCTCTCTGCCTATGACAGCCGCCTATCAGACACCAACTCCATGCATGGTGAAGGCCCATCAAAGAGGGATGCGTTACCAACTCAATTCAGGTCACACATGTTCCAATCCCCACAAGAACTTGCTCCAAAATCATTCCCTGGCCACAGTCGAGCAACTACTCCTGCAGCATCAGGAATGTCTAAAAGCGGAGGGCTGTCTTCAGAGGATGATGGGGACTACCAACCAAGAGACATGTCTAAGGACAATATGACATTGAGGATTGAGCAGCTGAGGGCTGAACTTGAAGAGTTGAAGCAGAGGAGACAGCGAACTCAGCATGAGATTGCTGGAATGGAAAACCTGGCTCTAAGACAGAGGTTCCAAGATATTTTGCACACTCTGAACCAGGATATCATGTACAAGGAGATGGAATATCAGGGCCTTATCACATTGCAGAACTCTGATGACATCTAGCAGTAACTTTGTTAGATATGAGTGTATCTAACAAACAATACAATCTAAATATAGGTGTGAGTTAGCTCTGTAAGATGATTAGTTACAGAATCCAGCCCTTGTTGTACTGCAGGGCATGTTAATAAGACAAACTGATTTAGTTAGCATTACTTTAAAGGAAGGAATGGTGTTAAACTATGTAACTATACACATGGTACTATGTTTATCAAATGTGAAATTTATTTCTAAACAAATGTTAATCGTAAATAAATGTAAAACAATAATATTATCTGTATTTGCTGTTTTACTTTTTGCATTATTATCATTGCATTCAATTTTTATTACCAAGTAGGTAGGTAAATGTTACTCTCTCGAGCCAAAGAGCAAAGAGCATAATAATAATACGGGAGAACATTATCACAGAACATATTACCACAAATAGAAAAATTATTATCAACAAATCGAATGTTACTGCAGCATTAGCAAATTCATCTAATCACGAATCGAGTCGATTCTTTAGTCTGTGGTCGATTTGGAATCGATGAATGGATGAAGTTTGACAACCAAGCTTGCCAGTGTTTTCACAACCTATTTTAGTAAAAAAATGCAATTCATGTTTTAGTAATACATAAAATTATCCTAAATACTACATGAAAATCACCACTATGAAGAAAACTATAAAATCGTGTGAGGTTCATGGTCAACCATAGATGGTGTGTAGCAGCGTTGCCAGAATGTAACTTTTGTAACATTTTAAGTTACTGTTGGCCCTATTATGTTACTTCCATGTTACACGACGCAAGATGTTACGTTTACGTTACATTTCGTACTTGAAACTTGCTTGAAACATGTTTAATGTTGGCAAACATTGTCTAACCGATCAAATGAAAATATCTCTATAAGCACATAAAGCTACTCCAATCTGACAAATTTTCCCAATTGAATATGAACCTTATTACTTTGTGATAAAGTTGAAAATCTATCAAATAAATTTGACAGGTTGGGGTAACTTGATGTGCTGGCCTCTGTACATACACACGGCGACACATAGAGCTATACATTTCTAGTTTTAACAGAACTCGCATTGTATAGGTTTTTCGTATGTACACACGGCTACACATCAAGCTATACATTTCCAATTTTAGCTGACCTCGCATTGTATAGGTTTTTCATACAATCAGAAGTCAGCTTTTACTGGTTATGTATAGCTTGATGTGTAGCCATGCATACCAATGATTTTATCTCTTTCGCCGTTTCGCGCACTTGCTGAACGAGTATTTTTATTAGAAAAGTATATTCTAGATTCTAAGTCTGTTCCATGTGGTGATTATTAAACGGGTATGTTTAATTATGACTTTGTGTTTAAATTATACTACAGTCCAAGAAATAATTAGATATTTTATTTGAAAATGTATTTTCTTCAGCCGATCCAAAACTTTGGTACTTACAAAGAAGAAAAAACAATTTTTTGAGCTATTTAAACAAAATTAAATATTCCCTAAAAAATAAAATGTTACTTTTGTTATCAAAATGTTACTTTTTGACCCAAGTTATGTTACTTTTGACAAAATCACTCTATCAAAAAGTACTCTGTGGACAAAAGGGCACTGGCAACACTGGTGTCTAGTGTAGATACCACTCTCACTCTATCAAAAAGTACTCTGTGGATACCACAGAGTACTTTTTAATAGAGGTAGATACACTTATAACATGAACAACAACACCATTAAATAATTAATTAATAAAAAAATATACCTACTTGTTAAATGTTCACAGTATAGCAGAATATCACGCGAATAACGTTTTTAAAATTACTTATTTTTATTATACAAAACTAAGATAATTTATTTAAAAATCGTCCCTCTCTGACTTTGACAGTATGACACGTCTTTTTTTCTCCGCAAGGTTGTCAACTTGCGTCGTGTTGGAAAAATTTTACGTCGCTATGTTCAGTCCAGTCGGATCTCGAAATAAATAAATTGAATATGGCTGAAGTCGAAGGACATAAACATCGAGAAACTAATTACCATGAGGGAGAAGGTAAATTATGTTATGATATTTATGGTTAGAGCGCGTGGTTAGTGAGTATCGCGAACGTCAGTGCGGATCGGCTGCGTCGCCGAACCCCGTTACCCTCGTGTTACCTTTGTGACATTGAAATTGGGTTCTTTTTATAATTGCTGCGTGGATTTGTGGTGCTGGGCCGCCAGGAGCGGAGTGCGCCGCCCGCCTGACGCGTTGAGTGGTTCCGTCGAACGGACTTAGTGAACATGACCGGGGGCGCGGACAGGAGCCTCCACTCAGGTATTACATTGTTTTGTTGTAATATTCAATAATAGCTGAGGTTAAGTGCGCTAGAACGTAATTAATGTTGTTTATTTGCACGGATTTAACCTTAGGCGACGTGTTGAACTTTGCTCATTCGTCGAGTGTTATTATTGCATTGTTAGCACATGAGCGTTAAATATTCGAACTGTTTCCTTTCTTGTCCAATTAAAATGTTTCACAGTGTGTGAGCAGTCTAAATCTGGTATTTTGCCAATCATTAAGAGTTGACAAGACAAACAATTTGATTTTTGATAATTTCTAATGAGTATTTACATAACAATACAGAGTTTGATTTCAAGGTTGATAATAATGAGTTTTGGAAGGTTCTGTAAATTATTAGACGGTTGTTTGATTAATTTTTAATTACTTTAGCTCTACAAGTTGTTCTCAATAGTGTGTGTGACCGTAACATTAGTTTCACCTGTAGATTAAGTTTTCCTTTCTTTTTAAGTACTTTCATGATAACAATAATCAAGCTACCCATTATGTGGAGAATTTGTTGATATTACCTTACAGCTGAGTTTTACTTTCTGTAAATAAACTCTGTTGAATTTACATACACTCTTATAATAATTATCATATTTTTTTACATCTGATAACTTTATTTATTATTGTTTTGATATATATAGGTGTTTATATTCTGTGCATTTACTTAACCCTTCCTATGCCAGATGGTGGACCGACACAAGACAAAATGGTTTTTAATTGTTTCTGTAATTATGGCATTCAAGTAGTTAGACCATTCATTGAATTAGCATTGTTATTGTTAGCTTAGTTTTTCATAGACTACAGTGGGCAGGAAACTGTTCCAAATTTCCATTAGTGTTTTTAAATAATATCCTCTTAACAAATTACAGAGAAACATCTGGTTTTATAATAAGATATTATTTTACTTGCTTCTTTTTTCGTATATCATAATTACTCGCCTCATTTCCCTGAAGGGTTGGGCAGAGGTGTAAGCACACCCACATATTGCCCGTTAAGTTTAAGTCCCATGTAATAATGCCATCAACCAGACAACTCCAGACTCGGAGCAGTTAAATACTTATCATAAGGTTTATTGTCTACTACATATGATTTCTATTGTGTTATATACTATCCTATGTGTACATAAGCCCATTGTGCCATGGTTATTAGCATTTAATGTGCTCAGTGTTCCTTGAACCTCAGAAAGGTCATTCGCTTATGTTTTTAAATAGATTCAAGTACTAAAATATGCTATGAAATACCAAATATGGCAATATTTTGTGATTTTATGGCAACAAAAATTTTGTTTTCAAAATTGATTCAATGTTCTTGGCTTTTTTTTTTTTTTTTTTTCCCTATTGGCATCTCGTAGTTGACCTTTAGAGGTCGTGACTACTTAACCGGACTATCCTGTGGCTGCCTTAAGTGAAACTCAAAGCCTCCAGCCAGGGGCATTAATCTAACTACGTTATGCTAAGCGACTACGCACTAAGGGCACCCCCTGTGGGGTACGAGCCTCGGCTTAGGGCGTCGCTGGATAGGACAGCAAGAAGGGACAGGCTGGATCACTGTTATATTATTTAAGCTTGATGGAGCCGGCATTTCCTATCTGACTACTCTGAGAAGAAATGCCGAAACAAACTCAGAGGTCACGGTCGGGGATTTAAAGCTACTGGCTCAGCTGCGGCGCGGGCTGGCTCTGCATCGGGCAAGGGTCGGGGGGGTGAGTTTACTTGGGGACGTCGCGAGGGACCTCGTCGGCGAGGTCGGAATGTCGGTCTTTTGTTTTTGTGAACTGTACTAGTGGATTTGTTGCTCTCCTGGAGGAGAGTTATTGGGTCGTCGGGGTCGGATAAGGCATGCTTTGGACGGCGAGCCTTACTAATATTTGAGGGGGAGTAGCTGGCGGCCTGGACAACCAGAGGGTTGCGGTGGTTGGTGGCGGAATCGAAGAAACGCTTGGAGAGGCGTTTCATGAAATGCTTGATAGTGGGGATTCTGAGGTCTACATGGAGGATCTCGTTTCGGACGAACCAAGGGGAACCCGTAGCCTTTCGAAGGAACCGGTTTTGAAGGGTTTGCATCCTATGGATGTTATGGGGTTTTGCGTGTGCAAAGACTGGACAGGCATAGGTCATAATTGGCCTGATGCACGCTGTATAGATACGCAACTTGCACTTAAGTGACAGTTTGCTGCGTGCATTGAGAACGGAGTGGACAAATGTTCTTGGCTGGCAGTTCAGCTAATTCCTTAGCTTAACAACAAACTTACCTGTGGCTGGGTTAATAGCATAGAAAACAATACTCTTTATTATGTACAACATACAGATTACAGATTTAAATGTAGAAATTTTACATAAGATGACACAATGAGCGGTCTTATTGATAAAAGCGATATTTTAAAGACAACCTTTGGATGGATTTAAAGGGAGAATTAGAGGCAATACTGCAGAAAGTTTGTGGTGTACCATTTACGTATACAATACATACATACACCAAGCATACATAAGCTATCATCATTGAATTCAGTCCCCATTATCTTTACTCCACAGCCATATTGTGCGTATAATGTTTGTTCAGACATATCAACTGATAAATATCCTAAATAAGTCTGTGCTATGATATTAATGATTACTCTTTTCTGTTTACATTGCCAAATCCTATCTGCTGACTTGTTTCATGTGCTGAAATATAATGCAATTTTTGTTTTGATTGCATCAATATGGTTTGTGAAAGGTTCCAAAAGTATTGTGTAATTCATGTCTTATTAAAGATTTAGCTGAGTCACAAGCACCAGTCTTTGATCTCTTTGAGGTCATAATCAGTAACATATAAATTAATATGGAATGAATATCTAACTTTCTTAACTTAAATTTTAAAGCATTTTAGACAAGACCTAAGCACCTTTCATTGAATTCCTATTTCTTTGATTGGATTACAATTAGAATGTATACTATGCTACAGCATAACTAAATTCAAAGTTTAACACACAAAGCATGATATGCATAACTTTTATTTATGTACTAGCCTCTGCAGTAGGTATTTTTTCCGACTCTTTATTTTTGCTTGTCTCCAAAAGGTCGTAGCGTGACATTAAATTGCCTTTAGCCATCTCCAAGAATTGTGCTACCAAATGCAAAAATATTTTTTCAAATCCAACTGGTACCTAGTCCCAGAGATGAACGTGTTCGAACAAACTCTTCAGCTTTATTATTAGTGCTTAGTGTATCTATAGATTTACTTCAGTGGACATGAATTCTTTTTATTATGTAATGTTGATTACATAATAAAAAGAATCCAAAGGCGGTAATTTTGTCCTTTTGCAATCACAGTCGGCATTCCCAACAACAGACCCATTCGCCCAACAGACAGTAGACAAGGCTAGAATTATAATTCCAGACAGAAAAAAACCGGCCATGTGCGAGTTGGACTCGCACACGAAGGTTCCGTAACACCATACAATATTTACCACTACATATAAAATAACGGCAAAAATATCACGTTTGTGGTATGGGAGCCCCCCTTAAATATTTATGTTATTTTGTTTTTAATATTTGTTGTTTTAGCGGCAACAGAAATACACATTCTGTGAAAATTAGCTATCATGAGATACAGCCTGGTGACAGATGGACAGTGGAGTTTTAGTAATAGGGTCCCGTTTTTACCCTTTGGGTACGGAACCCTAAAAATACCTCCAAGTTCACAGTAAAATATCTAATCTGTTACAGCTTATATTCAACTTGTTGATTCAAGTATAATTTAAACCAGTATCTCTAACACAAAAAAGCATACGCAAGCAAGCAGGTAACAAATAATACCTGTTTTTTGGGACAGTTTTTGCATCGCCCGGTACCTTATTATTATTTTTTATTCATATCATGTTGCCAACATTAAATAATTAAATTCTCTTTTAGATATAAACTTGTTTGGTTATCTTGAATAAGTAGGTACCTAGCTGAAGAAACAAATCTAGGTATTTACTGGAGATTATCTTTTTTGTTTGTTATGAGTTGACATTTAATGTAGTTTGCATAATAATTATCATTTTCAAGTAGGTATTTAATCTCTGGTAAAACCCCGGCGAATCACGCTCGGCACGAGAGACGAAATTCGGGAATAGCCTCAGTTTGGGCACTCCTTTTAAATGATGCTCTGTTTACATTGCAAAAGCAATGTTCAATCTACACTAATATTATAAAGAGGAAAGATTTGTTTGTTTGTATTTTATAATACCAATTTATAACAAGATTGCACATAGCTAGAATTTAAAAACGGCGCGGCGTTAGTCTCTTGTTTCCTATACCTACTGACAGGATACATTCAATTCAAATGACAAATTGCCACACAGCACATACCATAGATAATTCATTCATGCGCAAAACCAGAACCCCGCCTTCAGAAATAATACCACAGCTTATTTAAATCCCATAATTAATCATGGGAGGCTGATATCAATCTCATTATCTTACAATATTGAGTAAATCTGTCGTACTGAGTATTACTCAAGGATTGTTACGCCCACACGCCCCACTGTAAGCCCACATAAGTACTAACAAGTAACAATACGATACGACTAATGTTTTAAATAAATATAAGTACAGTTGGCGAGGTTCAATGCCCTTTTAATGTGTGCTAGACGACTGTTTCGGTATTTCTAGTTTTTCTAAATAACTTTAAAGACTTTAATTAGGATATTTTCGATAGAGCATTAACTAGTTGGCTAAGCTAGGCTATGAAAGGTATTAATGAAAGTTATAAGTTCCATATGATGCGTCTTTTCGTGTGGCGGATATCTAATATCGATTGCTGTATTTTGTTAATATCGAAGTAAATTTCCTCGAAATAGTCCAAGATTCATTACACCACATAAACCCACCTATTAAAATATACAACACATGTATTTTTCGCGACTAGATTACTTACAGACTAGTCATAAGCTAATTCTTCACCCGATCACGATCTCCTTAATTACGCAATACTCTCCCCAATGGGCTATCTCCCTAGTCCGATGTATGCGGCAGTGATCTGCAAACCCAGTTTGCTGTGGTTCCCGGCTGGCTGCCAAGGTCCACTTGCGTAAAGGTCGGGTCATGCTCTTGTTACAATGCAGACAATCGCCTCCGATTTGATAATGACGAGGTATGCTGAGTAATAAGTGGACTGGAAACGTGGCTTAAAAGTTTTATAAGTTCAAATTCTTTACAGGCTGTGGTTGAAATTGCCTTTTATAAAGGTAATGCTGGTTTTAGGAAGCATATTGCTTATTTCAGTTAACTGTCCTAAGCTTAAGCTGGTAATGAGTAGGTTATTCTCGTTAGTGTAACGAGAAATCGAACTCACGACCTCTTGCTAGTACGTCCCTGCCGTATCTGTTGAACTATTACCGCTACTTCAATATGCAGAGCTGAGCTGAATAGGTGTAAAAATTAACCTATTAGTTTTCGGTACCGATATTTTGTTAGTGCAAAACGGTTCTTTGTAATCTCAAAGTCAAGCTGAATACGACCGGACGACCTGAAAGATTCAGGGATTCAAGCTGATTTTCCCTTACCTCTTCCGTTCAAGAGAATCTCTGTAACAATTAATCTTTGTTTCTGATATTTGTCCAATCTATACGCACCTTTGCATACTTCACCACCCACTTTAAGAGGTATCCTATTCTTACTTCGAGACCACACAAGCAGGTACAGTCAATTACCGCTAAATATAACTGTATCTGGGTCTGGCATAGCTACAGTTTGTTTTGCCAAAATTCTAGCTATGATCGTCAAAGTCTGTTTGTATGTATATCTGCTGAATACATTTTGTTGTATCCGGTTCTCTCTAACTGCAATGCAGAAACTGCGAGATCTTTTCCTAATTTTGAGAGTTTTCGTCTCTAAAGTTTATCCCTCACCGGGAGTATTCGCCTGTAATGCAAACCTTAACTCGCGTGCCGCGACCTAGCCGTATTACTTCTGTTAGGGTTAAAGGGGTACACCAAAGTAAAGGCCGTTCTAAAGATTTCAATAATACGTTTATTGTCCTTTTATTTATATATTGGAAGGTATGTTTACTAATATTACGTGAGACGTGTGAACACAAGGCTAAAATAGTAGTACAGTCACTATGAGAAAGTAAGGATTTCAGTCACGAGGTAAGTGCTATTGGGGAGAGTACTGAAAAATAATATTTATGAGATAGAATGAGAAAGACGACAGTGTTGAAGTAGGATCGATTTGTTTTTGCTGTATTTAAAATCACCTATTACCCTATCCTGCTGGTTTCAATGATCTCTCTACACTACCCAGCAGTTGTCGGCCTGCGCAGTCTACTTGCAAAGCCCTAGTGTTACATTACCGGCGAATGCTCCTACAATACAGACATTTCCAGCATCATAATTGCGTGACACACTATCAAAACACACCACTACCTTAATCATTTTGAAGTATATTGCTAATCCATTGCTTCATATGTTCGAGATATTTGTCTGCTCAACAACGTAAATAACGCAATGAATGTTGTTTAACTGTCAAAATTAAAGCCATTCATTACTACTGTTAGTGTGTTACGTAATTGCCCCACATGTCCTTTTTAGGTCATTCATCCTTATGATTCACACTTCATTATCCATCTCACGACCGTGTCTTACTCAATAACTCGGTCACACAAGTTATCCAACATTGAATGATATCTGTTACACATTGTTTACATACCATTACACCGGTTACGTCAAAATAAACAGCTTTGTCTTTTTACAATGTTATATAACATAAGTACATATTATAAGTGATAACATAACGTTGTGTATGTAACTTAATATAATTTACAGTAAGTATATATGTCACTTATGCGACAAGTAACAACTTTATATCATGTCACGGTAATGTTATCCATGTTTAAGGCAAATATAGACGTATCCATAGATATCCGTGGACGTATCGGTATTACTAGCTCTGTGCCCGATAGGACTTCCAATCGGCCAAAATTACAACCTTCCACACGGTTTTTCATTGCCTATTTAACCCCTCTAGGGGAGGAATTTTCAAAAATCCTTAGTGCTCACACAACACAATCATCCTATAATGTTCCCACTCCTGGCCTGCTGGGACACAGCCCTTCTCCTTAGTGCTCACCTTTCTTTATAATATGTATAAGGAACTCTTGTGCAAAATTTCATGCTTCTTGATCCACGGTTTAGGCTGGGCGCTGTCTGTCAGTGAAATTAAGATTTTTAATAAGTAGATTTCCTACTTTTCCCGCGATATCGCCCATGTGAAAAGAACACCCTTTTCCGAGATGAAAACTACCTAAAATTCTAATCGAAGATACATGGTTAATTAATTCCATCTACACCCGTCCAGCAGTTTCGACATATTTGACTAACAAATATACCTACAACTTTCGCACTACGTTAGTATTACGATTGCGAAAGTGCGTCTGTTTATTCGGCACAGCTTTACTGCAAAACTACTGCACCGATTTTAATGGGATTTGGCAAACACCTAGCTTGATACCTGGAAAAGAATATTGGGTACTTTTTATCCCAAAAAAATTAAACTACACAGGTGGGTGGAGTCGCGGGTTACAGCTAGTTAACAATAAGAAGTGTTGTACTTACAGTTCGTTGACGCGAGATAGTGACATTTGTAGCTGCGTGACCTTTTTTGCGCATTGCGTGATGTTACGTACCATGTTGTGGTGGCGTTATGGCTTCCAGCAGTGAAAGTCTTGTACTAAGTTGTCTGTGGTCTAAATATGGTTGTAGACGAGTAAACATGCCAGTCATTCGGATATTTCATGTTTAAGCATGGGCAGCTGATATAATAATATGTTCTCCTTTTTGGTTGTTGCTTAACTTTATAGTACCTTTTGAAGTCCCATATATAGAGAAAACTCTTGAAATAAATTCAAAATAACTCCCTCATATTCTGTCGTTAACCCATTTTATAAGAATCCCAAAATAAAATAAAGTAACAATTGGATGGGAATCAAACAAATAAGATCCTAAGAAAAAACCCAGTAATAATATGATTTGGATCAAATCCATGAGCCTTGACCTCAATCTCAATACCCAATCAACCCAATACCAAATGCTCTAACTAACAATGATTCGGATTCCGATCACCATTTAAAACAGGTATCGTATCGATCCAAGGTAATATCGCTTAGAAGCAGGCAGAGTCGCAAGCGCAAGCTAACAAACTATGTAACAATCTATTTTGACCTGTATTGCTAACAGCTAACACGTCAATCTTACTGTGTTAGTTTTGGCTGGAGAGGTAGAACGAATATTAAATTATGTTCAAGGAGAAGCTTCTCATATTCCTGAAGATTATCTATCCTGTCCGGTTTTACGACTCGTTCGAGATCATAGAAATGCTTAGTATTTCGTTAGTATATTGCGGCGTTCGTATCAGTTCTCTGCAGAATATGTTGTGTGCCTTTTAGTCCGTGCTAAATAAATGTATTTTCTTTCTTTTCTTTGTATAGCAGACTCCCTCGTATAAAAACAAAGATCGCTCTGCCTGGGACATCACACCAGTCTATACTATGTTAATTTTAGAGTTGTTCTAGTATTATTCTTTCGCTAACAAGGTTCTCTAAGCTTTAACCCTCGGTGTTTTGTTCTGGTTTTAAGAACGAGGCCTTTTCCGAGCAAAAATCAAAAGTCATTTATTCAAATTAGGCTGAAAATCAGCACTTTTCGAACGTCAAAATTACCTAAGATAGTCCACCAAAACGCCCGCCCTTCAATTACTTCGCAATCATCCAATGTAGCCAATTCGGTGACACTTTTAGCCACAGAGCCGATAAAATTCCTTTCCTACCTCCAAGAATGTTCAATTTACATAGAATCATAATCCTTCACTTTGACAGTAAACAAATAAGTCGTAATGAATGCCTATTTTAGCTTCACCGCAGGCGTGCCTGGCATTCCTATCTAGTATCAGAATGTGACTTTGTAATACGTTGTACTGAAGTATATTGGACGGAAGATATTCACTTACTTGCGGTTAGGAAGTGCACTTAGCTTGGCTTTGTCAAGTGTGCGTTCATATACCTGTATGTATGTGGATTGTAGTGTTCTTCATTGATTGTTACAGTGAATGGTAAGACAGGATCATCGTTTTTAATACTACGTTTCGTTATTCTTTCTCATAATCACATGCCTACTATTGACCTCTGCGCACCATCGTCGGCGCCGTCAACAAGATCTGACTTACTGTCGTGCCAGCGACACGAAGAAGAAGTAGTAGAACTAGTGAACTGCTGTAGAGACTTCTCTAAACAAACCAATAAATTTAAACGTAAATCGAGACAAGAATATTCTAGCCTAGCCACAATCTACCTTTTAAATGTTGATTGGAAGAAGCTGCTACTTTCATAGTCTACTTTGCTCTGTACAAAATGTCTATGTTTAAGTCAACTAACCACACCAGCAGACTTGAGAATGAACACCAGCCTATCTACTGTGAAAATCCCACCGCGAAAACTTAGGTGAAGTGAGCTGTCATTCCACCTGATGCTAGGGAATGACACTATTGACAGTTGACAGCTAAGACAGCAGAATAGACTGTCAGATCTTTCTGATCAGAGACTTGATCATGTGGAATTATGTAGGAGATTTAAAACAGGATCAAGCCACGGAATGGCAAAACACGCATCCTGCGAGCCATGATATACCTGTATATTACGTAGTTTCTGATAGAGCAAAAACCCTTGAACGGACGGAAATGCCCTAGTTCGCAGTAATTTAAAGGACTTATCTGCTTAGGTATGTCGTTAAAGGAATGTGTACTAATGACGGTCAGCCATCGGGCCCCGTTGATTTAGAAAGCTGTGTGGCGCTTGCGCAACATCTAAATTGCTAACACATGTCCATTTCCGAGTGACGTGTTATGCGTGTGTGGCAAACTTAACGGATGTTGAGAACTTGACTTTAGCAGTTTTGGAGCTGTTAGATTTTGGGCCAAAGAGATTCGTTGGTTGGGTTTTGCTGAGTAAAACGGATGCTTTGCCAGATACTAAAGCCGAGATTGATAAAGGTTTTGGCTTAGATATGTTCCCGTGTCTATGTTGCACTTGTAGTTTTACCGTTTTGCGAGAGTGAAAGCAATATAATCCTGATTCTCTGACAGACAACGCACAACCTAAACCTCAGAGTTTAAAAGCATGAAATTTTGCACTTAGCACTGAGGAAGGATTTTTTAATTTCATCCCCATTTATAAAGGGGTTCAATAAGTTCGAAATTTTCGTCAAATCCCGGCCAAAACACGTGCTAAGGATTAGTGAACGCACGTGTTTCTGTGACAAATAAACCTATTTTGCTTTCTTTCTAAGTAATATTTATTTATCTTGGCCTTAGCAACTAAAGTAACGGTTCTCGCTCGTAAAACGCATGTCTGCAGTATGAATAGGTACATAATATAAGCTCCGAAAGCTTGGAAAGTGTCTTTTTTGTTTGCATCCTTTGTCGTGGGAAAACTTTATGTGTAGTGGAAAGTATGTCTGCACACAGCCAGAAGTCAGCTTCTCTTTACTGAAGGTGATTGGCCAAGTTCAAATAAAACCGGCCAAGTGCGTGTCGTGTCGGTCGGACCACCCACAGTGACGTATTTCGTAGTTGGGATGAATATTTACGCATGCACAATATTGATTTTATCGACAGCAAAGTTTGTATAATCATAATCAGCCTTTAATTCCCACTGCTGGGACACAGGCCTCCTCTCTTCGAGAGGGAATGGGCTATAATCTACCTTGCGGGTCCAGCGCGGGTTGGTAGATGTCACATGTCTTCGACTTTTTGGTTCTAGACTTCGACTTACCGGTTTCCTAACGATGTTTTCCTTTACCGTTTAGTGGTGATGAAATAATTTACACAAAGTAATGTTCCTGCTTGGGTTCGAACCCACGACCTACAATTTGTAAGTCGCAGCCGATACCACTCGGCTACAACCACTGTTCTCAATAAGTTTGTATTGCATTCCAATGAAACTGTTTTATTTTTCGTAATTTCTCTACACTATTGTTTAGCGGGTCACAGGAGTAGGTACACCTTTCCAATTGTTCATCGATACATGATCGATATAGTGCCAAAAGACTCCGAGTAAAATGTGTGTCATCCGGATGGACGGACGTGACGAAATTATGGGTTACGTTTATGCTATTTTGAACCCTAAGAACATTCAGGATTTTTTTTATCAACGAGTATTTAGAGAAATCGCCTGCTTGAAAAACATCCTTCTTGCCGTGATAGGATAACACACTTCCAATCTAAAAGGATGCCATTCCGGTGGGTTTCCTGCAAATGATCAACATGGCACTTGGCAGTTCGCTCTGCTATACGTTGGTCAAGCATGGACAAGCACATTTACATAATCCGTATGCATCTAGGCGTTACAGCCTTTTTTTTTACCTGTTTTGATAGACTGAGTACAGCGTGTGACATAAATGTTGATGGTTTATTTTTATTTTATCGGCGTATTGACCGTACAAATGTTGCATACAAATTTCTCATAATGTTCTCGTTGTGTATGATCAAATTTTATTGCAGTAAACTAGGAGCTTCGCTGAGGGCGACAATTTTTACGAGCTAAACTATTTATTCTGTTTTTACCAATTCAACTGGAGTTAAATTCCTACGTGCATTTTTATCAGGGTTCACTCCATTAAATGCTTGCTAGTTTTACAGGCATAGGACTTAGGCTTAGGACCGTGACGACTAGTTCCACTTTAGATTTGTTTCCTAAAAAAGCTGTGAACGGTCACACAGTAACGGCTGTCCAAAGACAGAGCGTTTTTTGACATCTTAGTGACAAATACTGGTAAAAATAATAATCAGGACGGCCGATATATTATGACGGAACCGCTTTCCTAACGAAACCCTAGTTTGGGTTGACGATCTAATACCGTAATCCTTCTCACGTGTCACACAATACAGGCGGTGTTAAAAGTCAAGTAACAATTCTCCGTAGAGCAATGAAACTCAACGGGCGTAATCTTCTCTAGATCACAGAGCATTGTTAGCCAATTGAATATAATTGACCATGTCTTGACTACTGACTGAGTGGGTACAGTAGGTACACTGCTGTAAAATTGGCATAGTGAGCTTTAGAAATAGATCACACACAGGGTTAACATATCGAAATCTGAAAATTCCCGATAAGAAGCCGGACATTTGCAAGAAAGTCCACACATTTAACATTTTTATAAAAAAAAAAATCCCTTAAGTCGAAAACGGACTAAGTCCGGACGGAGGGCCAAAAAGCCGGACAAATCCGGACCAATGGTAACCCTAGTCAAACAAAAATGAGTGACAGAGATTACGTTAGACACATAGCCGAAGATTTCTTAAAGGTACTCCATGTACCATAATTATGTATTCCTTATTTAAAATCTTGTTTTCAATTTCCAAATAAACGAATACCAATTTTATCACAATGTAAATTAAGTTGATTTCAGATCAGAATGACTAAAACTACTGAAAAATTCATAAAAATGTTCGAAGTCGTAGCGCAAACTGAACTTTATTTGTTGTTACGGTTATTTTTCCAAAAACGCATATTTGTTTACACATAAGGAAACAAAATTGCTAACGCAGTCTAGAAATCCTACGCTATGAGTCGATGACTAAACACTCCCAAGTATAATTTGTAGTGATTAAATATTGAATAATAGCTGCAATTTGACCTGAGGTTGTGGATCGATATACATTGATAACGCCCTTTTGCGTACTTCTTGCGGGAATCGATAAGAAATTATGTATGCGCATGTCTGAGTTGCATGGTTTAAAATGTCGTAAGATGTATACAAGCAATAAACTGTATTGATATAAAAGCACGTTTTAATCTACGTAATTTTGATATAGGCCTTTCAAATTCAATGCCAAAATATAAACTGATACTGTACCTACTATACTTACCTACTTATTTTAAACTAGTGACCCGCTCCTGTTTCGGTCGGACGGCGACGAGTGATGTGTCCCCAACTAGCACCATAGCGTTATAAAAACCTATATATAACTCGTCAGTTCCATTTGAACATAAAAGTGTTAACACATACCTGTACAACTAAGTTAGAGCATGCTCTAATTAACTTATAACCACGAAAGAGGCCCACAGTTTTACAGGTAAGAGTTATAGAAAGCCTATAGTACGGTGATACAAAGGTATTAAAGCAACTGCACAAGAGCGTTTAGTCATCGTCAGCTACTACTTTAACCGGTATTACTGTTGTAATAGTCGGGTTGGTTGACACTACGGGAGGTAGGAAAGCTTCGGATTAGAATGATTTGCCACTAAAAACTTTATTAGACCTATTAAGAATAGTGTTTTGATACCGTGACTCGTATTAGTTATCTAAAATGGACTCAGGTAAGTTTGTTACCGCTTCTTGAGTACATTATTAATCAAATGTATAATTTTTTGCGTACGTCAAGTAAGAAAAAGCCTGTATTGGTTTAATAAAATTAGATCTGACGTTTGTAGTGAAAGTGACTATATCATGGCATCCATCATTCAACACAGCAGAATTATGTCAATAAAACTGGTAGCCGTTTTAAGTATTAGTTATTTAAGTTGGGGAAGTGAAAAATGACTGCCCTTGTGATTTCACGGTCAATGTATACCATGTTTCTCATCTCAATTTTAATGCGCCTAGGATTTATTAAAGATTTAAAAGAAAAGTTATGAAAAAAAAATAGACACTTCAAACTAATATTATTATTTATTCTTGAATCCTGAGCAGTAGCATGTAAAATTAAGTGGTATTCATGGAACGCTTCAAATAATATAAGAAATGTAGTATTTTGTAGTTAAATGTTGAATAACTCAAAGTAATATTTATAGTTAGTTTACCAAAACAATGGCGAATTTACTTTAAATATTAAATCTTCACTTAACTCATTTGTTCCACTCTTTGAACTACAACATCGTTAGTCAAGAATACTGTGCTGCGTTTGGTGCACTTAACAGTGTTATACTAGACTTAGCTAAATACATTTACTACAGTGAAGACAATACAACTGGCTAAAAGTTTTACAAACCGACTCAATTAGGGTTCTCCAACGAAATAATGAAAACCTACAAATACCTACGTAATCGCACAAAAATATTTTCTAGTGTTTTCTGGTATTCTAAGAACTAGTGGATGATTCATCTACACTAAATACCTAATATGAGGGGCATAAAAAAAAATCGGCACTGTCCGATGCGTTGTTTGACACCAAGACCTTTAGAACGTCTTTAAAGAAAACTGCCTAATACAATAAGCTTTAGTTAAATTCTTTTATTACAGGTTAAAACTAGTTGTAGGAGTTGTTCGACACTTTTAGTATCTCGTGTTACAAAACACTCGACAAACACTATTTCATAACCTGTGTCAGCAATAATAGTCAATATAATACCTTAAGGTATATAAGACACTTCGTGGCAATAACTAAACAACAATATGCGTTAACAGGAGTCAGCGAACACTGTTGTTAAGACTTGGATGTTACATAGAGGTTAAAGCTATAACATCTTAAGTATACTTGCTGTTACTAGCACTATTTTAACTGTCAAAGCTGTCCTACATCGTCCATTAAAGTTCTAGTGCCGACGATGGGATTAAACTTGTTTGTTGACTCCTACATGTCGCCTTTAGTTAGAACTGAGATAATTGTTACTCTGTAATATCACTTAAAGTCATAAAAAAACCTGTAACTGACACCAAAATGTTAGTTGGGTCAGTACATTGAAATTTTTGTTCCATATCTAAGTTTGTTTCATTAATGTGTTATACACAACCCTTCTGGAATAAATTGTCTAATCATGGAACTATGTACATCAAAATGTAGATGATCTAAGCGGTTTCACAGATAGCTGCTGTGAATGTGGCAGTTTTAAACTATAATTTCGTGTAAATTATAGTTTAAAACTGCCACATTCACAGCTTCGACAATATTGTTCACGAATTCGCGATAAGACTCCACATTGCCTTCATCATCATTCCTGCTATTGCGTTATCAGAAACACTAACCAACGACTCTATTTAATTCCAATCAAAATCGGCCAAGCTTTTCCCAAGTATGTTCAGGTCGGCTTCCAGTCCGGATGCAGCTGATGAGCTGAATACCAGTATTTCACATGGAGTGACTGCCTGTCTGTCTGTTTCAGTTACTGGGTATCCTTGGTAAGGCTGGTTGTCAGACTATTGGGCTTCGTTCTATCGTAATGGTGGTTGTTATTATTTAGCCACGAGTCTTGACTGGATTCTAATCAAATACAGTAAATTCAAAATCAGTATTATTGGTAAAACCGTTGTCTTTGTAAGAACATGAACAGCTCAGATTTGTCTGTAGTAACAGGCAGTTAAGATATTTGTGGTAGGTATATCGAACTGGTAACTATACATAGGTCTCGTTGGCCGAGTTAGAACCAGTGCCATAAGCTTGGGGAAATGCAGTGAAACAGTAATGCCCACGTTTGTGGTGCATTTTCTCACGATGACTAGGCAGCGGATGTTGGCTAACAAGATAATGATCGTAGATATTTGAACATATTATATTTTCTTAATGGCAATCTAAATTCGCCCAGAATTCGGGTAGGAGTTTGGCGCCATCGAGCAGACAAACGGACACGCAGGACACGATATTCAACAATGAAACTGAACGCGATTAGCGCATCTAAACCGCGGTCAACAGCTGTCAATGTCATCATTATTGTGGAATATTGACACTGATAGGTCTTGAAAGACGTTTGATGTACTAATCGCGTTAAGTTTTATTGGTGAAATTCACCCTGTTCCATCCATCACCCATGTGATCATTCATTCCATTCATCATCCATGTGGTCCTGTTCCATCATTTGTGGAACAGCACCACATTTACAGTATCACTCAACTCTTATACATTGCAGGTAGTTTATTTTTTCCGTCTGTAGGCATGTCTTTACTACAACTTTCTGGGTTGGCTCCCCCTCATTTTTTGCGCAGAACTCGTGTTCACACTGTTCACAGTAATCATCATCTGCCTAGCCTTTTCCCAACTATGTTGTAATCAGCTTCCAGTCTAACGGATGCAGCTGAATACCAGTATTTTACACGGACCGACTGCCTAACTGACCTCCACAACTCAGATACCCTTTGTGTAAAATTATAAAGCTAACAGTATTGCTAGAAATTGGAGCTATATCGGCATTATAAAACTTCAATTGAACTTAATCAAATACTTAGTTTCATTTGACGATTTGAGCGTGTTAAATGAAGAATGAAATTGATTTCATGCTCGAAAAGTTTTTTTACTCAGTAAGCCTACAGAGACGGAATATTTAATTTTAGTAATAATTTGTATGTGTTATAAATGACGACTAGCTGCGCTCCGCGGTTTCACCCGCGTAAATGTCGATCCCGTGAGAATATCGGGATAAAAAGTAGTCTAAGTATGTTAATCCAGGGTGTCAGCTACCTCCATATAAAGTTTCAACAAAATTGGTCCAGCCGTTTGAGCGTGAAGAAGTAACAAACATATAAACACACACAAACTTTCGCCTTTAAAATATTTGTGTGATATCGTGGAAAAGTGCCTTTCCATGGCTACAAAGAAGACATGGAAGAGGAAGATCTCAAACCACATGGATGACGAAGGTCCAAAAGGACAATATGAGGGAGATAGGACTTACGGAAGATGTCGCACGAGACCAAAACAAACTTTCAATTGTTTGACAAGTGTATACTTAATTAATATAATTATTTATGTGTATACGTTAGGAAATTGCGTTTTACTTCATAATGATAAATGATTTCGTGGATGGGTGACGCATCTATTACCTATCGAGACCTCCCCGTACCTGGAACGCACGTTAATTTGTAGTTCTTTGACAGTCGCTAGTCGTCGTTACGGGTGGTCAGAAGCCCAAAAGTCTAACAACCAGTCTTGACAAGGGGTATCGTGTTACCCAGTAACTGGGTTGTAGAGGTCAGATAGGCAGTCGCTCCATGTAAATACGGGTAGTTATTCAGCTGCATCCGGTTAGATTGGAAGCCGATCTCAATATAGTTGGGAAACGGCTAGGCAGATTGAATGATATAATGATTAGTTGATAAATATCGTAAAATTAGACTATCTTAAGCCGAGTTTTAATATGGTAGCTTTAATTTGTTATTGGTTAAGATTAATATTCATATCTGTTGATAACTTATCTATAACATAGTGCCTATACCTGCTTCTATAATTTTCCGACGGGTTTCTGCCTATTTCCGTTTTAACTTATCGATGTAATATTCGTTAGTAACCGCATCGCTTGTGAACGTCTGGGTCGATTGGGCATTATTTTAAATTTTCTTAAAAGTCGGAATTAGATTTTATAAAAATAAATGAAAAAGTTTCCCAAAAAATTGGATTTTTTAATTATTTATTGAAACGACTGCCCAAAAATGTATGGGATTTGGTCCTGGACAGGACAACTTCTGTCAGTTCAGCTAGTAATTATTATCAACGATAATAAACATCATAATCTTCTTCTAAACTTCTATGCTTTCAGTTTATTTTCTCACAAAAATTTTTGTTTCATAATATTTCTGGTTTAGTATTATTATGACATCGGACTTGGCCCAAATTCTTCAGTTTATGTTCTTGATCTCCGTCTTTTATTGGCTTTTAAATGCTGTTAACTTTGAAGAATTTCATTTTAACACGTTTCGGGGAGATTCATTTTGTTTGTGATAAAAATTAAATTCATTAATGCCATCGTATGATGTGGTTCTTTATACCTATACCTACTTATCGACCATACCAACGATTATCGACAAATCGATCTTACCAACGATTCTGGTGAAAAAGTACCCAGTGAGAATTAGTACTTTCTGAAAGTCGAACATAAAAATACAGCCTGCCCTCTACCACAGTGCTTTCAATTTCAATTATTATTATAAAGTCAACAGGTACATTATTTCTGGTGGACTATTCAATATTTTTATTGTCCCTTGCCTTACCTAATTAATTTAACAATCACAAAATCTACGTTTGTGTCGATCCGTGTACCTAATCTGCAAACAGATGAATTGACACGAGAAAAAAAATATTGTTCCAGTTCACAATTGTTGGAACAATATTTCTTGCCGCGCATTCTGTGATGACATGAAACGAAATATCCATTCATACATAGTTATAATAGAGCTAACAGTTTCCTCCATAACAATCAGAGAAACTGGTGATCAATAAGTATAAATTCCAACTGAAAATGTAAGTTTGTATGCACAATATTGAGAGATTTACCATGTTGTTTCAAGATCATAGACTTCTTATTAATTTTCCTGTAATCTATATGTATAAAACTATTTTCTGTATTTTTTTCAAAATTTTAGGCTCAGTAGTTTCGGAGATAAGGGGGGGGGGTATGGTAAATTTCCGTCTATTGTCTTAAATAACTTTAAAACAATTTACTTTAAAATTATGAAAAAAAAATATTTGAGATCCTGAGCCCTTTCATTTGAAATGGTATATAAATAATCACACGGTACAGATTGCGAAACTTTTTTTTTAAATTGTCTTTACCCCTCAAAAATGACTCCCGTTTTCAAAACTCATTTATTTACGTTACACGTCTGTGTTTGGGTCACAGAGATCCATATGTGTACCAACGGTCCATAAGATTCGGAGCAAATTGGCTGTGACAGACGGACAGACAGACAGACAGACACACGAGTGATCCTATAAGGGTTCCGTTTTTTCATTTTGAGGTACGGAACCCTAAAACGTAAAATGTGATTTGAGGAGGAAATTATCCACTGTGTGGTTCGGACATGGCCGGTCGGCCATGTTATTCAGTAGTGGTATTCTACACGTTCCCATAAATAAGCTAGTAAAAATATACCGTTTCTCACACATAGAACGATCGAATATTGTCCACTGCGTGTTGGCGACCTCCCCACGAAGTTATTTATCACCATAAAATATGTTAATGAGTAACTAACATCTAAATAAACAAAAATATGCAAACTAACGGTAAATAGTTTCGGTTCAACGACCTCATTTGAATGATCTCTTGAGTTTACATGATAAAGCGATAATTTATTCCACTGACCAAGTGTCGATAACTCATGCTACATGCGTCTTTACTCGCATCTTTGCAATAGAAAAAAGGATTGAAACCAAAAAACCTTTTATTAAAATTAGGCTGAGAATCAGCAGTTTCTGTGCTGTTGTTCCCGTCAAAGTTACTTTGTCTCCCAAATTCTATCTAGATTTATTCAGACGTTTCGGCTACATAAATGACCAACTATATACTGCTACCTTCATAATGGTTTTTGCGTGTGAGAGAACGGAAGACTCGAGATTGTTTTTATATAATATTATCGTTATTCTCACGATCTTGTCTGAAGGGGTCTTGCCGTCTTGCGTGACAATCACTTGTGTCTTATCTTCTAGTAGACAATGGTCGCATTTACAGCACTTTTGACGGGCATTGATGGATTTAGTGCCTTGTTATTTGAGCTGATGCCGTCTTGTATACGGTAATTGCTGCAGCGGGCAGCGTTAGAAACTTTAGACTAAGTTCATCATAAATGCGAAAGTCCTTGACACCTGAGATGCAATATCTTCCAATATATTTCATTATTTTATTGGATACCAGAGCGTGGAATCACATGTCATTATTATTCACAGTTACCTTTGAATAATATTTTCGAAGAATTTCTTCAGTGCTAACCAGTTTCTCTCTTTGTTAAACCAGTTCTCATCAACTATTTTTTTAGACATCATTTTTAATAAAATTTAGCGTTTAAAAAAGACCTTCATTGTTGCAAAATACCTAATTAGCCTCGCATAGTTAGTTTGAGAACTATCTCAACGTACCTTGACATCTATCTAAACCTGCGCTAAATATCAAGCACCTAACCGATTTATATTATATTCTCATTGACTCGGATGTTAATGCCAATGATTTCATTACATTAGCTGATAATTCGGCCGGTTTATTACGGTCTGCTCCCATTTACTTTCGCACACTGGCACCGATTTCGACTCTTAAGCAATATCTTTTTGTCCGAAAGTTCAATGTCATGGCTTCGGTGCCCGGAATTTTGTTCGGATAATATTGGGCTCGTCGGAATAATCCTATATATAGTTTGAGAATATTTTTTAGTCAGTTCAACTAAAAGAAAAAGAAAAGATAAATACGTTTATTTATATATATATAAATATGACGCAAAGAAAGAACATAAACACAAAAAAGAACAAGTTGGCGGAAAATATGCGTCACATCCACGCAAAAACGGCCGTCGCTCAGCATAATGCGAAACAGAGCCCCAGCGACCCAACTGACTCAGGACTATTCTCAATAGATAGAGTTTCAACTGACTCAGTTCCATCTATACTAGCATCACCATTAAAGCCGAAAGAGGTCCTCTGCAGGACATGTGTGTAGCCCAAGCGTACCTATCACTATTTTTTTTAACCGACAGAAAAAAGGAAGAGATTCTTCATTGTAAGCGCGCTCAGATTCTAGCAGAAGATAATTATATTTTACATTACCGATGGAAGTCTCGGGGCTTCCATTACATATTATTTCTTTCTTGATTTAAAACAGTGTTCTTTTTTCGTATTCGTGCCATAAAATACATCCATCAGTGTCGAAAAATCAAACTACGCATACGATTCGCGTAACAGAATTATTTTCAATCAGCGCCCGGTTCCCGGTTATTGGGTGCATGCCAGACAACATAGCGCACTATAGCTCTAAACATGAATTATGTAAAACTATAGACGATTTTCGATAACTTTTTTCTTGCCTGGGTCGGCAGAGGTCCAAGAGGGAAGCGTGTGTGTGCTATATTTGTATGTCCAGTGACAGTTCGTTAGCCTGTCTCCAATGACAACTGAATAGTTCGAATTCTTTTTGTGAGTGCGCTATAAGTATAGATGGGAAGCTAGTTTAGTGGTAAAAACTACACACGTAACGTCAAGATCTACAAAAATCTAAACAATCAAAGACGAGAAACTATTATTGTATTTAGGCCACTATATGAAAGTAGTTATTAACCATAGAAACGTGGTTAATCGTCATTTTGTAACAAGCAATCAAATGGCTTAATTTAAAGTAGTTTTAAAAGTAATAGTCGTAGGTGAGATTCTGTAATACGGGCCAGATCAGACATCTCGAAGTAAAAACTGTATGACTGACTGACCTCATCGCGATCTCTAAACAATAAAGGGCTTCAGTGCCAAAGCACCCTATTCAACCGTTCAGCCTCATTAGGAAGAAAGTCTATAAACCAGCATATTTTCAGGCTGATGAATAGTTTCCGAATATTCCCGTTATTGGAACAGCTCCAAGCAGGTTATTGACATAATTCGCCTCAGTTTGGGAGCTCGCCAGACCTGTGTTTCGAGTGCATCGGTAATCTTTCATTGCGTATGTAATTATTACAGTCAGTGAAAGTCTCAGCTGGCTCCTTCACATTTTGTACTCACGAGAACAGCAGAATTTTAAAGACGAATGTTATAAATAGATTTTCAACACACTGAACATATAACATTCCCACTGCTGGGACACAGGCCTTCTCTCTGTGAGAGGTAGTGGGCCGTAATCCACCACATGAGCCGGAACGCTTTGAATGACTGGCATTAATTGATGAACGAGTCCACTTGTGTGCGAATATTCATACGATTAAATGATAATGGTCGCGCTTTATGAGAGCCTGCTGATGCTGTGCTGCTCAAAGTAACATAGGTTGTCTCGTAGGCATATGGCAAGTAAAATATAACCTCGTTAATCCACATCAAAGAAGTTTCATGAACTTACTGCTATTAACTATGAAAAACATAGTCTATACTAGGCTATAAAGCTCTTGACGGCTTTTTAATTTTTTTCTTGCAACTGTTTGTACTATATGACTTGTGTTCCAGGCAGTGAGGTGGTAGGCAAGCTGAGTTTGCGTGTCAATTATAAAGACATACAAAGTAAGTGCGTGTGCGTCTGTCTGTGTGTTGTAACTTTCCGATGTGGAGTCCTTAACGTGTGTCGAATGTTGTACTTATCGATGTCTGCGCTTGTAAATACTCTGCTGATGTATGGAGGTATGCTGCAAGACTTGGCCTGTATTTATAAACTGTTCCACCGAGTCTTGATATTACTTGAGTCATGTGTCTTGTTTTTCATGATGCTTCAACGGAGACTCTTGGAAGAGATATCAAAATACAAACGTCATCTGAATCTATAAGCGAATCTAGAGGTTCTTATCAAATTAAGGCAGTTCTCAATTGCCATATATATATACACGGCAAACTCAGAAATTGTTTGGCACGTTTGACCACGAAAAACTAGACAGCAAAGTTGTTTAAATTAGCACTTCATTTATCTTTTTGTAACTCGCCATTAAAACTTTCCAAAGTGACCTCTCATGTGTCTCATTAGTTTAGAAGCAAAGACAAGACGAATCACAATTTTGAAACTTCCTCAACCGAGCAGGAATTTTGTAGCTCCTCCAGCATTATTTGAACAACCTGCGTTACTTACTTGATTCGTCTTGCCGAGGCAATATTACTCTCCAAAACAAGATAACATCCTAATCATCCTATATCCCAAAATCCAAATAAACGTTATTCTTTCATTTCATTATTACTTTCTTTAGATTCCTATACTCTTTCAAGTCTGCCTCGAAAAGTACGTAAAGCCCGGCTCTATGAAAGATTCATTCATAGATCATTGACAGTCGTTGCAGGCTCAGTCTGACAACCAGTCTTACCAAGTGGTATCGCGTTACCTAGTAACAGCGTTGTGTAGTTCAGATAGGCAGTCGTTCCATGTTAAATATTGGTATTCAGCTAATTCAGCTGCAGCCGGTTAGACTGAAAGCCGACACCAACATAGCTGGGAAACAATTAGGCAGATGATGACTCTCTCAACTCTGTTTATAATAAAGTAAAAGTGCCCCGACAGTCGGTAAATGCTTGGCACTATACGATGCGTCTGCGCCGGTCGCATGTCCAAAGTGACAGGTGTGATTATCCCGAGACCAAAACCATTAGCTATTAATGCTGGTGGTATTTACGTCAATATTATGTTGTAATAGATGATCTACAGGCATTTTTTACAGTTTGTAAAGGTGACAAACACTTGGTCTGCGATAACACATTTCTAAATTATTCCAAACAGGAATATGCAATGATTGGTTGTTGATTTATTTTCCCACTTCTTCATCTTCTTTTCCTGTCGACGGTACTCTTCTTCGATGTTTTATATTTGTTGAGCCTAAACAGGTGGCCAGTGTGACCACGTTGATTGCAGCATCAGTGGCATTCTTTAAGTCATCTAAGGTGCAGGTGAACGGGCACTAGCGCACTCCAGCAAGTGGGGCATGGTCTGATTAGAGGCACTCGCACTATTTGCCCACTCACATCTACCGTTACAGGGTAATCTATTGCGATCCTAACTTATTATTATCATTTTGTAACTTATAACTTACTAGCTGCGCCCCGCGGTTTCACCCGCATAAGTTTCGATCCCGTGGGAATAACGGGATAAAAATTATCCTATGTGTCAATCCGGGTTATAAACTATCTGTGTGCCAAATTTCATCCAAATCCGTTCAGTAGTTTTTGCGTGAAAGAGTAACAAACATCCATCCTCACAAACTTCCGCATTTATAATATTAGTAGGAATATTAGTAGGAAGTAGGATTAGTAGGATTTGTAGGAAGTAGGATTACAAACAATGCATTCTTTGTGACCTTACTCGCAGAAAAACAGAATGTTCTGTTCATTAACAATAATTAGCAATTTTGTGATTTGATTACAGTGTTTGTAACTGAAGGATATTAATTAGTATGTCTTGTCATAGCAACTTGATTTGTAAAGAATATATCGTTCTCTTTAATTCTTCTTGTATATGACTTCCACCGTCTCTCATAATAATAGAGTTGTAGATTCAAATTTTTTTTGGCTCTTGCTCAGATTGTCAATCGAAATTTCGTTGGATGCAAGTGGCATATCCCCGGAGATGGTATTTTTATGTCTAAAATTAGAAATCTTTCCGCTGTAATGTTGATGTTGATTATAGCTTTGTTGTTTGCTCGCACTATTTGATATTGTGTTCTTCATTATTTTTTCAAAGATATCTAGTTTTAAATTGGGAAAACCTAAATTCGTCGTATTATTTTATGTTGTTCAAAACAGTTCAAAGTCTCTACTATTAGAGCGAAGTCCATCTGTATAGATCAAGTCTTGTTCGAAACTAATGGCGCCAAATAAGCATAATTGACGAATTTTTCAAGTTGTTGTTTAATAATAGCGTGGGATTTCAATCCTATTGTATATCCTAACATGAAACAATATGAACCATTGTTCGATATCAGCGGGGTCATTGCGCAACTCACTATCAGTAGCAATGGCTTTAAATTTTTTTTTGATAGTTCATCAACATTCATTGCGTTATTCACGTTGTTGAGCAGACACGTTTTTCGAACTTATGAACCAATATTATTTTTCATTCGCCATCTCCACACCATTCTGACAATCAGTATGGAAAAGATAGGTTGTATCGCCAGCCTGTCATTCTGAGAAAGTTTAATATTAACAGCCAATTACGAAGATGACACGATGACACAATGTCATCTTGCCTGTGATGGTTGATGAGCATAAAGAACTTTGAGACGCAGAAAACTTGCGTCAGCCAATGTGTCAGGCAAGTCTTCGTCATCTGCACATAAGAGCCTTATTTTTACAGTCGAACGCAACAGTGGTAACAAAACCAGTTTAAGCTGACGTAGTATGTTATTGAAACTCCGTACTACGGTAGGCCAGCTCAAGGTCAAAAAGTGTTAGCACTGAAGTGGGGACTGTGCACTAAGGATTTGTTGAAGAATAGATTTTCAAACTTAAAATAATCATCATCATTGGCATCCTTGTCCCACCCACCTCCTCCTTTTTGTGCCATGCTTCCCTGGTCTTTGCGAATCTCATCCAGGTCTTACCCGCGATCTTTAGCAAGGTCGTCCATCCATTTCAAACCACAAAATTAAAATTTGCTTCTATTTTCTCTGAACATTCTTCGTACATGAACAAATTCCTAAGAAGTACTAATCACTTTAATGATATTATGTCTTCAGGTTGTTAACCCTATATTATAAACAAATATCGGCTATCAGGTCAGGCGGTCTTGCGACACATACGCCTCTTTTATTTCCCTCCACTTATTCCTGCTCAAAGTAGTTCTTCGCCAAACTTTTGGCAGACCACCTTCCCACCATTTCACCTGCTCACCTCTTCATCTTTTTACTGTAACTCGGATACCTTTCTGGGACATTTCAAACTATTAATGCAATTGTTCTCTATAATGGAATGGAACCTAGCTCCTAGGTACGTAACTTGCCTATGGTAATGCTTAGAAAATATTCATATCACTTTGTATAAATTCAAATTTATGTATTGAGTGAGAACGTTTTTTTCGTGTTGTATTCAATGTTAAGGATAGGTATTCAATATGGTCAAAACGGTCATCGCTCAGCATAATGCTACGACTCTATGCGAGACAGAGATACGTTTCATGTAGAAGTCATGTATCCTCAAGGCCGGTGGTATTACCTACAGAAACTAAATCTGGAGCCGAGCATTACTGAAACTAGTTTTAAGGGCGATAGCGTCAGGGTAGCCCGCGTAATCCAAATTTTCTTACGAATTTTGAAATTTGCAGGTCAGTATCAAGAGCCAGTCTGTCTTCTCAGTTCCTTAGCCCCTTAGCTTAAATAATATTTTTCTTAATGTTCGTCCATGTATTAAAATCCTGAGTTCACAGAATTTTCGGGTATCAATAACTGTGATTACCTTGTAACGTATATGTGGCAGCGATACTAGTACAACATCGAACCATTGTGCTACGAATTAATATTAGCCATTCATTCTGTATTGTTAACTCATTTGAATTACATGCGCTATTTATTTGTTACAACTTGTTTTAAACTATTTGTAAATGATAATATTCATAAGTATACTTCGTTCCATTGGTCGGTGAAATCAGCATAGTGTCGTGTAACTTGTCGAATGTAGCATACATTCCATGGAACGAGAGTTCTTGAATGTCGATAAAGATAGTGAGAAATTGTCGACAAATACTGTCTTGTCAGCGAAATTCGTGTACCCATATGTTAGCTAGACCTTCTAACAGTTCCGGCTGTCACAAAATAAACCCGTCTTTATCTATATACCCACGGATTTATTCGACACAATATGTTGGCAGGGATTACAAGTACTTGCACACAGCTCATCATTTTGAACCCTACCCCACCATTTTAGACCGTTCCTTCACTTTGCGGATCGCTGGAAAAAAAAAACTCCATTGACCTTTGTACATAAAAAGATTTCAATTTACAGCTGACCTTTTAGAATGTTCTGAAATCTCATAAAAAGCTTTTGTTTTCGGCTAGGACGTAATTCACGTATCCGTACAAGTCTATACGGACGTATAATAATATCTTGACCTTCGCACCGCGCTCGCACGCAACGTCTACTTAAGTACGAATTACCCTTAATTAGTATCGGCGAGGATATCCATTGTTACATGCTTCCGCGTTGCGAATGTGTACGGACAAGTGTTATATTTGAATATGCTGTAGTCTAGTGACCTACTTGGGTGCATAAGGTAGTTGCCAAGAAATCGATTTCTTGCATACATTATGGAGACGGCTGCAATCCTTGAAAGCATAAATAAGCAGGAGTACCTAATATGACATGTTCGGTGTTTCAATGACAGCATTTTCATAATAGGGAATATGGGCTGGTGTCTGCAACTCCACGTCAAAGCGCGTATTTTGGGAACCAACATTTTCATAATATTATTGCCGAAAAAGTAAACGCTTTTTTAATATCTTGTCCCGAGCTGCGCTATGGCAACTCGGGACATAATATTTGGGGTTTATATCCAAACGTTTTTTGTAGAGCACTCTTTAGTAGTAGTGTTTTGTTACGATATATGAGTATTTGATAATAGTTTCCTCTTTTATCATCTAGAAGGTTTTTAACGTATATTCTCTTATTGTTTCAAGCGTTGTCACAGCCTGTTGCCAGGGTCGAGGCTCCAAGTAAGTCCAGTACAGAAATATTGTACCAAACACTAATCCACATTAGTAGCTAACTTTTCGCATGGCATGGCACTAAAGTCACTAAAAACACACTAGGGATTAAGAATTATAACAATTTACTAGATTTCTACTTATAAAACGTTCCCCGTACGTAGTAGTTTAAATCATACAATCTGTATGGAAAGCAAACCTAGATAGTAATTTGACGGCTGCAATGTCAAATTCCTATACTAAAAAGCAAACACACAAGGACAGATTGAGATGTCAGATTATTATCTGGGTTTAAAAACAAACTTCGCCTCTCTGCGCCTCTCTGCAGGAGCCTTAATTATACAGTAACAACATGAGTAATATGTGAACTGAAAATAATAAGAAAGAACTGTAAAGAAACGTGATGTTCCTTCATAAACTGCGATAAACTTTATCGTCCAATACTTGTCTGCTTATCATTCAGTTTACTATCTTGTTTATAGCGACTATATTTTCTCAGATTTGCCTATGATATCTTTAAATGGCATTAAAAGAACTCGCATCTTGTTGGGTTTTTCTGAGTGACACATCAACCTATCGTATTGAGTTACTTCGAACTTAAGCTATCCATCTATTTTTGTCCCATGAGCGAGCGGTTTTTTGTGTCTACGGTAGAGTATTATACGTAGAGAAATTAATAACAAGCGTTTATTTCCTTAACTTGCATTTTAGAAACAAAAAATAAAAAACTTTTATTAGGACACAATTGGTCCCATTTGGTTATAAGACCTCCATCCACCAACTTTTTCCAACTGTTTCACTCCTTCGGTTTCTTTATCCAGTCCTTTCCGGCAATTTGTTTTATCTCATCTGCTGATCTGCCCAACGTTCTCTGGGTCGTCCTCTGATTCTCTTGCCGGTTGCGGGTTGGGCCACTACTAACTGTACCTGCCACCTAGAGAAATACTATGAAGTTAAATCTAGCATAAAGCCCATAATACCTTGCCTGTAACTTGCACATAAGTATGCGAGTAGTACTTCTGATTGGTGAATGTCACGAACTCACGACGGCATGCAGGCTACTTGCTTATTATTGTATCAGTTACAGGCATACCTATGTATTACGGGCTTAAGCTCAACATGTGGTGCAAAATCTACACTGATCTCGTAATATTGAAACAAAGTGGACCCTGCTCTGTGGTGGTGGACCGCTCTTCGTGAAATGAATATCCAGTACCAACAGAGCACATAAAGTAGTCTAAGACATAAAGAAGGTATCTGAATCACAGATTACCTGCGTCATGGGTCCATTTAAAAATAAGATATGACGGTTTTAAAAATATCGGAAAATTCCTCTCAATATGTCTTGGTCATCACCCGCGGAGCTACAAAACGTTTGAATATCATTGAATTGTGGTATTATTGGAAACACCAACATTTATTTTCGGACGCTAATAACTTAAGTTAATTAAGTAACAAAAAGTACTTACTTGTATCGGTAACTCACGACATTTTCATGTCTGTCTGTGTCACCGCGTTGTTCTTCTTGGCTACGCAACGGATATTGATGCGGTTTTCGCCATCACGTAGAGAATTTATTCCGGAAGGTATATGTGTATAGTATAATACATTAATATTATACTTTGATATAACACTGAAATCTCAATGTTTTGTCAAGTCATAAAAACCATGCGAAACAGGGGCGGGTTGCTAGTCAAAAATATAGTGGACTAGCAATCACCAGTTAGATATCAGAGACTTTATTCGAGTGAATGCTCATTTTTGTTTCATTTCATGTTCACAATACACCGACAAAATGACATAGGGAATAGGGATGAACGTTCATCTGCTTTAATTCTATTTTTCGATTATTCGGTCGGCTAGTGAAAGATGCCGAGTGCCGAAATCCGACAACGTTGGATAGGTTCACTAATTATTTATTTTCACTTCGAGTGAACATTGCTGAATGAAAGAGAGAAAAGACCGATTAACGATGAAGAAAGGGAGAGTAATGATGATACATGAAGTAGTGTGAGTGACTGATGTGTGGATCAGCGCTAAGAATAACAAATCCGTCAACTCCTGGATGGCAGCCATGAATGACGACTTTAAATATAAGGATGATCACCAGCCTCATATTTTTTTTCTCCTTTACTATATCTTGTTGTCTAGCCAGCCTTACCAAGGAGGAGTGTTACCCAGAACCTAGTTTGTGGAGGCCTGATAAGAAATTGCTCCTGTATTCGGCTACATTCTGTAAGACTGGAAGCCGACCCCATCATAGTTAGGAAAGACTAGGCAGATGAATGTGACCGTTGATCTTTTTACTCTACCTTAAAACCTTTTTCTGGTCACCCATCTATCTCCTCAACATGATGACATGGGAAAACTAAGTTCATTGTCGTGGTCACTTAATGGCCGATTCCTATAATTTACGGACCGTTATTGGTTAAGCAAAGACCTCATAGCGTTGCATAGTAGACCCTCCCATATGGAAGTAGCTATCACAGGTAAAATTAGCTTACGAATCTATTTTATGCTCAGTTTGGCATAAAAATATGCTATCATGCTGTGGACTTAACAAATAAAAAACTACTGTACAAAGGCGGACTTAATGCTCGAGGCATTTTCAACTAGTCAATCTTGGGGTAATGCAGAGACAAAACATGGCAGGTGCAACGTATGGAATAATTAACACGAAAAAAAAACACTAACTTATTTCGCCCCGTGTGTCCCAATTTCCATGCTATGTTGTAACATAACTTTAGTTTTAGAAGTCGCAATATAATCCGTTATTGGCGCCCGACGAACGCCTTCACAAAGAAATGGCGCGGCCAGCAATCACTTGGCGTTCTGTTACCATTATCGTAATTATTGTAAAAGGTTTTGGAAATGGGTAAGGAGCTACTTGGGCACTTGGTTGGGCACTTGGCTGTTTTAGAGTTATGGCTCCGTATTTTAAAACGAAGATTTGGCTTTTCTTTTAGCCGATGGGATTTCAGTCGGCAAAAATGACGAACTTCCAGACATTTTCATTCCCCATTTAATAGAAAGAAAGAAAATACGTTTATTTGCGGCAAACATGACGCATTAAAAGAACGCAAACACAAAAAATTACAAGTTGGGGGAAAACATGCGTCACTTCCACGCAAAGCAGCTCATCAGCTGCTCATCTTCGTTTTAAGAAACTCTTGTTGTACTAGATCTAGCGGTTTAGGCTATGCATTGTCTGTCAGCTCTTACTAACATAACTACAAAGTATTTGGAATTTATTGTGCTGTACATTCGGCCAATTACCTAGAACGCATTGTCCTAGTTAGGTTTTTAGTGTCATACTTCGAACCCAGCTGCCTACTCTGTCGAAAAGTTGAATTCCCAATCCTGACGCATTAAAACTGGCGCCGAAGTCTCGCTAGGCACGTCTTTATCTCAATGTGGAACGCATTTCGTGCTATATCAGTTAATCTGCCTCTCGCGTATCTGCCGGGCAGTAATCTGCGACCTTCCGATACGTCAGCTGAGGTCGTAAAACAATACGTTAAGGCGGATACATACTAACAACACGCCATGCCACGCGACGTCAGTGAAGCGTGCTCATTACCCACCACATTTCATCTCGTTTAGGGTTACCAACCGTTCGGATTTGTCAGGACAATTAATTTTTCCGGACGTCGTTTTTTTTTTATTGAAAAAGGTAGCTAAATAAAAATGATAGTAACACTCCTTTTTTTAGGGCAGTTGTGTAAAAAGCTGCCAAGCGCGTGTTTGACTCGCACACGAAGTGTTTCGTTACCACTGTACAATATTTAACACTATACATCTTTTATAAATAATCCTTTAATTTGTTGTTATGTCGGCCATCGGTACTATTACGGTTCAAAGGTACAGCCCTGTGATGGACGGACTGCGGAGCCCTTAGTAGGGTCCCGTTGCCACCCTTTTGGCTTTTTGTCAAGACTTCTCAAATTTTAGGCCACGGTTTATAAGACCAATGAATACGCGCGTGGCGTCGGGGGTAACACAATGTTGGCGACCTTTATCCAATTCAACCTCGCACTTTTCCTTGCGTGCTGTAGTGAGAATTCGTGTAGTCTGCAGATATTTCAGGCACTAGTGTTTACCTTGACGCGTCAACATATTTACAATGACACGTTAATATAATGCAGGTGTTGAAAATGATATTCTTTGTTTTAATTTGTCTATACTAATAATAAAGCTGTAGTTTGTTTGTTTGAACGCGCTAATCTCTGAAAAAAAAAGCAGTCGGAATAAAAAAAAAATTTTTTGCGTATGATAGCCTAATTCTTTAGGAAGGCTATATGCTACTTAACATCACACTAGGACCCTTAGGAACCGAGCAAAAAACAAAATAACTCAGAAAGAACGCTGAGTGAGAACGAAGTACAGAGGCCAGCACATCAAGCTACCCCAATCTGTCAAATTTTCCCAATTGAATATGAACCTTATTCCTTTGTAATAAAGTTGAAAATCTATCAAAGAAATTTGACAGATTGGGGTAAGTTGATGTGCTGGCCTCTGTACTTACTAGCGCGGGCATGCGATGCGCCGGGTGGATCGGGGGAATAAAAAAATTTACACGGACGAAGTCGCGCGGGCAACAGCTAGTGGTAATATTGACACTCAAAGAGTTATGAGTTCAATGGAGGGAAATTAATTATTTTGGTCGTTAGCCAAGAGTCTAGTTAAGCTGTCATTACCACCGTTACACACTTAATTATGATTTACGCTGCTATAAACTGAGAAATTATGAGCCTTTAGTTATCTCAGCTTGTGTAAGTAAACAGTGTTGGGAAAAGTTTGAAACTCAACTGCTACTGTAGTGACGTTCTTTTCTAAATTCATGAAAATTATTTTTAAGCTAAACCTTTTCATATATTTTGGAAGCCGGCAGATTCTTCCCGTAATGAGTTTAAAATTAAAGGAACTAAGGTTGATCTGCTAAGGGCTGATTTTTCCAACGCCAGATAACTTTAACGGAGGAATAATTTTGAATTTTTGACAGTTCTTCCATACAAAAACTGTCAGACGTCAATTTTATTCTACAAATAAAAATTATCGCTCGATTGAACAGTCAGCCCTAAATAAACTAAGGTCTGATTTTTTAATAGTCAGATAATTTTAACTGAATAATAAATAATTATGGCGGTTTGACATATTTCCTATTCAGAAGCTGTCAAACCGCAATTTTTATTCCTCGTTATAAGTTATCTGAAGATTGAAAATCCGTCCTTAATCACTCGAATAAACCTAACGATTAACTAAAAATTTTTGGTTTTGTTCCTTTGTAATTTCATAAATATTGCCTTTGACACTAACTATTAACTCTAAAAGCCATGCTTAGGGCGCGTTTACTTGAGGAGAATTTCTCGACCGTTAATTCGTTTGACGATTGATGTAAATGTCGCAGTAAGATGGTTGAAGCCGTATACCGTAATATAGTTGTATGAATGCGGTTCATAACTGTCTTACTAGGAATATAATTAAGATACGAGCACGATCTAGTATTAAAACTATCTTAGTAATATAGTTACATTACTAGATCGTGCGACTAATCCAGTGAAATAATTGTAAGTTTATATTTTCTTTGATTTGCACTACTATTTACTCATTCTGTTTTTAAATCTGTTTTATGTTAACTCTCGTGCTAACGCGGCCTTTAGATCAGCAATTCATTACATAACAGCACGCCTATTTACTACAAAGGCATAGGTAGAGTTGTACCTATAGTACACCCACATTTCCCCAGTTATGTATGTAGCTTGACAATTTGTCATCTTCCTGTCCTTGTCCCATGTGACTTGGGGTCGGCGCAACACGTTTTTTTTCTCGTTTTTGTGTAGCTTAGCAATTCGCCCCTACAATAAACCCTTTCCAACGTTCCAGTTACAGAGAAGCCGACCCCACCTCCCCGCAGCGGGCCGCACGGCGTGCAGGTGGTGAACACGGGCCTCGACCACACCTTCACGCTAGACGAGGAGGTGCTGAAGGAACTGCTGCTGCAGGACGACATCAAAGACAGGCCCGTGGTGGTGCTGTCAGTCGCGGGAGCTTTCAGGAAGGGCAAGTCCTTCCTGCTCGATTTCTTTTTGCGGTATTTGAATCATAAGGTGAGAATTTTAAAGTTTTTAGAAGTTTCTATAGGCTGGAAGGATCATGCACTATAGAAAGAAGGTATACAGAAGCCAAGCTTCCTAATGCGATTTTTTTTCGCGCACTGGATTTTGAACGGACTTCGTAGCGCCGAGAAAATATAACTGTGTTTTTTTTCCACGCGCTGGGTGCGCTCGGTTGGATTCTCAATGCTCGGCTCAACACCGAGAGTTGAAAATCCAGCGCGCGATACAATCCCGCCGGCCCCGTGTTAGGCTCTCCACTCACTCCACTGAAGCGGAGTGGAGCGAAGACGTGAAGGAGTCGTCCAATCACAGACGAGACGAGTGACGCGATGAGGATTTCAACCATTGTGATTGGTCGATTCCTGCACGTATCCGCTCCGCTTCGCCTAGCTCCGCTTCAGTAGAGTCTGGGCCTCAGTCTTTCACTTTTATAAATTACTGAATCAGAAAATGACGAAGTGTTACATTTCATTTCCCTGGAACTCAAAACCAGCTTATGTTTACTTCTTAGAATATCAAAGGAAATAACGAATAAATGATACTTTTGTCATTACTTGTTTATCTTAGACACCACTGATATCTGTGTAGAAAATGTCGCGTGGAAACCTGGATTTCTACATAAGTCTGAAATCGCCATTTTGGCAATGAGAAGAGCCAATAACCCCCTGCGATGGGACAATAATGGAATGGTATTTTTTTTACCATGTTCAACTAATATATGACGCCTAGTCATTTTCCGATACTCCGTGATAATTGGAAACAGATAATATTATAAATAAGTACTTAGTAAGTGTTGTAGCGCAGTTTGTGGGAGACCTATGTCCAGCAGTGGACTGCGATAGGCTGAGTTGATTGATTGAAGTACTCAGCTCTGTTGCCTCATTGAAAAATGACATTTAAATGTTCCAGTATGGATCAGACGGCGGCAACGACTGGCTGGGCGGCGACGAGGAGCCGCTGCAGGGCTTCAACTGGCGCGGGGGCTCCGAGCGAGACACCACGGGCATCCTCATGTGGTCCGAGGTGTTCAAGGCCACGCTCGACAATGGAGAGAAGGTGGGTGTAGCAAAAAATGTTTATATTATATTTTCGGCTGTAATGTGCGCTAGCCTTTATTGTTTGTTCCATTCTAAGATCCTGCACTACTGTGCTACTCTTTTATATTTTTTTCTTTCTCTTTTATCTTATTGTTTTGCATTGACTTTTATGGATGATCCTGGTACTGACTACACAGGGAATACTAGTGTGGGGCATAAATGTATATGGTGTATTTTTTTACATAAATTGTTTCCAGGTGGCCATAATCCTGCTAGACACTCAGGGCGCGTTCGACAGCGAGTCCACAGTGCGGGACTGCGCCACCATCTTCGCGCTGTCCACCATGGTGTCGTCCGTGCTCATCTACAACCTGTCGCAGAACATCCAGGAGGACGACCTGCAGCACTTACAGGTAAAAAAAGAAATATTTAAGAAAATAACTATTTTCCAAAACTACTAAACGATGTTTCACGATTGCTTTGATTACTGAAGATATTAAAATTAATTTATTATAGAAATAGCATTTATACGATTCATCTAAAGTATTCTATCTTTTATGCGTGGTCTGTCACTTTGACAACTCACGTGGACAGAATTAGCCCAAACTTTGCGCAAACTTACGCCAGTCACTTTTCTTAACTTTCTCAATATTATAATTCTAGTTATTCACGGAATACGGCCGCCTGGCTCTAGAAGACAGCGGGCGCACGCCGTTCCAGAGACTTCAGTTCCTCGTGAGGGACTGGAGCTTCCCCTACGAGGCGTCGTACGGAGCCGAAGGCGGCCGGACCATACTGCAGCGACGACTCAAGGTATGATCATTATCTTGTTTACAATTGAACTGAACGACTATTTCAATCTCAAACATAATGCTATTCCTCTTTCTTTCCTTCTGTTTTCGACACAGTTTCAGGCTTGAAATAGTGTGAAGCTGACGCCGATATAAATTATATGGTTTTGTGCTCGCTGACTGTCAGTGTTACGCACGTACATATTATCAGACCTACGGTACGCGACTGACGTTAGCGCAACACCTTTTTCAGGCCTAAAGCGTGTACACTATGGGTTAGCTAAGCCTACGCCTTACCTGGTTCAATATTTTAGATGAGTAAAAGTTAAACTAATTATCTTTGCTCTGTGGTGGGGCTAACGCCCAAAAGTAATAAAGTTACCACAACAAAATCTCTAAATCCTTGTAGCGATCATGTCTTAAAACTGCACGCCCCTCCACTACACATTCCAAATGTATGTATAGACATTTTTATGCATTTTTAAATTAAGACGACCTCTTCATCTTTATAAAAAAGTTGAAACTCATAATGACGTTTCCACCCCAGGTATCAAGTAACCAGCACCCGGAGCTGCAGTCCCTGCGCAAGCACATCACGTCGTGCTTCTCCGAGATCGCTTGCTTCCTCATGCCGCACCCCGGCATCCGCGTCGCCACCTCGCAGGACTTCGATGGCAGAGTTAAAGGTACACCAGATTGTAGCCAATTTTATACAAAATACACGCACACAAAAACAACACTGGTACAAAATATAACATCTGGCAGGCCATTGCACCGCTGTGAAGGGATAAAGTTAATATCTTAATATATATAAATTACGTGTCACGATGTTTGTCCGCGATGGACTCCTAAACTACTTAACCGATTTTAATCAAATTTGTACACCGCGTGCAGTTTGATCCAACTTGAAAGATAGGATAGAAAAAAAATATATATATAACTAAAACGTTAGCCACAGCAACGCGTGGCCGAGTCAGCTAGTAGAATATATATTGCTATGTTTTGTGCACTGACACTAAAAACAATAAAAGAGCTATCAAAAGTGTATGTATTAAACTGAACCTTGTCTCTAAAAACGTGCCGTGTCTTTACAAAATGAGCTCTAACTTTAGTCCAAGCTTAAAACTTCTAACCAGTTTATGCGTTAGATTTTTCTTTTCGATCGTTGTTCTAATTACAGAAGTTAGAAATGCAAAAACTGGTTCAAAGATTTATGCTTGGACGTAAGAGCATTTTTTTTTTTTAGTGAGACGGAGCAAGCTCAGCTGAAATAAACAAAAGAAAAAAAAAATACCGCAAATGTCCGCTTTTCTCTATTTTTGGCTGCTAATAATTTAGTCGATGCTCCCACGTCGACGACTTTTTATCTTGCACTGGAGATTCAACTCTCGCTGTTGCGCCACTTCAACAGAGAACATCCCTGCGCGTTAGAAAAATACACTATTAGATATCTCCAGCCGTCCAAAATATGAAAAGCCAAGTGATAAAATAAAAAATAGTACAGCAAAATCTCTTTTATTTCCCCCAGACATCGAGATGGAGTTCAAATGCTCTCTACAGCAGCTGGTGCCAATGCTGCTGGCTCCTCAGAACCTGGTGCCGAAGCTCATCAACGGTCAGAAGGTGCGCGCGAAGGATCTGCTGCAGTACTTCAAGTCGTACATGAACATCTACAAGGGGAATGAGCTGCCGGAGCCCAAGAGTATGCTTGTGGTGAGTTTGATAAACTGTTAAGTTCGTGCCGACAGTCCTTACACGTAGTCAGAAGCAAGAGAAATAACCAGTCTAACCCAGGGGTATCTAGTTGCAGCGGGATTGTCCGAAAGGGTTACCGCTACCCCGGAACATAAAGGGCTAAGGAAGGAACACGGATGGGTTTTAGTCAGTAAGAGTCTGACACTCCCTTCCGCTCCACCCAGAGCGGGAGGGGCCATTGGATGATTTCCCATACTAAAAAAAAAAAAAGGGTATCTAGTTAGTCAATAATAATGTTGTATAGTATCCGAGTGTATTATCACACCAATATTATAAAGGCGAAAATGTGTGAGTGTGTGTGTGTGTGTGTGTGTGTTTATATTATGTTTGTTACTTCTTACGCTCAAACGTCCAGACAAATTTTGTTAAAACATTTTATGGAGGTAGCTGACACCCTGGTTTAACATATAGGCTACTTTTTATCCCGATATTCCCATGAGATCGACATTTACGCAGGTGAAATCGCGGGGCGCAGCTAGTGAGATAATAATAACAAGATTTAGAAAGAGAGTCAAAACTACGACAAGTCGAATGACAAACGACGGTCTAAAAAGCTGGACTTTTCCTAGTATAGAACTAGATGTGCCATAATTCGCGATTTCTCCGTAATAGGAACCCACTACGCTTTGGAATGGGAAACATCCTTCGTATTTCTGACTGATCGACTGCTTGACAATTCAAAAGTGCCTGTAAATGGTTTAATCGAAATAAGTATTGGCATTCCTATATTACTTATATTATACTAGCTGACCCGGCCACGCGTTGCTGTTGCTAACGTTTTTGAAAAAAAAATTTTTTTCTATCCTATCTTTCAAGTTGGATCAAACTGCACACGGTGTACAAATTTGATTAAAATCGGAGAGTCCATCGCGGACAAACATCGTGACACGTAATTTATATTATATTAAGATAAATGTTTGTTTGTGTTAATGTTTGTTTTGAGCTATTTTTATGTAAAGTGATAGGCCTGCGCCTGGTGACGGGGACCATCACGGGACACTGCTCGCTAAACAAACACTTTCACACTATAGGCATAACGGACAGCCCCCTGTGCAGAGCTTGCATGGAGGCTGATGAAACCATTGCGCATGTGCTCTTTGAGTGCACAGGCGTCACCCAGATCAGGACACAAACCCTCGGGACACCCAGATCGTACACAGATGTTCTCAAAAGACCAGGAGACCTAATCAGCTTCTGGAGGGAGGTGGGCTGGTTGGAATAACCACCAACGGCCGCCATGGCCCACGCACAATGGTCCACTGAAGGACTAAGTGCGGAAACCAAACCCATAACATAGAACATATGTAAAGTGATATTTTCAATATGACACGATGACATGATCAGATAACTAATAAAATGAAAATAGTGATCACTAATCTTTCTGCTAAATAGTGTTGTTACTTGATACAGTAATTGGACAAAACCGCTGAGAGAAGATGCTAGTAATTCACAATAGTTTACCATTTTATCTAGCTAGATAAATAAACCTGTATATGTTTTGCTATGGAAATACTTTGGCCTGAAATTAAAATAATTAATTCTTAAATCTTTGCTGGAACTGGTACGTAAATGTTTTCATAATATAGTCATAGTTAACTAAAAAAACTTGTAATCTAAATTGCAGGCAACAGCGGAAGCCAACAACTTAACAGCGGTAGCGGAAGCGAAGGAGCTGTACACGAAGTTGATGGAGGAGGTGTGCGGCGGGGCGAAGCCCTATTTGCAGACACAGTTGCTGGAGACCGAGCACGCGCGCATCAAGGACAAGGCGCTGCATGCTTTCCACAGCAAGCGCAAGATGGGCGGCGACGAGTTCTCACAGAGCTACTACAATCAACTATTACTGGTATGTTGGCATTCGTATGGTAGTTTTTAACTAAGTGTAGGTTACCCAGGGTAAGTGCTCGTACACACGAGCGGCGCGTCAATACCAGCCAACTGCAGCCGTCGTCACAACGTGCCGCTCGTGTATTTGAGCACTGCACCCGCCTCGTGCACTCACTCGTGTGTATAAGCACTGTTTCATACCGTTTGACACATACTACAGGCTGACTATATCATTTTTTTTTTCCCAGGATTTAGACGAACAATTCAACCAGTTCCGCGCACAGAACGAGTCCAAGAACATCTTCAAGGCGGCGCGCACGCCGTCTGTGTTCTGCGCGCTGGCGCTCGTGTTCTACGTGCTCAGCGGCGTGTTCGGGCTCGTGGGCCTGTACCCGCTCGCCAACCTCTGCAACCTCACCATGGGCGTGGCGCTGCTCACGCTGGTGCTGTGGGCCTACATCAGGTACGTAGTGCTTCCCATCGTCGGC
This sequence comes from Gortyna flavago, assembly GCA_963669345.1. Taxonomy (NCBI): domain Eukaryota; kingdom Metazoa; phylum Arthropoda; class Insecta; order Lepidoptera; family Noctuidae; genus Gortyna; species Gortyna flavago. The sequence continues at coordinate 16,974,003 of OY770142.1, forward strand.
ATACGGACGAAAGATTCCACTGCTGAACATAGGCTTCTCCCGAGCATCGCTTAGCAACCGGTCCTGTGCATTCCGTAAAAAAAAATGTTTTATTCATGGAACTTGTTAACTGTTCCGCTTGTCCAATCGAGAATTAAATAAAGAAGGTGTCAAACTCTGAGCAATCATCCGAAGCCACGCCGCACGCCGGAGCTCTCGCCACGCGCTGCGCAACATGGAGTCTGCCTGTCGCAGTGTACAGCTGGACACAGCTGTCTGTCGGTCATAAGGCGCTGCGCAACATGGAGTCTGCCTGTCGCAGTGTACAGCTGGACACAGCTGTCTGTCGGTCATAAGGCGCTGCGCAACATGGAGTCTGCCTGTCGCAGTGTACAGCTGGACACAGCTGTCTGTCGGTCATAAGGCGCTGCGCAACATGGAGTCTGCCTGTCGCAGTGTACAGCTGGACACAGCTGTCTGTCGGTCATAAGGCGCTGCGCAACATGGAGTCTGCCTGTCGCAGTGTACAGCTGGACACAGCTGTCTGTCGGTCATAAGGCGCTGCGCAACATGGAGTCTGCCTGTCGCAGTGTACAGCTGGACACAGCTGTCTGTCGGTCATAAGGCGCTGCGCAACATGGAGTCTGCCTGTCGCAGTGTACAGCTGGACACAGCTGTCTGTCGGTCATAAGGCGCTGCGCAACATGGAGTCTGCCTGTCGCAGTGTACAGCTGGACACAGCTGTCTGTCGGTCATAAGGCGCTGCGCAACATGGAGTCTGCCTGTCGCAGTGTACAGCTGGACACAGCTGTCTGTCGGTCATAAGGCGCTGCGCAACATGGAGTCTGCCTGTCGCAGTGTACAGCTGGACACAGCTGTCTGTCGGTCATAAGGCGCTGCGCAACATGGAGTCTGCCTGTCGCAGTGTACAGCTGGACACAGCTGTCTGTCGGTCATAAGGCGCTGCGCAACATGGAGTCTGCCTGTCGCAGTGTACAGCTGGACACAGCTGTCTGTCGGTCGTAAGGCGCTGCGCAACATGGAGTCTGCCTGTCGCAGTGTACAGCTGGACACAGCTGTCTGTCGGTCATAAGGCGCTGCGCAACATGGAGTCTGCCTGTCGCAGTGTACAGCTGGACACAGCTGTCTGTCGGTCGTAAGGCGCTGCGCAACATGGAGTCTGCCTGTCGCAGTGTACAGCTGGACACAGCTGTCTGTCGGTCATAAGGCGCTGCGCAACGGCCACGTGAAACTTTTTGTTTGACTCCAATACATGTCATTTAATTTTTTCTCGCCTAAATATAGATATTCAAAACCCTCTTTTTTTTTTTTTTTTTTTTTTTTTTTTTTTTTAAGGATGGGAAATCATCAAATGACCCCTCCCGCTCTGGGTGGAGCGGAAGGGAGTGTCAGACTCTTACTGACTAAAACCCATCCGTGTTCCTTCCTTAGCCCTTTATATTCCGGGGCAGCGGTAACCCTTTCGGACAATCCCGCTGCCCCGGCAGGCTTCGGCCCTGACGGGCCCCTCCGTTCAATGCTGACATCTCTTTGAGGCGCGCGTGGAACACATACGCGCCGTCCGGCACGGGCCTGGTCCTGATCGGACGGCGAGCTACCCATTACTCGCCGTCCGCAGGCCCGCGCCTACGGTGGCCGGGAGTCGTCACGCGGCTCCCGACGCCCGGGGCGTCTACCGCGGCGGCTGGGACGGGCGGCCCTCTCGGCTCTCTCCCTCTCCCATCCCGCCACCTCCTTCGCTAGCATGACTGCTTCGCAGAAGGAGGTGACTGCCTCCCACTCCCTCTCGCCCCGGACCATGGCTTGGACCAGGGCCGGGCGCGAGAGGTCGCCGCCGCTGCCGATCGCCTCTACGAGGACACGGCGGTGCTCTGCCCAAGCGGGACAGACCTCCACCGTGTGCTCCACCGTGTCCTCTGGGCGATCCTCGCAGTGGTGACACCCGGGCGTTTCCTCCCGCCTGATGATGTGCAGGAACCTCCCGAAACATCCGTGTCCGGTGAGGACCTGCGTCAGGCGGTAGGTGAGGGCGCCGTGACGCCTCTCTAGCCACTCCTCAAAGAGGGGCCTTACCGCCGCTATCGCGGCGTGCCCTATTCAAAACCCTCTAAAATACCTTTAGTGTGTGTTTTGATTGTACTTTTAACAACTGCATTTTAATTTGTTTTACTATCGCGCACAGGGTCAATAGTTGTTATGATAAATTTTCCTGATTTATTGATTGATCTAGTTTCGCCCTAAATTCGATCAATTCAAATTTGTCTGAAAGTATTATCTTTCGTTGCAGGTATAGCGGAGAGATGCGCGAGATCGGCGTCACAATAGACGACGTCGCCAACGTGCTGTGGGAGAATGTGAGTCTTGTTTTATCACATACTTAAACGATCTATTATAGAAACAAATAATTTTTTTTTTTATATAAGGAGATTTTTTTTTTGTAACAATTATTTTGTACAAAAGTTTCTTATATAACGAAAATTAGTATAAAGGCAGTGTTTTTAAAAAATCATCTTTTAAAGGGGTTAAATAGGAGATGAAAGTTGGTATTTCATCATTTTTGCTAAAGTTCATCATTTTATTAGCTAATGGAAAAATTTTTAGCTAATGGAAAAATCCTACGAATAAGTAATAAGTCAGGAAATGTAACTGCGCTAAAATAATGACCAAACAAAAGTCATGTCCAAGTAGGCGGAGCTTAAAAGTCGTGTCCAGCGCGTCATCAGTCGAACATTTTTCTTGCACGCTAGCACGTTTCCGTTTTATTATTGTGAACTACAGCTGTGAATGATCATGCCAGCATGTGTTGTGAAGTAGTGCAGGAACCATACAAGATTAAAATGTCCAGGGATCACTTTTCACTAGTAGCAAAATTACAATTATGTTCAAATAAGTTATCAAACCGCGAGATGGTCAATACTATGCAAGAGGAAGTCAGTTTTTTTCCTAATTTAGAAGGTATGAAATATTAAAAATACTTAAATCCATAAAATTTAGATATTTTTATAACAGTAATCTATATTGCTTATTTTATCTACATTGCGAAGAAAGATTCTCTTTTAATGTCTTCTAGACAAAAACTTAATAAATTAATTTTTATAATTATTTCGCGGGACATAGAGTTCATTGGATTGTAAAAGTAACCCAAAATAAAAATATTATTATATTATAAAAAAAACATTGTACAATAATATTGTTTGCCGCGCACTTTTTGAATTTGGAATATCTTAGCGTTTAGCGCCAAATAAATCGAACGCAAATATTGTTTGAATAAAGACTGGCTGGTACGACGGCCCTAAGTCACGCCACCGGCTGAATAAAAAAAAAAGGATCAAATTAAAAACGCGCGAACTACAACCCGCGTTTTCGTAAATTTTGACGGATTGATAGAAATTTCAATTTAGTTGTTACTCTATGTTTTATTAAATAATAATATTACAATAAAATATGAGGCGCCTTTTATTTTCTCATAGTGGGTGATGAAAAGTAGAGTGTATCACTCGCGCGCAAAATATATTTGTGGCTCCGGCGACGTACTTTGAATCCCTTACTTCGCTTTGGATTGAAAAAAGCGCCCTCGCCGTAAAAATATTATTTTGCTCCCCTACGATACAATCTAATATTTATTATTGACTTGGTCCGGTGCACTTACTGCATAACATCGTCCACGTCGCTATGACTCAGCTGTCATAGCAGACAATGTAGCACGCGCACGAATCAATCTCGGCTTTCGTTCTGAATTTAAACCAATCACCAAGCATGTCTTCTTGCAACCTCGGAAGTGATTCGTATTTTGAATCATACGTCGTTTTGGTTTGAAGTAGGGGCTACTTTTTGTGTGGAATCTGTTCTGAATTAGACTTCCTGACTTTTTACTTATTCGTAAGGAAAACTCCATCTGGAGCCCGGCTATAAAATTCAACATCCGTATCAAAGAACCCTTTGTCACTCCGCAGCTAATGAAGCCCATGTACCAGACGTGCATTGAGAAGGGCATGGAGCACGCGGCCGCGGTGGCCGCAGAGCGAGCGCTGGGCCCCGCCGCGCTGGGCCCCGGCGCGCTGGGCCCCGCCGCGCTGGGCCCCGCCGCGGCCGGCGCGCGCGCACCCAACGGGAAGCACAAGCTGTTGTGATGGCGGCGCCCGCGTCGGCCGCCCGAGCCGCGCGCCCGCCGCGTGCGCGTGCGCGCCTAGCGCCCGGGAGGGCGGAATGTAGATACATTTTTAACTAGCCTTAATTTAGTGTTACGGACCGCACTATTCTGTAAAAGTCTCACCGTAAGAACTTAGGTGAAGTGTGCTGTCAATAGTCAATCCCTAGCATCAAGTGGAATGACAGCTCACTTCAAGTTTACTTCACCTAAGTTGTCATGGTGAGATTTTTACTGAATAGAGCTGCTGTTGTGAGTCCGGCTGGGGTGGAGTGAGACTTGTTCGTCAGGGTGTTCGTCGACGTGGATACGATGACTATTGTCAGTCTTGAGTTGCGGTGACATGGTATAGACTTTGGCTTGGTGCCTACTTTAGCTAAAATGTCTGTAAAATAAACATTTTTATCATAAGAACCGTGCAAAGTAGTAATTCTTAATCGGGTGTAAGTATGATCAAAACCTTGGCAATTATGGCTTTGTCAATGTCAAACTTGAATGTGTGGTTTTTACTGTTCGAATATTTAATTCTCGTTACTTTCACTACCGACAGCGCCTACAAAATAACAGCTGACCTTTACTTGTACAGCCGCGGACAATGGCGGTCGACCACTTTTCACCCTTATAACCTTAGTAATAAGGTTGAAAAGTGGTCCACCGCCAGTGTCCGCGATGGTACATAGAAACTATTTTGAAATTTTAAAAGTCATTACAAAAAGGGCAAAAAAGACCAGACAATTAAGTTTTTTCAATTTTCATTTAACTTCAAAAATTCCGGACAGATGAAAAGTCCAGACGGGAGTCCAAACCACCCAACTTGTCCAGGCAAATCCGAAGGTATCCCTGCTAGTACATCGAGAGCCAGTAAGTAGTGCCAAAGAAATGTAAAGAACATTTCTTTAACCAGTCGGACTCTAGTCACTTATGATCGAAAAATGTACTAACAAGCATTTTTCATTTAGCCATTAGGCCATTAACGTGACCTGGTATTGTGAATATGGTTTAAGGGAACTAAGTTAAACGCTGGTGTAACCTAACCCCGCGTTCACACCCATAAACAAGTTGTAAAACTTGTTTTCAACAAGTCTTGTAAAAGACTTGTCAAAAACATATGTTTAAACCACGTATCGTACGTACATGATAGTATTGACGTTGAGTCTCATGTTTTGTTACTATTTTTTTGTTCACATTTTTGACAAGTTTTCTTCAAGCCTTTACAACTTGTTTTGGGTGTAAACGAAACACGAAAACAGTAGACACAACATGTTGTATACCGTAGTTAAACACGCAGTAACAAGTTATGTGGTGACCAGCGCGCTGGCGTCACATGTCGTGAGATAGATGGAATACGATATTTTTATGTAGAAGATAAATTATTTTTGTATTTGTAGATGCTCTCTTTGGTTTACTGGTACTATATTGTAATGAAACCCAGTTTGCGCGTGTCATCCATAAGCCCTAAATCTATCATCAATCTGCCAGCCTTTTCCCAACTATGTTGGGGTCGGCTTCCAGTCTAACCAGATGCCGCTGAATACCAGTATTTTACATGGAGCGACTGCCTATCTGACCTCCACAACCCAATTACCGGGTAACACCCCCTTGGCAAGACTGGTTGTCAGACTTTTAGAAAATTTATTATTAATAAAAATATATGATATTGCTGAGAAGTTCAAGAACAAATTGGCAAGACATTTAGCCGACAAACTTGCCCACAGCATGTGTGTGATCGAACTGCGCAAACTTTCACTGAACTGTGCTCCGTAGAGAAGATTACTCTCTTTTCTCTTGAGTTACTTATATTCAATATAGTTCAACAAATATTCCCCAAACTTGTTCTTTTTTCTTTTCGTCATGTTTTAGTTCAAATAAGCGTATTTCTTCCTTTCTAAACCTTTTAGTTTCCACTCTGCCTTATGCGTGACACGTTCAAATGTTGACTTTAAATACCACAGCGTTGTATATTGTATCGTAATTATCTTATTTCATCCTGATCTGTCTCCATAATTTACTCAAATAATTACTTAAAGTAACGATTGCCTCACTGTCATGGTTTTAAACAACGATATAACCACTACCATCACAACACAGTGTATAACTACTTCAACAGTGGCTAATTTAATCCTAAAGGGGCCCTGTGTCTAAATATGTTGGGGGCCCTTTTTACCTGATTACGGCGAAGCTCAAAAGAGGGGTATAGTTTTTTTTTTAAACTTTCTCATCATAATTCGGGAGGTTAAGCTTTCATTGTGACTTAAATAAATGTAATTAAATTAAACGTTCAATTTCTATTAACAAATGTGTGAAATGTTTAACTTTTATTTATTTTTAAACTATTGTTTTCTATCGTTATTTGAAATCATGAGGATCGTTACTTGTAGTTTTATTTTTGACGAACATCGTTGTTTGTAAATTACGACATATTTGTTTCAACATCATTTTACGTTATTCGTGGTGTGTATTACATTTTGCGATTATATTTCATGTGGCTGGCAATAATCCCCGGATCAGATGGCAACTGGCATGAAAAGCCGTAACAAAACTGTCACCGCAGATTTTTCAATCATCATTCATCACATAAGTTGTATCTGAGGAATAAATATGACAGTTTGACAGCTTTTGTATAGAAAATATTTCAAACCGCCATTTTATCCTTCAGATAAAAGTTATCGTGCGATTGAAAAATTGGCCCTCAGTAATTTAAAGCCAACCAGAACTAGGATTGCCACATAGACATGTGATAAATCTACGAATATTTGAGAAATAAGCAAAATATGATAAATTTTGCATTTATTCTAAACGCAAGGTCCAATCACGCCAGCGCACCGCGGTCAGCTGCTCTGTCCGCGCGTGCCGCGGTGCACTGCGCGCGGAAAATTCTTATGGTTTTTACTATTTACAAAGATGGTATAGGTTAAATAAAGCAATAAGATAAAATAACAAATTGAATAGTTAAAGTATCAGAGTAATAATTTTGTGTAATTATAGATTTTAATGATGCACAAAGCAGGTTTTATTTTCTCACTTTTAGTCTCGAAACGTATTCTAACACTTGTTGCCTTGCACTGTAAAAAGAATCATGTACTTAATCCTGTCATTTAAAAAAACATTTTTGTTATACATCTGGAATCCGAAATTAATGTATAGTCGTGAATCATGTTGGTTAAATCTTTTATTGTTTTATTGTTGCATTTTTTTTTTCTTTAAATAAGTCTTTGTGTGTTCAAAATTTTAGTCGATTATGCTCAAAATTAGGGATCTTTCACGGTTTTATGTAATTGGGACGGGACAGGCACACTGTTATTGATCATTAGAACGCAAACGAGGCAAAAGGAGTATGTAAGGAACGTAGCAGGTGGTTATGTAGTTTCTGCCTAACCCCATGGTGAGAAAGCGTGATTATATGGTGCGATTACACATTGAATTTGTTTTCTCGCTTTGGTAATATTGTCGTACGAGGATTTTTCAAAAGCAGAATATTCACTTGCTTCAGTAACGCTTTGTTCCTTTACTGCCTCGCTAATCAAAGTGTAAACGAGCTTCATACTTATGACAGTAACATTCTAGTTCAGTGTGCCTCCCTGCTGTATAGTAACTAGTGTCCAGCGTAAGTTAGCAATAATTAAATGCAACCGCCGTCTCTCTTTATCCAACAACCATTTGTACCTTGAATCTCACGAAATTAATCGTCTGCACTCTCGAGACCCACAACTGTCCACCCCACAATTGCTAACTTACAGACACCCCAACTTAGTTGTTTATAACAAAATGTAAATAAACGTTTTATAGGAGTAACATATCGTGAAATTTTTTATAAGTAAATAATTATATAGCATGTGCCAATCGAAATTCATTGAAAATGAATGTTGTTTCCGTTTATTTGGCATGGGATAATAAATAATTCGTTGAGGAGTTGATAGTTTATTTAGTTGTATCCTTACTTATGGTATGTCTTTAATACCGATGGCGGTTGTGATGAGTTATATTATGTTTGCGACCGCGGGAGGAGTTTCATGTAAATAGTTGTTTTAATACAATAAAGTTGACTAAAAACGTGCATTTGTTTTACTGTTCGTTCTCCGCTTCCCAAATACTACGCTTTTCAAAGTAACTGTAAGGGCGGTGCCACACGGGCGTTGCCATCATCGCAGCGCTCGTGCGGCACTCACTGCGTCTAAATCACTGCGCTGCGATGACGCAACGCATTGGCGACGCCGGCCCGTGTGGCATCGCTGTCAGGGCCTTAGCACACCTCGGACCCGAAAGCAATGACGGAAAACCGCACTACAAAACATTACTACATTATATCGCAATTCGAGTAGCGGAACATCATACGAGTCCGTCGAATTGTAGCAATCGGAGAAAATGTCGTCGCTTTTGACTTATTGAATACAGTATAAGTCTACTTTGGACCTCTTGGATTCGTTTTTCCGTAAATCAACAAACATTTTACAAAAAATAGAAGTTCCGCTATATAAACTTGTCAACTGCGCCAGTGCCACAGATACAGATCGATTCAAATTTAATGGCGGCGCGGAACATGAGACGAGTCGCTGCGCAGTATCAAATTCACGTGTCAGCGGGGGTGAGGGGTGGGTTATTGCGCAGCGAGTAGCGCAAAAAGTTTGAATCAGGCTGTAAGTGCGAAACAAACGCGGCATTTGCACCGCAAGCGGGCTGAGCGCGCAGGTGTTAACTGGCTTGAAAGCACTGACCTCAATACAGGTAAGTGCTTCAAAGCATATCGGCGAAATCACGCGGAAAGGAGATAATGTATCATAAATCAAATCAGACCCCTAATTCACTATGACCGCTTCATTCCTTACTTCGAAACCACGTCAGATAACACGTTGGCTGCCAGGCAACAGACACAATAGAAAATCTATTGTTCGCGGTCACCGGTGACCGCGTTGGCAGTCAATGCCTTAATCACGACATTAACGTATTCTCTATGACACAAAACGAAACTGTCAAAATACATGTTGTCCGGTAAGGTTGACATTTCGATTCCTTGCCATTACAGGAGACACGATATTGACGTGGTTTGGATTCTCGCCACAGAGTGCTCTTTGGGAACACGTGTGTTTGAATTTTTGCTTTTTTTTGTGATATTGTGTTTATTGTGACTTGTTATTGTGATTGTTTGTGTTTTGTCTTGTAGTTGCCTGCTATCAGGTTTCTTTACTTACTGTTTGTTTTTTACGTCACGATTATACGTACCCAAGATGAATTTGAATAAAAATAAACCCCCAGACCCTCCTGATGATGTACCCACTACCCCCCCATCCCACTTTTCTTCATCTAACCTAAGTCCCTCACCCAACCCATTAAGCCAGTTTACAGATGTGGTCTGTAACCTGGAGTCTCTTATCCTCCCATCCCAGAATAACATACGTAAACGCCCCGGTAATGAAGGGGATATATCCAATCGTCCTACCAAACAACCGCGAACCCATGTAGGCCGTCTTACGTACTTAGTAACAGATAAAGGCCCTTTCATCGTCCATGTTTCCCGTCAGGAAACTCAAGCTAATTCTGGAACTACCTTACACCCAGTTTCATTTGGGCGCTTTTTGGCAAATCAGAAAATATCAAATATTGTTGCAGTCAAGCGAGTTGGTAGAAATCGTGTTTCAGTTGAGTTTGCGTCCCCTCAAGATTCAAATGCTTTTATATCTAATAATGTTCTAGCGACAAATTTATATGAAGCTGTAATTCCATCTTTTAATATTACCCGTATGGGTGTTGTAAGTGGAATTCCTACTGACTTCTCAGAAGAGGAAGTGCTATCATATTTAAAGGTCCCAGTAGGCTGTGGTCCAATTATAAAAGTTAGGCGATTAAATAGAAAGGTTCATAATGACGGTTTAACCGAATACAGGCCCACGGAAACTTGTGTCATCACGTTTGATGGCCAAGTTTTACCAAAACGAATCTTCTGTTTTTATACTTCTCTTGCTGTAGAACAGTATGTCTACCCCACTATTCAATGCCGCAAGTGTTGCCGATTTGGTCATGTAGAATCTCTTTGTCGTTCCAAACCCCGTTGCAGCAAGTGTGGCAATGATCACCCTGGTGATGGTTGTAGCATTGCTGAGAGTGAAGCTTTCTGCGTGTTGTGCTCTGGAAGTCACTTTGCAAATAGCAGGGCCTGTCCGGAGTATAGCAGGCAGAAGACTATTAAAACAATTATGGCTGAGAAAGTGATTTCATATTCTGAGGCAAGTAAAACTGTTCCCATTTCTACTCGTAGCTATGCAGACATTGCTAAATCACTGACCCAATCATACCGAAAAACTGTGTTCCTAAAGTCAAAGACTCATGCTCCCCTTTCTCCCTCCTATGATAAAACAGCTCATCAGCAGCTCATTAGCACTCCTCAATCTTCTCAGTCTAATGGCTGTGCTTTTAATAGTCAACTAGCAGAATCTCCTGAAAACTTGTCTTCAATCATTGAACTTCTTAGTAAACTCTTGTTAACTTTAATGTCTTCGTCCAACAAAACTCAATTACCGTCCAACGTTGCTTCTACACTTATCAACTCACTCTCATCCTTTAATAATGCCTCAGTTCGTGTTCCTTCAGTGGAATGTGAGGAGCGTGTTTTATAAGAAGCACGAGCTCACATTCCTATTCAACAAATACAAACCCTTAGCTTGTTCCCTTGCTGAGACTTGGTTATTTCCGAGTCTTAGTTTTCGTTTACCTTCTTTTAATGTGCTTAGATGTGACCGACCTGATGGCTATGGCGGGTCGGCTCTCTGCGTGAACAATCGTGTAGCACTAGCGGCTGTACCTTTGCCTTCTCTAGGTGATGATATTAGCATCGTGGCTGTTAGGGTAGAGGGTATAACCCTCTTATCTGTCTATATTGCTCACCCTCACCAAAGTTTCCTTCCAATCTTAAAGCGTACCTTGGAAAACATAGAAGGCCCTGTACTTGTTATGGGGGACTTCAACTGCCATCACTTTAGGTGGGGTTCTGAACGTTGCGACTCTTTTGGAGAAGGTTTAGTTGAAATCTTGGATGACCTTAACCTGTGTATCCTAAACAATGGTTGCCCAACCCGTAGGTCTCTTCCTGGACAGCAAAAGAGTTGTGTTGACCTCACATTTTGCACTCTGGATATTGCAGCTTCGTGTCATTGGGAATGTGTCAGTTTGTCACATGGGAGTGACCACTATCCAATTATAATATCTTTGGCTGATAAAACATACTTAGAAAAATCAAGCCCTCCACTCTTGAGGTATAATTTGTCTAATCCTGATTGGACAAAGTATTCCTCATTATTGGAGGATAAAATAGCCTCACTTCCAAATTTAGTTTCTCGTGATTTTGATTCCCTTACTCCCCCCCATGTGTCTAACTGTTATAATAACTTCATTTCGGCCATAACAGCTAGTGCAGACTCATGCTTTCCTGTTAAAAACTCAGCACGCGGGCAGATCCCTCCTCCACCATGGTGGGACCATGAATGCACATCAGCTATAAGAGAAAGAGATAATGCTGAAATGATTTACAATGAGGCGATGGTTAGCGATAATTTAGTAACATTCAACAGGACCGTTGCTAAATCTAGAAGATTGCTGCGAAGGAAGAAACGCGCTGGTTGGGCTGACTTTTGTGGTTCTCTATCTCCCTCCACTCCTTTATCAGTTGTATGGAAGAAGATCAACCGTTTTAGATCGGGATGTTCCCCGTCAATTTCTTCTCCCATCTCTCGAGAGACTGCTGAGCAGTTCTTTGATAAACTAGCTCCTCCGTATGTTCCCTCGGAAACAGAACATTATCAGCTGTCTCACATTCCTTCACAGGATCCTTTAGATGCCCCATTTTCTATACAGGAGCTTAACTCAGTTTTAAATCACGTTCATGACTCTGCCCCCGGTATAGACGGTATTGTCTATTCCTTTATGTCACACGCAGGTCCTAAAGCAAAAAACTATTTTTTAGACATTTTAAATTTCTGTTTCTCTAATGGCTGGGTACCCGATCAGTGGAAAACTCAAATCATCATACCTATTTTAAAACCAGGCAAACACACTGATGACCCAAACAGCTTCAGACCAATCGCTTTGTCATCAGTCTTTGCAAAAATATTAGAACACCTAGTGAAGAATCGAATAGAATATTTAGTAGAATCCAGAGACATTCTTCCTAGGTCTCAATTCGGTTTTAGAAAGGGACTCAGTACCATGGATAGTGTAGGGGTTTTGGTATCAGATATACGCTCATCCTTTTCGAAAAATGAATCCGTAGTCGCTGCCTTTTTAGACATTTCCTCTGCATATGACAATGTCCTTCTTCCCATTCTCAGGCAAAAATTGCAACAGCTGAGCATACCGGACAGAATGGTGCAGTGTATATGTAGTCTACTCATGGCTAGGTCTTTGGTTTTGAGAGTGCCGGGTGAAGAATTTGACGTCAGGATGTCATGGAAGGGTCTACCACAAGGCTCAGTTCTTAGTCCATTACTGTACAACTTATATACAGCTGACATCGGTTCATGCCTTAATAACGACTGTCAAATTCTTCAGTATGCTGACGACTTAGCTCTTTATGTCACCGATAACTCTGTTAGCGACGCTGCTACATCTCTCTGCGTATCCCTCGACTCCTTAAATCAATGGTTAAATTCCCACGGTCTGAGTTTGTCTGCCCCAAAAAGTGCTGTAGTTGTGTTTTCTCGCAGGAGGATGATACCACAAATTTCAGTGGGCATCCAAGGGCATTGTATACCGGTTTCTTCAAAAGTCAAATTTTTAGGTGTTTTTTTAGATTCCAAATTGAGTGGCTTACATCATTTAAATCATTTAGTTAACAGATGTGAGAGAACTATTCCCATATTAAAAGTGCTTGCCGGTGTCTGGTGGGGTGCTCATCCTTTCACCATGAAACTGGTATACAATGCCTTAATCCGGAGTGTTCTGGACTACGGATCTTTTCTTTTGATTCCCTGCAACAAAGGTGCTTTAACAAGGCTGGACAGAATTCAGGCTAAGTGTCTACGGATCATATCGGGTTGTATGAAGTCCTCACCAATTAACGCATTGCAGGTAGAGTGCGTCGAGATTTTGGGCTAGAGTCATTTCCAAATCTTCCCACCCTCTTGTCCAAAAGGTTGACGACCTGGATACTGCATGCAGAAGTTCCAATTATTGGAACCATAAAGAAGTTCCTTTGATTTTAAATTCCTTCCGTTGTTATCAAAATTTAGATTCCTCCATTGTTCAGTTTCCGAAACTTCCTCTTTTTAATTTTGATTATGAAGTTATATGTTTTAAACCAGATATTTTCTACAATATTGGCATTTCGAAAAAGTCACCTTCGGCGGACTCTATGTTCAATGCGGCGGTTGGTGAGCGATGGTGCAATTTTGAAAGATTTTTCACGGACGCTTCTAAATTATCAGATGCAAGTTGCACTGGTGCTGCGGTATACTACCAAAACTCCAAAATCGTTCTAAAATTCAAATGCCCTGTACAATCATCGGTATTTACGGGTGAGTGCGTGGCTATATTAGAAGCGTGCTTATTCATAGAAGCCCATAGCATAAGTTTAGGTGTAATCTTTACAGACTCACTTAGTTGCTTACAGGCTTTGGAGCAGAATCCTTTCAAGAGTAGACTGCACAGTCCGATTATATTGCAAATCAAAAAGTCTCTTTTCTCTTGTGCCAAGAATCACAAAACCGTTCACTTGGTTTGGATTCCAAGCCATTGTGGCATAAGAGGAAACGAATATGTGGATGCTCTTGCTAAGGATGCTGTCACGTCCCAAGCCGTTGATCTTAAGCATTTCCAATGCCAGGGCTACGATCTGCTGAGCCTTCCAAAAAAGAGCTTGCTATCCTCATGGCAGATGCAGTGGCTTAACTCTAGTAAACGAAAAGGTGCTTTTTATCATGCAATACAGACTAATATTACACCCAAGCCTTGGTTTTACCCTTACAAAAAAATATCCAAGAAAGTAATTTCTGTAATCTGCCGTCTCCGCATAGGTCACTGTTGTTCCCCGGTGTTTCTTCACAAATTACGGGTCAGAGACACATCTCTCTGCGAATGTGGGTTGGATGAAGGTACTTTGGAGCACATCTTTTTTAACTGCTCCAATAATAACCCTGCCCATGACTTGTATAGCCATCTCTATAAATTAAAGATCCCTGTCCCAATTAACTTTCCATCCCTGTTAACATATTCTTCCCCAAAGCTCCTTGAAGCTTTGATGTATTTTATCCGCATCAATGACATCAAATTATGATGATTTCTGTGTAAATAATAATATGTTTATTATTTTTTAATGACATAACATTTTTTTTTTCTCTCTATTTATTTATTTCAGTGTACTTATTAATATTCTTCAACAAGTTTCACATTAAATTCAACTATTTTCTTTGGATATAATCATGGATGTAAAATATTAGTTTTTTTTTTTTTTTTTTTTTTGTTATAATTCTAAAAATCACTACGTTTTCTCATATCACATCTGACATTGGCAGAATTGTCGACATCGGCACCATTGCCATAAAGAAAAATAGAATAGAATAGACGTGGTTTGCACGTGGTAAGATACGCGGGGCGTTTACAACAGGCAGTTTTGCAACGGTCAAGTCATGCTCACTGCGAACTCGCCTCGCTTTGGACTCGCTTGCAAATTGCCAGTGTGGTAAGGCCCTTATTAGATAAGATAATAATTTTGGACCAAACACTTGTACCACTGACCTGTACTATTAGAGGTCAGTGACTTGTACACATTTCATAATCCTGCCAAACGGCGTGACTGTTTCTTAAGTTAGGGGGGGGGGGGGGGGGTTTGGTTGTTATATATAGTTTGTTTTTGGTATTCACCCCCTTTCTAGCCATACTTAATTATTTTCTGTCACACTACCTATTGAATACCTAAACAAAATAGTAGATCTGGTCTCACGGGGAGGTGGGACCCGCTGAGGAACAGCGAGTCGAGGCCTGTTGGGGGAGCGGTGAATGCTTTTGCGAACCCCGCACTCCCGGCCATAGGTAGAGGTGGAACACCGCGGTGGTTTTAGCCGGTAAGAGTCCGGTATGCCTCTCTGTCACCCCCACGATGGAGGAAGTCCATGAGGATTTCCAACGAGCACCAAAAAAAAAATGTCTGTTTATCTGTCCGCCCGGCGCCCTCGGGAAACATATAAATAAAACAAACATCAATGGTATAAAATTAGTATTTTACTTATAAATAGAAAAATCACAAAATACTCGCTCATGTCAACCGTATCATAATCATTAGTAATAGAAATATTAATATTATCTTATAAAAGATCGTACATTTTACGGGTATTACAATAGTTTTTTTACATAAATCTGGCGCCGCATGCTTTGAGATCGGGCATAATCTGTGTTCGCGATTTAGTTTACAAACTTGTCAACAAATGTGTTTTTGCAAAAACAACTTTAACAACCACACATACAGTTCATTTGCGAAACAAACTTCAAACATTTTTATGACTTTTTCAATAGTACAATTCAGTTTGAATTTAACTTTTATTTACACTTGTGTAAAGTTTATATTAGTTGAGGTGGAAATAACATCAATTGGAAACAAGGATTTGAATATATTACTTGAGTAGCTTAAACTGTTAAAACATCGAAGCTCTATTTTGTTGCTTTATTCCCGATAATATTTATTATTTACATTAGAAATGAATTGTATCATTAAGTTGGTAGGTGCATTGAACAATACAACAGAAGATAAACGAACAAACCGACATACGCCGTCTACTGTGGTGACATTGAAATGATCGAATGACCAATGACAGCAGCATATGTATAAAACACAGGTTATACCTGTGTTTTGAAGAGCCACTTCACTTTGGCACTCTCTCAATTTATTTACACTTAGATTTTCCAACGTCAGATGTCGTGTATCTAAGGAATAAAACTGACGTCTGACATTTTTATATGGAAAAACTGTCAAAAATTCAAAACTATTCTTTGGATAAAGATATTAGGCGTTGGAAAAATCAGCCCTCAGCGGTTTCTGGACATACATACATATCTTCTTTCAGTTTCCAATCTTCAGATAACTTTTCTCTAAGGAACTAATATTGTGGTTTGATAGCGTTGGTTTAGAAAATTTGCCGCCATATTTATTCTTCAGATAAAAGTTATCTAACAATTGACAAATTGGCCCTAAGTTTTATTCGTTACATTATGTGAGTATAAATTATCATATCCTATATATGCCCTTCGGTCAAGCATTCCGAGTTTCAGCACTCGAATCATACTAATACAGTGAAAAGAGAAAGATACTGTCACACAAGTATGAGTGACAGTGACAGAGACAGAGACGACGCTCTACTCAAAGACAAACTTAAAAAAATATCATGTGCCATATTAGCGACCGCGTGGGTAGGTACTGTGGGTAATTCACCGGGTTTCTGACTTTACTCTAACTTATTGATTCACGGGTAGGTAATACAGAGTGAACAAGGCCCATCACTGAGCCGTTGTCTACGCATTCTGTACATACAACTAAGTAACATTGAGCAGGAGTTGTGGGCACTTGTGGGGGTATTTAAAGTTAAGTAATGAAAGATTTTTACCTTCAATATCTCCATAGCCAGAAGGTTACAGTTCAGTACAAAAAATATTTATCACAATGACGAGGAGTATGTAAGTGACTCGGCTTCGTTAAGTCTTTTTACATCCGTTATTTGGTTCACAAATGTGCCATCGCCAACCGCCCAACATGTCATGAAACCAAGTAACATTATCTGTCCTTCTTCTCAGTTTGTGCTGTGGTTGTGTTGCTGTAGTCGTAACTACTTGAGAGATGGCTGGGCTTGGGTGGCAAGACCTGGGGAAGGTATAATTTAAAATAACAACATTTTCTGAAGGCGCAGGCAGAGGTGTTAAATACACCCCAAAGATGGTTAATAATGCTACTAGTACCATGTAATAGGGCAAGCTAACTGCCATTATTCGAGCATACATTCAGACAGACGCAGAGTTGCTACTACAAGAATTTCCTAATGGCAATACGCAATAGAACTTATACGCACCCGAGTTCTGCACTCGAGAGTAAATAACGCTCCTAAGAATGAATGTCATCGGCTCAAAAATAATAATATGTGCTTTATGATATGGGAGATACTCACAAAACTCAGACTGGATTTAATCTTAATGGCTATATCATCCAGCTGCATCCCAATTTCCCGCCCGCTGCCCGTCCATCTGCGAAGTTATAATAAAAATATTTTACGCTATGATAAAATTTCCTGAACGGAACCATATCGCAATTTTGAAAACAAAATTATTATTATTATTACCAGCCTCAGCCTAGCGAAGGGTCCCCGAAACCAAAGCCCGTTTGGTTACAGCATTAGTTTTCCCGATTTTCCTCTATGGAGTTGATACGTTGACAATCCGAGCAAGAGGATAGACGCATTGGAAATGTGGTGCTGGAGGCCGATGCGCCAAATACCATGGACAGCCAAACGCACAAATGTGTCTATCCTTTCCCAACTCGAAATCAAGACCCGATTGTCTACAGTTTGCCTACAGCGTATTTTGACCTATTTCGGCCGCATAATGAGAAGGTGAGATAGCAGCTTTGAAAAGATGGTCGTTGTTAGCAATACCGAAGGAAAGAGAGCACGAGGCCGATCGCCAACACGATGGTCCGACCAAGTAAAAGAAGCTCCGTCCTCAAGCTAATTTCATTTCAGCAGGTGGTGATGGCAACTTTGGACCAGAGTCGATGGAGGGAGATTGTCCGCTTAAAGTGATCCAGTAAGTGACCATGATCCTCAGTAATGAGGGACCGAGTGGAGAAGATCGAAAGGTCTTAATCAACGTTTTCGACAGCAATTTAAAACAACAATTACCTGGTATACAACCAAACGGCCAGCATGCCAGCAGCACCCATGGTGACGACCTGCCCCAACGCCACCACCGTCTGCACGCCGAAGGTGCTGCCAAGTACGCTCATCAGATAGCCCATGATAAGCAGCGCCAGGAACACCAGGGGCGTGCTGAGCATGCTGTGCATGTTCTTGCCCTCGTTGTGCGCCGACAGCTGTTTGTACAGCTCTTCTAGGTCCTGTTGAAGGAATTAATAAGTATAGGAAATATTTTTTTACCGAAATTCTTCAGAAAAGGACTTCTTTACTTAGGAGCCTCGCGCTAGGACACGATAACTGATCGTGTCGTATCATCGATAAGCAAATATAACCAACCAGTATCGGCTATCGTAGCTAAAAATCGGAATGCGTCCTAGTTATCGCTTTACGAAGCCCCTAATATAACCACTGCATTAGCACGATGACTTTGTTAGCGAGCAGACATTCGAAGCTACGGCACGCATTGATTTGCGACGACAGTCGCAGACTGTGTGGCAAAGAGTACTTTTGCGATTATAAAAAAAAATACAAGTTGATTAAAAATAAAAATAAGACTAAAAAACGAATTTTACTACGTACTTGATACTTTTTTAAATAGGTAACGACCCCTTTTCAGTTAAATGTCTTCTTTCTTCTCCAGTTTTCCCTGTTTTTGCTTTGACCTGTGCAACATTACAAACATACAAATGTAGATTTGTATGTCCAGTCGTAGATCTAGGACTTACCTTAACTAGAAGATCCTTAAACTTAGCCGCCATCTCGTCGCCTCCCATCTTCTTCTTGCTTTCGAAAGCGTGCAGCGCCTTGTTAAGATTCTTCTTGTGTTCTTCGTCCAGCATGTCCTGGTTCATGTAGGGCTTCGTGCCGCCGCAGACCTCCTCCATCAGGGTCTCGTACACGTTGCGGGCTTCTGATGACGCTGATGTGTTGTTCGCTTCAGCTGTGGCCTGGGAATAAGTGAGGACTAAGTATTGTAGATAGTAAAAGGTATGCACTGGTGTATAACTGGTAGGAGGAAGGAAGAGTTCACGAAAGTTGGTATCTGAACTTTCGAGAATTGTTCATTACACTCATTGTGAAAGATTTTAATTTCCGCCTCAGCACGACAAAATTCGGTTCTACCTACCGTTTAAAAAATGTACATTTCACTGCGGGTAGGTACTATTATGTATTCTGTGCTGCGGGGCAGCAGCTCTCGTCCCTAATTCCACAATACTTACGCTCTTTTTCTTGTTTAGTTTTCTTCGTTATAGGTACATTAATAAAACGGACCCTGATGAAGCCTATTGACTCCTTTTAATTTACCCATTTATTAGTGGGATGCTTGCCTGCAGTATGGTCATGGGATTGGGCAGCTCCTCACTGTTGAACACGTCGACGTAGCTCTTGAAATAGTTGAGCAGGTCGCGCGCCTTCACCTTCTGTCCACCGATCTTCTTGGTGACCAGGTTCTGTGGCGCCAGCAGCATCGGCACCAGCTGCTTTAGACACAACTTGAATTCGCCGTCTATGTCTGGAATGGTACAACACTTAACAACACGCCTGTAATCCCCACATGGTTAGGCGCAAGTTTTAGCTACAGTACGTGCACCCACAAAGAACAAATCCATAAGATTCCTTACCAGATAGTTTCCCGCTGAACTCTGGATCAGTGGACACCTTAGATCCGGGATATGGCATCAGGAAGCAGGTGACATCCTCGAAGCAGCGCGCGATATCCGTGCGCACGCGCTGCAGCTCCTCATGCTGCCCCTCGCGGACCTGGCGACAGACACGAAAACTTCATTATCAGTTCGAGATAGAGAAAATAAATTATTATGTTCACAAACATACACAAAATCAGCCTAGAATGATCCCACTGCTGGGACTTAGGCCATCTCTCTGCAAGGGAGAGTGCCAACAACCACTCGGGCCCAGTGTGGCTTGGTAGATTTTCTCTCACAATCTTTTCTTCACCATTTTTAGAGCAGTGGTGATGAAATAAATTGCACATAGTCTCCCTTATCAACATGATTAAATCTATGTTTACGCAGTACCTAATTAATCATTACAAACTTTAAGCAATGTTTATATATAAACCCCAGTAAGTGTAACACTTACCGACTAACTGCATGACTGAAACTCGTGTAAATTAACTTACCGTAAGCCGTTTCTTGAGCAGCTGCTCGCCTCCCACGGCTCCATAAGGATGGTCGTACGGGTAGGACCAGTCCCTCACTAGGAACTGTAGCCGCTGGAAGGGTTTGCCTCCGATGTCGTCCTTCGCCACTCGACCGTACTCCATGAACAGCTGGAACACAGATAATGTGATTGGGTTATCGTTTGTGTGTCCTAAATTTTATAAAAATGAGCCATGACAGATCTCGAATAATAACGAAAAATTATAAAAATATTGCCAATGCATCTCCCGAAAAGGCCTTTATTACACAACTAGCTTCCGCCCGCGGCTTCGCCCTCGAGGTATGTCGATGAAAACTATCCTATGTCCTTCCCCGGAATGCAATCTATCTCTCTGCCAAATTTTATCGAAATCCGTTCAGTGGTTATGGCGTGAAAAGGTAACATACAGACAGACAGACAGACAGAGTTACTTTCGAATTTATAATATTAGTATGCATATGGATATCTTAGTAGGTACCTACTTCATGTGTGTTTCACTTAGCTATTTCACGTGAAAATTCACCACTTGCTCAATATCTAAGTAAGTATATCTTGTGTTTGCAGTCTTTGCAAAGTCCTAGTGCAATGTCCTTTTTACCAATACTAGATAGAATAGGCATACTGGTGATAATATTATGGATTGCAATAAAGATTAATTGAATTGAATTGAATTTTCCATACGTCTCATTTTCGTTTCGTCACTTCCAAAGGTTTTGTAAGTGTCGTCACTGTCCAGTATCCAAAACAAAGATAAAATTAAGATTTTGTGTACCTGTAAGTGCTGCAAGTCATCTTCCTCAATGTTCTGCGACAGGTTGTAGATCTGCACGGAAGACAGCATGGTGGACAGCGCGAACACCGTGGCGTTGTCCTTCACCGTGGAGTTGCTGTCGAAGGTGCCCTGGGTGTCCATCAGCAGGATCACAACCTGCAATATAACATAGAAAGTTTCAAAATAATGAAAAGGAACTTAGAGGCAGAACGCGACACGTAAATAGCTACATTTAATCTTAGTCATAGATTTTGATAATTGTCGATTTTGGGAGTCGCCACGCGCGCCGTTCTTTATGAATGGGAACGAAGACGTAGGACGGCTAAATGAGCATGAGAGGGTGTCATAAACATCATTAGCATAAACTCGGGCCATCTGTCATCGGCGTAGCCCTAACCATGAGTATCTTTCACACATTTTGGGCAATTGGATTTGGTTAAAAACCTCGCAATCTGGACAGTCAGAAACAACTGAGAACCTGTGTAGCTACCCCGTTCACAGTCCCAGGCAGAGCCACGCACCTATGTAGAGACGCCAGCACATCAAGTTACTACAATCTGTCAAACTTTATCGCTATAGCATAAGGTTCAAAGTTGATTGGGAAAATTTGACAGTTCGGGTAGGTTGATGTGCTGGCGTCTGTACTTTGTGTAACTGTTGTTAAGTATTACCTTTTCCCCGTTAGACAGGGAAGCTTTGAAGGGCTGCGACCAGAGATGTATGCCGGTGGTGTGTCGGTCGGAGCCGCCGCGCCACGAGAATCCTTTCAAGGACTCGTTCTCTTTCCCCAGCCACTCGCCCCCGCCTTCACCGTTGTTGTACTATAATAACGAAAGAGAAACGGTTAGCAGACCTCAAGTTTAATTAACATTTTTGTTGTGTTTCATGGAAGCACTCGCTACTTCCGAAACGGTACATTTTGCAATATTAAAGGTGGTTCCAACTTTGGAGATCTATTATTGATTTCGAAAGTAGCTCGAATTGTTTCGTGTAAGATAAGGGATGCGCGTGCGTCGCCCTTTTCTTTACCGAACTTGGCTTCACGCACTCCCGTGAATCATATATAATATTTATGTATATACATTTATATCCAACATGAAAAACAAAATGAATATTCTGAAGAACATTGTCCTTTATCGGAATCAAGATTGTCACAATCTATTTACACAGCTTCTACTCCTCACGTTACCAACTCACCGTCCGATCCAGGTACCGTAAGAAGAAGTCCAGCAGGAAGGACTTCCCCTTCCGGTAAGCCCCCGCCACTGAAACCAGCACCACAGGCCTGTCCTTCACATCTTCTCGCAGGAGCAGTTCCTGCAGAGCGTCCTCGTCCAGCAAAAATGTGTGGTCCTCGCTCGGAGACACCACCTGGATACCCCGACCTGATGACAGCGTCTCCATAGATCCTAGAGATTTTAAAATGAAGGGTTTAGCTAAAAGCGTCGATCATAAACCAACAAGCTCAGGATAGCCGGCAAAAATCTTGAAAACAAAATGTGTAGGTCGGGTGACCTACGGAGACGGCGCCATTTTTTGGCCTACGACCCCGCGAACCATGCGCTTCTCAAATGATAGGTATTATCGTTGAAAGTAATTATTTGCCGGCTACTTTATTTGTAAACTAGCTTCTGCTTCCGCGACTTCGTCCGCGTGAAATTTCGGCCTCCGAGCCATCGCGTGACACCCCATCGCGTGGCATCCCTTCGCGTAGCATCCCATAGCGTGGTATTCCATCGCGTGAAATCCCATCGCGTGGCATCCCATCGCGTGGCATCCCATCGCGTGGCATACCATTACCATCGAGTGGCATCCCATCGCGTGATGCCATGCGCCGTCGCTCACTCGTGCTATTGCTTCGTTTTCGCTTAGCGTTCTATTTGACTTTTTTCCTTTTGCTTGACTCGTGGTCGGGTCGTGTGGTGATGTTTAAGTCCGTGGTCCGTGGTCCTTGGTGTTTAACCTTCCTCGAGATTTGGGCTATCAAATACAAAAAGAGTTTTTCAAATCTGACTGGCAGTTCCGGAGATTACCCCCTACATACAAACAAACAAATTTTATTACTTCTTTATAATATTAGTATAAGTAGATAAAGTAGCCGGCAAGGTTGATGGATGACGACAACAATAATATCCCATCACCATGACATTTATTTATTCTTATTTGAAAAATACTTTTATTAAATTCGTATCATCAAACTCCATTCCGATAAAAAAAAAATACACAAATCTTGGCCACCAAAAACCAAGTCGTACATAACAGCCGTTATCTTTGTCAGTTTCCGCTGAAGATTTTAGTAAGGTACCTACTCTCCTCCTTGAAGACTTCAAGGGACCTATTCTCTAAGGACGGAACCCGTAGTTAGAGTATAACAAAAAACTGGTATTAGATAGAACAGAGTGCAATACCTACGCAGTCAAAACGTATGGAACAGATTTTTTTTGAAACCTGAGTGCTTGGCCAGACTGGCAGCGCGGGGCGCGGAGCGGCGCGGGTTGCGGGAACGCTCGCGGTCTGCCTGTCCGCAGTGGAGCGTGGCTGCGTTCTGCGTGTTGTCGTGTCCAGTGTTTGTCAAAATATAATATGGATGAAGACGTCTTATTTTTACTACAGAAAAGCTCGAACTAGTTTGAGAATCCCCGTCCCCGCGCGGGCCGCCCGCGCCCGCGCCACTCATCCACTGCGGCCACTTGTATGAAGTGAACGAGCTATGAGTGAGTAGCCCGCGCGCTACGCGTGCGCTCCCCGCGCCGATTAGCCCGCGCCGCTCACCGCGCCCGCGTGCCCGCTATGGACGCTCAAAGGAAGTTCATAACTTCATAATGTTTGAGTACGCTGCGCCGTGCCCGCCCCGCGCCCGCGCTGCCAGTCAGGCCAACCACTAAAAGTGTCAACGCACGGGTGTTCAGAATCATGTCATGTACCTACTGAATCCATGGTAACAGGTTGCTTGTCAATGTCCGTGCCACCTTGTGTTCTCAGACCAAGCCTGTATTGTAATTTTCTCATGAACAGTTTCTAAAAACTTTTAGGTTTCTTACGTTAGAATGGTACCTCAATTTTTTACCTAAATTAAAACGATTCTTCGGATGCTGCATCCTCAACTTCAATAAACCTTGAAACCAGCAGGAAGGCATAAATTCAACTATTAATTAAAATATAATTTTAACACAGGTTACGATAAGCACTGACACTCTATCAAAAAGTACTCTGTGCACTGACAATGCCAAATTCCATGTCATATAGGTCTATGTCAGAACGAAACTGGCCGCATCGTGAGGAAGAAGGACAGCTACCTACATATAATGCTACAAGGATCTTTTTGAGCGTGAATAACATTGACAGGGGGCGTTGTTGGTAACATAACATACATAGTCCGCCTATAATGTTCCCACTGCTGGGATACAGGCCTCCTCTCTATAAGAGGGAGTGGGCCGTAATCCACCACGCAGGCGAACCCGGCCAACCGGCACTGGGCCTGCGTGGTGGGACATGTCGATTTCCTTCACTGTTTAATTTACACAAAGTAACGCGCCGCCTGACTGGATTCGAACCTACGATCCACCACTGCTCTTTTTGCACTGCAGTAGTGCTATTCTGTAAAAATCTCACCGTTATAGTTACGAAGTAACTATTTAGTAATCTGTGGTTATAGGTGAAGTGAGCTGTCATTAGTGTAAATCCCTATATAGCATCCTATCAAAAAGTACTCTGTGGATGGATTGACAGCTCACTTCACCTAACTTCTCACGGTGAGATTCTATCAGAATCGACCGGCTGTTGTTGGTCTAAAAACATTTGTGAAATGGCCATAGTTCCAAAACAAGATGGCGGCAATAGTTCCGATCTTCGCCACGCGCCAGTAGAACTTTTGTAGCGTTATATAGTTACAGGAGACTTGTAATTTGACGTATTCCTTCCAGGACCTGATTGTATTCGATCCATTTGCAACAATTAGAAAGGCCGTCCACGACCAACTTTTGTCTCCGCAACTAAATTGTCTCTCACATCAAGTCTACGGGTTTGTATGAAAGTGCGCGCATGTAGCGACGCGACAGCTGCATGGGAGTCATTTTTGTCCGCGGGTTAATTTGGACGCAACTGTCGCCCGTCCATTGGTTTCAATGCAAGTGTGCACGTCAAAAAAGTAAACATGTTTTTTTTTTGCATAGGTACCAAAGTACTTCAAATTTTGTGGTACAAGATGTTAGGTTCTCAAAACAAAATCCAATTTTTTTGCATTATCCTTCAAAGAAACTCTTGAAGACCAGCCTGACCTGAATTGGGGGATTAGCCCCAGGGTCACTCACTGGCTATACACCACAGTTATCCGACCAATCATCACATACGGCTCACTAGTCTGGTGGCCCAGAACAGACCTGAGCACAGCCCAAAAAGACCTTGAAAAGCTGCAGCGGTTCGCGTGTGTGGCAATCACCGGCTGCATGAGAACTACACCCACTGCTGCCCTACAGACCATGCTCGGACTACCGCCTCTACACCTTGTAGTGCGGGAAGAAGCGGCCTTGGCTGCCTTCAGGCTCTCTACATCAGGAACCCTGAGCAAAGACTCTAGGGTCAAACACATACGCTTAAAAGAAAATGCGATCAAATGGCAGCCAATGATGGCATCACCCTGCGACAAAGCCCCGAAACAATACTGTTTCCAAAAGCACTACAACATAGTGCTTAAAGAGGAGCAGTACGACTACTCAGGTTCGAAGGAACTGAGAATTTACACTGACGGTTCAAAGACCGACTGCGGAACTGGAGTCGGAGTCTTCTCACACGACCTCAACATAAGAATATCCAAACCGCTGGGAAGGCGCAACACGGTCTACCAGGCGGAGTGTGTGGGCATAACACAAGCGGCTTATGCCATAGCAGCCAGAGGAGTTGCGGACACCCATATTCGCATACTCTCTGACAGCGCCTCAGTCCTCCAATCCTTAGATAAAAAATGCATCACATCGAAACTAATACTAGAATGTCACAATGCGCTTGAACAGGCAACTGTATTGAACCGCAATATAGTGACACTACAATGGATAAAAGGACACAGTGGATCGCTAGGTAACGACGCAGCTGACGAGCTGGCCAGAAGGGCATCGAGCATGCCAGTCTGTGGACCGGAACCTATCGTGCCCATCCCCTTCAACCAACTACGCAGGTGGCTACAGGAGTACACCCACACACAAGCAGAAAGCTGGTGGACGTCGTCACCAGGCTGCAGGCAGTCCAAGGAAGCTATGCCATCACTGGATGGCAAGCTAAGCAGTCGCTTACTACGATTGGACAGGAAAGGCCTGCGCCTGGTGACGGGGACCATCACGGGACACTGCTCGCTAAACAAACACTTTCACACTATAGGCATAACGGACAGCCCCCTGTGCAGAGCTTGCATGGTGGCTGATGAAACCATTGCGCATGTGCTCTTTGAGTGCACAGGCGTCACCCAGATCAGGACACAAACCCTCGGGACACCCAGATCGTACACAGATGTTCTCAAAAGACCAGGAGACCTAATCAGCTTCTGGAGGGAGGTGGGCTGGTTGGAATAACCGCCAACGGCCGCCATGGCCCACGCACAATGGTCCACTGAAGGACTAAGTGCGGAAACCAAACCCATAACATAGAACATAGAACATAGACCAGCCTGACCACGGTTTCGGCCACGTTTCGGCACTGTATGTCATGACGGACAGGACGCACTGGTTGAAAACCTTAGTCTTCAAACACTGCTAGACAGGCGACGAGCCTGCCCAACCCAACTGAATCCTTTTGTAGGCTTCTTTTTCAAAGTTGTGTCTAACGAGCTACATGACTTGCTCTAGGTAGACATAATCCTTCACAACTTCCAGAAGCGACCCTTCGATGTGGATTGGACTCAGCAAAATGTGAGAAATGTACTTGTACATGACTTTTTGTCTTGTCCAAATTCATGCCGAGGCCAGCCCGCAGAGAGGCTCCATTTAAGCTGTGCAGCATCTGGTCTAACTGTTCCAGTGTCTCTGCCAGTATGACGATGGCATCGGCAAATAGAAGATGTGAGATGTACTCGCCGTTCACGTTGATACGTCCAGTCTAGTCCAGCGTGTTGAAAACGTCCTCTAACGCATTGGTGAACAGTTTCGGGAATATTACATCCCCCTGTTTCACCCCTGTGAGCAGTTAGATGGTGCTGGTTTTCTGTTTCCTGGATCTGAACAGTTATCGTGTCAGCGTATAAAAAACATCCTAACACTTCGACATCGTTGCAGAGAGGCCAGAACTGCCTATATTTCGATGGTGTCGAAGGCTTTCTCGTAGTCCACAAACATTTTGTTTGAGTTGGTCGTTGGATAATTGCAACCTCCCACGACAGAGGCAACTGCAGCTGTCGAGTCGACGAGTGTCGCTCGTGTCAAGAGCACTTAGGGAAGTTATTGTTGAACTTAAAAGTGCTACATAAGTAATTACGAGGTTTAGTTACCTACTACATCATTATTACTATACGTATACCTATGTTAGGGTTGGCTATTGAAAAATGATTGAGTATTGATGATGATGTTATTCCAATAAGATAGCAAAAGTCTGCTTGCTTCATTTGAAAAAAAGACAAAGTTTTGTTAATGGCGTGTCGTACGATGAGTCACATAATTATGTTACGTCATTATATGACGACATGACGAAGTTATGTTATTTAAGTATCTTAAATAATAATCTGTGGCCCGACTGTCAAGCTGACGTTGAAAAATTTTTTACTCCGTTATAATTCTAGTATTTTTAACATAAATAATAATTCTATTCAGTATATTGTGACAATAAATAAGCAATAATGTTTCTCTACGACCAAACGATTATTTTAAGACCAAAATTTACATAGCGCTACAATACTAAAATAATTATGGACTAAGATTATGGATACAAGAACACAATGCTGACACGAAGTCGGGCAAGACGACACGAATCCACACATCCAACATCTTCGGGTTCGTCGCTCAGCTCCGCCTCGCAGTTGCCGGAACCTGCTCCAGAAGTGAATCCAGTGACACCGGCCGCTGCAGTTGCGTCGAGCTCGAGCGACGAATATTTTTCTCCGCCGACGTCGCCAACACCCGTACGTCGGCAGGGGAGAAGCCGGCCACCGAGAAGCTTGGGACTTAGGGGCCAACCGGCCCCGAGCCGGGTCCCCGCTACCGGTGGTTGTGTGCAGCGCATGAGATGGACTCAGTCTATGAATGAGAACGTCATGCGCGCATATTACGGGTCTACAGAGGGGGGAACTAATCTCACTGCGTACCGCGATAGGATGCTGTCTCTGTTCCAGGAACTGGAACCAACTGTCAACGTCTCGGCCCAACGACTGTCGGATCAGGTGCGGGTCATCCAACGCAATCACAGGTTGGATGATATCGCACTTGATAGGCTGCGCTCAGAGGTACTGTGCAACCATATCGTCTCGGTTCCAGCACAAACCGCGGCACAAGCGTCAACTGTTGATGCCCTCCCGCCGCGGTCCAATCATGTTGAAGAAGAGGATGATAGGGTTGCCACAGTAAGTAGCCAGTGCAACGTCCGTCTGAGGAGCGCACTGGAGGATGCAATTCGTGAGTATAGGTCCACTCCAACCGAACTTAGACCACGATTACCTCGGTTACCTATGCACAAAAAAAATAGGGCGTTGGTGTGTGCCTTGGACTCGCAGCTCAAGAATTTCTTCGAGAGCAGCGAGGATCTTGTTGATACAAGGCTCAAGAAAATAGGTAGCTCGTTCAGATGCCAATGTATACGCTTTTATAATAAACTACCAAGCCACGTTCAAGATCTAAGCCTTAATAAATTCAAATCATTCATTAAACGTAAGTTGTGCCAGAAAGCTTTTTATACCGTTAAAGATTATATTGAGGACAAAAAGGCTTGGGATTGAGCTGCTTCCAATTTTTTTTTTTTTTTTAACATTTTGAATGTTTTAATTATTTTTTTTTGTTTCTATGTACACATTGACATTAATGAATTTTATTTAAACAATGACATTTGCTTACTTTGTAAAGTATTATATTATTTTAATTATTGTGCATGTGAAGACAATGTGGGTCACATTTTTTTAATTTTTATTATTCTCTCTGTTGTGTTAGTTTTTGTCTAGGTCTGGCAGTTTGAGTAATTTATGTGGCCTACCCAAATGTCCTTTCTTTGGTATTGTTCGTCGAATCGTTGAACTCCTTAAGTTTTGAGTTGAGCTACACGATTTCTGACAAATGCGTGCACTGACTGGACAGGTCCTCTCAATCTGTGTGGTTCTTTCCTCAAAAGACCATCTCAGACATCGATCTACATGGTCTTCATATAACCTGACCAAGATTATGATGTCTGGACTTTAAAAGAGACTGTGACCTCTGAGTTTGTTTCGGCCTTTCTTCTCAGAGTAGTCAGATAGGAAACGCCGACCTCATCTAGTTTTTTTTATAAAAAATATGATTGACGTGTAAAAGTGTTTGTACAAACCTACTTACAAAATAAAATCATTTATCATTTATCATTTATCGATACACACTCGATCCTGTATTGCGCAGCTGTTGCGGCATGTCGTTTAGCTAACGTCAAGTTCCCATGTTATGACGGAGCTACTCGACCAAAACAAACTGTACCAGTCTGGCAGCACAGGATCGAGGGTCGTATCGATGGAGCCAGGGTACTCATCGGCAAACTATACTGCTTTAGGGAGGGCAATACACGACCACGTGTGATGCGCTTTGTAAGGCGGGCATTCTCGGGGACTGGAATCAGCCCTCGAGAATACATGTCCCGCGTCACAGAGCGCATCGACTTCCTAAAGCAGAAAGTTTGTGCATGGGCGAGCCGAATTCGGCGGTATAAGCGGCGGGTTGATCGATACACGCAGAATCGCATGTTCCAGAGCCATGAAAGGTGGGTGTATAGAGATTGGGAGCGACCTGAACAAAATGTGACAGATGTATGCCGCCCGGATGATGCCGACACAAGTGCATTCTGGCGAAACATCTGAAGGCCAATTCTCGTAATTTAAAACATTCAAAATCTAGTCGCAGTCTCATCTCAGCGACAAACAAATGTCAAAAACTTGTCAAAATGTAGGGAAATTAGAGGTATTTTTGACAGATTGAGACTGAGATCGGACTGTGAACGTTCTTAAAATTACCAGAATTACCCCTCTGGTCGGTACCCGTCTGTCACACTGAGGCTGGCTGGATTCGGGATGTCGAGCGAGTGTGTGAAACTATACCAGAAATGGATGCAGTCCTAATTACGCCATCAGACGTTGCCAAAGCGGTCCGTCCGTTACCGAATTGGAAATCACCGGGACCGGACGGACTGCACAACTTTTGGTTGAAATGGCTAATTAGTTCACATACTTGCCTGGCATCTCAGTTCCAGTCATCTTTAGAGTCTGGGTCGCTACCGCAGTTTCTAACAACAGGCGTTACCCACCTGCTCCATAAGTCAGGTAGTCCCGCGGAACCCAAGAATTATAGACCTATCACGTGTTTGTCGACGGTTTATAAACTTCATACATCCATTTTGAGAGCGAAAATTAATACACACATTAAAGTAATTCGATTATGTCTGCCTCTCAAAATGGATGTAGGAATGGGTCCCGCGGTACTAAGGAGCTACTCCTCATAGACATGGCCATTAGCCAACAGGTTCGTCGTTCCCGAAAGGATCTGTCGACATGTTGGATAGATTACAAGAAGGCCTACGACTCGGTGCCACATACATGGCTCATGAGGGTGCTAGAGTTGTACAAGATAGATGCAACTCTACGCACCTTTCTTGAGTCGTGTATGGGACAATGGAAGACAGTCCTTCGTTATCCAGGGTGTCGACAGATCCATGGGAATGATGAACATGTATGGATTAAACGGGGAATATTTCAGGGCGACAGTTTGAGTCCACTTTGGTTCTGCTTAGCCCTGAATCCTCTAAGCACACTACTGGAGGATTCAGGTCTAGGCTATCGGTTGAGGAGAGGTGGTCAGGTCATATCTCACCTCCTCTACATGGATGATTTGAAACTCTTTGCCCCCAACAAATTGCGTCTGATGGAGCTACTAAAGGTAACTGAAACTTTCAGTAGCGCCATCAGGATGGAATTTGGTGTGGACAAATGTGCAGTCATGCATGTAAAGAGAGGGGAGATTGTGGAATCTGAGGGAATTCAACTCTTGGATTCCATAAACCTCAGATCCCTCTCTTCATCCGAAAGCTATAAGTATTTGGGTATGTCCGAAGCGTTAGGCATCAACGATACTGACATGAAGCAATCGTTGAAGGAGCGCTTCTTTTGTCGCCTGAAGAAGGTATTAAGTAGTCTTCTTTCGGGCGGAAATAAAGTGCGCGCCTTCAACGGTTGGGTCATGCCGGTTTCGATGTACTCTTTCGGCATACTCAAATGGACTCAGACCGAACTTGACGCCCTGGATAGAAGGGTCCGTACACTGTTGACCGCAAACCGGATGCATCACCCACGATCATCGGTGATGAGACTGTATATCCCGCGGAAGTGCGGGGGTCGAGGCTTTTTAAATGCAAAGACACTCCACAACCGCGAGGTGTGCAGTCTCAGGAAATATTTTTTAAAAGCTGAAGTGGGTATGCACCGTGATGTGGTTGCAGTGGATAAGGGGCTCACCCCGCTCTCCATGGCTAAAGAGAACTGGCGCAAACCTGTAGTACTTACTACCGATGACCGCCAGAAGATATGGCAAAGCAAGGAGCTTCACGGGCGCTTCTATCGGGCTCTTCATGAGCCCGGTGTAGATTTCTTAGCGTCCGTATCCTGGCTACGTTTCGGTGACCTATTTGGGGAAACTGAAGGTTTCGTCTGTGCAATTATGGACGAAGTTATCTTGACGAATAACTATCGGAGACATATTATGAAGGACGGGACGGTTGACGTGTGTCGGGCATGCCACCGTCCAGGTGAGTCTATCAGACATATTATCTCTGGTTGTTCTCGTCTGGCTAACGGCGAGTACTTGCACAGGCATAACCAAGTAGCCAGGATTATTCACCAGCAACTTGCTTTGAAATATAAACTTGTGGATTCTGAGGTACCGTATTACAAGTATGTGCCCGACCCAGTTCTTGAAAATGACCATGCCACGTTGTACTTGGATCGGTCTATCATTACTGACAGGACTACTGTCGCCAATAAGCCTGATATTGTGGTGATAGATCGATTAGTGCGCCGTACAATGATTGTCGATGTTACCATTCCACATGACGGGAACCTCGTGAAAGCTGAGAAAGAGAAACAAATTAAATATCTTGACTTAGCACACGAGGTTGTTGACATGTGGAATGTGAGCTCGGCTGTCATTGTCCCGATTGTCGTATCGGCCAATGGCCTGATGGCCGAAAGCCTCGATCAACATCTATCGAGGCTCTCGTTAGGCGGTTGGATCAAGGGCCTGATTCAGAAGGCAGTACTCCTCGATACGGCTCGCATAGTGAGGAGGTTCCTGTCTCTGGAGACCTAACCACCGGTAGCTTGGACCCTGCTCCCGACACCGGCGGATCCCTATTTTTTTATATTTTTAAATGTTTTTTTTATACATATTTTTATATTTTAAGAAATATTGAAAAATGTAAAAAAAATTGATATATAAATAAATAAAAGAATTATAATAATAGAACTTTCGTCAGTTGAACTTCTTTTTTGGGATTTAAATAGGTTCCCGTTATCCATGGAGTTTCTTGTCCGTTCTTCTCCATAGGAATCTACT
This sequence comes from Gortyna flavago, assembly GCA_963669345.1. Lineage (NCBI taxonomy): Eukaryota > Metazoa > Arthropoda > Insecta > Lepidoptera > Noctuidae > Gortyna > Gortyna flavago. Next base: position 17,006,709 of record OY770142.1, read on the forward strand.
ACGCTTTGTACAACTAGCTTCATCTTTCTAACTGACCTGCCTGTACATAGTTTAATTGAATTAAATGCTTTGAGTTTCAAATTGTTGTTTTGTTTCATGTCAACAGGAAATTTTTAACCCAGCCATAAAGAGTTAAGTACCAGCTGTTCGGTTTTATCATCTTAGGTGTGAGATATCAGCATCATCTCGTTTTCATCATTTATAATATTAGTATGGATGGATAAGTATAACTGTGGTATAACTTCAAAATGTAACGTAACGTAGTACATAAGTACGTAAAATAACTGAAGGCTATTCATCAGTTAATAAATGTGTCTCATGATCTCATCGTAAGGCACGCCATTGTCGCTTTCAAGCTAATTTTATTATGCGGATTTGCGACAAAATCTAGTTTTTTTAAAAGAGCGTTCGCAGACACCATTTAATTGGTGAGCGATTTTGTTGTAGGAGCTAAATGAAACAGTATAAGAGATCAAGTGTATGAACGCACACGTCCTACAAGACGCAGGTCTAAATAATGTAGGTAGGGTAGGGCGAAATTATCTGACCGATTATAGGGACCTAACGGTACAGGCCAAGGCCATTGAAAAAAGGAAAAATAAGGCATGCCGATGCCGTTTGCGAGCGCGCTAAATCAAGCATTTATAACATTCCTGTAAAACTTAGTATGTGTATTGGCGCTTTGGCCGCGCATTGCAAGGTCAAACAAAACTCCTTGTCGAGTAGTTCCGTAACTACGTCAGTTACATAATAATGAATAGAGGATGGCATGGCACAGTGGGTGATTGGCTTCTGCGCTATCAGTCGTGGGTTCGATTCCGGTACGCAGTATTTGCACACCATACAGTTTTTAATTCAGCCCTGGATAAAAATCTCTGAGAACTCTATCACGATTTAAAAGGATAGGCTGTTCTGTCTTTGTGATTATAAGCGCACGCGCAACGTTGCTTGCGCCGTGGTAGACCGCGAAATTAAAATTTTGTTATGTGATCAAAATTTGATTCGTGACTATAAAAGGTACGTATTTACAGAATTATAATCATTAGAATCACTAATACATCTTTCTAAGTTAGATTTGTACCATAAGCATTTTTCCATAAGAGATTTGTTCTTATGTGGTACAAATATATGACCTGACACCTTAGAGCAACGCGGCCTACCGGTACTACCGTATGGTAGGCCGCGTTGCTCTAAGCCTGACACTGACCTGAAAATTGCAAAAAACGTAAGAAAATTTGAATTTTGCGGTCTGCCACTGCGCATCGGTGATCGACATGAGTTGTTCACCTCTGTGGTCTATACACATACGCAATGTAACATTATGTATAATATATACCATTTTGATAACAGTGGTGATCTAACAAAGTGCTAATAGGAATGTGTGGTGTTACACGAATGGATAGAATAAGAAGTCTGAAAGTGGCACCGGTAACTGAAAAGTTGTGTGGAAATCGATTGTCATGGTATGGGCATGTGTTACGGAGGAATGAGGAAAATGTCGTGAGGAAAGTTTTGAGAATGAATGTCGATGGCTATAAGAGTAGGGGTAGTCCACAGAAACGTTGGATAGACTGTGTGAACTGTAAATGATGTTAGAAAGGGGGTGACTATTACCGAGATGACGACTAATAGAGAAGTATGGAAGAAAAAGACGTGTTGCGTCGACCACAAATAAATTGGGATAAGGGCAGGCGGATGATGGTGATATAATAAAATGCAGAAAAGTGTTAAAGCATGCCTGGGTGCCATGTCTAAGTGCCATGTCGATGCCATGTCTGGGTTCCAATTCGAACCTACGTAGCAGCCTAGCTGCCTAGGTACAACTTATTTACCCTTGATCCACAGGGTCAGTGCTGCTTTAACCAGCATTTAGTAGGTGAATTCATCATAATTATTATGCACTTACTGGAACTCCTGTAACTTCACTGATTACGATTACATATATAGAAGTGTATTGTTTTTGATTCAGTTTGTTCAAAAGACGACACACTCATGTAAAATTCCTGTTTTTATAATCAAACTATTTAAATACAACGGAACCATTAAAATTTATAATTGTGTTAACACTTACAAATATATTACCAATAGCAGTACCTACCTAACTACTTATTTAACAATAGTTTAAACCTTCATTAGTGTCGTTAGTACCTACTATTAGTTATTGTGTTAGTGTGCAAAAGGATCATTTAAAACCATTTTCGTTTTTATTTTGTTTTTTCTCAGCGGAAACTTGTAAACTGAATCAGATTTTTTTTAAAGAAAACCGAATAATTTAGCAGTACCTAAGTTTCCCAAACAGAATAAAATAAATTAATTAAATAGAGTCTCTTCATGATGTAAAACACAAGCGGCGTCGACTTTCGTAGCTAACCGTACCTATACGTAGGTAAGGCAATTTTAATTACATATTGCTCACGTAGCGTAGTACGAACATCGTAAACAGAGTTACCACTCGCCAGCCACAATTGCCACAAACGAATGTAACCGAGTCAGAACCGAGTGGAATTTTTAAGGCATTCACTTGTTAATCAATCAATGAATGAGAAGAAATTGCCACTTGCCTTTGCCAACATCGGCTATTCCGTGCTCGATCTAACCAGCCGACATACGGACATGGTACATAACTAATAAAATTATTGAGCTCAGCATTACGCTAACAATCGTGCGGTCTTTATTTGTGCATTAGACTGCTAATATCATTTGCTTCATGTTTTTGCTTGGTTCTCATAGTTTCATTTATTTAGAAATCAAGAAAACTGTCCCAAATATGATAAAACTCAACAAGCTATGTTTTGATGAAAGGAATCTTAAGATTAAAATCTTCAGGTCACTAATTCTGATTATTACAACTCATTTGAATAAATAACTAAACCAGGATTTATATGTACATACACCCACAGCCCTGTCCATCTCCTTGTAAAGGTAGCGTGAGTAACACAAAACCGGTAGAAACATAACACATTAGCCTTCCAATCAACTTGACCACTGCACTCTGTTTACATAAACATGCAGGTGAACACATGACATAATTCACTATTTATACCTTATAACAACACTTTTTTATCCAATTTAACTTTTAACACGTTAACAATATTACTTTAAAGAGAAAATACTCACTCGACATATCCGTTCGCGGAAGTGTGTTGAAAAAACTACACGTTAAATTGTATTGTGGACCGCGTTCGCTAGCGGCTTGTAAACTACTGGCAGACGGTTGCGTAGGTGAGGTCATCGAATATTTATCTACAGAAGGTCTTATCTTCACAACTTGTGACATGGGGACACGGTATAAATTAACCTTAGACATAGAGTCGAAATCTGCATCGCGTTTAGCTCTCTGCGTAGCTTTTGATAGTGGGTTTTCTGCGGTTAATTTTCATTTGTCGGGCAAGGGCAGTATGATGTCATAGACGGCCATTCCTTGTGTGATGTCATACGAGGCAGACGAGATCTGATCGGCTGCTGTGTCAAGGGCGTGTCTTTATTTGGACAACGTTTTGAAGGGCTCGGAGTAGTAAATAAAGAACGTAGGTACCTACACCTTCCGTTTTGGTTGTAGGGTAGGTTCTTGTATTTGATGTGTGTTTGTTTATCTTTCTGTATCATAGTAGAGATGGTGTGTTTTCTCTTTTCGGCAACAGCTGCTAGAAGTTTCTGCATCTAATTAACACCTCCGCGATTTGTTTGTTCACTTTATCCTAGTTAGAAATTCTCTGTGGCTGTATGTAGTTGGTAGCATATACTTAAGGTAAGCGTGTTGGGTAAAAAAATTACCTAGATTATACTCCGACTTTTAATTAGCTGCAGTAAAATGACACTTCTTAATAACTCATTTCGGACTGCGTTTATAGATACTTATGCATGTCAAATAAATTTCTTTTTGTTACACTATTCTGTACTAGAAAAACAAGATTTGGTTGATGGCCTCGAAAAAACAAAAAGACGCCATTGCAGCTAATTAAAAGTCCGACTATAGTGAAGTGCGTAGGATTAGATACATTTTTAAGAACACGGTTTATGTACCTACTACGTTGTGTTGACTTCACAATCATCATTTAAAATTAAACTTACCGTCTGGACCATGCACGATGGCAATTTGCGAAACTAGAGCACGCAGGGAAAAATATCACAGTAACTACATAGGTAGGGTTAAGTATTAGATAGGTACCATTTACTTTATATTTCGTCAACATAGTGATTTTGAAGCGGGACGTAAATAGGTACCTACTCTACTGTTTGGATAGTCTCCAAAGCTACTAGACATAAATGAAGGTCCTGCGACCTTCGTGAGCTAGGCTATAAATCGATAAAGATTACATAATTATGCATTATCATTTTTGCAGTTTCACACTGCATGGTGAAGGCCTCTTCTCACAGAAAGAAAGAGCATTCATAACATAACCACGCTTGCTAATTAGGTACATCATGAGGCACAAACATGTCAGACATACAGGTCAGTGCTTCAAGCAAGGCCATTTCATAAGTTACGCACATTTATGTAGATAGGTTTATGAAAGAAGATTGTCTGTTTTTTTTATAATGGTCTATGGTCACGTACTTTGTTTTCACAGTAGGTCAATGGAGTAGGTAGATATTTTAATTTTTCTCAAACTAGAGACAGGGACTTACTTACCTATGTAGGCGGGCGCTCGGCTCCTACCGACGTGAAAAATATGACTAACTACCTATGGTATTTATAAAAATGCACCTAACTTTAAACAGCTATATGAGCATATTATAGTATTGTTTATAATTTGATAGCAAGTTGCAATGAAAACATTGTATACTATAGTGTACAAGGGAATCCGCTTCAGTTCCGCGCGACCGACCGTCACGCTGACTCACGCTCATAATATTTGTATACTTAAACTTTTATATAAACTTATGCAGGCTAAGTATAACATATTCAAGTTTTTAATGTTCCCTCTGCTGGGACTCGGGCCACCTCTAGAAGGGGGCAGTTGTCCATATGTCCACTACGCTGTCCTAGTGCGAGCTGGTGGAAGTCAATGACTTAGCATGTTAGTTTCACTCTGTGGAATGTGGGGATAAACAGAATTGTACAAAGTGAAGTGCGCGCCTGCCTGCACTCAAACCCACGACCTCTGACACACACGAGTTGTCCTCGGCCAACGAGTCAATCTTGTTACCTTCTACCTACGTGCTCATACACACGAGCGGCACGCGTCAACGGCAGCATCTGCAGCCGGCAGTCTACGGCTGCCGTCCACAACGTGCCGCTCGTGTCGTCGTATTCATGCGCACTCAACTTTTGGCCGAGAACCAGTGTTGCCAACTCAAAGTTCAAATTATCTTTTGACAACTTTAACGTATTCGGCTCCAGTCAGTCGGTGTTTATATATTTTAAACTTAAATAGGTTCATTCTATCGTGTGCTCATAATCATAAGCACATGCCTTCTCTTTTTTCATCAAAAATATGTGATAGTAAATAATAAACAGTGTTGCTATTGCTACGTATATGAGAATATATTTGACTGAGTTATTTACAATAGACACATCTAATATGATTTCAAATCTTACAATTAAAGATATCTCAAAAATAGACACGTAGACATCACAGTAGAATGATAGGTAATTTTTATAATTTATGGTAAATGCATATTTTTACTCTGGACAACATTGAGAAGGTGGAGAAAGTCTCCTAGTTGGCGAATAGTCACACGACAAATTTATTACAGTATATTTAATCTAAGCAATGACGCTGATTCTGTTACGTAGACCCCGTCCCACGAAAGGAGTCCCACGGCAATAAGTGGAACTAATTATAAATGCAAGGTGTAACGTTAAATGCGCAAAACCTCTTAAGAGGTCATTGTACTCATCATTATGAACAACTTTTACTATGGGACCCAAGCTGAAATCGCGAAAAAAAAATCTGTTGTTCCCTACATTTATGGTCGCTTAACTCGTCAAAATGTACAGACGCCAGCACATCAAGCTACTACAATCTGTCAAATTTCTTTGATAGATTTTCAACTTTATCGCTAAAGCACAAGGTTCAAAGTTGATTGGGAAAATCTGACAGTTTCGGGTAGGTTGATGTGCTGGCGTCTGTACTAAACAGCAGATTTTGTTTTGCGATTTCAAGTTTGGTCCCATAGTAAAAGTTGTACATAATGATGAGTACAATGACCCCTTAAGAGGTTTTGCGCATTTAACGTTACACGTTGTAAAGTTAGCAACATTCCTACGCCCTCCCTCACTGACCTTTCTCTATTTATAATATGGTGCATTTTATTAACCAGTGCCCGTAATATGATATTGAGATAAACTAAGATTTATGTCTCCGTCAGATGCCTGTACCGCCGCATCTGCGGGACTTCTTCGTGGGACGAACTCTCTAGGTGCCGCCCGAATTAAACTTCTTCTTCTTAGCGTGTCGATAGCAATCTAAATGAACTCGGCCCAGAATTCGGCTACACATCCCTGGACTTACGCTTATCGCCGAGATCTGTCACCCGAAGCACGGTAACGAATTAAACTAAAAGTAGGTAACTACCCTGTAGACAAACTGTCATTATGAAACGAGTTCTAACTTTAGTTGTCAAGTCAAGCCTCTTCAAGCAACTGGCTTGCAGATTAAGCACGGACTTGGCTATTGAGGCTTGGATCATGAGACAGTAATACCCGTTATCACTAGCACTAAGCTTTTAAACAGACCCATTTAAAATTAGAATTTCTGTTTTAAGTATTCAAATAATCTAAACAAAGCACTCAATTTCTAAGTGACACTACCAATTGGCATCCAGGTAGGTTCAGACGCCAGCACATCAAGCTACACGAAACTGAATTTTCCCAATAAACCTTGAACCTAACTGCTTTGGCGATAAAGTTGAAAATCTATTAAAGAATGACAGATTGTAGTAGCTTGATGTTCTGACGTCTGTACATTTTCGGATTCATTTGTTTACATTTTCTTCAGATACTTTTGGAACACACTACCTCCTTAGTGTTAGTAGAAACAGGTACAAGTGACCAACAGAAACAGCCATTTAAAAACAGGTACAAGTGACGAACAGAATCAGCCATTTATTTATCATTGGCCACATTTCACCATCGTTTTCTTCCTAACTACACCTTCAATATGGACACCCATATTTTCTTTGAGCTACACTTATCTTACATCCCTGTTCAACCGTTCAACACAACAAAACTGAAACATTACACCGTTTGCTCACCCGCCGCCGCCAATGGAACGTCAACGAGAAACGAAATTATTCGAACCTAGCGTGAGGTCCCGGTGACGGCGTGCGGTGGACACGCCGCCCGTATCTAATCGTATCTAATCTGCGTTCGCGATTTGCTAAACATGTAAACAAATAATATGAATTTATGGAAAAAGACTACTCAATAAAGTTCAGTTTACGCTACAACTACAAACATTTATATATTTTATTTCAATGATGCTAGTCACTCTGAAATCAACTTAATCACCACTAACATAAAGTTTATATTAGTTTAACTTGAAATAACATCAATTACGAAACATTGAATAGACCTTATGTTGACGTCCCGTTGACGAGGCTGGTGGGCAAAGCGGCCTTACAGTTTCCTGTTGAGCTTCAGAAAGAGACTGTCACTGACTGCTATATTTGCTGCCGGATACTGTATTTACAATTTAATTATTTGCCTCTCCCTCGTCTCGCTCACAGAAGAGGTAAATGCTAATAATTGGAACTGCCATTTCCAACAGAACTTAATAGATAGCTATCGCTTATAGGTCAACGCGCACCATCAGTAATCGAAGTGGCTGCAAACCGAAAAGCACTACTATTTCCAGTTAGATTTTATTTAGATGCAAATATTTTAGGGCAAATAAAGTTGAGTTTTGATTGTTATTTAGTTACCTAGTTGCTTTGGTCTTCGCCACTTCGATGTTCTGTGCTGACGCTAAGGCTGCAGCAGCGAGACAGCCACACGTGCTATACGCATGTCTTTTAATTTGCTGCTCAATCAAGGGGCGTACCATACACTCTTATAGCCAGACAATTTTAGACAAAAAGTGAATTCTAACGCGATTTTGTACCAACTGTAAATGGTCACACCATTGACCTGTCCCTGTTGTTGACTATGGTACCCGTTTGATCGCAGAGCAGTGCTCAGCACAACATGCACAAAATACAAACCTGTAAACTCAACCATCAGTTAACAAAAATTGGCCGCAAGAAAAAAATCTCTGAATAAATTAACCAAACATTTTCTTGATAACCGTCGTATAATCTTTGTTTATCTTCTCGATCTTCGGTTTTAAGGAATTAGCTTTTAATTGAGCTGCCTTATCATTGGGTTCTATTCGCAGTGCCTCCTGTATGTCTGTCCAGGCATCCTCGTACATGTGTAAGCCGGAGTGGGCCGAGCACTTCCTGTAGAGGGCCTTAACGTTGACGGGATCAAACTTGAGGGCTTTCTCACACAGTTGGATTGTAGCTTCGTACTCGTCGTGTTGGAGTTGGCAGTGTGCTAAGTTGTTGTAGAGTTTTACCTGGGAAAGAAGGTTTAAGATAAAATCAATTTATTTATGCAAAATGAATTGATTGTATCTGTTGTATGTAGAGTAGCTAAAGCCGGTGAATACAGAATGTGGTGGACAAACTGAAGGCCTAAAAAGACATCCCCGGGTGGTTATCATAAAAAAATCTGGAAAAAGATAAATCGCAAAACCATACAAAATGGCTCATTTGGTTGATGGACTATAAAAAGTTGAGTAAGAAGTAGAGCATAATGGTAACTGAATACTGAATATAAAAAAGGAACCAAATACCAAGTCGCGGCTGAACACTCATGGCATCTCAAATAAAAATACTACTTTAAAGAGGAAACATGCTGGTGACAATGATAGGTCACAAACTATTTGGGCAATACCACAACATTCATCATCATCATTCAGCCAGTTGTATATTTACCTTGAGCTCCACCATATCCTTGACCACTTGCTCGCTGACGACCTTTGGATCCAGGGGTTCTGTAGCTATCAGCATCTTCAGTGCTTTGTTGAACCTGCGGAAGGCGTCTGCAGTCCTCCCCTGTTTGATCAGGTCTACTCCACGTTCCTGTGGAGAAGAATGATTCTGTGTGGATTTTTTGTGTTTGTTTGTGTATTATTAAATGAGACAAAAGAACAATGACAAAAGGAAATAGTTTAAGTGCTTGAACTAACAACATGAAAGATGTCAACAGGTGGACAGCGGGATTGCATGAGAATTTAAAAAAAAATGCTTAAATATTTTAAACTGTGTTTTATTTATATGGCAAAAGAAGTCACAGAAAAACTTTATTTGAAGATGCTTTAAGTATGAAAATTATTTTAATTTTGAGTAAAGCAACAAAATTCACAAATCAAATTCAACATGGCTTCCACAAAATATAGTAGCTTCAGGCAAAAAAAACTGTCCAGTAAAAGTTAGTGTGTGTTGAAAACTTTTTCATTCAAATGAAACAAACACCAAACAAAAAATAAACCAACTTCACTGTCGCCGAATATACTTCATTTGTTTTCATACAAAAGGAGCAAATACCTCTAAGTAAATAAGTTACAACTTTTTTTATCATACGCAGCAAGATGCGTTTTTCCTGTATTTACCAAGTATACAACACTGTGAATGTGTGTTGGAAACTTGGAACTCTTGGTACAGTCCGAGACAATGCTGATATCAGAAGTGTGTGTGTTTGTGTGTGTTATTTCCTGACGCTACTCATCTTCACACACACATTGCCAGCTTGTTCGTGCACTTGGTTAGCACATGTAAAACTCGCGTCAGTTCGTGAAATAAAAATACTGTACTCCATAGCACCATGTTCTATATTAGGTTTGTTTTTTTTTCCATATGCAAAATACGCGCATTGACGTGGAGTTGCAGACAACAGCCTGTATTACCTATTAGGTTTGGTTTCCGCACTTAGTCCTTCGAGTGGACCATTGTGCGTGGGAATAGCACTGATATAAACATGTAGAATGTAAACAATGGCACAATACTAAACAAATAATTATTATAATTTGATTGTTGTAGAAAGTTAGTACACGTGAGGAATTTTATTTGTCTTGTGTTTGAAGATGCCTTATAAACAGTGAAAATAGTAGCAACATGTTTCATTCACATAGAGATTGAGTAAAAGTCTCTTCAGATATTAAATAAAATAAAAAATTATTATTGAATATAATTTTATTAGCTCAAGCAGTATAAGTAATTGTGACTTGTGAGTTTCCCAGCCAGGTGCAGAAAAGATTGTTGACACCATTAGATGCCCCATGTGATAGGTAAGAAAGAGGGTAAAGTATTACATTTGTAAGAACACATGAGGAAGTAGAATAAGGGGTCGGGAGGTCATCTTATAAATAAATAAATATTAGGGACGCGAGCTTTTACCTTGTGATGTACAGCAGCTTCGTACAGCCTCTCCCAGCTCCAGTCGCTGATGAGCTGCTCCTCAGTGACCTCCCGCAGCTCCACTTTACACGAGATCTCCTTCATCAGCTTTCCCTCTGCGTTCCTGTACACCAACGTCGTCTCACAAGTCTCCCCGCAACACATCTGTTGCAGCACCAATTCGAAATCCTTGTCAATGAACGAATCACAGTCGCCAATCAACACGTTCCCATCAAATGCTCGGCTAAATATCCGGCTGACTGAGTCTATCTCACAAGCTCCCTTCTCGTTGCAACATTTAACATCAGATAAAGTGATCTTGCAACGAGAATCTTCGTAAGGAACCAAGGTGTAGTCTCCAGGTTTTATCACCTTTTTTCGTATTTCTCGGTCCGGGCGTGTGCTAATAACTGTTTCTTTGTGCATTTTTAAACGGGTTATATAAATTTAATTTAGTACTTTTTTAGTAATTTGAGCGACTATTTATTTCAAGTTTTTTGGATTTACGATATTTCACGAAAATGAGGAAAATCGTTAAATGTCAATGTCATTTCATTTCAATTTCACTGACATCGACAGTTTCGTTCTGAAACTGAATTTAATATTATTTTGTTGTAATCTGTTTGTTTATAAAATTATAATATTTCAGATTTTTATAAATTACATACAAAAATATTATTCATTTTCTGAACGAGCGTTCTGAACCACAATAATTTTATTTTTAACTCATCTTCATTTTCCCGATTTTACAAAACATTCGGATTAAGAGCGTTTACGCTGTACGGCATTTCATATAAACTTTCAAGCCCTTGTCTTTTGAAAAATTAATGAACCAAATATAATGAAACTTAAGATACAAAGGTCTAAAAAGTTACGAACATTTTCGAAATGTCTTGTTTAAAAAAAGATAACTGGAAATGTCTGTTTCTATCACAGAGTACTTTTTGATAGAGTGGTTTCTATGGAAACTTTAAAATCGGTCTAATTTGGCTGTAGCACTATTTTTCGAAAATGTTTTTTTTTATACATTTGTATCCTGCTTACCAAAGATATTTTAAGTAATACACTTATAATATCATTGCTGCTTACGAAGTCGAAGTACTTAATGCGTATGAAGTTTCATTTAAATCGGTTCATTCATTTCGAAAAACAAGGGCTTGAAAGTTTGTATGAAATGCCGTACGGCGTAAACACTCTTAATAAATATTTAGTTATTTAGCGTAAATTCAAATAAAACATAATACAAATTAAATAAACTCTTCTTGCCACACTACAATACAAACAATGTCAGAATCAAGAAAAAAGTCCTCTGTGGAATCATCAGTCAGTCAGGTCAGTCTAGATCACTATCCGTAGATCATAGAGTATGTACAGACGCCAGCACATCAACCTACCCGAAACTGTCAAATTTTGCCAATCAACTTTGAACCTTATTCTTTAGTAATAAAGTTGAAAATCTATCAAAGGACAGATTGTAGTAGGTTGATGTGCTGGCGTCTGTACTACTCTATCTACGTCACTATCACACATAGGATACTCTGTGCATCAGCTCTATGCACAGACTACATAAAGATATAAAATTTTTCCTCTATGACACTACGTATCTGGCTCTATGCATCAGCTGTTTTCAAATTGTCAATAAGGCGAATTTTTCAAAATTCTGTCTAGTCGTTTCTGTTTTTGAAATCATTATCACAGAGTACTTTTCGATAGTAAACAATTAATATTAGGATACGTTAACAATACATAGGACTGTTGGTGAAAGTAAGAAATGTGTGAAATTGTTCATTATAGAGACTAGTTCTTTTTAGTTATAGTTTAGAGCAAAATTTTCATATAAAAAGGTGAGTAAAATAACCATTGACTATTACTTTCAAAATTTTATTTTAATTTACGGTCTTTAATTTGTAAGCTCAAAATACAGAAAAGTTTGTAAGGTCTTTTTTTCTACACTTATTTTCACTTGCGTCCCTGTAAATCCTCCTATAAGAATTCGTACATACATAAACATAACCTAAGAAGCAACCTTCCAGAAATAAAATATTTTTTTTCAAATATTTTGTTTCAGTAATTATGTCGCTTTTACTAAAGAACGTGTGGCGGAGTGTGCTAAAGGGGAAATCGCTGGTGGATAGAAGTCTCACTGCTAGGAGTATGTATTTTTTCCGTCTTTTTAGCAGTATAAACTCTTTACTTTCCACTAAAATGGTCTAAAAGTCTGTCAGGATTTTCCAATAGGATAATTAGGATATATATTATCATGGCTGTAATTATGCACCACTGTGTTATGGAACCCAAGCTTAAGAAATATATAAAGACTGAGATAGACAAATATTACTTATTTGCCTAAGCATTATTGTCGCACAACTGTCAAACTGCAATTGCAAAATAAATACCATATCTAAAACAAAGTAGATTCTAATTAATGTTTATTAATCTTGCCCTAAAACATATAATATTTGCAGTAGTAACCCAGCTTACCCGGGTGCCTCCCCCTGATGTTTTGATGACGGCCATCAAGGCAGCACCAACTGTGTCTGAGGTGCTGGACGCAGTCAACACCAACATGGCGCAAATGGACCACAAACACATGCTGCAGGCCTTGTGCTGCCTCTTTGAGCTGCAGAAGTCTGGAAAGTACGGAATTGTTTTTTTATTAACAGGCCATACACAAATAAACTAATTTTGATCAATTTTATTCACTGTTTGTGAGACAGGGAAAAAGTATTAAATCAAAATTGTTTGTGATTTGAAATGTCGAGTTCTAAGTCTTGCAGATAGCTTGAAGGGATTTTTCTAATAATTTAAGTAATACTGCTAAATAATTTAAGTAATACTGCTAAATAATTTAAGTAATACTGCTAAATAATTTAAGTAATACTGCTAAATAATTTAAGTAATACTGCTAAATAATTTAAGTAATACTGCTAAATAATTTAAGTAATACTGCTAAATAATTTAAGTAATACTGCTAAATAATTTAAGTAATACTGCTAAATAATTTAAGTAATACTGCTAAATAATTTAAGTAATACTGCTAAATAATTTAAGTAATACTGCTAAATAATTTAAGTAATACTGCTAAATAATTTAAGTAATACTGCTAAATAATTTAAGTAATACTGCTAAATAATTTAAGTAATACTGCTAAATAATTTAAGTAATACTGCTAAATAATTTAAGTAATACTGCTAAATAATTTAAGTAATACTGCTAAATAATTTAAGTAATACTGCTAAATCACTAACATAAGTCTACTTTATTAAATGTAAATATATTATCGTCAAAAGTTAATAAAAGGCGAAATTAACACAATAGTTAGTAAATGGTTTTGTGACACAAACCTCTATTTCAATTGTTTAAAGCATTCTTCCATTTAGATTATAAATTGACGAAAGGGTTTTTTTCCGTGCAAGGACCCTTAAACAAATTCCTCTGTCAGCTTTGATGCTCTGACTAGTTAATTTTATTTTCGACTTTAAGTTAACTCGCGTAATGTTATTTGTTTGACAACAAAAACCGCACCTTGCTTCACCAGCCCTAAATGATACTCAGTCAAAGAGTAACCTTATTTAACTTTCAACTTTTAGATCAGTGGCAGACCCCAAAGAATTAGTATCAAACCCGACATTTGCAAATCTCTGTCAGAAATTCAAGAGGCATGCTCGAGAGCTTGACGTGAACCAGGCTATCGAAGCCGTGAAGATTCTGTCCTTCCTGAAGGTGCCTGCCGACTCTGTGGTGGTCCAGACCATGCTGCAACTCCTTCGATGCTACATCAACATGATCAACGTCAAACAAATCATGTTTCTAGACTTTTTACTGATGAAATTCGACCGCAGCGATCATTTAGTTGAAGCACTGAAGCTCGCTCTGCCTTTAGCGTTCCAAATACATTTACCGCTGGAGATTGACAACAGAGATATGCCTTTACTGAAGGATATGCTGGCGTATAGCTGTGGACACAAGCTGCCAGACCGTTACATTGATGACATAGTCACAGGCTTGCTCCTGCACGATCAGGTCATTGATGCTCAAATAGCTAAGTCCATCATATGGTCACTGTGCAATGTGAACTGCACAGAAGAAAGATTCCCAACAAGGGTACAGCTTCTCCATATTTGCTACGACATATTGACACAGAGGATCGAGCAGCTATCGTACGATGAGCTGCTGAGGACGGCTGCGAAGATCAAAACCAGGATCACAGAGAAGCATCCGGAGTATTACCATGAACAGCTGTTCGATGCCATTGCTAATTCTGTGGTAGCTCGTGACGTTGGCTTCGATAAGGGGCTGCAGGTGGCTCGCATTATGTCGAGGACAGTAAGTATTTTTTTAACCGACGTAGAAAAAAAAAGAAGAGGTTATATGTTCGAACTTGTTTATAGTTTTATGTAAGTACTTTATGTTCACCGATTTCTCCGTCAATTGTGGAACTACTTTAATTTTTATTGTGTTTATGAAAGGGTGGCATACTCTCGAGGTGGTCCCATTGTCATCAAGTTGGAATCTGTTGAGAGGATCCCATGGAAATCGCGGGAAACCCTAAAATTTTATAGGCAAACCAAATTTAAAAAAAAAATTATAGGTACCTAATTTCGGTATTTTTAAAAGTAACTTGAGGATTTGCTCTCTGTAATCATCACTTGGTACAGTTGAGCTGATGATGAAGACCACAGATGGCCATCGGAACTACTCAATGATAAATATTTCACGGGTTGTTGCTAAGCACTTTATGCTCGTCATAATGCGAATGGTGAAATGGAGCTGATAGTGGACCAGAAGAACTCCTCAACAATTAACGTCCCTGCATTGGGAAAAGCAATATTTTGTAAAAGGCTATGAGCAATTAAGTTGACATTAGGCTATTGTAACTTAAATAAATTACAAACAGACCCACAAAAAAGCGAGAAAAAAAAAACAAAAAAAAAACACTAAAAAGTGAAAAATAACTTTAATTTCGGAAGTCGGTGTCTTTGGATCTGTATTTTAGTTTTTTGCCACCGACTTCCGAAATTAAAGTTATTTTTCACTTTCTATTGTTTTTTTTGGAAGTCTGTTCTTTTAAATAAACTGTTTTTTAACCGACGTACTTAACTGTTTTTTTGGTTAACTAAGCTGGACGTGAGGTCTTAGGTTAAATTTTCGGGCTGGGTAGTGTTGTGCTTTTTTTCCATATTATGGGCGCTTGCGCCCTATTAATGGTAGGTTCGCTCGCCTACGATATGGGACTTGTTAAACTGTGGGTGCACTATCTACATTTTGTACGCCCCGCGGTTTTACCCGCATAAGTGTCAATCCCATGGGAATATCGGGATAAAAGTAACCTATATTTTAATCCAAGGTGTCGGCTACCTCCATACAAAATTTTATCACAATTTTTACAGCCGTTTGAGCGTGAAGAAGGTACACACATATAAACATACACTCACAAACTTTCGCCTTTATATACTACTAGTGTGATAATATCGTAGAAAAATTGTCATCTACAATAAAACGCATAAAAATTTGATAGTTTAAAATCTATCCATGTCTTGACGCCTTAAATAATGCATTTTTTCCTGGTTACCTACTTAAGTGGTGTTAATTCTCTAAATTATGTAGTCGATGAATTTAGTGCACGGTAAAACTCTAATGAGTTTATGTTGGGACCAACATAAATGTATAAAATGTATGTGTACGCACGGCTACACATTAAGCCATACAAAACCAATATACGCTGACTTCTGATTGTGCGAAAAACCTATACAATGCGAGGTCAGCTAAAACTGGAAATGTATAGCTTGACGTGTAGCCGTGTGTACCTACTACTGAATAAATAAATAATTATATTTTCATTTCCCAGGCACACACCCACTTCGGGCTCGTGCGCTACCTCTGCGAGAAAGCGGCCGCCAACAGCTCGACCCTCTCGACCTGCCGCGCCACCAGGCTGTTCAGCTTCATCAACTGCCTCTCCAACAATAACTTCACCCCCGAAGCCGCACAGTGGGAGGAACTCCGAAAGCAGATATCCAACAACCCGCTCCTCGTTGAAGACAATAACTCGCTACCCTGGACTAAAATATGCCTAGAAATGGCATCCCTAGGAATATATCAAGACAATTTGCTAAGCAAAGTGTTTCGTAAGGAGAATTTTGAAAGGGAGCTCAATCAGCTGGATTACCTGCAGTTGTTGACTCTGTATGAAGCTGTGCGGTGCTTCCACAATGAAAAGTATTATAAGCTGCCCGAGGATTTGCTTGAGAAGGCCAAATCCGTGTATCCTGTTCATCATAAGACGGAGCTGTTGGCGGAACACCTGGCTGCTGGTCTGGGGGGGCCCGGGTATGTCGTGACGAATGTCGTGCTGCCCAATGGGATTATTTCTGGTGAGTAGACCATTTCCTCCAGCATCACCTTCTTGCCCTTGTCCATGTAACTTGGTGTCGGCGCAACACGTTTTCTTCTTTCATCCCCCCTCAACCGTCACGCTATCATTCACTCCCTTTTCTTTCATGTCATTCCTCTTTCTTTCTCTCTCTCCAAATCTCAACATTTATATTCATTACTCTTGTAGTAATGGTGGTACCCATTACCTCGAGCACACCTTACAATTTAGATGTCTATTACAAACTGAATCGTTGGTTGGTCTTGTGTTTGCAAGCGTCAGCCAAGACTGCTGTGTGGGTTTTCGTAGGTTTGTTTTTCGAGTGGGGAAAGTATAATTGTAGCGCCAGTGTAGACCGCGAAATTCAAATTTTCTTACGTTTTTTTGCAATTTGCAGGTCAGTATCAGTTCTAAAAATTATTCGCGGCCGTAACAAATATTTATAGAAATATAATCATAAAAATCATCAATACATCTCAGTAAGTTCATATCACCTATTGAATGACTATTTCATGAAATCATAACTTTTGAGGGCAATTCTAACTTAAGGAGTTGTATTGCTGACTGTAATGACTATAATTCTGTAAAGCCATATTAAAGACAGTCACGATGGCAAAAGTCGTCATCTCTGACCTACGCGAGCTACATCCGGTCGGCTGCTGGCAATACCGACGAGTTCAGTGTGGCTGTAGGCTTGCATCAGGATCGGCTTTAAGTCCTTACCTCTTCCTGTTGATTTTGGACGCTCTTACGTCGGACATCCAGGAGGAGGCACCCTGGTGCATGTTGTTTGCCGATGACATTGTCCTTCATATCCTTGTCTGTGAAGATGGACCTGAGATCCAGAGCAGATTGGAGAAATTGCAGCAGAAGCTGGAGAATGTCGGCTTGAAAATCAGCAGAACCTAAACCGAATATAAATTATGTTCGATTTCGGCGGTCTCTCCAGTTCTGGAGCCGTAGCGCTTGATGGCGCACTTCTCTCAGTCTGCACTGACTTTCGGAATCTCGGTTCACTCGTGCAAAGCGATGGCGAAGTAGATCGGACGGTTAAGCACAGAATTAACACGGGATGTATGAAATGACGGCAGGTCACGGGAACAATCTGCGACTCCCGCATTCCTCTTAAACATAAGGGGACGATATATAAAACCATGATTAGACCTGCTGTCTTGTTTGGATCAGAATGTTGGGCACAAAAGGGATGAATGAAAAGCAATTGCATGCATCAGAGATGAGAATGCTAAGAGGGACGAGTGGTGTTACACGAATGGATAGAATAAGAAATGAGTACATAAGAGGAAATTTAATAAGTGGCACCGGTAACTGAAAAGTTGTGTGGAAATCGGTTGTCATGGTATGGGCATGTGTTACGGGGAAATGAGGAAAATGTCGTGAGAAGAGTTTTGAGTATGAATGTCGATGGCTATAAGAGTAGGGGAAGACCAAAGAAACGATGGATGGACTGTGTGAATGATGATATGGTTAGAAAGGGTTTTTTTAGGGTTCCGTACCTCAAAAGGAAAAAACGGAACCCTTATAGGATCACTCGTGTGTCTGTCTGTCTGTCTGTCTGTCCGTCTGTCACAGCCAATTTGCTCCGAATCTTATGGACCGATTAAGTTAAAATTTGGTACACATATGAATCTCTGTGACCCAAACACAGACGTGTAACGTAAATAAATGAGTTTTGAAAATGGGAGTCATTTTTGAAGGGTAAATAGACAATTTAAAAAAAAAGTTTCTCAATCTGTACCGTGTGACATATCAAATGAAAGGGCTTACCGTGAGGATCTCAAATATATTTTTTTCATAATTTTAAAATAAATTGTATTAAAGTTATTTAAGTTTAATAGACGGAAATTTACCATTCCCCCCCCCCTTTATCTCCGACACTACTGAGCCAAATTTTTTTTTTTAAATACTGAAAATAGTTCTATACCTATAGATTACAGGAAAATTAATAAGAAGTCTATGATCTTGAAACAACATGGTAAATCTCTCAATATAGTGCGTACAAACTTACATTTTCAGTTGGAATGTATGGGAGAACATGTTTTTCAACTACAATGTTAAGTTTGTTCTTGGGATAAATTCGTTCCAACTAAGGAACCCTTCATTGTGCGTGGTCCGACACGTACTTGCCCGGTTTTTTTTTTTTATTATTTGATTCGCTTTTGTAATATTTTTGATGTGAGGTTCAATTAGTTGTTTGAATTTAATATTTACTATACTATCTGCTATTTGATACAGATATGTTTGATTACCGAGATGACTTCTAATAGCGAAGTATGTAAGAAAAAGACATGTTGCGCTGACCACAAATAAATTGGGATAAGGGCAGGCGGATGACGATGTTGGCAAAAGTCGTCATAGTAAATATTGTTCCTATTGGAAAGACCTTTTCAACGACACTACAATTATTTCTGTTGGGGTATGGACGGTTTTCGTCCATCATCATTTGAATTTCGCGGGTCACCTTGGAGCATCCCTCCTAA
Source organism: Gortyna flavago (assembly GCA_963669345.1). NCBI lineage: Eukaryota > Metazoa > Arthropoda > Insecta > Lepidoptera > Noctuidae > Gortyna > Gortyna flavago. The sequence continues at coordinate 17,025,966 of OY770142.1, forward strand.
GAAACGTTCAGTAGCAGCCTGGAGTCCCCTAGGTGTTACTAGTGAAATGTGGGTGTACCACCTCTGCCTAGCCTTCCGGGTAATACACGCGATATGTTTTTATTAATTTGAATAAAATATACTTCCTTTTCAGATTGCCTGATATGCTTGAAAAGCGGATATCCAGTGAAGTTTGAGGTCGCCACTGGTGACCTGAGAGTGCCTGTCGAATTCCTGAACATTCCGCCCGGCGGCGTACTGTAAGTAGTTATATAAACGTCAACAAAATATGGTTAAGCAGACGTTAATCATTACTCATTATATGAACTTTTCTTAATTAAAAACCAGCCCTCAATCTGCTATCCGAGGCATTATAAACATTACCTGCGTTGAAATAGAGTCAACAACAAATTTTGTCTTTCTTCGCTTTATCTATGGTCCAGGTAATTTATTTTGGACTTTATTTCAACGACGACAAAGTCGATATTTTATTGACAGCGAAAATTGGTGTATGGACCTTACCTATTCGACAAACAGTGGATGGAAAATACATAAATTCCTCTAAATTTTCCAGAGTGTGCGTCCTAACCTTCCTTCCCGGCTGCTTCTCGATGAACAGCAACCGTCTGAGAGGCACATTCCGCCTCGTCCTCGACATACTTGAAGACCAAGGCTATGCCGCCGTCGCCATCAACGTGAACGAATGGCTGTCTGCACCCCCACACGAGAGGACCCCCTACCTCCTCAGAGAGGTGGAGTACAAATGTGGCGAGATCGGCATGAAACTTGCAGCCTGTTGGACTACGCTATAGACACGAATAGCTAGAAACACTGCTACAAGGGACTTTTGGGGCTCGAATGACATTGACAGGGGGCGCTGTCGGTAAAAAAATTTGCAATAGTTTTGTGAAATGTGGACAAAATAAGATGGCGACGTTAGTTCCGATTTTGGCCACGCGCCAAATGAATATTGTAGCGCTATATTTATAGTTTTATACATTGATTGATCTCCGGACGAGGATAGAAAATTGTTTGTGAAATATATTACGTTTTGTATGAAAGGTTCCTTTTCTTTTGTTTTATTATTTTTTTTATTTTGAAGTGGTTAGGGCACTACGCATTTATGAATGAAGACAGCGGCGGGGTTTAGGTGCCTCCTACTTCGACTTCAAGCGATAAATACAAATATTCTCATAAGTTCTCTCTGGGGGGCCTACCGAGCCCTCCGGGCCCTCCAAGTGAGTCTCGCAAGTCCCTGTGAAGCTCCGAAGTAAATAATGCCCTAGTTATCATGTTATCTACACTTTTTTTTGTAAAGGACTCCTTGGCATAGGACCTACGATTTCATCATCAGCCTAGCCTTTTTCCATCTATGTTGAGGTCGACTTCCAGTCTAACCAAATGCAGTTGAATACCAGTATTTTACATGGAGCGACTACCTATCTGACCTCCACAACCCAGTTACTCGGTTACGATACCCCTTGGTAAGACTAGTTGTCAGACTTTCGGGTTTCTGACGATCAGTAACGATTGTCAAAGATCCACGAATGACAGCCGGAACCAACGGCTTAACATGCTTTCCAAAGCACGGAGGGGTGTTGGTATGTAAAGACGGTCACGAGTCAACCGCGGCATGCATAGCTTAACCTGATCGATCGACTCATGCGGCTGTTATTACTTAGCCACAAGCCCTCATCATCATCATCATCGTAAATTGTTTCGTTGGTTATAGGAAAACCTTACAACGGATAATTAATTGAAAAAAAAAAAGGATTTGTTATAAACATTTGATAAAATAAAAAAAAATAACTATTACTATATTTACTTACTGGTAGTAGGTACACATCAAGCTATGCATTTCCAGTTTGAGTTGACCTCGCATTGTATAGGTTTGTCGTACAATCAGAAGTCAGCTTATACTGGTTATGTATAGCTTGATGTGTAGCCGTGTGTACACACGCCGACACATCAAACTGTGCATTTACAGTTTCAGCTGACCTCGCATTCTATAGTTTTTCGTAAAGTCAGAAGTTAGCTTAAACTGGTTATGTATAGCTTGATTTGTAGCCGTGTGTACTAAAACATACATTAGTACAGCAGCTACTTCTTTCATATTAAAATTAAAATAATTATAAAAGTTGGTAATACCACCACACCAATGACAACAAACGTCAAAATATCGTAAAATATGCAAATGCAGCAATTTCAAAAAAAAAATTTGGTTACGGTTTACGTTCTTACAAACGATATACTGCCCTAATTACAAATGATAAATGTTATTCATCGCTGAAAACGTACGTGTGCATGCAAACAGAGCGATAGAGCGTCGAGAGAAGTCGCATCTTAGATAACAGTTCCGAGATGAACTTAAAATGGTGTATTTTGTTAATAACTAGTGTTACAATAGTGTGCGAGTGTAAGTACGGGTATGTAGTGTGGCCTAAGGGCGCGCTGATCGTAAGGACTACTGACTACTTTGCTGATATACCGGACAAACACGTCGCGCGCGCCACGTACAGCAACGAAATCAATAGCACCGGGTAAGATTTTTAACTACCTTATTTATATAAGTGAAATGCTAGCTGCATTACCGTCATTCTTAGGTAAAAGTGGGTAGTCTTGGATTAACTTTTGTGTTGTGATCACTAATAAGTGCATACACACGAGTGAGACGCCACGCCTCGCAGTTGCCTCTGTCGTCGACGCGTGTCCATGGCTCGTGTTTATACCTAGGTACGCACTAAGATGGAGTTCGATGATGCATTTTCTCTTTCAAAGTGTTAGTTTATAGTTTATAAGAGGGATTTAATACGTAGGTACCTTGAGTTAAGTGGAAACGCGATACCGCTCACGTGTGCATGTGGCAGACCCCGTACCCTGCGATAGCTCTGGCAGTTATCTACTGGGGGCACACTGGGGGCTGCGCTAAGGTGAATGACTATCCATCAATAGTATTATATGAACTTAGAGGCTGGATTGATGATTTTAATGATAATATTTCTATAATTACACACTTACGTACGTGACACTGACCTGCAAATTGCAAAAAACATAAGAACATTTGAATGTCGCGGGCTACCCTGGCGTTTTGTACATATTCATTCATCTTTATTCCTTAACGCGTTCCTTTCCGCTTCGATGGAAACCAGCTCCTATTCTTTCATTAACCTTTTCATGAATGTTTTCCCCTGTACAAGCTGGGCGTTCCTCGAGCTGCACACGTCACCAGACTGCTCGGATGAGAAGCAGGCCTACGCGGCCGGCTACCTGGAGGGCTTCCTCACCAGGGACCTCATCTGGTACCATTGGCAGAACATGCTCAAAGGGTCAGTACTTATGAAACATTAATTTTTCTACACACCACACATACACCATTCACTATCTAGCGTATAAGTTGTTACTGTTGTTGGTATCGCGTAGACGTTGCGTGAATGCTAAAGCTACGGTTTTCTATAGAAGCGGTGACCGCCACATAGAGAGTGTTTTTTACACCGTAAAGACAAACCCGGCTTTCCAAAGATTTAAATCGATAGATTTGCCTTCCCTTCACCGTACTTACACGAAAAAGTGTCCATACTGAGAAGAATGAGCTCACACATTATTATAAGTAGAGCGTTTCCATGACAATCAAGTCAAGTCACTGCTGCGTCGTCGTTGTGTGTCAAAGGTGTTAAAACGAAGTAGAAACGCGATTACGCGATTATCTTTTGACGCGGTAGCGTATCTAGCAATTTAAATCTTTGCCATTGCCATCATTGTCATGACATCCATCACCATAGCGGTTGTACTCTGTGGTGGCGGTTCGGTTATGTGCGGTGTCCGCTTTTCTAGGAAACCGTAATTTTACATTAATGTAGGTACGCGACGCGACCTACGTCACGATTTCGCAACGCCTACGCTGCGTAAACGTTCCACGAATGTGTCCAGATAAAAAAATGGCCTACGTAGGTACGTGTGAATTCTAAATATTATTATAATAGTCTTACTGCCTGTGGTCGGTGTGCCAAACATCTTCACAAACTGTTACTTTTTAACCGACTTCCAAAAAGGAGGAGGTTATATGTTCGACTTTATGTATGTTTTTTTTTTTTTTTGTATGTTCACCGATTTCTCCGTCATTTGTGGATCGATTTCGAAAATTATTTTTTTGTTTGAAAGGGTATACTCCCAACGTGGTCCCATTGTCAGCAAGTTGGAATCTGATGAGAGGATCCCATGGAAATCGAGGGAAACCCTCAAATTTTATTGGCAAACCTATAGCGATTTGGATATTTTTTAGAGTAACTTGAGCATTTGCTCTCGGAAATCATCATTTGGTAAAGTGGAGCTGATGATGAAGGCTACAGACGGCCATCGGAACTAATCAATGATAAATATTTCACGGGTTGCGATTCGATTACTTTAATATGGTTGCTAAGCAATTTATGCTCGTCACAATGCGTGTGGTAGTGGAGTGGAGTTCTTCAGGTTCTTACCAGGAGAACTCCTCAAAAATTAAGGTCCCAGCATCGGGAAAAGCAATATTTTGTAAAAGGTGATGAGCAGTTGACGTTAGGCTATTGTAACTTAGATAAATTACAAACTCTCTCACTAAAAAGTGAAAAATAAAAACTTTTTTACAAAAAAAAAAAAACAACCGACTTCCAAAAAAAACTACAAAGTGATAAATAACTTTTATTTCGGAAGTCGGTGTCGTTGGTTCTGCATTTTCGTTTATTGACACCGATTTCCGAAATAAAAGTTATATAACACTTTGTAGTTTTTTTTGGAAGTCGGTTGTTTTTTTTTTTTGTAAAAAAGTTTTGTTTACCTCTATCCCGCCTGGGCTCAAGCCACATTTATCCATACTAATATTATTTATTTAATATTTTAAATGCGAAAGTAACTCCGATCTGTCAGTCTTTCTATCTGGTACCTCTTCACACCTTGACTGTCGAACGGATTTGGATAAAATTTGGCATACGGATGTTTATTGACGTGTAAAAGTGTTTGTGCAAACCTACTTACAAAAATAAAATCATTTATCATTTTCATGACCAAGGTTAGGACATGGTCTATCCGTGTACACACACCGTGATAGTTGTGATGACATTTATACCTGTCAAAGAGTACTGATACCTGTTACAGATATTGTTACAACAAGACGGATGTGTGCGGTCTCATCGAGGATTTCGTGGACAAGAATGAAGCGTACATGTCATCAATGGTGGAAACCAACGCTATGGATCCCTATTGGTATCAGGTACTTTGGTTTTTGTCTCTTGCGAGATTTATTTATTTACTCTTATCATAGGGCCGAAGCAGAACGCGATTTCAATGAAAAAAGAAATAAAAGAAATCTTGCGAGTGTTGAAAATAAATAAACTTCTGATAGTCCGAGAGAGCATCATCGCAGACAGAGGTTTTTCGACTTTATTTAAAAAAATGCAATGTTGATATTTGTTTGTCACGGAAAACTGTGCTTTACTGCGCTTCGCCAGGCGCCCTTAGTTAGGATCAAATTTGATGGGCTGCGTCCCGACCGCGACGCTGTATAGCTAAAATAGCTATAATACAATTTGATATGTTCATTTTATTCGAGCAGCAATGCTGATACAGTGGCACCGATATCGATGGTGACTGTCATAGAATTGCTTTCAACCTTGGAACTAACAGCAGTTCGTCAGTGGCGCTGAAATCGCTATAGAGATGTAAAAATAACAATTGCAGGTGAAACTGTATTATACACAGCTGAAAGGCCTGGCTTTAGGATACAACGCGGCTACGACGGATCCCTACCAGTGGCTCTCAACCAGAGATATCGTGTAAGTACTTTACTCACAGAACGGCATATCACAGTTACCAAACTAGAATAAAATATGTGCCAGCATTTTTGTTGTAGGTTTGTTTAATCATACACAATGTGTAACAGAATAAACGAAAATTCTGAAAGTAGCTTGTTCATAATTAACTACTGAAACGATTTCAGTTTTTTTTTTTTTTCAAAAATTGTGTTTTTTTTTCATGCTGACGATTAAGCCAAAGAAAATTAAATCTTATTTCAAGGCACTAAGACTCAATTTTAAATGCATAAAGTAATCCTATGATCAACACGATTTTCTTAATATTAATAGTTAGCTTTTAAAAAAATAAGTTTTGGTCATTGTATTATTCTTTTAACTCAATACTCTAATTGAGGTGTTTGAGGTCTTGCGTTAATTATGTTACAGTATATTGTATAGAACTTATATATTTTTTTCATGAAGAAAACTTCAGTAGCATCTCAGATTCTGGATGTAATGCCAATAGGCTTCTGGCCCCGTAATACTTACATGTTTAAAATAACATATCTGGCGAAATGAGGCGGAATACACACCACCATCTTCTGCATACCCCTTCAGAAAGTTATAAAGACGTAATTTTATGACGACGGCGACGCTTGGGGAATGCCTATGTCCAGCAGCAGTCTTTCGGCTGAAATGATAATGATGGCGATAAGATGAATGCTAATGTAAGAATAAACACGTTACTAGTAAGTGATCCTTAAAACAACAGTATTCCCGTACGTGTACGCAGCTGGATCAACATGCTGGGTGACCTGGACGAGATCGCTTTCGCGGTATCCATGCCGAAGACCGATCCCGAAGGCCGGCTGTTCGGTGACCACTGCACCGGACTCGTCAAGCTACTGCCGGACCTCAGCAACTTGTACTTCTCGCATGTCACTTGGAACAGGTCAGGATCAATCCTCATCACTATACAGGGTGTAAAAATATCCATCACATAGCCGTTAACGTTATCTACGCATTCTATACATCAAACTAAATAACATTGAGCAAATATTTATTGCTGGGAAATTAATGAGTTTTATGTTTTTGGTATGAATTATCGCGCGCAGTTCGCAATGTAACGCACGCGAAACACTGAGCCACAGATAATCTTATACTCGACTGAGCTTATGCCATGGGCGGGCGCATGCAACGGTACCTACAGGAGCTGTGGACATTCAAAACTTGTTTACGTGGAATAAAGAAGATTTTGTCGGCATGTCAGGAGTACTGTGAGAGGAATTTATGAAAGTGTAGTTAACTTTTTACTTGATGATTTTTTCTTTTACTTATGTGTATATACAAACTTTATTTAATTGGTTTTAAACCGTTTTAATTAAATAAATAAATAAAAAATTAATTGGAAATTAGACCATCGAAATTTCTGTAACCAGAATATTCCCAGGTATGTTCCAGTACAATTTCACAATAACGGGGAGTATATAAGTGACCCTCGGCTTCATTAAACGTCTATTTATACCCGTGAACTACTAAACTAGGGCACCCGACCAAATGTGCTAAGTTAGAACTGTGACTAACCACGGCTATTTAGTATTTATGGAGATCAAAATGGAAATATTTAAGTAGGGATATATTAAATCCATGCCATTTATGAATTCCAGTTACCAATCCATGCTGCGCTTCCACAAGATGTACGTAATGCACCTGCACATGTACCCCGGCAGCAAGGTACTGATCCCCGGCTACAAGATGTCTCTCACGTCATACCCAGCCTTCGTGCAGGTATGGCCGTGCTCACCTATCTATCTATACTTATCACACTTCACACTTATATTATAAAGGCGAAAGTTTGTGAGTGAGTGTGTGTGTATGTGTGTTTTTATATGTTTTTTACTTCTTCACGCTCAAACGGCTGGACCAATTTTGATAAAATGTTGTATGGAGGAAGCTGACACCCTGGATTAACATATAGACTGCTTTTTATCCCGATATTTCCACGGGATCGACACATATGCGGGTGCAACCGCGGGGCGCAGCTAGTTAATAATAAAGCTGAAGAGTTTGTTTGAATGCGCTAATCTCTGGAACTACCAGTCGGATTTGAAAATGACATAACTAAGTATACAAATTATGAAAGTAATGTTTCTTTTAAAATTCGTCAGAACATGAAAATTGTTTGATAAACTAATGAGTTTTGTAGTTCCCTAATCCCAGTCGGTTAAACAAGTATTCTGACCGTTATAAGAAATAGGAACGTGGATTGATGTTTTTCTTTGTAATTGCACCATTGTTTCCAAAATCTGAGAATGTAGGTACAAATAGCTTTACAAATTAGAGATGGTCTCTCAGAAACCAGTACCTGTATCTACATCGGTCGAGATAGCTGCAGGCATGCACCATGTGCAAGCAATAAATATATTTATTTATTTAATTATTTATGTACACACAGTAAAATACATAGGGATACAACATAATTATAATTTGAGTACAAAGGTACTGCTTATTTCTTAAGAAATTTCTTCCAGCAGACCTGCGAAAGGAGATGTAAAAAAGAAATGTAGACAATAGTGTGTGAGAACAAGAAGAGAACAATATGAATGTGTGAAGTCCAAACTAAAATATTAAATAACACTACACATATAATGCAAAAATAAACATAATTATACTTAAATAAATACATAATGCTAAAATATATAAACTTATATATATATTAATTATACTCACAGTATAGAGGAAAGGTAATGCTCTTTTAATCGACATCATATATTGAGTATTGAGCCCTTAGGGATAGCTGCATTTCTAATTACCACTCTGTATATTGTATGTTTATGTAGTTATATAAATTGACAGCTAATTGACAGTTCGGGGCAGTCCACAGATGACTTCTACATCATATCGTCGGGGCTGGCGGCCAGCGAGACCACTCTCGGAAACAGCAACCGGACGCTGTTCGAGCTCATCACTCCCGTCGGCTCGGTAACAGTTATCATCAGAGATATGTGGAAGACTTACAACTAAATAAAACAGAATAAAAGTACTAAGTGTAATGAAAACAAATATGTCTCATGTGCCTGTGATCCCACCAGTACTCAGTTAGTCTATCAGCACTAACTGCAGCCGCTGACACGTGTCGACGGCCGACGTCGACAAGTCTGCGGCGGCAGTCGACGCCTGCCGGCGGCTGCAGTTGCCATTGACACATGCCGCATGTGTGTGTGAGCACTAACTGGAACGAAACGCTTCTTGGTGGTAGAAATAAGTAATGGCATGGTGATACTGTGGTAGTAATTGCCCAAACTCATTCACAAAACTCTCTGAAGTTTTCCGGGCTAATACTGGAGATTTCGTAATGGAACTACCTAATAAGACCTCTTTTTCTTTATTTCCTGGTTGCCTGGGGCGGGCAAAGAAAAATAAAGAAGAAGCTTTGCCCGACCCAGGCACCCAGGAGAACTTACGCTCACCAGTAGCGCTTGTGACAACTAGACCAATAATGAAGTCAAACAGACGTATTGATGAGATAGAATACTTGCCAGTATTTCTCCGAGTATTTAATCATCTTCCATCGCGGTGTATTGTCTAGGTGTTGGAGTACGCTCGAGCGATGATCGCGAACCGCTTGGCGAACAACGGTAAAGAGTGGTGCAATATATTCAGCAAATACAACAGCGGCACCTACAACAACCAGTGGTAAGTGCCACCATAATTAGAACGACGTAAATTATGTATATTCGACCTCGTAAACACTTAACCACCCTAAGGTGACAATGGCACTTATAAGTGACATTACCATGTTAGACCTTATAAATATTACTTGGGCGTTCTAAAAGGTGTAAGTACATATATATATACAACTTTTAAAATGCCCAAGTAATATTTAAAGCTGCTGTACAAGAATCTTTTGGCGCGTAAACAAAATCGGAATAAATTCAACACTACCATCTTGTTCGTAGGGTTCCGTACTCAAAGGGTGCCTGCTGCGGAACCCTTTTACAAAGCTTCCACTGTCCGTCCGTCCGTCTTTCTGTCAGCGAGCTGTATCTTATGTAGGTACTCTAATAGGTAGAAAGTTGAAATTATCACAGAGTGTGTATTTCTATTGCCGCCATAACAACAGTTAATAAAATAAAGTTAATAACCCTCCTTCTGGCGCAGTCGCTAGTCGGGTAAAAATTAAAGGGATATATAAACAAAATGTGAACACAAAATGTGTTTTCTTCGGCGTTTTTTATTTTAGTCTTTATAAACTTAATAACCCTTCGTGTGCGAGTCCTACTCGCACGAAGCCGGTTTTTTTTTTCAAGACACTTCACAAAACAATTGCACAATAAATGTTTACCAACAGCGCCCCCCGTCCATGTCATTCGAGCGCGAAAAGATCCATGTAGCAGTGTAGATCTCTCCCTGTAGTTGTAGTACAGTGAAGTTTGTTAGTGCTTTTTTTTTTTTTTTTTTAGGATGGGAAATCATCAAATGACCCCTCCCGCTCTGGGTGGAGCGGAAGGGAGTGTCAGACTCTTACTGACTAAAACCCATCCGTGTTCCTTCCTTAGCCCTTTATGTTCCGGGGCAGCGGTAACCCTTTCGGACAATCCCGCTGCCCCGGCAGGCTTCGGCCCTGACGGGCCCCTCCTTCGATGCTGACATCTCTTTGAGGCGCGCGTGGAACACATACGCGCCGTCCGGCACGGGCCTGGTCCTGATCGGACGGCGAGCTACCCATTACTCGCCGTCCGCAGGCCCGCGCCTACGGTGGCCGGGAGTCGTCACGCGGCTCCCGACGCCCGGAACGTCTACCGCGGCGGCTGGGACGGGCGGCCCTCTCAGCACTCTCCCTCGCTCATCCCGCCACCTCCTTCGCTAGCATGACTGCTTCGCAGAAGGAGGTGACTGCCTCCCACTCCCTCTCACCCCGGACCATGGCTTGGACCAGGGCCGGGCGCGAGAGGTCGCCGCCGCTGCCGATCGCCTCTACGAGGACACGGCGGTGCTCTGCCCAAGCGGGGCAGACCTCCACCGTATGCTCCTCCGTGTCCTCAGGGCGACATTATGTTTTCTGATATTTTTGGAAAAGGATTAGGAAAATTACTTAGCAACAACCTGAGTCATTCTTCTCAAAACTATTGCATGCCTCAGACTTCCTACAAACAAATAATGTTTTCAATAACTAGGAATGCAAGTGATCCTAATGCCTTTGTTACTATACTTATAGGTAATAGTTTACATATTAAAAAAGAAGATAACACTGTATAGTGTCACCAACCTATTGAAGTTATTTTGTAAGAAAATAATTCCAAGAGTCGTTTCAAGAATTCCCAGTAAAAAAATCTTCACTAAGGATAAAACTGTCACATAGACAAATAAATAAATATTATCTTATCTTAAACCTTGTCGTGTCTTACCGTAGGGTGGTAAGCAAACGATACGTTGTTGACCTGGCTTTGCACAAAGAGCTCTGTGATGATGATCATATACAACATGTCCCGCCAAACACCCCAATCAGAATATTCTATTATAATCATAATACATACCTTATACACTGACTTTCTAATAAAAACCGGCCAATTGCGAGTTGGACTCGCACACGATCGGTTCTGTACCACCATTCAATATTTAACACTACATAACGGCAAAAAAAACACGTTTTTTGTATGGGAGCCCCCCTTAAATATTTATTTTATTCTGTTTTTAGTTTAATTTCAACTGTCTAGCAATCACGATTTATGAGATACAGTCTGGTGACAGACAGACAGACGGACAGTGGAGTCTTAGTAATAGGGTCCCGATTTTATCCTTTGGGTAAGGAACCCTCAAAATGATTTAGTTATACTGGAAAAATTGTGGTCACATTACAGCGGAAGTGTGACTGTTATTTAAGTAGTTTTAATTATTTTTGGGATAAAATAATCCATACTAATATTATATATATTATATTCGAAAGTAACTCTGTCTGTCTGTCTGTTACCTTTTCACGCCTAAACCACTGAACGGATTTCGATATTTGGCAGAGAGATAGAATGCATCCCGGGGAAGGACATAGGATAGTTTTTATCGACTTTCCCCGCGGGCGGAAGCTAGTTATCTATAGGTAATAAAAAATGACAGAAATCGATACAGTAAACGATTCTGAACATAGTACTTTCATAATGTGCATTAATTCAATTACACAATATAATATTCCTTCTTCAGGTACATAGTGGACTACAAGAAGTTCAAGCCCCGCACGGCGCGCAGTCCCGGCATCGTGCGGCCTGGCCTGCTGTGGGTGGTGGAACAGGTGCCAGGACTCACCGAGTCTGCTGACCTGTGAGTCATGATCATCTGCCTTTTCTTCCTTCTCCAAAATCCTTCCTTAGTGCTCACCTTCGTTAGTGTAGGCTGGGCCCCTGGTCCAGTGGGGGCCCAAAATCTTAAAAGTACTTTTAAATCAATTCCAAAAAAGGTAGAAATATGTTCAGTAAACAGTAGTTCGAGTTGGAGGCCCCGTATGAACCTATGCAAAACATAAATGTCGGGTGCTAAACATTTTCGAACTCGCTTCGGCCGCTCTCTTATTGAGTGTTATTCCTAAGACTTTTTGCATAAATAAGTCGACTAAGCAACTCTTATTTCAAAAAAAACCTGACCGAGAATTCAGAGTTAAGGTGTAAAATATTTCAATTTTCGAGCTCGACAAGAGAGCGAGCGGCTGTCGCTCGCTCTCGCATCCTTCCTTGCTTTTTTTGAACAGCATAATGAGGAAATGAATAATATGCACCTCTCTGAAAAAAAAATGCCCTGCTGCTGCGAGGCCCATAATATAGGTACTTAAGAGTATAATTATATTACGCACGTAATACTTTTTTTTTAGGCATTATATTTTTTTTTGCTATGAATATGAATTCTCTCTAAATAGTTACAACATTATAACACTCGTTTGGATGATATTATGGTTACTATGACACTGGTTGTTTTCATGTTGGCAATAAGCTGTTTCACAAACTTTTATAGAGGATTTATAGCATAATGTGTGTAGATAAATGTAATTTTATGTTTGTAAACCCAGTGGCTCTGGCTGGGCGTTGTCTGTCAGTGCACAATTAATTTAAGATTTTTATTAAGTAGACAACCCGTGTGCTCGACGGGATCCACCGTCGACGAGGTAGCGAATTAGCGTTACACTATTTTCTCGTTCAAGACACGTAAAGTAGATGTAGGTGTGTGTAAAAGAGATTATACAATATATTAATATTGTTTATTAAACTGCCGGTGAGAACTCTCTCTCCACTGGACGCAGCGACAAGAACTCTCTCTCCACTGGACGCAGCGACAAGAACTCTCTCTCCACTGGACGCAGCGACAAGAACTCTCTCTCCACTGGACGCAGCGACAAGAACTCTCTCTCCACTGGACGCAGCGACAAGAACTCTCCCTCCACTGGACGCAGCGACAAGAACTCTCTCTCCACTGGACGCAGCGACAAGAACTCTCTCTCCACTGGACGCAGCGACAAGAACTCTCCCTCCACTGGACGCAGCGACAAGAACTCTCTCTCCACTGGACGCAGCGACAAGAACTCTCTCTCCACTGGACGCAGCGACAAGAACTATCAAAGACAAGACGACAACTTGTTGTTGCTAGCTCTACTCGCTTTTTGTTAATCGTCGGCTGTGGGACAGATGCTGAAATCAGTTTGACCCTTAAATACATAGCAGATTGATAAAATTCTCCGTAAAACCAACAGGACGATGCTACTAAAGAACCAGACGTACTTCCCCTCGTACAACATTGCGTATTTCCCGAAGATCTTCAACACAAGCGGTGGCAACGTGCGCATAGCCACGTACGGCGACTGGTTCGGGTACGCCACCAACCCTCGAGCCAAGATCATAAAGGAGAAACAGGTAAGATCACTTTAACTGTCTGTTTAAGGGAAGATAAATAGCTAGGTTATCAAACTTGAAACTCATTAGAACTTTTGAACTATCAAGGAGTTGGTCAGCCAGAAAATAAAAGCTAGTTGCCCGAACCCGATCCAAAGCGCAGGTTCCTGTAGGAGTGCTTGACACTTGTGCTTGTAAGCTAGGTGGTCCATCACGTTTGTGGAGTTTCGCTAGCTAATTTAATTTGTCCCTGTATACAGGGTGTAAGGAGAACGCTTCCGAAGCCAGAACGTAGATTATATACAACCTAAATACAAACGGATACCAATAACCTTTCGCTTTATAGTGGTTATTTTCAAGATTTCATATTTCGTAAACGCGCAATGGAAACCGTACAACACGTGAGGTCGCTGACACGCAAAGCAACGTCGCGCTACCACGTGACCGCGCGCCCGGGCTTCGTCGCGGGCGCCTAGCGCTCCGTACGGCCGAGTCACGCCGAGTCACGGGATTTATACGGAATTTACAAACACCACTTTCAAAATGCCTACCCCTACAACACTTCACAAAATTATGAATTTTTATTGCATATCGCATGCAATAGCCCACTGTTAAAAATTAAAGTTGACAGAGCCATTTTACGTAAGTACCTGTCTAAATCCTTTGCGACCTTATGATGTATGGCTCGAAGTCTCGAACTGCGCTCCATCCATTTCAATACAATGCCAGGCCGCTGTGTCGACCCGTGAACACGAGGCATTAGTGTAGGATCCTCAACACATTCTGCACGTAGTTTATTAGAAATGCTCAGTATTCTGCCCCGCATTTCATCAGCACTGTCACATTCTCGATCATCATGTTGCCGTATTCACAAGCACTGTACACGTATGACTCAGGCATTGTTTAATACAACAAAAAATAATAACTAAAACACAATAAAACAGCACTAAAAACGTAACAATAACACAAATTAAGCCTGCCTAAGGTATTAAGTCCGCCTTTGTACCTTTTTGTGCGAAAAGTTTAAATAAATTGAAAACTAACAAAACAGTATTAAATACGATTCAATAGCTATTGATCGATTTACGTAACGTAACGCACATTCGCTCACGAACCGAGTCGGAAAGGAACTAACTAAGTACTAACTAGATTACTAAAGAAGTACTAAGAAGATCAAACATGCCGCGGATGCCGCCTGCGTGCGGTGTCGGCTGACAAACGGTGCCGCCGCGCGGACGCCGCCATAGCGGTGTCTGATGATGTGCAAAGATCAACAAATTACAGAGGAGAAAATGTTAAAGAATAATTATGAAATCAGAAACCAATTAATTTTAATTGTCAGGAAATTGTACTTATGCTTTACTAAACTGCTAAGCTTACTAAACTGTTTTCATTATCAAACTTTTTTAATAAGATTTAACTTGTTTCTAAGATTAAACTAATTTAATTATCCACTTTAAATTGATTGGGTTTACTTACTAAATTAAGGATACTTTTATTGCAATAAACTAGCGCGTGTCGTGTGACTAATTACATTGACATAAAGTTCAAATTCAATTGATTCACGCGCACTAGTTGCTTCAAACTGTACCTACACGCGATGAAAATGTTTTAGTCAATCACGGCTAAAGTTGCGGTCGCGACTTTATTTTATTTACTATCGATTATCGACTTACATACAAAACAGTAATTGCACGACACAGTGCATCAATTTAAAACAGTTGACGCCTCTGTAATGTTTCTTATTTATTTTGGCGGCGGCGGCGGCGCTTTACAAAGGATGCCTAAGGTCACCGCCGCGGCGCCCCGCACCGCCACGCACCGCATAGGAGCCGTGGACGCCTCTCTCTCAAACTAGGTGACCCGGGTTCAAACCTCGGTATGGGTCTCAAGGTAAAAGAAAAGTAAACTTGATTTTTCTGATTTGTAAGCAAAATTTGCGAACATTCGGATCAAAATAAAATTGAAACCCTGTTCAAGGGGAAAATCATTACGATCCTTGCATGAATGGAATTCGAAACCAGATATCCCACAACTAGGTAGAAGTGAACTGAAAAGACATTCGCTTCTTGTCAAGCGATCGATTAAAGGTTAGGAGGATAGATCACATGGCACCCCGCCCGCCGCTGCCAGCTGTCGTCGCGTCGCGCGTCGCGTGGATTTGGGGTCGTCGGCCGCTCGTCTGCGGCGAGCGCGCGCGCACTTTGAACTCTAGGTCATGCGCGAGCGTCAGCTGATTTTATTTACGAATACATTGCTTGTTAGAATTGTAAAGAAAAAAAATGTGTTTAATCGCAAATAATGGTTTAATTTAACTGTTCTCACAGCATAGTGTACGAAAAATGCAAAAAAAATAGGTAAAATTGTTAATTTTTTTTTCCAAATTTTTTGATGGTATCGTATCGAGAATCACTAGCCCTATCACCTGTCTTCGTTTTCGGAAGCGTTTCCCTTACACGCTGTATATCTATTTAATATAATTATATAAATGACTTTTCATAGACCAATGTCTCGGTATTGTCGTTTCAGGCAAATATCTTCAACTTGCGTGACATGTACATAGCAATGCGCTACAACGACTTCAAACATGACCCTCTGTCACGCTGCGAGCAGTGCAACCCGCCGTACAGCGCGTGCAACGCCATTGCGGCGAGAAACGACCTCAACCCTGCCAACGGTAACAAACACATCACATCATATTAAGGGAAATAAGGGGCGAGCCTGTTGCCATCAACCGGGCACAAAACAGTCTCCGGTATTCCAAATTCAATAATACTTGCTCGACATGGGAATCGAACCCAGGACCTCATGCTCAACAGTATCGCTTGCGACCACTAGACCCAAAATGACCCATCACCAAGCCGAAATATTAATATCTCATAATTCAATTTTGATCTAAGCATGATGTATGATCAGCCTATATTGTTCCCACTGCTGGGACGCAGGCCTCTGTGAAAGTTAGTGGGCCATATGTAATTCACCACTCGACCCCAACGAAATGGTAGATGTCACATGTCTTCGAATGTTTGGCTCTAGGACATGCCGCTTTCCTCACGATATTTTCCTAGATTACACAAACTTTAAATGATCCAGGCTCATTTCCATTCCGCGCGCTGGGTCACCGCAGCCACGGCGCGACGGACGTGAAGATCACGAGCGCGTACCTTCGGACCAGCTACCGGTTCCTGGCCATCTGCGGCCCCACGCACAACATCTCCCGGGGCATTCCGCCTTTCAAGTGAGTATATCTTTTACATTATATTCCGCTTGTAATTTCTGAAGGGGAGGTAGTAGAGGTAGTAGATGGTAACAAAACCTCTAAAAAAAATTTGGAATAAAGAAAAAAATTTTTTTTTTTTACTGGCTCGCATACCCTGTACATTTTTTTTTCAGTACAGTTAGTCAAAGTTTGGCAAAGCATTAATTTCGAATATTTGGTTGGGCAAAAAGTGACATTTAAAGGCCAATAATTTAAAAAATACCCAACTTAGATTTATTTAAATATTTTTCTGATATCTAAGACTTGGCCTATTATCCGATTCCGGCTTGACGTCGACTTACGGGACACCCTGTATATGTATATAATTTTCTTTTTTGTTATGTTTTGCGAGGCTTGTGATCGGCGAGCCCCTTGCTGCTGACCCAGGATGGTCACGCTCAGCAGCCGAGCTTGAGAACAAGTTCGACTTCGTAGAGCGTCCTCTCCACTCGAGGGCAAGATTGACAGACCGAACTTCGACTTGACTAAGCGTTCCATACGAATATGAACCTTATTCTTGTACCGATAATGTTCATTGTCTTATACGTTTCACCTGTGTGACAGTCTTCCTGAAGCTCGATGTGACACGCACCCGGGTACTGTACATCATTGTAATTTCTTCCCAGATGGAGTAACTTCGACTTGGGATCTCAAATATCCCACGTTGGTCAGCCCGACGAGTGGGTGTTCTCACCGATACTACACGACTGGGAGTGGGAGTAAACGCGACTTTTTGGCGCGTGTCATAAGGTTCAGTTTGCTATGCGCCATGATGGAGATTACTTTTATAAGAAACAAGTTTACGACACAGTGTTTTACTTACACTAGAAGTAATCGTCGAACGACAAATCTGAAACTATGAGGTAGGAGTTTGTTCTAAGGGACCGCGTCGTCATAGACATGGGACTATTATGGCCCTATATGATGTAAGGTTTACTTAGGGCGTTTACGATAACGGGTACATTCCGGCTACAGCGAAAATGACGGCGGGCGATAAAATGGTACGGTATCTAATCATTATTTTGCCAATATGAAAATGCCGCTGCGTTTGGTAGAAATTATCATGAAACTGAATATATATTATCGTATTTGCCTCAATAAACTAGGTATACTATATAAATTATTTGAATTTATTGTGATAGTGTTGTTAGAATTATCTAGTCATTTCCAAAATTATAATTAACAAATCTGACCTACGTAGGATTTTTGATAGTTGACGTTTACCAAGAGCTATGGATTGATGACCGGTTTGTATTGGGCAATTTCTTTCATGTTCCTGAAAGCAATTTAGACGAATTGGTTTTACTTATAGGTATCTACGGTCCGATGTGTAGATGTGTGCGCGTGGCGTTGAAAATGAAACAAACCCTTCCCCCCCTTCACCCGCGCGGGGAATGTTTTCAATGCAGCTCGAAAAACAAAAACATCGTGTTAGCAACACAGGTACACAAATGTGTGTATAACTACGCCTTTGTTTCGATGTTTTTGTCTAATGTTTCAAAAAAACATGCGCAGGAGACACGGCTTTAGGTACCTACCTATATCAAAGTATATCTATGTACCACTAGCTATTGACTGTTCGTCCCTGCACCTATGAGTAGCATAGCCACTAAAATATAAGACAAAACTAAACATGCAATTTGTCTTTGTAACTAATGTTGTTAGAATTTAATTATTATTTTAACGTTACTTGCTCTGTATAATAAAGTATTGTAATTAGGTAAAGATTTATAATTTATAATCGTCGAGTTTTATAAGTTACGTTTTTGTATTTATTATACTTTTTCTAAATAAATCATGTTTTATTGAACTCTTGTTTTATTCTTGGAGTAGATATATTTTTGTTGTCATCGCGGGCAGAACCTGAATCATTTTGAAGGATACTGCTAATCCATTGCTTCATAAACTCGAAAAGTTTGTCTACTCAACAACGTAAATAACGCAATGAATATTGTGAAACTGTCAAAATGAAAGCCATTGATACTTTTAGTGTGTCGAGCAATTACCTGCTGGAAGAGGCTGGCACAAGAGAAGAGATGCCTGTGCTCAGAAGCGAAGTTGGGCTACAGCCCATCATCAAATCATGATCTACAGATCATGATTTTTAATAACAAATAGCTGGAATGGATAGTAAAAATAACAGAAAAAAAAGAAAATTGGTTGTCTGTAAAGTCGGTTTACGGATGTCATAAGAGATAGATGCGTCACAGGCCGATCGTGCCTCTCTATCGCTTGTTCCGCGCTCTCGTTTGCACGCTCGGCTTGGGCGGAACGTGACAATGAGTCATGCTTTTCCGTGCGTGCAGCCGGCGTTCAACGATTTATAAGACGCTATGGCGTCAATAACACAATTTCTTTCTAAATAAGCAATAAATTTATTTAATCTAATATACACCAATAAACAATGCTTATAATTAACTTTATATACATTATGATCTCATGAAGGTACTCGAATAAATACATACTTTTCAAACCATTGCCATATTTATAGAATATTTATTAGGTTTCTATTCATGTTATGTTATTATGTATGCTCCCAACGAATTTGCACATTACGCTGCGTCCCCATTTGTGAAAGCTACGGTTTCCTAAGACTTCAGTTAACGACACATAGCGTCCGCAATTTACCGTCGAGTGACGTCACTGAAACGTTAATTATGAAAATAAGCCGAACAAGCCGGTGTGTTTCGCTAGAAAGCGTTTTTTAACACCGTAGAGTCAAACCCCTATGCCATCATGAGGGCCGTCATGAATGACAGCATCACTGCCGCCGTTATATGGCGGCCATCGCTGTCGTAGGAAACCCAAACTTAAAACACGCCAACAAAGTGTCCAACACAACATGTTACGTATAATGTGGACTGGGATTTAATCATTTCACACCAAACGGACCGTTAATCCAACAATGAAAACATACTCTACTAGTATCGCATATTTAATTTGAGAGACTACACCCAAACTGAGAGCCTATTCGGCCGATATGCAGTTTGCATTTAGTAATGTCCTTGACATAGTAATGTCCTTGACATACGCCATCATTAATTTAAAATAATAAATGAATCAATAAAACCTACTCTCTTCCTCTCTTACACACAGTGAACATTTCTACAAGCTGAATTCAATTCTAAACGCGACATACTGCTTGAACTGCTGATAGAACAATATTCTTCTAAGATGGAATGAATGAGTATTCTTTATACAAACTTAGTTAATAACAATATAATATGATGTAACAGTAAATATTTAAATAGTTTTATCTATACTGCAGTAATAAATGAATATTTTAACCAGGATTTTGTATCAGATCTTTCATATTTTAATTATATTTGCAACTAAGATGGGTCACTATTCTGTAAACTCCATGCTTACCATGGCATTAAAGCCGTAATAGATGTGCCTGTAACTGGCAATGAAGTTCGTAAGTTACATACAAGCCATTGCAACTTTCAAAAATCGGAAGTTGTACATGCAGCACCAGCCCTGTCGACAAAGGGCGCCGAAAGACAATGTCGCTCTACCCTGATCAAGAGCCAGGGCCGACGCTGGGCACATTACATGCAAGTTACTTGCATACCCTTGTTATTCCTGTGAAAATTTGTTTACTGATCAGAAAATATGATTGTCTATTACTGCAGTATTCATAAGTATATTACATACAACTTACACTAAACTTAGACATAGCCAAGATTTCATAGAAAAGGCAGACTGAACAGCTTTTCTACATAAAATAACTTTACCACTTGGTATTTAAATACTTTTTTTATCAAGTTGATAAAAAATGATGATGGTGATAAAAAATCAAGATCACTAAGAAGAGTCTCTAGTGATCAAGAATTGTTTTGCAATACACACATACAGAAAATACGAGTATTGTGTTATTCTGATGAGAACATACTGGGTTGTAGAGGTCAGATAGGTAATTGCTCCATGAAAAAAATAGTGGAATTCAGCTGCATCTAGTTAGACAGGAAACCGACCCCAACATAGAGGAGAGGCACCTCTTAACTTGCCAGTAACCACTTTCTTCATTTATATTGTATCCTGGCTATGTCCTCAGCTGTGTGATTACATACAGTTATTCTAAGGAGTTGAGCATGAGGAGCTGCTTCAGGACTTTAGTCTGTGACGTCTCTCGGATCTCACCCGCTAAGAACATCTCGTCTACCACTGTGTATACCTGGAAATTGTTGAAATAATATGTTTAGGGGGATACTCTTAATAGTTATGTATTAATAAGGAGCTGTTGAAAGTCTGGCAACCAGTATTACCAAGGGGTTTGTATTACTCAGTACCTAGGTTGTGGAGGTCAGATAGGCATGCAATGTGAGTGGGTTACGCAATTACCCTGCCCATTTCCATAATTCTAATGGCTATCTATTCTTTGTTATGTATCGTCCATTAGATATAAATTTTGCGAATCTTTGAGTAGTCTAACCCATGTACAAGGCAATGAGATTGCTTTCATTGGGACATCACACCAGTCTGTTATATTTGTTTCTGAATTAGGTATTTTTCTTCATTACTCTTTCGTTCCATGTAAAATACTTGTATTCAGCTGCATCCAGTTAGACTGAAAGCCGACCCCAACATAGTTGGGAAAAGCTTATGCAGCTGGTTAAAAAAGAGTTGTTCTAGCATGTCATGTTTTAATTTGTGTTGTTAATTTTTTTTTTTTTATTTAGACTAAGTAATACTAGGCAATGTTCAGACAAGTGGGCAGTGAAAATTTTGATAGTAGTATAAATTATCAATTTATCATTTATATTTGCTTAGTCACTATGTTTGTAAGAGTAATCTTGTTAAAATTTTACATTTTATTTATTTACCTTGTAGAAGTTGAACACCAGGTCCAGTTCACAAACATTGTGAAAGTATTCATTCAGGACCTCTACGAAATTGTGTATAGCTTCCAAATAGCACAGGTTGTTGTCGTTCACGTCCACGCATATGCAGAAGTACAGCCCCGCGTATCTTCTGTATACTATTTTGAAGTTCCTGAACTGTAAAAATATTAAGTATCAATAATATCTTCAATAATACAACTACTCCTGTAGGTATTTTTATATAGTTTTTTAAGCTGCTTACCTCGACGAAATTGGTGTGCTTAGCGTCTCTGACGGTTACTACGGCGTGCACCTCCTCGATGAGCTTCTGTTTCTCGTCATCATCGAAGTTCATGTACCATTTTGCTAATCTAGTTTTACCTGCACGGTTTTGGATCAGTATGAAGCGAATCTGTGAATAATGCACATCAAATGAAATGTCTGCTAGAGAAGATTGTATTAGCCGCAAAGCAGAATAAGTTTAGATGTTTACCATTTTGTAATTATAAAATTAAAATGATATAATTTGTAAAATGTAGCCGTCGACGCCTCCTCTTCCTTTCAATTTTGACAACTCAGAAGATAAAAAATGATATGTCAATTTGGTATTGTCTATGCAGCAATATTGATTGCGCGTTCCACGTTCCAGTCCTAATAAATCGCGCATCTTAAGCTTTTGCCAAGCTGCTGAAACAAAAAACGCGTACTTGTTTATTAGAGGTCAGTGGTTGCAGCAGTAAAATGACACTTCTTATTAACCATTAGCACTTAGCAATCAAACAATGTATAATACAGGTCAGTGACCACTAGAGATAAGCATGTCAAATAAGTTTCGTTTGTTACACTATTCTGTACTAGAAAAACAAGATATGGTTGATGGCTGCGAAAAAACAAAAAGACGCCAATTTTAGTCATATATATGTAACACAAGCTGTCATTTTACTGCAGCTAATTAAAAGTCCGGCAAGAGGAAAATTAAATTGAGCTTGGAGAAACAACAACTTACGTAAATAAATCTCTATGGTTTTGGTATGTGTTGCCATTCTAACTATATGGTATGTTTCGAACAAATCTTACCAACGAATGTAATTTACAAGAATTATACAAATTGATATTTAACCCGCCTGATAATATCAAATAGTCAAATACTAATATAGTTCATTTTCATCATATTTTCAGTTGTATTCCCAAAAAATGCATTTTCTAACTCCTTTTACTTGAATTTGGAAATCTTTTAAAACCTTACAATGGCAACACAAATATCGAATTGTTTTTCAATTTTCCAGTGGATTTTTGACGTTGCTACTACTTGCTCGTTTTTAACAAGTTTTCCTCCATGTAGTGCTTAGGTTTCCATAATGTTTCTAATATAAGTAGTTCTGTAGGAAAATAAACCATATAAATCTTAAATGACGCCCACGAAAACTACAAAAACCGAAGTAGAAATGGTGATACGGAATAGAAAAACTGTTATGAAAGACGGGATTATGACAATGTCTGGCATCGGCGAGCCCTCCGTGTTCCACGCTCTGGTCGTGATATTCCTGGAATTCTTCGCGTGGGGACTGCTCACGATGCCGATCATCTCGGTGCTGAACGTTACGTTCCCGGATCATACGTTTTTGATGAACGGTTTAATAATGGGTATCAAGGGCATCCTGTCGTTCCTGTCTGCGCCCCTGATCGGCGCACTGTCCGACGTATGGGGCCGCAAGTTCTTCCTGTTGGTGACAGTGTTCTTTACGTGTGTACCCATCCCGCTGATGACCATTAACACGTGGTGGTTCTTCGCCATGATCAGCATCAGCGGAGTGTTCGCCGTAACGTTCTCTATCGTGTTCGCGTACGTGGCCGACGTCACCACGGAGGCGGAGCGCTCGCGCGCCTACGGGCTCGTGTCTGCCACCTTCGCGGCCAGCATGGTGATCTCGCCTGCGCTAGGCGCCTACCTGATGGACCTGTACGGCGAGGCGCTCGTGGTCGCTGCCGCCACCGCGGTCGCTATTCTGGACGTATTCTTCATCATGGTTGCAGTGCCTGAGAGCCTCCCGGAGAAGGTCAGACCCAGCGGCTGGGGCCCCGCTATCAGTTGGGAGCAAGCTGACCCCTTCGCAGCATTGAGGAAAGTTGGTGCGGAACGTACAGTGCTAATGTTGTGTGTGGCAGTGTTCCTATCGTACTTACCAGAGGCCGGACAGTATTCGTGCATATTTGTGTACTTGAAGTTAGTGATGGGCTTCGGTGTAGTCCAAGTGGCAATATTTATTGCAATTGTAGGAGTGCTCAGTATTGGTGTACAAGTTGTTCTCGGATTCTTGATGAGATCGCTCGGAGCTAAGCACACCATCATGATGGGCCTGCTGTTTGAGATGTTGCAGCTCATGTGGTATGGCTTTGGTAGCCGTACGTGGATGATGTGGGCTGCTGGAGTGCTGGCTGCCCTGGGCTCGGTCACATATCCAGCGATCAGTGCATATGTGTCAGTGAACAGCCGGGCAGACAGGCAGGGCGTGGTACAGGGCATGGTGACGGGTGTACGCGGGCTGTGCAACGGCCTGGGCCCCGCCATGTTCGGCGTGATCTTCTACCTTTTCCACGTGGACCTAAATGAGGAGCACGCGGGCGCGGGCAAACCGGAGCAGGAGAAGTACGTGCGCATGGTACCTGGGCCGCCCTTCGTGCTGGGCGCGCTGCTGGTGATCTGCGCGCTGCTGGTGGCGGCGTTCCTGCCCGAGGACGGCGCGGCTAGCCGGCGCGCGCCGCCCGACCTGCGCTTCGAGCTGGAGCGCGGGCGGCGCGTGGCTGGCCCGCTGTCGCCGCTCATGGCGCCCGAGTCCGCCGCGCTCTAGCTAGCGGTGAAGGCCGGCCGCGCGGCCAGCGTTTGACTCTCAGTGCTGTGTCTGCGACAGCGACCCGTGCATTTACGAGGTACCAAAGCTAACTCGAGTGAGTGACCGTGATTCCTATCGTTACGCCGACGACACCGATACATTCCCGCGTCGATACAGCTTAATCATCGTGTTTTTTAAGCTTTGTATTATATTTTTATGTGTTTTGGAGTCGCCGCTGGGGTGTGTACATATTTGTCTGAATAAAATCACTGAAATCGTTGTTAAATACTATGTTTTCATGTTCCGAGCGGAGCATCACACAATAGGTCGGGTTAGTGCTACATTTCATATTACCTATGAGTCACACTTTACAGTCATAATAATTACGTGGGGATGTTAATGTTGTCATAACTTGCCTCAAAATAATAATATTCCACTTGTAGATATAAAGGTCAATAGATAAGTAAATAATGAGTAGCCAATTGAAACTAAACATTATGATAATCATCTACAAAGATATCTCCTGTCCATAGGTAAAAGAAAATATTTTGTATAAATTGAGAAAAGTAAAATTTATAAATAGAGTAACATCTGGGGGGAAGTTTAGGTAAAATCTGTAAATTGGAAATGTTTCAAATGATTATATATAATAGGTAGGTATCGTGTGCGTCCTCTGGCTGCCTTTGTGGCTAGTTGACGATCAATTCATAGCTTCTAAAGTAGTCCTAACTATCTATAAGTAAAACTAATTAAAGGATACAAACTTAAAACTCATCAACTGATAGGGATGTCATTATAAATAAACACAATAGGTACTATAAGATGTAATAAAGCTACTTATATACAAATTAAATAACTGCTGGTATATTGCCGCGCGTCGCATTGAACATAAAAGATTCGATAAAAGTCGTAACATTTGCCTGTTCGGTTATGGTTTTTATTCCCCCACATAGTGGCAAAGATCAACGTATTTCAGAGGAAAATGATAATCTGAAAAATTACAGTTTCTTTTTAGCATTTCAAATCATTCCCCTTTGTAGATTGACTTCTGTGCAAATCGGCGACACGTGAATAAATGCAAAGATCAAACCTTACCTTCCTAGAACTGTCCTAAAAATAACTTTATTTTTTCTACATAAGTAGGTAATTCAACCCACAAGATTTCTGATAAATACTGATTCTCAGACTTTCTAATCTGAATATAATAATAATATCTACCTACATCAGAACGTCTGCAAGGCAATCTGGCAAATTAAATTATTTTATAGACGAGGAACTGTTCATTGAATTTCATAGACAATAGACTATCAACCTGCAACCACGCATTACTCCCCTGAACCCGTTATTTACTGGTTTGCGGTAATCGCGGCATAACAGTACCTTTTGCAGTTCGAAAGTATAGTCATCAATGGTGTGACATTTTAATTTTTTATTTAATCCAAAATTCCATGTGTTTTTCTTTTAGCAGTTTCATGATTAGGTAGTAATTGTTTTCACCAATAAGCAAGCATTCCCGGCGAAGGTTCGTGAAGACCAAAGTGTCTTTCAGGAAGCTTATTAACTGTTGAGCGTCCGCTAGTTCGTGCGATGACCTTGCTGTAATAGGGCAAATGTTTGTTTAGGCTCGTAAACAAAACGACGCGGAAGCGCAACGTCGTTGCTGTGCTGTGGAGCGCCAGATGTCTTGGCTTTAAGTTTTTTCATTATGAACTCTTATAAGGTACATAAACAAAGCATTTCTGTCCCAATAACTATTAGTTTTTCTAATAATAAGATAGATAGCAACTGAGTTAACTAACTGCTAATTCTAAACTGCCACTGACTATGTACTCAGCATTGTTTGCTAGTTTATTACACATTAGCTTCATAAACAACTTAAACTTGAAATCGCGACTAATTACATGAAATGAATTAAAACAAACAAGACAAAATTATCGTGGTTTTAAACTCGTACTTCAGAATACAGAAAAGTTCTGTATTCTGTGAATCGTACGAGCAATAGACATTACAATAGGTCTATCCAACCAAAGAGTATTGACATTACGTCATCTCTTTATAATGATTGTTCGATTCGAAGCCATGCAGCGCGTTCTTAAACTAAACTATAATTATTATGCGATACTTGATATTATTTTCCTGTTCAAATAATGCTAATATAATATCCTTGTTTTGAATACGTTTAAGTTAATATTGCATTTAATTGAGTGTTGAACTCAGGGCTTCCCCATGGGCAGCGGGATTGTCCGAAAGGGTTACCGCTGCCCCGGAACATAAAGGGCTAAGGAAGGAACACGGATGGGTTTTAGTCAGTAAGAGTCTGACACTCCCTTCCGCTCCACCCAGAGCGGGATGTTGATTGGTCTACAAATACCTACTCTTCTTCGTGTCGCTGACATGACAGTATTTCAAATCTTGCTGGCCCAAAACTTCGCCACTTCCACGGCGGCGGTAGCAGCGTAGAAGTCGCTTTGACAGCATGGTTTGTGACACAGCTCAACATCCACACCCTGCTGCCATTCCGTCGAGGTAGACTTTACCAGGTTTTAGTTACATCATCCCACTTGGGTCCACAAATACCTATAAAAATTATTTACCTTGACACTTCCAAAAACCTCAACCGTGTCGATTGGTAGTTAGAACTATAAAAGAATTTATAAAAAGTTTCAAAAACAAAAATATCGGAGGCATTAAAGTTAGAAGAGGCTATAAAATTCTTGATCGAAGCCGCGAAAGTTGTGCTAGCCAATCTGTCGAGCCTCTTTGGGCTTTATTTGATATGTGGGGAATATGGGGTCACGCAAGGCTTTTTACGCACACACTAGATACGAGAAACTTGGATAACGCCAGACTTAGAAACAAAGATAAAAATAGCTATAGCCATCCATAACTACTGTTGGACCTTTTTTATGAAGGATCCTTGGTGTTACGGTTATTAATGTTATTATGATTTGAAGGATTTAGAATCATTTCCACGTAGCTACATGACTGAATGGAAATACTAAATATTTTTCGTTGAAAAATGTGATGCACTCCGACAATTTTCTACTCCGTTAACCACTCGTACTCAATTGAGCCTCTCCCATGGTTCTATTGCCCTGTAGCAACATGTTTATTTGATCTTCATCACTTCATAACATAACTTTAGTTTGATTTGAATGTCCTTTATTCTAAAATACACAATCAGAGCGTGATTGACGTAATCTAGAGGATTCCGGTTCATTATTCTATTCCACGTAAAAGGTCAGCCTGAGAAAATTCGAGATATTATTTCTATTAAATATAATCCTA
Organism: Gortyna flavago; assembly: GCA_963669345.1. Classification (NCBI taxonomy): domain Eukaryota; kingdom Metazoa; phylum Arthropoda; class Insecta; order Lepidoptera; family Noctuidae; genus Gortyna; species Gortyna flavago. The sequence goes on from OY770142.1 coordinate 17,053,776, forward strand.
AGTAATTTCGGGGATTATTTGGGGCAGATACTTATCTGAGATTTTCACGATACCAAACAAAGTTTTAATCAAAATGTTCAATCTCGGTGGAACGACAAAGGAAAATAATGAACTCCTCTAGATCCCAGGTAAATAAATGTAGAGATAAGGAGTTGTCTGTGTTATTTTCCGTGACGTGTTCCGTCGGTGCAGTGTCATTGCCATCTGATGTTCCCTCAATGCTCCGTCGAGATGCTCTTTGCACATGCAACATAATTAATTAAACTATCACAAAGACACACACAAATATACTGACATTCATTCATGTTAGTCAAGACTCAAGAGTGTACTTAATTGTTGCCTATACCATGTAGTCTATACCATGTAGTCTATACCATGTAGTGTATACCATGTAGTCTATACCATGTAGTCTATACCATGTAGTCTATACCGTGTAGTCTATACCATGTAGTCTATACCATGTAGTCGCTTACGAAGTGAAGGTCTGTAATTGACTAGTATTTCGGATTTGACGAATCATTACTTAAGTAATTAACTGAATGATTACATAACTTGTATTTAACTTATAATGGCCGCCAATCTCAATATGATTGCACGAAACTTACTGATGCATATCTTACTCCGCGCTCAAGAACCTTCGCTTTAGCGAAATGAAATACAAATTATTCGGGTTTTTAACTCCTATTCGGTCTGCACCTTTAACGATTGAAAATTGTTGAATATCTTTTGTGACCTAAATAGCGGTAATCTAACTACAAAGACTTATGATCTCATCAGCCTTCTGCATTCAACAAAGCTCCTGAAATTCCAGATATCTTAACACTTTTTCGTTCCTCGCAATTTCCTTGCTGTATTGTACTCTGAAGTGCTATAGAACCTCTATTATTTTATCTTTTTTATAACGAACCTCCTCCCAAAGCCTGAATTCAATAGAGGACCTACTTGAGAAAAAAAAAATAGAATTTCAAAAAATGGCGGGTGAAGTTTGAATAGCGAAACGTTGAATTCAATCGAAATATTTTTTTTCTTATTTCTAGTCGTTATTCAGGCAGAACGTGCCTATGTTGGCAAGATTATTGCGCCAGTGGCCTGGCAGAACAGCCTCCCACACCGCACTTCAGCGCCACGCTAGCATTTATTACGTAATTGCACAGCAGCATGGCGACCTTGATTTATTCTTTGTTGAATTCGTTTTTTTGCTCAGATGCTTCATTTGAGTGAATGCATATTCGAATGATGCTTAGTAAATAATATGAACCACGGGAATTTTGATCGATATTCGAAGCATTTTTAGTAGATTGTTTTTCTATTTCGGAAAAGAATGCTGCTTGCTTATTTCGTCCGCCATTTCTTGGCACTGTTTTGAACTAAGTACTTCCGTGACTCCATTATACTTTGTGCAGAACCTCGAAGGTTTTATAAATGCTAATGATGACACAATACAAAATAACATCGTTGTTTTTAAACTTTTTACACAGTAGTCACGGAACTCAACTATGCCAGATAATATCTCTAATAACATTAAAATATCTTAACATTGCTTGTCCAGGCGAAGGAAATTCTTAGAATTCAACATGAATTCTCCATATTTTATCAAGATAAATACTCGTTTAAATACATATTTGCTCGATATTATAACTGCTAATTTGTTTATGAAAAGTTTTGGCTTCGTGGTTCAACAATTTTATCTACTTGTCTGAACACCAAATCCTCTAACGTAATCCAATCCACGTGCACTGTTCTAAGACCTGAAAACAAAATAATTCGACCCGAACGTGCAGTTGCACGAAATACTTTAAATAATAAACATTATGATTTATTTCCTGAATCAATCCAGCTAAACGTGACCGATTGAATTCACCAGCGCGCGCACTCTATTGTTTTAGCTCTCTATGCAGGTTTGTTGCACATATATGAATCACTGGCATTGTTTATGAGCTTGTATCAATGGAGGTGGGTTTCACCAGTTACCGGCTATGTTAAATTGGCAGTATTCACATGCCATTTCATTGAGAGAAGCTGATGCCATCATATTACTGTTATTTCTCCTACCTCTTATTATCTGTGTCCTTTCTTCATTTTACAAATAAATAGCAGTACGAAATCAGAAGTAAAAAAATCTTTGACAAACCCTTACCCTCAAAACTTACCTACAAAAGAACGGGGTTATCTTTCCAATTTAGGATAAAAAAAATCCAAATAAAGTATAACACTGTTAAAGCTGGCATATTTATTACTTTTATCCCTCCAGATTATTATGAAGGTATTTTTGTAAAGTTTTCAAATTTACTTCGGTTGTAGAGAGCAATAAGCACAGCCGCCGCGCCACTTTGAAAATTCTGGATTTTTTTTAAGAAGTGTCTTCATGTGTATCAGAATATCCTGTTGAATAAATTATCAAAATCTCCAACAAACAAAACTCGTTTGATAATGAACTTAGTAGTCTCATCTTCAGCCAAAATTATTGCATCTATTTTAAATACGAAGCGAGTAAGCTGCACGTCTAACTAATACATAATAAATTTATAAGTACCTAGCGGCCCGCCCCTGCTTCGCAAGGGTGCAATTTTTTTTTCGAATTTCCTAAATTTTCTTTCATACAAACCTTGTCCTGACAATACCGAGCACAACAAAAAAAGAACTAGCGAAATCGGTTCAGCTGCTCTCGAGATTTGCGCTTAGAAACACATTTAGCTATTCATTTTTGTATTATAGATTATCTAGTATTTAAATCAGTTAAATGGTCACAGTCACATAAAATAACACGATATACCAATGAATAACAGTTAAGTTATTAGATACCATAATGGACCACCAAAATTATAATATGTTAACTGAAGGTCAGGCCAGAATAGTAAATTATTACACAAGTGGATGGTCTAGTATAGACTGGAACTAATTCTGTCACTATAGAGTAGGACTCCCTCTTTCTTTTCAGTTTTCTTTCACCTCCTGCCGAGTGTATGCCCTGTCTGCCTTCCGCCGTGTTTCGGTCCTGTCTTCCAGAGCTTCACCTCCTGCTGTTTTGCTGTTTTTGCGACTTCTTCGGACCTTGATGGTAGTATTCCTGAGAACCACTGAATTGCGTTTGTATGCTAATGTGTCAAATGATTTAACTACAGTTTACAATCAATGTGGGCATAACTTTGCAAATGTCACGCTATTTTACCAACGCTAAATGCACGGTATCACTCAGTCACACTAATCATCACTTATAGGTACGTAACCTGCTTGCGATATCTAACGGATTATTTGAAGTCACGTTTCGCATCAAATAGTGGGTTTATACCAAAGGCAAACACAAAAGCAGGGGTTAAAATGTGGATGTATTATGCTGTGACAGGTTATCATCAATAATAGCCTTTTTATTAGGTCGACAACCCTTTCGCTCAGTCTGGTTTACTATGGCGGGCAACATAAAGGCGGGACCAACGATAACATATCGTATAGTCGCTGACATATCGTATTCTCTTCTTTATGGTCTAGTCAGCGTGCAAGAGCAAATTTTTTTTAATGTAACTGTATACTTAGGTAGCAAAGACATCAATTATTGATTTATACCGCCAACGCGATGGCTGAGGTAGCGCGACCGATAAGCGTGTGTTATCAGCCAGTGACTAATGTGCCGGCGCACTTGTTTCTGAAACACAAGACCTAGTTGATTGCAGTTAACGGAAGTTTTACACTTTTACAGTGTCTCCGGCGACATTAAAAGTTGATACTGTTGTCGATACGAGCTATGATATGGTTGAGTGAGTCGCTAGATTTTATCAAATTTACATTTGGCCAGTGTGCAGCCTCAGTAACTCAGTATGTACTTACTTCCCACTTACGGCCTACTCTCTCTGACTGAGAGGAGGCCTGCGTCCCAGAAGTGGGAACATTATAGGCTGATCATAAATAGGTATGCACTTCCTAATTCTGGATAAACACCATGTTAATTTGATGCATTCTTTAGGAACAAAAGATCAATTCATAATGAATGCTAAAATATGTAAATATTTTGATAATAGCTATGTCTATCTTGCGCAAATCAGTTCTCAATGTGTAATAGTCGATATTATCCGATTATTCCATTTATTTATTGAAGATTACGTGGAATTTTACTGTTTATCATATTTTAATAAAGAAAGAAAAAGCGCTACAAACTTGAGATCCGCACATTAAAATGAGTTCATTTTCTATCTAATCGTTTTACAATCAGAATTTTCCGAATATTTCTTATTATCTACTTTATATCTTACGATAAAGGATAAAGTTAAAAATGTGTGTACAGGTACACAATTCGTCATATTTAGGCATGAAATTCGCGAAGAGGTATAGTATACCAACCTCGAATTAAATATCTTGGGACTACTGACTGTGGATAGGAAACTAAGAGTATTTCAAAAACCCCAGGCATTTAAAAACTGCGAGCTTCTGTCCAAGCAGTCCCGGAAACCGAATCCTGAGTCAGAATGTCATGCTTGAAAGCTAAACAAGCGCTTCATGAAAACTAGGGCAGGCGATCTACAAAAGTTACATTTACCTCATTATTTTTAATACCTACGCTCGATGTAGGAGATTGCCCGTCTTCATTTTTAGCTCTCATCATCAGCCTACAGCAGTCCACTGTTGGTGATAGTCCTCTCCAATTGCACACCATCCAGCTCGATTCTCGGCAACTGTCATCCAGCTGCTACCAGTGAACGAAAATTTTCGTTCACTGGCTGCTACCAGCCACCCTTTTCCCTTCAGTGTAGGTACACTTATAAAACTGAAATTAACAGTTCTGGCAATTTCAAGACGATAGTATTTGTCCAACAGTGGACAACTTTGTTGGATGTACCAATTCTATTGCTCTGATTCCCAAATTAGTTTTGTTAGAGAAAGTTTATTTAGTTTATTCAACCGAGAATATCTAACAAATGCTCTGATAGTTAGCCTGATAAAAATGACGTCACGAAACTGCTCATTTTAATGAAAACCCCCGTTTACCGTGGCTTTAATAAAATATCTAATAATTATTTGTTACAAATTTGTCTATGGTTACATCAATTTACGAGCGTCATTAGAGAGGAAACGAGATGCTTCGTAATTAATTGCCTTCCTGATTGTACACAATTTTGTTAATAATTAACAAAATTGTCAACAAATGAATACTTAATTATTATTCCTTTTGAAGGATATTGGGGAGTAACTTTTTTAAGTATAATGATTATAGTCATCATCAGTCAAGCCTGCTTGGCTTCCTATCCAAATGGGTCAATAGCGTTAATAATATAGCATTTTTGAGCACCTAATAATGATGTCAACATTCTCAAAACAATAAGGAAAAACGCTACAAAGCTATTTTGGCGCGTAGCCAAAATCGGAACTAACGCCAACTTGTTTTTTAGGGTTCCGTACCTCAAAAGGAATAACGGAACCCTTATAAGATCACTTCGTTGTCAGGAACGCGTGGAGTTATCAAGTTGAAATTAATATCAAATACTCAGGGCTGCAATCCCTTTTTTTTTTTTTAAGGATGGGAAATCATCCAATGACCCCTCCCGCTCTGGGTGGAGCGGAAGGGAGTGTCAGACTCTTACTGACTAAAACCCATCCGTGTTCCTTCCTTAGCCCTTTATGTTCCGGGGCAGCGGTAACCCTTTCGGACAATCCCGCTGCCCCGGCAGGCTTCGGCCCTAACGGGCCCCTCCATGTCTGCTGACATCTCTTTGAGGCGCGCGTGGAACACATACGCGCCGTCCGGCACGGGCCTGGTCCTGATCGGACGGCGAGCTACCCATTACTCGCCGTCCGCAGGCCCGCGCCTATGGTGGCCGGGAGTCGTCACGCGGCTCCCGACGCCCGGAGCGTCTACCGCGGCGGCTGGGACGGGCGGCCCTCTCGGCTCTCTCCCTCTCCCATCCCGCCACCTCCTTCGCTAGCATGACTGCTTCGCAGAAGGAGGTGACTGCCTCCCACTCCCTCTCGCCCCGGACCATGGCTTGGACCAGGGCCGGGCGCGAGAGGTCGCCGCCGCTGCCGATCGCCTCTACGAGGACACGGCGGTGCTCTGCCCAAGCGGGACAGACCTCCACCGTGTGCACCACCGTGTCCTCTGGGCGATCCTCGCAGTGGTGACACCCGGGCGTTTCCTCCCGCCTGATTATGTGCAGGAACCTCCCGAAACATCCGTGTCCGGTGAGGACCTGCGTCAGGCGGTAGGTGAGGGCGCCGTGACGCCTCTCTAGCCACTCCTCAAAGAGGGGCCTTACCGCCGCTATCGCGGCGTGCCCTGCGCTGGGTTGCGACAGTCGCGCTTTCCATGCCGCCATGAGATCGCGCCGGAGGACCGTCCGCTCCGCAGCAATTTGCCGCGGAAGCGGGTTTTCCCCCCGGCGTAGTGCCTCCGCGCGCCACTCAAAGAGGCGCGCGAGGACTATTGCCTCCAGATCCCATGGCGGCAGTCCGGCAAGGAGGCTTGCCGCCTCGCGCGAGATCGTGCGGTACCCCCGTATCAGCCGTATGGCGACCACCTTTTGGGGCGCGTTCAAGTAGTGGGCGGCTCGAAGCCGCAGTGAACGCGCCCACACCGGGGCGCCATACACGGCCATGGACCGCACGACCCCCGCGTAAAGCCTCCGGCAGGAGGCGTTTGGCCCCCTCAGGTTGGGCAGGAGCCGCTTGAAAGCGGCCCCAGCCCGTTCCAGTTTGGGGGCCAAACGTCGGAAGTGCTCCACGAAGTTCCACCGGCTGTCGAGGACGAGACCCAGGTATTTCATCGTCGTCTCGACGCCGATGTGAACCCCTCCTACCGTCAGTTGGGATCCCGATGGTGGCCCGTTCCGAAGCCCATGAAATGTCATGGCCTCGGACTTGTGCAGAGCCACCTCGAGACCCAACTGCCGGATCCTCTCCACGACTATCGCAACCCCGCGTGTCATTACGTCGGCCGCCGCCTGATGCGACCTCCCCTGCGCCAGGACCAGCGTGTCGTCAGCGTAGCAAACTACGCTGACGCCATCAGGGAGGTCTGCCCGCAGCACCCAGTCGTAACCGATGTCCCACAGGAGCGGCCCCAAGACCGATCCCTGCGGGACACCGCACGACATCTCTCGCCGGTTCCATTCCCCATCGCGACCGGGGTAGATGACGGCTCTGTCCGTCAAATACGCCCCGACTACTCGACGGAGGTAGGTCGGCACTCGGTGATACCGGAGTGCCTCCCTAATGCAGCTCCAGGGCAGGGTGTTAAAAGCGTTGGCGATGTCGAGTGACACCGCCACGACCACCCCACCCCGGGACACCGCGTCTCCCGTCGTGAGGGCTCTCACGCGCATGATGGCGTCCACGGGCTGCAATCCCTTGAAGCAGTGAAAAAATGAAACTTATAAGTTAAAGCAATCAAAAGTTACGGGAATTTATGTTCCGAAATCAAAACCTGGGTGCTTACTCTCGAATATAATTCCGATAGATCGACATTGGAATTGTCAGTCAAACGTCAGGGATTGGCTGGACTCAGTTGAGTCTAGCCAATCCCTTACTTTTAACTCAAACAACTGACGTTTGGCCAATGTCGATCTATCGGAATTATATTCGAGAGTAAGCACCCTGTAGGGGGTACCTACTTCCCGTTGACCTAGAATCATGAAATTTGGCAACAAGCAATGTCATGTAGCACAAGTAAAGGAAAAAATCTTAAAAAATTACAAAAAAAAAAATAACTATTTAAGTACATAGGTACCTACTTTGTATGGGGCTTTTGGTGCGCGAGTCTGACTCGCACTTGACCGTTTTTTTTAAGACATTTTCTCAAAATGTTTACCTCACTGACCTCTATTAAACAAGTACGCACAGGTCAGTGGTTTACCTACATAAAACGCCCCCCTGTCAATGTCATTCAGGCGCCAAAAGATTGTAGCAGTATACCTACTTGGGTGGGACATACCGCATAATCGTCAATATGTCAGACATTCCTGCTGCCTGTCATTGCCAATAACGGATGCCATAAGCTCAGTCATAGATTTTCGTACGACAACCAAGAAAGAAAGAAAAGAAAGAAAAAACGTTTATTCGCGGTGAACATGACGCAAGAAAAGAACAAACACAAAAAATAATAAAAGGTAGGGGGGAAACAAGACTGACAATCCACCGCGCATTCACTTCCAGCACGTGGCAAGTATGACGATGTTCTAGATGAGTCAAGATATGACCTTCTTTCTTATATCTATGAGTATGACTTACCCCACCCAAGAGTTTGCCACGCCATTTAACAATTTTCAAGTATGATTTTTTTTTGCATAGGTGCTGCCTCCCAATGAATATATTATTTAGGTACTTCAGTTCAGCGTTTTTCTGCCTTTGAGTCTTGTTCAATGGTAGGTATATCAACAGAACTTATCGCGATCACTGGTTTTGTGACGTCAATCCGGCGCGTATGAAGTAAAGCAATTTTGGATCTTGCAATAAGTGTATACACTGCCCTTGAAAGTTTTATTTTTCTTTTAAGCAATTATCTTTCCGTAAGTAATCATAATAAATGATATCAATGAATTCTGGTCTAGCTCTCGTATTATGTAAACAACGAATGGTACAAAAGATTTTAATAATTTTATCAAAGGAATAAGTAGATACCAAGATGTTTTTTAATTTATTTAAATATCACAAAAAAAGAGAGCAGAACATTGAGACAGCCTGCCACGAACCATCTGGCGACGGACAGTACCTAAATAGACTGTATTTCTTATAACTTCAATAGGCTGAATTAAAAAAAATGTAGCGATCTTCAAAGTCTGGCCTTTATTTCTGAAACCTTTTTGCTCAAGAACTTTCCATTAAACTAAGACCTTTGTTAGTATTATTGGCGCCGGCTTTTCTCAATTCTGACCTACATTTGTACCTATTGAATAGCAATCTTGCCTTTGCTCTGTATTTGCTGCTACAAAGGCTTACTGCCTCTACCTACATCGCACTGGCGTAGGGTGGCCTAGGCATATCATCGATTACGCAAAAGTAAATAATTAGTCATCCTATTTAATTATGATTTTTACCAACTGTAGTACTTAAATAGCGCTAATATAACCCCAAAGCGATCAATTGTAATTGTCAATATTGTGTGTGCTGCAATTGCATTTTGTCGACGATAATTTTGCGAACAATCTGTATAAATCACGTACTAAAAAAATTACAGTTCTAATTATTGATCGTTTCAGGGACCCTTTATGTAACTAGTAACTGTCATCGTTTCTGCTTTGCCATTGCTTCACTAAAACAAGACAAAACAAAAGTAACTAACTGGGCATCTAATCCATAGCTTACCTAATGACTAAATAAACATACTCCTATCTCAATGCGCTTACCGCAACGAAATTACGTGGCACCGCCCCGCGCCCGCACCCGAAGAAATTGAGTAATTTATTGAACTGAGCTAAAAAAAAAAAAAACAAAAACGAGTCAGTAATTTCAGACTCGTCATAATCTCGTTAGTGTCAAATCAATTAACAATCGATTTTGATGAATCTAATCATCAGTTGTTGTGTTTTTAAATGGTAAATGAAACGAGTTGACAGTTACCTAGATAATACATTTTGATGTAACCACTATAATAATTAGCTATATTATCATAATGGTTATATCAAATTGTATTTATATTCAACTGTTTCTGTAGGTACTGAGTGCCCCAATGTTAACAGAGGTTAGCGTTAAGTGAAAGTTCGTCAGTTTCGCACTGCGTGCGATGACAATTGACTGTCTTCATCGTTATTGCAGAATGAAGTTCCTGTTGGGTAATTTACTGGTTGGATTTTAAAATAACAGACATTTCTACTTTCGTTTATAACGTAATTTTTTGTGCAATTTATGTCGAAAATAAGCCTCTTTAGACGCTCACTTAGGTTTCAAAAACACGTACAAACTACCATAATTTCCAATGTCGTCGGTGAGCGTGCAAGACCGCGTAAGAGCAGTTTGTAAATACCGCGTATCTGCGTTTTCACGATTTTACAGGAAGAAGAAAAAAGTTAATATCTTGGTCATTTAAAAATATTTTTCTGACTGAACTTGTTTACTATTTATTTGCGACTTATTTTATAGGAAAATAACGTAAATTTACCAATGGCTTGTTTAGATTCCGAGTAATGCCATTTACGCGGTTTTGTAGTGATACCTAAATAATAGAAAATGTAGTAACTAGTAGACTTTTAGTAGGTACGCGGATTTCAAATTAAACATTTTCATAAAGTATTGAATTTATTATGAAAAAATATAAAAAAGAAAGTTCTAAAGCATGAACATCAAAAAAAAGAAAAGTCTCCTAGGTTCTCATTAATATCACAGCAATCAAGTCTTTGCTAAATGTATTGTAGGTACTAAGGTAATTTTACCTACTCTATATTTTTCATAATCTTATATTCTTAAATCTACTAGTAATAAAGGCAATTAACAATATTAAAGTGAACATAACAAAAAATAATCAGTTTGCAATAACAAAACAAACGAAATAGCAATCTATTAGTTACAGCAATGTGTATGACTCATGCTACGCGTACAATGTGTACTGTGGTGGACCACGAGTGACCACGAGTGCATAATAAACAAACTATCTTGACATCCACACGTATCTGTCTTACTCATAGGTCATATCACGTCTAACCTATTTTGTCATAGGCATAAAATGAATAACTTATGCAAATATGCATCTTTAAGCTCGCGGTTATCTTTTATCTTTTTTTGCTCGCGGTTGGTCCGCGTGGAAATTATCTTACGGGGACGTAGTATTGGGAAAAAAATATATCTTATGTGTTAATCTGGGTTATAAACTATTTGTGTGCCAAATTTCATCTAAATCCGTTCATGAGTTTTTGCGTGATTGAATAACAAACATTCAAACATACAATCTTTCACATTTTATATATTAATAGGATGCTTCGAGATCTAAATTCATACACGAGGTGTATCTTCGTAAGACAGCGTTATTTTTACATTAACGTGTTATCTTTTTTTATTACAAAATTAAACAAATATTTCAGTGTGATTACGTTCGGTGACACGTTTCCCTACCACGACGGCACAACAAGCTAACGCTATGATGGCAGCTTCAAAAGACGTTATTATAACTCAGATTCACTTTTGTTTAATCCAACCTTGACTTTGGCAGAATCGTCGTTTATTTTGGAGATGTATCGAATTGAACGAACGTTAACACGAATCTCGATTTGTAACAACAGTAGAAACATAAAGTCGTCGTCGTCATATTTGATAATGCTTCATCTTCAGCCATCTTTGGCTACAGCCAAGTTATGAAATGTATGCATAACATTACGCCTGTATTCCCTTAGTTATGTTTAAGTCCCATGTAATAAAAAGCGAACCTATTGCCATCAACCGGGCACAAATGTATGCAGTTGATAGTTGACACTGGTTAACACGCGACGGACGTCTTAAACCTTTTGCCAATCTTGTCTCGTTCAATAATAGGGCATCTAGACAAAGTAATAGGGCTTCTAGACAAAGTATTAGGGCTTCTAAACAAAGTAATAGGGCTTTTAGACCACAGACAAAGCATACGAGCCCCAAGAAATAGGGATCTTCCTTCACCGTTACTTAACTGGCCGGTGACCAAAGAACGTTCAATGGCGCTGGATTGTAGCATTCGATCCTTGGTGTTTGTTTTATGATAATCGTTAATGTAATCGTCCATAAACAGAGTATTGATGGGGGCAATTATCTCAATTACCTGTATCTACCCGATGTCACCCCGTGACCTTTGGCGTTAGTACCTACTAGTTATTAGATATTACGTGAAAAAAAAATTACATCTGTCGGCTATAAGGAGTTATTTTTCCTTTCATAGTAAATCACTTTATTCCAAAAATATTCACGAAACGAAAATACGAAGTCTTTTATATTTAACCTCCTTGAATGAATTTCTAGTAACAAAACAATAGTGTCTTTCCCACTGAGTCTGTGAGACGAATTGAATCCATTTACAAAGAAACTATACAATGCTTTCAAGACTGTATCCAATACGCTTGCTTACTCGCCATTACCTTCATAAAAAGACAAAAAACTATGCCAACTTGCTGGTTGGAACTTAGTATTTCCACGGTTATTCGAGAATGAAATTGAATTGAATTGAACTCGAATTTTTCTATAAAACTAACGAAGTTTGTGATTTGTTCTTTGATAACTTATTGAGGTCATCCATTTTACCGAATATTACTTACGAGCCTTCTTAAAGCTCGACAACTCGTGCCCGTTTGAAGTAACTAACACTTTTTTTTTCCAAAGACATCTGCATCAGCCTTCATCACATTCATGAGGAGTCATTCATAGACTACTTATTATCCTTTACTTCTTTTTACTCTTATTTCTACAGCCATTTATAATGCCACGCTTGATGAGTTGTGGGAATAACGCTGAGTGGATTTAGCCTCTTTATTAATTCACTGTCTCAGTTACAAGTTACCGTGACTCAAATCTACCTCTAACTCATTAATTCTCGTGATTATTCAATGGCCCTTCATATTAAGTAATTGGAGCAGAGAAATACAGCATAAATTTTTTCATCATGTTGACTTATGACTAAGCTCTTTGTATACATTTTCCCGCTTCGTTATGCGCAAACACAGACAATGTCGGGTAACCTTGTGGTGTATTGCCGCTTTATTATCTGATAGAACATTAAACTGATAGATAATTAATAAGATTTTTGTCAATAACATCAAAATAAATTCTAAGAACTTGCCACTTACTAAAAGTAACTTGGCTAAATCTTGGCTTGGTAAAAGAACAGAAAAAAAAACATGTCACACTGCCATTTAATTAAAGAATATCGTTCTGCGCTTATTAAAAAAAAAATTGTTACAATTTATTACCTCCAATCAAATAAAAAACATCGCCGCTACAGGAAAATCTTACTTATTTGTGAAACCGAAAATTCTAATAAAATGTATTGTATATTCGAACGCCATGTTTAGATTACAGTATCCAATTTTTTAAAAAGGAGTTTTCTTAATAGTAAGATAACGAAGAAAACTCCTTTTTCAAATGGGGTTAAGTAGACACTACTATACTCCGACTTTTAATTAGCTGCAGTTTCAGTCATTTAAGTAACAGCTGTCATTTTACTGCAGCTAATTAAAAGTCCGACTATAGTTAAGCATGATACCTACGCTTCTTCTAACATAAGTATATAAGCGTAGGTAGGTTACGAGCTGCGACATGTAATACACACCTGACGTTTAGGATACTTTATTAGGGACTAGGAGCGCCCCGCGGTTTCACCCGCGTAGTTTCGATCCCGTGGGAATATCGGGATAAAAAAGCATCCTGTGTGTTAATCCTGGTTATAAAATAAACTATCTGTGTACCAAATTTTATCCAAGTCCGTTAACTAGTTGTTGCGTGATTTAGTAACAAACTTCCAAACATCTTCACAAACTTTCACATTAATTATAATATTATAGTAGGATTTACGGGCCTTTAGGCGCGGGCCACACAAAAGAGACGTGAGACGAGGACGGGACGCAGATTCACGTATCTTCATTATTCGCCATACATAATGTTCGCGTCGCTTTTCCATCAGTATACTAATGGCCGCGTCTGCGCCCCGTCCGCGTCTCAGGTCCTTCTGTGTGGCCCTCGCCATAGGAAACTACCAATAAGGTCAGTGTATGTCCTAGGCCCAGGCGTCCCCTCTCAGTTTTTCATTTACTATCGGCCGCGTCGCGCTGTATTTGAATCAACTCCGACTATCAAACGAAGTTACATAATATGTTTTATCAACACCCATGCTATAAATCCTTTAAAAAAGTTTCTGAAACATTAGCTTATTGCCAACATTAAAACCACCAGTGTCATAGTAACCATAATATCATCCAAACGAGTGTTATAATGTTGTACATAACGCAACTCCTTTTATAAAAAGAACATTGTCATGCACAGCGCCGTTATTAAAAAAAAAAGAACTTCTGAAATAGGTATTCCGCCGGCCGCCATTTTCGTTTGATATTAGAGTTTGGCAAACGAAAGCTGACAGCGAATTATTTTATAATCATTTTTTTTAACTTTTAGAATGGAGACTTTTTAGGACTGTCAATCCTAATTGTCAATGTCAATAAATCAATAAATTCGCAATGAATAATAAATTGTATCAATTGCGTTTACGCAGTGTATAACCAGGGTAACAGCTCTTGATTTTTTTAAATTGCCGCCTTTTTCTTGATCAGCTTTCGTTGGTCAGACTCTAGCTAGTATTGCAAAAACTGTTTCAGAACCTTTACAGAGGATTCATATCATGGGTGTAGATAAAGTCTTGTATGCAACTGTACATAATTAGGTATTAAAACACTCGTGTGATACTATATATAGTGATAAACCCGCATTCGTGTTTTAATACCCCTTATTATACAACAGTTGCATAAATAACTATTATCAGAGTAGGTAAGTTAATAAGTACCCAGTAAACATTAAAAAAAAAAACAAAAGACGCAAGATAGTTTAAAAAAAAACCTACCAGACTTCGAAGTTCTCATAAAAATCGGCTAACAATAGTTACAATTAATTCAATATTCTTCCTCAAATCCAAGACAATCAGTCAACAGCCTGTTTGCTCTCAATGTTGTTAAACGGCTCGTTGGGTAGTAAAGACGGCAAAACGTCGACATTCAGGGTTCCTTAAGTAAATAACGTCGTTCACGGAACCACAGGTCAAATATTCGGTGAACCTTTCTGTCTAAATTCAATGTAAATACACTTACCTCGGTTATAGTGTCAATCTTCTCCTACTGGGTTTTGTATTGTTTATGTACACACGGCTACACATCAAGCTATACATAACCAGTATAAGCTGACTTCTGAATTTACGAAAAACTTAGACAAAGCAAAACGAAATGCATAGCTTGATGTGTAGCCGTGTGTACATGAATTTACTTACACACATTGACATTTTAAGGTGATTCGGGCGGAAAATAAAATCCCTGTAATTTTAAGTGTCTCATTGTTGCATATAAATGTGTAGTTGTTTGAAACAACTACACATTTATAATTATGCAACAACGGAGCGATCTTAAAAATGACCGAGCAGGCACAAGACTAGTTGTTCTAGTTTTTTTTTCTTCCGCGTCTCAGAACGGCCTTGATCGTCAGTTCTAGAGAGGATCTAGATTTAAAAAATTGTCGATGCAGAAAAATGGTCACCTCTTCTTTGTGCTGTTGTGCTCTACTGGATTACAAACAGTAAGAACACTATTATAGTGTGGAAGCTTGTTTGTTTGCGTTTATCGTTCAAGTTCAGATACGATATCTTTTGTTTCCAGCACCAAGCACATAATTGGCCACTTTTTTTTAAACTTGGCATTGTAACTGGCTAGAATACGTTTACCGCGGCCGATGCGTAATCTCTTTGCTCTTGAAAATGTACATAGATGATTGTGATACAATGATTTTAATTTAAAAAGGGGATCTTCTTTTTGCATAAGGAGTTTTGTTTTGTTTTGAAGTTATTGAATTCTTTACCACCTTACCAAACCTTCGTTTAATAAAAAAAGCTGGAAGAGCCGGTTTTGATCAAATCGTTAATTAGGCAGATATCAGTTGCGGGTACAGAAACAATACAAATACCAGTTGGTTTCTCATAGAAAGATCTCATTGTATTATTTACTCAATCTCGTTCCCATAAAGTCTGCCTACTAAATATTTGTCAAGTACTTAAATGACCTAGGTATCTTCTAAATTTTTAACTTCCTACTTGTTCGTACCATGGAAAGACAGTGTTAATATCTGGTCCAGATACCGACGTCCAAGATCTATTGTTATGCAAGCCATGATCAACTCACGAATTTGAATCATTATACCTTCTATCAATGGATCGAAGCATTATACTTACCTAATAACGATGAATATGATGCTGCAAAACATAGGGAAACCGCAAATAAACAAATATGTACAAAAAGGAAAGTCTGTATCGTACCTATTGTTTTTATTGTCCTATCACGGCTAGGTCAAAATTTAGACTTTTTCCTAAAATTTGTTCAGGCAAGACTGGGTCAAAGTTTATATTGTCTCCATGTTAAATCCAAGCGCTTACAATATAGTTATTATTTTTGCAGTTTATATAATTTTACCCTGCTGTTCATTTTTAGGGTTCCGTACCCAAAGGGTAAAAACGGGACCCTATTACTAAAACTCCACAGTCCGTCTGTCTCTCTGTCACCAGACTGTATCTCATGAACCGTGATAGCTAGACAGTTGAAATTAAACTAAAAACAGAATAAAATAAATATTTAAGGGGGGCTCCCATACAACAAACGTGATTTTATATGTAGTGTCAAATATTGTATGGTGGTACGGAACCCTTCGTGTTCGAGCCCAACTCGCATTTGGCCGGTTTTTTTTCGATACATTAACATCGGCGGTCAGGAGGGCTACCATGATCTATTTAAAAACGATTCATAAGCAAGACATTTCAGTTTAGGTTCTTAAACTGCATCGTTCACAGTCGTACCATGACGTCCAATATACTCAGCGGCATTTGGATCGTTGAAAGTGAATGAGCGTTAAGAGCTCGTGGTAGGTATCCAGATGGCACGGCCTAAATTGAATCGTTAAACTGACGTCATGGTACGAATTAGAAGAACAGTTCAGTTTAGGTCCTAAAGTGGATCGCGTTAAGAGCTCGTGGTAGGTATGCTGGACAGCGGAAGCATTGACAAAACTACGGTGAACGTTGAAAATAATTTTGCTTAAGTGCATCCTGCCGAATATTTGATTGCAGCGATGCATATATTGTTGCAAAAAATAAATAAATAAGTGCTTACCTACGCACTTCTATATTTATAGTGTTTATAAATATTCTGTTCGTTAAACATTACGAGGCAAGAGTAGGATACGGATTTCTAGGAAAACATACCACCTGAACGAAAAGGTCGCCTTTTGACATAGGTACTTAATAACTTTCCAAAAAGTGGCTAAGTAAGATAAAACTAATATCACAACTAAAAGGAAAACCAATATAGTGAGAAGAAAGATATACTTAACAAAGGATTTTTAAATAATTGCGCCGCCACTTGCCGCTCAAACTGAATTACTTACATAACCTATTTTATATTCATAAATAACAACGAATTGGAAACAAAACATCTAAATAAATAATGCCTACGTTGCTTTGTTGCAATCTTCTACGGACTGAACTAAATATTATTCACGCAGAATCCTTAAAATGTAAAATTGTATTTAAAGGTAAAGTGCGTTTCACCGAATAGTACCTATGGCGTTATGTTGGCAGTATAAGTGTATAAGTGTTTTGTGCCCATGTCTGTCAAGATAGTAGATATTGGGAAGACGATTCTGCGGATTCTTTTAAGATTTATAAGGTTTCCGTGTTAGGAATCATGCCCAAAACATTAAAGGAGTGGTGAAGAATAAGAAGTGGTATACATTACTGCCAACATTACTATATACTATTCGGTGAAACGCACTCTACTTAATAAATCCCTAGACCACAGAATATATTTACCCTGCCCTGACGGGAAAACTGTTAACTTCATAGAAAAAAAAATCAAACGTAATTCGACTCTACAGCCATCTCTGTAGTGTCCCAGAGCAACAATTGAGGCGGAAAATTTGAATCAAACCATGTGATATAAAATATATTTGGAGGCTAGAAACAATTCTGACACTTCCAAATTACTTCGGAAAGGCCACAGAATACTTTTCAAATATAAAGGCCCTCCCAACTGGACTGCTCCCAACTGCCCTGGACATTCAACTGCTTGTAAACAATGAACATCACAGAACACTAAAGACATTATAGAACTTCCAAGGTACCAACCTCAGCATAGTTATAAAAAAACCTTGCATTGGTATGATTGGTAGTTTCCTTAATAAACTGGTGCTTATCAAAGTCTAATGTTGTCCTGAGAATGGGGGCAAGTAGTGCCACCTGTCAACTTGACCGTGAATTATAGTCGCGATGCGGAACGCAAGCAAATCATTTTCTTTACTGAGTATGACATACAAACAATTTTGGTATATTCGTCGGAGGACGAAACAAATAGCAATTCTTGCCAGCTTATGGTATTATTGAGTTTTTTTTTTCATGAAAAAATTGTTTTGGTTAGAATATCCATAATGATTTCAAGGCCAAAGCCTATAAAAGTTGTTAAACGAAATACCATCGAAGCTCGTTAAGAATTTATCACTTTACCAACCTACTGTGCTCGTAAATAATCAGAACATGTGGAAAAGCTCTGTAAAATTTTAAACGCTTTTGGTGCTGGCCAGTTGGCTACTGTAGCGCCACTAAAAAGTAAAAATATTTGCCTTGTTGTCAACCAATTTGTTAGGCCCTGGTTCAGGCGGTGCAATTTGCAATTGTTTATACATTGCAATTGTTTTTCATTATTTGTTTTTGCATTGTTTGTTTTTGTTTGTTGTTGTTTTACTTAACGATTTTTTGAAAATGTTGACTTGTCCGATTCTTGCGGCGTGCGCGCTGTCTTTTCTTGTGGTAGTAAAAACGTCAAGTCTCAACGATTGTCATCATCATCATCGTCTTCTCCCTGCCCTTGACCCATGTTACTTGGGGTCGGCGCAACACGTTTTCTTCTTCCATTCCCCCCTGTCAGTGTCAAACGGTCGTCACATCAATTAAATGTGATTGAACTCTTGACAGTCATGCTATTTATTTCATGACATGTGTGCTAGCAAAACCGCCATCTTTTGATCAATATTCATATACCTACCCACGTAAAGAACGAGTCGTATTGTTATAATACCGTAGCTAAATATCCTCCATAACGAATTTTCAATAACTACAAAGTAACGCTGAATTCTAAATAAACGATGAATTCCTAGTTTTGACAGCCTATAAAAGATTATCGTCAATAGGATTAGATTCGCTATACCATTTATCGACATCGGTTCGGTTACAAGCCCACTAATTACTACAATGGTTGCAGAAATAAACTTGTGATAATTATAATTTCGCAGCTACCTACCAATTACTTCAAGTGTACCTAACTGATAAGTGATAACCACATTGTTTGCCTACATTCCATATTCTAGGTAAACGTGTTTTTTTTTTAAAGACGCTATAACAACCATATTTTTTTAAACAATTAGTAGCGAATCTCTGTATTCCATGTAAGTATTCAAATCTTGCCCTTACCATTGACAATACTGGACGTAATTTTGTACTGAAATAGCTTTATATTATATTCATTCTTGATCAAAGGTTTTATCCATCAATCTGGGCATCCCATCCGCACCGCATCTCTAAAATTGCAACTTGTAAACACACTGTGGTGTTCAGGGGGCCTAAAAAGGCCACTTTGGCAGAATCATAAAACATTTCATAATTATCACGCAATTCATCTGTTTGACAATTTCACACCTATATATCCCTGAAGGGTTAGTGTATAGCATTTTACGAATCTCCATACAAAACTGTCATACAGATGAATTGCGTGATATGAATTGTTTTATGATTCTGCCAAAGTGGCCTTTTTTGGGTCCCCTGGTATTTAAATCATAAATAAAGGATGAACGCATGAAACCCTGAGTCACTACTCAGACTTAAGTCTAGGTTATGATCTAGCTACCAACCGCCCGGCATTGATCGGAAACTTTTCAAGGACGGTAATTATAGGCCAAGAACAAGAATTAATTTATAATGGCTTCACGCGGGAGATTTATTGTAGCCGGGTATGACATTAATACGAAGTTAATTCATTTATTATTAGTAAACGGGTCGAACACTAATCTTGGGTATTAGAGCAGTTTTAAATGCAGAATCTTTGTCGCAATAGCGTTTTTAGAGTATTACTTTTATGCCCCAAACAAACAGGAAATGAACACAATTTATTCAAGGAAACAAATGACAGTAATAACAAATTACTTTATGACGTAATTAACTGCACAATGATCTGAATATTAGTAATTAAATAATTGTTGAACAAACACGTATTATGTCATACAACAAATCAATTTACTGTCTATGTAGTTTTAGGTACTTGTTGAACAGATTTTTTTATGCACTGCTACAAGGACCTTTTGACGCTCGAGTACCGTTGATAAACATTTGTGAAATGTCACTTGAAATTTATTCAAAAAACAACCCGCGTGCGTTAGTTTCGCTTTTGGCCACGCGCTATGTAGCGCTATACTTACAGACCCTTTTAACCACAGAACATATATACCCTTTTAACTTCATTAAATAAAAAACTGGCTAGAAGCTAGCTAAGAGCAAAGAAAGGCTGACCCAGTTTTAACGTAAAAAACTTTTTAATCTATTTTTTATCAACATGTAGTTGCTACGTCACTGTTATTGTAAGTCAGTGCTTAAATTATATCGTTTGGTTAATTAAATTATGTGGCGTTGGCGTAATGGCTGTCCGGACTAAGCCTGCCCGGATGACATCACAGGCTTTATTACCAGAGCGCCTGGGATTGCATCGAGGTCATAGCAATGTATCGAAATGCCGATCAAGTGACAAATAATACAAATAATTCCGATGATGTAGGATTATAGGCGGATTCCTGAATTTAATGCATAAAACGAAGGATCATAAACTTTGATTACAGTTATGTACTTTTTTAACGTTAATTAAAATCAAACAATTGCGGTACTAAAGTTGGGACTGTCGTCATGTTTTCAAACTCCTATACTTAGATATTGGTATTTTGTTCTCTCTCTCTATTGAATTCTTCAATACATTAGGTACCGAAATGCTTTTTGATGGTGAGTGTTTTCATTCAGTTCATGTTCACCAATTACTGTTACACTGAGAAACCTGGGTGCTTACTCTCGAATATAATTCCGATAGATCGACATTGGAATTATCAGTCAAACGTCATTGATTGGCTGGACTCACTGAGTCTAGCCAATCCCTGACGTTTAACTCAACC
This sequence comes from Gortyna flavago, assembly GCA_963669345.1. Taxonomy (NCBI): domain Eukaryota; kingdom Metazoa; phylum Arthropoda; class Insecta; order Lepidoptera; family Noctuidae; genus Gortyna; species Gortyna flavago. Next base: position 17,074,650 of record OY770142.1, read on the forward strand.
AACTGACGTTTGACCAATGTCTATCTATCGGAATTATTTTCGAGACTTAGCACCCTGTTTTGTACAGAGGCCAGCACATCAAGCTACTCCAATCTGTCAAACCTCCCCAATTGATTATGAACCTTATTCCTTTGAAGTAAAGTTGAAAATCTATCAAAGAAATTTGACAGATAGGGGTAGCTTGATGTGCTGGCCTCTGTACATACCAGAACATCGAGTCTTTCTCTCGCCTAAACCCTTTAGAGCCTTGCACCTATGATGATTTTTATCTCAACGAGGACCTTGAATAGAAAACGAATACTCCGTGAAACCTTGACCAGTCTTGGTCCACTTCTTGAAGCTTACCGTTTTTTAAATCATAAGTAAATTATTTCTACAAGTTAACCTTCATTTAAACCTTAGCCCAATTACTTAGCTCTCAAGTGCCCTCAAGGATAGCTCGTACTCAAAAGCTCCGAGTTTCTCAGCAAAAACAAAAGTCAAAAATAACGAATGAAACCGGTTGAGAAGCAAATCCGGATTGTCTACTCTAGACGCCTTGCAGAGTTGCAGCGTAAAAAATATAAAAAATCGCGCATGAGGCTTGTAATGGTTCCCAATATTGCAAACAGCAAAATTTATTATGGTTCCAACGGACCTGCAACTCAATTTGTCACAAGCCAATGCTAAAGTAACCATCCTCTCAACAGATTTAACGATTTATGATCAATCAGGATAAAGGGATCACATTCCAACGCTGTAATTAATGGTAGGCATAGATTTATGTTCAGATTTCAAGACGTCTTATTTGAAACATTTCGTGTGTTAAAGAATTTTCAGAAGTTAACAGTAATATTTAGGTGAACGTCCTTTTCTGACCTACCTCATACATAACTGGCCGAACTGGCCCTATAATTGCCTATAAATATTTTGGTGGGCCTAAAATATATTCCGCATAATTTGAAGCCATTCTACATTGTAATATTATGCAAATGATATACTGACCACCGGCCAGTGATCTTGAGACGGGTCCAGTTTAAATATTGAAGTTAATTTCAATTAAAACAATTTTTGATTAACACGGCGCGGCGGCGTCGTCGCTTCGTAAATTCTTTTTATAAAACGTTTTCTGAATCGTCGAATATTCGATGTTTTGTGTGATGTAAGCTCCGCTTTATATGTTATTTTGATCTATGCTGTTTCACGTTATTTTTATGGTTCTCTTTCTTGTTTATTTTAGAACATTGACCTCCTTTGAGCTTCTCTGTAAAGATGAGACCTGTGTGATTTAAGAAGGTTGACTACTTTAGTTTAGTTTTTTCATATTTTATAAATTAAATATCCTAAGCCCAATTTGAGTGTTATTTTAAGCTTCTACTACTTATACCTAGTTTTAAATATTTGTGAAATTAGCTTTTTTACGATGACTGTCAGAAATCTAAATAACTGCATTGAAATTCAAAGAACATGCCTTTTATATCGACTTCCATAAAAAGTAACGCTTATGTTTCCTTACGTGTGGCTTAATATTTCTAGTTCTATCTGCTACGATCAACGGGTAATTCTCATGACATTGACATTGGAAACCTGTTTGTGAGAGAATGTGTGAATTTTTTGTGTGGCATAAGCTACAGCCAGCGTGAAGTGCAAGTGAATAAATGAGTTTAATGCATCAATTCTTGGTCTACTTTAAGTTCAACAAGGTGATAAATGAACGATTAATTATTTATTTATCTACACCCATGCTATAAATAATCTCTATAAGTTTTTGAAACAGTTAGCGTATTGCCATCATTAAAACAACCAGTGTCATAGTAACACTGACCTATATTAAACACTTGTATAATACAGGTCAGTGCATAGTAGGTAACCATAATATGATCCAAACAATTGTTATAATGTTGTACTTACTAAATTTCATAATGCAACTCCTTTTCAAAAAAAGAACATTGTCATGGACGCGCGTTTCACTACCACAGCGCCGTAATTTAAAAAATAACTTATTGGTTATACGAATTCACGTCGTATACCCCGGGCCGCCATTTTTGTTCGATATTAGAACTGTTTCAGAACCTTTAAAAAGGATTCTTAACGTGGGTGTAGATAAAGTCTTAAATGCAACTGTAAATAATTAGGTATTAAAACACTCATGTGAAACCCACATTCGTGTTTTAATATTCCTTATTATACAACAGTTGCATAAATAACTATTAATCGGATATTTTTAAAAGTGCATAGGTATATTTATCGTTGTTATGTAATAAATTTTCTTGTGTTTCTGGCAAAATTCGCTTGCCATGTTATTTATTAGCCTCGATAAAGTGCCCAAAAGAAAAATATGCTTGTGCTGTCCCTAAATGCAGGGTGAGCTTACAAAAGCTAAATAACAAGGATGTAAAATGGTAGGTATTATTTTTGTGTAAATAAAATATAGGTACGTAAGATAACTGTATAACTTTAGAATAAGTGTTGAAAACATTCACATTTTAATTGTGTTGGAAAAAAATCCGAGTAATGTTGAGTGTTTAACAAAAGGTGCGTACTTATTTGTGAATGTACTAAAATTAGGGTTAATTAAAGCATTGTGACATCTGAACATTTGGACATTGACAGTTAGGATTCAAACGGCTCAACAAACACGTTCGTATTCTCACAAATGAGTGAACACCGCATTTCAACTTCTTGTGCTCTACTGTAGCTAAAATCCTATAAATAGCTAAGTAATTAGGTGCCTGAGCGTAAATTTATATTGAACTGTAAAATAGTGCGATAAATGTATGTAGAATTATTTTTAGTATTAAATGTATATATAATACTAGCAGGGGTTTGGATCGAGCGGCAGACGACTGCGTAAGCAACGAAGATTGGAAATTCTTCTAGATTAATCCTAACAAGCCCACTTGATGCGCCAGCCGAGCTAAACTATCGGGGCTGCGTACATATCTGTCTACTCCTAGAGCTTGTTATTGGCTATAAAGAACTGAGTCTTAATCAACGTAGCTGTGGTCAAATTGGGAGACAAATTCAAATTGTATCATCGCTCTATTAATCGAGAATTTTCGAAGCTCATTTATCTCTTAAGAACTCTGCCGCTTACTCCAAAGCTCTATTTTGATCACTGAAAGTATTTTTGTTGTTATTGAGTATAATGTTGCACATATCTATGAAACCGACCTTCAATTGAAAGCTGCGCTGGCGTCCAATACATATTTTTTTTTATCTTTTACTACAGCAATGTTTTTTTCGACTGTTGCGACGATATTCAGAAATATATTGTAATCCTCAAGGTTATCGACGAGCACTTCTAAATATTTAATTAATTTACTATTGGAAAAGGCAAGTCTCATAAATTAAAAAATAATCAACTCTCCATCTTCTGCAGCTGCGCCCTACGTTAGATATTTGAAATTTATATTAGCGCTTCTCATTTTTCAACGACAACATATTAAAAAGCTGGAATACAATGCTACACAACAAATCCAAATAAAAAATAAATAAAAATACGAAATGGCGTGTGCCTTGTTAGCATCTGAAGCCACTTGCCACGCGAATCTAAAATCGTAGCGAACTTGCACCGCCACACTTTTCCGACGGCCACGACCTTAAACACGATGTTGCCATACTTGCCATACATTATCCGTGCGACCCTGAACGGTGCAAGCCGATATTCTCGCTACCTACTACACAGATAACTGGATAATATACATTTATTATTCTAAAGCTTTTTACGGCATTTACAAATTTTACCTTGAACAGAAAATAAAAAGATTTTCTACGCCATAAATTCCGCGATGTTTCGCAAACTGTCCTTCTGCGCTGCGTTATGAGCAGTGTCGCATCGTTTTACGTCATAACGACAAATTAATGGTAATTTTAAACAAACTATAATTCCTTTGCTCTTCTACCGCCTCGTTGTTTTGGAGAGAAATCCCTGTACCGTACTTAAATAAAACTGTATTTTCCAACTTATCTGGTTCATAACTCATCTCATTTCTTATCTACCTATAACGTTTGGATAACTCAACCAAGTTTAAATTCAGCAGACTTATTGAAGGAATATTTAAAAAGTATTTTTCACTATCGTCGCAACGATATCGTGTTTCGTGTGCAGATTAACTTCCATAAAGATGTATTTTTTTAAATCAAAAGTTGTGGATATAATATTAAGTAGTTAGGTTTCACAACCGTATTTTAGTTTTTGTTTTACTGAAGTTTTCTTTTGCTCTACTTAGGTATACTTATAATGCTTAGTTTTTTATTTGTTCCTTTTTTTATGAAATGCCAAACTGTAGTGAACCTATTGTAATTATCTATAAATAATAGAAAGTATTATTATACGTAGCCATTTCAGTATCATAAAGGTGGACTGTATGATATGGTCAATTAACTCCATTGAGGCACAAAAATGGGCAACCGATGACCAAGCCATTACTGTGGGTTGCGTTGGCAAAATTACCTAAAGCGCGTTCGCTTTAAATGAAAATGTTAGTATTACCTACTTTTGACAATCACTGAATGTCTTCCCCCTTTTATGCGAAATAATGCAGGGCCAATAAAATACTGTCGGATGTCTTATACTCGTATAATAGATCAGCCGATTTATTATGTAGCAAAATACTAGCCTGGCAGGTTTTACAAAGCTAGATTTAGACAATACTAGCCGGTTTGATTTTACAGCTTTCAGCGACAGCCAAGCTGTTTATACGTGCCTTGAATATATCGAGTTAGCTGTCATTATTTCAGCAGCTTTGTTTCGTATGAAACTAGCGTTCGATAGAATGTTATTGAGTTTGAATATTTTCGTTAAATTACTTAACTCCGTAGTTATTTGTTTTAGAATGTTTTTAACGGATTTCAATTAACATTGAAGTAACATCAGGCGGCCATACTTAATTGTTATGACAAATTACGTCATCGTCGCGCGTCGCAGCCAGTGATTTATTTAACTTTGAGATCAATCAATAGGTCGTCACAGACGTTAATCCAGTCATTTTCTAAAAGCAGATTCCTAGGAGGACGAGATGTAACACAAAATTGTCTAAAACTGATGTCTGTCTACGTCATATCAGATTTATTGGGCACTTGAAATCGAATCTTGAGCTATTACTTAGCTGCATTAAATGCAGAAAGCCTGGGGAGAAACTTAAGCGACTCACTTAGCAACTATTAACTCTTCAAAGCGATCTACACGCTGCATTCTGCATAATATCCTCCGTTTGACCTTTAACGTGACACAGGGCACGAGAGTTGTTCACTCAGCAAATATTTCTGTGATGTCATCTTAGCGATAATATGACGCGCGCGTGTTTTACTATAACGTGTCTTTGTACGTGTTTTTTTCCCTTAAGAGGGTACAATACTCAGCAAGATTTTATTCCGGGAATTCCTATAGGTAGGTACTTCTTTCTAGACTCATTTACGGACGCAGGTGCCCAAATGGAGTTTGGCAAGATCTGTAATGAACGGAACACAAAAGAATCGATTCATTTCGCTCTGAAGAATTTTTTGTCTGTCGTTTTTTTTTCTTTTTGGAAAGATTATTATTATCTCCATCGAGGCAATCACTATTAATAATTATAATCGAGAAAAAAAAAATCAGCTGTTTCCTACATTTATGTTCGCATAACTCGTCAAAATGTAGGGAACAGCTTTTTTTTTTTCGCCATTTTAGGTTTGGTCCCATAGTAAAAGTTGTTCATAATGATGAGTACAATCTCCCATTTCGATTTGTCGCATGTTTTCAATTTCACCCTGTATAGTAAATACCAATAGGTACAAATTCCAATCGATTGAGTCTACAACATAAATAAAACTAAACTGATGAGATAGGTACCGACATTGAAATCATATTATGTAGGATGTGAAACGTGCCCTGATATAGGAATACCGCGATTCTATTTGTTATTAACTTAAATTCTCACTTTTGTTATCATACTCTGAGCCCTAATGTGCGTCATGACAATTCTTGTGGCTAGCGTATCTATACCTATTTGTTTAACCGTCAACCGCAGCTTTTTATTAGATATTCACGCTTACATCTTTGTTGGGTAAACAAATAGATGCCTAAAACCCATCTCTAAAATGCCCATGTCCATAGTTTTAATTTACTTTTTCATCGTATCCAGCTGAAATGAAAGGAAACTTGAAAACAATGCATTTTCGCCATTGGCAACCTCTTAGTTTTGACGGTTCAATGAGTTCAATCAACAAAAAATAAAGAACAAGAGTATTTTAAAGCTACGAGTATTTTTTAAGAGCGTTTACGACGTACGGAATTTCATACAAACTTTCAAGCCCTTGTTTTTCGAAATGAATGAACCGATTCTAATGAAACTTCGAACGCATAAGCAGGATACAAAGGTCAAAAAAGTTAGTAAAACAGATAACTGGACATCTCTGCCTCTAAGGAAAATTTTAAATCGGTCTAATTTGGCTGTAACACCATTTTTCGAAAATGTTCTTAATTAACTTTTTAGACCTTTGTATCCTGCTTATGCGTACGAAGTTTAATTTAAATCGGTTAATTCGTTTCGAAAAACAAGGGCTTGAAAGTTTGTGTGAAATGCCGTACGTCGTAAACGCTCAAGATGGGAAACTAATTATGCAGTTTTTCCACAATCATCACAGACCTACTGAAACTTTAGTTTCTGTATAACGTACTTATCGATTTGATGGCAGTATTGTCGACAATGCGACATAATATAACCTCCTCCTTTTTTTGAAGTCGGTTACAACACTTTCCATTGCCTACTTAGCGCTTGCAAATGAGAAAGTTATTACCTACGCCTTTTGATTCGCGAAACGCAAAACGTCTGACCTTAAATAAGTATTTAGGGTGAGGTCGTATTTTCTTTTTAAAGCACGAAAACTTGCACCCTCTTCCTGTTTAACACTGAATATGCACAAATATTTATATTTTAAGGCGTAGAAACATCGTAGAAACGATAAGTTTAAGCAAGCATTTCTGAGTGTCCTGTATAACCGTATAAGATAGCCCTCGACTCCTCAACTCCGCGCAGTCCAACTCCCAGTTTTTTTTAAGAATCTATCTTTGAAAAATATTGGGAGTCTACCAATTTTGCTTTACCTACGTCTTTCCTTTCCAAGTTCCACTCAACCGAAGTTTGGTACAGTTCTCTGCTAACCAAAAATTATGAATCAACGGCTGTGGTTACGGAGTCTTACAATCGGCCTAACTTTAGTCCTAGAATGTCAAAATATATAAAGGAAAAATTAGCGATTGCTATTATGTCCGCACATAATAATTATGGCAATTGCTCATATTTCGACAGTTCCTTTTCATGATTCAGATTACACGACACGCATTTTGTAAATCTGAACGGCCATTGCAGTCTACCGTTCTGAAGAAAACTAATAAATAAGTGTGAAAATTGCTGATGTGTAATTTGAATGTTTTTCAAAAGATCCTTGACGACGAACATGTACTTACAAGTTACCTACCTACTATTCATAAAATTCAATAAAGGTAACTTAATTGTGATTACCCTTGAATTACATACAACAGTCGCTAATTTGGAAGGTATTGAACTTGGCAACCCCACGCTACGGAGTCAGCAAAACCACACCAGTAAAAGTTCAAGGTTGAGCTATTAGATAATTATATTTGAAATTGTAACGACAGGCGAGAACGTTGACCCGTCAAAATTGATCCAAGATGGCGGGTTTTGGCGCCAAGTCACATTAAAGTGATTGGGAAAGCGAAAGTAAAATTTTGCGAGTACCTATCTTTTTTTTTTGTTACTGTACCTAAATGTGATTTTAATTGTTTAGGTACCTATACCATTTATTCAATTCAATTCCTTATTTCCATCAACAGAGCGTATGATACATCAAAAAAATAAAAAAATAAGACAAAACACAACACACTATTTCATTATTACTTACAAATTAAATTGGCAAAGTCAACAAATTATTATTATTTATGTCATTACTTTGGTACCAGCCCTCATAAACTCGTGTGGTACGGTACCTGCCTTGAAAATGTAATTCGCGGAATAAATACCTATTGTATTGGCCATAGAAGACAATAGCCTGGCTAGGCGCAGTTACTTGAGGTTACTTCGAATAATGCCAATGCCCAATTCACCCAAAGGGTATAAAGTTCGGAACGAATCAAGTACAGTCGGCCTCCTGAAATATTCGTTTTATTGTAGGCATAAAACTAAAGTTGATATGGTCTGCAAATAAAAGTTCCACAAGATTACTTCGTCACTGGCATCTCTAGGAGATAATGTACAGACGCCAGCACATCAAGCTACTACAATCTGTCAAATTTCTTTGATAGATTTTCTACTTTATCTCTAAAGCATAAGGTTCAAAGTTGATTGGGAAAATGTGACGCCTAAAACACTGAATGGATTTTGATAAAATTTGGCAGAGAGATAGATTGCATCCCGGGGAAGGACATAGGATGGTTTTTATCGACATACCTCACGGGCGAAGCCGCGGGCGGAAGCTAGTCCTAAATAATTTGTATAATTCGTTTTGAGAGATCATAAAGATGGAGCAGGTTTTTAGGGTTCCGTACCAAAATGTTAAAAAGGAACCCTTATGGTGCGACTCAGTCTGTCTGTCTGTCCGTCTGTCACAGCTGGATATCTCAAGAACTACTAATGCTATCAACTTGCTAAGAATAGTTTTAGATGACGTTTGCCCAACAATTTTGCAAATAAGAAAGATTTTTTTTTTGCAACGGACTGAAACGGGTTTTGAAAAATTCGAAGTGGCATGGGCATGTATCATAATGAAAGGGCGCGGTTAGCACAATCTCAAACACATCCCAACGGGAGTTTCTCCTCTCTGAGTTAATTCAATCGTTTATTTGTTTGAAATTGACAAATAAACGAGTGCCGGTTAACTTTGCCGTTAGTAGTAATTAGTTCCACGTGTCTACTAAGGTTTGATAAGTTAATTGTTACTTGATAAAACTTATTTATAGAGGCAGTTGTTAGCGTCTGACGCAACCCACAGTAAAAGAAACGCAACGATAGAAGAATGGAAAAACAAATATTTTCTATACTGTACAAAGAAAGCTAAGCATTTCCACTAGAGTGAGATATTTATTTTCCCTAACAATGTATTTAAATTGTATTTTAATAGAATAACAGTACAATTGTTTATTGTGATTGTTTGATTTTCAATAAGTGAGATTGTAAAGTGCACAAGGGGTAATTTTATAAAGAAAATTATTCAGTCATAACGTAGGCTCTGGCAGAATGTATCGGGCCTTTGTATATGTATTGTTACAACATGGTTACAATACAACTGTTAAAACAATGAGACATTGATATTTATCTCTATGGTTATATTAAGAATACGTGAAATAAAATTATTTAAATTAAATAAAAGCGAATAAGATAAGTTTTTCACGATCTTGATGCTACCTTATACTTACAACTTTATTAACACCTTCTTCATTGAATAATCGTATATTATTTCTACCACAGACAATTTTTTAAGTTCTTGATTTAATTCTGCCTGCGTAATGACTGTGTAATGAATGTAAAGTATATTTATCATAATAAGAGCAGTGTGCGGCGATGCCACGTGAAGACACTCGTCGTGTGACGTGTAGACAGGTGTGCTCCGTAATACCTTGCTGTGCTTCTATGTTGAGAACATTAAATAAATCTGATTGTAGTCATCACTTTGTTTCTTTTATTAATTCCCTGTATTTTTAGGTATGACCAAGGGAAAAAAACATCTACTATTTGCATAGGTATTTATTTACCTTCCTGAAGCTACTTTTAATTGGCTTCAGATTCCAGTTACTACGCTTAGTATTTAGTTTCAACTTTCAGTGCTACGGGTCACGGGTTCGAGTTCAAATTGTGTCCGGTGTTGGAGAACGAGATGAGAACAAAACAAAAACGTTGCCAGTTATGCTAATTGCGCTGCGTAGGCACAGTTTGCGTGTCGTGGGTTTAATTCCCTTAAAATAAAAACGAATGTGTGTATTAAGGCGCAGATATACGACTTCTAATGATTTCTTGACTGATTTCTTTGAAAAAAATAAATGTTATACTAGACCATTTGCTTCGTAATTTGATATGTGAATATTTGCAATTATATTTTTTTAACATAGTGTAATTAATTTGTAAAGTAATGTCTACCGCGGACATAAAAACGATAATCACGCAAACACTATCGGGTGTATTTTCATAAAACTTTCACCATATAAAAGACAATTTAATTCCCCGAATTTTAGTATACGGTTTTTATTTGTTTGAAAGAAAGAAAGAAAGAAAATACGTTTATTTGCGGCAAACATGACGCATCAAAAGAAAAACATATATAAAAAAAAAATAATAATCATGGGAGAAAACATGCGTCACATCCACGCAAAACGGCCATCGCTCAGCATAATGCTATGACCCTGTACGAGACAGAGCCCCAGCGCTGGTTTTCAGCGACAGCCGGCGTTGACGTGATGACGTCAGCCAGTGCAGCATACAATTAAATAAGTATAAATAAAAAATAAAAAAACAACAATCAAACTGAGAAAACAATTACAAAAAGAATGATGGTATGAACATGAAAAATATGAGATATGATATATGTTTGGTGTTTGATAAATCAATAATAGATGATTGTTTCATATTTTGCAATAAATTACCAGCGTTGTGTCATCGCGCATCTCTTTCTTTTCTATGCAGTCCGATAGTGACCGCGCTTTAGGTCATGTAGTCGCCTTAAGTGAAAACCATGGTTTTTTTTTACTCCTTCATCCGCTGTTCTTTTCCGATTCATTTCGTAGCGGGGGCCAACTTTCCAAGACAGTAAAATGGTTTTTTTACCGCATCTATTCAAAAAGATCTAGTGTATTCTTCGTAAAAAGGGACTAAAATAGCTTTTTAATCCCTAGGGACTACTAAAAGTGATTTGAAATGTGGATAAAGTTCCAGTCACCAAAGAGATCAATCTGAAAAGGCTGTATGATCAAAGGATCAAAGGCTGTATGACAAAGTAAAACGCGCGAGCCAAATAAAAAAAAAAGTTTGTAAAAGAAAAAAACGCGCGAAAAGTATTCTGCCTTCGTTCGTAATTCTTCACTCAAATTAGGTTAAGTATGTCTTCCTCAAGTTATTTTATGTAAATAAATAAACGTAGGGTACCTACTATTGAGCAACACTATTTTAAGCTCGAGTGACGTACTTTAGAAACCCTCCCTGCGCTCGAGCTAGAATCCTTCGCTCCGCTCTGGATTTAAAGAAACACTCGCCTTAAAAATAGTTGTTTGCTCCCTTGAAGGCAAACAATCTACTTACTATTCCGGGACTCGTCGAGCTTCATTGCCTTGCATTTATCTGATGGTCGCCACTGATTCCGGCTTTCAGGAGTTGCAGCGATTGGCAATAGTGAGGCAAATACGCACTTCAAAAACAACATTGCACATTTTTAAAGGTAATTAACAACCGGTCTCGTGATCTCGTTACTTGCAATCACATAACACCACATTTTAGCGATAAGATCACAGGGCAGTGCCAACAGTGAACGAAACGTTCACTGAGTGCCAATGAATATCAATTAGTAAATAACAATGGTTGACAAGCGTAATAATGACAGTAATAATTATAAATACCTAAGCATGTATAACAGAAACTATCAGCCCCAGGTTCATTCCTGGCGAGAAAATACTGGGTTAGATCTATTCTGCGTAGAGCTGCATCCACCTCCGCAACATCGGGGAATCCCACCGATCTGCGAATACACTTTGAGAATACTGTAAACTGTTGGAGCGGCCGCGAACACGCTTCATTAGGGATGCACATCTATTCCTAATACTTGACTAAAACCCATCCGTGTTCCTTCCTTAGCCCTTTATGTTCCGGGGCAGCGGTAACCCTTTCGGACAATCCCGCTGCCCCGGCAGGCTTCGGCCCTGACGGGCCCCTCCATTGATGTTGACATCTCTTTGAGGCGCGCGTGGAACACATACGCGCCGTCCAGCACGGGCCTGGTCCTGATCGGACGGCGAGCTACCAATTACTCGCCGTCCGCAGGCCCGCGCCTACGGTGGCCGGGAGTCGTCACGCGGCTCCCGACGCCCGGGGGCGGGGCTCTTTCGGCTCTCTCATTCGCCCATCCCGCCACCTCCTTCGCTAGCATGACTGCTTCGCAGAAGGAGGTGACTGCCTCCCACTCCCTCTCGCCCCGGACCATGGCGGTGCTCTGCCCAAGCGGGACAGACCTCCACCATATGCTCCACCGTGTCCTCTGGGCGATCCTCGCAGTGGTGACACCCGGGCGTTTCCTCCCGCCTGATGATGTGCAGGAACCTCCCGAAACATCCGTGTCCGGTGAGGACCTGCATCAGACGGTAGGTCAGGACGCCGTGACGCCTCTCTAGCCACTCCTCAAAGAGGGGCCTTACCGCCACTATCGTGGCGTGCTCCACCATAGTAACCTTATTCTCATCGGGTGACACAACATCGCGGAGAGATGAATAGGTACTTTTATTGTACGATGGTGATGTAATTAATATGTGTAGTGTCCGACCGAAACACGATAGGTATTCAGCCGAAATCGAAACTTATGAAGTTAAAAAATGTTACTTGATTTAGGGCTGATTTTTCAATAGTCAGTTAACTTTACCTGAATAATACCTAATTATGACAGTTTCACATAAGTATATTCTAAAAAAAAAAAGACTTAAAAAAGAAAAATACCGATTAAGTTTTTTATTTTTCACTTTTTAGTGGGAGAGATTGTAATTTATCTAAGTTACAATAGCCTAATGTCAACTACTCATCACCTTTTACAAAATATTGCTTTTCCCGATGCTGGGACGTTAATCCCACCCCCCACCACCACCACCACATTGCCACTCACCACACGCATTGTGAAGAGCATAAATTGCATAGCAAACCTATTAAAGTAATCGAATCGCATAGGTTTGTCTATAAAATTTGAGGGTTTCCGTCGATTTCCATGGGATCCTCTCATTAGATTCCAACTTGATGACAATGGGACCACCTCGAGACTCGAATCGCATAGGTTTGTCTATAAAATTTGAGGGTTTCCCTCGATTTCCATGGGATACTCTCATCAGATTGCAACTTGATGACAATGGGACCACCTCGAGAGTATACCCATTCAAACAAAAAAAAATTAAAATTAAATAGGTCCACAATTGACGGAGAAATCGGTGAACATATAAAAAAAAACATAAGTACATAAAGTCAAACACATAACCTCCTCCTTTTTAGAAGTCGGTTAAAAACTGTCAAACCAGGATGGCCAAAAAGTCGTGGATCAAACGAAATAGAGAGATTTATCTCTCTATTTCGTTTGACCTCCTTTAGGAGGTCATTTCCAAAAAAAATCAAGGACCGAAAATTGGTTCCGCATTTTCGTTTTTTGACATGCGAAAAATGCGGAACCAACGACACCGACTTCCGAAATTTAAGGTATTTTTTACTTTGTAGTGTTGTTTTTTGGAAGTCGGTTTTTTTTTTGTTAAAAAGTTTTTTCTTTAAATTTAAGATAATTTTGTGATCTTTGTTCATTAATTGTTTGGTGCCGATCAAAATTACTTAAGCATAATTTACATAAAAAGGATTATTATTTTTTGCTTTGTAGTTTTTTCAGCGGTTTCATTTTTTTGTTAAAAACTTTTTTTTTTTGTGGCTATAATTTACTAATTAGCTTATTCGTCGTATTTTTTTTTATCTTATTGTAATACACAACTCGGCATTTAAATCTGAGTGAACAATAATTCACCCCTATTTTCTCACCCTTAGGGTAGGTTTTTTTTTTCCAAATTTATATGAGACCAACTTCGGCGTAACCCTTTCCAATATATTTTTTTTAATCAAAATCAGACTACGCTTTAAAAAGTTATGCGTGTCACACATAAACAAAAAAAATACACGTCGACTTCAGAACCTCCTCCGTTTTTCGTCGGTTAAAAACAAGCCTATTTTAAATTTATAAAATAGGCTTTAGCTTTTCAGTTAGTTTTAGTTTACAAATTTGAAAGATTTCGCAGACGATTTAGTTCTTGGTACGTGTTTTTTACGACTTCGAATTACTTTTAACCATCCATATAAGCATATGTTTATTACTTATATATTTTTGTAATCACCTTTTAAAACCCTTTATTACTAGATAGGTTTTGAGAAAAAAAAATTTTTTTTGAAGTAAAAAATGATGATGATGATGGCGCCAAAAATCGGCCATTTTTTTTTTCAATTTTGATTATCCCCAGTGTCACTCTCACAATTAAGACGAATCTAACGGCACCTCTCAAGCTGAAATCGATCAAGCCGTTTAGATTTCAGAGCGTGCCAAAGAAATATACATACAAACACTCGAAAAACATAACCCTCCTTCTGGCGCAGTCGGGTAAAAAACATGATGGGTCATTCATAACTTTGTGAATATAAGCCCAGAAGCATGCAGATCGAATAACAACTACAAAGATTGTCACACGCTTTGTGGGCTGCGTGTTTATCAATAAAACCACAACACATAAAATGGAATCGTTTAATCTGTTAGATAACTATAGAACACAATATCAATACATGATTACGATGGCACTATCTCGCATGCCTATGAACAGTGTTAGTAATAACATCATATTCTCTAAAGTTATAATTAATAGTCAAAATTAAAGGCTCTATTGTTAATACTGTTAGTCTTACTTGGCAAAGCGGTACGAATTAATAAATGGTCGCTATGGAGTGCGTGGGCGTAGAGAAGACGTCATCAAATGAGTAGCTACCCCGACTACCCACCCACGCACTACCAGGTTTTCAACACGCCGCTTTGCGCCTCTCCGGTAGAATAAAGGTTTAATCTTTATAGAAAGAAGCAGTAAAATATTTGTAAAAAAAAAAATTTGTTATACAGAGATTACTAAATAAATATGGCACCGTCTGCAAAACTATGGGGCACTTATTAAAACAGAATGTTATGTAAAACTAAACACGAACCTAATACGAAACATGACTGTTACCAAACACGCAAAAATAACCAGATTTTAACATGAAAATTAGCAATTTCGTCACAGCTAACTTATTTTTTTTTATTGTTATCGCCCCGTAAAATAAGGCTTTAATTCGACCATAATATCATTAGCACTGTGTGATCTAAGCCCGCACTTAAATCACGCTTTTCTGTGACTTAAGTAGTCCATTTTTACACAGAAAAGCGTGACTTATCTGCGGGTTTAGGTCACACGAGCTATGAAATAGTATACAAATTAGAAACATATTATAGAAATTAGTTAAACGCCGGCATTAATATACTACTTAAGTGACACGTATCGTAATGTACTATAACTCACCTGCCCCTTACGGGAACTATCCTACAAGTCTACAACTACCCTACTTAGTCTATATTCCTCATCTGCATCTGTAATTCGAACCTTCTGTTAGTTCTGACGCCTTTGATAACGGTTCTATTTTCATTTCTCTTCACATTTCGTCTGTCTGTGAACGACTTTTCTCTCATAACCGTAAGCTTGGCTACTTCGCGCCTGACGGACGTGGCACCAGCCAGAGATGGCAATATTCCCTGCCTAGGAACTATTCCATTGGATTTCGCAACAGGTTTTTCATTCGGTTTCTCAGCAGTCTTGCTCGGAATGCTGAACGGGTTCACGTCAAGGTTCAATTTGAACCCGAATCTGGTGAACCCTGGTCTTAAAGACTCCAGGGTTGGTAACTTCTTTGTTGGGGTGTCGGTTTTCTCTTTGGGTTTGACTAACTCTTTGCTCTTTTTTGGTGATTCTGTGTTATCTGCAAATTAAAAGCCGAATATTGGATATTTATTTAGGCGTTAAAATTATAAATGCAAGACTCTTGCTGTTTGTCCAGCAAGTTTTCAAGGCTTATCTATCAAATGATTCTGATGAATAGCTAAATAGTTTGGAAATCTGGAAAAGACTTTTCATTCTGAAATATTAAAGACTACACGCTGGGCTGGCACAGATATTGTAGATGTGACCTGAAACTGAAGCATATTATTATGACCTATATTAGCTGTGACGATTTCCACATAACATTGCATGGGTAATGACACCAGTGGCCTACCTAGGGTCACATTTTAGGGTAATGGAACCCCGGGAAAACTTTATTTTGTATGGTCAGTAATGAACCACAACTTCAGTTTTTTTCTTAATGACAAAAATGTTTTATGAAATCGGAAATTAAGTATTTAAAAATAATGCTCACTATTATAGCCCGCCATGAACTAATTGGCCGAGCCTTAGGTGGGGACTGTTAATGTTTGTACTTTTTGTTTTATCTAACATGACAACACCTTTACTTTTAGAGGTTATTTTTAAATGTATAAGATGCAACACTAATTTGTTCTTCCCTTTATAATTATCTGTCATGGGTGACGTTCCGTTTATTGTTCGGCTTATATTTTGTTTTTTTGGAAATTATCTGCTATTTATAAAACAATAATCAAATTGATATTCGGAAAGAAAAGTATTACGTAGGAAGGGGCACAGATGTTCAACATACTACCACGAGAAATAAAAACCTCTAAAAGTTTACAAATATTTAAAACTCACTTAAAATCTTTTATAATCGACAAAATTTAAATCAGGCCCTGGTTGATGTTTTTAACTTACCCACAAAATTTTGATTTCTGTTTCGCATTTGTGAATCTTTTGCTGCTACCTTCAATGTCTTGATAAGTACTTGCGTTAATTATTGTTGTCTTTTGTTTTTAAATATTTGTGCGTCCATACTAGCTCTGCTCATGAATGTCATCGTTATTATATAGTTAAATATTTCTCATTAAGTGAAATTTGTAGTAAATTTCTTTGAGTAAATAAAGATTCTTTAACCACATATTATTTATTGTGATCAATAAATTAATAGAAATTTGTCAGACACAGTACGGGGTATTTATTTTTGTTATTCTGCTGGTTGACCCTGCCAGTGAAGAAGTCATAAAAAGGACAGGAGTGAGGGCGGCGAGGTTGCCTAGTGTTCGCAACACACGTACTGAGTAATGAGAAAGCGCCCCCGCCCCTCCGTCCCATCGCTCATATACCTAACGCGCAGCCAACTAGTTCCGCGCGGACTTATAGCAACTACATATTATTCATAATGAAATGCTGAAAGTTTTCTCGAATATTTTTTTGTCATTTTTAGGGTTCAATACTCAATACTCAATCATTTATTTGCATTCCACAATGTGAACTTAGATGGTAACTTAAAATATATGATCATTGTGGACCCTGTCGGGCACAGCAAAAATATAGTAGGAGAGAGGAAGCTTTGGAATAACTGACTATTAGTCTTCTGAACTTGATAATTATAAGGGTTCTTTAATTTTGTTGGCACTTATATATTTTACAAAACCGGGTACCGGCTTGGGTTCCGTACTTATAGGTTCAATTCGTTGTCCGTCTGTCTGTCCATCTGCCAAGAACCCTTTTCTCAGGAACGCGTGGAGTTATGAGCGTTTATGTTCCGTTTATGCCGCATATTTTGACACTCACAAGAAAATCAAAACCTTTAGGGTACTTCCCGTTGACCTAGAATCATGAAATTTGGCAAGAAGCAATGTCATGTAGCACAAGCACAAGTAAAGGAAAAAATCTGAAAACTGTAAATTTGTAGTTACATACCTACAAGTACGGAACCCTCGGTGTGCGATTCCGACTCGCACGTGACCAGTTTTTTATGATATGCATGGTACACGCAGACAAACGCAACATCTTACAAGCTACTTAGTTCAGTATGGATTTACATGACATAAAATTGGAGTATTCCCTGCAAATATTCCCAGGTACATTTGGTCACATTACAGTCACTGGTATTTAGGTTAAGATTGTAAAGAGATTTGTTATGATTGCAAACCACTTATCGAGAGAGCGAGATGACTCACGCTTGCGATATCACAGATAAGCGTTATCTATTTATGGCATCACGGATCGATATCGGTTTCATCTGACTCAATAAATATAACAGAACAACGACAGCCTTTTTGGCACATATATACTCCTGCATTATAAAAAAAATTTATACTCTATCTACTGTTAATACATTGAGTAGATGTAGGTAGAGTATTATATAGTTTTGGGCGTCGATTCTTCGTGTGTGCCAATGAACTGCGACGCTTTCGCAGGTTGTCTGTTTAAGGCTTAACAGTAGTAGGGCCCGATCACATGTACCACAACGACAATTATACTCCGACTTTTAATAAGCTGCAGTAAAATGACATTTCTTAATAACTCATTTCGGACTGCGTTTAGAGCTAAGCATGTCAAATAAGTTTCGTTTGTTACACTATTATGAACTAGAAAAACAAGATTTCGTTGATGGCCGCGAAAAAACAAAAAGACGCCAATTTCAGTAATTTAAGTAACACGTAAGCTGTCATTTTACTGCAGCTAATTAAAAGTCCGACTATAGTGGACGGGCGCTAAATTGTATGAGAATGAATAGTGTATTCACACGGACCCTGTTTGATCGTCAAAATCACCGTATGGGCGATACCGACCATATTAGCAAGGCCACATCGCAAACACAACGATCTGTCTGTCACCACGTAACCACATCGCAACTACTAGCGACAACACAACTATGCAAGAGGTTGCAGCGACACTAGTCACACGTAACCACTGCTTGCTCACATTTTGTCGCTGCGTACGTGGTGTGGTTGTGGTACGTGTGAACGGGCTCTTACAGTAACTATCTATATATTATGTATGTCTGTTTGGTTGGGTACATTAAGTCATCGTTCGAATAATTGATCTATTCCCATGAATTATGTGTATTATATTTTTGGATTACAACACGAAATCATTGTGATTATTACTCCAAAGGTAATTAGAGTTATTAGTAACGCACTATTTGGAATGTTTACATGTAGGATTTTTTTTTTAAATTACGAAACAGACTATTGTGCTTGAAAAAATAATGATATCTATCTAACGTTATCTTTCCAGCGGCTGATTACGATGATCATCAAATTGCCGCTGTTGATTTCAATTTCAACCTGTATATTACTTCAATATTTATGTATAACTCTAGGTTATAAGGACATGTGATAACAATTTCTTCCTGATTTGGACTTTTGATATCATCACTCACACATCAGTCCTGGGTTCGATTTTTCCATAGGAATTTCTCAGTAACTATCCGGAGTCTGGATTTGTGCTCGGTTGATGGCAATAGGCTCGCCCCCTATTACATGGGACTTTAAAGTAACTGCCCAAACGTGGCTGTACACGTCTGCCTAACTCTTTGGGGATTACAAGCTTGATGTTGTGTTATTCAACAAAACATACGTAATTATTTCAAACCTTTGCAACAGATGAACAGCTCGCGCACTTAATTAATCAACTTCACCTGATGTCGGCTAACGCGACGTCCGTATTAAGTGAGGGATGATATAACACGCGTGTGTGACGTCTTTCTGTTTGAGTTAGTATCTGAACTCTACAGGTTACTTGGTTAGCTTATAAATTAATTTGATTGTAAAAGATCAATGGTGCTGTTACAAAAGTTCCTAAGGCCGTGAAATCAGGACAGCTTGCAGCGTGTCGGTTAATGAAACTGCTCATATAACGCCACGCTGCCGGCCTAGCTGCTCCGATTAACGCCTAACCCTTCAGGTACGCCAGACTGAACCAGTTTCCCTATCTACCACAGGATCCCAAGAAACGACCTGGAAATCATATGCGCGAAGGAGTCTCGTCTCAGTGATTAACGTAGATCAGTGAGTCGACTCAGCGGTAGTTAAAGGACAATACTGGAAGCGCGTTCCCTCAATCATGGATTTAAGATTCATGTTTGAGAGCTGTCGGCATTTTACACGTTATCAAAGATTTCACTACGTACTACTTTTCTACTTAATAATACCAACCTATTACTGTCCCACCGCAGGGGAAGGGCTTCTCACACAGAGAAGGCAGGAGCATTGATCGCCACGCTTGCTCAAGACGTGTTGGCGATTTAAGAATTATATTAACTATAACTCCAGGTTTCTTCTCGATGTTTTCCTTCGCCGATGTCAGAAGTACATATTTGAAAAAGTCACATTGGTACTTCCCCGGACCCACAACCTCGTGCATCAGAAGTCAGGCCTCAACCTCTGAGCCATTGCGACAACCTTTCTACTTACATGACGTAAGCTCTTTCGGTGACTCAATCCAACTTCACTGAAAACCCTGCTAAATAATACTGTTGTATTTTTCCTGTCAAAATACGTAGACATAGATACAAAACACGTGTCGACTGTGTCTACCTACATGGTCGGGCGGTGCCGGTGATAAGATACGCTTTTAGGGAGTCCATACAATCGGTATATCGATTGCAGCCAGTGACGCGCCGATTGTTAATCAATATGATAACGTAAAGTAAGTATTATGTATGAATTGGGATTACTCACTCGATTTCCATAAATCTCCCCAGCATTATAATTATATTAAAGTGAAATGTCAGTTCTATTAGGGGCCACTCAAGTATTATGCAAGTACTACAGGGGGCGCGGGTAGTAAAAAAAAGGGCCCGGCCCCAAAAATAAGCAAAGCTAACGCTTTTCTTATTTTTGATGACATGTGGGATGGGGGGTCTGGATGGTGATTACTTCAATAGTATTTTTTTTTTTACTTTTTCAGTAAATTTTAGTAAATTTTAGTTTGAATACATATGGCAACCCTATTCATATATGCTTGAAAACTAAACGCATATAACTGCTGCTCATGAATCAATAAAGAAACCAGAATACATTGAAAAATGCATGTACCAATGTTTACGTAAGCATGGGAGGGGAGCGGGGGGTAAGAGTTTTCCTTACTTTTGCTTACGAGGAGGAGGGGGAGGAGGTTAATAATTGCAAAAAAATGTGCTTACGTAATACTTGAACGGCCCCTTAGTAGTCAAACTACCTTACAATGTTAGTTAAAGTTTTGGCCAATGAATAGGGCTTCAAAAACGAAAAGCGAGGAATTGTATAGAAAATGTGTGAGCGATTGCGAAGCAAACCACATAAAACCAAGTATGTTATGTAAAGGCATGTTTACGGGCTGGCAGATGCAGGTGATCGCAGTATGCTTGCTGCAGCCCTTCCATATCAGCGACAGGACAGCACGGCAAAGGATTATTTAAGATGGAGTTATTTTAAATCTTATTTTAGTACCCTAAGCATTCGTAATTCGGCAATGTCAACGAACGTCTCTTACATTAGCACCAATGTATTTGGACTCTTCATAGCGCCCTTTACCGCAAAAGACTAAGGCCCATCAATTGAAATAGGAATAATTTTAGCAAATCGAGCTATTATCTGGAAGAACCGGCCTTTAGTCACCCAGAGGAGCAAAAGTAATATTCCTTACTCTTCGGACTGATCCTCTCCAACAATCCAGGGGGCGCAGTAGGCGTCAGCAGCTGCTTGGCTCGCTTGGCCCTCCTCTCCTGGCACTCGTCCAGCGACTCCATCTTGTCAAATTGCTTCTGGTGCATGGCGGCGAAGTTCGGCAGCTTTGTGCGGGGCGCCTTGCCTTCAGACTTCGGCTTGGATGGAGGCGGCGGCTTCTTTGGGGTGGTTACTGCGAGTTTGCCTGTAAAGTTTTAGTTGGTTTAATGGTGAGTGTGTAAAAATGTGAAATGAAAGTCATTGTGAATTGAAAGTTTATAATTTTCAATGACATGAGTCAGTGACGAAAGTTCATTAATCATTTTGAAACGATAGTATTTCATATGGCGGTTGGGTGACTCAGACTGGGCAATCAGTAAATTTCACATTCGGTTTTCACAAAACAAATTGCGGTCGTGCAGACTGCACTTGTGCCTATTGTTTTTTAAATCAATGAATACTTTCAACATTCTTATTATTTAACCATCGCTGACGACAACCTTCAAAGCCTTGGTGTCAAGATTGGACGCAGGCGTAGCAACTATACGGAGCTTAAAAATCCAGAAACAATGAAGAAAGCCCGATTGTGCAAGCCCAAATCGAAGATTATGTTGTATGTATCTATAGTATTTTTAAGTTACTTATATGTGTTTATATGGGCCTTGATACCTGAAATAAATGGTATATAAGTAAATACATTTCCTGGAGTACCTCTATCATAGCATTAAAACCAAGTTATTCTAAGTCAGGGCCAGAAAATATTTCTACACCCATAAAACATTGAAATAGATTTATAACAATAATACAAGGTAATTACAGCCGTTATCGACTAAGTAGCGAAGGTGGCGAGTGATAACAGAACACGTAGCGGAATATCTACTGGTTATCTGATGTGTCTAATCGAACTACTTGGCGGTGTGGGAGCTAGGCAATGATGTTATTGTATTTTGTGTAGGTATTATAATAATAACAGTTCTAAATACGGAAGGAAGGGGTACTGTTCAGATTATGATCTGCATGGTTTGTGCCATACAACCTTTTCCAGTACTTATAGAATAATGGCATAAAATTAGGAGATAAACACTATTACGAATTTAGAAGGCAGAAAAATAGCCTAGCTGACAAACGCATTCGAGATAAAAATATAAAATTATAAAAATATAAAATTATAAAAATATAAAATTATAAAAATATTAAATTATAAAAATATAAAATTACGTTACAAAAGTAATTTGGCGCTGGAGCTGCACACTCCACATATCAGGCACCAAGTATCGATTAGCTTACGTTTTGTCTACATAAGCTATGAGGTCGGCACGGTCATTACATTTCAAAAATCCTATATCCATTGATATGAAACAACTTAAGAAATGTGAGGTGGGAAAACCTTAGACTTCACTCCCAAGGTGTTTTAGCCAAATACTCACATATTTTAAAGAAGACAGTCAAACCGACACAAACACGAAGAGAGGAAAGTTTGATCTAAACGGAACTCTTGCTTGACGAATTAATGTAGGCGCTTACCACAAATTATTACGAACAAAAGTTTCGAAGGTTCCTCATACCTCATCATCTGCTTAGCCTTTTCCCAAAAATTTTCGGGGTCGGCTTTCAGTCTAACCGGATGCAGCTGAATACCAGTATTTTTAAGTGGAGCGACTGTCTGTCTGACCGCCCAACCCAGTTACTGGGTAGTACGATACCCCTTGGTAAGACTGGTTGTCAGACTTTCGGGCTTCTGATGACCCGTAAAGACTGTCAAAGATCCACGAATGACACCCGGGACCAACTGCTTAACGTACTTTCCGAGGCACTGAGGGGCCTCGGTATGTGAAGATGGTCACCCATCCACGGACAGACCGCGGCACCCGTAGCTTAACCTGATCGATCGACCAGTGCGGCTGTTATTGCTTAGATTCCTCATACCTATTACTCCGACTAAACTAATTTTCTAGTTTATCATGCTTGTGTGTGGCTGTGTATACCATACGTTTAACCACAAGGCGCGTCGAACTACCTACATATTTTATTGAAACTAATACATTGTTATCGCCACAATGGACATTATTATTGTGGGATAATTACCATAAAAAAAAAATATATTATAAGTAGTTTATCAGCCATCTCGTTACCATAACACAAGCATTAAGTTGCTTAGTTTGGGACTTTATGGCGTTGTGTGAAATGTCCAAGGATATTATTATTATACTCCATAGTGATAGGTTTGTTTGTTACTGTCCATGTGTCTGTAAATCTCGGGTTAATCGCAGAAGGCAGCGGTTATAAGACCCGTCACTATGGAAGATGTATTATAATAAAATTGTACTGCTGCGTCACGAATTCTTTTAAAAACATTACCCTTCTTTTGGCCTCCGCTGAAGTCGGTTAAAAACTGTCGTTTAAGCATTCGGGGGATAATCCCAGAATCGGTTGCAATTCCCAGGGAAAGAGCAGAGTATTAAAAACAGCTAAATTTGCTCTGTCGCTCTCCAAAGAGCAATGCGTTACAGCAAGTAGACCTACATAGATAGAGCCAGTATTACTTAATTGCCGCCCACAGGCAATTTCTTAGCTTCGTCTTGTACGAAATATAGTAAGTACTAGCTGCGCCGCTCGGTTTCACCCGCATAAGTGTCGATCCCGTAGGAATATCGGGATAAAAAGTAGCCTATGTATTAATCTAGGGTGTCAGCTACCTCCATACATAATTTTATCAAAATTGGTCCAGCCGTTTGAGCGTGAAGAAGTAACAAACATATAAACACACACAAACTTTCGCCTTTATAATATTAGTGTGATTTGTATGCAAGATCTTCCACTGTGACTGCGACCCCTGACACGCGCTACGTACGGAAGCGTGACTGACAAAAGAGAGTTACATTGATAATTTTAATGATTATAATTCTGCAAATGCGTATTTGTTACGGTCGCGAATCATATTTTGATCAACATACAACCCGATACTGACCTGCAACCTGCAAATTGTAATAAACGTAAGAAAATATGAATTTTGCAGGCTACCTCGGAGCTTTCGTCAATACCTGTGGCACTGGCAGTCCTGGGTCTGGACAGGCGGTCCACCGAAAGCTGCAGGTCTTCGGTGAGTCGTGTGCGCTTGACGCGGGAGTTGTCCGCATCGTTCTGGGTGTAGGAGCGCTTGCGGCCCGGGCGCGACATTGAAGCTGCAACGAGATTGTATGCTTGTAAGTATGTTATGAAGCTGACACTCCCCAGCACCCGCGGCGGTCTCCCTAGCTCGATCTCCTGTCACTCTCCGGTCGAGTCGGATGGCCGTCCGTCGGACTATGAGAGTGAGGCAAGGGAAAGAGCACCTGTGTCTTGTGCACTATAATATATCTCCTGCGTCGAAGGCTCTAGTCTTCGCTGAGATTGGTCTCTATGGCCGACATTCTGTCTGGAGGACTGTTTTATGGCGGAGATCTACTAAGAGCGTTTACGACGTACGGCATTTCATACAAACTTTCAAGCCCTTGTTTTTCGAAATGAGTGAACCAATTTTAATGAAACTGTGAAGTTTTTAGACCTTTGTATCCTGTTTATGCATATCAACACAAAAGCAGGATACAAAGGTCTAAAAAGTTAGTAAAGAACATTTTCGAAATGACTTATTAAAAAAAGATAACTGGAAATCTCTGTTTCTATGGTTGTTACACTATTTTTCAAAAATGTTCTTAACTAACATTTTAGACCTTTGTAGGTATCATGCTTACGCGTATGAATTTTCATTAAAATCGGTTCATTCATTGCGAAACGTAGCGTTTCATAAAAAAATTAACCTTATTCATAGTACGTATTTGTATGAAACGCTTGTTCACAGTCGCTTATAATATGCACATTAACTTTATAGTCAATAAGGTTAATTTTAAAATGAAAAGTTTACGTTAAGACAAGTACAATACGCCTTTCAAAGTAGTCTAAGCAGGGTTACAGATGTCTGCCAAACAGTCAATTCAAGTAGTTTAACTTGCTTCTGGTATGAGAAAATCATACTTGCTTGTGGTGGACAGTTCCTGTTTTCTAAGGGTAAACAGTGTACTTTTTCCACAGTAAAGAATATACAATAATAAAAATTATTTAGCTCTGAATTGAACCTCATCATACTGATAGGTACAAGGTTCTAGATATCTCTCATAGCCATAACACACAGTCCAAATTGGCTCCTTGTTTTGAAAATGTATTTGCATGTTAAATGTCTGGCTATGTATTAGAAAACTTATTTAAAACTTGCTTCTGCCCGCGACTTCGTCCGCGTGAAATTTCACCCTCCCCCCATTCACCCTCTTAGGAGTGGAATTTCGAAAAACCCTTTCTTCGTGGATACCTACATACACTTCACAAAGAACACACTCCAAAAATGTCTCTAGGACCAGCGGTTTAGGCTGTGCATTGATATAATCAGTCAGACAGGACTTTGAATTTTATATTAGATTATAAAAGTAAACCTAAGTACCTACCCAATAAAAAAAAAACTCAATAACAGAAAATAAAATACCTACCTACCTAAATAAACCTATTTCTGATGATAACTAATCTAAACTCAAAAAATAAGCAAAATCCCTAAAACTAATATCTATATGAATGACTAATCCTACCTAACAGTCTTATAAAATAACCTACGGTCACTACGTACACTATCAAATATATACTACCTATACTTTAAAATTAAAATCTATACCTACGACATATAAAAATAAACCTAAATGGTAAATGATTTTTATTTTGTAAGTAGGTTTGCATAAACACTTTTACACGTCATATCTATCATATTTTTTATAAAACTAGATGAGGTCGGCGTTTCCTATCTGACTACTCTGAGAAGAAAGGCCGAAACAAACTCAGAGGTCACAGTCTCTTTTAAAGTCCAGACATAATCTTGGTCAGGTTATATGAAGACCATGTAGATCGATGTCTGAGATGGTCTTTTGAGGAAAGAACCACACAGATTGAGAGGACCTGTCCAGTCAGTGCACGCATTTGTCAGAAATCGTGCAGCTCAACTCAAAACTTAAGGAGCTCAACGATTCGACGAACAATACCAAAGAAAGGACATTTGGGTAGGCCACATAAATTACTCAAACTGCCAGACCTAGAAAAAAACTAACAGAACAAAGAGAATAATAAAAATTAAACAAAAAAATAATAATAAAATGACCCACATTGTCTTCACATGCACAATAATTAAAATAATATAATACTTTACAAAGTAAGCAAATGTCAATGTTTATATAAAATTCATTAATTAATGTCAATGTGTATATAGAAAAAAATAATAAAAACATTCAAAATGTAAAAATTGGAAGCAACTCAATCCCAAGCCTTTTTGTCCTCAATATAATCCTTAACAGTATTAAAGGCTTTCTGGCACAACTTACGTTTAATGAATGATTTGAATTTATTAAGGCTTAGATCTTGAACGTGGCTTGGTAGTTTATTATAAAAGCGTATACATTGGCATCTGAACGAGCCACCTATTTTCTTGAGCCTTGTTGTAGGTACAACAAATTTGTGTTTGTTCCTCGTATTTATATTATTGATATCACTGTATTTTTTAAACAATTTTATATTTTTATGGGCATATAAAAGATTTTCATAAATATACTGAGAGGGCACAGTCATCACATTAATCTCTTTAAATTTTTCTCTGAGAGTGTCTCGGACTTAGTTTATAAATTGATCGAACAGCTCGCTTCTGCAAAACAAAGATAGTCTGAATATCGGCGGCATTTCCCCACAATAAAATACCGTACGACATTACACTATGAAAATAGCTAAAGCACACTAAACGGGCAGTCTCTATATCAGTAAAATTACGAATTTTTCTAACAGCGCATGCTGCGGAACTTAGTTTTTTTGACAATTTATCTACATGTGGTCCCCACTGAAGCTTAGCATCTAAAGTTATGCTTTTTGCCCTTTATCAACACATTAGTTTTCACCTGCCTAACGTGAGGTAGCGTAAACTTAATGCATTTGGTTTTTTCTCGTTTAGAAGCAAATTATTAACATTGAACCAGTGGACTACTTTCGAGATCGCGCTATTTACATCGTCATTAACCAACTGCTGACTTTTAAGCAAACAACACTATATCATGATTATCCTTTATGAGGTACGGCAAGTCATTAATCGAGCCCTGTGGGACTCCCATTGTTACTATAGATCCGGGTGATCTTTTTCCGTTAACGTCAACGCTTTGAATCCTTTTACTCAAGTATGAAGTAAGAAGATCCAGAGCAGAATTCCGGATCCCGTAGTGGCGGAGTTTCCTGATTAACGTTTCGTGAAGAACGCAATCGAATGCCTTAGACAAATCACAAAAGATGCCCAAGGCATCGCATTTATCTTCCCATGCATTATAAATATGTCCTAAAAGTTCAACACTGGCATCAGTAGTTGAACGACCCCTTGTAAAACCGAACTGTTTGCTATGTAATAATTTATGTTTATTAAAAAATCTTTGCATTTGGTCAAAAAAAATTTTTTTTTAAACTTTACTAAAGGTAGGTAGTACAGAAATAGGTCTATAATTAGTGGGGTCTGATGTACTACTTGATTTAAATAACTCTACCTTAAACTGTACTTAATAAAAACTAAAAGGAATAAAAAGGTCGCACTGAAAAGCACGGTTTAGAATGGCGAGTATCAGTTAAAACATACAATTTATAGAATGCTAATAAAAGAACGCTCGCCACTCGTTACGTCCGTTCAAATCAAAGTTCAAAAAATGTATGATGTTTTTTTTTTTTTATAAACGGCATCTCGCAGTTCATCCTATATGAGGATGGCTACTGCTTAAGCGGACTTTCCTGTGGATGCCTTAATTAAGGCCTCCACCCAGGGCTATGATGCGCGCGCTCAGATTCCGTCCTATACGGTAGCGCTAGCGATCCGTGGCGGCCACGCGTGTGCTGCGAACGGTGCAAGCCAAATTCAACCTTCAGCACTACATTTACAGCATAACTTAGGGGCGCTGCACAAGGCTAAGATACTATAATATTTTATCTTAAGATACAATGTCGCTCGCCATACAAATTCATCTTAAGATACGAAAATATGAAATATTATTTATTATCTTCGTCGTGTGCGATACCGATATTGTATCTTAAGATAAAATATTTTAGTATCTTAGCCGTATGCAGCGCCCCTTAGTGAACTTTACTGCGGGTAACCTACGACAAACTTATGATTTGCGGTTGGTACAGTAATCAGGTCTAGGGATCGAACCGCAAATTAAGTTTGTTTTTTAACCGACTTCCAAAAAGGAGGAGGTTATATGTTCGACTTTATGTATGTTTTTTTTTTTTTTTTTGTATGTTCACCGATTTCTCCGTCATTTGTGGATCGATTTCGAAAATTATTTTTTTGTTAGAAAGGGTATACTCCCAAGGTGGTCCCATTGTCAGCAAGTTGGAATCTGATGAGAGGATCCCATGGAAATCGAGGGAAACCCTCAACTTTTTTTGGCAAACCTATAGCGATTTGGATATTTTTTAGAGTAACTTGAAGGGTATACTCCCAAGGTGGTCCCATTGTCAGCAAATTGGAATCTGATGAGAGGATCCCATGGAAATCGAGGGAAACCCTCAAATTTTATTGGCAAACCTATAGCGATTTGGATATTTTTTAGAGTAACTTGAGCATTTGCTCTCGGAAATCATCATTTGGTAAAGTGGAGCTGATGATGAAGACTACAGACGGCCATCGGAACTAATCAATATGATAAATATTTCACGGGTTGCGATTCGATTACTTTAATATGGTTGCTAAGCAATTTATGCTCGTCACAATGCGTGTGATGGTGGAGTGGAGTTCTTCAGGTTCTTACCAGGAGAACTCCTCAAAAATTAACGTCCCAGCATCGGGAAAAGCAATATTTTGTAAAAGGTGATGAGCAGTTGACGTTAGGCTATTGTAACTTAGATAAATTACAAACTCTCTCACAAAAAAGTGAAAAATAAAAACTTTTTTACAAAAAAAAAAACAACCTACTTCCAAAAAAAACTACAAAGTGATAAATAACTTTTATTTCGGAAGTCGGTGTCAATAAACGAAAATGCAGAACCAACGACACCGACTTCCGAAATAAAAGTTATTTATCACTTTGTAGTTTTTTTTGGAAGTCGGTTGTTTTTTTTTTATTGTATATACTTTTCCGGAATAAAAACTACCCAGTGTGGTGCCCAGGCTATTAAAGAATAATTATACCAAGTTTCATCGTAATCGAACCGGTAGTTTTTGCGTGATGCCTGAACAAACAGACAGACAGACAACAATTTTTTTAATCACGTTTTTGGCTTCGGTGTCGGTCTAGTAACACTTGCTATTTATTTTTTTGATATTTTCAATGTACAGAATTTTCATTTCTACAGATTTATTATAAGTATAGATTTATGACCTACGCTGTACCTATTACAAATAAATAATTATGATTAAGACAGGGAGGTTTGGATGGAAAAAGGTGAGGCCTTTGCCCAGCAGTGGGACACAGTGGAGACTAACAAAAAAAAAAGAGTCAACCACATAAATATTTTCTACTAGCAGCGCCCCGCGGTGTCACCCGCATATATTTCGATCCCGTGGGAATATCGGGATAAAAAGTATCCTATGCGTTAATCCTGGTTATAAACTATCTGTGCAAGGTATTTTCTTCCTTTTGATATTTTACCTTTTTATATCTTTTGTTTATGCTTTTTCTACCTTATGGTTTTTTCTTTGAGTGACTATTATATACTTTGTTTTACTACCTAGAACCAGCGTCTTTTATTCGGTAGTTAATACTATCTAAGTGCAATTTTATCCAAATCCGTTCAGTAGTTTTTGCGTGAAGAAGTAACAAACAAACAAACACACTCAAAAACTTTCGTCTTTATAATATTATTATGTAAGTGTACATGGCAGATTTAAAAGTAACTTTGTTACTTCACCTCAGTCGATCAACCCATCTGGGGAATATAAGTATGATGTTATGTTATCCATACATACATATTATAAATGGCAAAATAACTCTAGTCTGTCTATTACCTTTTCACACCTAATGGGCAGAACAGATTTCGATGAAGTTTGACACACAGGTAGACCATGACCTGGATTAGAACATAGGATACTTTTCACCATTCGTGTAAAAGGGATAATTTCCGACCTCCACCTGTATGAAGCCATGGGCAAAAACTAGAGTAAAATAAATAAAAACTCACCATTCTCATCAAAAAAGAAGCTCTTGTTAGAACCCTTGAGATTGGACTTAATTATCTTCTTCTTCTCCTGTGTGAACATGGCCAGGTTGTCGACCGGGCTGCAGAACATCACCCTGGTCAGTCTCGGGGTTGGGTCCACCGTAGCTTGGACACCCTTCTCTAGTGATCGAGTCACGTTCATCATACTCTTTTTCTGAGAACTCTTTGTAACATGGTATGGAGTGCAACCTGCTGTTGGGACTGATTTACGTTTGGTTGGAGTCCCTAATTCAGTTTCAGTTGGTACTTCTGGAACGTCTTTGGTAAACGTCCCTTCTCTTTTTAAAGGAGTTTGTGGTTTTAGACTCTCTGGTTTGCTGATAGATGTGTGAGATTCATCAATACTGCTCTCTATGAGTAATGGAGTGGTATTGACTATGTTCTCGAGGTGTTCTGAGGTATTGTCACTGGTTATGCTGATGTGGAAGATATCAGATTTGTCCGCAACACTGCTGTTGTCTGAACTGATTAGGGAAGACTTTGAACTAGAAATGAGGTTTGCTTTTCTTTCGTTAGTGCTTTCTTTCTCAAATGTTGTATTCAGTACAGTCTGAATGTCAGGCGTCTTGGATAGTCTAGGCGACTTTCTTTTCAGTTCATTATTGTCAGTATTTTCTGTTTTCTCATATGTTGTATTGACAGCTATCTCCGAAATAGTATCACTTTTATCAAAAGTATGTCTGATAGACCCTCTCTTCGTAGCAGAACTGGATATAATATTGTTATCTTTTTCAAAGTCTTCCTTACTTAGACAGGCGGAGGAAAAGTTACTTATATCAAAAGATGCATCTCTGATACTTGATTTTCTGGAGATTGCACCTTTTTTAAAAGCATCAAAAGAGTTGGACATGTCTTTCTCAAATGTTGTTTCTTCAGCTTTGTCAGTCTTATCATAAGTTGTGTTCACACTGGATTTCTTTTCCTTTATCTTAGAAGTTGATGTATCGTTTTCATAAGTTGCATCTAGATGTTTATTATTACTTTTGTTAAAGCTGTAATCTTTTATGGTTTCTTTATCATTCTCAGATTCTTTTTCAAATGTTGTGTTCAGTACACTTTTTTGTTTATCAAAAGTTGAATCCTTTACATTTGATTTCCTTCTCTTTAGCTGCTTATTTGAAATGTTAGATACATTTAAATAAGGTTCAGTATCTTTTACAATTTTGTTAACATTTGTTATGGAAGCATTGCTTGTGTCTAATGTAGAATCTTTTGAAATACATTTTCTGGTTGAATGCTTTTTAGAAACATTTAAATCAATTTCCACAACTAGACCTTCTTTTACAATTGATGAATTACTTTTATCAAATGTGCTGTCTTTTATCGTAGATTTTCTATTTTTAAGGTCTTTGTTAGAAATATTGGAAACACTCACATTGTCATCATCAACTTCTTTTTCAATTGATGCATTACTTTTATCAAATGTGTTATCTTTTATCATAGATCTTCTGGTTTTAAGTTGTTTGTTAGAAATATTGAAAACATCTGCATCTGCATTGTTATCTATTATTTCTTTTGTAATAGATGCATTAGTTTTGTCAAAAGTAACATCTTTTATGACCGAATTTCTTCTCTGTTCCTTGTCCAAGGTAATAACATCGTCTACATCCTCCAACATATTTTCTGGCAGGGATCCTTCCATTTCTTTTATATTTGATTTTCTTCTCTTTACTTGTCCATTGTTGACATTAGAAACATTTAAATTACTTTGCACATCTTTCTCAAGATTTGCTGAAATATTACTTTTATCAAATGTGGCACTTCTTGTGTTAGATTTCTTTCTCCTTGGTTCTCCGTTGGACAAATAGGACACGTTTAAAATATCTTCAAGGCCTTTTTCAAGATTGTCTCTGACCACTGAGACAAAACATTTGTTTGAAGACATCTTTTCGGACACAGGCTTTCTTTTTTTAGTAATTTTGTTATTATTTTTATTTTGATCTATTTTATCAATTTCCATATTGACTGTTTCATTGTTTTTGTCAAAAGTGTTGTTGTTACTATTTTTCTTATTTTCTCTGTTAGTTTTACAAGGTTTGTTAATTTCTTCAGTTTTCTCCAATGTGTTATTAACTTTGTCTGGTACCATAACTATAAATTCATTTTTTAAAGGGCTGCCTGCAGCGCTATGGAATGAATCAACAGACATGGCACTTCTATTGAATATACCATTTTTAGAATTATTATTCTGTGGGATATCTTCAACAATCATGGAACTTGTTCTTTTCCCTTTCTTCTTGTTCTTCTTGCAGTTCTTGGCAGGTGCCTCTTCAGGAAGATTGTCAATTACTGCGACTACTTTCTTCTTTTTCTTACTTTTCTTTGATTTTGACACTTCTGTAACCTCAGCTGGTACATTTTCGTGGTTCTCAGTCTCCTCGACGTCATCTCCTCTCTTAAAACGACGCGACTTTCTAATAAGACTCTTCGCTTCAGTCTGTGACTCTACTTGGTCACTATTTTCAACAGGGTTATGTTCTTTGAGAGCATTTTTGCGTAAAGCTCGGCTTGGCTTCGTCTCACCTACCTTTTTAGTCGCAGTATCTCTGAGTAATTCATCGTCAGTAGGGTAACTCACATAATTGATACGTTTCTTGTTTTTATTAAATATTGAGACGGTTAGCTCGTCCAAGTTCTCTTTCACTCGCTTGCTTCGAGTTTTCTTTTCACTCTTCACAGCCGGTTCTTGCTCGGTCGTGGCTGTATCTTCAAGCAAAGAAGTGTGAATCCCTGAAATACGCGGTAAAACTCACGTTACTCCAACGCGTCTCATACAAGTACACAAAATATATCACAATGAAACCACTATTTAACTAAAACTTACGTTTCCCGGATCTGGTAGACATATTTAGTAACTCGTTTTCGTATATTACAGTATTTTTAATGTTTATCCACACTGTTTACATTACAATACATTATAATTGAAATTATATTCGTTTCGCTTTCGGCCGTTTAACGTTTACAAAATTTCAAACTTTGACGTTGACGGTTGACGTTACTCATTGTTCATTTGTTCAGTGCCAAACTTGAGCATAGATAAAAAAAAACTGTACAAAACTCAATGACTAAATAAACCTATGGACTGGGCATACCTACAAAATTAGCGTGTATACCTACAAAAATCGGGCACTTAAGATGACCGCCTTTCGTAGGATTGTTTTTGTTTATTTCCCAGTACACTGTTTTATACAACACGAGGGCATGATTTCCCTATGAATGGACACCAAACTAAATAGTTTCTAAACGTATTTCGTTTCGTTTCGTTAAAACAACAAAAATATTTTGAGCAATCAATCGTTTGACAACAATGACCACAAAACCATTAATAAAACTCGGCACTTATCATAGCGACCGGTCACGCATAGACATGATTTTGAAGTCACACAAAAGTGTTGCTTTTTGCTCGATTAGTTAAAAAGAAACAGAACGCTTTTTGACATGTCGCATTGTTGGCGCAAACATATAACCTCATGTCTGTCTTACGATTAGAAGACAGACTGGTTGTTGGTTGTCAATTTTAAATTAGAGATTATTTAAAATAAGTCAACCGTTGTTTGGAATGATTCGAAAACTCTCTGTGTTAATATGCATGTCTACAAAAACGTTCGGTCCTTTAATAATTTATTTCTACTCTTTGTTTATTTGTTTAACAACAAATAAAGTTTATATAATCTGCGCTGTGTTTAAATAACATCAAATCACAACACGCAAGCTTAATGGATACTGACTTAACTCAAAACAGACAATTTTTGGGAAAGCGCAAAGAAGATCTCGATATGAGGACTTATCCTACTTGTTGACGCATAAAATTAAAACTGATTGGAATTGATTAGATTAATATTATTAATCATGAATGCTTGAATTTTCAACGTATGATTAACTATTAATGAGATCTGAATAAAAAAAAATCCGGAAATAATTCTGACCTATCTACTAATGGGTCACTGTACCATTAAGCATGCGATGTGTGTGTCGATATGACAGATATTTGTAATACTATTATTAATATGTTTAGAATATGCCATCTCCATGCTTCTCCTATCTCAATGATAAAACTTGAGTACTCTTGACAATGACAGCTAAGGTCAGAGTTGCCAATTTGTGGGATTTCCCTAAGCTACGGGGAATCTCAACAACATTGGGTATTTTGTGGGGAGAGGAACCTTGCGGGGATTTAATTTATGACACATACATACCACATACATGTTATTGCATCTCGTTATATCTCAAAAGCTTATGTTGAAGATTAAACGAGACGGAAAATACAAAGACAATGAAAGACAGCCCGCCTGATAACAGTACGGTACGATACGTACGAACGACTCCTTGTCGCAGACTTTAAAATATCAGGGTCCGTGCTTCTTGTAATCAATTACTAAATAAACCCATAAACGGGCATACCTACAAAATTAGCGTGTATACTTACAAAAATCGGGCACTTTAGATGGCCGCCTTTCGTAGGGTTCTTTTTGTTTTTTCTCGCACCACACTGTTTTATACAACACGATGGCATGATTTTCTTATTAATGGACACCAACATAGCTAGCCGATCACAAATAGACATGAATTTGACATCACAAAAAAGTGATACTTGACTAAGGCCTGAGTTCACCAACATTCTAACCATCGGTTAGGTATTTAAATAGTCGATTTCCTTAGGAAATTTGACATAAATCAACTGTTTAAATACCTAACCGATGGTTAGAATGTTGGTGAACTCAGGCCTAACATTTATACTCGTAATCGGGCGGAGGGCAGCACTTCTTTTTTTTTTCGAGGACCGTTTCGTGACAACGGCTATTCTGTACTAGAAAAACAAGATTTGGTTGATGGCCTCGAAAAACCAAAAATACGCTAATTTCAGTCATGTAACACATAAGCTGTCATTTTACTGCAGCTAATTAAAAGTCCGACTTACTTTTCATAATTATGCAGCTCTTGGTTAGTTACAAAGAAACAGAACGCTTTTTGACATTGTGTGTGTCGATATGATAGATAGAGTCTGACCAACGAAAGCAGGCCAAGAAAAAAGGCGGCAATTAAAAAAAATTAAGAGCTGTTACCCTGGCTATACACTGCGTAAACGCAATTGATACAATTTATTATTCATTGCGAATTTATTGACATTGACAATTAGGATTGACATTCCTAAAATGTCTCCATTCTAAAAGTTTATAAAATAATTCGCTGACAGCTTTCGTTGGCCAAACTCTATTTGTATAATTATTATTTGTATAGTAGAATATATATAGTGTGTATATAGTGGTTTTTTTATAATAATAAATATTTTTGATTTTTTGTATAGAAAAAAGTATATTTTATGAAATAATTTTGTGGGGATTTCGCTCTTCCCAAATTCGGGGATTTTCACCTATGATTTTGGGGAATCTAGAAAATAGGCATTGGCAACGCTGGCTAAGGTACAGTATTGAGATAGGAGAAGCATGGAGATGCCCTATTCTACTATAGAAATAATAGTTATACAAATATCTATCCTATCGACACACATATGTCAAAAAGCGTTCTATTTCTTTTTAACTAATCAAGAGCTGCATAAGAAAAGAGAGACATCTAAATGTTTGTCAAGTACTAAATTTGGCAACACTTTTGTGTGACGTCAATATCATGTCTATGCGTGACGGGCCGCCATGTTGAGTGCCGAGTTTTATGAATGGTTTTGTGGTAGATGTGCTGTCAAACGGTTGATTGATCAAAATATTTTTGTTGTTTTCGAGAGAAGTACGTCTAGAAAATAGGTGATTTGGTGTCCACTAATAGGAAAATCATGCCCTCGTGTTGTATAAAACAGTGTGGTGCGAGAAAAAACAAAAAGAACGGGGCAGGGAGCTTACCATGACCTTTTAAGAAAAAGACCATCAGCCTTACCGACCGTAAACCGTAGCAGTACTAAAAAAATCCTCTGCTGTCTACTCTACTACCTACTAAACGTTTTATTGGTAATTATAAAAATTATGGTAATTGATAATAACATTTTTTTTAAAGATTGGAATAAATAATTTCATTATTTTTAAAATTTAGTAGCAACACCTGTTGATATCTGTCAAAGTCAAAATAATAACGAACCAACAAGCAACGCGGTACATTTTTTAGTATTAAAAGTTCAATTAATTGTTAAGTTCCAGTAATACAGATTGATGTACGTCATGTTCTATAAATACTCTACAACCGTGAATTTCCAGTTCCCTAAACAGGTGCTGTATTAAAGGAATTTTGTGTTTCGGGCGTTTACAAAACGTCAAGTGGGCTTGAATGAGTCAACTACACATTGGAACACAATGGAGAGACAGTGTTACATATTTGTGTTGTTATTGTTGTGCTCGTGGGGCTGCAGTGGCGACCGAGGCGACTACATCGGCTGCTACAAGCTAATGGTAGAAAATGTGCTGAATACTCACACTGGGCAGTCCGTGGACGTCTGTTTGTCGGCTTGCGAGCAAGTGTACTACAAATACGCTATCATCGGCAACGAGTCGACGTGCTTCTGCGGTAACGCACCCGGAAAGTTCCAACTGCCTCAAGATTCTTGCGGTACTCAATGCCCTAAGAATGAAAGTCAAAAATGCGGCGGAGAGAACGCCGCAAGTGTGTACGACACCGATGTTTTCTCTCCAGGCCCACCAGCATCCATAAACATTACTAACATAACTGAGACAACAGTGAGGGTGCGTTGGACCGCCCCCAATGCATTCACATCTATATCTGATTATGTAATAAAAGCCATTGTTGTTGAGACCTACACTGATGCTGCCTTGATAGATCTCGAATGGAGAGTATCAAATAAAACCTTTTACACTGAACTATTGAACCTGCAACCAGGTTCTAAGTACCAGATAGGAGTGGTTGCAGTCAATGCTGGTTTTGAAGGGCCTAATATCACAAGTACAGTAGACACAGTGATAGGTACTCCGGACCCCAGCCCGCCTGACATAGAGATTAGAGAGAGGAGAGGAGACAGGATGGTGGTGCATATCCCTGCAGCTAAGAATGTGAATGGACCTGTGTCTATGTACAGGATTGTAGTCTCTATCGAGTTATACCAGCAAGGGTTTATTGTTGCTACCCTTGGGAACTACACATATGCCAATCATAACGGCCTCCCCTACTACATCACCGCTGAGCTAGACCCTGATGACATTGCACATGATTTCATAATTGGAGACAGAAGTACTTACAATGGTTTCTACAATGCTCCTCTGCCATTAACTAATGATATAGATGTGTCATTAGGAGTTGTAAGTGAAAAAAATCATGTGAAAAGAATCCGGTATGCAGAATCAGCTAAGAAAATTATTTTAAATATAAATGAGCCTGAAGAGTATTCCCCGATGGTGATAGCACTAGGAGCAGCCATAGCTATCAGTGTGGTTCTGCTGCTGATTGGAGTAGGGCTGCTCATCATCCTACGAAAGAGGATACATATAGTAAGATCACAGAGAGGCTCCCAATCCATGCCTTTGAGTATGAGTGAACCATGCATGGAGATTGAGAAC
This sequence comes from Gortyna flavago, assembly GCA_963669345.1. Classification (NCBI taxonomy): domain Eukaryota; kingdom Metazoa; phylum Arthropoda; class Insecta; order Lepidoptera; family Noctuidae; genus Gortyna; species Gortyna flavago. The sequence goes on from OY770142.1 coordinate 17,112,740, forward strand.
TCAAGTTTCCTTCAAGAAGAAGATGAAAGAGTAGATTATTACAGCAACTTAAAAAGAAAGCTGTGGAACATACCGAGAAATCTCATAGACATTGATATTTCCTGCATAGTTGGTGTTGGCAGTTATGGCAAGTTTACTAGAGGCAAAGTACAACAGCATGGGGCACAGACCCCAGGGCTCGTGCAAGTGGTGGCGGACAGGGAGCTGGAGAGACCCGATAAGAAGCAGATGTTGCAGGAACTGGACCAACTCATCAAATCCAGTGAACATGAGAATGTGATCTCACTGATAGGCTTCTGTGAAACTAATACAACCTTATTTGTGGTCCTAGAAGATAATAAACATAGCTTGAAAGACTTGCTTCTTCAAAGCAGGCACAGGGATCTTCAAAATAACAAATTTTGTCTTATTCCTGAAAACAGATTGCTTCAATACTTGGTTGATATTGCTCGAGGCATGGAATACTTGCACAGTAAGAAAATTTTACACAAACGCCTGAGTTGTCGTAACATCGCGCTTGCAGACAACGGCGTCGCGAAAGTGTCCGGTTTTGGATTGTCTCACATGAGACCCTTGCATGAAACCCCAGATTACACCAGATGGACTTCCCACGAGATGTTACGACAGACGAGGTTCAACAATAAGGCTGATGTTTGGTCGTTTGGTGTCCTCATGTGGGAGGCGCTGACGATAGGCGCCACTCCTTACTTCCATAGCACTAATAAAGACGTCGCGGCCCGCATCCTGCGCGGCATGCGGCCGTCGCAGCCCTCCTACGTGGGCGACGAGCTCTTCCAGCTGTGCTTGCAGTGCTGGCAGGTGGACCCGGACGAGAGACCATCTTTCTCCAACCTGGTTCAGGAACTGAAGCCATTCGCCGAAGTTCCTGGCTGCAGGAGTCTAAGCTTTACTCATTACAATGGTTTCGATTTCGAACCGCATGTACCGCAGTACGAAATCGTCTCATAGTATTTAGGAAACTAACCAAAATATAGTTTTATTAGGATCCAAAGAGTTATATTTGATACTCGGATGTTAGAGGCGAAGTCAACGGCAATGGTATTTAGTTAAAAATCGCAATGTTTTACCCTATAGGAATTGGAAAACATAATTATAATAAATCATATTATTATCCTTTTCAACCTCTTCATTAATATGTATAAGTATTGTTTCTTCTGTATTCATGCTAACGATTGGGGCGAATAGCGGTTGTAGTCACGCGGAACAAATGATCACGCGCGGTCGACCGCTCACGACTCCTATAATAAGCACCCATTGGCTCTCGGTGAATGGCTGATTCTATACAGCTAAAGCTCCTGAAATAAAAAACAGCTAAGTTAGGTAAATTTGTGGCACTGAGTACCTATTGTATTAATCTGATTATTGTGAATGTATTTCTAGGAATTTATTTTTCCGTAGTTATTCTATAAGTAGAAAATGTAAAGTATTGAATAGCATTTTAACTTATTAACTTACATATACAGTAAATTACTACTTCGCCAGTTTGCGCTTACTAACCAAGTATAACAATACCAATGTATATTTTATAATAGCACATTGTAGTCAACGCTATACGTAGGTAGGTGACTGTCCTCAACACCTGTTACCTCTCTCGTGAACATAGACTTTATAATAATATATTAGTTGTAACTAAGCTAGTATGGAAGACTTCAATATTGTATAAGAGAAGCTATTCAAGGAGGTTTGGAATGATTGTGTAGCTGTCCCAACTGATGGTGGATCGATCTTTATTATGAATGACCAATTCACTACTTACTCATGTGGGCAACTATCTGAATGATTAACACTAGTACGCAATTTTTGGGCTAAGCTTTCGAATATTTCAAAGCTCCTATAAAACTACTCTGTACTGGACGAATCTACTTAGAATGATAATTATTTAGTACTTACATAAGTTGAGGGTAGTGTAGTTTTACCTAAGAGTATTTTATCTCAGTGGAAAGTTTAACAAATTCTCAAATGTCGAATTAATAGTTTAGCGTGAATGCTTGTAAAAATCATGGCGAATTAAGCGATAAATGAAATCGATAATCAACAAGATTCGCCGTTTTTTATTGTTTTTAATTTGGCGTGTGACGACGGCGACGATTAGGTATACTTTCTTCGGCCAGTTCACTGTAGTTTAGAAAAAAAATAATCATAACTTTATGTAGTTTATATAACTTAGGTAAAATAAGTGTATATAAGTCAAGCAATTTATTTTCTTGATACTTAGGTTAGTTATAAACAGAAAATCAACAATCGGAAAATCAACCCTTGGAAAAAAACCTGCGGAACCATTTCAGTGTTAAGTTTTACCTTATATTTGGTTTTAAGGTTTTATTGAAGGAAGAATCCCAGAAATTTTGCTTTTTTGATATGATAGAGAACTATTTTATCGTATTTATTGATTTTAGTTATTAATTTAAATATCTGCCCACTGCTATTAGAATACCTATCTATGAGTTTAAAAATCAATCGCAGCCGGATAAAGCAAAAAACGCTCAATCGTTGCGAAGCGAAAGCAAACAGGTACGTGCTATAAATTTCTATGCGCTTGCGCACAAGTGTCAAGCTGAAGCGTAAATTGCACAGCACAGCGCATTAGCACATAAACTAAAAAACTCGAAAAAATGTAATGCAGCTAATTCTTATAGTGCCGAATGCCGATACAGCCAAGCATACGGCATTTCCACTCTATTTAATTTAAACACTCGTGCCTCTGTCAGTATCTGCGGAAATAAATTATTTGAATGTACCTTCTTATTGTTGTAATAATGTACCCAATGTACCACCATTTTTATGCAACTATTGGCAGCTATTGTTTTGAAATACACGTTAATTTTATTATTGTAAGTACTTTATTTAAACCGTATATTTAGTTAGGTATTTAAGTTTTTTACTTAGTTGTCGTGTGATCTGAAATAAGGAATTCCGTCCATTACTTCGTATTTTTGTACGAAATCTCATTTTTGCGTAAACTTTATGTATGCAAGTGACATTTTTGATAATAAAAATGATAACCAACGTACAACTTGTTTTGTTGGACATATTTACCCGCCTTTCCTGCAAACATACACAGAATACATATCAAAATCAGTCAACCGAAATACGAGAACTTGGGTTCGATAGCCAATATATCCCCGATAAGTTTTCAGTTGTAAAAGTTCTCAGCCTATAGCCTGGCGAGAAAATGACAGGTGCTTGCTGTGCTGCCTCTTTGAGCTATTTTGAATAATATAAACGTATCGGTCTAGTTTCGTTGGTATAGTGGTCGCAAGCAGTACTGCTGATAGCATGAGGTCCTGTCCTGGGTTCGATCCCGGGCCGGGCTGTGTTATTCGAATTCTCCATCTGGAATTTCTCAGTAGCAGTCTCTGGAGTCGAATCGGATTTGTGCTAGGTTGATTGCAATAAGCTCGCCCCTATTACATGGAACTATACAAGGAGGGCGCCCACGAGGAACTCGGTTGCCCAGCAACTTGTATGTCTGCCACTGTCTTCTCGCTGAGATTTGGATGATGCGCACACGGGAGTGACGACAACGCTAAAAATTTGTAAAATTTTTAGTTGAGCGGCAATTTGTCGCCGTGCGCGCACTTGCATTGCAACCAATAGACGACGACAGTTGCGTCCAAACCCGCAGACAAAAATGTCTTCCAGCTGACAAACCCGTAGACTTGATGTGAGAGACAAATTAGTTGCAGAGACAAACGTTAATCTTGGGCGCCCTCCCAAATACTACAGGGTGAAATTGAAAACATGCGACAAATCGAAATGGGAGATTGTGCTCATCATTATGAAAAACTTTTAACTATGGGACCAAACCTAAAATCGCGATTAAAAAATCACCTGTTCCCTACATTTATGTTCGTATAACTCGTCAAAATGTAGGGAACAGCAGATATTTTTTTTGCAATTTCTGGTTTTGTCCCATAATAAAAGTTGTTCATTATGATGAGTACAATCTCCCATTTCGATTTGTCGCATGTTTTCAATTTCAACCTGTATAGGAGCACCTCTGGCAAACTCTTCAGGGAATGCAGGCGTGATGTCGTGTAGTGTGTGAACTTATAGGTATTTGGCACAAAGACCGAAGCGACAATATACCTACTTTGCCATAGTACCTAGTCTAGCTTATGCCAAGAATGCTAAAGGTCTAGCCTAGATCATTATTGGGTACCTAATTGCAGATGGTGAAAGAACTGGACTTTGTACAAAGGAGTGCCTGTCTGTATACTGTACCTGCATAGGTGTCTTGGCACAGTCTCGCGACAAATCGCTTCAGTCGAATAGAGCCTCTTGAGGTTGCATAGTAAATTAAACGACACATTTAGTTTTTGCATTTATTAATGTTAATATAATATAGACAATGTTCAAGGTACCTTTCAATTGGTTTCGAGCTTTTAAACACTAAGACATTGTAACCTTCCATTTTTACCTCTTATCACTTACAACATTGCAAAATAACACTTCATTAGAAAATCAATCTGACAGTACAACTAACTAAACAATAATAAACATTGACTAAAATATAGTGAATTTTAAATTCAAAACATATTTATTATTCAACATTGTTTTTTAAATTCAAACTTAATTAAAAATTATATTCTCGTTACATAACATTGCAGACCCGTTTATCGTAAACCAAGTTAACAAAAAATATTAATAATAAAAAATAAAAATTCCATCACTGAACTGTACAGCAACAAATGTTATCAACGTATGACATTTACACATAACGTACGGAGCCGGAGCTCGCTCTATACATACTTATAATACGCAACAAGTTATAATTCAATAGAATTAGTATAACATATCAATCTCAACATGTGTAAAGGTTGATGAGACAACGACTGATCGGCGCTCGAGAGGCCGAGAGGCCGGCGCGGCGACGTCGCGCACGGGCCGCGCGACACACGCCACGCCTCACACTCGCAGCTGCGGCCAGCTATGGGAATCTTCAACTTGGGCGTTAACAATAAAACTGACGTGTAACAATCAAAACGTTAAACACCGCGAGTGTACTGCGGGAATCGCACACGACTGCGCTCTGGCGAGCGAGCCCACATGAAACCGAGCGAAATTTTTATTTTAATGATTAATAAACAATTATATATTACAATTAATCCCTACCGTTTGGGACGCGTTCGTGACGATGTCAATATGCGCGAGTTGATTCCTCAGTCTTTAATAAATTGATGACAATGAGCAAGGAGAATAACGTAAATGAAAAATGTTATGCAATTATATACAGATAGTGAGTGGAGCGCGCGCCGAGCCGCCGGCGCCGAGCGGCGAGCGCCGAGAGCGAGCTCCGGGCGGCGAGCGCCGGCTCCGAGCGCCGAGCGGCGAGCGCGCGAGCGTCGTGTGCGATTCGCGCCCATCAGAAACAAGCGTTATGGTGATGTCTTAATGTTGAGTTCGACTTGAACGCACAGCCATTTTCCTAAACACAGTATCGAACCTTACTCTAGCCTAGCGCACCCAACGGCTGCCACCTTCGCGTGTATACCCACTAAACTACCTATAGTAATTACAATAAACCACTCTATCAACAAATTCAACAACATTTAGCTATTAAAATTAATATGGGAGGATGAGATGCGCGGCCACCGAGCAGAGGAGCCGGCGTCGTGCCAACTGAAACCTCTTCGTTAGATCCGAACAATGAAGAATGACAACTAGCTACCTTATCCTACAACATTGAAATTCCTTAATCGTAACAGCATTACATAATGATGTTAGAGTGCGGGAGTGGTACGCGGGTGCCGGGACTGCCGGGCGCGTGGACCCGCTGCAGTACTTCTACTCTACTGAACTGAGCTCTATATAATTTGACACAACCTGTAACAGACACAGTGCTCGGTCCGTGTGCGGGCGGGTGCGGGTGCGGGTGCGGGTGCGGGCGTGCTACAAGCGTGCGGAGATGCGTGCACTCAGTATCACAGAACAGTCCGGAGCGGTGGACAGTGGCGGCAGAGCGAGTCTACCGCCATGCACTATATAAGTATCGGGACGACGTTGCACTATTTATTATCTTCCACGCGATAAACTTCATCCAGATAATGATTACCGCACTAAAATTATTATTCTGTACTCACGTTAATATACTCTCAAATATTGTAACAACTTCAGTATAACAACATTAACATTTCCCAGTAATTTTAATTTAAAAATTATCTAATTATACCCATTATATTGATTTTTAAATATGTTAATTATAACTAACTAGAATTCCATTGATAACTATCATAATGACGGCGCGGCGGTCGCGATGTGTCGAGATAAGACGCGCTTTGTACAGCCAGCGAGGATAGAGACAAATTATGAATGTAAGAGGACAGTGACTATCTCAACAGACGTCTCACTTTCTTCGAAACATGAAAACGAAAGACCGCGTCGTGGTGCGCAGTGTCACGGCACGCGCACACTACCGCCCTCTACTAGGAACACTTAACTCTAGCCGGAATGTGTCCGACACACGGCGACACCGCCCCGAGCAACAATAGAGGCAAGTAACTTAGAGAGAGAGAGAGATAGAGAGAGTGAAGAAACGAGACGGAAACTATGTCTACCCCCAGAGCTCGCCCGAACCGTGAAATGATATCTTTCTTTGGAAACCATTCATTTCTTTTAATTGACGCATTTGACTTATACGTACCGACTAATCGAGATTTAGTTCCGATAAAATTGAGCTTGTTAAATCGACGTGACAGGCGATACGCGTTCAGGCTGTGGCCGACACGACCGTCGCTTGTGTGTTCGCGATCACTACACTCAGTACACTCCTCACATCACGCATCACTACTCGCCATCCCGTATTACTACCATTACCTAAACACGCGAACATTACTAAATCTTAAAAATCAGTTCAATCAATTCTACTCGATTATATTATGCATAGTCCGAAACGTACGTTTCATTTTACTTCGAAGTATCCATTCAGTTCTTAACTTATTTCCATACTTTAGCCACCGCGAACGCACAAACAGACATTATTAATTGACACAAGACGATATCTGTACCTACCCCCAATATACATAGTTTAGATGAGAAAAATTCGAAAAACACCGGAAATTTATCCAACAGCGTTACCTATACACTTTAAAGATTGAATATATATAACTAGCTACTGTAATGCCACACTATACTGCGCAATGTTAACTACATAACACACGTATATATGTAATAGATCAGTTAACAATATCCACAACATGTATCATCGAGATGTCGTTGTACAGCGACGCGCCCGCCCGAGCGAGCGCGACTCGTGCGCCGAGTGCACGTGGGGGGGGGGACAGGTTATTGGTTCGTGTCGTAAGGTCGCACGCACGCGACGCGCGCGCAGGGGCGGGGCCTCGGTCGGAGAAAACTTACAACGTTATAATCACTATTATTTTTCACTTTTCACGGAAGTACGAGGTTATGGCGAATCGATCGTGCTCACTTCCCTAATAATTAATTAGTTAAAAATATTTATATACTTTTTATTTTATTATTTATAATCGCGTAATTGTGAATGAATTAGCTGAGAAATTGTCTCTCAATTCCGATTCCTTAACACTATCGTACATTAACTTTCAACATTAAGCCGATTTCAAATTATTATATTTTTATTATGATTACGTTTTCTTTTGTACTTCATACGTTTATTCACATTTGATAGTAGTCGCCGCCTTCGTAGTTAGTTATCACCCATTAGTATTGCATGTACTTGTTGTAACCGGAATACGCGTTGGCGCCCAACGCGGGGCCGGAGTTGTACACGAAAATAGTTTTATAGCGGGTAGTTGTAACATTTGATTGTAAGCTGTCGGCGGCTTGAGATTTTCGTAAAAGCTATTACATTATATCAAGGGTCCCCAGCTGTAACAATTTACAATCAAACGCAACGCACCGCGCATGTATGAACACTGAACATGTGAAGAGGCTCACCTCGCTAATCCTGTAGAACGATGGCACTTCTGAGGTAAACGAACACAACTTATAACTACCCTCCGGCGAAGCACCGAACGGCTTCTACACTAAGTGGAGACTGACACGTAGTACCTTGACAATGTCGACGAAAACAATCACAGTTTATAATATTATGTAAATCTAACGTACAGCGCACGCACACGACTTCTAGACGAAACAAAGTTCATCGAAAAGGATCATTTTTCTTGTTATGATTGAATTATTAGTCGATCAGTTTCTGCGCAGACGCTGATGCGACTGAGTCGTGCGACCAAAAGTCGTCGGCGTGCGGATACTAACAGACACTAAAAGAACGTCTTGGTTAAACGACGGCGCAAAAAATAAAATATTCAATCATATAGTAACTGTAAATAAGAATATATCATTTATATTGTCATCTCGATATATAGAAATCTGCATTTAAAATGTTTAAAATATTTTTTTATTATTTTTCATCTACTATTCTGGACATGCATTTTATTATTATTTAAATTGTACTTATATCGTAAGACAAATTTAGACCGACGACAAATGAATAACTATGAAACATTCCTAATAAAAAAAAATATGAAAATGATTAGATAATTATTATTTTGTTTATAAATGTATAAAAAAATAAAGATCTTTACCGAGAGAAAATCAGGAATGAAAAACTGCTAGCCAGATTCGAAGATATTAAACAAGGGTGACACTTGAACTAAGTTAAGTGAAACGGCGTGCAGTGAAACGTTCGGGTCTTGTACTTGCGGCGCACCGGCTTGACGACTACCCTCATCTTGTTAACGAATTACACGAAACTCTATTGCAAGAACAGGCATCCCAGCTTTATAAGTAATTCAAATCTGAACAAGCCAGAATATGGTAAATCTGATTATGAACATAACATAAGCATGCATGTTATCTCAAGCACATAATCAAAGAAATTCTTATATACTACCACACTGTGGCTTGTTTTGGTTTGAATGTACAGTACCAGGGCCGTAACCAAGTCGATGCTTGTCATATTTAGTATGTCAGTAAATAAAACAACTTTGGTAGGATTTAGCTCCTAAACTCCCGTAGTGCTGCGAAGGGTATCGATAACATCTCCCAGCGAGACGTAACTGTGTCGATAGAGTTTTCAAATAACCACATCACTAATCCTAATAAACTAAAGAAAAATAACTTATCAATGGTAACATTTACAATGAAATCAACTTTGTAAATAAAAAAAATGTATGCTGTGGTGAATAATATACAAAAATAATATGTGTATGGAATAGGAATTTCCGTGATAGGAGATATCACAATATTTCATTATTATATCTTAATCAACAATAACCGTCTGCTAGGCAGAACAAAATAATTACTTGTCATCACGATAAGAACGTAAAATATAGTGTGGCGGGGACCGACGCCGGGCCTGCTCGCTAATATTGTACTTTCATATTATTATGTGCAACAATCCAGTGTCGCGTTGAACTGAAATAGTCAGCAGTAGATCATATGTCTTCCCGAGCCACTAACTCACAGCGGGCACATCCCCGCCACGTCAACACTATGTTACATGCATAAAATTAATATACATAAAATTGTATTATTGTAAATAGGTAACTATGTGTCGATATGCGTCGCGGCGCGTGCGCAGTCCCGGCTGCGCGCGACGCATATCGAGAGCTGCATAAATTATATCCTCCGTCAGATAAAACAAAACAAAACTTCTTAACTAGAGTCAGGTAACTCGCGCCAATGTTAACGTTAACGGTGACGACGCAGTAACGCGGTCTGTGATCCAACAGTGTTTGACTAGAACTAGATACTACGCTAGAACGAGATAGAGCAGGCGGTACGGGCGAGGCGTACCGTGCGAGGCGTGTTACTGCATGAGGCCGGAGATGGCGTTGTGGCGCGTGCGCTTCAGCTCCTCCTCCTGGATCTTCTGCTCGATGAGGTACTGCGCGTTGGAGATGGCCGTGGGCGTGCCCGTGATGGTGACGATGCGGTTGCGCGTGCCCGGCGCGAACGTGCCCTTCTTGGAGATCTGGATGTTGGCGCCCGACATCTGCTGGATCTCCACCAGGCTGCGCCCGCCGGGGCCTGTGGAATACAACGGTACACAGGTGAGCGGGTCACTTTATCAACGTTTCCAGAAAAATATCGTAGTGCTCGGTTCGGAGAATTTGATTGGGTTGGTAACACGTTTTTCCACTGGGTTTCCAGTGAAAAAAATCGTTTTTTCCCGGGACTACCACAATATTTTCAATGAGGTTACGTATACAGGGTTAAAATAACTGAGCTCGCTAAATTTCACAGAGGTGATGGGTATCGAAAAAATATTGTAAACTTATAATTTCAACTAACTGTAGCCGGTGATGGTCACCGGCCGCTGCCGCTGGTAGTGTGGTTCCTTGAAATTATGAGTTCAGATTTTTTTTCTTCTTTTCGATACCCTCTATCTACACCTCTATGAAGCTTTGCTAGATAATTTAATTTAACCTTGTTTCATCATCATCATCATCTGCCTAGCCTTTTCCTTCCAGTCTAACCGGATGCAGCTGAATACCAGTATTTTACATGGAGCGACTGCCTATCTGACCTCCACAACCCAGTTACTGGGTAATACGATACCCCTTGGTGAGACTGGATGTCAGACTTTCGGGCTGCTGACTACCCGTAACGACTGTCAAAGATCCACGAATGACAGCCGGGACCAACGGCTTAACGTGCTTTCCGAGGCACGGAGGGGACACGGTATGTAAAGATGGTCAAACATCCACAGACCAACCGCGGCAAGCGTAATTTAACCTTGTTTGAGAGACTAATATTTTACATACTATCATACTTTTACAAATTTTCGGGGTAGTTATCATAAGTTCGAATAATATTTGACCTAATTTCATTTCACCTAAAACTTTTCAACTAATATCGCTTGGTTTTTTTTTACTTCATCGAAGTCACGTCTGCCACTGTATCTGTTGACCTATTATCAATTAGATTTTTTTTCGATACTCCGACGTTTCATTTGGTCGGAAAACTTTTTACCGAAGTTACGCTTAGCCGAAATAACATTTGTTCGAAGTATGTTTCTGAACATTCATTAATCCACTGTTGTAATTACCATATTATTTTCATTTCACCAAACGCCTAGAGAGTTGGTGCACACTATTTCATCTATAATTTTTGCTGTTACTTTTTATCATTTCATTACGTTTCATTCTCCTATTTCTGTCTGAAGGGTTTAAAGGAACCTAACCAACCGAACCTCGGGGTGCCCCTGACGTCGCCGGTCTAGGGTTAGGGTTACTCTCTGCAGGGTTTAAGGGAACCTAACCAAACTAAGCTCAGGGTGCCCCTGACGTCGATCGTTTAGGGTTAGGGACTTAGGGTTTCTGTCAGCAGGTCGACGGAGCCCCGCTGTGCGGGCTCCTATTTCTGTCTGCAGGGTTTAAAGGAACCTAACCAACCGAACCTCGGGGTGCCCTTGACGTCGACCGTCTAGGGTTAGGGTTTCTGTCAGCATCTGTGTTTGTTTGGGGGGTTTAATCCAAACGTTGTTTATGAAATAAAATGATAAAATAATGAATTGTTTGTCAAATAATATGTTATTAAATAAAAGTTTATCGGATAATTATTGTTGTAGAATGATGAAATGACAAATAATGTGCTTTGAGTTTGAGTTTTGTGTATGTCAATCGATGCTTGTCAAGTAAAATTTTTTAAATGAATGTGAACTATTGAAAATGCTACCAAATAACCGGCTATATATTTGTGACCAAATAATATTTCGTAAAATGTTGTTTCGGTGTGATGAAAATATGGCAAATAAATCATTTGGTAAATGAAAAAAATTCAAAAGAGGCTTCGGCCAATAGAAAAAGTTATTTTAAAATCGGCGAAATATCGTTCTGTAAAATAATACCTATGACACAAGAAACTTCGATGATCTAAAAACATGTCAAATAATGCATATAGCAAAAAAGACGTCGGTCAATAGATTTCGGTAAAGTGAAAATCGAACAAAAACATTTCGGAAAAGTGATCGGTTCCCAAATTTTCGACATATGTAAAAGTATGGTAGTATGATGGTGATGGTGTGTTTGTATGTTTTCCCCCTTACTGTAAACGTTGTATAGCATCTGTATAGTTACACAACGCTTTGTCTTCTTTGTTCGAAAGTCAAATCACTGACGACTGAAAGAGAGAAATCAGTGTGTAACTATTCATCTGATTGAATGTATGTTTATTAGTAAGGGGGCTTATCTCTAGGTGTAATTCATGAGTAACTGACCTAGTATGGCCCCGACGATGACCTCGGCGATCTCCACATTCTTGGAGTCCTTCGCTCCCGCGTCGGCGGGCGTGGGACTCTTGGACAGCGGCAGCAGCGAGGCCGAGGGGAAGCCGGCCACGCCGCCCACGCCTCCCACGCCGCCCACGCCGCCCACGCCGCCCACGCCGGCCGACAGCGAGATGGGCGCCACGGCTGGGGGGCGAAGCGCCTCGAATGCAACCTCCGCGAAACGCTCTAAGGAGCCGCCGCGCGCGCCGCCTGCGGGCCGTCATACGTCACGCGCCGTCTCGCGCTCGCCGGGCCGGCGCGACCCGACGACCTTACATTAGAACGTTTCGCGCTGTTGCGCACAGGCACGCGTTAGCGATAGCGCCCGACAGCGCCCGCACTCAACGCGACGTCTATGGCTTCTTATCCTTCCGAGTTTCTAGTGTTACTACGGACTGTGATTTAATTTACCAGCTCTAATTATACTCAAAATAAGGGACTTCATATTTCAGCGTGTATTGCTAATTATTAAGTAAACTTTAAAATATTATATTCTAATTTTTCCAGTAAATAACAAAATTGGCTGACATTTTAGCAATTTAAAGATTTTTAAGAGTATGAATATCAGGATTTAAGATGAACCAATTGGGATCATATTATGGAAGATATTAATAATAAAATTTAACTTTATCTTTAGACTATCTTCATCGTATTAAGACGACAGGATGACTAGCTCTTGGCTACAAGATACATACAAAGATAGGTACGTAAAGTAGACGAAATCCAATAGTGCAAACCGTAAAAATGCACAAAGAAACGACTTGTGAATGGAAAAAATATCTCAATTTGAAAAAAATATTGTACACGCTGAAATATTACAGTTGCAAGAATTGTGACTAAGTGAGTGTACGTATACTGTACTGTCATGCATCGGGTAGCGTTGTGCCAGCGACTACTCTAGCGCAGTGCGGCACGGGACTGCGACTACGAGCCGCTCGGGGCGCTGTCGCGGACAGAAGATACATGATACAACACAAAAGAACAACTTTACCGATTACCATATTTTTTGGTGTTTCATAGAAAAAACTTAACTTTACTTACATTTTTTCTTTTTTACAATTTCGCTAGGTCTAGACAAAACTATATACTTACGATCCAAATAAAAATATTATATAAATTTGTGTAATAGTCTTTTTACAGAGAGTAATTTAAATAAATACATTTCAGTTTACAGAACTTTGTTCTAATTTAGAACATTTTACTCTAAAGTTGTTCTTTCTATTATTTGGGTCATGGATCGGACTTGTTTGAAAAAGGGTCAAAATGTTGAAGTTAACGAAAGCAACAGTATCCAAAAGTCACTGTTATTGAATAATCACAATGAGAAAATCTAGTAAATTTATACAATTTACTGATAAAAGTTTTAATCAACTTTAAAATGTCGGTACCCATTTCCATGATCTGGTCATGAATGTTGGGTCATGTGGTGAAGCTCCGTCCATGACACAAGCTCATGTTATGTATTGCCGACAGAATGGTAAAGCGATGGTCAAGAATTTGGAAAAATCTTTAGATAGATATTAAATAAACAAAAAATAAAACTGTAAGCCAATTGTGTTATTTGGATCAGCAATACAACACTTGAAACACCATAAAAAATATCTAAGCATGCAATTATAACGATATAGTATACATAGTCTTGTCTTAGTAAATAACCGTGTTTCGTTTCAAAAGTCATTATGTTCACGCCCCACTGGATTTTACTAGATGCCTGATATGTTTTAGTCTTTTTGGTAACACTTATAGGCCCACATCATTTGCTGTGTGTAATCTGAAATCACATCCACACCTGAAAAACGTCTGTGAATTAGACACCTATGTTCCGGGACAACGTGTGTCTCACCCGGAATGCGGACACCTCCTACTCAATTTGGATCACATGCAGTTGTAATGCGCTCAATCAAGCTAGGTTTCGTCTAAGCAACCCTTTTTGATTTAATGTCGTTTTGGAACCAGACAACAACAGAACAAAATAAACAAAAACGGTTTGAACTTCTCATTTGAAATAAAACACGGCAGAGTGAGAACAAAAGCTTAATTGAAAGTTATTATTGTCACGAGAGCCAATCAGATACCAAGACAGAATGACAAGCGTTGTGAAATTTAGAATTTGGAAGCGTGTGAGGTATGGTACCACAGCCGGTGCACCATGGTCCATCATCTGCGCTAGGTGGGCGAGCGGCCCGGACAGAACTCAATTTTGGAAAAATGTTTGGTTCAACTATACTGTTCAAAATGTTCAAAGAGGAGTTTTGGGTAGAACTATGCTGAAATTGTGGTAATTTCGTCATTTTGAGAGGAAAATTTCAGTATATTTCTGCCATTATAAGTTCAAAATCAAAAAGTCATATTATACAAGTTTTCTGTAGAGAATAATTTACCATCAATAGTATATTGAGGATACATAGACCGTTACAAGAGTGAGATGGCAAGCATTTTTTACTCTATATTGTAAGCAATTTTAGATATTTTTTGGAAAAACAATGCTATTCTCCACAGAATGTAATTTATTGATAAAACCAGTAACACAAACAGGTAGTTATTTTCAAGGTCTAGTTAGAGTTATTTAATTAGGTAGTGCGATTCGATTGTAGATAATTGCGTTACATAATTACTGGTCTTATCAAGATACATATTGTAATATTAAATTATAGAGCGGTTGCCAACTGTATGCCAGATTTTATTATTTTATAATGTTTGGTCTAATTAGGAACTGTAGATTTATTAATACATTTGAATAAGTAGGGAATTATATTTTGTGGAGGACGGATTTTTATTTCAGTAAATTTTACAATGAAGAAAGATTTGGTATTTATTTTGATTGTATGAAAGATAAATAAAAGAGATTTTAAGAGGGCTTGTGCTGTCGTACAAAAAGTACGGCAATAAACAGCGTTTTTAAATTAATTATACGCCGTTGGCATCTTAGCTTGTAAAGTCGCGACTGCGGTGGGTGTTTCGTAACAGTAAAATGTTGTATGTGCTTTTTTTTATAGTATAAGAGTACATTTTCATCTATACAGTGCAGTACTGTATACTACACGCACCGCAGTCACGGTGCTGTGGTCTGAGGTTTATTTTAGAGCAACGCTTATGCGCCTTAAAGTATTTTTTTTAATGAATCTATTTTGTAAACGCGTTCTGAAACGAGCCTCATCCCAGCAGCTACTAAGAGCGAATTTCGTCGACGAAACTAAACGCAATCAGTACATCAAAGACTAGTTCAGGAGCTGTCAGTTTTATTATTGACATTGACAGCACTAGAACGCGGTTGAGTCGCGCTGATCGCGTTCAGTTTCATTGGTGGAATCCGCCGTAAAATGTAGGTGGTATATTAGGCTACATAGGTACTAAGTGTGTCCGAACCTGAGTACATACCGAGCGGGACCTGCCCGATGGGCCCGAACACGGCGGGAGGCTCCTGCGCCGGCAGCGGGAAGTAGGCGGCCGACAGCGGCGCGGGCAGCGCGGCGGGCAGCGCCAGGCCCAGCACGCCGTGCTGCACCAGCAGCGCCAGCGCCGCGCCGATCTCGCTGAGCCCGGCCTCGCTGTAGCCCGCCTGGCGCAGCGCCACCTGGCGACGGGACGCGTTCCTTATGATCACTTCGTGTTACTTCCTCTCTGGCTCATATTGTTCTACAGCAAGTGCTAGTGCCTTGTTTGATTGTTTGTGCCCACGCGAGACTAGATTTCATTATCTCGCATGAAAAATATCCTATGTGTTATCCAATAATCTATCTATCCGTTGGTTTAGACTTTTTTCAACGATTGATTTACAATTATCTGCACAACAACAAACTGCACTCATTATTTATGATTTTGAAAAAATTATCTTAATGCCTACTAAATAGAGTCCACTTTCCGTTACCATTTTAATATTTTTATAACATTCTCAGTTATTCTTAATAACCTAATTTCATTCAATAAAGTCAGTTTACATCACTATTCACTGAATAAGTTTAACTTTAAACATATTTAAATCACCGTTCTATTTCCATCAATCGTTTCGATTTGACAGAGACAGAATGATGTTTTAAATTTGTTTAACATTAAATGTATTAACAGATTTGTAGTGCCGTGAGCCTAAAAAAATGATGTAAGTGTCCGCTACCTTGATGTGATCCAGCGTGTGCTGCGAGATGGGCGCGGGCGGCTGGCTGCCGGGCGGCGCGAGGCTGAGGCTGAGCGACAGCGCGGCCAGCCCGGCGCCGCCCACGCCGCCGTTCACCAGCACGCCGCCCACGCCGCCCACGCCGCCCACGCCGCCCACGCCGCCGCCCAGCCCGTGGTTCTGTAACATGTCCATGCCCTGTGACAGGAGGCGAGGAGGAGGGTGAATACATAACAATCATTGGTACAATGATTTTTGGTAACAGATTAACACAGATGTATGAGACTTAATACCGGTTTCCGGAATGAAAATTATCAACGCGTCAAAATTAAACGCAAGTCAAGCGATGTTGTTGATCATTCATTCATTCACTTGACAGTTTCACGTTAATAGAGCGATAAATTTTGTTCTAGAAACTGGGCTTAAGGCCCACTTCCAACATAAATCACTTAATGCGTTTAACGCTAAACATATTTAAAACATGACCTTGTCTTGGTCATCTTCAAACGATTTAAAGAAACAGAACGATGTTTTAAATTCGTTTAGCGTTATAGGTGTTGAGCGATTTGTGGTGCAAGTGGGCATAAAGGTGCAGCTAGACTGTAGCCGATCTGCGACTATCAGTCGATATTAATCACTTTAATTAAAAAAGGTCACTTGATACAAAGACAAATAAAAAAGATGGCAAAACTTTACAGGGTTAAAAAAAATACTTTTTTGCCTTAACATGACCAAAATCAGCTACACATCAGGAAAAAAATATACAGCAATTTCGCCAAATAATTAAAGAAGACCCTGTGTTTATGTGTTACTGACCGTCCACAATCTAGTTACACCCAAGATCAGTCACCAGTGCCGGGTAGCACTGGTAGATAGCCAGCCGTATGCACCGAGGTAACTGGCAAGCTTTATGGCTTAAGAGAACTTGCAAGTAGCCATCGTGCTTAACACTGGTTTTCAAACAATTACAAATATATAAACTATAATAGACATTTATGTTTTCGTGTAAAATGTGTAGTCCAATCCAAAAGGAATTAAAAAGCCCAAAACTAATTTAATTATTTCTCATCGAAAAAAGTGGTCAATTAAAATTACCATAACAAATATTATTTCATCTTGTATTAACCCCAAAAAGTGTATAGGTAAGAGTTAGTATAGTGTACAAGTACTAGTGTACACACAGTGTAAGCGGTATAGTGTCATTGTCACTAGCTACTCCATACAGTAGCCCACCACGTTTTTATGAAACCATATT
This sequence comes from Gortyna flavago, assembly GCA_963669345.1. Classification (NCBI taxonomy): domain Eukaryota; kingdom Metazoa; phylum Arthropoda; class Insecta; order Lepidoptera; family Noctuidae; genus Gortyna; species Gortyna flavago. Next base: position 17,130,383 of record OY770142.1, read on the forward strand.
AAAGTTATTGCACTGACAGGATAATGGGACAAAACAGTAAAAGCTTTGAGCCATGTGCTCTATTTCTTTTTACTTTCCTTTTTTAAGTCGTCATCTGACATCGTTTCGCATTGCTTGTGCTTTGTTCACCGAGTAGGATGATAAAACTAGTAAACTAGCAGGCTAGTGGGCAGGCTAGTGGCCGTGGGAGTGTGGGCTAGTGCACGGAGCACAGTGCGGCGTGTGGAGCGAGTCGGTCGCCGGAGCAGCCACTTGCACACGCTCACGTGCCTCACACGTACAGGGGGGCGCTCCACTGTGTAGTGTGTACCGGCCGAGTCGTAGCGGTCGTCACGAGCATTTGCGATTCAATCATTATAGTAATGATGTTTGTTATGTGGTATTAGTAGTTTCAGATACAGATAGACAATCTATTCTTATTGCAAGAGGCGACAGAGTGAAATTCAAATAACCAACAGTTCCAAATTGTGATAAAAAATATAAATATCCATAGTAGCACATGTTCCTTGGTTTTTTTTAGTTCATACCGAACAACTATAATTTTTCTGTTCTCACTACGAGTAAAAAATCTTGTTCAAACGTATATTTTGTTATATAAGTGCTGTGCGCCTGTAAGTGACTAATTCACCATAACTCAATGCAAATGCTATTTATTATGTCAATGTTTGTGGTGAATAGGTCGTTGGTGTACCTTTTAAATAAAAATCGAAATAAAAAAAAACACAGATTTGATTGTCATATCAAATGAATGCACTGTGAATGAATTTCTTAAGAGAATTTTATTTTTTAAATTTCCCGTACAAGCTACCATTACAGAGTTCAGGGGAATTAATTGAATGTATTGTCTAAACCTAGTGCCTGCATGCACGCACTCACTTACGGAGCGGACCTTTATGAGCCTTGCCTCTGAAACTACTACACTACACACTGACAACAGCAAACTAGACATAAATTTTCAAAACCCGACTCATTATTCAATTGCCAGTTCCACACCAGCCGTTGAACCGTCTGCGGAGCACCCCCGCAAGCTCAAGGCCACAGGTCACGACAAAGGAGCGTGTACGAGAGGTCACCTCTTTCACCTCAGCGGTGGGCACGGCGTACGGCGAGCCGGTCGGGTTGTAGTTGGCGACCGGGCCGGCCACGTCGGCGTACGACACGTTCGGGCAGGAACCGGACTGAGGATCGTCGACGACCTTCTGTAGGATCATCAGGCAGGCCTTCTTGTTGTTCTCTTTCTCGCCTGCAAGGATAATATGTATCATTATTGAGTACTTCAACGGGCTAGAAATAAATTATGGATAGCATTGTTGCATTTAGATAGGAAACGATATTTCGAGAAATCTTGCTCTTTGTTTTAGCCTTTAATTAAATGGCCCCGCTAGCTAGCATGGTTTTATTTGTCATCCATGCTAATATCATACATTCGAAAGTAACTCTGTCTGTATGTTACCTATTCACGCCTGAACCGCTGACGATTACCACGTCACATCTACTGAACGTGACATCCTAGAGAAGGACATAGGCTACTCTTTGTGCCGGTAGCATGTTCCCGTAGGATAATAAAATTTTGAATTAAAACATCTTGGTCTCCAATATTTCTATCAGGTTTTCGACGAAATTGTTGTAATCTTTGATTTCCATTAAAGGCAAGTGACTGCACATCAGCTGTTACACGCGCCGCTCATGCTCCGCATATAACCTGATATAAATGCGCTATTAGTATAGCATGGCGCAACCGGGCAGGCGGCCAGCAGCGCAAGTTCTGCACTATTTCATGCATTGTTTCTACTAATGTCTCTGTTCAAACCCGGCCATACACTCATAGCTAGCTAAGTAGATATCAAATTCTTAAATTCATTTAAATACAGTCAGGCAAATCGACACTCTACGTCAATGTACCGTGTTATAGACATTACATACCACTGTCAGAGAATGACAGTTAATATTTGAATATACGGACAATTTATGTTGGTAGACAATTTGCTGAACAAAGAATTTCCTTGAGTTTATACATATAGGCAGAGTTGCATAGTAGGTACACCCACATTACGTCGATAATGCTTCAGTACCAAGTAATAGGCGACCCTATTGCCCTCAACAAGGCAAAAATCCAGACTCCGGTCTTCTACTGATAAATTCATTAACAAAAAACCTGACCTAAGGATCCAAGATCGAACCCAGGGCATGCGTAGCAGTCCACTCGCTATACTAGACCAACATATTGTACAATTTTCACAAATTAAACATATTTACACAACGGCAAATAGATCATGGTACACATAGTAGTACAACCTTGGATAAACATCGGAAAATGTCATTAGTCATTGTCACCACACGTTGTGATCTGACCTCTAGCACTGCCTGCACCTGTCGTTGGAATAGCGCGTATTTATGGCAATACATAAGATTGTATAAATTACTTTAACCGATGAATCTTGGTTGCTAATATTGAATACTGACGATTTTAGACCAACAACAAGATCTTCATGATAAATGTTAAAAAAAGTTTTTTATCCGCTTATACTCTAACCCCCTTACTAATAAACGTATTATATCAGCTAACTAGTTACACACCGATTTCTCCCTTTCAGTCGTCAGTGATTTGACTTTCGAAAGAAGAAGACAAAGCGTTGTGTGACTATAGAGACGCTATACAACGTTTATTAGTAAGGGGGTACGGCTTTAACTGCATTATTGCTTACGAAACCAGCCTATATGCCCATATCCATTTTAAAAAGGTCTCTCACCATTTACTGCTTCATTTTGGTAGGTAGTTCCAACAAAATATTATGTAACAATATTTTTTTTTTTACCCTAAATAAAAATTCGTCCGCTAAAAAAGCGCTTTCAGCGTCGATAAAACTGCAGTAGGTACTACCACCTACACATATTTCTTATTTCCCAGTTTACTTTTCATCTTATCGGATACAAAGTCAGTGCCCGCGTCGGTCAAACAAAATCGTTGTTTTCTATGGACAAAAGCTGAACAGAGCTGAATAAGTGTAAGTGGTCCCTTAACCCGTTAACCGCACGGTTACCTATTCGGCGCAATCCGGCACAATTTCCTGCCGCATCCGTACCGCAGCGATATGGATGCCGCAAATCCAATATCAGATAATCTGGCTTTCAGCTGGTCAGCCGTTTATTCAAGTTTTGTAAAATATCAGCAAATATCGCGGACTTTTATCAGTAAACTTGACTTGTCTGGGTGATATGTCCACCTATTGACATTCAGCATCTTCTGTGTTGTTTTAGTCATTCTTGGTATGCGCCCACTGGCTCATACATATTAATCTATATTCACATAAAGATAATCTTAACTCTAATATTATAGAGGTCCTCTTCTTCGCCGTGCTTATGGCATGACAGTCAGTGGCGTAACTATAACGTTTGGGCCCCTTGCCAAATTCAAGGGCCTTCCCTCAATGTAAAGAAATTCAACCAACGTTATAGTTTTTTTTTTACTAGCACTTCTCCCGCGACTTCTTCCGCGTAAATTTCATATATCCCCTACAAAATGTAACACCTGACTGCTTCGTAGGTCCAGTGGTTGCAAGCGCTACTGCTGAGCATGAGGTCCTGTCCAAAAACTTAAAGAAACAATGGGGAAAAGGTACCTACAAAATGTTCGAAACCTTCAGGTTTCGAACATTTTCATCATCATTCATGATGTCCTTTGATGCACATTTTCAAAAAAAGTTTGCATTTATAAACTTATGTTAGGATCCTCATATTCATCCTAATTATGTTTTATGGTATAAGTACATAGTTTACTTCCACGCGGACGAAAGTCGCGGTTCGCGAATTTACACTTTTAACAATCAGTAAACAAAATGTCATAAAAAATCGAGAGTCATCATACAAGGTTTGAAGCGTACAATGTGTAAATAATGATGTTGGTAACAAAAACGATACTGCATACAATTAGGGCCTCAATGTGACCTCGCGCACTTGAAGGGCACTAGCCAAAAAACTATCGGATTTCTATGCGTTCGCCCTTTACCTACATTAAAATGTTGAAACGTTTTTCGTGATGTTTTATTAAATAGTGATGTAATAGTTTATATGAAACATAAATGAAACATTAATTTGCTGGTTTCCCCTTGTTTCGCAGACAGAAATTTCATAGAATTTCGATTCCCTGAAAATTATTGTTTCAAAGACTATTTACTTAAATAAAACATATTTCACAGAAACACAATTCAATAAATTTTTAATCACATTTTTTATTTAACATACTTAACAAACGGTAGAATTATTTTTTAACGAATATTGTTCGTTCGGTGTATTTTTCCATGGTATTGCATGAACTATAAAAATAATAGTATAAGCGATCTCGGGACTTGGGGCACCCAGACTTGGGTTAGGTTAGGTTCCTGTAAACCCTGTAGGTGTAGACAGAAACAGGGGCCGTCGACTACGTCTTATTATTAAATTATTGCTTGTAGACCAACTTAGACCCGCCACGTGATCTTCCCCACGAATTGTAACGTGTAGAAACTATCACTCGATAAAATGTTTTTCTTGGTAATAAGTTTTATATTATCTAAACAATATGAGGATAAAGAATATTAGATTTGTTATTCTATGACATGATCATTTGTGAAACAAAAATCAATGATTTCAAAATCTTCAAAGTAAGTATTCGCGTATTGATTATTCTATGAAACGAAAATATGAGATTTTTTTTATGTGAAACGAAATTCTATAAAACTATTAGCTATAAAATTTCGTACAACCTGTGGTCAAAGGTTGACCAATTAATTTTATTATAGTAACTCGTTTCAAAATCAGTTCTTCCTTTTCAAGCTTTTCGTAACATGTCACGAAAGCCTCATTCATAGGCAAAGCTTTTAAAAACAAAACCACTGATCCGTGAAGCGTAGACTAGACTCGGTTGTGTAAGGCGATACATCCTCTCACTCCACGGACACATTTGGCAGACAATTGCGACACTATCCGTGGTTAACGTAACGGTAATAAAACTAGGACTATTTTATGAATACTTTCTCTTTTGTTTAGCAAACGTTGAGGATCATTATAAACAGAAATCCATAATATTATACATCCTGCCATGTCTTGTTGGAAAACTAGCAACCCGCCACTTCGCACGGTTTTTACGACTTGACAAAACGTCGAGTTTACTTTATTATATCATAGTTTAATATTAAGTTATTATACACATAAACCTACCGGAGTAAATTTTCTAAATTATGGTGGAAACAACATCGCAACCCTTTACGTACTTTAGAAGAACAACGCGGTCACACAGTCGACAAGCGGCTTAAATTTATAATATACTAGCTGACCCGGCGAACTCCGTACCGCCTCAGAATCATTCTTCATTATTTTTTCTTTCGTGAATATTTACCATGTTATAATAGTTATTCTGCTATTCGGGGCGGTGACAAATCCAACAAATCAAAGATCATGAAAATTGCTCCAACCGTTCTTGAGTTATAAATGGTGTAACTAACCCGATATTGTCTTATATTTAGAGATTTATAGCAGATAGCAATAAATGCCTGGAAAAGTAATAATAAATATCTTTGAAAGGGGGAACCACCCACGTCTTCCGCCACAAAAGCTCATTCAAGGAGATAATCCTCGTGTATCCCTTATGAAGAGAAACGTGACTATTATTGATCGATGGTGTTACGTGTCGCAACTGCGGACATTTGGCTGGGCACCTATTGCGCGCGAAGTCCAATGAAGCAGTTAAACACATCCGCAACTAATAAATTGCTATCCGCGAAAAAATATCAAAATTGGACTGGAAATTACACTATATCGTAAAGTATCGAGAAGAAGAGGGAGGAAGTCCCTTTGTTGTGTAATCTGAAGAAATAAACTACGAACAACTTGCTTTAAATTATGGACCATCATAAAATGATGGTCTTAAAAACTGTTGTGTGCTCTTACTCTTCCTAAAAAGTAAGGGCGAATTTCTCCAATGAAACTGAGCGCGATCAGCACATCTAAACCGCGTTCAAGAGCTGTAAGTGTACTGGCAGCTTTTGAAGGCAGTCTAAATGTGCTGATCACGCTCAACTAGAATTTAAGCAATGTTCTAATTCTTTGTATCAGTCTAACAGGAGTCCTATATGTTCGACAATGCAGATTTGCTTCGCTAATAAGGCAATCTAAAAGCAGCCTTAACATTCAAGATAAGGATCAGGTCTACTAGGCCAAAATAAAGCTCTAGCGTTGAACTTATATTTATAGTTAATCTCCGGTCAGGACCTTCTATTTCATTGCCTGTTTTATGGCTTACACTTAGGCAGATAGGACAGTCAGACGCAATTTAGAATGATTTACTAAGAGTGGAAAAGTGATGAGCCAGATAGGAATAGGTTAAGCCAAGCATATGCGTGCTTTATATTTCTAAAGATGGAAGATCGACAAAGTAGTGTGTTAAAGCAGGTTGATATGGAAACGGAATACTCTATTCTGTTAACTGTTTTTATCTTAAACATTTCATTAAAAGCAACGCTCGTATTAAGCTCATTGTCATCTGAACTTGCGCAACCAAATTACAAGGGAGGTACCGATATTGTAAAGTGCGACCCGGAGTGAAACTTCCGGGCTTATCACTGTCTGTAACGACTGTCATTGGCACAGCTCTTCTTGTCATAACAGGGACCAGCTGTTCAACGTGCCCCGAGACACTTATTGTACTACCATAATACTATAAATAGGATTGCGAGTAGGAAGATGGGAAGCGCCTAACTAATAATCCCTTCAATTCAAATGAAAGCCCTACAGTGTGATACCGAGACACTGCTGAAGGTACAACACTTATCTGTGAATAATAAAGATAGTATAATTCGGTGAATTGCAAATGAACGCTTTAAGAGCTGCTTATCTAATGAGGCTCGCCATGATCCATGATATACACCCGCAGTCCATTAATATTTAATTAATTGAGCACCTATTTTCACCTGGGTAGAGCACCCACTTCATTTCAATAATTAAAGGTACCCTTTGTGGTTAATGTTCAAGGCGACTTGTTTGCTTGTTTTAAAATCTAGAGGATAGGCAGTAGCGTCCTCCTGTCTGCTAATAATAAAACACGACGATCACAAACCCTTTCCAAGCTGATTATGATGATGTGGGATCAGTCGTGGCAGTTGTGTAAAGCCTGTCATGGAGTTTTGGGTCTGATAATGATGATGGTGGTTACTGGTACCTCGATACTCACCGACCACAGTGATGCACCTCTCCTGCAGCGACAGCTCCTTGGCCTTCTGCGAGATCTGGACGTAGCTCCCGCTCTGTTCTTTGATCTGCTTGATGTAGTTGCCTCCCTTGCCGATGATCATGCCGGCCGTCGAGTTCGGCACCAGGATCTTCACCTGGAAAGAAGACGTGGCTGTGGTAATGGAAATGTTAAGAGGCGAATGAGAAGACGTGATTGCTGTGGTTATAATGTTGGTTGACCGTGAGTGGAACCCGCCAGTTTGACCCAACGATACAAGCTTTTTGCGTGAATTTATGCGTACATAGAAAGAAACTTATAAATGGCGAAAAAAGTTAAGGTAGAGGCAAAAAGTTAAGGTAGTTAACTAGTTAGTGTGCTATCGCACTCAAGGATGCGCGCTGGCTAATCTAAGCTTTTTCTAACAGAAATCATTAATTAGGTACGTTAGTTTCCTACGACGATCCAAACGAGCAAGAATAAAACCAACGCCACGGACTGGCGTTTAAACTCCATTTTATGTAGGCCTCTTAAAGCTGAACAGTTTCGCTTTATGGACTTAAATGGAAGGTACGGTAGAACAAAGGGTGAATAAAAGTTAAATACACAGTAAATTTGATTTTATGTTAAATGGCATTTACTTAAACAGGCAATATTGCTAAGAAATCATAATGTTGAAGGATCCGTCGTTGCCGCGGGAATATCTAATTAGCATTGTTGAATTTAATATGGCATTCTTAATGGTTGTTTATGAATTATTTAGCAGTTCTGAATGTCATTTGATGGTCGAAAGATTGGAAAACGATTGGTTTTCCTGGCATTATTACCACAGTCTCTGTTTTCTGGTGTCTTTAAAAAATATACTCAAAACGATTTCCTACTACAATGCATATCCATCTCCATTTAAAAAAATGTTGGAAATGAAAATGAACGGCACGCACCACGTTCAAAGATACGCCCTACTTAATTACGCCGACTGGCAGGCGTACAAGTGCTAACTTAATAATTGCTTGTTTAGATTTCCGAGATCAAATTAATTTACTTGACATTCACGAATCTAAGAAATTCTTCGTCGAAAATGTCCAGTATAAAAATTGCGAGTGTTGTTACGTACAATCTCTGACTCTATAGCTAAGTATACCTAACTAGCATCACGTTTACCTGAACGTTTAGTGGTTAGCAGAATAAGGTAATAACACACTATAATCCCTTCGTAGATATTCTCTTACTGGTAGTTACGGTGGCTGTTAGTCGTTAATTAATAGTCTTGCGACACACATCTCATGTATAATGGTGCAGACGCACGGCAGCCGGAACAAAGTAAAGCAGCACTGTACTATGCGTCTGCTAGGCCGTCTTTAGCAACCGAATATTTCTTGATCTTCTGCTCAACCATGTCTGCAAAATGATTGAGAACTAGTTTTGAAGTCTATTTACAGCTTTACATAGTAGTGCCTATCAAATACATTCGTTATTCTGTTGGGGAGAAATATTTTCGCTCTAACATTTTGTCGAGATTGGGGTCGCAATTACTCTGAAGTTAACATCCGCAGTGCCCACAGTAGGACCCTCCCACAAATGATGTAACGACCGCAGAGTTCTCCCGCATCGCCAAAAAACCAAAGAGTAGCTACACTACAGACGATATAGGGAAGTATAGTCACAGAACTCAACTGCGGTTGCATTACTGGGATATTGTCTTTGTGCTTGGCGCCAGCAGGCACCCAGGCACTCGTACCTTTCCCCGCACGCTATTGATCTATGACCCTGCACGTCCGCACGTCACCGCACGTGTTCGGTCACACTCGGCGCTGAATGGCGATATCGAGCACTGTTCCGCTGACTCTAATCAGCCGAGAAGATAATCGTTCAGAAATAAACTTTATTGCTTATGGTACATAATTTATGGTGTAATGTGTCTTTTAATGGTTCTAACAGTTGATTTTACTTTTTTTCAGAGTGTTAATTGACCAGTGGAGAACTGTATTGTGTACTGACCAGTCCCTAATGGTTGAATAAGATCCAGCAAAAATTTACGGATGTGAGACTTGCCCACAATTTTAAAAACGATTATCGGCTGATATGATGATACAGTAACAAATACAGTATGTTAAATAACAGAGGGCGTTCCCTTAAACTGGTTAATCTATATCATTAATGGATTTAAATAAAAATATCAGCATAGGAAAATGCGCATAAAATAATCCGAATTCAAAAAAATAATTAATTGACAATAGATTCGAAACCTCCTGTTTAAAATCAAAATAGTAGCGCGGAACAGTACCTAGCGTACTAGCATTGCCCAAACCGGCAACGTCACGCGCAATGCGCACACGATGCCGAGCGTCTCACGAATACTCACGAAGCCGAGCGAACCGGCCGCGCAGGCCCCCGCGCGCCGCACTAAATGGCGAATGGCGAGCGGCGACTTTAATAAAGGCGGCTTAGTGAATTAGAAATACACGTCGTCGGGTTGTTATCAGTAAAATTAAACATTTATGTACATAAGTATGTTTAGTTTTAGCAATAACATTTAACAACCCGTCTCAAATGTCCGGCTGACAAAGTAACGCGTCACTGAGGCACATTAGGCTTGGAAGGACCTATTCGCAAACATAGTACTTAAGTAAAAAAAACATAAATTCATGTACATACCTATCTGAGCTACGTTTCAATAACATTAAAATTAAAGAGTATTAGACAGTTATGCTGCACGCAGCGGCCGAGTAATGACGTTTTCGATGAAGTGGGTGTCCTCCGCGCATCGCTGCAGTGCCCACTGGCAATAAGTTAACCGGCGCTCGAAGTCAGCTGGACCAAGCAGACCTTGCACTTTTTGAAGTGAGTACGGATGCTGCTTGTTTTTCTTTAAAATTTTAAAGACTGCGACGTGACTCATGTTTAACAGGCGGCCGGCTCTTCTAGTGCTTGAACCGGGCTCCTCCTCAAAATGCCTTAGCACGTTCTCTTCCTGCCGCACAGAGATCACGGGTCGGGGGCCACCAGAACGACGCGGCACTACCGGTTCATTGTTACGAATACGCACCAGGGCACTCACAATAACACGAGAATTCCGCGGTTGATGTGCATTGGGATACCTCTCAGCATACATCCTCAGAGCACGTGCACCATCATAATTACACTCAGCATAAATGAGCACCATGTTCACATACTCCTGAGCACTGAACTGATAACGTGACATTTTTCACACACGAATGACGCAAGATGTTGCAATGCAAAAATAATGCGCGTCCGGTCAGCGCGTGAGATTAGTTCCGACTAAAATTAGGTGGACATTCGGGGGTAAGGGGCGGTTCTAGGCACATCAATTAGATCGCTGCACACGCAGCCCGTCATTCATAAATAAATTGCGACGTTGCCGTCCTTCAAGTACGCGTGTACAGAGTGTTTCTTTTACGTATCAATTTAACACTTTTAGTGAATATTTTAATATTAAAAAAAATAAAAACATTTTGTTTTCGAACGGTAATATTTTTTTTAGCATGTATGGATGCTATACTATTGCGGGTTAACGGGAACGCCCTCTGTTAGTTAACATACTGTATTTGAGATGTTTCTGCATGCACCCTAATTAAAATATATTGGACATCGAAAGCGAAGATTTAATTACAAGCAACAAAGCACAGGCAACTTAACACCTTTTCATAGAGAACCATACGTTTGGCCGACTCTTGAAAGATTACATGGAGTTATGAGTCCCACCCAAGTAAATACGCGACAACGCGCAACGTATTTACTTATTTAGAGGCCGTACGTCTTTGAATACCTTCTAAAGGCCCTGGGAACTGCTGGAGAAATTGTTTGGGACAATATTAAGGATATCTCAAAGGTCTAACAATCGGGCCTGCGGACGGCGAGTAATGGGTAGCTCGCCGTCCGATCAGGACCAGGCCCGTGCCGGACGGCGCGTATATGTTCCACGCGCGCCTCAAAGAGTTGTCAGCATCGATGGAGGGGCCCGTCAGGGCCGAAGCCTGCCGGGGCAGCGGGATTGTCCGAAAGGGTTACCGCTACCCCGGAACATAAAGGGCTAAGGAAGGAACATGGATGGGTTTTAGTCAGTAAGAGTCTGACACTCCCTTCCGCTCCACCCAGAGCGGGAGGGGTTATTTGTGATTTCCTATCCTTAAAAAAAAAAAGAAAGGGTCTAACAATATGTAATTGTTGATACATCATAGATTCAGAGCAGACACACAGCGAGGTGTTTATCGCGGCGCACTAATGAATTACGTACGCCACCCGATAGTGTCGGAACGTGATTCGCCTGCGTTTGACCTTGCGACGACCACGTAGCTTGTAAGTACCACTAGTTCTAATGTACTTCGGTGCAGTTACAATGTACTGCAGATTAAGTGCAACAGACCGGCGGCGATTTTATGATCAGTTTTATGAAGTTTTGGGCTTGAAAGATGGCAAAATAGCTGTACTCCTTTCTAACCAGTATTCTCTAGGTTGATACGGTATCTGGGGGTGTCGAAACTGTCGCCTATAAGGAGCTAGCCAACTAACTTACTAATAAGGGACTAAAAGCTTGAATTAGGACTAGGATCAATATGCCTTTGTCTGAAGCGAATGTTGTTGCTACTAGTAGTTATGTAATAATGACATCACTTCTTCTAGCAACATGATTTTACTGTACATTTAAATTTCAGAACGCAAATACAACCGGCTCATGTAATTAACAATCCGGTAAATCATCGTTCGATCGCATCGACCTACGACACTACACATAGGTAATTAGGTAGGTACAGTGTATACGGTCCATTTGTACGTGTCCCTTGCAAGCATACGTGATTTATGTTTTTTCTTCCCGCAAGCAGAACGGAAGCTCATGCATATTATAAATATGCATTTAGTGGTTTCACGACCGCACATAGCTTACTTCATAATTCAGACTTCATTTTGTGACGTAGGTTCCGACTGTGGTGGTTCTGTAATGGCATTTTAATTTTTTAATGGTTTGGTTTTTTGATGAATTGAAACGTTTCATGTACCTTAATAGGTATTTAATTATGATAGCTTAATCAGACTCTAAAATTCCTAGTTTTAGTTATCACTAGCTAGCATAACATAAAATGTAAAATACTGAACTTTAACCTATAATAGTATCTCTGTCCCTTTCTAATTTCCACGCTCATAAGTATCAAGTGGGTAGTATTGATTAGCAGTTAGATACATCCATACATGTTCGTTATATAAAGAGCACAGTTATGTACACGACTGATAAGCTAATATAGATAACACGTAATGTTCTCTTTACATTATCATTATGTAGCTCTACTGAAACTAGGGAAAGGTTGTCGAAGAATTAAATCGAGCGGATTTTGTTTGCTCCCATTTGTAACAAAAAGATATGATTATTGTGAAACAAGGTCATTAAAATCAGCTTTTGTTAGCTGGGAACAAAGATGGGTTAATACATGCCGATAAAGATCGCAGTAATGGGTTACGCCCTGCTGCCAAAGTTTTGCCACAACACGCTTTCAAAGGTTAGCTTTGAAAGCGTAATTTTCCCATGACGATCAAAATTAACGTAATTCTCGCACAGTGTTACCTCCACTCTGATAATAACGACAATATAACAACAGTAATAATAAATCACTCTTGATGGATGTGATTCCGTCCGCGAAAGTGTTTTCACGCGATGCTTCCAAATTGTTATATTGAGGTGAACTCTGACCTCTATACACCCTCCAAGTGTTCAAACTTTGCAGGTATTTCACAGATTACACTGAATAATAGAATAAGTTTGTCTAAAATTTCTGGCTTGAAAGGTCAGAAGTTAAGAAATTGGCTAAGTTAGACCACAGTATAAAGATTTATACTTACTGTGGATAGATGCTTGATCTTTAACCTTAATCAAAGCAAATTGTTTTTGCGGGTGTTAATTTTAGGCATAATTATTCTTACGAAAGAAATACAAAAGATAGTATTGTATAGGTACAGTTGGGCGATGGTTGATCAATTTTGTTTGAACATAGAAGCAGTCTACACTCGAAATGCAACCTTAACAATCGAATGATGGATATGCAAGGAGCTTCAGTACAGAAATGATGAGCTGATAATGTTTACCTGTACCAAACGGTCGATGAAACAAAGTTGGAAGCAGATGTGCGTCAGTTACAACATACTGAGATCTCCAGCACGCATAGAAGCGTTAGGTTACGACAATATTAGTTCTATGAACGAAGTTTTGGAGTGTTATATTATGGGGGCCATATTTAGCATTATGATCTAACTATAAAAGCTGTCAATCCATTTCCGTGACTGAAACTGAAATATTCTGGAGCTTAACACAAAGCCTGTCGCAGCTGACCTGTAACCACGTGCCCAACTGCCCACTGAGATTCCGTTTCTAGGGAAGTCTGTAAGAGTCATTCGATAAAAATTTTAAACAACAAATAGCACCAAAAATTAATATATATAGTAGAGCATTGCTCGAAGTACCAAGCTGTAGAGAATTTTAATGGGTTGCCTCCTGAGCTAAAGATCCTTATTTATAATACCCACCTGTTTAAAACAAAATTAAAAGCCTTTTTACTAGAAAAATGTCTGTATAATATATCGGTACTAATGCCACACAATAATAAATGATTAATCTATACATAAAATATTCTGGAATCTTTGACATTATATTTAAAACTTTTGACATTACATTGAAAACTGACATATTTAAATCTGCTTGATATAATTTTTAAAACAGTTTGGCACTTTTAATTTCACTTGGATTGATTAATCATTTATAGTGCTTTGTATTTAAATTGCATGTGTATAAAATATTCAACACAATGTAAACTGTTTTATGAATAAATGAAATGAAATGAAATGATAGGTACGGTATTCGTTTCATAGTGAAGCCTTTGTAAACCAACTTTTCCCTTTTCTGCGGCTAGCCGAAAAATATCGGGACAGTATCTATATTTATACTGAATGGCGAACGCGGCATCACGTTCTTCTGAAACCGTCCAGCACACAAAGTGGTCTACCTCAATAAATAAAGAAAAATACTCTTCTCTATGAATACAAAGTTGGCCCTTAACTGCGGGCGCCCATTTGCATGCAAATCGTCTGATATGGAGGCCTAACGGTTTCTGCTTACAATCAGAATTTGATTTTCATTTGTCTAACCTGCTGCGAACACAGGATAATGTTCTCACATCAAATTACTGCGCGTAACCACTTTCCTATCACTGCCGAGCGCTAAATGGAACAGAAACACTAATGGTTATGTGTTCACTGATTACAACTCTACTGAATCTGTTATTTTACGTAAAAGTGGAGCAGTTTTCGAAGATGAGAAATATTATTTCGACTTAAAGTGTTGATATAGCTCTCAACCTAAACTCGTTCAAACAAAATTCGTTTATTCGTAAAAAAAATCTTTTTCCGTCGTTACCGAACAACTCAACGATATTATTATATTGGAGCGAGCGCGTATCCGAAAGGCTTCTCCCTGTCGTTGGATAGCGTCAGAGCTACCGCTCCGTGGCGTAAAATGATGCTTTCCCTATAAGATACAAATTACCAATTATGTAGAAATTGAAACGTACAGAGATATTATTATGCTGACTTTCATTTCATCCCGATTGCCCCGCCATAGTATTCCTTACCAAACTGCTCCATGCAAGGATTTTCGGAAAGGCGCATGGAGCCAATCCCAATCGTCCGATTTAAGAAGCTCGGACACGTCACGGATGTAATAAAGTGCTAAGAAAAACTAACGCGACTACTCCGATGTGTTCATGAGTTTGTCAGAAAAGATAACACAACGTGGAAGACTATGGAAGCGATCAAAGCGGCAGTAGTAGAACAGTATCAGTGGGACAAAATAATGAATGAGAAAATGAAAGGTCGGATAGACTGAACACTTGTGAAAGTAGACTTGATGTGGGAACCCGACAGAGGTGCAGCTGTAGTTGTCCCACATTCCGACAGTTATGTTTAAGTCCCATGTAATAGGGCAATAAGAGGTGCAGTTTGATAGAAAATAATGTCCAGGTCCACTACACTGGTTCTGGTACTGCGACAGTTTGAGTTGATGCAGTGCTAATAAGTCCGTAAATAAATTGATCAAGCACACAACATGTAGTAAAAAGGCGACTGTTAATTTTATCTAATGCAACATTGCCGGCTGTGTTGATAAGCTGCACTAACGAACTCATTTTATGTTCGCTACGTGATACTAGTGCTGTTTCTGTACTACCAAAACATCGTTTATTTTGCTTGATATCTACTACTAGGAGAATATTCTCTCTACAACTTTACTATATACTTCAGGATTTTTTGGCGCTCGAATGACGTTGACAGGGGCTGTTGGTGAGAATATTTTGTGAAATTATTTTGTGACCTGTAGTAAACAAACCGGTCTAGTGCGAAGCGGACTCGCACATGAACGGTTCCGTACCAAAAGGTAAAAAACGCCAAACAAAAACCACGTTTCTTGTCTGGAGACCCCCATTTATATTATTTTATTTTTATTATTTGTTATAGTTATAGCGGCAATAGAATTACACTGTGAAAATTTCAACTGTCTACTTATTACCGTTCATGAGATACAGCCCGCTGATAGGACGGACGGACAGACAGCGGAGGCTTAGATACCCAGGTGCTCCAAGTATGAAGCCTATGCCAGAAAAGGCACCGAATAGGGCTGATGATGATTTCGTGACGGTGCAAAGGAGAAAACGCCGAACCGCTGCGGCAAAGCTCCTACGGAGCCCGAAATCAGCTTGCGTGCCGCAAAGCCGAACACACCGGTGTGTATCTCCCGCCTACACTACACCACTAAGGCAGAGGACATCGTGGAGTACGTGCGCCAGACGACGAGGTACACGCCGAGGGTGCAGTTACGGGAGTCGCAACGCAACGTCAACTTCAAGGCGTTCGTGGTGCGCGTACTGAATTGTTATCTGTCCGTCGGTCGTCATGGAAGAAGACTTTTGGCCGCAGGACGTGGTGTTCCGACGCTTCCGCGGACAAGGACAAGTACCACAGAACAGCACAAGATCAAGCTAGTGAAGTATTATCTTATAATAAAAATATGTATGTTTAGCTATGAAATAAATAAAATAAGGTTCCGTTCGCACCCTTTGGGTACGAAACCCTAAAAACAAGATGGCGGTGTTAGTTTCGATTTCACGTCACGCGCCAAAAGATCCTTGTGCAGCTATAAAGGATAATAGTCTCAAAAGTGTAAAATTGAAATGTAAGGAATATTGAATTTCGGGTGTATCACGGGTGTATTTACGGTTTGAATTCATGAAAATGTCGGTCACGATATTACAAATATTCGGTGTCAGTCTCGACCAGCCATTGTTTCGGCCGCACGTTAATTGAAAGTAACCAGCCATCGGACCACACTATCCGAATGTTTGGTGTAGCTCTCGCATCGAGTCGACCTAGATCAGAGATCGCAAACCTTTTAGCATTACCTAGTATCTACGTACATCTACCTATATTTATTCTGATAATAATATTTTACGTGACTGTCACGTCACAACAATAAATACATATTACCAATTACATATTTCGATATTACATCCTTTATTAATGGCGTGCACGTTCGCAAGAGAAGGTTCTATAATACTGCATAAACAATTTCTATAAAAAAACGTTTATAAAACAATGTTTCCTCGTTACACAATTATGATTTATTGATCATTGTGATCAGTAAGCCAGGCACGTGTTCCGAGCACGTGGCGCGCCCTCGGTCGCTGCTAATTTAATATGCCAGTGTTGATACCGTTTAAAATCGTTCACACCATCGCGGGAAAGGACGTGAAGAAAAATTGTTTTAATTTTTAATAGGCGTCTATTATGAGTTAATCGATATCGTGTTCTTGGAATGTAGACCACAGTCTACTTCATCGATAACCGAAACATTCAACTTTTTTTGTTGGCGCACATAAAATTTAAAAGCCATGAAAATTAGGGCGTATAAGTCTTTCTTTTTCTTTATTTTTGCAATTTGTCTTTCTTTTTAATTTTCGCTTGCTTGATCCATGTCATACACATGTCAGAATTTGTTTTGTACATATTTTTATTTTACTTGACTGTTCTAAAGCCAGCTTGACCTCTTCTGAATTCTCATCGCAGAATCTGCTTTCAAAAGATACTTACAATAATAGTTTATAATGTTAAACGAGCATAAGAAGCACCCTCTCAACTGATAGTACCTAGCATTAATGACTTTAAATTTCAAGAGTGAAAAGCTGGGCTTGCCGCACAGACAAGCCGGGCTGCCCTGTAAGTTGAGCACCAATGGCTTAAACGGTTCTGAGGAAGTTTCCCCACAATGAATGAACTGTTTCACAGTTTCACTTGAAACAAATTGTTTTAAAGTGGCATTTTGTAGCTCAATAGCAAAGAATATTGTTTTAGTGAAGATGTTCATGGTACTTACTGTTGTTAAGAAGTTAATTAGCGGTTATGAAAAGAGAATTGACTCGACTGCTGAATATGGACTTCATGTGTACGATTATAGTGGAACATTCCCATAATCAGAATCACCATATTAAAACAAATGATCACTCTATCAACAAACGCACGAACGCACCTACAGTTTTGCCAATCTTTACTTCATGGTTTATAGAGTAATCTTATTCCTATATGTATCGGCATGTAGGAATCCAGACTAAAGTTGGAATTACTATGACAATTCTTAAGTCATCGAAATCTAACTCTAGCACAACAAAGAACGCACATACCCGCAGTAGCGCAGACTTCTACGAAACTGAATTTCTGGCTCGGATCTACCACCCTGACATACATAGTACGCTTCACATAGTATATACACAACAATGTAACGAAGAGGCTGAACAAATATGTAAATATAACCGTTTTGGCACAGCGCGGCGCGCGGCAATGACTATAAGTACAGACGCCAGCACATCAACCTACACGAAACTAAAATTAAAAAAAAAAATAACTTTGAAACTTATGCTTTAGCGATAAAGTTGAAAATCTATTAAATAAATTTGATAGATTGTTGTAGCTAGATGTGCTGGTGTCTGTACATAATTGTTACACTTCAGTACAAATAATTGTTCGGCTGTTTTTTTACGCTGTGTACTTTATGTTTCGGTGCAAAACAAAATGTTTATAACCCTTTAAATTGTATGGTGAATTTTATGCAGTACTAACAGCAAAATTTGGAGCCGTTAAAATTCGGGGGGGTAATGGAGTAGGTATTTGCGAATAAACTGTGCTAGGAGTTCGCATTTATACGGACCCAATAGAAGCAAGAGCAGTATAAAATTGAAAGCTTTATAGGGATAATTTATTCCATAAAAAAAGACGAATAAAATCGGAGCCATCCACATATTCCACACTTCCTAAACCTAAAATCCGTATCAAATAATGGCACGATACACGAGACGAGCCGAACATTACACTTATTTAGGGGTTTCGTCTAAATGGCTGCCATTTGTCTCGGTTTCGTACCGTGCCGTTGCTTACAATTTTATTTATGCGCCACTCCCGTTCCCGTATGCGGACGCCATGACAGGCGTAATGCGATGATTGAAGACCGAAGATACCCCATTTTTTGCTTACGTGTCGAGACATTATCAAATATGGTTCGGGGGTTATCTAAGTCGAAAAACAGGACGGAAACTAGCTAATTTATGCACGGTAATAAGGGCACATCCGTACATTAGAATACCCAAAGTGAAGCTTAATGTTTTGTTGTAAGAATGTCTGCTTTTGCTTCGGCGTCGTTATGTAAAAGGTTGCTGGTTCCGAAATGTCTAAAACAGTTTTCCATATCTCTTACTCAGCACAGTAAAGTTTTGCAGGGGAAGCCCGCACACACGCAAACACTTACTTACTGTAAAAGTTTGCCGGAGTCTGATCTCTTCACGATCGTAAAAAGATGCTCAATGTCGCACGTTTGATTTTACTACTTTCCTGTCGGTATTTCTTCGTAGCTTGAAACTGCCTTACAATTTAGTATCGATTTATTACAACATAACCCCTGTATTCGCCTTCTAAAATTTTCTACCGTAAAATTGTTAAGTCATACCTGTTTATCCCTATCCTGAGGCATCTTCGTATCGACGCCTTCTGGGAAGGGTTTGACTAGCTCTGGCTTCTCCTTGATCTTGTCCATGATGAAGTCTAGGACCACCATGATGCCATCGACGGAGCCGGTGATGAGGCATGCTCTCTCTGTTGTGCCTGTTGACAAGAGACAAAAAGACCATGTATGTAAGGAAAAATTTACATCTTTTTAGCAAAAGAGGTGAAAGACATAATTATAGTACTAGAAATAGGGACCTATTAGTTCAACCAGGTTTCAGACTGGCTAAAGTAGACTCATCTTTTATGGGGTACTGTTTAAAATGTTATAATAAAATACCTCCCCACATTCTTCAACTGAATGAGACAAAATTCAAGTCTTGTATAAAACGCACACTATGCAGGCAGGCATATTATAAGTTAGGGGATTACATCGTTGATAAAGATGCCTGGCTCAATGCTGGTCCTGCTCCACAACCACAACTAATTGATTAACTCTTGAAAATACTGTTGGAGCTGTTGAAGATTGTAAGACTATCTTTGCATTGTATAAACTCAATTTCCTTTATATTGTATAATTGCATAGCACAAATGTGAGTTCTATGTACTGTAGTGCTACCATTTACCGGGTAATGATAATAATGTCTTTCATTGACTTGAATGTGCCCTGGCGGCTGATAGTATGTCATGCTCACTAAAATGTCTCGCTGACGGTGGCGTGTGTGTTGGATCATTTAGCTCCCTTCAAAATGGTTGAGCTGAATGGTGCTGATCTATGCGTCATGTTCGTGAACGGGCGCCGTCAGTTGGGACTGGTCATCACTTGGCTGCCTCGGCTTATTTTTAATTATTTTACTTTTGGATTATTGTTTTGTTAAGTACTATTTGCTGTACTCTGGACACTTTAACGCGTACGTATATTTTTTTTTTACATCGTTCTCACATATTATTATAAATTCAACATTAATGATGTAACTAATATTTTTGTAAACTATAATTTAAAAGAGTGTCCATGGAGTTTCTTGCCCGTTCTTCTCCATAGGTACCTACGCTTTGGAATGGGCAACTAGCTTCATATTTGCTGCCTGACCTATTGACAATTCAAAAGTGCCTGTAAATGGTTTAATTGAAATAAATGCTTTGAGTTTGAGTTTGAACAGGTTATTGAAGTCAATTTAGAAACAAGAGTTACAGAAATTGCTGTTCCAACAAGACCATGTTGAAATATTTTGTTTAGTACAGATTTACGGAAAGCCGCATAAACAGAATCGTATTGTTTAATGATAGTTTTTGTTAATGCTCCTGCGAACTGGAATAAAACAATCGGTTACTTTCTGGTCCTTCTGTTCGCAAAGGGCTGCAAGGAAAGATTAGCGTTAATAATTACGCTGCTTTATCCGCCTAAGAAAATTTTGTTTCATCTCAAGGGTCCGTAGGGATTTCAAACAGCATATCTATTTAACAACTAAACTTATGCGTTAGGTAGGATTACCTAACGCATAAGTTTAGTTGTTAAATTTAAGGACATTCACAACCCACGTTTTTTTATTTAGTTAGCGAATATTCGCAGAGAAATGTGGTGTTCAACTACCGAAAAAGTAAACCACTCTTGTAGATAAATAACGTAATGTTGACGATTGCAATCAGAATATACCATTCATTTGAATCCAAGCGAAAGCTGCAAATAATTACGAGATCAATTTTAAATATTAATTCTATGAAAGCATATTTGATTATACAAATCTTCTGAATATGTTCCGCTTGATGCAATTTTTTATCAATTTATGTTTCAATCTAGAATTCAAGAAGCTTTCATAATGATATCTTAGTGTGCATGCAGCAAGTATTCAGGACTTCCTTAGAATTCTGGACTGCATTCAGCGGGTTTAGAAATACATTTCGGTTAATTGAAATAATTTTTTCTACCACTAGTCAGATTCCAGTTTTTGAAGTGTAAAAGTAAGTAAGTAAAACATATTTGCCCATCCATAAGAATCTTTAAACAATTATTTCATGGACGTTTATGAAACTGCGCTTTCCACAAATAGAGCACTTACCTCCAATTTATAAATAGTCCCAAAAATGACGAATAGCGATCAAACGCTGGCCAGAATCTGGCAGACTATCGAGATACGGCTCGGCGTGGTACCGGCAGTGAGTTATATTATAATTATGAGCCCATTAAAACTTCATTTGCAAAGAGGAAATTTTGACATAAATTGAAGGGAATGTTGATGTGATATAATTTATTTTATTGAAGAAGCATTTTTTATTAAATATTGTAACGTTTAGTATTTATCAGTACTTCTAAATATATTTGCGAATTATCCCATGACCTAAAGCGGGGTCCTCTCCTGTCGGACTGCATAGAAAAGAAATAGAAGCGCGATGACACAATGATGGTAATTTATTGCATAATATGAAGCAATTATCTATTTACAAAAGTCTATTGTTTGGACAAAAAAATTAAAACACTCGTGAGTAGGTATGTTGCTTGTAGAATAATCTGACAAAAAATCTGAATGATTGTATGTATGGTTTTTATTGTAAAAAGAAAGTTTTTAGAGGTATCTTCATGTTTTTTTCTATAGTATCAAAGTAGTTGTATGTTTTCAACACACTGTCTACCTAGCATATATCCTGAAGAATATCATATATTTTTCTGATTTTGTTTATTGTAGTCGATCATATACTTTTAGGCATTATAAAACTTGCGTTTTTTGCGTTTAGGTCCTGTAGTCCCCTTATGTGAAGTAAACAAAATTTTTGTTTTGACGGCTGCGGGGCTGTCACCGCCTTTTCATTGTTCGGAATATAAATCGCCAAACGCCTTAGACGAAAATATTTTTCCATTCGGAATTATACTGAACCATAAAAGGGAAAATGTGACAAAAAATACATTTATCAATTGCTTCAGGAAGCTCCTAATCATTATAGTTCAGATTCCAATTTTCAAAATCCCTTTTGTGGAGGTTCAAGCTAATCAAGGTTTAGAGGCCGCCTATCAGCGCTGGAGGGTTATGGGGAACGGCACCCGGTGTTTCGGCATTATTGATCGCGCGGCCGGGCAGGCTAGCTTTGCGCCCAAATGAATAGGCCACCGTCACGCGTTATTTGTGCCAAAGTTTTATTGTGATTTTATCAAGACTTCATTTTGCTAAGTTCGATGGAAGATTAACGATGTTTGTTACTAAGGTTTCCCTGTGAATTAATGATAGAGATAAATGCTTTTGAGTTTAATAACTTTGTTTAAGAATGTTTAGCGATCTTCAGAGTCGTCCTAAGTGGTTATTACATGCTTAAAAGAGTGGGAACTCAAACAAACATTTCATTTCCTTTATGATATTTTGGTATTTCCTCAACAACGGAATTATCAAATGTTTTCATGAATAATGAATAGTATCAGCCACATCGCAATACAAGTAACATATTACAGGCGTGTTTCTCAATATTTCTGGGTGATGAGCTAATTTGTTCCTCCTGATGATGCAACGCTTACGTTACACCTGCCGTGTAAACGAGTGTTTCTATTACTACAACTTGCTTAGAATATCAATGACGGAGCTTGTTGCAATTTAATTTGACCAATTTACTGCAATTTTCTGTCGTATAAAGAATAAAATTTGATTGAATCATTAGATTTAATGGACTTTTTGTTTGTATATAAAAATAAAACGTTGGGAAACAATTCAGAGCCTTTGATTTTATTTTATTACTTGACCAAAATCTTGCCCATTCCGAGATGCGACTCCAAAGTCTCAAGAAATCTAGAGAATACAATAATAACCAAAAATGCAATCATATTTTAGGTATTGTTAGCTTAGATTATTATTAGCGAATGTTGCTGGAACTAGTTAATTACCTCGATAGCGTCTATAAACTCCGACATATGGCCAAATTAACATTTATATTTTCCTGTTTCGAGCGCCTTGATGGAGGCATAATGTTCTCGACTTTGGAATAATACTAATTTTATTTTATACTTCCTTATAGATATGGCCCTTAACTTCCACTTGGGTTAGAATCTCCTCCACTATGTATCACCAGGGCATAAACTTGCACTAAAGGGCATGGGCTGCGAGCTGCGCCTGTCCTCTGCAAGAGTCTAGTAGGCACGTTGCAGTTATAATTTTACGAATTGTTGAAAATGTTTGTCTAAATTATTATCTGTAAGCTTTCGTCAATCTATTCTATTTTTCGAAGCCCAGGGCTTGCTCACTGTACGCTTTGGATAAGATAGACTCCTAAGATTCAGACGGAAGTGAGATCACTTTCGGAAAAATCTTCTGGAATGGCCCACTGCTAGACATATTTGTTTTGGGATAATAACGAGCTGTAGAAGTGGATGGCGAAAAATTTCCAAAGCGCTAAACACTTTCAGGAGCTACAGAGTCAAAGTAGGAGACTGGTACCTAGATTGTCAATCGATAAGAACAAAGTGCAATGTTATCGACTGACGCCATAAAATAATAAATGCATGTTGTATCCAAGGCCGTTGCTATGAGGCATCGGCTACTGTGCTACATTACAAACTACCTTTTTATACTTGTCAAACACACACACTCATTACATAATATCTATTTATTTACTCGCAGATAAACCTGGACCCTAGCATAACTTGCGACTTGCGTCAAATCCGCCACATTCGAATAGGAAAACTAAAAGCAGTCTCGCATAAAAAAGGTTTTATTGATACGTAAAATGGAATGAGTATAGAAACGAGTATTTGAGACATCTTTGGCGTCGCGCGTCGCGTCGTGAACACAAACCGCGGGAAATTACTCTCAAGCTTCGTTCTCGATATTAGCATTAACACACATGTAGTTTCACTTACAGACTCGCCATTTCGCATTGAATTTAGGAGAAAAATAAATTATTTAATCCAATGTAAGGTAGACTAAAAACTTTTGTTCGTGACTATGACATTCGCACCCTGCCATCTCATTCACGCATCAGTGCTTCGCTGTTTCGCATCTATTCCTTTGTTTTACAGTAATTCAAGTGCGTTTTCATATTTAAGATTTAGAATGCCGAAAAGAAAGAGTGATAATCGCGATAATTATAGTAATTTGTATAAAAAACTTAAAAAGTTACAACGTGAAATAAAACGTGGGCGACGTACTCGCTATGAAAGTACATCGTCATCGGATGGTGATTTACCTACGCCTTATAACCTGCAGGGTGAGTCATTGACATACTTATTTCGTGTCTCAATTTTAATAGGTTACTTTTAGCATAGCAACAAGATGAGATGGCTCGGTTTCTTACACCTTATAAAATACCGTTACTTACGTAAAAGTGGTATGTTTGTGTTTTGAATTCGTAACGGATTCATAACAATAATTAAATTGGAAAATCGGATTGTCCTTTGGGGTCCTTCCACTTCCGAAACTAAGTACTTGCTGCTCGGATCTACCTGTGGGGTTTTTCTATAGCATGTACGTTATTCCTACAGGAATAAATATTATATTGCCTATTGGGATTGCGTGTTTCTCACAAGGAGTCTCACTTCCCACCCGTAAATAGGTTTAATTAAGCAAAATACTCATTTTGCTTGCAGAGACCGAATCAATACCAATCGATAACGATTGTGCCGCATATCGCAGCGACACGGATCCACAACCTGGTTGCTCGTACTGGCTACAAGCCCCAGCGGAATGTAGTGATGAGGAGGAGGTTCCGGCCCCGACAGTCATACAGTCCCCTACTGCCGACAGCATCTCGGCACACGTGAATATACTGCCGCCGGGCTCCGTGACCGCCGCACTGGCCCCGGCGCAAGTACTCGCTGCGCCTAATGTAGAATCAACTGCCGTACCTCTAGGGAAGGTGAGCGAACCTGAGACTCCTGCTCTTCAACAAGATGTTCCTGAATTAGATCCAGAGTTAATGGAAATATTAGGTGAGGACCCCACCTCACCAAAAGAATACGGCAATGAAATCCAAAAGGATTTGTCGATTAGACTCAACCACATTGCTACCTCCGGTCTCTGTAAAGAGAATCGCAAGGAGCTAAAAGACAGATATTTGGTACCGGTGAACTGCAAGTTTATAAAAGCGCCTACCCTTAATCCGGAGATTCGAGCATCTCTTATAGAAACTCAAGCAAAACGAGATAAGGGTATAGAAAGTAAACAGGTATCAACATCTTGTGCCTTGTCCTCCATCAGCAAGGCCATTACCGTTCTGCTCTCATCAGGTTACAAGAACCCTGACCTTCTCAAGCTGTTGATGGATACAGCTCGAATCCTCGGTGATATGCAATACATGGACTCGATCTCACGTCGTGCGTTCATTCTTTCTACTGTCAAGAAGGAACTAAAAGATCAGTTGGAAAAAACTAAAATAGATGAAATGCTTTTTGGCAGTAACCTATCGGAAACCTTAAAATCAGCAAAAACGATTATAAAATCTGGAGCGGATCTAAGGTCATCTTCGACAATGAAGTCTGCGGCTCATAAACCAGTTAAAGCAGTCAACAGACCTTTAAACTACCGAGCCCCCCTGGCGGGTCGCCGTCAGTTCCCACCACCGCCGCCGGGGGGCGCGAGATATGCGCGGGCGGCACCATCAACTCCGAATCAGAAGCAGCAGATGAGGACGACGCACCACAACGCTTTCAAGACATCGTCACGTCAGCCGCAAGCAGGTCACCGACGTTAGACACGGTAAGCCCCGCGGGCCGTCTTTCGTGTTTCTATGAACAGTGGTGTTTATTAACTAATAACCCTGTTATACTCTCTTGGATTACTGGTTATGAAATTTTTTTTTCTGACCCAGTTATTCAGTCATCCGTCCCATCAGAGCCCATTTATTCGCAACCCGAATACGAGGCTTTTAAAGTATCAATACAAGATCTGATTAGTACTGGGGCAGTATCCTTATGTCAACCATGCGCGGGTCAATATATATCCAGTATATTTCTTGTTCCTAAGCCGAACGGCAAACAACGTTTCATTTTAAATCTAAAACAATTAAATAAATGTATACCAACTCAACATTTTAAGCTTGAAGATTTAAGAACAGCTTTGAAACTTGTATCAAACGACTGTTTTATGTCAACAATAGATTTAAAGGACGCCTATTTTTTAATAGGCATACATCCAAACTCAAAAAAATATTTACGTTTTAAATTTAATGGCAATCTGTACGAGTTTAACGTATTACCTTTCGGCTTAAACACTGCTCCTTATATTTTTACAAAAATTCTCAAACCTGTCGCAAAATTATTGAGGTCTTTGGGATATTTATCTACGTTTTATTTAGATGATTTGTTTTTGATTGGTCAATCTTATACTGATTGCTTACAAAATATGAATGTTACAAAACAATTATTAAAATCGTTAGGATTCATCATCAACACAGAAAAAAGTTCTGTAGTGCCGACAAATAGTTGCAAATTTTTAGGAAATATTATAGATTCAAAAAGATTTGAAGTTAGATTACCTGATGATAAAAGACAGAAAATTAAAACAGAATTACTAAGAATGAGCAAGCTCAAACGATGTAAAATAAGAGATTTTGCTCGCTTCATCGGTCTTTTAACATCCGCATGTCAAGCCGTGGACTACGGCTGGCTTTATACCAAAGACTTTGAGAGGTGTAAATACCTAAACCTCAAAGATGATGAAAACTACGATAAGTTTATGATTTTACCAATCGAATTGTCCCCCATCTTTGACTGGTGGCTTAATGCTGTAAATGAATCAGTATGCAAAATAAAGGTTGATACATATTCCTTAGAGATATTTAGTGATGCCTCAACAACAGGGTGGGGCGCCGCTTGTGGTGACGAGACTGCCAATGGACCTTAGAGTCAACATGAGCAAACTCGACATATTAATTATTTGGAAATACTTGCAGCTTTTCTTGGGCTTAAAGCTTTTGCACAAGATTTGAAAGATTGACAGATTTTGTTACGTATTGACAATACAACGGCAATATCGTATATAAATAGAATGGGTGGCGTACAGTTTCCTCATTTGACAGATATTACGAAACAATTGTGGAAATGGTGCGAAGCGCGTAAAATTTTGGTTCATGCCGATTATATACGTTCTTCCGATAATATAGTTGCGGACGCTGAATCAAGAAGATTACACCCCGACATAGAGTCGGAAATATCTCAGATTGCTTATAATAAAATAACACAACGCTTCGGTGTCCCTTGTATTGACTTATTCGCAAGCAGAATAAATCATAAATGTAATATCTATGTTTCTTGGCATAGGGACCCTGACGCTTATGTAATTAACGCGTTCACTATATCATGGACTAATTATTACTTTTACGCGTTTCCACCAATTTCGGTTATTTTAAAGACCTTGCGTAAAATAATTAACGACCGAGCTACTGGTATTATTGTCGTGCCAAAATGGCCAACACAGCCATGGTACCCTCTTTTTAAAAGACTTCTCACCTCAAAACCACTCGTTTTAAGATCGGAGGGTGATTTAATTATTTCTCGTTGTAGCGAACGTGCAATTCACCGACAAATTACACTGGTTGTCGGGAGGTTGTCCGGACATCATTTCTCCGAAGAGGAATTCCACAGTCGTCCATACCCATAATGCTAGCATCTTTGTCAGATAATACTGTCAAGCAATATGATACATGCCTTAAGAAGTGGTTTACGTTCTGTCACGAAAACAACATAGAACCTTATAATGCTTCAACATCAGTTATTCTCTGTTTTCTAACACAATTGTTTAATACCGGAGCTCGGTATGGTACCTTAAATAGCTCCCGATCCGCTTTATCGTTGTTACTTGGACACGATGTAGCAAACAATGAATGTGTACAAAGATTCTTTAAGGGAATCTTTCGGTTGCGGCCCACACGTCCTAAATACCAGTTAACGTGGAACACTGATCAAGTTTTAAATTATTTGGCGGAATTATACCCCAACGAAAATTTAAGTCTTGAAACAATTAGTAAAAAGTTAGTGACCCTTCTAGCTCTGATAACAGCCCATAGAATGCAGACTTTATCAAAAATACACGTCCATAACATTACTGAATCTGATTCAGGGTTTATTATTAAAATAACGGATTTAATTAAAACTTCACGAGTGGGTTCCTTACAACCAGTGTTTTCCTTACCGTATTTTTTACAAAGGCCGCAAATATGCCCTGCTAGTACCTACCCTTAAAGTATATCTTGATAAAACTAATCAAATACGTCAAGACCATCAATCTCTTTTTATTTCATTTAGGAAACCATACCGAGTTGTGACATCACAGACTTTGAGCAAATGGGTAAAGAGCATTTTACAAAAAAGTGGCATTGATATCTCGCTATTTACTGCACACAGTACCAGACACGCAGCCACTTCTAAAGCGTATAGTGTAGGTGTTAGTCTGGATGTTATACGTAAAACTGCCGGGTGGAGTTCAACTTCTACGGTATTTGCTAAATATTACAATAGAATAATATCAAACGAAATGTCTACCGAAGATGATTTTGCTAAAAGTGTGTTAAATGGATAGTAGCAATGATGATGGCTATCTTCATTAATTAATAACATTGTAATAATAGAAAAGCTTTTCAATTGTGTGATTGACTTTAATATAGCTATGAAACATAGTAGATATTTATTTGTTTTCTTCATTCAAACTCCCAAAGCAAATATACCTATTTAATTGATTATATTTCACGTCTTCGATCTCTAAACATCTACATGTGTGTTAATGCTAATATCGAGAACGAAGCTTGAGAGTAATTGATGATTAAACGAACTTACCTGTACGTGAAGTTCGATCACAATTACTCGAAGAGCTTCGTTCGAAGATATTAGCATCCCTCCCTCCCAGTCATCCTGAACCCATTGTCGTGAAATAACAAACAGCTCAGCAAACCTCCAAACTAAATGAGATGGCAGGGTGCGAATGTCATAGTCACGAACAAAAGTTTTTAGTCTACCTTACATTGGATTAAATAATTTATTTTTCTCCTAAATTCAATGCGAAATGGCGAGTCTGTAAGTGAAACTACATGTGTGTTAATGCTAATATCTTCGAACGAAGCTCTTCGAGTAATTGTGATCGAACTTCACGTACAGGTAAGTTCGTTTAATCATCAATTATGCAACGAACAGACAGTGTCATACACAACCGGTCTTATTGAGTAACTCCCTTGACCTTGGAAGCATTGGTAGCTAACACAAACAATTCTAAATCGTAACAATAAAACTTTAAAGCCTATTATCGTTTAAAACATGGCAATATGGCTTGGTATTAGTCCAATGCTATAATAATTGAGAACAGTGGGCCAAAAAACTACCGAGTTAGAAATAGGTAGCTAATGCGTTGGCACAAAATATGTGAGCAGTATTAAAATCTGTCGCCGCATTTGGCGCATGCAAACATTTGTTTGGTGCAGTTCTGCTAAATTGTAATGTAGTGTAGTTGCATCGCGCTGTGCGCGCGCGGCGTTGTCATCGCACTCGGCCGGGTTGCCGGCACGGTCAGCGCAAGGCCGCACTCATAAAGAAAGATTATCACTATTATCCAATTATACATGCTATTGAGTTATTGTAGTACTTCGCGAAGATATTCCGCGTGTTTACACACTCCGTTACGAAACATTCGAATATCAAGTGGATTGCTAATAAATCATTTGTAACACTCATATTATTTAGGTCAGCTATTCAGAAGACTTTTTATTTTCATAGTTACCGTGAGCAATGTCAAACGTCGTAGCTATGAACTAGTATTTCACCGAGGAATTTTCGTTTTTGTTATAATTATTTATAACATTTTATTTTTTGAGGGAGCTGGTTATGTTAATATTTCCTGCTTTATATAAGAAACTTGTTAAGTTCTATTATTTCTAAGTTAGTTACCAGATGGCAGCACATAGCACGCTGTCAGTGTTATAAAATCCTCGATTTCGTAATGCAATAAACCTGTTTAAAAGAATATAGCTATTCGGTCTATTTGCAATCGACTAGAAAGCAGAATACTGTATAACTCAATTAAATGAGAAACGATCCCTTAATCATTAGTATGCTTACAAAAAGAGACCAAGGCAACGAATCCGAATTCATTGCTGATCTGATCGGGTGCAAATATTGTCTCTTTGGTACATACAGCTGAAAAATGTCATGAATATGTGACGGAGTGGTTCGCGTCACGCTCTGACGTTGGTTCATAACGACCCGGGCTTCATGCGCGCCTAGTAGGTAAAACTGAAAGTGATCTTCGCAGCAGAACAATAGCTCTCATACATTGGTGAACAAAAAGTATTCTAGACTTCGATGTCACGGTGTCAAGATGAATGTTTTGTTATTTTTGGGTCAAGGTCTCGAGAAGTAAGCCAGCAGCCAACTTGCAGTTCTATATTCTAATATTTCTTCGACGTGCGAATGACAAGTCCGTTGACGAATGACGAACACAGTCGCACAAGCTTTGAACATTTTAGTTTTTTTTAACAGCTCATTTGAATGTGGTCGGTCAAGGTGACTCGGTAAATACCAATTTAAATATTTTGTTAGTGTGTCACATGATTGAAAGTTAGAATGTTGTAATGTTTATGACATTTATCTGTCAATTTAAATAATCAGTGGCACTGAAACCCTGGTTCTGAGATAGTGTGAACAAAATGATGATCAAGGAAGCCGGAGACATTTACACAGTGTGACCAACAAGTGATTAAATGTTGTCTTCTATGACATTGTGAACCTCATCATAGTAATTTGTACACACGCACGACTATCATTAAAATAAATATGATTTATAGTAGTTATAGATAGTTTATCTGTAGTAGAGTGCATTTATTCATCGTAAAACGTTCTAGCGTAACATTGGCCTGAGCGTCGACGATCACATAAAAATTTATAAACGCTTGTCATATATTTTTACCGTTTATTTATTTGAACCAGTTAATATTATTATAAGTTCATAAAATA
The DNA here is from genome assembly GCA_963669345.1 of Gortyna flavago. Classification (NCBI taxonomy): domain Eukaryota; kingdom Metazoa; phylum Arthropoda; class Insecta; order Lepidoptera; family Noctuidae; genus Gortyna; species Gortyna flavago. Next base: position 17,161,531 of record OY770142.1, read on the forward strand.
AATTTTGCTAAAATAATTTTCTAGGAAAAAAACTACAAGATGTAAAAGTTTAGAGTTTCCCATCTAGCTGTTATCCCGCTTAAGCTTAAAAAAAACTTGGCGACAAACTACTTATAACTATTTGTAAGATATGAGCCTTTTACGTATTAGCTAAACTATTAAAACATTTTAAGAAAACAAAAAAAAAAACGACTTCCAAAAAAAGCACCACAAAGTGAAAAATTACTTTAATTTCGGAAGGCACCGACTTCCGAAATTAAAGTTATTTTTCACTGTGAATTTTTTTTTGACGTCGGTTTTTTTTTGTTAAAATGTTTTTATTTCTCGCTTTTTAGTGGGTCTGTTTATAATTTATCTAAGTTACTTACAATAGCCTAATGTCAACTTGCTCATCGCCTTTTACAAAATATTGCTTTTCTCGATGCAGGGACGTTAATTGTTGAGTTCTCTTGGTATTTCACTATCAGCTCTATTTCACCATTCGCATTGTGACGAGCATAAATTGCTTAGCAACCTATTATTGAGTAGTTCCGGTGGCCATCTGTGGTCTTCATCATCAGTTCCATTTCACCAAATGGTGGTTTCGAGAGCAAATGCACGAGTTACTATAATAAATACCCAAGTCGCTATAGGTTTGCCTATAAAATTTGAGGGTTTCCCTCGATTTCCATGAGATCCTCTCATCAGATTCCAACTTGATGACAATGGGACCACCTCGAGAGTAAATTCTTTCAAACAAAAAATAAAAAAATTAAATAGGTCCACTTTGACGGAGAAATCGATGAGGAAAATTATTTTCGTGGATATGTTACGGCTAATAGCCGAAGGGCGGCTACACCTAGTTTTAGCCGGGTACAACTAGGTGCAGCATCCTACGTCGACGGAGCTCCGCTTCGTATTTCTGTGTAAAGGGTATAAAGTAACCTAACCAAACCTAACCTCGGGGTGTTCGCTCGCTCTTGCATCCTACGAGCTACGTCGCCTACTGACCGACCGCAACCATGCAACCGATGTCACCCGAAGTACACACGAACCGCATGTGGCCGGCACCTAGTTCACCTAGCACCTAGTTCTACCCGGCTAAAACTAAGTGTAGCCCCGCACTTCGGCTATTAGCCTATGACAGATATACCATTTTCTCCGCTTGGTTGTTCGACAGTACTGTACAAATAAATAATGGTGGTGTTCATTCACCACCGTATTTACATACTTGCACGAATTTATATACAAAACAATACAAATTATTTATAGAATTAATTAATTACCTACCTACGCGCTACGTTTAAAATACCCAGTTTTCATAACTTGCTATTGAATCAGAAACATCCGAACGGAATGTAAAAAAAAAGACATGAAACTCTACAACCAAAGCGAATACAAAATGGAGAGATCTGACTAATTAGGGTTCCGTACCAAAATGGTAAAAAGGAACCCTTATGGTGTGACTCAGTCTGTCTGTCTGTCACAGCTGGATATCTCAAGAACTACTAACGCTATCAACTTCAAATTTAGAACAGTTTGAGATGACGTTTGCCCAACTAGTTTGCAAATAAGAAAGAAATAAAAGTCGGCTGTTTAAAATAAATATAAAGTTTATATTTCCAATTTTCAAAAAATTTCATCTCCTAATCCTGAGTCTGTGATAGTGTTCGTCCTTCGGGTGATAATAAGCTTCCGGTACAATTTATTCTGCCTGTGGTCACTACTGACTACAACCCTTTTACCATCGTCCAGCACCGTTCAATATAGGGCCGAGGATAATCCCTTATTGTCATGCATGATTACATTTTCATTCATTTTCCAACCAAGCATGACAAAGAAATCCGATCCAATGTCGCTTTTATGTAACACTGATGGTACTGTAGCCTACATTATACAAAAGAACCTGAATAGTATTAAAAAATGCTTGTATACGTAAACCATCTAGTTTTTACAACGACTGAAAAATGGAACTAACATATCGTCGAGTTCAGGAGGCAACATTATTTTGTAATTAATCTTTATTTATTGTTCGAACGAGTTCTAATGTCATTACAGGCGAGGACTGGTGGAAAAACCTGTTGTAGTTAATGATAATAGTGGGGCACAGTTTGAGATGTGCGTCAATCTTGGTGAAATTACAACTTACAATGAAGTGGAATAAATTATTTGTTTCTGCTATGATTACGGGTCACTAGACGAACGAAACTGTAGTGTGCTATTCTGTAAAAATCTCACTGTGATAACTCAGGTGAAGTGAGCTTAAAGTGAGCTGTCATTAGTGTCGATCCCTATAGCATCAGATGGAATGATAGCTCACTTCACCTAACTTCTCACGGTGAGATTCTAACAGAATCGACCGGCTGGTAATGAGAATGCAGTCAACATTGCTAATAATGCCCATGTACTCTTGGCCTTTTATCCCCAATAACATCATTCATTAAAATAAAGGAGGTGTTTCTTTTTTCATACAACTGTGGCCAAACAATGTACCTTAAGAACAAAAGTACTGAAATACAGGGAAAAAATTGCAGATTCTGAAAAAAAATATATTGGATTTATTTATACATTTGTACCACATGAAATTGTCGTTCAAAGATATTAATAACTTGCAACCCATGAATTAATTTGGCAATCTCATTTTATATTTTTCCGAAGATGCGTTTCGTTACTTCATGTTATAAAAGTAACATAAAGAAATTATCCTAAAAGTATATTGAATATTATCTTATTATTGTATTAAAAAAAGTTTTTTTGGTTATATAAAACATTATTTTTGTGAAACATTTAGCGAATAAGAATTAAAGAAGACATTAATTGATTCAGATATTGTATGCGTTTGGTTAGCTTTCTGAAAGGCCAAAAGACTGTGCTCCAAGGCCGATAATTATCTATTTCTTTTAATTAGTTGTTTTGTTTACCAATAAATAACATCTTATCATAATTCCGTTTCGGTTCCTCGGCTCGTTCGTTGGTTTCCCATCTCTTGGAGTGCTATTTCGTGTGTGATTTCATAATTTTTGATTTGGCTATTCTTTCCTTAAGGAGTTTGACATTTATAAACCAACTGTTTAATACCTAAACGGCGGTTTGAATGTTGATGAGCAGAGCCCTTGAATACCAGATACTTAACGTGTATTTATCGTAGAATCAAAGAGTAGATGGAATGGGTATGTAGAACGAACAAATACACATTTTAGGTCCCTTGGACTGTCATACAACATTTTATAGACCGATGACCGTCACTGATAGGAGGTCCATGCCTCCTTTATGGTACAATTCCATTCCATTTTTATATTAATGGCACCATCGTTTTATCGATGATGAAATGTATTCGCTGGGGAGTGAGGACTGATGTGACCACAGACTAATTAATATAAAATGCATCTATAATATACAATATTCAATATTGTAGTCTAAAACAACCGGAATCATAATATTTATTTTGACAATTGGAATAGTTTGACACTTGACAGCTGTCACTGCTGTTATGAACGTTTCGTTGAACGCAGTTACGATGTGAGGTAGTGATTTTTTACATTCTCTTATTTCTTAATCAATCGAATATTGGAGGATTTTAAATACTGCTACTATCACAATTTATTGCAAGGAATTTCATTTGTAATTTGTACCTCGGTACAAGTTTGGCCGAAAAAAAAACACATCCTTTATTTTGATTTATTTCTTGACTGCCATGTTTATGGAAAGAAGCAATGACATTAGGTAATATCAATAGTGTCCCACTAACCAACGCCGACGACGTTTAGAATCACGATTAAATAACACATTGTTGAACTATTGAGTCAAAGCCCCTTCAGTCGAATTAAAAGTCAAATTCTTTCGATATTTGCAAATGACGAAATTAACACTAGCGCCTCTCTCAGCAAAACAGTTAGCAGGTATGTATTCACTTTTATTTTAGCAACGGTGACATCAGGGTTGGGTACGCCTCGCTTTGACTCTTCATTGGAAGATCGCAGTGTTTAGAATGGACTTCGCATAATCATCGAGCCATTACCGCCGATTTATCGTAAGCGACATTTTCACGAAAATGCGATTTTTATAGTAAAAGACATTTACATCTTTACGATGAAAATCGTATTTTCGTAAAAAATTCGCTTACGATAAATCGGCGGTAATGGCTCGACATTTCTGCACTATTACTTACTGAAACAAGTTTCGCAGTGCGTCTTCGTTAGCACCATGTGAGTTGGAGCTCATCTTCATTATTCGTGGTGTCGTAAGAGAAGGTTCAAACGGATTATACAAATTGGATGAGCCTGCATGTCGTGAGTGATGAAGTTACATATTATTATTTACCCCCTTACTTATAAACGTATTATATCAGATGAATAGTTACACACCGATTTCTCTCTTTAAGTCGTCATTAATTTGACTTTCGAAAGAAGAAGACAAAGTTGTGTAACTATACAGACGCTATACAACGATTATTAGTAAGGTGGTTAGGAAACTTGTCGTGTTTAAGGTTAAGGAAATTGTTGAAAATATAGACACTCATATATTTCCAGCCTACTTTAAAAATTAAATTGTTTGACTTAAGATACCTATGCCAGAGGCAGAAAGTACATTTTTAATTAACCAGATCACTCGTAACAGTAACTGGAAATTAAGTAACAGATGAGTAAGTAAACCTTTTGAATTCCCAGAAAGAATGCAGGGAGTCGGGCGGCCCAATGCAAATATTTGCAACCTTTTTCCTCAATCACCCTTACGATTTGCACGCGAGATAAACCACAGGTACACTATGAGCATGGCATTGTAAATATTTATATTTCTTATTAGAATTTTGGTCTGGTAGAAGCCATATTTCACTTAGCAAATTACCGGACTGCTGAACTATGTTTATATGTCATCCAGATAGGTCGACTTTGAAACACTGGCTAGACAGAAATATTCGAAATATAAACGTTCCGTTCCTAGGCTAACATTCGACACATTTCTTTCTATCTCTAAAACCACAGAGCTTGATAAAGATGTCTGAAATCCCGTAATCCCCATGGGAGCCCGTAATGACTTAAGTCCGCAGCTGGCTGACTTACTTTGAAGCACAGTTACGTCGAAGGAAACACTTGTACGAATCGGAGTAATAATGCGGTGATCTCTGGAGATGAGTCTCACACTTATCCGCATTGGCTCGATCGTATAAAATCCAAATTTTGACGATCACTTAAGAACGCTAAATCTTAATTTTATAGACCACGGATGTGTCAACGATATTTCTTTGATGTCGTAAAATTACAATTTCGGAAGTGAAATTGGATATTCGAAATAAACTGATATGGTTGAGTAGCATATCGACGGAGTATTGCGTGTTCTGGATCAACTTTATGAATCGAATTGGATCACATTAATTGGAATCGGAGCAGTGTCTTACACGAGTCGAGTCAAAAGGCTTTTGACGCGTTGGTTCGTGTCCAATTAATGTACAGAATAGGTTATACCTAATTTTTTTTTCTGTAATGTTTAATTGATGTCGGTCGACGCTTCGATAATTCTCACGCCCGTGTTGATTTAATGTAATGATGACGCAACTACATGTGTCATGTATTGGAATGAAATGTTCCGTAAACATTACTTAGTTTGCTTTAGCTACACTTACATAATACTTTAAATGAAGAACGGTTAAAGCACCAACATATTCTATATTCTGCCTAATTAGGTTAATGTTACATCAAAATCAGTGGTTTTTTGAGTAACACGAGTACAAATTTAAAAACGGAAATTTTAATGATGTTTTACTTATTCGTCTATTAGGTAGTATTAGCTACACATCAAGCTATACATAACTAGTATAAGCTGACTTCTGATTGTACGAAAAACCAATACAATGCGAGGTCAGCTAAACCTGGAAATGTATAGTTTGATGTGTAGCCGTGTGTATGTCGCAGCCAACTGGTTAAATTTGCCGACCAGTTAACCGCCTAGCCTTTTAACTAAACGGCGGCCGTTCAACTAACGGCCTGAATGATATTCAATTACAGTTTAGGTTGGAAGTCTGTAACCAATCACGCACGAGCCGAATTGGTCGTAGTAATTAAGCCAGCACCCCAACGAAATGGGTTAGGTTAGGTTAGAACTGTGATCAACCGCGTGCGAGCCGAGAGAGCGAAGCGATGCGAGCACTACTTCTAAAGGCTAGGCAACCAGTTCTACGACATGTACATTGGCAGTATTCTTTGTATAATTTTCAAACATTGGGAAAAACAACTGTCTGTAACATCTATTATATACCTATGTTCACAAATAAATATATTGAATTGAATTGGAAAAATGTTGAGGTGCAAAGAATCGCACACTCCACTAATTTTCTGGTCTACACCAAATTTTAATGATCACTGACGTACATAGACTAGATTACTGAAAGAAATAAAGACGGAAAGTAAAGAAAAGAGAATGAAAATAATTGAATAGAATACAGAATAAAGTACGAAAAGATATGGTAATAAAGCAGACTTATCTTCGGTAGTGAAGTTAGAGGAAATAATATAAAATTGTTCAAGGACCACGGACTGCTCGCGACAACTGTGACGCAACCCAATTGATATGCGAATACATTTCGATTAAATTACACAAAAACCTACCACTTATACAATCTGTGTGATTCTTGTATTAAAACTAGTTGAAAACACAAACGATTATCATCCTTATGTCGTAGATGCTTACTCATTGGGTTTGAATAAAGAATATTTTAAATGTCAAAACTTGTGCTAACATTTACATTTATGATCGATAGGCGGATTTAACTTTTATACAATGTTTTAAGAAATTGTGAACGGAGTCTCTGGTAAATTATGAAGAAATAGTTATTCTGAAAATAAAAATAGAATGCCCAAAAAGTAGGGATGAAAAGAAACCTAATATAAAATATCAGATAAATATACTTAGCAGTATAATGACAAAGATAGCATCAGGTCAGTCAAAGGTGAAACCGTCGACAGTGAAGTAAATCATCGCAATAACAAAACTTCTTATCATGATAAGAGTTTCGTATTTGGACGACATGCGCTTTTTAATGAGAATGAAAAGAAAGATGAAGAAACTTTGCTTCTTTGTACAGAAACAGAATCGTTAAGAAAGGAAACACGTTCAAACAGAACAGGTTTTATCTATTACCGCACTCAACCAACGCCTTTTTCAATCAATGTTAATTTCCCTTTCAGAGTTATACTGTGCCTGCGCGGCCATCATCTGCGCGGACGTCAGTCTTAACTAGCTGCAAGGCCAGCTGGGGATTATTTGTGACAAAACGAGTCGGGCAAGAAAACATGGCATTTGTTGAATTGGATTTGCACTTGCAGTGTTTTGAATATAAATAGCTGCTCAAAGCTAAGTTATTTCTCATGGGACACATTGTTTGTATTCACGGGTTACTTGAAGGTATCTCTTAGCTATTAAGTTATATCAAAAAGGAATGTTGCCTTTGTGTCTTTCAAACTGAACAGAGACAGCGTACAATTTCAGACATCCCTTTGAAATGGTTAGTTTTGCAGCTGTCTTGTAGGGCTAAAGCAGACAAGAATAATTTATCACAGTGATTGCCACTAAACTGGCCGTCTCTCTCTACTTACTCTCCCTTTACCGTAAAAATACTTAATAAAGTTATTTTGTTAAATAAAAACTCGTGGACGTTGAAGTTGGACGTGAGAAGTGTGGCAAACGAAATGTCAGCAACAACACTAGTCAGGATTGTTTCAAACATTTTAGCTTTGACCCGAACACACACAAATAACGTTTTAATCTTTGTTATATATGAATGCTGTATGAAGGAAAATATTTGTCTTTGTATACTCACTCAAATGGTCTGAAAGGTCAACAACGACCCGCAACTAAAGGACTGGAATTTTATGAAAAACTTGACACTGAAGCATTTGTCGAGTTATTTTGAGCATAGATACAAAGCTCAACTGGTACGGATTCTACTCTGATACTTTCGGTCTCTGGCCATGGCTTCGGACGCTAAAACCACGGTCAACGCATGAAAGTGAATAGGTTCAATTGACATAGCTACATTTGGATCTGCCCAAAACAAAAAGACTTGACTATACAAACGTACAAAAGATGAAATCATATATTATAGGAGCAGTCGAAATGAGCCATCATCACAAAGCAATCCAAGATGTAGGTATGTAATGTAAGTCTTTCTATGATCACGTACTCCTTTTGCGAATATGTTATAGTCTGGTGTATAGTTTGTATATTATTCAAAACTTGACACTATGAAATCCTTCGATGTGTCATAATGACAAAGTATTAGCACGATCTTTAACCTAAGCATCGCTAATGAAGAACCTGTTGTGAAGCTCCCAGCCACAAGGTGACGCATTGATGACATCGCAGTAGTCAAGGCTACACCACCTTCAATCTTGAATACCGGAGCCGGATAATGAACGACTAGGTATACGATAATATTTGTTCAAATGTTTTTCCTGCATGTTGTTGATCGCTTTTTTTGTTCGCCTCCCACTGCAATCTGAATCTCTTTACAAAACTAGACAAACTAGATTTTTAGACTATTAATGAAAATTCACATAACTGCTACTTCTTTAGTTATTCCATGCCTTTATTATCATTTCTTGGTGTTTACTGTCTACATGCATAGGCAATTTTTTTAAATGCGGTAATAGTTCCGCATTTAAAAAAATTCTTTCTGCACCCAAGATAGACAACGGCATGGCACATTTTGAAGCTACTTCTCCAAACTGGGCCACCTCTTTCCGTAGCCAAGGACCTCAGGCTGGCGCGCTCATATCGTCGATGGCTGGCCATCATACATCACTCATATGAGCAGAGTGGCCTAGCGTATAAATAAAGCTACAAACAAAACGAGTGCTAGTCACGCCAACACCGCTGATATGCACCAGGTCTAACTACAGTCGTGCTTGTTTTTTCCAAGCTCGGCAGATTACACACGCTTTTAGCGTCGGTCAAGGCCAGGCCGAGTTAATTATGAATTTATTTTACAGTTAATAACATGTGTTGAGCAAGGAAAAGATGTGTCTACTTTTGAAGATCTGAGTTTTGCACTCTTTAGAAATAGATTGGTTGAGATTAGAATCTAATATACTTATTATGGGTTGAAATTTTAGAATGAAATAGTACACAATCTGTACTTAAATTTGGACGAAGCATTTTCAATGGAAACTTGGCGAAATCATTGTGAATGGAACGTTGATGACGGTCCCTTATATTTGTTTCTTTTGCATTAACCTTTACCTAGACAGATAATCTACGGATCTCGTACAGAGAAGACGGGAATAATTCGTGTATAGTAAATTCGTTGTCTCTTCTTCTAACTAATCTTACGTCATGAATTATTTGTTTGTTGTTCGAGATACGTCCTACTAACTCCTAAGGGTTGAGTAACCGTGGCATTAATACCAACATGAACACTTCACATAGCCCACAGTAGGATTATCTCGTGTCGTGACTCGTGGGAGTCGTTACGAGCACAAATCACGTACACAAACATGCACACACGGAATGTACATCTGTACTCTGTAGGATCATAAAAAAATCTGATGCGGGAATAAAATTCACAACACTGAGCAGACATATACCATTGCACCATTTTGGTCGAAATTAATGCGACGAAGGAACAAGAAACATCTTACTTTTTTACCGGATACAATACGAAAGTTCAGGCTGCTTACTTACTTTTTTAGCGAATTAATGAGTGACGGTACATAAGTACGTCCGGCTAAGGTACCCTAGACAGACAGAGCAGTAACCCACTGTGTGTTGCTTATGAAGCAACACACAAGAAAAGCAAAAGAAGCCTGATACAGGACAATCCATGGCGTACATAAAAACATGCTTCTCAATAAATCCTCTTTATGTTCCACCAAAAAATTATGACACAATATCAGAGATACCACTTCTGCAGCACTAATATTACTAACTAACAGACTGGTGGCTTGTTTAGTCTATATTCTATCCGCGCCTACTCAACGAGCACTATTAGCTGGGCGTGAACCAACGTAGAGCACATCGTTTCGACATTGACATAATTCACAACATCAAAGTAAATAGGAGATATCAATCCTTACACTTTATATGTACTTGTGAACTTTTGTTCACTTAGTGTCAATAATTAAGTCGATATTCGTTGGATATTTGATGACCGAAACATCTTAGTGTTCTATAACTCTTAACTAACAATGTCAGTTTCTTTCATAAAATATGAAACAAGATGAGAACGTAGAGCATTTCAGTCGTAAAATTCTTGTAGATGTAGTAAAATAAGATCATATAACATACATCGTCGTCGGTCTAGCATTAAATAGGAATAGTACTGGACAGAAGGAAATAGCTCGATCAAGCGAAGGCTTACAACCAGGTCGACGCGACGTGGTTACCGTTGAAGAAGAATATTACTTGTACTCCAAATAATTCAGATGGATGTTTTTTTGCCAAAACCACTACACACTGTTCTACCATTAAAAACGCCGCATTTATTTACCGTTTATTTCCAGACGACCCAATCAGCAAATGAGTGGAGTTTACCAGTTAACCTACATTTTTGACAAAACTACATCAACCAATTTGGCACAGGATACACGGTCAGGATAATTAATGTCATTCATTGCGCGTGCGCTGGTCATTGCTATTTTTTACTCGACTATTTTGTTGATAATGTATTTTGTATAAATAGGATGCCCCGCGACTTGTTTCGTCATAATTATGGCATTCGTGATTTGTACATGTACTAATATAGTTTGTTTTAAAAATGTTATGAAAGTTGACAGGATTCCAGCATGTCATTCTATGATTCTTATTCTGTGTTCTGGGACAATATGAAAGTTAAAATTCTAAGTGGATGGGTATGGCTATTACATTTGAGAAGACCCCTGCCCTTCAAACTAGGAAAATCCTGTATCTTGAAGGACAGATTGTACTACACGCACGAGTATATCACAAGTGTTGTGATACTTGTTGGTACTATAATGGTATATGCCCATCAACAAATTAAGGAGCAACGAGCACAAACTGCGCTTTACCGACTAAAGTGCAAATCAATGTTCAAGGACTGCAATGCGGTGAAGAAAGCAAAATACTTAGTGATCCAGAAATAGAAATATAGGTAAACAAAACAATAGGTGCTTTATTGACTAGGTGGATATGAGCATGAGTCAGAAGTATATTCACAATCGTTTTCATCTGGGTTCGTAGTTCGTACCACAATATTATGAAACAAATCGACAGTCTATAAAAGCACGGTTGTCGCTAACATAGAAATTTCTACATTGATGATATAGCTATTTCGTTGAATGAAAAAAGTCCCTTTCTTCCAATCGCAATTAAAAATAAAACAACACACAAGTAAAAGAAACTACGGCGTATAACAATAAATAATTAAATCTGTGACACAATGCCTCGGAAATAGTAGCGAGTGACGTAATCCGACGTCACGACGTTGTAAATGTAATATACTGTGCGATATGTAGCCTGCACACATGGGCGTTATACTTTATGCAATAAATACTATAATGGTAACCTACCCACACACGAAATCAACTTTAATATAAGTGGTTACGAGGTGCATTCAATAAGTACCTAGCCTCATCGCCAGAGGGCGCTGTAGTTTCAAAAGAGTTTTACCACAGTGTAGCACATTCTTTTTTCAAATTTTCGTTCCAATCCCTTCATTTGTTTTAATTTGACAACTTATGGAAGCGAACGTGTCGATCGGTTTTACAAAAATGGAAAAAGAGCAATATCGTTCGGTGATTCGATTCCTATTTTTGGATGGGAAAACGCGCATCGAAATAAAAGAGCGCTTGGATGCTGTGTACGGTGAATCTTCTTCATCGATGGCCACCGTCAAAAATTGGTTCAACGAGTTTGCACGTGGCCGTACGTCGGTTTTTGATGAACCACGTCCAGGTGCACCGAAAACAGTTGCTACGGAGGAAAACATTAAAAAAATCAATGATCTCGTATTGGCAGATCGCCGATTGAAGGTTCGCGAGCTGGCTGAGACTGTAGGCATTTCAGAAGGAACAGTGCATCATATTCTTCACGAGGAACTCGGCATGAGAAAGCTGTCGGCGCGATGGGTGCCGCGTTTACTCACACCAGAAAACAAGCGCAACCTTGAGACCACATCGGAGACGTGTTTGGCGCTGTTTAAGCGGAATCCAGCGGAGTTTTTGCGTCGTTTTGTGACCGTCGATGAAACTTGGATCCACTGGTACACACTAGAGACCAAGGAGCAATCAAAACAATGGATCCAGACCGGGGAACGTGCTCCAAAGAAGGCGAAAGCTGTAAAATCGGCCGGAAAAGTTATGGCTACCGTTTTCTGGGATTCACAAGGTGTGATCTACATCGATTACCTCGAGAAGGGTAAAACAATTACAGGGCTTTACTATGCCGATTTATTGGACCGATTCGACGCCGAATTAAAGAAAAAACGACCCCATCTGGCGAAAAAAAAAGTGCTGTTTCACCACGACAACGCACCGGTTCACACGTCTGCCGTTGCCATGGCCAAATTGGTCGAATTACGCTACGAATTGCTGCCCCATCCACCGTATTCTCCAGATTTGGCCCCTTGTGACTTCTTTCTGTTTCCTAATCTGAAAAAATCACTCGCCGGGAATAGATATGGATCAAATGAGGAGGTCATCGCCGCCACGGAGGCCTATTTTGCAGAGTTTGACAAAAACAATTTTTCGGACGGGTTAAAAAAGTTGGAGCATCGCTGGGCTAAGTGTATCGAACTAAAAGGAGACTATGTTGAAAAATAAATTGCCATTTTTCCAAAATTTTCGTTTACTTTTTGTAGGCTAAGTATTTATTGAATGACCCTCGTATATTCAGTTTGTTGATCAACTGAAGCAACCAATATTATTGAGTATTCATATGAGTAATAGGGCTAGGCTCTGTTAATATTTGAGTTTTTTTTTTAATTTGAGTTTTCCATTTTCTTTTGTCTTTTTACTGGGTAAACTAGGGGGATGGTTTTGATAACGAATATAGAGACAGAGAATTTGATAGTGGAAGAAGATACCATTATTTTTAAAGACGTGCTTTCGAAGCTGAATAAATTGTCCAAGATTTGAAATGTTTCAGCTTGATAAATGGTGCAAGGTTCCCACCGTATCATACATAAGGGATTCACTCCTTTTGGCAAACACTGGTGCCGTATTTTCTTTCTTCTATTTCCTTATTAGAATAATTTTTTATCCATACAATAGAAAAATTCACATAAATGACAATATTAGCGCGATGCAAGGCGACATGTCCAATCAGAGCTGCTTGACTATATGCGCATCGCTGCGAGGCAATGGCTCGGAAATCGAACCTGACACTGTGACCTACATTCTAATGAAGCGTACTGCGCATTATTATTTCTATGTTAAATTTTGTAGTAAAGCTCGTGTGCGCAGATGTTTTGTTGAAAATCGTGGGTGCATAGAGGCAAAGGATCCGTTCTATTGTTTCAAATCTGTATTATTTTCCATCTTGATTCCAGGTTCTGTTGCATGATGAGGATAAGCTACAACTCTATTATTATTTTAATTGATAAAGCATCCTATTGGATCTTTTCTCGAGAGATTTTACATCTTACACAATGAACAACCCACTCTCATCACTAACGTTTAGATCATGATTTCACAGTCCATAAAATCTACATTTCCTTAGCCAGAATTTACCATAGACTGTGCATTAACTCTTTGTCTATTTACACTTACTAGAAACACTTCTAATTCTTACAATTCTTTGTTGTGTAAATCTGATCACACGTCTCGAGGCCTTGACACACCTAAACCATTTGAAGCCAAAATATCGCATGATGTAAGCTGAATGGACCTCCAGATGTTATCAAACCTTGTTAAGTAGCCTGATTGCCGACGTTTGAAAACTGTTGTGGGAATAATTGCACTCCAACGACTGGTGATTGGAGATAAGTTTTAAGGGATCGCCGTAAATGGAAAATTATGTGATAGTCGGCGAATTTTGATGTTCAGAAGAGTAATGGTTTCGCTTGAGTTTGTTTTGTTTTTATTATGGTTTCTCGACGGTAATTCATAATATTTTTTTCTATGTTGTTGGTACAGCTACAAATTCTTTTTCCTTTTCATGTTGTTCAGATTTTTTTAAACATTTCTCATCCATTACATGGCGTTGTCGGTTTTTAGCAATTTACATATATAGATACATGGTCGTTATGTAATTCGCGTAATTTGCATCAATTATTTTAGAATAATAAAAAATCACTTACCAGGATAGAAGTCATGGGACTTGGACATCTTGACCCTGGCGCCAGTGTCCTTCTGCAGCTGGGCGATGGTCTCGCCACCCTTGCCGATGATGGCGCCGGCCACCATGGACGGCACCAGCACCTTGAAGTGGTATGTCGGCTCCACGGCTGCAGACCATAAGTAGCATAATGAGAAGAGTTCAAAGTTAATATCAGAAACTGAGCACTGTGTTTCGTTACGAAAAAGGTTTGTTGAGATTGTTAATGTAGAAGAAATAATAGAGAAATACGAAATTATTTTCATTAAAAACAAACAAGAACTGTTGAGAGCAAATGTTTGCGTAAGACGCTATATTCTAAAAGAGATAGCTACATAATGTCGAAATTCGGACCGTATTCTCCAAACTACAGCTTCAAAATTACATATAAACTTACAAAATTGGAAATTGGTAATAAATCAATACGATGACTTTACAGCCCATACCCCTTTGATGATAAGACGTAACACCAGATTATTCAACAATATTATCTCGGGTCGCAATATAAATTAACCAAGGATTTACATAGGTAATCAAGAAAATACAACCGTGATTAAATGTGCAAATGGTTGAATAAATTGACTAGCTTCGTTGAAAAGGAATCCAATAAATGGACCGTGGATAACATCTAAACAACAAAACACAGTTCTCAGATTCATTCGGCTACATTTAAATGAGGTTTCATGGGATTATGTGGATATTGCAGCTTGATTTCGACCATGAAATCCCAATTTATATGTAAAATATTTCAGCGTAGAGGCTGGTGATCAAAAGCGTGACAAATTCGAACTTTGGAGCACCAGTTCCGGTATAGCTATCGCATGAGTCAGTGTGATGTGCATTATTATGTATGTATTGTAAACCACACCTGCAGGACTTGTGCTAATGTCAGTCGCAATGACGGTGTATGAAGATTCAATAGCCAACATCAAAAATAAATAATTATTATATTAATTAGCACCAACATTAGCGTGTTTGGTGACAAATTAATTTCGCAAGTTTATTTTGGCACGTTACGTGACTTTCAACGTGCCAGTGTTAGATGTGTTTGCTTTAATGCTTTTATTTTTATTTAAAGGCAAATAGTACAGCTTTTATTTGTATAGTTATTAACATGCAATTTATTTCGCTGATTAATGCTAGAGCTAACACAGATGGAGAATACGACGAAGAAGAAGCCTAAATGATTGATGATAGAAATAAAATGATCCCTACTTCGAAAACTAGTCCAAGTAAGAATGGGATTGTGGTGAAATCGAGACCCGTACATGAAACATAATGAAGAAATATATCAAGTGTAGACCAGAAAGTTTTGATATTTCCCGGAGGGATGAACAAGTTGAATTTGACAAAGAGAACGGACAAAGTTGGCAGAAGCACAAACGAAGTACACGACAAGTTTCACTTGTTTGTTTCTATAGTTCTATTAATAATTACGCACCAAACCGCTGGACACGTTCCACTTAGAAAGTTACTTAGCTAAAATGTAAAGCATTGAAACACTCGTCTTTTAAGAAAATTGCATTATGATTGAATTTTTTTAACGCAATATTTAAATTTTAAAGTAGTCCTTGAGGGACGCCTCGTAGCTTTTGTTAAGAGTCATAAATCAGGTGTATTACGAAGCAACGTTGTGCATAATAAATTAATACCTAATGTGAAGAAAACTAGTGTGCCACCTACATTCAATGTTTCAATTGAGTAGCATCCCACAGTCTGACGGCGCGTCTCATTTGACCTCATTTCAAATGGAGCATGGCAGTTCACCTGCCACATCTAGCACCGCAAGATATGAGCGACAACACTACAGCTACTATTTTTCCTTCAATCTATTTGCTAGTCTGTCCACGCCAGTAAAAAAACAAGTTATTTTTTAACGAGTCCCAGGAAAATAGGCGTTTAAATAAGTTCGAGTAAAATTTTCAAAACTGCGGGAGTGCGGTCGGTTCGTGGTATTCTGCGCTTAAATATTGTTGCCTCTGAGCTTTATCTAAATTGTATAATATTATATACTTCTTCGTTTAAAACTGCAATTTAAAACAGCTCACCTTAAAAGTTAGTACGTAGATTTCAGAAGCCGCTTAACCAAAATAGGTGAACTTCTTGAAAATATAAAAAAGTACCTTCAAATGAAGTGTCTATGAAAAACTGTCCCGATAAAAATAACGTTACGGAGGACGGCAAGATTCTGAAATGGAAAGATAATATAGTGTCTGCGATCCAATATTCTTTTAAAGGAAAAAATACTAAGGAATGACGTCTCAACGACAAGAACAATGAAAATATATTTTACTAGAGAAACATTTTCTAAAACGATTTAGAACGCGAGTGATGCAAATCATATTCTTTACAAAGATCGTGCGGTATAAAAAGGGTTCTCATTGATTTATAGATCTTCATGACGTAGCCAAACGCTGCAGCAGTGATGAATTTATTATAGTGCTTTCTCTGCGTCATCATTAGTTTATGTATCATGGGCGATAATTGGCTATTATTTTATTACGTTACTGCTGCAACCAATGATTTTTGGTGACATACATTATTGAACAACAAAGGATAGGTACGGAGTTACGGACTTACATCTCACCAAAAAATCCAATGGATTTTAAGGAACTCCGCCTGGACTCTAAAACAAATTGCTTTATTTCATTTCTGCACAACAAACAGGAAAAGCTTCATTAATTACTCGGGAAAAATTGCGATACCAGATATCTACAGCTACGATATTACGGCCATTATATTTTCTCATCATTTAATTTAAAACAATACGTGGAATATTTTTCATCTACGAGCTGCACCCATTCACGTCAAAATAAAGAGACATGGACAATGGCACAGAATTTATCCAAGAAAAAGATTTCTATGTACAATCTCGTCATTATCTGAATAACGGAGGAGGGAGGGCAGGCAAAAAGGCCTATTCTTCCTACCCCACATTAACAATGGAGATCTGAGGCTTATCCAACCGCCTCGGAAGCTGATAATCTAGACCGGGCTGACCACTGATGAATTATTTCGACAGGGTTACGCCAAGATTAATTTCGCACTCAATTTGGCATTCTCTTCATTCCAATAACTTCGACTTATCAAAGATTACAAGCCTTTGTAGCTTTCGAGCGGTTTCTAACAAAGGATTTTTTCTGTTTAGAAATAATAATAAGCTCGAATTCGGGAGTCAGCTCGCTCTTTGAAAAAGGAGCTTATTTAATGGCACGCTCGTGTTCGTTCCTGTTCTAATTTTTCGCATCAATAATTTTTTAATAGGTGTCTTCCTTAGAACGTTGTTCGTGTCGGTCGTCATAGAAATCAGAGGATTATAAATAGGTGAGTTTGCCGCACCGCTACCGCACATCTACCGTGTTCTAGGTCGCAACCTTACGGACACACGTTGCCAAGCGCCGCATTTGGCAATGCTAAGCCTTTAAAAAGTTTGGCGATGCAAGCTTTTCGACACGAATATATTGCTTTCGCTATACATGATCATGTAATCGATGTTACACCTATCGAAATCTGACGGGTAGAGAGGATTTTTAATAGGCCTAGCAGCATCAAGAATGACAGTACTTATTTTTCTCGATTGCGAAATCAAACTGCGAATAGCTCATCATCACATGAAATGGGTCCGTGGAAACTTTATTTGTCTGAAATCACGTAGTGGTTTGCATAAAGATAATGTAACGTAGAAACTGGTTATTCCCTTAATATTTCGACGCATAGTATTATGAGTTTTGTGTCCTTGTTAAGTCTGAGCAATGTGGATTCATTTGTTTAGCAGTGATAAGCAATGAGAATTTGCTGCGAGCCACTGACCACAATAGTTAACACAACATAGTATTTGGATATCTCTAACTGGTCATATTCTCTGCTTTGTGTTCAAATTACTCATTATTTAAACGTCAAGTTTCTAGACGTAACATAAATTGAAAATTAGTAGTTATGTTTGCAAGTTTGTATTGTTCTCTAGATTTACCAGCCCTAGGACCCAGTAACTGGGTTGTGGAGGGCAATAGGCAGTCGCTCCATGTAAAATACTGGTACTCAGCTGCTTCTGGTTAGACTGGAAGCCGACCCCAACATAGTTGGGAAAAGGCTAGGCAGATGATGATTGTTCTCTAGATTTATTGCTAAGATCCGCGTTGAATATTATAACTGATCATTAAGAAGCTACTGTAGCTAAATACCGGGGTCTCACCATTCGAAAATTTTAACAGACCACGTACTTAACTATACTCCATGTAAATGCGTTTAAGAGAAATCACGTTACAAAGCAGTATATAAACCTGTCAATTTACTGCATGGAAAGCTAGCAATCACATCTCGTCAAACAATTATTAGCTTCAGTCGACTTGCAACAGTCGCAATAGAAGAGCATTGCTGTCATGAGCCGATTGTTCTAACCGAGCACCCGGCGACATTGACGACCAATCGATACTAACAAGTAACATTCCACTTTGACGTCAAGCTGCCTTTCATCGCCTGTTAACTGCCGCTTTAATATTCTAAACTCTGCAACGAAATCTGTGTCAGTGGCGTTCCGGTTTTTTTTTGTTCTTTTTTAAAGACCGGACACAAGGCCTGAAAGAGGGCGGAAGGCACGAGAGGCCTTTACCCACCAGTGGGTGAATGTAGGCCGAATAGATAGGAATCTTTTGTCAGGTCGTTAGCCAAGATCGAATTTGCTGTGTATTCATTACTCCTACACAGTTTTCTAAAGCGGTAAGCACAAATTTTTAGGCTTCGAAGAAATCTTAAACTTTTTAGTATTTATAATTTTGTTTCTGAAAACTGATGTGTTTTCTGTGTATGATAGGATATTTTTTGTTTGGCCAGTCTACAATTGAAACAAAGTATATCTGTGAATGCAGCTATGTAGCTAGATTTATAGAATGCTCTCAATATTGAGATAATTATTTATTTATTCTTCAACAAATTTACATTTGTATCGAATAGTGGTTTTAACAATAAATGTAACACAAAATTAAATAATCGTCGTAAAGCCAGAAAAGATAAAAGAAGACTTTATGACTATTGAGAGTCCTTATACTATGATTGAACAATCGAAGATATTAAAGGAAACTGGCTCAAGATTAAAGTAGCATTGAGCACCTACTTTATATAAATATGGTTTTCGACGTGTTCCCATTCCGGAAGGTACTCGGTGTGCACAAAGCTGCTGGCGTTTCATCTTTGTGCTTTGATCTGGAGCTACTGACGAGATTAATGGCGGCTTTGTCTCTCATCACACATCTCTACACAGCTTATAGCTGCAAAAATTTTCCCAACATCCAAGTAATTAGTGATTATTACGAGGAGAATGTTTTTCATAACATTTTTTAATGCTTTTAAGACATTGCGGCAGCTCTATTTATTTTTATTTTACCGCATTTTAGCAAACTGGCCGCGCATGGCTCTAATAAATCACGCGTGATCCGATCACTCGTCGGTGTCCGTCCTGCGGGGCTCTGAGGTTATCTGCGGCTATCTAAAAAAGGCCCATGACGATACTACGATAGCCCGCTTGCGCATCAAGCATATATGCATTATGCATGAATTTATCCAACCTACTTACCACAACAAACAGAATATATTGAGGTTAGAGTAATCTATTGAAAATATGTGGGTGGTTATTGCACATTGCTCATCCGAGCTTACTTTTGTTGACATTTCGTCATAACGAGCTCAATACTTAAGAACATGAACAATCTGTTTCGCTAAATTATACAATGTAAACAGGACAACAGCTATTTCAGAACTCGATTGAATTATGCGAAGTTTCGGGTTGTCTAAACAAACCCTTTCCGTTAGAACAGCAGCTATTTGCCACAATGCTGGAATGACCGGCCAAATTCATGACACTACCCGAAGTAATGCAAATACCGAAGGTAGAACATTAACGAAATGACGCAATAGGGAGGGGGTCCTGGCTCGGATACAGCTGTCAATAACGCAGACGTGCTGTATAAAGGCAGTTTTGAAAAACAGACGCGTCTCTTGCCGAGAGTCCCTTTAACTGGAAAAATGTAAAATTGGAAAACCATTATGCCTCATTTATAAAACTTATCGGCGTCTGCCGCAAATTCGTAGAAATGGGATTGGAGGACTTTTACGGTCGTTAGCTTTCTATTACGTGAATTATATGGAAGAAGCCCTATTTAGGGACTTCAGGACTAAAATTGGGCCGCAAATGTCGCAATTTCATGCCTAATTTTATAACCAAAGTTACACCTGACTTATCGACAAACTGAAACATCTATATCAGAACGTATTTACGTCGGTCGTAAAATTCATGTTCAACGTTACGTGACATAACGCCGTCTCCGCACTTCTGATTTAAATAGGGACTTAATATTATTTCCTTCTGCTCATTTTTCCTATAGCTTGGATTCGAACTCACGACTGAATTGATATTGCGTTTCTGAAAGATACCAATACCAAAACCTCAGAAGGATATCATTGTTTTAATATTTCTTTTGAAGATACTGTGCGCGCCAGTAATAAATCATTCACCCTGACAATTGTCTCGTTAGTAGGTAACCTAGCAACTAGATGAAAAAATAAGAATGTAAATTCGATTTATGTCCCGAATATATTATTGATAGAGCTCGACGTTGGAGGGCGGGGCGACTATAATTAAATGTATATTACAATAAAAGGATTCCTTACTTTTCATATTTTTTGCGCAAGATCTTTTCGATCGCCCCATTTTATTCCTTGTTTTTCGACGAGGTCGCCTTTATAGAGCTTCAAAGAGCACCGCAGTATTAAAATTTAAAAATATTTAAAATAAAACGTGTCATGAATTTATGCATTTTTTTTTTTTTTCTCTAGACAAATTAACGATGGATAGAGGATTGGGCTGACATTAGTTTATAAGAATGCTACGGTATAATATTTCCAGACAACTTTATAAAATAACAGAAATGCTAAAATTACCATCTGATGGCACAGCTCACAAAACCGTAGATCAAGAAGATGAATATATCAAACGCGATTCAGACATCTATACATATAAAGAGCCAAATAGTGAAATGCAAACAAACAACTAATAGCAATATCGTAAAACATGATTGGACAAGATTACACAGCCGATGCACGAGCGTGTGGAGCACCCAGCATTTGTCACAGCGTCGTAAAGACGAAACAATTTACATTACCCTGTTATACTCACATGAATTTACGACTTGAGCAGCCTTAGCAAGAAACTGAATGTAATAGAGGTACGTTGGCAGACTTTAATGAACGCGACTACATGATTAATGATGATAGTTTAACGTTATTAGTGGAATTCATTTGGATCATTAGTTCTAATCTGCGGACATCCGAATGAGTTTCGATTTTCGAAAAACATAGTATAAATTAAAGATGGTTGTCCTTCAAGTAATATGGTTATCTTTTAATTAAAATAAACGAGATATTACGCGACGAAGCAACATAGATACGAGAAACAAAGAAACATTCCGATCCTACTAGCAACAAGCAGATAAGAAATGAGATAAATTAAACTAACGAGAACAGAATTAACACCTATAAGTGACAAATTCACCGCAAAGCTGTTATATGGAATATATGTCGTTGGTGTGTCAATAAATAAACAGAATTGACATCTTAAACAATTGTGGACGGCGCCGCCGAGTTCGGTCCAGAAGCAGAGCGCAGACCCCGGTGGGGAGATGACTTGCAACCTAATTGCGCAACACACTATCAATCCCAATCTGAATCATTTTGAATGATATTGCTAATCCATTGCTCCATTTGTTCGAAAAATTTGTCCGCTCAACAACGCTAATGACTACGCTATGTACGTACGCAACTTTGAAAAATGCATTCCGAAAAAAAAAGCCCAGTATGATGAAAATGGAACCCGTTTGCGGAATTAAGACGCCCTAATCGCTTTCAGAGTCGAAGGGTTCTTAACCTCGTTAAGGTCTTCGCCCATATCGGTGAATATTGTGTTCAAATAGCCAATCTCACTTCTGATTAGGATAGCACTCAACCAAATTGGACTATGATAGGACTGGCGCCACACACGGAAGCTCCTCGCGATATCCCACATTGTGGCAATAAAATTAATCAACGGAACAATTTATCGACGCGACGTCCCAAATAAACACTAACAATAAAACTTTGTTGAACTGAGATTAGGAACACCTAAGATACAATTTTAAAGTTTCTCACAAGGAAACGCAACTAGTATTTTAAAGACGTTACTGCGGTCCGACTCCAAAGAGTTCTCACATAAAACATCAAACTTTTCGCTGCTAAAATAATAAAATGAGGATAATTTGTTTCGTGTATCTTATTTCCCTTTTATGTCAGTCATTACATATTCAATTACACTTTACGGTTAGCGGGATCCAGAGTATTTTTATAGATAGAGAAATGCTCGTAGGTACATTTATCCGTTGGCGAGGGCGCACTTCCTTTGGCGCTTGTGCCAGATAAAAAGTCGCACTCCAGAAGCTCTTGACAAGCTCTTTAGCTTCTTCAACGCTTTTCACAGATGCTCGCTCGTCGGAATTCAAATATGGCGGTTTAGTCAGCGATTATCCCGCTTTGACGTATTTGCTCTGCGCTTTGCATAAGTCTCAACTTCTATCACATAGTTATTTTTCGACTTGGTTTCTCAATCAATAAAAGCATCAAAGGACGGGTTTTAGCAAGCACCATTGCGGACATTAATTCAGGTATTTTTGTAGATATTGTAACTAAATTGGTGATGAGCATCCAATTTTGTTTGATAAGTGGCGATGACCTCGTTTTATATCAAACATGAGACAGAATAGGTAAGTAAAGAGATTTACCAACTAGTACTACTCTACCAGTATCTCGCCTAGCTACAAAATTTTACACCGTGAAGAGTTATGTAAAACAATTTTAACGCTTAGTTTCTTTTTAAATCACGTGTTGGGCCTTAAACCTTGAATGTTATTCACGAATGAAGTACAGCGACCGTAAGACTACATAGTGAGGTCCATATAGTTGTAGAAAATATTGTATTTTTATTGAATTTCTTCGCAATAAACCGGTTACAAAAAAAAAAATAGCGGAGTGCCTCTAGTGGGTGCTTCAACCCACTAGCGGTGACCTACTTCAATGCTTGTCTCTTGACTTACAGTTTGATTCCGTGGTAAAGTGCACATCGGACACCAGTGGAGATATGAGAGGAAGCTCGTGTCATGTTGCGTCAACGATTTTTTGGGACGCGTTTCATTTGTGAGATTTAATGGAGTACGCTTAAGTAGAAGTAAAGCTATCGCTGCGAATGGCAGGAATCTAAACTTTCAGATCCATCAAAAATTCTCTCGACACAAACAAAATTTATTTCGACACTGTAGAACTTCAACAAAGTGAGCTCAAACTCGGTACACAAGTGTACCATCAGCACAATAGCGTCAACAGCCGGGGACAGGCCTTTTGTTACATCACTTTAAAAACCACTAACTTGTTTACTACCATTTTATTTAGTCATATTTCACATCATTTCGACATGGCCATTAGGCGCAAAATCTTAAATATTCTTTGTACAGTCTGTAGTAGATATTTTAATACAATTGTAATAAATTTCAATTTACGTCCTAATTCTCATTCTAATTGTAGCGTAAAACGAATGTATGTTTCTGTTCACAAATAATATAAGTTTAGTATTGAGGTCGCTTATGATTATGTAAAAATAGATAAACGCTGTATATCAACAGTGAATGAGTGTTTTTGTAATAATATCTGAAGAGTTGTTCGAACTTAAAAAAAGTAGGATGAACGATATCTACAAAAAAATATTTACTGGGTGAGCTTCAGCCTTTTTAACCGACTTCCAAAAAGGAGGAGGTTATATGTTCGACTTTATGTATGTTGTTTTTTTGTATGTTCACAGATTTTTCCGTCAATTGTGGAACAATTTTTTTTTTTTGTTTGAAATGATTTGGATATTTTTTAGAGTAACTTGAAGGGTATACTCCCAAGGTGGTCCCATTGTCAGCAAGTTGGAATCTGATAAGAGGATCCCATGGAAATCGAGGGAAACCCTCAAATTTTATAGGCAAACCTATAGCGATTTGGATATTTTTTAGAGTACCTTGAGCATTTGCTCTCGGAAATCATCATTTTGTAAAGTGGAGCTGATGATAAGACCACAGACGGCCATCGGAAATATACAATGATAAATATTTCACGGGTTGCGATTCGATAACTTTAATATGGTTGCTAAGCAATTTATGCTCGTCACAATGCGTATGATGAATGGTTGTTGAGGAGGTATGAACCAGGAGAACTCCTCAACAATTAACGTCTCAGCATCGGGAAAAGCAATATTTTGTAAAAGGTGACGAGCAGTTGAGGTTAGGCTATTGTAACTTACTTTCCTGGATAGATTTCGTCGGAAGCTGAACTAGGCTGTCAAAACTACGAAAAACATCGGAGAGGTGCCAGTACCGGGCAATGGCGACGGCATCTTCATCGATTACCGTGACGTAACTTTGTCTTGAATCGTCCGCATAGAGTTGTTCATGTCCCAAATCTTTGGCTCGAATCTGAGTCACATAGCTGATCGGAATCAGTACAGTTTCGTGACACGGGCGACTTAATGCACTTTCCGTGATAGCTGTTCAAGATTTCACAACATAAAGCGTGGCGCGGGCGTAGGGCGGCTCGCACGCGACACAATGGCGTGCAATTGACGTGTGCTGCACTAACCGTTCAATTATTGATACGCAAGGCCACTGTGAGCGTGGAGGGAGTTTCATACTGCCAACATAATTAGACTATGCACGATATTGATTCAAATCATAGCTTAACAGAGACATTACAGCCTATGATGAATTTTATCCGCATACATTTTGATCAACAAGATCAAAGCAAACACAAGGAATGTACTTATATATTTGCGAGGATGATCCAACGAATTCAAACGTTGGATGATCCTCGAATAAATCCGAGCGAGCAAACCTACTATTTGGTTTTTAGGGTTCCGTACCTCAAAAGGAAAAAACGGAACCCTTATAGGATCACTCGTGTGTCTGTCTGTCCGTCTGTCACAGCCAATTTGCTCCGAATCTTATGGACCGATTAAGTTGAAATTTGGTACACATGAATCTCTGTGACCCAAACACAGACGTGTAACGTAAATAAATGAGTTTTGAAAATGGGAGTCATTTTTGAGGGGTAAATAGACAATTAAAAAAAAAAGTTTCGCAATCTGTACCGTGTGACACATCAAATGAAAGGGCTTACCGTGAGGATCTCAAATATTTTTTTTTTCATAATTTTAAAGTAAATTTTTTTAAAGTTATTTAAGACAATAGACGGAAATTTACCATTCCCCCCCCCCCTTATCTCCGA
The DNA here is from genome assembly GCA_963669345.1 of Gortyna flavago. Classification (NCBI taxonomy): domain Eukaryota; kingdom Metazoa; phylum Arthropoda; class Insecta; order Lepidoptera; family Noctuidae; genus Gortyna; species Gortyna flavago. The sequence goes on from OY770142.1 coordinate 17,187,109, forward strand.
AACTACTGAGCCTAAAATTTTGAAAAAAATACAGAGAATAGTTCTATACCTATAGATTACAGGAAAATTAATAAGAAGTCTATGATCTTGAAACAACATGGTAAATCTCTCAATATTGTGCGTACAAACTTACATTTTCAGTTGGAATGTATGGGAGAACATGTTTTTCAACTACAATGTTAAGTTTGTTCTTGGGATAAATACGGAACCCTTCATTGTGCGTGGTCCGACACGTACTTGGCCGGTTTTTTTTATTTGTTTGCTTTACGTAAGTACGTATGTCACTATGTCGCATTTACCTACAAAGGGCGGATCTGGCCAAAACTGAGACAATTATATTTACTAAATAGTCTAAAAATGAGAATGCTAAGCCTGGAGTGCCCGGGAGAAGTTCTGGCAATTTGCTAAACTTGAAACAAAAATAACGTAGCATCCGATTTCAGTCCGCCCTTAAGACAAAGCCTCCGCTTTAACTCTTCAATTAGAAATTTTACACCGTCTGTCAGTGAAAGTCTCCCAAAATAAAGAATGTAGGCCTTAAGAGTTGCGTAAGTTGTGTTGTACAGTTGGATAAAAACGAAAGTGCCTAGCGCGCCTGCGCATCCAAACGGCTCTAATAAACACTTATGGTGTTCGATAACATTACATCGTGCTAGTGATTGTGTACTTGTTTTTGATACTTGTTATAAGTGGAGAACGCTAGTTTTATTGCTGTACATTTTCTACCATGAAAATATTATTTTCTCTGCTTCTAAGAGTAAAAGTATTTATTTTGGTATATTTGCGGAATCTATGTTACTGAAGATCAAACAATTATTATTTGAATAAAACTGTAAATTATTTAGAAAGACGGAACAAAATATTTAATTTTTTCAGCATATTTTTTATATACTTAATTTAAACATCTTTGTTTCTTTATTTTAAGGAGGGTATCAGGTTTCTAAGCCTCTCGAGGTAAATTGAAAAGTTTTTCCTCATAGACCCTAATTCTTTCGTTTGGCGTATTAACTGCTTTCTTTCCTCATACGGGTCTTAGGACCAAAATCATTAAGTATACAAGCATTTATTTATCCGCAATTAATAGGAAGTAAGCGAACATCTATCGCAAAATAAATATAAGATATATTTTTGGCCAGAAAGCGCAATTACAGTGGCGATTGATAAGATAAAGTATATCAAATAGGTTACTTGCTCTTGGGTCAACGCGGCACGTTTTGCGACACTGCCTATTTTTATTAGTTATGTTGTTAAGGATAAACGTGTGGGTGTGACGCCAATACAAGTGTTATCAGACGTTCTACGTTCGACAAGATGATTGGCGATGAGAAGTAGGTATCTCGAAGACTACAGATTCGAGACGTGTCCCTGGCCGAGACCAACACCACTCTTCGTGAATTTTCATGAAAGTGAGGCGATTCTAATACCAAGATTGCCAAAAAGCCGCTTTGAAATTGTCAGTTTTAATTCATTCCGAATCTTTAGACTCTTAGGTAGCAGAGGTCCTAATATAGGTCCTTTGCAAAACCATGAAACTATCAATGAAATTATATGAACTAACGCAATTTTGACTGATACGAAATCGGTCAGAGACAAGGCAGCCAAATACAAAAAAAGCGAAGAATCTTCATCCGTAATATAAAGAACGTACGTCGTCCTCGCAATATCGAAATAGAAAAGTTCCCAGACACTATTCCACAAGTTACGGACGATTACAACTGCCGTGCAACTTTTATGGCTACATGACAGTTACGGGTTGATTTATCAACCTGATAATCAGAACTACACACTACATTGGTACTAGTAACGTGAGCAGAGTTAATAATCAAAGCTATTTGGCATATCATTTTTGAATTCGTTAAGAGATATTTGTGTCGTACGAATAGTATTAGAATTCATCAAAGATGATGAGACAGTTACAAGCTGATCAGAGGGTTTCATCTCACTTTCACTCTCAAAGATACATTAGATTTTCGCTTATTCGCTGTATTATATATATAAGTACCTACTGTTGGATATTGCTTGATATAAACCCCTAGTCACCGAACACGACGCCCACCGGAAAGGACGGAGTAGTAAATTCGTGGCCGGGGACCATATCGTCACGAAATATCGTCGCGGTAAATGTTTATGACCACCGTATCCCTATATTCCCTATTTTCAAGAATCGTGACAGGCGCCGAGTCCTATCGCCGCCGCCGACCCGTTCGACTTTGTGTACTAAATAATGTCCGATTGAAATGATGAACTCGATCTAGGCATTAGTTTGAAAAATATTTCCTACACTTCATAACGTTACAAGGGTCTACGTCTACACGTGGGAGCCGGAGATTCGAGCTGAGAAACTCGTTACAATGTCATGCCAAAGCCGGTAGAATATTACCGCATAGGTTGTGTTGCCGCACGAACACCTTCGGACCGATGGCATTGGAATGAGTAACCGCTGTGCAACTGAGCGTATCACTCTTTTAACTTTATAACAGTCGATCTGAGAAGGCATTAGTTGCTTTAGCAAAACTAATGGATGCTTTAGAGTTTAGATGGTCGGATGTGACTAAAAGGGGTTTCTTTCTAGTGAGTCGACAGTTCACAATACATTTGTTACGCAGAAGAAACCTTGCTAGAACCGCCATGGTGACCTACGACCGTTCAATGTCGTGGTTCTCGAAGTTCTGTCATCAGCTACACGCAACACTTTGCCAGCTGTTCGTGTGCTATTTCTGTTGCTGGTATTAATAGGTCAATGAGAGTCACAATTGAGTTCAGTACGCGTGGGGGTAATTTGTTACGTTTTGTTTCCGAATGATCCGTCGATATTATTTCAATAGTATGACTGGCTTGATGAGTTGACAAAGTTTTTATATTCACGTTTTCTGGCTAAGTATTTCGTTTTTTTGAAGTGAAATCTTTAGGCGCGTTGGGCATTTTTTGAGATGGGAAAAACCATTAAATGCGCGCCACTGTTACCGTAACCGACACCGCTTCGGATGTGTTCGGCTGTCTTCGTCTTCTTCACTTTAACAGCACACTTTTCTTCTTCTTTAACAGCTTACATGAAAGATTACGAAGTCGTTAATTTTATTGATAACCATGCACAGTGTGGGATTTGACCTTAGTTGCGGACATCCTGTTTTTATGCGTTTTTCTGAGAGATAACATTGAAACAAAACTCCAATTAAAACTCCCATTGATGTATCTGTCATAGTTTTGTAGAAATTCAGAAAACAATGAAAAATCCATAGAAACCATAGAAACAATTTTTCTACTTTCTTTTATGTTTTTTTTTTACTAAATGTTTATTGGTTTGATAGCAAATGTACTTAATGAACCAATCAATCCACCAAAACCTAAAATATTGCGCTATTCTAGGCAAAACAATAGTTTTTCTATGATTTCATTTTATTTTTTTATCTAGTCACTATTTACATGGTCGCGTTTTTTTTCAGTGTCAATATGTTAACTACATTAATTACTATTATCATAAAAAAAACCAGATGCGACAGACACACGATAACAGAAATATTGAATTTTAAAATTTTATGTTAGGGTTGCCACTGACAAGCGCCTACTATTTTATAACACGCAATATTTCAAACAAGCTTTCTTAGCATTACTTAGTAGGCGTTTAAGTCGAGTGGAAAACAAAGGACATCATTCACGTTTCATACATTTTTGGGCCAAATCTGAAAGTGCCGGCCAGAAAAAAAAAGCGTAATATTCGGATAGATCACAAAATTCCTATTATTTTTTACTATGGCACCAAACCTGTGCGCCCTGTGGTTATGTTGTTGCATGCTTTTAAAAACAATGTGAACTAAAATGTTATTAAGATGTGTTATTTTAATACATTTGGTCAAATATATTAAATATGAAAAAAAAAACAAGCACCAATACCAACAGCACCTCATTTAGATTCAGTACCTTTCATTTAGGTAAAAAAGAGCAAATGAAACAACATTAAATTGTATAAATTCATTTATATTTGTCCTAATCTAACATATACATCATCTAATCCTATTGCTGGTGGGGTGAGGTATGGGTCATGTCTAGCATAACCCATGTACCAGACTATGGTCATGGTATGAGAGCAGCATCCAATGGTCCTCTTGCCGATATTGCATGTACAATAATAATGAGCTAATGCTCGACGACCATTTGCTGCCCGATCTTGTGCAATGTACACATAGTATTTTTTGGCTTGGATGTGGCGGGATTGTATTCGTCCTCTTATAATCCACAAGTCTTCCCCTTCAAGTTCCCTGACTATTTCCAGAGGAATCCCGCCACCGAGCTCAATGATAAAAACTCCGTCGGATTGAAGGTGCTCTCCGTAATAACTTTTTGCTCGTTTGAGCTGATATACACTAAGGCTGAATAATATTAAATCTTCTTCTGTCAATGTTGGAAAATCATTGAAATCTGTCATAACCGCAGCCATGGGTTGGAAGTGTGCTCGCCTTCGGTTTAAATTGTGTCTATTCACAAGATCTCCCAGTGTATTGGGCATGTTTATTCTTTCACCTATTATTTGAAGGATATCAGTAGCATGAACGTTATCCACTATCAAAATGTGATAGGCATTTATTAATGCGGCAACAATTCTAAAATAATCCACCATATTGTGCAGTGTTACATTGATGTTGACGTGTCTCAGCAGCCGGAAATCTCTTTTAAATCGACTATTTACGACTTCTACGACCCATCGGCAAATAGTAACAAGTCGCGACTTATTAGCTTGTTCTGTCGTAAGTTGCCTGTCCCCAGGGAGCTTTGTCTCGGGCATCTTAGCGGTGTATCCATATCCTTCAAGGGTGGAAATTTCATCTCTAAAGCCACGGTCGTCCCCATTTCGGTAAAACCATTGAAATAATCCGTCGCCATAATCATTTTCATTTTGTACAATATCAAGCATTATTTGCGCATCTGAAGAAGTAGCAGCGTGTGGACCAGAAACTTCTATGATGTGCCCGTCACAACAGACAAACAGAAACGGCTTTAATAAGTTTCTGAACTTGTGGCTGCTATAGGATTTCCTTTGAAAAAAGTAGTTTGAATTCTTTTGAATATATATGTAAGTGCCATCGACAATTGTTATGGCTTTTCTTTCGTCGGTAGGACTCTCCGGGTTTCCAAAAATTCTTTCAGGAATCATAAGGTTCCTCCGTGCTACATCTTCCCGGGTCATATGGTCAAAGCCTAAGTGAATTGGAACAAATTCCTGCAGCAGTGCTTCTCTGCCAGTATGGAGGATTCGCGAGTAAGTGGCTTCGCTGGTTTTAAAAATCGATGCTAGCCGGGATGATGACGATGATTCTCGGGAAGTCCAAGTATATCTTCGACGATCACCGACAGGCGTACGACACGAAATACACAATTGTGTATAAACAAATAGCAACAAACAAGAATAACAATATTAACCGAGGAGTGCAAGTCGCGATTTAGCCGTCCGATGTAACAAGAGTCACATGGATAACTGAACAAAACAAAAGAAGGGTGACGCGGGGTACAGTAGTTGCGGCGGGGAGGGACAAACCGGTGATTTTCCAGGTACCTTCTTAAAAACAGGTTTGGACTTGTTGTGAATTGTGACGCTCTGTCTGTGCGGCGCGTAGAGTATCAATGATGAAAATACTCACTTAATAGAGAATAGAATTCATTTTATTGCACATCAAAAAGACATACACAGTATGAATAATTAAATATACATGATCAAATGTATGAAATTAACAACTTCATAATAACATTTTTATTGTATTTTAAAAGTGTGTAACACCGTATCCAAAGGGCGCACAGATTTGGTGTCGTAGTAAAAAATGATAGGAATTGTGAGTTCTATCCGAATATTACACATTTTTATCCTGGCCGACACTTTCAGTTTTGGTCCAAAATGAATGATGTCCTTTAGGTAAGTTGGCCGCGTAATGTAATAGTAAGTATGTACTTATTTATGTCTGAAGCATTATTAATATTTTCTGATTTCAGTTTTTTTCCTTAAAATTGCGTTTATGTGTTTATTTTAATACAACTTTAATACAATCAGATAATGAAGATGATTTGTAAATGTAGGTACCTACTTACTGTATGCTAATATACTATATCTATCTAAATTTTCTATTTGTTAACACAGCGACCGAATACCTATTTAAGATGATATCTATTCCAAAAAAACCCCCTCTACCCAACAAAAAAGTTCTAAGTTTATGACAACCCTATTTCCATAGAAATTATAAAAAACCTTAGAAACGCAATATCTCCAACATCGCGCAAGCTAGTTATATGGATTTTTGTCACGATTTAGTAGAAACATAACCCTATTGAATTTTTGTTAAAAAAAACGCGACAATAACATAGATAATTTCTAATTATTTTTTTTTTCAAAATTTTAAAATTATTTTTTTTCTCTCGTTTTTCTGCACTTATGGGATTGAAATTTTCACACTAGTAGCATTGTAAACTAGCAGATGGTTTGATTTTTTTACAAAGAGAAATATCACTTTTTTCGGGAAATATGACTGAAAACGTTTTTCGTAAAAATCCAGACTTAAATGAAAAAAAAAAATATCTGCAAATCTAATTGAAATTTTCAAAAAAGTATTACTTTAAATGGTCTGGGATGACTAGGCCTACTTAAATCCAACATAAAATGATAGTGTCCGCAACTAAGGTCAAATCCCACACTGTGCCATGGGACTACAAGAAGTAATCAAAGTTAACTATCGTTAACTCGAAAGCCTCTTGTAATTTGATAGAGTTTACACGATTTAGCTGGAAATCATAGGAATGTGTCGTTTTTCTAAGAACGCGTGTGTAGCCATTGGCGTGCCGTAAGTTCCTTATGACAGCATAATTGCAATATGAACACAATCAGAGTTAATCATGTCACGAAAGTACAAGAGTGTTTCAATTGCAATAAATCAGTAATTGTACTAACAACTAATGGGAACAAATCAAAATGGTCGCTTATTGTCATTCAGTTGGCGATTGCGCCTGCGCATGGCTATTGTGACAATTCCATTGGTAATGCGCGTCGATTACCACTGATGATAAACGCTCCTGATAAAATAAAAACTTTAGATTATTATTCTTACGCCGAGAAGTGAGTTCTAAAAACATTACCACTCGGTTGAATTTCGATTGATTGTGTGGGTAGAGATAAAACGTTGTCATGATAAACAAACTGAATGTTATGATTATTGCTTTATTGATATGTATTTATATATGTGTATTTTAAGATAGATGTGTATTTTAATAAGGAATGTAATTATTGAATGTATTTTACCAGTATACTTAAATACAACCAGTTTTTATACGAACGACTGAGAAATTATCACTCTAGTAATTCGAGCTCAAAATTGAGATTTTTTTTCAGTATCAACAATTTGTATATATCAATGATGAATATAAATGATGATGATGATGTTTTATTGTTGATCGAAGACTGTCATGGCACCCTCACATCGAGATCCTTATGAAAAGGATCAGGAAGCTCATTTGGGTATCTAAAACATTACGACATGTTATGTCCGCGCAACTTATAAACAAAATCTATATAGCTTTGGCGCAATCTGTAATAACTTACTGCATTCCGATTTGGGGTGGAGCTACCAAAATAAATTAATCGATCTGGAAAGAGCTCAGCGATCACTTGTAAAGGTGATGTACTTTAAACCATTTAGGTACTCTAAAACTGACCTCTACAGAGTTAGCAACTTGCTTTCAATTAGAAAACTATATATTTTGTACGTTTCCTTAACCCTTCATAAGAATCTTCCTTTTGACTCAGCATCTGAAAAAGCAGAAGGCGCAGAGATATAGTGGCCTACTCCCCAGGGATTCGAACTGCCTTTGCTAGACGTCAATATGTTACACAATCCACCTTCATCTATAATAAACTAAACCGTAAATTAGATGTGTACCCTCTGTTGTTATACGATTGTAAAAAAGTAATAACCGAATGGTTGAGACCCCTAACATATGAGGAAACCGAAAATATTTTGACCAGAATCAGCTGAAAAAAAAAAAATATATATATATATATATATATAGGTATATATATATTGGGTACACTCTAGTGTCCGACCGAAGCTTCGGCTTCGGCTTCGGCCACCTTCGGCCAAAAAAGCACCTTCGGCCAAATCTTCGGCTTCGGCCAAAATTTTGCCGAAGATTTGGCCGAAGCCGAAGGTTTGCTAGTTGTCAAAATTTGAAATTTACTGAACGATGCTAGAGCGAGACGGAGAGTGTGCAGAGCAGCAGAGTTTCGCCGCGCCGCCGCACCGGACCAAACGAATCGCAGTTAGTAAACTAAACGAGTCAAAACAAGTTTGAGAGCGCGTCTTAAAATTCTAATAAGTGTTTTGTTTTTAAATATTTCATATTTGTTATTACGAATTATTTTATTTATTACTGTGAGTAGTACCTGTGGTGATACGTTCATTATTGTGAGGCACTCTAAGAACCAAAAAACCGTAAGTATTGTCTGGTTTAAAATATTTTATGTTATCTAACGTTAGGTAGGAAACTAAATGGAAACAATGTTGGTATGTTTTTTTATGCAATTTTTAGATAAAAAGACGTGAAGATTGTTTACTTTTAGTTAACTACCTAAACCGATAGGATATAGGCGCATCCGCGTTGCAGAGTCCTACTGCGAGTACGGGGCGGTCGGCTCGGCTCGGTAGGTACTTGTGCATTTATATAGAATATTTTCTTTCAGGTACACAATGACATCTTTAGAGCTGAATCCTATCTGGCAATATTTTATAAAGGCTACTGATAAAGCTTTATGTAAACAGTGCAATAAATCATTGTCTCTTGGTAGTGGAAGTATAAAGAGCTATTTTTAATTAAGACTAGTCGAAAAAAGTGAGTTTATTTTTTATTAATAAGGTGCCTCAAATTGTTACCAAAACTTGTTAAGTTTTTATTTTCTCCAATTGTTACCAAAAATGTTTAACATAATTATCCTAAGAAATTACTTATAAGTATTTAATTTTCTCAAAAATTCCAAAAAATTATATGTAAAAAATAGAGATTGAAAAAGCGTTAAACTTTGCTCAATTATTTTATAGAAATATTTTGTGTTCGTCTGATAATTAAAAAAATGTGACTGATTATTTGATTATTTTTGTTAAAATTACTTTAAGTAAATAAATATTTAATTAACATTGTATATTTGAAACTTTTATTTTAGACAATATTTTATTACCTACTTGTATATGTTGGTCACTCGGCTCGTTATTGGGCTAAATCTCTAAAGCTCTCACAATATGTATCTAGTATATTCTGAGATCAAAGTAACTATCGTATTTCTCAAGGTCAATGACACCTTCGGCTTCGGCTTCGGCCGAAGGTTTTGGTGAATACCGATTAATCGGCTTCGGCTTCGGCTTCGGCCAGAATTGCACCTTCGGTCGGACACTAGTACACTCACACTCACACTCGTATAGACCCACTCACTCACACACCCTCTCACTCACATACATACACAAACACATTCACAGAGCTGCTAAAATAATGTTTTATTTTATTTTTCTTTTTAAATTTACGCCTCATCTTTGTATTTAGTTACCACGTATGGGAAGTGCGAGGCAGCCCCGACACAAGTACTTTTGTAACTTACTGGGGCTGCCTCAATTTATGTTTGTTACAATACTTAAGATGTATTTTTTTTTTTTTTTAATTATCAACAGTCTTTAAATCGGATTTAAGCGCCTTGATTTTTTCCTACGTAAGTACGTAGTTTTAGTTTAATACGTAACCAGGTTATTCGATAGCAAAACCAAATCCTATTGACCAACAGCCCCACAAAATTCAGAGCAACAGAACAACACTATTTTGCTTCAAATTCGAAGTTTCTAGACAAACTCAAACTCAAAGCATTTATTTCAATTAAACCATTTACAGGCACTTTTGAATTGTCAATACGTCAGTCAGAAAATATGAAGCTAGTTGCCCATTCCAAAGCGTAGGTACCTATGGAGAAGACACAATTAAAACACAAATCTGTCGAAGTATACCTGCTCTCAGCTTTAATAGCATGAATACTAACAACAACCGACGCTTAGAATGCTACCCAGACGGTCGAGAAGGATTAGAAACCTTTTGCGTAGCAAAGGACCATTTTAAACACACAAACAATTTTTTACAAAAAAAACAACCGACTTCCAAAAAAAACTACAATGTGATAAATAACTTTAATTTCGGAAGTCGGTGTCAATAAACGAAAATGCAGAACCAACGACACCGACTTCCGAAATTAAAGTTATTTATCACATTGTAGTTTTTTTTGGAAGTTGGTTGTTTTTTTTGTAAAATAGTTTTTATTTTTCACTTTTTAGTGAGAGAGTTTGTGATTTATCTAAGTTACAATAGCCTAACGTCAACTGCTCATCACCTTTTACAAAATATTGCTTTTCCCAATGCTGGGACGTTAATTGTTGACCATTCACCATAAGCATTGTGACGAGCATAAATTGCTTAGCAACCATATTAAAGTAATCGAATCGCAATCCGTAAAATATTTATCATTGAGTAGTTCCGATGGCCGCCGGTGGTCTTCATCATCAGCTCCACTTTACCAAATGATGATTTCCGAGAGCAAATGCTCAAGTTACTCTAAAAATTATCCAAATCGCTATAGGTTTGCCAATAAAATTTGAGGGTTTCCCTCGATTTCCCTGGGATCCTATCATCAGATCCTGATCTGATGATCATGGGACCACTTGGGAAGTATACCCTTTCAAACAAAAGAAAAATTTTCCAAATCGGTCCAGGCCTCTTCGAGAAATCGGGGAACATACATAAAAAAAAAAAAAAAAAATGAGAACCTCCTCCTTTTTTTGAAGTCGGTTAAAAATTGCACGTTAACATTCTAAAAGTTGATTTTAAAAGCGAAACGGGCGTTCATGTCCCTCTAGGCCTCGACGATAGGTTAGGATACAACGCTATTCCCAATTACGTCATGATCAGGGGGTGACACTTTCTTACGGGGGCAGTTACAACGGAAAATTCAGATGGGAGTAGAACCAAGTTCTTGAGGTGCTTGCGATTTTCCGACCAACAAGACAGACTTCAGTTGGGCGGAAGAACCAATTCAAATAATGTTTTGTGGGATCCAACGGCAAAAATATTAAACTGGGATTCAAAAGTGGGATCCAACGAAAATATATGAAAATTAAATTACCGTTTAAGAATTCACTTTAACTAAAACTAGGCGGTCGTAATTACCAATCAATTTACAGGTCTTAAAGATATACTTGGTCGCAGATAAGAAAGCGTTATCAGCTTGCTTATCGGCAAATTGTACAATAATATGAGAGCTCGTTATCACAGTTTGGATCGCATTGATAAATATAATGTAACTGTTATCTGTAGGAAGCGTCATGTGCCCATAATATAATATTTGGCCACATAGACGCTTCCTAAAGATAGAGCTGATATGAGCAGATATAAGCTGTTGTTAGGCAAGGTTATTTTAATGATGGGTTAAGTATGTCACAAAGTTTTCAAAATTGTATGAGATTTTCTCCCGTAAACTTTCCCTAGATTGTTTTGTAAAATTAATTAAAAAGCTACGTGTTGTTGAATGTTTACGCTCACAGAGCGACGCGACGCTCGCTTTTATCTAAGTAATTTTTAATAAAAATGAGATACAAGGACGCTTTTCTTTTGAACATATCGCAGACGCGGTCTTCCTGTGATCCCCGGGCACAATCCTTTGAGAATACATGCTATATTTGTTTAGCGAAACAATTCTTTTATCCAGCTTAGAGCAAGAGAGTTACTACGTCAATAATTATATTCACTCCGAAATACAAATACAGAGGAGTTTTCGTACTTTGGGAAAATCTGACAAACGCATCGTAAACGGTTTCGGATTTATTGAATTTGCTGGATGGATAAAAGAGTAACAGTCGTGTTTTTTTTTTTAACAAACGTGTACCGACTGCGTTTCTATTGGTCCACGTAAGTCCGTTCCACAGAACCCACCAATGACCCACCCCCCACCAAAGACCCATTTCACTCTATCAATATCGGTAATGTGCGAGACTAATACTCAGTCAGCACTCGTTTGTTAAAAAAAAAACAGACTATAGTACCCGAAACTGTATTCCGTAATAAACAACACTGCCCAGTATTGTTTAACAACCAAAGAAAACGGAATGCTGAGCAAATATTTTGGAAAATTCTCCATACGACGATGGACAAGAAACGACAACTCAGTACATGTCAATATAAAGAAAATACGAAGAAACATGGACAGGAGAATAACAAAATGATATTTTCCTTTATTTAAATATTTATGATTGGATCAACAAGAATTTTGTGGGGCTGGGGACAGGCTCGGAGCCTCAGGCCACAAATCTTCTGCGCAAAACATTCTAAGTAAATGATACATAGCCCACAAATTCTTGTATATATAGCTGGAGGTATTTCCGTTGCGATCGGAAAGATACCATTGGATCGGAAAGATGCGAATATTGACTTGGTTGAATTCGAGAAGAAACCTGTGCAAACACAAGTATTATTGGACATATTTTAATAGGGTGGCTTGAGGAACGTGGAGTTAGAAGTTGGTGTCTGACTTTTGGTCGATTTGCGCCAAATATAAATGATAAATGATTTATTTTCTGTAAGTAGGTTTGCACAAACACTTTTACACGTCAACCATATTTTTTTTAGACATGATGAAGTTGGCGTTTCCTATCTGACTATTCTGAGAAGAAAGGCCGAAATAAACTCAGAAGTCACAGTCTCTTTTAAAGTCCAGACAGACAAAATCTTGGTCAGATCATGTGCCATGTAGATTGGTGTCTGAAATGGTCTGAGGAAAGAACCATACAGATTGAGCGGACCTGTCCAGTCAGTGCACGCATTTGTCAAAAATCGTGCAGCTCAGCTCAGAACTTGAGGAGCTCAACGATTCGACGAAAAATACCAAAGAAAGGACATTTGGGTAGACGGTGTAAAAGACTCAAACTGCCAGATCATGATTAAAACTAACTAGAAGGAAAACAGAAAAAAGAATTGACCCACAGTCCTCTAAATAATAATAAATACTTATAAAGTAAAATATTCATGTCATTGTATACATAAAATTCATCAATGTCAATGTGTATATAAAAATCCGGACATAATCTTTGAGGATGTAGATTGGTGTCTGAAATGGTCTGAGGAAAGAACCATACAGATTGAGCGGACCTGACCAGTCAGTGCACGCATTTGTCAAAAATCGTGCAGCTCAACTCAGAACTTAAGGAGCTCAACGATTCGATGAACAATACCAAAGACAGGACATTTGGGTAGGCCGCATAAACTACTCAAACTGCCAGACCATAATTAAAATGGAAACAATGACCCATATACATATAGACTTATAATTATATCATCTCAAAACATCACCCAGCAATGATTTTCAAGCTCTTCATGAATTTAGGACTACGCCATTAAATACTCTTTCATAGGCCAAAACGAAGTAAGAATTCAACATCTGAAGGTAGCATTACAAACAATGAACCTTTCTTTTCTAAGGGCCTCGCCCACGACTCCCCCGAGATATCCACTGACCAACGTACAAATTGCTAGCCAAAACAAATATTTATTTCGACACAATACCTCTTTACAGCGGCCTGTTTACGCGTAGTTACGAACTTATGATACGGGCTCTTGTGTTTATCATACGTCGTTAAACGCCCGGTTTAATGTTAATTGGCAGTTAGGTTTGTGTTGACGTTGTTTTGTTACCAACACGGTTGAAAGGTACGCTAAACATTCGAGATCATCAATTTGTTAGGTGCTTCCTAGATCTATGAAATGGGATCGGTCGTCGGTTACCGAAAACCGACTTTAGCCGCAACCGTTCGGAATTCGAATACATGCGGTATTACCATGCCGGACCCGATCCGGATGTCGATGTTCATAATCCGGAAATACGAATGTTTTGTGCGTTTGGATTTAAGTATAACTTTTAGACTACATAATAGATGATTCCTGGGTGGATTCGCCATTGATGGCCTTTACAAAGTTTGCGTGGCTATCATAAAAAGCGCGATAAAATGAATAATAAAAACTTGAAAAATATACTTTAGTCAAAGTTGGCAGTTTGAGCACATCACGACTTCGTTAATTTTTGCGAAGGGATAAATAACACGCAAGCTAAACTGCGTTTATTATACACATTTTTAGCGATTCTATAGGTACGAATTTAACGAGAGGCTCAAAAAAAGTCTTCAAGAACACTAAGCAAAACCTTAACGAAGGCTTTAAGAAATTTCAGGGGTATTTGGAGGGCCAAGGAAAAACCACCAACACAAAACTTCGATTAATTAACATTTTCATTTAAAATACTTAAGTATACTTTTCTCCCTATGGAAATCTTTGATCTGGGTCAAATGTTAGGGTGTCCCAACTTCCCAAGGGTGCGCACTTCGCTTTTGGACACCTCACGTGGCGCGAAATGGTTCGTGGTCCTTATAGGCGAAGAGCTGACGTGCAAACTTACGGGAATGTAGAATTATAGTTTGACGACACGGTTGGCGCAGTGGTTGAGAGATTGACTGCTGCGCAGCATGTCGCGGGTTCGATTCCCGCACGGAACAAATATTTGTACGACCTACAAGTATTTATTCCGGGTCTGGGTGTTTTATCTATAATATGTATGTATTTACAAAAACAAAATTTTTGTAAGTAGTTTATCAGCCATCTCGTTACCATAACGCAAGCATTAGGTTGCTTAGCTTGGGACTTTATGGCGTTGTGTGAAATGTCCAAGGATATTATTATATTATACTGAGAAACAGACCGTACAATTTAATTATTAATGTTTCTGTAAATCAGACCTAACGGTTTCGTCATGATTGAAAAAGTGAGTAAACAATTTCTGAAAACATTTGGACAGATATATTAAATACCGGGGTCTGTCTAATCGTTATTTATTCTGGTCGACTCCGAACGTTATTTTATTTATTTTACGAACGCCTAATAAATAATTAAATTTTTATGTCTAATCATTACGTCTACGGCTATCTAACCGCGTCGTGATTAATTGTGCAACCAAAAAGGTTACAATTCCCTTGACATTTAGTACGTGTGGTTACCTCGGCCGCTGCCGACACCTCTCCGCGGGAAGTGCGGTAATTATGTACGGTGTGGCGAGCGCATTAGTTTCATAAAATTAATTAATGGAGTATCATTACCGCACATTAAAAGCGTGCTAATTAAAGGTGCTTATGTACGAGATGGACTGCGCACTCAATTTTAGTTTATAGTTTACTCAAATAAAACAATTTTATCAGGCAAATGGGATTTTGCACTGCATATTCAACTTGCTATAAAACTGAAATACGTAGAAACAGAATAGTGTTCAAAAGACTGTAGCCAAACCTTCTCTATCAGTCTCTGCTGCTGAACCAATCAAATGGAGTGTATGAAACCACAACATCGTCCAACCAGAGCATTTAGTTCAAGTAACTAGTCTACACGATCTAAACCAACACGTTACACTGCGTAAACATTTGACACGTAACCTAAGAGACAACACTTGACAAATTGCTGCCAACCTTCAGGCCAATCAAGCGCCCCACGATAGACAATAGACTCTAACGCAAAGCCATTCAACTTAGAATCATACAGCGAGGCAGAATGTGCAGTCAGTACCGGTAATGACCTTGCCTGTCATCAATCTGGTGTCAGCAAGACCTTCACATAGTTACTAAACCTATTGCTTTTAATTTACGTTTATAGCAATAGGGTTCTGTTGTTAAGATTCATATTACGTAATTCTTTGGATAATTCATAAAGAATTCCTTTGTAAAATCTAGCGTATAACGAAGGCCGTATAGATTGGCTATCGAAAATGACTGATGAGACTGCCAGAACTAATTTGGCAAAATTTAGGGGAAGTTCAGTAATATTTTCCCACAAATATGAAGCCAATAATTGATGCCTGTTTATCGTGGTATTTTATAAAGAACATATATAATATCCTAGAAAGTAGTGTGGTTAACAACACAACATATATTTAACACGTTGACTGCCAGGCAACAGACACAATAGAAAATCCATTGTTCGCCGTCACCGGTGACCGCGTTGGCAGTCAATGCCTTAATCAGTAAATACATGCTATCGTAATTTTCCCATATCGCATTGAGTCGCATTTCCGCGTAGGTTTAAGTGCGGAAGATTTTCAATACAATCCGTCGTATATTTGAGGGATTAACAGCTCTTGAAAACTCGTCGGGTGGCACAATGGGCCGGGCTTGCTGACCTGGGCAATACCGCCGCTCGTAATTAAGGAACAAGGGCCCAAATGATATCCGTCTACAAAACAAACTCGTAACAACTGATACTGTAGAATGGAAAAGCGGAATGTTGTTGCGTCTCTCAGTCCGAATTTTCTGAAAGTCTCCCTAAAAGACGGAACCCTGACGGACCTCTTGATAACGAGAGAGGGATATTTCTTTCGGCACTTCATCTCTGATGCTGTTCTGCACGCCAGCAGAACACATTTCCTAAATTAAAAAAATATAGCAATACTTATTAAAATATAATGAACACAATGACATTCTACAGTCCAATAGATTACAGATGCTCAAGGCAGCAGTAGATCATATTTATTGCAGTGATCAAGTCAGTGATAAACAACTTACAGCCTTGCTGTTCCAGATAGCAAGTATAATCATAACTTAGGCTAATTAATTTTTTTTAATGATAGTGATGCTGTGCCAATCTACATATATTACTTGTGGTATTTAAATTTTTAATGATCTGATAATGCAAAATAAATAATGTTAATTGTTCCAATTGTTAGTTTTCATTTAAGTAAGCCAATAAAAATCAAAGCGAAAAAATAAACACTTTTGTCAAAGAAGAAGAATGAGAAGAATACACCAAAATAATAAATGGTAGAGATTCTGTACATTGAAGTGGATGTTCACACCAACGATGCAACGACTAAGCCATGGGTGGATCGGTGTGAAGCTAAGTACGACATGGCTCACGACAACGAGGCGATGTATACTGTGCTTGATGGACGATTTAACGATAAACGCTAACACCTACGCTGCCCGCTCACACTCTGCTGATGTGTTATAATACTTAGCAC